>OV277856.1:116839790-119304790 GCA_922989275.2 Gari tellinella
ATAATGTACAACAACTCTATCAAAATCTATTTTAATGTTCAAATAATTTAATTTATTATTAAGTATTAGGTGCAAACAGTTATATATGGTCCAGATATGACACTTTATTACAAACTGTCTTATTAGAATAAAAACTGTTTGACTGGTACATGTAAACAAAGGCAAAATGAAAATATATATCTATATGTACTTTTTGAAGTGAAAACCCCCATTCAAACAACTTACGTTTACATTACACATATTTGTTAAACTACACATATTTGATTAAAACAATTAGGGTGTTTGCAGTCACCCCTGCACCTCCACGCCATGTCAAAGAAGATTTTGTGGAGTAACAGCATTGAAGTTGAAGGTGAACTAACAACTGTTGTGTTTATATAAAATGCCAGTATCGTGATACGTATTGTATCATGACTTAAATATTGCAATACATATTGCCTTTTATTCTCACAGGCAATATATATAGTTATATGTATCGTTGTGAAAATGAAATATCGGGATACGTATCGTGAAGGAAAAACTTGCCCATGCACAGCCCTAGTGTTCAGATAGCGCACCCGCTTCACACCAATGTGGGCTTGAGTTCAATCCGGGGTTGGGGCAGTATGTATGTAAGTTTGAAGTAAGAAAACATTTTCAATTTTATACAGTCATCAATATGTTTCATAAAAAAATATTTTCTATATTCTAGCAGATGATAACTTAGAGCAGACTAAAGTGTTTGTGACTAATAAAGTAAAACCAGAATTGACGTTCACCCCCATTTCCTAAGGTATTTCCTAAACCTGCCTAAAATAGATTTTAATGCAAGTTAATGCTTAGCCTGCATATCGACACAAACTCCCCAATAGCAACATATCTTGTTGTTTCAAAGTATTTCCAGCTAATGAAATTCTTTTATTTCTTATTGAAGATGCTAGGGCACATAAGATGAAAATATTTATGGATGAACTAAACAAAGGTCAATTGTATGTATCTATATAAATGTATATACTTACTTCAATCTGCCCATGCTTTTCAGGCTTTTAAGTTGATTATTTGATACATTGAGAGTCTGAAAAAGAAACAAAATTATAAATACTACATATGTATATACTAAACAGACTGAACAGTTTCACTAGCATATCAAAGGTTGAATGTCATATCCTGAATTTAACCCCCCCCCCCCCCATTAATAGGCATTTTTACAACTCTTATTTATTCCTCTACTGAAGAAAAAAATACATATAGTTCCAAATTATCAAACAGTAATAAATATGTACCCTAAGAAATATTTTCAATATTCTAGCTTTAAGTGGTCACCTATCTTCAGAACTAGAAACAGGCTATGGGGTAATGGTTAAACCCATTCTTTCATAGCCTGTTTCCAATTTTGAAGACAGGTGACCACTTAAAGCAGGGTAAAAGTAAAGCTGAATGTGTCATAAGTTGCATTCTGCTTTACATTCAACCTACTTTAAGCTACCATGCTTTAAGGGTCCACATGTCTTCAAAACTAGAAACAGGCTTTGTGGTAAAGGACTTAGCTATCATCTGCTAGGATATAGAACTATTTCTACATGTGCATATTCATAACTATACTACAATGGGTAATTAAAGATTATGAAGCTCACCTCCTGCAAGGAAGAGACTTCAAGGCAAAACCTTAACGTAGACCCTAGAGGTCAAGGTCACCGAACTGCAGTAACTCATGGTCTACTCATTGAGGTACAGTGGAGAATCTGTTATTCTTTCCCGTTTAAACGCAAACGTACGCAAACGCAAAACACTCAAACGTAGAAAAGAACAACTTTTGGACAATTCTGATATTTCATGTTTATCTTGGTGGCAAACAGTTTGGAGCCTGATCAGACACCGGGTTACCCGGCGTCTGATCTGGCTTCAAACTGTTTGTAAAAGAAAGACTAGTTTTAGCGTAAACGCGTTTATCGGGAAAGAATAACAGATTCGCCACTGTACATCCGCATATGAAGTTTCGTGACTGTAGGTGTAGTTGTTTGCCCAGTACAGACTTTAACACAAAACCATAACATTGAGTCTAGAGGTCAAGGGTAAAGTAACAAAACTGCAATACATCATGGTCTACGCATAGAGGCGCCCTGATAAGCATATGAAGTTTCTTTACCGTAGGTACTTTCGTAACCTCAGAACAACTTTAATGCAAAACCTTAATGTTGACCCTAGAGGTCAAGGTAATAGGTCAAGGCCACCAAACTGTGTTGTATTGTGGTCTACTAATTGAGGTGCATCATCATATGAAGTTTCGTATCTGTAGATGCAGTCCTTTGCTAAGAACAGACTTAACGCAAAACCTTAATGTTGACCCTAGAGGTCAAGGCCATTTGACGGCAGTGCATTCTAATCTACTCATTGAGGACCATCAGCATATGAAGTTTCGTGACCATGGGTGCAGTTGTTTGCTCAGAACAGACTTTAATGCAACCGCAAGTCGAAAACTTCAAATGGTGATCAACAATACTGCATAATTTAAAAAAGTTTCGTTGAAAGATGGCGTAGTAAAGCTCCAGACAAATTTCCATCTACAGACGGAGGGACTGACAGACAGACGGACCAACAGATAGAGTGATTCCAGTATACCCCCCACCCCCCAAACAACTTGTTTTATGGGGATATAACAACCGACACTACATAAATGACTTTTTTATTTAGGCATTATCTAACCCAGTAACTCTCACCAGTAATTTGGGAAGCCCTCTAAGTCCTGACAGGTCTGTGATTCTGTTCCCTGACAGGTCTACCTCCTGCAGGCGCTTGCATTTCCCCAGATCTGATACAGATCTTAATCTGTTCCCAGAGGCATTAAGTTCTTCCAGGTTTGGTAAATAATTCAATGCCTGTAATGAGAGAATGCGTATCAATTTATTTGTGGCCTTGTAAAAGTCAGTATAGCTTTGGTTTCCTTTGCTCTCAATATTCAGCAAAACAGCTAGTATGGAATGCTGAACAAGGGTATATACCTAGTGCGTTCTTCTCAAATTTGAGACTTTATTTAAACCTACTCCTCACAGCAATGCCTTTTCATGAATTGACCTACTACTCATACAAATGTCATCATGTTTTCATATTGTGTTGTGATAGAGTCTATGGAAAGTCTCCCTGGATCCTGCATGGTGGGTGACTGATTAGCTCATTGCACCATAGCTAGTTTCTAGTTTTGAAGACAGGTTATTACTTAGCCCTTTATTCCAAAGAAGCGTCTTTTAGCCCATTTAATTTATTCCTCCATTGAAGAAAATAGTTCCAATTTGAACAGTCATGAATATGTATTTTAAGAATTGTTTCTACATTTTAGCTGAAAGTAGCTTAAAGCAGGCTGAAAGTAAAGCAGAATGTGCATTAAGGCATATTCTGCTTTACTTTCAATCCACTTTATGTGGTTGCTTGTCTTCAAGATTAGAAATAGGCTATGGGGAAAAGGTAAAACACTGAAAATAGCTATGAAGGAAATGATTAACTGAATGTTTGCTTAGAAAATAATGAGTTTTTAAAATAAAACCTGTTTCCACAAAGGCATACATACTGCAAGGCTATCTAACATGTTGTAGCTGATGTCTAGAACTGTTAGCTGAACACATGGGGAAAACTCTGGTGCCTCAATCTTCAACAACTGATTGCAATCTATCCTCAAGTTCTTTAACTTCTTCAGATTGCAGAAAGCTTTACCTGAAATATTAACAAATTAAACAGGATTAGAATGTTGTTAGCTGTAATTCTATTTCATGCCTTGTACAACAAAGAGAACTTTCAATGCAAAGCTCTTTAGTTTCTTTGTCCTTTCACCATAATATATCCATATGGCAATTATGATATATTGAAGTGTCTACAATTTAAAAAAACAGAAGTCAAATTTATTTGTATTTCAAAGTTTCATACACTGTTTCAGGCACAAATCTATGATAGGGTAGAACCACTGATCTTCCGCTAGCCAGCAGGTAGCTTCCCCACATGAAACTTCCAAAACATTTAAATGAGTTTTAAGTTGTTAGAATTCAATGGGTTTAAACAATGATCCCAATAATTGGGAATGTAAGTTCAGCATAAATGAATAATGCAGACTAGATTGTATAAGCCATGTATATAACAAGACAAGATGGAACTGTGACGACAAAAAATTACATCTGAATGCTTAAATTCAATTTCTTTCCTTTGACAAATATGCTGTAAAACTTGTGTTAACCGACCACTGTTGCATGGTGATCTTTAAAGAGAGGTAACCACTTAAACGAGTGCAAAATAATGCAGAAGGCTTCTATCGGAGGAGACTTTTGCATTACTTTTGTCCTGCATTAAACTGTCACTTGTCAAAAAAATCTACAAATATATCATCTTTTTAGCAGTTGTTTAACTCTTTCAACATCAAGTAACTTGTGTGGATTATTAGATGCCCTTGTAGGCTCGTTCATTTACCAAAACATGAACCAGTTTATTTGGAATTTTGGGTAGTTTAATAAATACTGCTCTAAGTTAGCCAGCAGTATAGAATCTGATCAAAGGGCTCCTATAGGAGCCCTCTGATCTGGGTTACACTGTTTGCAAATGCAATGAGTATATTTTAAACAGTTCCATGGTGTTAGAAGAATTAATAAATAATGAAGGTTTGACTATAAATATTTGCAAAGGTCTTCAATACATATACTGGGTTTCAGTGAATGAAACAGTATAAAGATGGTTTTGCTAGAGTACTGAAGTGTTACCACAAAGACAGGTCCTTCATAGCCCATATTACCTCACAGATACGGTTTTTTATGTATTTAACTTATTCCTTCTCTAAAGAAAATAGTTCAAATTGATATGCTAGAAGTCAAGAATGTGCACCATAAGAAATATTTTCTAGATCGTAGCAGATGGTACAGCGGAGAATCTGTTATTCTTTCCCGTTTAAACGCAAACGTACACAAACGCAAAGCACTAAAACGTAGAAAAGTACAACTTTTGGACTACAGTAAAACTCTGATATAGTGAATTTCAGGGGACCACCAGATTTACTTCACTATAAGCATACTTCACTATATTGATATAGTGAAATAATTCGCTATAATTTTTCAACTCAAATATGGATTCATATACTCCTATATGACATTGTACAGTGCATAGATCTGCATGTACATGTATGTGTAGCTGAATCTGTGTTTAAGTGAAATACATGTTATTCAACAGGAAATAATAACTATTAATTCATGTAAAGTATTTTTATATATTTAGGCTAATTCAGTGTATATTAATATAAACGCAGTGAATAATTAAAGCATGCATAGTTGTAATAGTTTGAGCTACGATTTACATAGCACAGGCAAAGAGTTGTTTCAACACTTCATGTACACTGTATATAGTCTAGAATCAGTCTCTATTTAGACGTGAAAAAGTCTGTCATATGCTTTTGGGCCATTTTGCTTTCTTTGCATTTTCCTAGAAATACTTTCATTGTTTGAAGCAATTCGAAAAAAGCTTGGGTGTGTTTGTTTCACCTTCCAATGCCGGCTCTAATAACGCTATTGCTGCAGTGGAGTCACTGTACATGAACTAAGTGTTTGTGGCAACATTTCAAAGTCCGATGCTATATCCTTTTTACCTTTTTCCCTTCCTCAACACATTTTATTATCTGATATTTTGTCTCTAAAGAGATCGCTTTTGTTTTTTTTAACTTTCCATTGTGTATACGTACAGCCGAATAACACAGAGCACTTAACTTAAAATTGTTGGGGAAATAACAAAAGTAACAAAACTCAGATTTTATTTGTGCGTTTCTCTTTATTTAACAAACCACGAAGTAATTACTTCATGAACAAACTGAGCGATGTTAAGTTATCGTGTACCGAGAGAGTACAATGCAGGAGCTTAACGGTCAGCTAATTATACCAACCCTTATTATCGATCGATTGGACACATAGTCACATACTACACAGCGGTTGTTTGAGAGGTGCGAAAATTAACACATGCTGCACTAATTATGCCTCCAGGTTCGTCTTCACTATAACGCAGGCATTTAATGCAATTTTAATCATTTCGGGACCTGAGATTTGATTCACTATAAGCAAAACTGCACTATAACCAAATTCATTATAAACATCAAATTTTGTATAGGCTATAGAGGCTTTTCACCGGGGAATCGATTTCGATTCACTATAACACGAAATTCACTGTATCAGAGTTCACTATAACTGGGTTTTACTGTATTCTGATAATTCATGTTTATCTTGGTGCCAAACAGTTTGGAGCCTGATCAGACGCTGGGTTACCCGGCGTCTGATCTGGCTCCAAACTGTTTGCACTGCAAATAATAGTTTTAGCGTAAACGCGTTTATTGGGAAAGAATAACAGATTCTCCACTGTAGCTTAAAGCAATGTAGAATGTACCTTCATGTGCATTTTACTTTAATTTCAGGGTATTTTAACGCATCACCTGTTTTCAAAACTAGAAACATGCTATGAGGTAATGGTTTAAGAAATGCTTTGTTCAGTTATGAATTGATACTTTGAAAATATATTATTGCTTAATAATAACTTACCAATAGTTTTAATTTTGTTGTGTTGCAGTTGAAGACTGGTCAGCTCTTTTAAACTACAAACAAACAGAAAATATGGCTACAATTCTGTTATTGTTTAATCAATTTTGATGTCTTATATAAAATAAAGGATTGTATCACATATTGTCAACTGCTACTGTTCTAAAAATAGCTTTTTCAAAATTTCTTTCTAAAACAGGGCCAAATTGTAAATCTGTTTAGGTCCTAATTAAACACTTTGTAACATGGCATTTCATCATGAGCAACACTGTTTGCAAAGGTAATCACAATAAAACTGCTTGCATGCAAAAAGTTAAGCAGCATTTTGAATAACTCTATAATATATGCAACAAGAGTTGTCAGAGAGACAACAAAGCTCGCCACCGGCACCTTTAGAAACTTAAAAGCACACTCAAGGTCACAGAGGTCAACCTTTTTGCCTGCATGGAAAGGTCTTGTCCATATACACTGGCAAATCAAATATGAAAATAACACCTCAAGGGACATAGGAATTATAAGCATTTTTGAAACCTAAACGCAGATTTCGAAACCTAAAACCTTTCGCGACCTTAGTTCAAGGTCAACGACACTGGGCTAATTTTTGTGCATGCATGGAAAGATCGTGTTCATATACACATGCATGCCAAATATGAAAGAAATATCTCAATGGATATATGAGGTAAAGAAATTTTGAGAAACCTAAACGCAGACTTTGAAACCTAAACGCGGGTCCTTAGTTCAAGGTCAAGGTCAGAGGGCTCAAACATTTTGCATGCAAGGAAAGATGTTGTCCATATACACATGCAAACTGAATATGAAAGGAATATTTCAATGGACATAGGAGAAATAAAAATTTCGAAACCTAAACGCTGGCCCTAAGTATAAGGTCAAGGTCAGAGAGGTCTAAATTTGTCTGTGCATGGAAAGGTCTTGTCCATATACACACACATACCAACTATGGAAGCAATACCTCAAGGGACATAAAAGTTTAAAGGCATTTTTCGAAACCTAAACGCAGATTTCCAAAACCTAAACGCAGGCCCTAAGTTCAAGATCAAGGTCACAGGGTTAAAACAATTCTGTGCATGGAAAGGTCTTGTCCATATACACACACATACCAACTATAAAAGCAATACCTCAAAGGACATAGAAGTTAAAGGCATTTTTCTAAACCTAAACACAGATTTCGAAACCTAAACACAGGCCCTAAGTTAAAGGTCACACGGGTCTAAATTTTTCTTTGCATGTAAAGGTCTTGCCCATATACACATACATACCAGATATGAAAGCAATACCTCAAGGGAAATAGAAGTTAAAGGCATTTTTCTAAACTTAAACACAGATTTCGAAACCTAAACGCAGGCCCTAAGTTCAAGGTCAAGATCACAGGGGTCAAAACATTTCTGTGCATGGAAAGGTCTTGTCCATAAACACACATACCAACTATTGAAGCAATACCTCAAGGGACATAGAAGTTAAAGGCATTTTTCGAAACCTAAACGCAGATTTCGAAACCTAAACGCAGGCCCTAAGTTCAAGGTCAAGGTCACAGGGGTCTAAATTTTTCTGTGCATGGAAAGGTCCTGTCTATATACACACACATACCGACTATTGAGGCAATACCTTAATGGATATAGAAGTTAAAGGCATTTTTCAAAACCTAAACGCAGATTTCGAAACCTAAACGCAGGCCCCAAGTTCAAGGTCAAGGTCACAGGAGTCTAAATTTTTCTGTGCATGGAAAGGTCTTGTCCATATACACACACATACCAACTATGGAAGCAATACCTCAAGGGACATAGAAGTTTAAAGGCATTTTTCGAAACCTAAACACAGATTTGGAAACCTAAACGCAGGCCCTAAGTTCAAGGTCAAGGTCACAGGGGTCAAAAAATGTCTGTGCATGGAAAGGTCTTGTCCATATACACACACATACCAGCTATTGAAGCAATACCTCAAGGGAAATAGAAGTTAAAGGCATTTTTCTAAACTTAAACACAGATTTCGAAACCTAAACGCAGGCCCTTAGTTCAAGGTCAAGGTCACAGGGGTAACAAATGTTCTTTCCATGGAAAGGTCTTGTCCATATACACACACATACCAACTATTGAAGCAATACCTCAAGGGACATAGAAGTTAAAGACATTTTCAAAACCTAAACACAGATTTCGAAACCTAAACGCAGGCCCTAAGTTCAAGGTCAAGGTCACAGGGGTCTAATTTTTTCTGTGCATGGAAAGGTCATGTCTATATACACACACATACCGACTATGGAAGCAATACCTTAATGGATATAGAAGTTAAAGGCATTTTTCAAAACCTAAACGCAGATTTCGAAACCTAAACGCAGGCCCTAAGTTCAAGGTCAAGGTCACAGGGGTCTAAATTTTTCTGTGCATGGAAAGGTCTTGTCCACATACACACACATACCAACTATGAAAGCAATACCTCAAGGGACATAGAAGTTATAGACATTTTCTTAAAATTGTTTACGCCGTTCACGACGCCACCGACGACAACGACTACACCGGGGGTATTGCAATAGCTCGTCATGTACTACGTACAGGCGAGCTAAAAAGAAAATTAATTATTTGTCGTTTTTCTGCAACTAGACTTTCATCAACTTTTAGCTAATAGGTTTCCAATGTGAGTAATACATGATCAAGAAAAAATTGAGAGTTTAAGTCTCTGGCAATGGCTCTCAAAACTATTCTTCAGAAGGGAAGTAACTTTGGCATTCTTGGAAAGGGAAATAATTCAAACTACCAAGGCAAGTTTTATTTTGGTGTTGCTGCCTGGAATGAATATACTGTTGATATTATTTTTTCAAAATCAAGAGTAGGAAATAGATCCTTAGTTATGAATATCATAAACATTTTTTTAGTAGATGAATTATCAACACATGGATGAAAAATTGAAGAAAAAAAATATGTTAAATATTTACTTTTCTAAACTTTCTAATTTCCGCAGTCTGTTATCATACAGCTTCAGTTCCCTCAAATCCTGTAAACAAACAAAACAATGAGTCATACCTTAAATACAAATTTTAGTGTAGTCTGTTCTGGACTGACATTCAATTCACAAGGGTTAAGACAGGTAGCTTATTCAATTCACAATGGTTAAGACAGGTAGCTTCTTAACTCTTTGAACCCTAGTCCCGCATATAGGCGTGCTTTTCAAACAGTGTACATGTGAATAGTACACTTGTCCTATGCAAACAGTGAAGATCCTGATCAGAGGGCTCCTTATGGAGCCCTCTGATCTGGGTCTTCACTGTTTGTCATAATGCAAAACATTGACAAAAACAACCCTTAAAAGTCAGAAATGGACTAGACTAAAATGGAAACTGGATTTGTCCATTTTAAGTTTCAGGGAGGAAAGAGTTAACTCATTAATCCCTGAGACTTTTAATGGACAATCCCATTTCCAATTAAGTCTAGTTCATTAATGATTTTTTTAAATATTAATATAATTGCAAAATGACAAACAGTGCAGGCCCTGATCAGAGGGCTCCTACAAGAGTCCTCTGATCTGGGTCTACAATGTTTGAATAGGACAACTGTACTCTTCACATCTACACTGATTGTAAAAGATGCAAAAACACGGTACTAGGGTTCACTCTTGCTCTTATTGGAAGGCGGTTTTACAATTAAACTATTTCCTCATATAAATGCCTCTATTACAGTGGAGAAAACGTTATTCTTTCCCAATAAACGCATTTACGCTAAAACTATTATTTGCAGTGCAAACAGTTTGGAGCCAGATCAGACGCCGGGTAACCCGGCGTCTGATCAGGCTCCAAACTGTTTGCCACCAAGATAAACATGAAATATCAGAATTGTCCAAAAGTTGTTCTTTTCTACGTTTTAGCGCCTTACGTTTGCGTACGTTTGCGTTTAAACGGGAAAGAATAACAGATTCTCCACTGTAAACAACTATGAAGCCCAACAAGTAGCTGCTTAAGGTTCACAAAGCATTAAATTTTGGAAAATAAAACAGAAAGCTGCCTAAGGGATATTTCTCCTAAATTGTCAACCTCTTTAACCCTTTTCCTCACCAGTACTATTCCTGATGGATATGTTTGTACATAAATGTATAATTTATGTATTGATGAACCAAGAACATATAACAAAGATCATCAAATAAGTAGTAACAATATAAACAAGTACTTACTCTACTGAATTCCAGATTCTGTATTTGTTCTATGAAGTTACATGACAAATCTAGCACTTTCACTTTCCGAAACTGAAACATGTAAATATCAAAAATATATGTGACTAGGTAAATAAACATGTAATAAATTATCAAAGTTCTGACAACTTTTAATTTAATATAACTATCAATACAAATAAAGATGATATTTGCATTAAAGATTCTCAAATTTCATCTTATATAGGAAATCATTTTTCAGCAGCTATTTAATGTAAAATCATGGAGATTGCTCAAGACAGATTACTGCTTAATGCATGGAGCAAAGTTATGCAGAAAGCTCTTTTTGGAGCATTCTGCATCCCCTATCCCCTGCATCAAGCTGCCATTTTCATACAAGTTATACTGAAAAACTTTCTCCTTTGAAATGCTTTTTTGACTGGCATCATTTTTAAAGATTTTAGAATTAAGATAACAACAGGCAGCTATATCACCTTTTCCATGTTGTCTATGTGAGTGATCTCACTGGCATGGAGATTGATCTCGTATATTCTGTTGACATCTGTCTCCATATTGTCAGCAAGCTGAAGAACAAACAGACTATGATCTATGTATATCTCACAGTGCAGTGTCAAACTTGTGGAACATAATGACATTCATAGCCAATGGTCATGACTCATCTATTTTAATTCATTACTCCATAGATAAGCCTTTTTAGGCCTTTATTTTATTCCTCTACTGAAGAAAGTCATGAATAGCTTCTATCTTCTAGCAGATGGTAGCTTAAAGCAGGCTGAAAGTAAAGCAGAATGAACCTTAAGATGCATTCTGCTTTGCTTTCAACCTGCTCATACATGAGAATGAGGGATAGGAAATAGTGTAAGTCTTTTACATCAAAATTCTAAACACATACAATGAGACCTGTTTCAGCAGCCTTTCAATGAGATGGTATAAAGACCTCATTAGTTTATAAGAAATGTTGAAAGTTTCTTTTCAAGCATTTTGCATTACCTTTATTCTGTTAAATGTAGGATGGCCATTTCATTTTGTTTAGAGTGACTGCTTAAAACAGATTTAAATGCACTTCAAATAAATACAGTTTATCCAATAAACAAGATCATTTTAATGATTTATGGTATTAAAGATTGGTAGCCTCTTTTAACGAAGTAGCAACTTCTTTAGGAGTTCTCTGATTTTTTATCATCCTGACCAGGGATCTCGCTAAGGAGCGACAAGGGTGATTAAGTCGCCTTAATCAACCACCTGCCCTTAAAACCAAAACGAAAACAACCCCCTTCTTTCTAGAAATTGTTATATCTGGATTTTAAGTAGTTAATGCAAATTTTTCAAATATTACTTTCTGTTATAACTAAGACTTAACACTTTTCATACTTCATTCTAGATCAATTCAAACAGGTTAGATTATCCGAGAAAAACTGTATAACCTGGCATCTTATCTAGATCAAACTATGCATGTGCAGTTGAGATTTGCTGTATTGTATTTTCAATATACAACAGTTTTTAACCTTGATTCTAAAGTGGGTAAGTCATGTTCCTTGCAGGACAAAAATTAATCACTATGAGTCAACAGTATTGAAAACACATGAAAGTAAATATATACAAATCCCACATGGTCTTACCACTGTTTCTGCATCTATAGTTTTAGGTGGTTTTCTTGTTCCATCAGGATGAGCAGATCCTGCACCAGACCTTGATGATCCAGGCACTGACCTTGCTGAATCAGCGACAGATCTGGCAGATCCAGGAACTGAACCTGGTGTCTTTGACTTGGAGCTGGGTCTAGATGATGCTCTTGATGGAACATTTGTAAACTTGACGTCTTGTTCAAGAGGTTCATCAATATCAGCATCTGCATCATACTTGTCCCGAGTTCTTAACTGTGAATTCTGTCGAGCACTTCCACTATATGGCTTTTTTGATGAAACTGATTTGATTCAAAGCAAAATAATAATAATTAGTGTATTTCATAGCTTACATAAATGCCACATGATTAGATTGTGTTTTAGCCCATTACTCAATAAATATGCCTTTTTACGCCTTAAATTCATTCATCTAAAGAAGAAAATAGTTCCACTTTATACAGTCATGGATATGCACCACAAGATATAGTTTCTATATTGTAGCAGCTGGTACCTTAAAACAGGCTGAAAGTAAAGCAGAATGCACCCTAAGGCACATTCTGCTTTATTTTCAACCTACTTTAACCCATTACCCAATAAATAAGCTTTTTACGCCTTTCATTTATTCCTTCACTGTAGAAAATGTTTCTAATTTATACAGTTATGAATATGTATAATAAGAAATATTTGCTATATATTAGCAGATGGAAGCTTAAAGCAGGCTGAAAGTACTTTCAACCTGCGTTAAGTGGTCACCTATTTTCAAAACTTAAATCAGGCTATGGGGTAATGGGTTAAGGGATCACTTGACTTCAAACCTAGAAAAAGGCTATGGGATAATGATTTAAGAATGATTCTAACACACCTCGCGCACAGCCCTATATAAACAAAGAAGGGATGTATCTATGTTTAAATTCACTATAAAACATACAAGTCCTCGCATGTAACGGCTTGATGTTATGTAGTATGGATTTGATACTTTATGCACCAAGAAATGTAGCACTGTTGCATCTATGCAAGTTGTAGTTAAACTGAATTAAGTGTTAGAATCAAAACAAGCACCTTAGAGCTGATATCCCCTGCCGCAGCGACTGTCCAGTAGAAAGTGGCAAACTTTATTGTGGGAGGAAGGGGCAAATGGTGATCACCTGTCTTTAAAGATCAACATTCAAAAGCTTTTTACAAAGTTTTATAAAATCCATTCAATTTTGTACATGTTAAAGCCTAAACAATACAAAAAATTAAGCCGTTTGTAGCATTATAAATCTAAGTATGACAGGGGCAGGTAACTCTTGATTCAAATTCAACAGTAATTAAACACTTTCAAGAATTTATAATTGTGTGCAAGTATTATTAAAAAAAATTCAGAACTGTAGAATTTACTTGAGTGTAAACACATTTTCAACTCATCAAGGGCAGAGTATTCTTGACTAATTTGCACATTTTCGACAATAATTGAACTCATTCTATAAATAATAGCCGTATATGATTTAATTTTTTTTTCAAAATCCATTCACATTTGTACACAATAGCATGTAAACAATAAAGCCATGTTGAGCATTACTAAGTACATAAAGGGCAGATAACTCTTGCCACAAAGTATCCTTTTTTGACAATGATTGCAACCCTTATATTTATATATTGTGTGTAAGTGTAATCAAAATCCATTATGGACTGTAGTTTCTAGATGGTAAAAACTGTTAAATATGGTTTTTTCGACTCATCAACGGCAGATAACTGTTGACTAGTTTCTCCGTTTTCAAAAATGATAACAATTATTTGAAACGTAATAGCCATACATAGTTTAAGATTTTTTTTTATCAAAATCCATGCATATTTATAGATACTAGGATGTAAACAATATTAAAATAAAGCATTTTCTAGCATTTCTAAGTACATCAAGGGCAGATAACTCTTGCCACAAGTATCCTTTTTTGACAATAATAGCACACCTTCAAGAACTTTTACTTATAGACATTGTGTGCAAGTATCATTTAAATCCATTCATAATTGTAGTTGCCAGAGAGTAAAAACAGTGAAATATGGCCTTTTTTACTTATCAAGGGCAGATAACTCATGACTAATTTCTCCGTTTTCAACAATAATCAAGTTCATTTGAAAACTAATAGCCATAAATAATTCAAGAAAGTTTTTTCAAAATCCATGCATATTTATAGGCTCTAGTATGTAAAAAATATCAAAATAAAGCATTTTCTAAGTACATCAAGGGCAGATAACTCTTGTCACAAGTATCCTCTTTTTACAATAATGGCACACCTGCAAGAACTTGTACTTATAGACATTGTGTGCAAGTATAAACAAAATATGTTGAATACTGTAGTTGCTAGAGTGTAAAAACTGTTAAATTTGGCATTTTTAACACAAAAAGGGCAGATAACTCATAAATTCCTAAAATTTTCTGAAAAAAATTTGATTTCCCACAGTGCTCCTATGATGACAAATAAGTATAGCAAGTTTCATCCAAATCTGTTTATCGGTTTCGGAGATACAGTTGCGGACGGAAAACGTGACGGACGCACGTGCCACCGAATTGGGTTAGAGGGCCTTTTCTTTTGTTATTTTCTTTTGTTCGAATAACGGGCCACGGCCCCTTAGTGTATTGTTACGGAATGAACTCCATTGTCTTCTTTTGTTATGTTTACCGTTATCTGGCCCTCTAACCCACTTTAGTGGCGCGGACGGACAGCCGGACGGACAGACCTAAAACAGTATCCCTCTGCCTTTCGGCAGGGGATAATAAAAAATCCATACCAGTGTATTATCTTGCAAAATAACACAGGTAGGAGTTGAGATGCTTAGTAATTAAATCAAGGCTTCTTGATTTAATTACTACACATCTCAACTCCTACCTGTGTTCTATTGCAGGATAATACACTGGTTTAAAGCATGCTGAAGGTAACGCACAATACTTTACTTTCAACCTGCTTAAAGCAAACATATGTACTGAAAACAAGATATGGAGTTACAAGTCATGTTTAAAAATCAAAGTTTCACTAAACATGATGACTTTGACAATTAGGATGAAATTTTAATACTCTAAATACTCCGATAGTTTATAGATCTGCTTATTCAAACATCATCTTACCATGATTTTGAGATGAAAATTTAGATATAGTTGATATTCTTGAGCTGGTTGCAGATGATCTGGAGCTAGATGGTGGTGTAGAAGTTTTAGAAGTGACTCTTGATGATCCAGAGTATGCTCTACCAGAGCCAGCTGACCTGGGAATGAAATATTATGAAAAGTAGTGTAACCCTTTCATGATCAAATTATTCGGGAGAGTTTTACCTCTTCATCGCTTTATTGTCGACTGCTTCAGTATTGTTGTCTGCAAGGCAAGTTTCAAAGTTAGCTTTAAGGTTGAGTGACTTAATAAATATCGATAACAGTGTCAAACAGTTTGGGTCCTGATCAGATGACGCACTACGCAGTATCTGATCAGGACCCAAACTGTTAGCAAATGCGCTTTAACCCTTACCTCCCTGAAACCCCAAATGGACAATTCAAGTTTTCTATTAAGTCTAGTCTATTTTTGACTTTTCAGGGTTGATTTTTACAATATATGTCAAAATGACTAACAATGTAGACACTGATCAGAGGGCTCCTTGATCAGGGTCTACACTGTTTGCATAGTACAAGACTTGTATTCCTCACAAGTTTACTGTCTGCAAATTATGCATATATGACTAGGGTTCAAAGAGTTAACCCTTTCCCTTATAGAAGCGACTTTTACCGCATTCATTTTATTCATTCGCCAAAGAAAATAGTTCCATTTTATACTGTCATGAATTTGTACTATAAGAATTTTTTCTATATCCTAGCAGATAGTAACTTAAAGCACGCTGAAAGAAAAGCAGAATGCGCCCTAGGGCGCATTCTGCTTTACTTTTAGCCTGCTTTAATAGGTCACATACCTAAAATACTAGAAACAGGCTATGGGTTAAAGAGTTAAGGTGTAATTGAGAGTGAAAGGGTTAAATCAGTTTCAGAACATGCAACAAGAAAACAATGGCAAGTTTACTGTCTCTCCAGATTGCATCCATAAACTAGTACGGGTAGTACCACATAGTGTATTACAAATAGTGAACACAGGTGACAATATAATGCAGTGCTACAGTACAGCAGAAAACTTGCATTAGGTGCTTTTTACTTTTCTTTTATTCAGCATTAAGCTACCACTTGTCTTGTCCCATTACTCCATAAATACACATTTTTTCGCCTTCAATTTATTCCTCCACTGAAGAAAATTCTTAAATTTTATACATTCATATATTTGTATCATGAGAAATATTTTCTATATCCTAGAAGATAGTTGCTTAAAGCAGGCTGAAAGTAAAGCAGAATGCACCATAAGGTGCATTCTGCTTTCCTTTCAACCTGCTTTAAGTGATCACTTGTCTTCAAAACAATAAACATGCTATGGGGTAATGGGTTAAACAAGATCCATATTTCTTAACCCCTTTGAACCCTAGTCCCGCTTATAGGCTTCCTTTTCAAACAGTGTACATGTGAATAGTACACTTGTCCTGTGCAAACAGTGAAGACCCAGATCAGAGGGCTCCAAAAGGAGCCCTCTGATCAGGGTCTTCACTGTTTGTCATAATGCAAAACATTGACAAATACAATCCTTAAGAGTCAGAAATGGACTAGACTTAGATGGAAACTGGAATTGTCCATTTGAAGTTTCAGGGAGGAAAGAGTTAAGCTAGTGGTCACTAAACCAAAGTTTGACTGTATAATATTATGTAAAAATTCAGAAATACAGGAAAAAGATATGGTAAATAAATATAGATCACTATGCAAGGTTGCATTTTCTGGTTTCAGTGTTTATCATTTGTTTAGAAAAATCTGCAGACACCACTTTCTGAATTAAATATTCCTGGAGTATTGAATGTCAATTTACTTGGTGACAATAAAGCAGACAGTTCTTGAAGGAGATTTCTGTTTCAATTTCTGTCTGCTCTAACACTTTATCCCATAGTCTGTTTCCTGTTTTGAAGTCAGATGACTACATAAAGCAGGACCTGGTTGAAAGTAAAGCAGAATGCACCTGCTTTAATGTGCATTCTGCTTTATTTCAACATGTCTACTGTCTGTCAGGATGACTAGAAAACATTTCTAATGGTGCATATTCGTTGTTTTATAAACAAGGAACTACATATTTTCTTCACTCGGCATAAAAAGGCATATTTATGGAGTAGAAGGTTAAGCAGTAACCTGTCAGCATGCAGGAAAAATTCCCTATCCCTCATTAAAGGGACTCGCAACCAGATGGTGTACTTGTCAAAATAAAATAAAATACTCAAATAAAAGCAAATTTGTGGCATTATTTGGCTTCTGACATTAAAAAAATATGATCAGTCCAAAAAAAGTCTCAAGAATCGTCACCGAATCTTAGATTTTTAGATATTTTCCATCGTTTTTCCATAGCGTTAGCTAACGGTATAGTTGTTGTTGTTGTTGCTTCTCTACACGGGCTCAGGCATAAACACGAGCCGAATTACAAAGTTGTATGCACTTTCGATCGCTACACATTGAAATACGTTAAATCGATCCGAGATAAACGGATAGTTCCGTGGTCCATTGGTCTAAGCGGTTTCCCCTATTTTGCCTTCTGTCCGCCAATGCCGGGCCCCGGGTTCGAATCCCACCAGTGACCAATATTTTTTTTATTGAAATACATTTTTTTTAAACAGAATTTCTTATCCTAAACTAATTCTTTACCATTTATATAAGCGTTTGACACATATTTACAAATTACTATTTTTAATGCACAATCTGGTTGCGAGTCGCTTTAACAAGACAAGATACATATGACAGATCCCTCATTAACAAGACAAGGTACATATGACAGACTTGTAAACTAATAAAAAGGCATGACTATGAAGTAATGGCTAAAAACGGTTATATAAAATCACAGTTATGCTGCAAACATATAACAACATTTGTCACAGGAGGGTTTTACCACGCTCTAAGCTTAGCACTACCTGATGTGTCACTTCCTCCATTACAATATTTGTGGAATCAATTCATTATAATTCTCATATTATATATTAATGTATACAATTTTAATTAACTTATACCTCTCTGATTTTTCAGGATATGATACTCTGGAATCATTTTTGTCAGAGCTTGCATCTGTGAATCTCTTGCTCTCAAGTTTGCCCCGCGTTTCTGTGGTAAGCTGTGATTTGGATGAACTAGTCCTAGATGATGCTGAGGTACCAGAAGGTGGTTTGGGTTGGTAGGAATCCTGTTGGATATCTGTGCCTCCAATGGGTATTGTGGATTTTTTGTCACTGTAAGTGGCAAATACATACAGGTTAGTTTACTGCTGTCATAAAAATCAATATAAGAGCAAATTGTAACAAAGTTTGATGCTTCAGTAATAAAAATTAAATCCAAGGGCAAAGACAATTTGCAACCTGGATTAGGGGATGATAAAGGTAAAGGTGTGAGTTTAGTAAGTCTTCATTTACGTATATCGTATTCCGCCAACTTTTACATTTACCTCCCTGATCATCGAGTCACAAGTCGGCCATTTACATACAGCGCAAGTTGCAGCCATGGCACATTGACTTCTTTCCCTCACAGGTAACCATTTCAATCACCTGGGTGAAGTGAAGCAATGAAGGGTTAATTTTTTTCTCAGAAAAATTTCAGTGATCCTGACAGGGCTCGAACCAGGAACCTCTCGCTTCCTAGGCGAGCGTCCTACCACTGGACCACCGACCCTTATGATGGTGATGCAACTAATTTTATGTACAGACTACCAAGAGCTAGCCATAATCCCTCCAAATTACTCAACTATCTATCTGTTTATCTCTGGATACTGCTAACCACTCTCGCAAGTGTTAGTTATAGGCAGGCAAAAAAGCATGCTAATATTTTTCAGTAAAGAGGGAGGGTAAAAAAAATTCTCAATGAATATAATGTCAGGTAAGGTAAGGCTGAAAAACAGAATTTCATCATCATCCAGTTTTGATTAACCAGGCTATTGATTAATCCTTCTTATAAGGGTGAGGCCTGGCTGTCCAGTCTGGAACGAAGTCTCCCTCTCCAAGCTTGGCAGTTTGGAGAGGGAGACCTTGTTCCAGACTGGACAGCCAGGCCTCACCCTTATATCAGTATGTTAAAATATTAATCAGATGAGGATCTCTAAGCTAGGTAATAAAAAAATTAAAACATTGAACATAGAGCTCAATACTGTGTCATTACCACTTAACTCTTAAACTGGTGTAGATTAGAGAGGGGTCAAACTGATTCCAAAGGGTGATGCTGTGAGGTAAAAATAGAACTTCTGAAAATCTGCATGAAATTATACTTGCCCGAGAGTGGATGCATGTGCTTATTGAATCTGATGGGTATCTGTATGTATGGTGGGAGAGGTATTGCAAAAATATTGTGGTAAATATTGTAAAACATTATCAGCCTAGAGTCATACAGATAAATTCTAGGTAAATTCTTTATTTAAGTCTCGTTTGTAGACATACATGTCAAATTATACGTTTATATATCACAAAGCAATGCATACAACCATTCTGAATAGAATTATAAGAGACTATAAGACTACAAGTCTTTTTCTGGCCATTTTGGGGAAACTGCAATGTCTGATTTGTGCAAAAAAATCTACTGATTTAGGAAGAATTTTTTTAATACATTTCACTTACAAATTAATAAGTATTTAGGTTACTTAATGACCATAAACAAACATGTTAGCTAGTTTTTGTACATTTGTTTTATTATTTTGAGTGATTTACAACCTGTATCAACAAAAAAGAGTGGTTTCTGTACAGAATTGGCGGGGTTTTCTGCCAGATTTTGGAAGTATTTTTACAATTTCTCATTGGGATTGGGTCCGTTTACCGGACCCGTGGATGCAGGAACTCAACCCGACGGGTGCTTTATCCTGACACGGACGAACCAGTCTTCTTCTTCTTTCTTTCTTCTGTTACTGGCCACAATCAACAAATTGAATATACTGCCAGACTACGCAACAAGAGTGAAATAGAGTAAAAGGTGAAGTATATACTGTGCAAGATCAAAATGGGAGAAGAAGTTGGGCATTTAGTGTTTGGCCAGTTTAGCCTAGAAGGCGTCAACAGACCCGACTGACACAATGTCTTGTGGTAGTCTGTTCCATTCACCAAGAGGTGAATTAAACATAACTCCCAATTTTTAAGTTTTTTGGTTGACTCGACCTGGGATTGAACCCATGAATTCCAACACTGTATAGTGACCATACCCGGGAATTGAACCCGAGACCTCCCCCTTGGAAGGTGAGAGTTGTAACAAATGAGCCAAAAGTCCGAATGTTAGACTCAAGGGCCTAACACTGCCTATATTTCACCACACTCAGTCTCCTCCCCATATTAATTTTGAGGTTCTTTAATTATCTCTCAGAGATCATAGATATGGCACAAAATGTGCACCTCTGCACAAATTGATGCATTTTATTACCCTTCTTCTGTTTGGTAACAAGGGTAACATTGTACAGTGTCTTTGGTAACATCTTCCAAATCCACATATGGCTATGTATGTTATACAGTATATATATATTAGAAAGTTTTAAAAATACCCCTCTGCATTTTGGGTAACAAGCACATTTTGTGCCCTATATCTATCTTCGATTACTGCTGAACTACCCTTAAGGGTAGCAGACGTGCAGTCTTCTTTCATTCTTTCTTTCTCTATATACTGCTACACGCCCCTTTCGGGTATTACGAGCAGGGGCACTTTTTAGGTGCACCAATGGGACTGTACCCGGCCGGTCACTTTATCCTGACACCGACGAACCAGTTGTAATGCTATCCCGAAATCCTGAGCGTCAAGGAGGGAAGCCATTTCTACCAATTTTTAAGTCTTTGGTTTGACCCGGCCGGGGATTGAACCCACAACCTCCCGCACTGCAAGCGGACGCTCTACCACTAAGCCATGCAGTCAGTGCAAGAAAAGAGAGTTTTGCAAAAGTATTGACAGTTACAAGACGTCAAAGTAAAAAGTGACTGGGGAATCTTTTTTTCTCTTTTACTCTGCCTTTTCTTATTCTGTACATCCCTGATTATATTTAAGTATACCTTTTTATATCTTATGTTTTTTCTACCTCTTTTGATTATCAATATCATCCTTATTATAGCTGTATTCAAATTCAGTCTATCTTCTTCCTACCTATTTTTCTCTTATATTTCTTTTTCTTTTCTTAGCGTTACCGAGTCCAAAACATTGTGTAAGCGACTCAAGTTTGACGGAACAGTGATAAACATAGATAAAGTATGAAAGTAAGACTGAACAAGAGGCTCATGCGGGCCTAAATATCGCTCACCTGGAAAAACCAACACAAGGGTCACATAACCCCTGGTATGGGATCACTTTTCACCCCAGAGACATACTTTTCATTGAAAAAATCTATTTTTAGCTCCTGTGACCTAGATATGCAACGGACCGAAACTATATTTACAATATTGGTTAAGGGCTTCTAGAAGTGTCATCATGCCAAATATCAAAGCTCTGACCATATTAGTTTCAGAGGTAAAGATGTTTGAAGATTTCACTATATAACTCTATGTAAAATTACGACCCCCCAGGGCGTGGTCATTTTTTACCCCAGAGACATAATTTGAACAATCTTGATAGAGGACCTGTAGATGATGCTTTGTGCCAAATATCTAAGCTCAAGGTACTGTGGTTTCAGACAAGAAGATTTTTTAAGATTTCATTGAAATAATCTATTTTTAGCTCCTGTGACCTAGATATGCAACTGACCAGAACCATATTAACAATATTGGTTAAAGGCTTCTAGAAAAATCATCATGCCTAATATCAAAGCTCTGACCATATTAGTTTCAGAGAAAAAGATGTTTAAAGATTTCACTATATAACTCTATGTAAATTTACGACCCCCGGGGCGGGGTCATTTTTTACCCCAGGGACATAATTTGAACAATCTTGATAGAAGACCTGAAGACGATGCTTTGTGCCAAATATCTAAGCTCAGGGTACTTTGGTTTCAGACAAGAAGATTTTTTAAGTTTTCGTTGAAAAAATCTATTTTTAGCTCCTGTGACCTAGATATGCAAAGGACCGGATATGTTTGAACCACTTTGAAAGAGGACCATATAAGGATCATTCAGGCCAAGTTTGGTAAAAATCTATCCAGTAGTTTCGGAGGAGATGTCGTTTAAAGAAATTGTTGACGATGAACGGACGAACGACGACGGACAGAGGACGATCAAAATAGCTCACCTTGGCACTACGTGCCAGGTGAGCTAAAAACAGTTAAAAGTGTTAAATATACAGATGAGTTTAAAATCAGATATATGATATATGATGGGTGCTGGATGTTTCAGTAAATGACCAGTTCGGTAAATTGATTTTATATAGTAAAAGGTCTGGAGTCGTTTCGGTAAAAGGTAAATTATAGTAATTAACTTAGGTTCATGTACCTGTATATCACACCTCTCGCTTGATCACTAACTAATTGATATGTACCCAAACAAAAATAAAATGAATCAAATAACTAATTATGAACCAATAATGAACCAATAATGTACTGTTTAATACATAGTTGTGGTTCAGTATTAGTACATCATTGAAAAGTACATGATTAGACCCCTAACAATGTACTATATTTCAGATTCACCAGAGTACTTTGATAGTTCAGCATTAAGCAGACAGTTCATTATTAATTCAGCATTGAACATTAACTTTCTTCTACTGTACATCATTGGTTCTTTATTAAACTTAAAAGATCTGGATAGTACATTAATAGTTCATCATTTAACATAGTTCTTCTATAACTGTTCAGCATTGGTTCATAATTAAACTTGTACAATCTGGATAGTACATTAACAGTTCATCATTGTTTATACGTGCGGTTATTCCCCTTTTTGAATCTACTCTCCACTTCGGGAGAATTCGGCAGAAATTCAAATCTGGAAAATTGTAACCAACAGCGAGCGATCGATGTTTGTGTCCAAGATATCTTGCATAAAGTGTGAAGTTGAACCGTTAATTAATACACGCAGTCGACGATGCTTGGGTTTTCAACTGTGTTTTGTTAGCGAAGCCGATGTCCAAGGTTAGTTCATGAGAATTTTCCGTGATTGTTTACAAAATTTAGAAGATCCCGGGTCAATTCGGTCCCAAATTGACTCGACCTCTAAACTATAGAATAATACATGTACTGTTTATCTAGATAGAAGTTTAACGTTTTGTTATAGGCTGCCGCATAATTTTTTTTACAAATCAAAAGTTTCATTGAAGGAAAATTGCTTGTTTTAAATTGACAAAGGGGTCAATGAAATCTGCATGCCTATGTAGCTCAGAAATGGTGCAGAATTAGTACATTGTTAACAGTTCAGCATTAGTACATTGTTATGAGTACATGATTAGTACATTGTTATAAGTACATAATTAGTACATTGTTAACAGTGCATGGTTGTGATCGACAGTACACAATTGGTTCATTGTTAGTTCTTTATTAGTTCATTGTTGGAAGTTCATTATTAGTACATTGTTACTAGTACATTGTTAACCTCATTTGCATGTGATTTGACAACCAATTATGTATTAATAATGAACTGTACAGAATTAGTTCATTGTTATAGTTATTTGTTACCCTGTTTTTTTTGTTTGGGTAATCACTTGTACCTTTTAATGCCTTACAAATGGGTTGGATCTAAACTATAGGATCATTTTCTGGAAACGATAAAAAATTCTATGCCGAATCTGGGAAATAAAGTCGGTAATAAAGTGGGAAATGGAAAACAATAAAAGTGAATATTGAGAGTCATTTGAAAGTATTTTCAACCCCAATTAGAATCCGTTATATAATCAGGATCTACCATGAAGACAGTGAATATTTAAAAAAAATTACTAGATGTAGTTTGGTTGGGGATGGTAGAATGCTAGAGCCTAGAATCTACTTTTATTTAAGCGAGTGTACAATGCTACATTTTTGCGTTTCTTCAAATAAAGACATAAATCTGTTCATCTTATATTCATTATTATATAATTGTAATTGATATTATCATAATTATTGTCATTAATATGTCATTTCAGCCTAAGGATTTTTACCATTTTGCTCATTTAAACAATAAGTCACACCTTGAAGCGTGTTCTGTAAATGCGGCACGCGCCTCTGCTCTAATAATTTAGTTGAGTATCTTTGATTATTGTTTGCCTTTACATCAACATCTACAGGGACGACGAAGAGTAATCAATAGAGTGACTGATGTATATGTAATATATAGACATTACATAAAGTAAACTGTACATAAATTATAGTGCTGCTTTGCCATTATGTTTTCTTTCGGATATGAATTCTTAGAAATGAAAATGTGCTTTATCATTATGTGATATATGTGCTATTTACTCAGAAACAACGAGGAGTGATCCGAATCCAAACTTTTTGACAAACAAACTAAAGAAGTATCTAACAAGTCCTTAGCTGTGTTAATATAATATGCAAGCAGCATAGACCCAGATCGGCAATTGGTGAATCAGCAAACCTTTTCACTGCAGCCTTCGTTATTTGCTAACAGTTTGAATCCTTATCAGACATCGCGAAAGGCGAAGAACGATCAGAATCCAAACTCTTTGACACACAATATAAATGAGTATTAACAGTCTTCCATTGCCTTACAACGTGTGCAGATGCTTTTGTTCACAGTTTGGATCCTGATGGGACATCTATTGAGCAGAATCTCAAAATGATTTTAATTTGTCAATTTACCGATACTTAATTTTAAAACGAACAACAACGCGTTTGCAGTGAAACAAAGCAGCCGGCCCCGATGAACTCCCAAACAGAGTCCTCCAATTATGCTCTTCAGAAGCAGCACCAGGAATCACTGCTATCTTTCAGAGATCAGTAGACACAGGAGAACTGCAAAAGGACTGGAGGGATGCAAATATCGCACCAGTATATAAGAAAGGAGATCGTCATACCGCCGAAAATTACAGGCCAGTATCCCTTATGTGCGTCCTCTCCAAGCTTTTGGAGCACATCATCAGCCATCACATACTGAACCATTTTGACAAACATCATGTCCTTAGTTCCCTTAACCATGGATTCCGCTCTGGCTATTCTTGTGAGACCCAACTAGTGGTTACAGCCCATGACCTACTAAATTTTCATGACAAAAATCATCAAGTTGACACTGTCATCCTAGACTTCAGCAAGGCTTTCGATACGGTACCCCATAAGCGTCTACTACACAAGTTAGACAACTACGGCATTAGAGGTCCCATCCTTACCTGGATTACCAATTTTTTGACTCAACGAGAGATGTGTGTTGTCGTCGAAGGTGAGAAATCCCACCATGTCCAGGTAGGCTCTGGTGTACCCCAGGGCACCGTTCTAGGCCCTCTGCTTTTCCTGTGTCATATCAATGACCTACCAGAGAAGGTTACATCACAGATACGCCTGTTCGCGGACGACTGCCTTTTGTACAGACCAATTAAGTCTTCAAAGGACCATGACCTACTTCAAACAGATCTTAACAACCTTCAACAATGGGCCCGAGACTGGGGCATGAAGTTTAACGCCAAGAAATGCTTTCTTCTCAGCTCCAGAAATAAATCTATGCATTTCTATACCATCAACAATACTATACTTGAACAAGTTCAAAACAACCCATACCTTGGCATCTCATTATCTGAAGACCTAAAATGGAAGACTCACATCAACAACATCACCAAACGTGCCAACTCTACACTAGGTTTCCTTCGTCGAAATTTAAGAAACTGCTCAAAAGACTGCAAGAAAAATGCCTACATTGCATTGATCAGGTCCAAGTTGGAGTACGGCTGCAGTGTCTGGGATCCCTACCAACAGACAGACATCGATAGACTTGAACACGTACAGCGATCAGCGGCTCGGTTCATCACCAGAGACTACAAGACTCAAGAAGATGGCTGTGTCACCAACATGTTAAGGGACCTGGAGCTACCTCCACTACAAGAGAGACGTCGCCACCACAGACTGACTCTTCTGTACAAGGTGGTGAAAGGGCACGTACCGGCTATCAATCTAGAACACTATCTAAAACCATTTAGACCGAAAAGAACTATAAGGGCTAAACAATATGAGGAGTACATTAGTAAAAACATTGTGGAAAATAGTGTTAACAACAACAAACGGTGCTTTACTCCTATATTCTCAAAGACAGCGAACTTTAAAAACTCTTTTTTTGTGAGAACAGCGTTGGATTGGAACAAGCTCAGTGATAACAATGAGGAAACTGACACTATAGAAAGCTTCAAATCGCTCATAAGTATTTTTGACTAAAGCGCACTCTCCCCGTTGAATTAAAGTCAGTATCGGTATCTTCAACGTATTATACAGATACAGACAGAGAGTGAAATATTTAATAATTACATGTACGTAATTTGGTCTTTTGTGTTTAATTATGTATCATTTGAGTATTATACTGTAAATATACATGTACATGTATGTTAAACATGAAAGGAATTGAAAACACCAATAAATATTACTTTTTTTTCAGTTATTTATTAATTTGAGAGGTAATAAACGGCAAACGGCCTTTTGCCCCTTCGGCCTTTTGCCCCTTCGTAAAAAACGCCTACACGGAACTTTGCCCCTTCTTGATTTTACGCACACGGCCTTTTGCCCCTTCCTGTTTTTTCATACACGGAACTTTGCCCCTTCCAACACGGACATTTGCCCCTTCCATATCGAAATATTGCCCCTTCTTTATCAAAATTTAGATTTATATATAGTAATATTGTCTTTTACAATTCAAATTTGTCTTTTACAATTCAAATTTCTTAATTTTCAGTAAACATTTCCCGATTTTGTGCTGAGGTGAACGTAAAATTCATGAAATCATCATTATCGCTTGATTCTCGCGTGAAAGTTATGCAAACATAATTTTCACTTCACGCTTAGTTGGTTCTCTATTGAATAGGCAATTTAAACGTAAAGGAACTAAAAAGACACCGACACATGATTCCGGTCCTTAAGTACATCTTAATGTTTATTGAGCAGCAGATGTCATTTTAATGTTAGTTAAAGGAGTTCACATTTAAAGGTAGATATCACTCTTAAGTAGCAATTAACACCTAGGTAGTTAACATCAAAGCAGCGACTGCTGTAAAGCAGTGATTCGATTTCAGTTAAAGTTGATTGATAATAATGATTGATAATAAGGTTGTTTGCTAATTACTTTGTCTGTTTGACCCATTGAACAATATGAAAAGAATAATTAATATCATACTCTTAGCCTTTCGACCGGACGGATAATGATAAAAATCGGCCAGAACAGAACAGAACACATATTTTATTCACCCAGGATTTTACCGACAACAAGAGGATGTATCAAAGTTTGTGAGTAATAAAAACTTTATGTTTCCATTTCGATAACGAAGAACAAAATAAAAGTGTAAGGTATGTGTATAGATAATTGGGCCTCGCGTTTTGTTTACTATGGTTATTTTGACTGGGAGACAGGTATATATTATATACCTGTCTCCATTATATGCACCGGTCGGTGTGTGTTGAAGTGAATATTTCAATAAATACAATGTTGCGTTCGTTTCATTTCATCCGAAAGAAAAACACAATTTAGTGTTATAAATAAATATATACACGGAATATATTATCGGATTTAACAGGAAATGAATCCGTCAGGTCAGTAGACTATTAGAGTAAGCCGGCCATAAATAGTAGATCTATATCAAGAAAAAATATTCTAGCAAATTTCTACTCTCAATGATAAGAAATGGGGAGGCTGACGAAGTCGAAGGGGCAGATTTCTGCCTGCCAAAGTGCAGACTCTCATCCGTGGGAAAATAGGGAAGGGGCAAAAGTCCGCCCCTTTGAAGAAACAGAAAGGGGCAAAAGTCCGTGTTGGAAGGGGCAAAAGTCCGTGTTGGAAGGGGCAAAGTTCCGTGTAGGCGTTTTTGACGAAGGGGCAAAAGGCCGGAGGGGCAAAGTTCCGGTATTCGTAATAAACATCTCATCTCCTCATGGAAGAAATGAAATCAATATATTTTAGAAATCCAGTTATTTTTTAACCCTTCAATATCCATCTATTTTGTTGGTAGATCAGGATCCACGCATACTAAAACAACCCTGCAAAAGTGGCACAAACACTGTGACATAGTCTCATTGTTACCGGGAGAGTTGTGATATACTTAATCCTTTAATTACTATAATTAACCTTTTTACCGAAACGTCCAGACCTTTCACTATATAAAATCAATTTACCGAACTGGTCATTTACCGAAACGTCTGTAAATCAATATGATCACCAGATGGGGCAAAAAAATCCATTTGCCGACAAAGCCATTATAGCAACTGGACCTGGGAAACAAAACCGGGACCTCCTGCTTGGAAGGCAAGCGTTGCAACCATTGACACAAAAGTCCGGACGTTAGGCTAGAGGGTTTAACACTGCCTATATGCTGATATTGTGATAGGCACAGAATCCTGGCTCGATGACAGCACCAAATCTTCAGAGGTATTTCCTGGAAGCTTCAAAGCATATCGACGAGACAGACAACAAGGAACTGGAGGAGGCGTGTTTGTCCTTATCTCTGACAAGTACTCCAGCGAAGAACCAGAAGAACTGATCCCGAACTCAGACTGTGAAATTGTTATGTGCAGGATAAAGGTAAAGGGCTTCTCAGACCTGTACACTGGCTCCTTTTACAAGCCACCAACAAGGACCGAACCTGAATATTTAGACCAGCTTTCGACGTTGCTCTCAAGAGTCCCAAGAGGAGCGCATTTATGGCTTGGAGGTGACTTCAACCTTGCTGACATAGATTGGGAAGATGAGTGCCCGACACACCAAGCAACAAACAGAACGCAATGTCAACAGCTGATCGACCTATGCCAGGACAATTTCCTTGAACAGGTTGTAAATTCTCCTACCAGGGTTACAGCTTATACAAGCAGTCTTCTTGACCTTTTCCTAACCAACAATAAAACCCTAATTAATAAGTGTGAGGTTATGCCTGGAATAGCAGACCATGACACTGTCTTCATAGAGTCTAGCCTCCGCCCAATAAAGGTCAAGAAACCAGCTAGGAAAGTACACATCTACAAAAACGCAGACTACGATCAGATGCGGGACAATCTCGACACATACTTCAATACTTTTTTGACAACCACCCAGGACATGAATGCCAACGACACCTGGAAAGAATTTGAATCCAAACTTAAAAGTTTAATCGACAAACACATTCCCTCCAAGATGATTTCTTCAAATAAAACTAAAAAACCCTGGATAGACAGAACAATCAAATCTCAGCAAAGACACCGAAACAAACTTTACAATAAACAGAGGAAAACAGGCAACACTAAGGACCGCCAACGATATGTTCAAGCCCGCAACTCAACTCAGAAACTGGAAAGGCAGGCCTACTGGAAGTATGTCCAAAACCTAATAGAGCTCGGGGATCCAGACTCAGACCACCAGCCTAACAAACAGAAGAGATTCTGGAACTATATTAAATCTCTTAGGAAGGACAACTGTGGTGTGGCCCCGTTGAAGGACAAGGTTAAACTTCACAGCGACCCAATAGACAAGGCCAATATTCTAAACAAACAGTACCAGTCAGTCTTCACACAGGAAGATACATCCTACATTCCAAAACCTGACGGTAATCCATGTCCTACAATGCCAGATATAGACATCTCAACTGAAGGCATTGTTAAGCTACTGAAGAAGCTCAACCCAAACAAGGCAACCGGGGACCAGATATGATGCCGGCACGGGTACTCAAGGAACTGGCAGAGCAATGTGCTCCTTATCTCTGCAGCATATACAGGAAGTGTCTGGCCTCTGGTGGAATCCCAGATATATGGACGAAAGCTAACGTCTCAGCAATTTTCAAGAAAGGCGAGCGATTCAAGGCCAGCAACTACAGGCCAGTCTCACTTACTTGTATATGCTGCAAGATGCTTGAGCACATTATAGTCAGCAACATCATGCGGCATTTTGACAAACACCAGACATTGACTGACTGCCAGCATGGCTTCAGAAGAAGAAGAAGTTGCGAAACACAGCTCTTGACCTTGACAGATGAACTAATTGGATCGCTCGACAAAGGAAAACAACATGACTTGGCAGTCCTAGATTTTTCAAAAGCATTTGACCGGGTACCACACAGTCGTCTCCTAGCCAAACTAGACCACTATGGAATAAGAGGAATGACCTTAAATTGGATCCAAGCCTTCCTATCAGGCAGGTCACAATGCGTAATCGTTGATGGAGCGACATCCGAACCAGCACCCGTCATAAGCGGAGTCCCCCAGGGAAGTGTCCTCGGACCTATACTTTTTCTCGCCTTCATCAATGATTTACCCCTTCAAGTATCATCAAAGACAAGACTCTTTGCAGACAACTGTGTGGTATACCGCGAGATCATTTCCACATCTGACAGCAAGCAACTCCAAGATGACCTACACAAACTTGCAGACTGGGAGAGAAAATGCAGCGTTTTTTTTCACCCAATTGGGAACGGGTCCGGTACCCCTCAGATTGGGAATTTTTCAAGTCAAATTGGGAAAAACGAGTTTTGAAATGATGACAATGCAGAAATTGGGAATTTAAGTTACTAAACCGTTAGAACTGTTTATGATGGTAAACATGGTGTAAAAACTAAATCTACGCTGGGTGTGTTACTCACAGTAGACGCTGTTGCGGCCGAGACAGAGTTGGTGACTTGGTAAAATCCAAAATCTTATCTTATCTATCTCTGAATACTGCCAATCAAGCTCGCGAGTGTTAAGGCAGTGATCTAGATTCAAGTTCTTCATTATCGTCTTTCTCAAAACAATTCTGAAATACTTTGAATTATGGCTCATGATTGTTTTAATTGTAGGTTTTCTATTTTATTGTAACCCAGGTTAGGTTTGACTGTACCCTATTGTGTTCATTTGCTGGTACAGACTATAGGTGGTGTTTACATCATGCTATAGTCTGTATCACTACTCAATATTCCTGCATGTATTTGTAACTTGTCACTTGTCCATGAGAGTTAGTGAGTGAGCTTGATGAGTGAAATAATGCATGAGTGAGTTGTTCTCTGGTTGTCACGTGACACCAAAGCTAACCTGCAAGACCTCTGCACCCTACTCTATCATTCTGGCTCTATCTATCCTTGAGAAAGGTTGATATTACATTGTATCATCAAATGTAACCCGAGTGGCCGGTAAAGGAAGTACAACCCGGGTCGAAGTAATTTCTTTCCCTTTCTCAATAATGGCAGCTAAACTCTCATCAGTTAACTTCTGAGCCATAATTCAAACCAGAATCTATGATTAATTAAGATCTAGAAATATGAATCTACCCTAGAATCTATGATTAATTAAGATCTAGAAATATAAATCTAAACAGATGTTAATCAATATGGTATATGACAACTACTGAATAAACTCCTATAAATGAAAAATGGGGAAACGCCTGCTGAAAACAGAAAATCCGCACCTGCAAACAGCTATGTCTGACCAATGACACTAAATCTGACGAAAATCCAAATCTAATGGAACATCAACATCAACATCAACATCAACATGCGCATGCCAGCATAAAAATACAATAAACACAAATATAGACAGTATAACAACTACCAAACTACATATTTACCCTCCTTTCCAAAGCTGTCATCCTCTCTCACTGTCTCTGGTTGCTACGTGTGCAAGTGAGTAACTTGTGCAAACAGTAAGGAAAAGAAAGGGTGAATGTGAAGGGTTTGAAAAAACAGGCCAGAAATAAGTCAAATAAATAAACAACCTAAGTTTTTATCCGACCAGCTTTTTTATAGCTGACTACATTTTTAAGTTTAACTTGAAAAAGTAAATCTAACACAATAACAAACCCCTATTTTCATAGAGAAAACGTGAAACTAATATAAATCACGTTTACGCTATGAAATAAAACTTAACCTATACAAATAACTTAATCTACCTATTTTCGTGGCAAGTCCTCCAAATTTCTGATAGAGAGAAGAATGGAAAACAAATATATATCAAAACAGCTGATTTAGAAGAAAGCCGAAGCTATCCGAAATCAAAATAGAGCCTGTTTCACGGCGTAATAGCGTGAGAAATAGGAAATTTACCACGAAAATACTCGTTTAGAAAAACATGGCAACTTAACTTTACAACATAGAAATGAAATATATACAAAAATAAACTTACAGTTACATCAGGTCCATCCCGGAAATTACTGTACACTATATTACAAACACTATTTACATCACTTCACAAGTCACATGTCAGTTTCCTTCCATGTTGTTGCCTACGTCACTTTCCCGCGAGATTTTCACTGGTCTCCAGCGTTGTCACGCGCGACGATACGGAAACAGCGGTACAGTCGTACCCACTCTAGCGGTCTCTATGTAGATCGCGCCATATCCAAAGATATTCCGGTGTGCACACAAAAAAAACACTGGGCCCACAAAACGAAAAAACACTAGTATTCCTCAGCTGAAATCCAACGCCGGCCGGCTCCCGATCTGCCTTCTCCGATGAGTAGATTCCGCCGATCGTGGTTTTCCGTCCAAAGAGATCAATCAGTCTCCGGATCCGCCAAACTGACCTTCGCTAAATCGTTCGTGGTCGCCAAATGTATTACATTGTAACTTAGTATTGCTAAAGTACAGTTCTCTTTAAGAGACATTTATAGTTTATTTCATCCGACCAGCTGGTAAGTTACCTAATTGAATTGGCATTTAATTTATATACATGTACAGGCAATCTGTCAATCTGTTACTTCTTGCTTTCCGTTAGTCGAAAGCTTGTCTGAGGCTGACAATTCTCAGTCGGCCGATGAGGAATTGTCGGGTTCAGACAATTTTGCCAAGATTGACTGGCACTTGGAGCAGAAGCGTGACCCTGTACTTGCCCGCGTTATACACCTGCGGAGCAGCTGTTCTCGTCCCAGGGAGAAGGCATTTAAGAAGGAGTTGTCAGCCGTACAGAAATTTTTGCGTGAATGGAGTAAACTACATTTCATTGACAATATTCTGTATCGGACTGCAACTCTGGACGGGCAGTCAGTGGAACAACTTGTCGTCCCAAGCTCTTTCAGGTCCAGAGCCATGAGAGGCGTCCATGATGACACTGGCCATCAGGGTAAAGAAAAGACCCTATGGCTGGCCAAGCAGCGCTTCTTCTGGCCTGGGCTTGAGAGGGACATTGGTTCGAAGGTTGAGTCTTGTCCGAGATGTATTCGGCGCAAGACACCAGTAAAGCCGGTGGCTAAGCTGACGCCCATTACAAGCACGTACCCTATGGAGCTTGTCTGCATAGACTTTCTGTCGTTGGAAAGGTCCAAGGGAGGCTATGAGCATATCTTGGTCATTACAGACCATTTTACCAGATATGCTCAGGCTGTCCCTTGCAGGAACCAAACTGCTCAGACCACAGCAAAGGCCCTGTATGAAAATTTCATCAGGTACTATTCCTTTCCAACAAGGCTCCATAGTGATCAGGGACGCAACTTTGAGAGTAGGGTGATTAAAGAACTCTGCAGGCTGGCTCTCACGGGGAAAACAAGGACTACTCCTTATCATCCCATGGGAAATGGTTCTGCAGAGCGCTTTAATCAGACCCTACTCAAGATGCTAGGTACTCTGGAGAATCACCAGAAACAGGATTGGAAATCCTATGTAGCTCCTCTTGTGCAAGCATATAATGCTACCAAGAGTGATGCTACTGGGTACTCCCCACACTTTCTCATGTTTGGCTGGCATCCTAGGCTTTCAGTTGATGCTTATCTTGGCACTTCACCAGTCCAAGAGGAGGTTGCTGCAGCACCTCAAACTTATGGCAGTAAACTGAAATCTAGGATGACATTTGCTTATGACAAAGCAGCCAAGCATGTAGGGAAGATGCAACAGAAAAACAAGCGGATCTATGACAAATCTGTGCGGGAGTCGGCCTTGGAGCAAGGAGACAGAGTTCTCGTTAGGAAGGTTGGAATACAGGGGAAAGCCAAATTGGCTGATAAATGGGAAGAAAACCCATATATCGTCACTTGTATTCCAGATTCTGCTCTGCCTGTTTATAAAGTTAAACAGGAGAATGGCTCCAAGGTCCGCACTCTCCACAGAAATATGCTATTACCCTTTAATAGCATACCCATAGAGTCTGATGACCATGAATCTGTCACAGGTGGACATAGGCGCCGGCCTAAGTCTAAGCTTGAATCAGAGCCAGACAAGTCTGAGTCTCAGTCTGAGTCTGACTCTGATTCAGACAACTCAGGTTCGGATGTCTATGTCATACCTCAGAGAAGGCAGAGACAACCAGCTAGGAGTATACATAGAGACAGCTCTCATTCTCACAATGAGAATAGGTCCAGGTCTGTTCCAGATATCTCTGGTCAGACTGGACAGTCCTATACTTCTTCTATACCCAGTGTAACCCCTGACCTCAGCCTAAGTCAATCAGGAGCCAGACAATCTGATGGCCCTCATTCTGTGTCAGATACATCAAATTTCAGTAAATCTAGGTCTACACAGTCTGCATCTAACCAGTCTAGGTCTGCACAGTCTGTGTCCAACCAATCCAACTCTGCACAGTCTGCATCCAACCAGTCTAGGTCTGCACAGTCTGCGTCTAACCGGGATAGAGGGTTTGAATCCCTACCACCAAGTCGTCCGGTTAGGACCAGAAGGGCCCCTGATAGGTATGGGGAATGGGTTGCCCCTCAAATAGTGTGGCATAGCAATGACTTTCAGTCAGAATCTTTTATTTAGTGTAAATTCTCAGTTTATCTAGTCAGTTTAGTTGCTGAGGGAATTTTCTGAATTTCATTTGCTTTGCATTTGCTTAATTTTGTGTAATTTGCTTGGTTTCCTTGTACTTGAGTTTGACAAGTCTTCTGATGAGTGAAATTACTTTCATTTATCAATTTGAGCCAGAATCAGTTGTCAATTTCATGTTCCAAGTAATTTAAGTAATTTATTTATTGACCAGTGTAGAACCTGTTAGTTTAGTTCTTGGTTGAACAGTTGGATTTCATTTATTAGTGAAACTTATGGCAGTTTCACTGTAATTATCATTCAACTAGTATAGAACTTAGTGTTTCAGTTCTTGGTTGTTAATTTTATGTATTTGGATATGAGACTTATGGCAGTTTCATTTGCAAATACATATATTGTCTTACAAGCAGGTATTTTTCTACATTTGTAAACATTACAGTTTGCAAATAGGTCAAGTTTGTATTGACTTACAATAGTGTAAGTTTGTATTGGTTTTAGTTAGTAGTTTCATTCTACTTGGATAGTAATGGAAATGTTTTATTCTCATTTTGCGCATTATTTATTTATTTTATCTGAGTTTGCAAATGTCAGGAGCCATTTAAACCTGGCAGGGGAGTATGTAACCCAGGTTAGGTTTGACTGTACCCTATTGTGTTCATTTGCTGGTACAGACTATAGGTGGTGTTTACATCATGCTATAGTCTGTATCACTACTCAATATTCCTGCATGTATTTGTAACTTGTCACTTGTCCATGAGAGTTAGTGAGTGAGCTTGATGAGTGAAATAATGCATGAGTGAGTTGTTCTCTGGTTGTCACGTGACACCAAAGCTAACCTGCAAGACCTCTGCACCCTACTCTATCATTCTGGCTCTATCTATCCTTGAGAAAGGTTGATATTACATTGTAACTTAGTATTGCTAAAGTACAGTTCTCTTTAAGAGACATTTATAGTTTATTTCATCCGACCAGCTGGTAAGTTACCTAATTGAATTGGCATTTAATTTATATACATGTATTTCGGGAATATTACGGCTTTAGTATTTAGCGTCAATTGAGATTTGTATTATTTAGAATGTTTTACCATTGTATTCATTATCTGTATATATTTCATTACAGACCTTTTGTCTATATAATAAAGTTTACACGAACTCGAACCAGGGTTGGATTTACTCCTTTACGGCCACTCGGGTTACATATAAATGATGGTAAACAGAGTCAGACTGGGTTTGTAAACTCTTATCAATTTCAGCGGATTTTGCGATCACGCAACATTAACCAGTCTCGATTAAGGGGCATGTATAAATCTTCGCCCGGACCGTTTCCGATATTCGGCCGTAATCACTGGTATTGTTTTATACATACTCCCAAAAATGTCAATGGAGTTGCGTAACTTTGTTTACATTTCATGAGACCACGGAATTATAAACTTCTGTATATTTCCTTGACGAGACGTTCATTGTAGCAAAAGATAAGTTGAAATATGGATGGTTTGCTATGATTTAAAGGGAAAAAGTAATTTGACAATTGGGAAATATGTTTATTTTGATTGGGAACGGGTCCGATATTTGATTTCTTTTGATTGGGACGGGTCCGGTCGTCAAATTGGGACGGGTCCGTCTCCAATTGGGAACGGGTCCGTTCCCCGGACCCGTTCAAAGAAGGAAAAAAAACGCTGAAATGGGGTATGTCATTTCACCCCGATAAATGTAGTGTCCTACGCATCCACAGGAAGAGGTCCCCCATCTTGTATGACTACTACCTTAAAGGACACAAGCTGGCCGCAGAGGAATGCACCAAATACTTAGGCGTGCACATGACAAGGACCCTCTCCTGGAATATTCACATCGACAAAATCACCAAGAACGGGAACAGTACTCTAGGTTTTCTCCGTCGAAACTTAAGAGTCAGTGATGAGGAGGTAAAGACAGCTGCCTACATCTCACTTGTACGACCACACCTAGAGTACTGTTCCTCAGTATGGAGCCCCTATACGAAGGAGCAGATAAGGAAGTTAGAGATGGTGCAGAGGAGAGCAGCCAGGTATGTCACTAATAGACACCATAACACCAGTAGCGTCACCTCTATGCTTGAACACCTGGACTGGGAGACACTAGAGACCCGCAGGACCAAAGCCCAACTGTGTATGCTTTTCAAGATCAGCAATGACTTGGTCGACATACCAGCTCATCTCTACCTTACCCCAGCTTCAAGCAGAACTAGATCAGCAAACAGTAAGAAGTTCCTGCAGCCATCTACATCTACAGCTTACTACAGAAACTCCTTCTTCCCTAAAACCATAACTACATGGAACAGCCTGCCCTCGGCAGCTGTTGACTCTCCTGACTTGGTATCCTTCAAGCAGGAGTTATCCCTATCAAATTTCTAAATAGGTCTCCCTCCAACTTCAAGTACCTCCTAATGATTCCTGGGGCTGTGCCGGCCGCGGCCACCGTAACCGGAGAGGTTCAGGTTAAAGGGGCGAAAACGAAGTTGGAAACTCTTTACTATTTTCCTATCTGTTAACTATCCCACTTTTCTACCTGTCTATCACTTCATTTTTCTTATTTCTTCTGACAACCACCCGTCGCTTAATAGTCAAGTGTGACTGTGACGACATACCATGTAGATGTAGATGTATATTTCACCACAACTGCAACTCTATCACCGAGTTATCACAAGAAGCTATGCAGCGGGTTGTATTCCCAGGTAAGGGTTGTTTTGTCTTGTTAATCAGAGAATAAAGACATTATGATGTGGTATATGCACTTAAAACCACATTGAGGTTTCTCTTTGCCAAATAAATCAACTTATGACCTACCAAACCAAACCGATCGAGATAAATGCAAACAGTTTTCGCGTACCCACCTGTTAGATCTGTGTGGCTTTGGCCTGGAGCTCACAGGTAACACGCCAATTTGTCGTCCTAGTGTATTCGGTATCGTTCCAGGTTGTCTGGTCTTAATTCGACCTTCCATCATTTGAGTTTTCAATCAAATTTCTTTCTTTTAATATTCATAGGAACTTTGTTTACCTTGGATATCCGCCATCTTGCACTCTGTAGACGGGTTATCCTATTATATTTAATTATCGGTCAGACGCTTGACTGATATTTTACTGATGGACTGTAAGCGTCTGTTGTACACTGATTATAAAATCTTCGACACACAGTCGGCTAATTTAGGTCGTCAGCTTACATGTCACGTGATAGAGATCGATAAAATGCCGCGAAAAGACCCGTGCAGATATGTCAAAAAAGCTAGGTATGAAGCAAAAGAAAGATTTTCGCGAGAAAAGTTATTGGGAGGTCAGTTTTCAATAATGTATACACGCAAGCATATACAACGCATTAAAAAACCTTAAAAATATTGTTTGTCAGAAATGTTCTTTCAGCGACGGTCATGCATTAATTGATGAAGTTAATCAATTTCTTTGCCAATTTTCACCATACACGCAAGATGTTACCAGGTGTTGTGGAATCGTGTAAATATTTTATAAGCTACAGCATCATCTAGATATCATTGGGTGTGAACACTCCAGCCTCAGATTGAATTTACATTGACCATTCTTGTGTAGGAAAAGTCCGAAGTTTGATACTGTTGTTCAAACTTTTATTGAAAAAGTTGGAATACCAATCTAACCTGGAAAAAAGTGGATTAATTATATGTGTTTGTTCAATACGGAATGTCAGTAAAAGTGTTTACAGTCAAACTTGCATTAATTTAATAAGGCACTATTCTCGAAGCATATCAGCCGGGGTACACATTTTTCTCCCTATAATTATGATGTTTTTAAACCTGCTTTTAATCTTATTCGTTTAAACTTAACAATTATCTCACTTTTTACTATGTTATTCTACTTTTCTTTTTCCTTTCACTAACAGACACAGACGCACAACTGCTCAAAATTACCGGTGAGGGTGTGCAGCAGTAAAAAGAGACAGATAGATGGATATATTTCCTATATAAAAGTTCAAATCTCAGGCAATTTTAGGATTTTCTCAGTCTAGTATGGCAGATCTACACCTGTTAAGGTGTGCCAAACGTTAAATGAAGGACCAAGCCCTGAGCAAGCTTTTAAGAATTTTAAGATTAGTAAAATGCAATTGAAAGGATTTTCAAGAACAGAATATTTCATTTTGTGTGAACATTGCTTACAGTTTATTCAATTTCCCTTGTAAACTGAATTATGACATATTCAAAAATGCCTTTTAAAGCAACCCAGAGGTGGCCAAAATTGTTTGGATTTGACATCGTTGGTCATGGGCCATGCTTTGTCATATCAGTCGAGAAAGGGAGTGTGGCATACAACTCTGGTCTTCAGCCTGGAGATCAGGTTCTAGAGTTTGACGACCAGGATGTTACAAATATGTCAGCAGAAGCCCTGAAGACTCTGGCTAAGCACAGTCGGACAGTACCACCAACACTAGGCGTGGTGTCTAGGGCACTCCATAAAGATATAGTTGGCAACAAGGCAATGGGTCTGGGGTTTGTTGTCAATGATTGTTACCCTGTTACAGTAAAGACTGTTGAAGAAGGGGGACCAGGACAGACTGTTGGAATGAGAAGAGGTAACCATTTCAGGGCTGCCATAAGTTGACATAAAAAATCCTAAGATTTAAAAATTTGCATTTTTCAAGTGCGATTTTACGAACCCTACCTTTACCCCATAGCATGTTTCTTGTTTTGTTGACTTGTGGCTGCTTAAAGCAGGTTGAAAGTAAAGCTGAATGCACCTTAAGGCGCATTCCGCTTTACTATCAGCCTGCTTTAAGCTACCTTGTACTAGAAAAATATCTGAATATTTAGGAAAAATCCGGAGAAATGGCAGCCCTGCCATTTGTTTCATCCACAGAAAAATGTAACCTCTCTTACAGCCACTAAACTGAGTTAATTATTAGCTCTTTATCATGTTTACGATATTATGGTGACTACTTACAGTTTGGTGACAGTAAAACAGAAGACATCCTTTAGGATCTAGCTTTCTGTTTAACTGTCACCTTGCTTTAAGCTGTCTCATGTCTTTTATACAGTTAATTAGCCATTGTTTTAGTGATTGTAATAGAGAGGTTTTACTGTTTTTCAGCAATGATGGCATATTTGGTGTTTCAAGCAAAACGGCATAATACTCGTATCAAATGGCGTCTTTAGGAGCCATTTGAAATGGGTCTACACTATTTACTTTTAATAATCAAATAGGATCCAAGCTGTTCATTAATATAATACAAGTTTTTACCTGTCAGAAAGATGTTATTATGTTTGCAGGTAATTTGACACATTCTTTACCCTAGTGATGAGATCCAATACTTATCATTTAAGATGATAAACAGTGCTCCTATGAAGAGCACATCAATTTTTACCATATGCAAACAGTGTAGACCAAGATCAGAAGGCTCATCAGTTCCACTGCTTGATATTTTGCAATATATTGCAGAAAACAACCCTAAATAGTCTTATAATTATAGACTAGACTTAATTGAAAACTATAGACTGTCAATTATAAGTTTAGGTACATTTTTAGCTCACCTGGCACGTAGTGCCAAGGTGAGCTATTTTGATCGTCCCCTGTCCGTCGTTGTTCGTTCGTTCGTCGTCAACAATTTCTTTAAACGACATCTCCTCCGAAACTACTGAATGGATTTTTACCAAACTTGGCCTGAATGATCCTTATATGGTCCTCTTTCAAAGTTGTTCAAACATTTTCGGTCTGTTGCATATCTAGGTCACATGCACTAAAAATAGATTTTTTCAATGAAAACTTAAAAAATCTTCTTGTCTGAAACCACTGTACCCTGAGCTTAGATATTTTGGCACAAAGCATCGTTTTCAGGTCTTCTATCAATATTTTTCAAATTATGTCCCTTGGGTAAAAAATGACCCCACCCCGGGGGTCGTAATTTTACTTATAGTTACAGGGTTCACCCTGGCTTAAAATTTTCTTGCGCCAGCACTTGCGCCAAATGAAAAAAGTTTGCGCCAAAATAATATTTTTGGAGCCAAATTTTTCGCCATTTTTTTATGTATGTTATACATACATGTGATATTTTCTTGGACCCAAATAGGGAGATTTTGTCATTTTATTAGGGGGATTGGGGTGCCAAATAGGGAGCTTTTTTCGCCACACCTTTTTCGCGATTTTTTTTAAATCAGTGAATCTAGATAAGTCTATAGACCACTAAGACAGAGACAATTTTCACCCAGAGATATACTTTTTATAATACTGATTCTAGCATCTAGGCTGAAAATTAAGCAGAATACTCTTCAGGAGCATTCTGCTTCAGTTAAAGTTTAAGCCTGCTTTAAGCTAGATCTTACATCTGCTAGGATATAAGAACTATTTCTTATGGTTCTTATATATATTATTCATTCATGACTAGTAAAGGTAAACTGGAACTATATCTATTTTCTTGAGAGAATAAATGAAGTAGTTCAAATGGTCTAGATTTCTATCTATGGAGTAGATCTAGAAAGAGTAAGCAACTTAATCTGTTATTCATTAAATTATGCAAACAGTATGGATCAAGATGAGACGCGCATCATCTTATATAGATACAAACTGTTTGACACTGATATTTTCTGAAAAAAAATGCACAAAAATTAACTCAGAGAATTGTTGCAGATGACAAAGGTTGCAGACGACAAATTCTGCAGACGATATTTACTAGCGCCATAAAGTGGGTGTGGTTTTAACAACGAAATAACGCGTCTTAATTTTCTACCGCGAAAACTGATTGCAACTCAATTTTACGAGCGTAATTGGTTGTAAAACCTAACTTAATAATTATACATTTGCACAAATCGTATGTAACAAACAGAAGAATTTAGGTCCAATGTTTAATTTTAATTTATTGTTAGAAAACGGCGCTGGGGAATACTTTTTAGACTAACAAAATATACGTAGTTCTCGTAGCAAATGTTACGGCGCCCCGTCATTTTGTAACGGTATCATTTTCGAAGTATTTTGCTGTTACGTGAATATACAAAGTTTTTTGTGGTGGAAATCAATTCATGAATGATAAGTTCTGATCAGCTTTCATATAAAATGTGTGTTTGTCCAGAACTTACGGATAATTATCTGATTTTAATCCGACCCGTATCGGCGACATAGATCTTTATCCTTCGCATCACCGCTTCTAAAAAGTGTCGTTGAAAAGGTCTCCGATTCGGGGCGAACCTGTCAATCACTTATTTTGATAACCAATTAGATCTACAACACATTAAAAGCAATCTCAGCACGTGTGGTCAAACATTGTTTGGCAGCCTGCCATTACACATGCCGTTATCGACGATTGCGTAATGTGTTTACACGCATCAGTAGCGTTTGGTGATAGGCTAAGCGTGTGTATGGATTAGCCGAACTCTGAAGCCAATTTTAAGATTTTTAGAGTCGGCGAGAAAATAAACTGTACTATTTCGGCGACAATTCCGAAATTTCTCGGCGCCAGACACTTTCGCCGATTCGAAATTTCTGTCGCCAGAATTATTTTTTTTGCGCAAATGGCGCCGTTGGCGATGCCCAGCGGGAACCCTGAGTTATATAGTGAAATCTTCAAACATCTTTATCTCTGAAACTAATATGGCCAGAGCTTTGATATTTGGCATGATGACATTTCTAGAAGCCCTTAACCAATATTATAAATATGGTTCTGGTCCGTTGCATATCTAGGTCACAGGAGCTAAAAATAAGATTTTTTCAATGAAATCTTAAAAAAATCTTCTTGTCTGAAACCACAGTACCTTGAGCTTAGATATTTGGCACAAAGCATCATCTACAGGTCCTCTATCAAGATTGTTCAAATTATGTCTCTGGGTCAAAAATGACTCCGCCCTTGGGGTCGTAATTTTACATATAGTTATATAGTGAAATCTGCAAACGTCTTTATCTCTAAAACTAATCACAGGTTTTCGGCGCGTAAGCTATGACCCCCCCCCCCCCCCCCATAAATCTTTCAAAATGAGTCAAAATACATCCATATGTTCAACAAACATCCTTAACAAATGTTTCAAGAAGTTTCAAGAAGTTTAAAAATAATAAAAAAAATTTCGTATCATGTATGTATGTATACAATGAAAAGGTGGATGTGTTTTCAGAGCCATCAACTTCCCAACCTTGTCATTTTGTCATTTTTGGGCCGATTTTGACAAATGATGGCTTATTATTTACATTTAACAGTTCTGTTCAAAGAAAGTTAGCTCACAGTCCAAGCAAGACACGAGCACAAGTGAAGAAATAAAAAGTTTGATAGGCACCTTATATCGGAATCCTTCGTTCACCTTTAATTTTGAACTTTTTCGTCATTCAGCGATTAACAAGTGCATTTGCGACCATGCATTACACCATTGTAAGGGTAATTAATAGAAAATGAAATATATAATAAATACCTTTTGAATTATCGGTAAATGAGCATTTCTGTTACGAAATAAATTTCTAGATAACTTTCGTTTTCAAGTTTCTGTTGACAAACGTATGTGATCATTGGTCGTATTCGAATCATCGAGTTTCATGTCAACGAAAACTGGGCGGAGCAAATGCGCGAAGATTTACTGATGAAAACAATTTTGACCCGACTCGAATCGAAATTGTGGTAAAAGATTTGATGGTTTGACAACATTTTGTCAACGGAAAACATCAAGTGATGGTTCGAATAGAACTTGTTGACAACTATTCCAACTAACGCGATAGTTGTCCTGATTCCAATACGACCAATCCATTTTGCGTCATTTCCTCTTTGAAGCTGGTTCTCGGTTTCGCTAGAATGATAATAGTTTGACTGGGCAACCAGTCATTTGTTTGGGAAAATTTTGCGTGACAGAATTGGTTTCCGAGTAAGGGGTCTCCCCACCCTTCGAGTCCCCATGCGCGTGTTCGCCGATTGCTTTGAATTTTTTACCAATTATCGTCAAAGAAAACTGTTTGCTGTAAACAATGAGCCATCATCTGTCCAGATTGTCCAAGATTTGACAAAATGACAGGGTTGGGAACTTGAGGGTTGCTTCTGCAAGGCGCTTTTTCATGGCAGCCTTTACTATTTTACTTATAAATTAGCAAAAAATTATTTTTTTTCAAATTTCACGAAACTTCAGGAAATGTTCTTTTATGATGATTATTGAATGTATGGATAGATTTTAGGGTATTTTATCCACGTTTGGTGGTGGTATAGGTGGGGGGGTATAGCAGCTAGGGGTAGTGTCATAGCCAACGGGCTGAATGCCTATGAAACTAATATGGCCAGAGCTTTGATATTTGGCATGATGACACTTCTAGAAGCCCATTAAGAAACATTGTTAATATGGTTCCGGCCAGTTCCATATCTAGGTCACAGGAGCTAAAATAGATTTTTCAATGAAAACTTAAAAAATCTTCTTGTCTGAAACCACAGTATCCTGAGCTTACATATTTGGCACAAAGCATCGAATTTACCAATACCTGACAAAGGCACTAGCTCTCATCCACGTATGAAAGAAATATATATAACTGAAAATGGCATACATAAACTTTTAGAAAACATCAAACCATACAAAGCAGCAGGTCCAGACAATATCCATGGAAGAACCCTAAAAGAATGCAGTTCAGCCATTGCCCCTATTCTAACCCACATCTTCAGTATATCATTATCACTGGGTAAAATTCCACAGGACTGGAAACATGCTAACATCTGTCCAGCTTACAAGAAGGGAGACAAACATGATGCAATAAACTATAGACCAATTTCGTTAACTTGCATCTGTTGTAAAATTCTAGAACACGTCATTTCAAGTAATATTATGTCTCACCTCGAACAGAACAACACTCTTTATGATCTTCAACACGGTTTTCGATCAAAACGTTCATGTGAAACACAACTTATCTCTTTCTTTCATAATCTTGTACAATCAAACGACTCAAACACACAAACAGACGTCATCATCATGGATTTTGCCAAAGCTTTCGATAAAGTATCACATAAACACCTCATCTACAAACTACAGCACTACGGAATACATGGAAATATTGTCAACTGGATTACTGACTTTCTGACTGATCGAACCCAGACTGTTGTCTTGGAAGGAGAACAGTCTGATAAAGTACCCGTAACATCGGGTGTACCCCAAGGCACAGTCTTGGGTCCGATACTCTTTCTCATTTATATAAATGACCTTCCCAACTATCTAAAACACAGTACACTTAGACTTTTTGCAGACGACAGCATCATATATAAAGAAATTAGAACACTTAAAGATTGTCAACAACTACAGACAGACCTTGATGCTGCAGCACGGTGAGAGCAAGACTGGCTCATGCACTTTCACTCAGACAAATGCACTGTACTTTCTGTTACGCACAAACGCAAACCACACAAATTTACTTATACTCTCCATTCACAAGATCTTGAAAAAGTCGATCATGCTAAATATTTAGGCCTCACCGTTCAAAACAATCTCAAATGGGACAAACACATAAACAACATTACAAATAAAGCTAACCAAACACTTGGATTTCTGAAACGAAACTTGAAAATAAATTCGGTGAAAGCAAAAGATCATGCTTATAAAGCTCTCATAAGACCAAAATTGGAATACTCTGCATCTGTCTGGGACCCGCACACAAACTCTAACAAAAATCAAATTGAAAAAGTGCAAAGGCGTGCAGCCAGGTTTGTTTGCAACTGTTACCACAACACTAGCTCAGTATCTGATATGTTACACAGTCTCAACTGGCCCACTTTAGAATTAAGAAGAACTAGATGTAGATTAATAATGTTTTATAAAATTATCCATAATGTAGTAGCTATCTGCCCACCTTACCAACTTCTCCAGACATCAGATCCAAGAACTAGACACGGCAACACATTATCTTTCAAACATATCGCAACGTCAAAAGACACCTACAAATATTCATTCTATCCAAGAACAGTAGCCCAGTGGAACTGTTTGCCTGTCTCTATACAATCAGCAGTCACAGTAGACACATTCAGAACTCTTGTTCCTGTGACTGTCCTAACACCAATTTTCAGCAGCTAAATCCAAAAACTTGTATATAATTTTAATTTGTTTTAACCTTTTGGCATTCATGATGTTCTTTTAAATGTTGTTTCTATTAAATCTGGCGCCAACACATAATTCTCAAAGTTGAGAGAGTGTTGTATACATGAAGAAGAAGAAGAAGAAGAAGAAGCATCATCTTTAGGTCCTCTATCAAGATTGTTCAAACTATGCCCCTTGGGTTAAAAGGGATCAAAGTTTTACATAGAGTTATGTAGTGAAATATTCTTCTCTGAAACTACTGTGGCAAGAGCTTTGATATTTAGCATAGTGACACTTTTAGATATTCTTTACCAATATTGCTGAAATGGTTTGGGTCTGTTGCATATCTGGGTCATATTAGCTAAAAATAGAGTTTTTCAATGAAAAGTCTTCCTGTCTGAAACCATCCATGTAGCAAATATTTGACAGCACACTTAATTTTCAAGTTCATCAGCAAGACTTTTGAAATTATGTCTCTGGGGTAAAAAATGATCCCACCCTACGGGTCATGTGACCCTTGTGTTGTTTTTTCCAGGTGAGCGATATTTAGGCCCGCATGGCCCTCTTGTTTTTAGCTCACCTGAGCCGAAGGCTCAAGGTGAGCTATTGTGACCGCTCATTGTCCGTAGTACGTCTGTCCGTCTGTCCGTCTGTCCGTCTGTCCGTTCACTTTTACTTCAAACGACATCTCCTCTGAACCCGGGGATTGTAGGGCGGATTCAAACTGCTCATGATGTTCCTTGGATGCTTCTCTACAGAAGTTGTCTAAATGAAAGAAAAAAAGAAAAAACTCTGCTTGAAAAAGCAAAAAAGCAAAAAATTTTAAAAAATCTTCTTGCTAAAAACTACTAGGCCCTAAGCTTTGATATTTTTACAGTAGAATCTCCTGGTCGATCCCTCTATAGTTTGTTAAAATGAAATCCCTAGGGTCACACTTGACGCCACCCTGCGCAGTTTAAGTGCTGCTCTAGGCAGGTTTTACAGTATTTTTGATGAAGCAAAAGCAGAACTGTATTTTACCTGAGTTACTCTTAATATACTAAGGGCAAATAGCCAATATTTGCAAACATTTTGGATCCAGATCAGATGCAACATAATGCTGCATCTAATTTGGATCCAAACTATTGGTACTCATTTACCAACTGAACATGTTCTAAATTCTTTTTTTTGTCACTTTTCGCATACAGTAGGTTTTAAGCAGATATCATTTCAGTCTGGTAAGGGTAAGCCTTCAGAGCAGTTGCTAATTCTACCATACTACCCAGTATTTGACCTCAGCCACTGAACTGATGGTCTTAGCTGAACATGTTGTCTGCTAAAGTTTATAAATGGTTTAGTCTGCTTCATACTTAGAGAAACAGGGTCTGGAAGTGATCCACTGACAGTTATGTAATTATGTCTTTTGCCATATTTATACATATGTTTAATATTCAAAATATGTATAGCAGACAGCAATTCAGCATAATAAGAGTTAGACCCTAGCCAAATTTCCTACTGGCAGAGTTACATAACTGAACTCTGGTCAGCTGATGAGGTTGCATATGGTGGTGTCTGCTATATATTTATGCCCTGCAGTTGGGGGCATATTGTTTTTGTCTGTCTGCTTTTTTGTCTGTTTGTCCATTTGTTTGTCTGTCAGTCCACAACTTTAATCTTAGCCATAACTTTGTTAAAGTTAGAAACTTTATAACTTGGGTCATGTCGTACAAAGGTCAATGTCAATTTTGAGATATTTCCCAGTGTCATATTTTCTTGTCTTTGAGATAACTCCAGTTCTACTGATGTTAACCCATTACCCCATACATATGCCTTTTTACGCCTTTAATTTATTCCTCCTCTAAAGAAAATAATTCCACTTTATATAGTCATAAACATGTAAGATATAAGAAATAGTATCTATATCTTAGTAGATGATAACTTAAAGCAGGTTGAAAGTAAAGCAGAGTGCGCAATAAATAATCATATGGAAATACATGTAGCTTGATAAGAAGAAGTGTCATGGATAAGGGCCATAACTCTGCCAACAATATTTTTTTAAGTTATTCCAATTTGTCATGTTTTTTTTGTCTGGAAGATAATTCCATTTACAGCTATATTAAAATGTTGTCTTGCCTATTAAGCTAAGGCACAATGACCTCAGGTGAGCGAATTAAGGCCCTTGGCCCTCTTGTTACTAAGTACAATGTAATTAAACAAACTGATCAGTATTATCAGTGAACAAATGAATACAGTGGAGAAAACGTTATTCTTTCCCAATAAACGCGTTTACGCTAAAACTATTATTTGCAGTGCAAACAGCTTGGAGCCAGATCAGACGCCGGGTAACTGTTTGCCACCAAGATAAACAAGAATTATCAGAATTGTCCAAAAGTTGTACTTTTCTACGTTTTAGTGCTTTGTGTTTGCGTACATTTGCGTTTAAACAGGAAAGAATAACAGATTCTCCACTGTAACTGGTGTTTATAAATTATATAGTAAAGAAAAAAGCAAGCAGAGTGTAACATTTCATGTCTTTCTTGAAATTTAGCATTTGTAAAAATCAATTTCACTGCTCACTTTCATTCAAATCAGAGGAAAAACACAGAGATCTTTTTTTCAAAAACTAAAATCCTTATACCTCCACTAAACCCTATGATGTGACTATACTCATACAGTGGAGAATCTGTTATTCTTTCCCAATAAACGCGTTTACGCTAAAACTATCATTTGCAGTGCAAACAGTTTGGAGCCAGATCAGACGCCGGGTAACCCGGCGTCTGATCAGGCTCCAAACTGTTTGCCACCAAGATAAACAAGAATTATCAGAATTGTCCAAAAGTTGTTCTTTTCTACGTTTTAGTGTTTTGCGTTTGCTTACGTTTGCGTTTAAACGGGAAAGAATAACAGATTCTCTACTGTAAGAGTGATGATTCTAATAAGGGTTTGGTGCAGGTTTAAACATAGGGTTTGGTGCAGGTATAAAGGAGATTTCATTGGAAATAGGACTGGTGCTTTATGAACTGCTATCTGGAGTCCTGAAAACATATATTTTATAACATATAATTGAACTTTTGCATCTTCTTATTTACAGGGGACATCATACTTGAAATGAATGGTAAAACAGTGCAATCTTCACATGATATCAAGCCATTCCTAGCCACTCACTCAAGGAGGATTCCACTGTCTTTTATTCCTATTGGAAAGTATATAGTTCCACCTACAAAGATTACCAATGGGGAACCAGTATCAGGAGGCAGCAGGGTCAAGAGAGCCAAGGACCTGCATGATCTGGTAAAATATGAAGTCCCTATTTTATGATACAATCAGGGCTGCAGATAAAGGGAGTATTTCAAAAACTTAAATCTTCATTAACTCTTGCACAAAACACTGATGATTTATGCCCCAATCTAACTGGAATTTTTGGACATGCTATTTTCTTGAAAACTATGTAGTTGTGATATATATTTTCTACAATTTTCATGCAAAACACATTTTTGATGTTATGCAGGGACACTTTTACCGAGGTTGTCTCCAAGTTTCATAACTTGTACACATTTGACAGAGTTATATCCCTTTCCAACTTGAATTTTATCCATTATTGGAACATGTCGTAGAAATTGTCCAAAAAATAAGCTCCTTTCTGAAAAATGTCAAACTTGCAAAGGTCAAGCTTTTAGGTATTTTTTTACATAATGTTGGCTTTGTGACAGGGTAGTTTATGGTGGGCATCAATCATTTTTAGTGAGTTTGCTACTTAGTATTGTCTCTTTGAGACAATTCTAATGAGTTAGCTAGGTGACACTGTATGATTTAGTGATGAAATGAGTGAGAACATGTTGGATTTGTTCAGTTTACTACCTCCTATCTGGAGCCCTGACAATAACATATTTTTGGTATTTAACCCTTTCTACCATAGCATGTTTTCAGTATTGATGGCAGAAGGCTGCTAAAGCAGACTTAAGGAGCAGCCTGCATTGTTTTCAGCCTGTTTTGAGCTTCTATCAGATTCTGTATTATAAAAGTGAAATTACATTTATTTTCTCCAGTGGAGGATTGAATTAAATGCATTAAAAGGTGTATCTATGGGGTTATGTTTTAAACCCTTAGCTAAATGAAATGGCATTGAAAGAGCATTTTTTTTAACCATTGAATGAGCATTGAAAAAATAATGGTAACCCATTTTCCAATATGCTTCTTCAGTTATACAAACCATTTAAACAGCATTTAAAGACCATTGTAACAGCATTGAAACAGCATTTAAAAAGCCGAGTTATGTAAATTAGCATTGACATTTGGACCAAAAACTGGTGTTTAAATGGTTAACTAGCATTTAAATTTCGGCAAAAACTGGTTGATTAAATGTGTTTCAATGGTTTACTAGCATTAAATTTCGGCAAAAAACGGTTTAATTCAATGTTGTTTCAATGGTTTACTAAATGTTTTAACCCATTTCTCCATATAAATGACTTCTTACACTTTATTAGTAGGGTACATTAGGGAAAGTAGTCCCCATGAAGTCCTGTAAATGTCATTTAGAATATTTCCATAGGGTAGCTAAAAGCAGGGTGAAAGTAAAGCAGAATGCTTTTAAATGAATACTGTGCTTTACTTTCAACCTGCTTTTAATGGACACTTGTCTTCAAAACACAAGCTATGGAGTGATGGGCTAAGCATCAAACCCTAGCAATGAATATACTTCACAAGTATACCAGTGAATAGTACAATTGTCCTATACATAGAGTGTAGAATCAGATACAAATAATGCAGACCAAGGAGTCTTCTGATCAATGTGACCTTCACCAGAACTTTTCTGCAATGCCTTTCTGTGCTTATCTGCATAAAATATTACTCACACATTTTGAAATACTTAATTAAGCATCTGAACACCTTCTCATAAACCCTGGAACAAACAGTGATCAGTTACCTCATTAATTGTATCAAAAACACACAGATGAAGACTAGTGAATCCACAACAATAAAACCATGTGCCAAATTCAAATTCATGGCGGCGGATATCTTGGTTATAATGGTTCAGACTAAAACACTGACTTCTCTAAATTAAATGGTAAATCATTGTTTTTTCAATGGCTTTTAATGGTCTTGTATGCACATTCCCAGACAAGAAAATGGTTGGGGAGAATAAATGCTACATCAATGCTGCTTAACTGGTCTGTCCTCACTCAGACCATTTATTCTACCATTTAAAGACCATTTTTATTTCAATGGTGCACCAAAACCTTTAAATCAGTTTGTTTAAAGGCTGTTTCAATGGTACTCTCTTGAAAAAATGGTCTTTCAATGCTAAGTCAAGGCTCTTTAAATGGTTTTTATACCATTTCATTTTGCTAAGCAATTGCTGCCTAACTCATTTTCACAAAATTACCTTTGAATGCATTAACCCATTACCCCATAAATACACATTCTAACACCTTTAATTTATTCCCAAACTGAAAAACGTAGTTCCCATTTATACATATATGATAAGAAATATCTTCTATATTATAGTAGATGGTAGCTTAAAGCAGGTTGAAAGTAAAGCAGAATGTGCATTAAGGCACATTCTGCTTTACTTTCAACCTGCTTTAAGTGGTAACCTGTCTCCAAAACTAGAAACAGGCTATGGGGTAAAGGGTTAAATTTACATGCATGCATGATTTCACCATATGTCATGGTAAAGAGCCATGATTTATGAAACTTTTATCTACCACCCAGAAAAATGTAAAACAGAAAACACAGTTAGGAGCTTTCTGCTTTACTGTTAGTGTTAGTTTGCTTAATGCAACCACTTGTCTTAAACTTTGAAAACAATTAAGGGGAATGTGTTTCTTCAGTATGTATAAAGGGAGACTACTGCATAAGAGGTTGAATTTTGATCAGTGCTTTCGTTTTGCTTTAATCTATCATTTTCTTTATAACTATGGTTATCAATATTCAAGTTGTAGTAATAACAGGATTTAAATGTAAAAGAGAAGTTCTGCTAAAATTTTGAAGAACCAATCTTTTCCCCCGGTATTCTCCCTAAATGCTGCATTAAATTGGAAGAACCACTCAGCAACTGTTGCAAATGTAAATTCTTAACCATAATTCGTTTTAAATAAAAGTTTTTTTATTAGCATCATTATGAACAATAGGGATCTTGTTGAATTGAATCGAGTAATCACATCATAGGGTTTCAAACCACTTGTATTAGATGTTATATCTCATATTAAATTACAATTATTTTGAGCTCTTATTGACAGTATCTAAGGGAAGAAATCTCTTCATGTGAACCATGAACATCAGGAATGTAAGTAACAGTAAATATAATCACAGATTCCTGTAGCTTTGAAGTTTGATAGAATGACAGAAATTAAGATACATCTGATATCCAGTTTTTAGCTCACCTGGGCTCAAGGTGAGCTATTGGGATGGCTCTGTGTCCGGCGGCGTCCGGCGTCGTTAACAATTGCTTCAAATGACATCTCCTCCTATACCGCTTGACAGAATTCAACCAAACTGTACAGAAATGTTCCTTGGGTCAAGCTCTTTCAAATTTGTTCAAAGAATTAAAAACAATGCAGAACTCTGGTTGCCATGGCAACCAAAGTGAAAATATAAGGAAATCTTAAAAAATCTTCTTGTCAAAAACTGCAAGGGCCAGAGCTTAGATATTTGGCACATAGCATCATGTACAGGTTCTCTATAAAATTTGTTCAAATTATGCTCCTGGGGTCACAGTTTTACATAGAGTTATATAGTGAAATCTTCAAACCTCTTCTTCTCTGAAATCAATGTGGCCAGAGCTTTAATATTTGGCATGGTGACACTTCTAGATGTCTTTTACTAAAATTGTTCAAATAGTTCTGGTTGGTTGCATATCTAGGTCACAGGAGCTAAAAATAGATTTTTTCAATGAAAACTTAAAAAATCTTCTTGTCTGAAACTACAAGGGCCAGAGCTTAGATATTTGGCACATATCATCGCCTACAGGTCCTCTATCAAGTTTGTTAAAATTATGCCCCTTGGGTCAAAATTGGCCCCGCCCCGGGGATCACAGTTTTACATAGAGTTATATAGAGAACATTTCAAACGTCTTCTTCTCTGACTCTAATATGGCCAGAGCTTTTATATTCTGTATGGTGACACTTTTGAATATACTTTACATATTTTTTTCAAATTGTTTCGGTCTGTTGCATATCTAGGTCAGTCCTGGACATAAATCAATATCTCCATTTTTTCAGCTATTCTCAGGTGAGCAAATTATGCCCCATGGGGCTCTTGTATTATATGCCTTCCTGCAATATTGAGATTGTCGGCATGTATCTAGTGTTTCCCCCAGGATTTGAAAGGGGCATGGTAATTTTTCCTGAAAAGGGCACATTATAACGCACGGCAATCACCTCTAAGTTAAAAAGGTGCAAAGTAATGTGGGACACAAGATATGTTAGTAAAACACTATACCCTATCATGTGACCATTATTCTGAATGACCTTGATCTTTGTCTGACATGACCAACTTGTACTCAGGAGCTTCCTAAATAGAGTACACATGTATACCAAATATGAAGTTTCTATCACATGTAGTTCCAAAGTCATTGTCAACATTAATTTTACAGTAGCATAGTTGACCTCTAAATAGCCTTGGCCTTTGTTGAACATGACACTAGTTGTACTGAGCTAAATCACATCTTGACTTGAGTACAAATACCAAACATAAAGTCTATGTCATGTAGCTCCCAAGTTTCTGAGCATGAAATGAGCATTAATAATTTGAAAAAATGAAAATTGCAGACAGTGCAGAATAAGATCAGATGGCTTTTTCAAGAGCCCTCTAATCTTGGTCTGTACTGTTTTCCCATTTCCCGATATCATATGTAGCTCTTTTTTGTACCACAATTCTGAATGTCATTTGTTTTCCCCTTCAATCTTCAGACTTAATAACTTTAGTTTTAACAGTCATTAATTAAATATAACATTTATTCTTCCCGCTTCACGCAAGCCGACGGCGAGGAAAACTGGTGGGAAAAAAATCAATTGTCCTATCACATAGAAACACGGCAAACATTCTTAATAAACCTTCTTTTTAGCTCGCCTGTACGTAGTACATGACGAGCTATTGCAATACCCCCCCGTGTAGTCGTCGTCGTCGTTGTCGTCAGCGTCGTCGTGAACGGCGTAAACAATTTTAAGAAAATGTCTATAACTTCTATGTCCCTTGAGGTATTGCTTTCATAGTTGGTATGTGTGTGTATATGGACAAGACCTTTCCATGCACAGAAAAATTTAGACTCCTGTGACCTTGACCTTGAACTTAGAGCCTGCATTTAGGTTTCGAAATCTGCGTTTAGGTTTTGAAAAATGCCTTTAACTTCTATATCCATTAAGGTATTGCTTCCATAGTCGTTATGTGTGTGTATATAGACAAGACCTTTCCATGCTCAGAAAAATTTAGACCCCTGTGACCTTGACCTTGAACTCAGTGCCTGCGTTTAGGTTTCGAAATCTGCGTTTAGGTTTCGAAAAAGGCCTTTAACTTCTATGTCCCTTGAGGTATTGCTTCAATAGTTGGTATGTGTGTGTATATGGACAAGACCTTTCCATGCACAGAAATGTTTTGACCCCTGTGACCTTGACCTTGAACTTAGGGCCTGCGTTTAGGTTTCGAAATCTGTGTTTAAGTTTAGAAAAAATGCCTTTAACTTCTATGTCCCTTGAGGTATTGCTTTCAGAGTTGGTATGTATGTGTATATGGGCAAGACCTTTACATGCAAAGAAAAATTTAGACCCGTGTGACCTTGACCTTGAACTTAGGGCCTGTGTTTAGGTTTCAAAATCTGTGTTTAGGTTTCGAAAATGCCTTAAACTTCTATGTCCTTTGAGGTATTGCTTTCATAGTTGGTATGTATGTGTATATGGACAAGACCTTTCCATTCAAAGCAAAATTTAGACCCCTGTGACCTTGACCTTGAACTTATGGCCTGTGTTTAGGTTTCGAAATCTGCGTTTAGGTTTTGAAAAATGCCTTTTACTTCTATATCCCTTAAGGTATTGCTTCCATAGTCGGTATGTGTGTGTATGTAGACAAGACCTTTCAATGCTCAGAAAAATGTAGACCCCTGTGGCCTTGACCTTGAACTTAGGGCCTGCGTTTAGGTTTCGAAATCGGCGTTTAGGTTTCGAAAAATGCTTTTAACTTCTATGTCCCTTGAGGTATTGCTTCCATAGTTGGTATGTGTGTGTATATGGACAAAATCTTTCCATGCACAGAAAAATTTAGACTCCTGTGACCTTGAACTTAGGGCCTACGTTTAGGTTTCGAAATCTGCGTTTAGGTTTAGAAAAATGCCTTTTACTTCTATGTCCCTTGAGGTATTGCTTTCATAGTCGGTATGTATGTGTATATGGACAAGACCTTTACATGCACAGAAAAATTTAGACCCCTGTGACCTTGACCTTGAACTTAGGGCTGTGTTTAGGTTTCGAAATCTGTGTTTAGGTTTCGAAAAATGCCTTTAACTTCTATGTCCTTTGAGGTATTGCTTTCATAGTTGGTATGTATGTGTATATGGACATGACCTTTTGATGCACAGAAACATTTAGACCCCTTGAACTAAGAGCCTGTGTTTAGGTTTCGAAATCTGCGTTTAGGTTTCGAAAAATGCATTTAACTTCTATATCCTTTGAGGTATTGCTTTCATAGTTGGTATGTGTGTGTATATGGACAAGACCTTTCCATGCACATATAAATTTGGACCCTTGTGACCTTGACCTTGAACTTAGGTCCTGTGTTTAGGTTTTGAAAAATGCCTTTAACTTCTATGTCCCTTGAGGTATTGCTTTCATAGTTGGTTTATGTGTGTATATGGACAAGACCTTTCCAGGCACAGCAAAATTTAGACCCCTGTGACCTTGACTTTGAACTTAGGGCCCATGTTTAGTTTTCGAAATCTGTGTTTTGGTTTCTCAAAATTTTTATTACTCCTATGTCCATTGAAATATTCCTTTCATATTCAGTTTGCATGTGTATATGGACAACATCTTTCCTTGCATGCAAAATGTTTGAGCCCTCTGACCTTGACCTTGAACTTAGGACCCGCGTTTAGGTTTCAAAGTCTGCTTTTAGGTTTCTCAAAATTTCTTTAACTCATATACAGTGTAGCTCCATTACTTCGCGGTCCGCTATTTCGCGAAAGCCAATATATCGCGGTCGCGGCTTGGACCCCATTTTTTTCTATATGTATACTAAAAGTCAATAAAAGCTGAGTAGCGATCATTTCTGTTTCTTTCATAATTATATCTTCCTTTAACAGGTCGCTATAATTGCGTAATCAGTGTCAATTATCACCATCTGTGGACTGCGCGTGTGTCATCCCGCTGCGTTGATTGACAGGTGCACTAACAAACAAACAATAGGTATGGAGTGAACTCGCAATTAGCAATAATTAGCAAACTAACCTGATTGAGTAATAACTATCAAAGTCGACTAATCCGCATTAATAACAGTGGAGAGATAACCACAGACATTAAAATCACAGTCATTCACATTTTGATACATCTGATCAACAGACGCTTACAATTATAACTGCGATTCGTACCTGATAACAACGTACTCGAACAATGTCGGCCAAGAAATGAATAAAATTTAACCTGCGAACTGTAAATTGGTTTCATTGTTCTTTCAATTTTTTACACCGCGGTACGTTGTTTTTTGACAATTCAACCGAGAAAATCTCATTGTATCCGCTTTCTAATCGCGATATAGGCATTAAGTGTGATTTCCACGAGTAACTGAATCTTACTGATACACACCACATTTAAATCAAAATGGCGGCCATTGTCAAAAACGAAAATACGCATTTGGTATAATACACATGAAAACGCTGATGCTAGATATGACAGTGCATATAAAGACTTGTTTTGACAAGAAATAACAAGGTAATCAACCAAGAAACCGTGTTTATTGCATGACATTGATATAATAGAGTTTGGCAATGGAATATACAACAGAATTTAGTTCAGCTCAGAATTGGGCTATATCGCGATCAGACCACATCGCGGATTTCATTTCGTGGACCCCAACTTCCGCGATATAATGGAGCTACACTGTATTCATTGAGATATTTCTTTCATATTTGGCATGCATGTGTATATGAACACGACCTTTCCATGGATGCAAAAAAAATTAGCCCAGTGTTTTTGACCTTGAACTAAGGTCGCGAAAGGTTTTAGGTTTCGAAATCTGCGTTTAGGTTTCAAAAATGCTTATAATTCCTATGTCCCTTGAGGTGTTATTTTCATATTTGATTTGCCAGTGTATATGGACAAGACCTTTCTATGCAGGCAAAAAGGTTGACCTTTGTGACCTTGAGTGTGCTTTTAAGTTTCTAAAGGTGCCGGTGGCGAGCTTTGTTGTCTCTCTGACAACTCTTGTTTATCATGAAATCTAATCATCATTCGTATTTCTGTTTCTATGTTTTCTCTCTTGGTGGTTAGGGTCACATTACTTTAAGTGGAATATCATTTCTGTTTAAAAAAGTCGCTAGCGTATATTCGCGAAAACTGATGACAAAATGTACGTATACAAAATTATTTCCGCTAACTGTGAAGTTACCAGCCCCTCGATGTTTAGGGAAGAACATTCTTTTTTCAAACGACCATTTTCAATAAAACAGTTACGTAACGGTTTCAATGAAATAGATAGATAAGATCGATTTGGAGTTGATTGGACGTCGGAAGTTTTCTGTCGCTAGTTCATTTGGTCTAGAAATGTGGGCGGGGCTACTTCCAGTGGCTGTAAATGACAGGGAATGAGCTAAAAATAAACTCCAAAATCGACTACGGAAATTAATGATGGACTATTGGAAGCATTGTTTGAAAATGTTCGGTCACTTCCGACACTATCCGTAATTGCTACGCTTGATCATAAGGATGATAAGCCAGGCGTTCAGATAGTAGGATGTGCTAAAATTATGCGCAGTAGAAACAATAATATCCGGATTGTCGTTCTCATCGCGTAAAGTTGAAAGATACAGTTAATTACTTTTGTTTTGGTTATAAATAGCAGGTGCTATAAAGGAGAAACCGCCCAAGACATTTTGGGAAACTGAATAACACGTCATATTAGCGGACTTTTACATTACAAATCCTTCTTTTTGATTGGTTTACTTCCTTAGTTCTCAGCATTCCATTGGTTCGTTATCGCAATTCGTGTGACGATGCAACGCCGCTTACCATATGGTTCAATGCATATCGCCCCAGTAAGGGGTCAATTAGCGATCTATCAAGCAATTTACCGAGTATCCTGTCAAGGTCTTATCGGCGCGTGTCAAGTCAGCCGGGTGACCAAGAGGGCAAAAAAGCCACCAACATGAAAATAGGGCAGCTCGGCGGTTGTAAAGGGCAGGATGGCGGGGTAAAAAAGGGGCACGGCGCTGCGCCGTGCTAAGAATGCCTAGGGGAAACGCTAGTATCTGTACAGTAAGATTCAAGAGTACATAATATCTTACTTCTTGTATCTTTCTGTTTGCATTTTACTCTGACAACGCTTTCTATAATCTTGATGTCATGTAGTCATGTAAACGTTCATGATCAAGTTCCGTATTATTTTTAAAATTGTGGCATAAATGAATTCTTGTTCTGCTTAAAATATCAAATGATTCTGGATATAAAATGATTTAAACAGCGATCTAGTTTCACCAGTTCGCGGTGCACTACAGGGCATTGTATTCAGCTCTCGTCAGATCGACTGCCCCCCCCAACAATGTCTCGAGCCGAATACAATTTCACCGTGTATCGCACAGGCAACTAGGTATTTAACCCACTTACAGTGGAGAAAATGTTTTTCTTTCCCAATAAACACGTTTACGCTAAAACTATTATTTGCAGTGCAAACAGTTTGGAGCCAGATCAGACGCCGGGTAACCCGACGTCTGATCAGGCTCCAAACTGTTTGCCACCAAGATAAACATAAAATTTCAGAATTGTCCAAAAGTTGTTCTTTTGTACGTTTTAGTGCTTTGCGTTTGCGTACGTTTGCGTTTAAACAGGAAAGAATAACAGATTCTCCACTGTATGCCTAGATATTGCAATGTACCTTCCCTGTTTGCTTGCTGGAAGATTTCATTATAATAATTAAGGGGTGATCTAAAGACATTGCAGTGTTTGTCCATACAGCTGAACATTTCATATGAAAATAGCAAACAGTGCAGACCCGCATGAAACACTGCATCACTAAATGTACTGCCTTCTTACAGTCGGGCTGTAGTACATTGTTTGCTACAGTGGAGAATCTGTTATTCTTTCCCGTTTAAACGCAAACGTACGCAAACGCAAAGTGCTAAAACGTAGAAAAGAACAACTTTTGAACAATTCTGATATTTCTTGTTTATCTTGGTGGCAAACAGTTTGGAGCCTGACCAGACGCCGGGTAATCCGGCGTCTGATCTGGGTCCAAACTGTTTGAATTGGAAATAATAGTTTTAGCGTAAACGCGTTTATTGGGAAAGAATTACAGATTCTCCACTGTAATACCTACTTTTATAAGACACTAACGCTTAAATGGGTTAAACAACCACTCTTTTAATAACCACAAATATAAATATCTAATGACAGGTTAATGCAGGAAAACAATGCAGATAGCTTCTGTAGGGGATTTCTGGATTATTTTTATCCTGCATTAACTTCAGTAACCACCCTTATTATGTATATTTTCAATTGATCAGTGATCATTTTGTACAATTTGCAGTAGGTATATATGTTTGTAATGGTGACAGTCATGTATTTGCATTTTATTGGATGACTATGAATATTTCTGATTTGATATAGAAACAAACACTTGGTTTACATGGTTGTGTACTGTTTAAGATGACTTTGTTGCTGAAAAGAGAGGTTTTACTGAATTTTCATGAACATGTAACTGTATTGTGATAATTATGGGTCTTCACTGTTTGAAAATATCTACCAGCTTGTTTCAAAAGATAACATACCATTGATCTTAGCTTAAGTCAGTATTGTACATATTATAGATTGATCTTAATGAAGTTATCATATAATAATTTATTATATAGAGCTTGTACATTGAATGGATTTAGTTCACAGTTACCAGAAACTAACTATATGACAGCTATGACTATGACAAGTGACAGCTTAAAGCAGAATGAAAATAAAGTAGAAAGTTCCTGCAGCAGCTTTCTACTTTTTTTCACAATGCTTATATGCAGGCATCTGCCTTAACCCATTACCCCATAAATACGCCTTTTTACGACTTTTAATTAATCCTCCACTGAAGAAAATAGTTTCAATTTATAGAGTCAGGAATATTTAATATGCAGCATAAGAAATATTTTCTATATTCTAACAGATAAAAGCTTGAAGCAGGCTGAAAGTAAAGCAGAATGCGCCCTAAGGCGCATTCTGCTAAATTACTTTCAACCTGCTTTAAGAAGTCACCTGTTTTCAAAACTAGAAACAGGCTATGGGGTAATGGGTTGAACACTTATAATGTACAAGTCTTGAGTGGTCTGAGAAAGTGTAACATTAAGTTATTATGTTACATAGCTGAAACCTTGAATAATTTCAACTCAATGGCAACAGCTTGGAATGGCACCAGATGCTCACTACATAAGTCCATAATTTCTTTTCATGATTAGAGTAGCAAAGAGATAATTAATGAACTCATTTACACATTGATTTGCTCAATGGATGTCTCTTTTTGCTCTTTTTTCTAGTGTTGAAGACAGCTAGGTAACCTCTTGAAGCAGGTTGAAAGTAAAGGAGAATATACATGTACCTATTTTAAGCTACCATCTGGAAATATGTTGAAAATTCTTTCTGTGTTAACATTTATGTACTCAATTTTAATAGTACTCTAATTTTACTGGTAATACAGCTTTTTCTGAAAATCATGAAATTGGACCAGTACAAAATAGACACATTAAACTAACTTAATATTTCTGGACACATAATGGGATTTTAATCACTTGCTTATATATAAAACAGAGTTATGCCTGGATATTGCAATGAACTCTCCATATGTGCTTGCTGGAAAATTTGATTGTTTTTGTTCATGATTGTGTAAATGATAGAAAAAGAACCCAGTATAAGTCTATACAACAGATCAATTCATACGAAATAGCTAACAAATTAATGCAGACCCTGATAAGATGCTACATAATGCAATATCTCATCAGGGTCTACACTGTATGCCAATGTCCTCTTTAGTAGACACTCATTATAAGAAGGCTTAATGAACCCTCTACCCCATAGCATGTCTCTAGTTTTGAAAACTGGTGACCACTAATTAAAGCAGGTTGAAAGTAAAACAGAATGCGCATTAAGGCGCATTCTGCTTTACTTCCAGCCTGCTTTAACCCTTTACCCAATAACCCTTTTATGACATTAAATACAGATGACCACTTAAAGCAGGTTGAAAGTAAAGCAGAATGTGCCTTAAGGCACATTCTGCTTTACTTTCAGCCTGCTTTAAACTACCATCTGCTAGATTATATATAAACATTTGTTATGATTATTGTTCAGGAGTGTATAAACTGGAACTACTTTCTTCAGCGGTTGAACAAATTAAATACGCTAAAAGTCGCTTCTATTGGGGAAAGGGTTAAGCTACCAGCTGCTAGAAAAACAAAAAAATTCTTATGTTAAATATTCCCAACTTTATAAATTGGAAGTATTTTCTTCAGTTGGGGAATAAATTAGAGGCGTAAAAAGGCGTATTAATGGGGTCATGGGTTAAATGAGTTTGAACATATGTGTTTGTCTGTATTTTATTATATATATATTGTTTTCTCTCTCATCTAATTGTAAAAGAGTGTGGAAAAGGAAAGGCAGTAGACACACACGACCAAGGCAATATGGTGTTTTCGATCTTTTATTATGTCCGATGTTTCGATCCCTCACCGGGTCTTTTTCAAGGATGTAAAAGAGTACAACTGTATCAGTTGGTGATAGATTTACTGGTTTTCTTTGTGGCAAGATAACCAGCTTGTGATCAGATATTAGGTAGAACAGTGCATAACTGAGTCACCTGTGCTGTATGGTGAGGCTGGTGTTGTTTGATCTCCACGGTGATTGGGGCTATCTACCTGGGCATGAATTATAGATACTGTCTAAATTATTCAGCCAGGACATGATCCAGACACAGATGGCCTTACCTCTCAATATTTTCTTAGTTATTAAACTAGACCAGGTCAGTGAATTAACCCTTTCAATGCAGGAATCTAGTATATTATATGCATGCTTTGCAAACTGTGTAGACTCCAATCAGAGGGCTCTTGAAGGATCCCTTTGATCAGGGTCTGCACTGTCTGTCATACTTATAAATGTTTGTTGGAACAACTATTTCTAGAATCAAAGTAAACAGGTAATTTATCAAAAAAGGGAAGAAATCATTTGAAAAGTCAGAATTATAAAGGTCAACACATGATATTCTTTGAAGATTTGATTAGTCTATTAACTCATAGAGCCTTTGTGAGTTAATATTCGACCTTAAAAAATGTACCTGTGCCTGTATCCAGATTAGATGTTTTTAAAAAACATGGCTTCTGATGAGGATCCAAACTAGTTGACATGTGTCAATGTATCTCCATGCAATTGCCAAATACCTAAGTTTGAAAACAAATTGCAGAACATGGCTTGTACAGTGGAGAATGTGTTATTCTTTCCCAATAAACGCGTTTACGCTAAAACTATTATTTGCAGTGCAAACAGTTTGGAGCCAGATCAGATGCTGGGTAACCGGCATCTGATCAGGCTCCAAACTGTTTGCCACCAAGATAAACATGAAATATCAGAATTGTCCAAAAGTTGTTCTTTTCTACGTTTTAGTGCTTTGCGTTTGCATACGTTTGCGTTTAAACGGGAAAGAATAACATATTCTCCACTGTAAGCAGCAATAAGCATACAGTTTGGAGTGACTGATCAGATGCAGTATTATGTTTATGTATCGAAAGGCGAGTTGCTTTGATTTTTATAGGATCGCACGTATAATTTACATAAAATTCAACGTAAACCACGATGCACATTGTGGCTTGAATGCGGGTCACGGGGAGTACTGTGTTACTATAAATAGATTTATATTCATAGAAAGTTTTCGACGGCAGACGGACTTGAAGTTTCTTGTCGATTTTCATTTTTTTCTATGAGATATGATAAAATATATGAACTCAGTTGTAAAACCAATTACCACGTTCGTCGGAATCCACCCCGCCTACGATTCCATTGAATGCGCTGCTCTCCTTGAACAGCTCTGCAATCCTAACAGATTGTTCACTGCACACGGCAGGACAAGGTCCACCACCAGTCTTTCTCCTCTCCATCTTTTCTGAAGTAGTGGCGGCCTTTGCAGATCATTTCATATTGATCCATTTGTTTAGGCACTCCTCCTTGGACCTTACAGCGTACCCCAGAGAGCTGACTTCTCTGGCGATACTCGCCCACACCTCACTTTTCAGTTTGTTGGTCACTGTGTTTGTGAACTTACTCGTTATCACTTCAAAATTACTTTTTACAAGCTCTTCCAGCTTCAGAGTCTCCACAGCCTGGAAGTTTGGGCTGCGAACCCGGCTTTTGGTTGCACACTCGTTGTTTGAAGCCATTTTGAGGTTTGTTTACCTTTTGACAGGAAGGATTGTTTTGGGCATGATGGGAATGTTTCCATATCAACTAACAGCCTGTTAAAGTTAACAGGGTTGTTAGTTAACACCTCTGTTAAAGTTGTTTATGCAACGATTAGTTAACAGACTGTTAACTAATCATTTGTTAAGCATTTTAATCCTCTGTTAAGTTAATCAGTCGTTAACTTTAACAAACGTTTATGCAACCGGGTCCTGGTGTCTAATCTGGTTCCAAACTGTTTGCAATGGACATCATGCCGTTTAGTATAAATGCATTTATATGGAAAGAATAATGTCTTCCTCAATGTACCATTGCAATCAGTTTAGATCCCGATAAGTGGGGCCTGGTCAGGATTATATTACTTGTCTCATGGATCCTGTAAAAATGGCACTAAATTGTGTTAGATAATTATTAAGTTTTTCAGACAATTGACTGCTTAAAGCAAGGTAACAGTAAAACAAGAAGCTCCTAAAGGAGATTTCTGTTTTACTGTCATCTTGCTTTAAGCTGTCACCTGTCTTTGAATATTATCAAATAGCCTTCTTTTTAATGGTTCCAATAGACAGGTTTTACTGTATATGTTAATAAAATATGTAATCAATTTAAGAAGTTTGGGAGAGGCCGGTACACCATTTTCTGCAGACCAGCAGATGACTGGTTACAATATTACTAACTCAGACTTGAAAGAACCTGAACAACCTCTGGGTTTTGAGTGCACAATGTGCATATGGCATGCAGTTAACTAGTTTAACACTTTATTAATATATATTGTCTACTCCAAAATGCCATCTGCTTTAATTCTGTAACTATAACTTTTACTAGTCTAGATCATAATGTTAAGATCCATATGATCAGTGTCACACAGTTTGGGTACTTAAATGTTTTTCAGACATCAAGTTACTTTGATGTAAACTGAGAATACTAAGTATTTTTTTAAACTTAGCTTTTAGGAAAATCATTTGGTTATTTCATTCAAATGATTGACTTGTAAATTGTTTTATAAATTGTTTTATGCTATGTTGCAAAATCTACCATTTCATAAGATCAATAAACTGATAAGTTAACCCCTTTATAATGCCTTAAGCATCCTTGATTAGTTATACCCCCACAAACAGAGTTTGAGGGGGGTATACTGGAATCAGCCTGTCGGTCGGTCGTTGGTCGGTCGGTCGGTCTGTCTGCAAAATCTTGTACTTTCAACTCCTCTTTCAGTTTCAACCGGATTCATTTGATACTTGGCAAAAATGTTACTCAGGTGTAGTAGATGGGCAAGACACAAATTTCAGGTCTCTGTGACCTTGACCTTTGGCCTTGAAATTAGTCTTGAAATTGGCAGGCAAAATCTTGTACTTTGAACTCCTCCTTCACTTTCAACCTGATTCACTTGATACTTGGCACAAATGTTACTCAGGAGTAGTAGATGTGCAAGACACGAATTTCAGGTCTCTGTGACCTTGACCTTTGTCCTTGAAATTGGTCTTGAAATTGGCAGGCAAAATCTTGTACTTTGAACTCCTCCTTCCCTTTCAACCTGATTCACTTGATACTTGGCATAAATGTTACTCAGGAGTAGTAGATGTGCAAGACACAAATTTCAAATCTCTGTGACCTTGACCTTTGGCCTTGAGATTGGTCTGCAAAATCTTGTACTTTCAACTCCTCCTTCAGTTTCAACCGGATTCATTTGATACTTGGCATAAATGTTAATCAGGAGTAGTTGATGTGCAAGACATAAATTACAGGTCTCTGTGACCTTGACCTTGACATTTGGCCTTGAAATTGGTCTTGAAATTGGCAGGCAAAATCTTGTACTTTGAACTCCTCCTTCACTTTCAACCTGATTCACTTGATACTTGGTATAAAATTAATGTTACTCAGGAGTAGTAGATGTGCAAGACACAAATTTCAGGTCTCTGTGAACTTGACCTTGACCTTTATCCTTGAAATTGGTAGGCAAAATCTTGTACTTTGAACTTTTCCTTCTCTTTCAACCTGATTCACTTGATACTTGGCATAAATGTTACTCAGGAGTAGTAGATGTGTAAGACACACATTTCAGGTCTCTGTGACCTTGACCTTTGGCCTTGAAATTGGCAGGCAAAATCTTGTACTTTGAACTCCTGCTTCCCTTTCAACCTGATTCACATGATACTTGGCATAAATGGTACTCAGGAGTAGTAGATGTGCAAGACACAAATTTCAAATCTCTTTGACCTTGACCTTTGCCTTGAAATTGACCTCTAACCTTGGATATGAAAAAATTGTCCAGAGCATATCTCTTTTACCCTATCATCCACGATTACCAAACCTGGTGTGTTGTTATTATTATATGTTGGGATTGCAGAGTGTTATATACCATTTTAAGTCATTTTGACCTTGGCTTACACCTTTGACCTTATTGTAAAACCTTATTGAAAACGTCTGCAGAGTGTGACAGAGTGCTGCATAGTGGGGGTATTTATCACCTTTAGTGATAGCCGTTCTAGTTTCAAATTATGTAGACACAGGGCTGCCATAAGTTGACAAGAAAAATCCTAAGATTTCCAAATTTGCATTAAAAAAAATTTGTCAAATGTGATTTTACGAATCGTACCTTTACCCCGTAGCCTTTACTTGTTTTGTTGACATGCGACTGCTTAAAGCAGGCTGTAAGTAAAGCAGAATGCGCCTAAGGGCGCATTCTGCTTTACTTTCAGCCTGCTTTAAGCTACCATGAACTGGGGAAAAATCCGGAGATTTAGGAAAAATCCGGAGAAATGGCAGCCCTGTAGACATCAGCAAACAGTGATACTACTATGATAAGATTTGCAATTTGCGGCTTTTGATTGTAGGATCTGAATTATTTGCTATTTCATATGAAATATATTGATGTACTATCACTATAATGGACAAAAGATGCAGACTCTTTAGATCACTTTGGTTTATTTATTATCAATTCTGCAAGCAAGCACATATAATAGGGAGAGTTGATAAAAATATCCAGGCAAAAGTATGGATTAATTTAAAGTTTCATGCACTGCAGAAATTTGATTCTGAGGTTAATTAATGAGTGGTCACCAGAGTGCAGTCTTAGTTAAACTGTATTTACTATAACCCACTACTCCATAAAAACCCATTTTACACCTTTAATTTATCCACTAATGAAAATAATATTCCACTTTATACAGTTATGAATCTGGGGCCCGTCTTATCAAACGTCGTACGACAAATATTGTCGTAAGTAAGATTCTAAAATTCTAAATTTTTACTTATTTCTCTATCTTATTTTGTCGTGTGACATCTCTTTGGAATCGTCTTGAAAAGAGGGAGAAATAAGAAATTATATGTATTTTAAAGTTGTGACTACCGACCATTTTTGTCGTACGACGTTTCGTAAGACAGACCCCAGCACCATAAACATATTTTCTTAATTTTAGCAGATGGTAGCTTCAAGCAGGCTGAAAGTAAAGAGAAATGAGCCTTTAGGCACAACCTGCTTTTTTAAGCCTGCTTTAAGCAACCGTCTGTCTTGGATTATGACGAAAAGCTATGGGGGAATGAGATATATGAGTTATGAACCTCATAATTATTTTGATATGATCTATTGCAATAGGGTTCCCACTTGTGGTGCTGCCCTATCTGTGAGAGAGTCCTTGTGGATTGGGAAATATTTATCCAATAGTGATAAGACCATATATCGATGCAACAAGGTCTAATTCTGTGTTAAATGCAACTGAGTTTGTTATTGTTCCAGTTTGGTGTGAAGTAGTGTTTTGTGCAAGGATTAATTTGGTGGATATATCGTTCTGATTGGAACTACTTGATAGAAAGTCTGACATGGATGTTATATGAATTCACCTTTTATGTAGCTAGATTCAGTAAAAGAAACTGGCTGAATCTATTAGGTTGCTAGAAGGCACTCTCACTGATTTGATGTGTATATATAGTACAGTGGAGAAAACGTTATTCTTTCCCAATAAACACGTTTACACTAAAACTATTATTTTCAGTGCAAACAGTTTGGAGCCAGATCAGACGCCGGGTAACCCGGCGTCTGATCAGGCTCCAAACTGTTTGCCACCAAGATAAACAAGAATTATCAGAATTGTCAAAAAGTTGTACTTTTCTACGTTTTAGTGTTTTGCATTTGCGTACGTTTGCGTTTAAACGGGAAAGAATAACACATTCTCCACTGTATACAGTATATATAGTACATAGTTCTACATGATGTCACAAGTTTTAGATACCATGGAGAAGACGTTATTCTTCCCATTTAAACGCAAACGCGTTGCAATAAAACCTAAGAAAATGACAATTTATTAGCAATTCTGACCATTTATTTAAATCTGAGTGTAAATACAGTTTGGAGTGATCAGACACCGTGTTGCCTGGTGAATGCTCTGCACTCCAAACTGTTTGCATTAGAAATAACAGATTCTGAGCATTAACTTGTTTATTGGGAAAGAATAGCATCTTCTCCGCTGTAACAAATTCAAGAATGTCATGCATATATATTTCTAAAGAGTAATGCTTTTCAAACTCTGCTTAATGTTTTCAGAAATTATAACAATTGATTTGTCTTAACCCATTTTATGTGGGATACACTTTAAGGTGTACCTCTAGGCAAACAGTTTTGATCTCAGATCAGGCCCCACATTGTGGGGCCTGATCTGAGATCAAAACTGTTTGCAGTTAGTTCAGTATTCTATCAGAAACTGCTAAAATCTTTTGTTAATATTTGAGTTGTATACCTGCTGCAGACGACATTTTAAAATGGCCACCAAATATTACCCAGCATACAATGTCTTAATTAAGCAGCTTATTTTAGTCCCTTTAACCCTTTCTTATTTTAACTCCTTCACTGCTTTATTGTTGTCTGCTTCAGTATTGTTGTCTGCAAGACACAAGGTTGTACGACTTAAAAATATATTGATAGGAGTGTCAACGAGTTTTGGTTCTGATCAGATGCAGTGTATCGCCTGATCAGGGCCCAAACTGTTTGCAAATGCGCTTTATGGCGTCATTGAGAGTGAAAGGGTTAATTTCCTTGTTTTTAATTTCATCTGCCTCAAACATTAATTTTATTTTCTGAACTGTAACAGTACTTATTCAATCATAGTGAGGATAATATTTTTAAATGTACAAACACTACAAAGTAGTGTACCTGTAAATTATTAAGAGTAAATTTGTCCTGAAGCAGTGCAGACCCTGATCACCAGGTTTCTGTAAGAGCAGTCTGATCAGAGTCTGCATTGTTTGTCATTTTGCAATAAATTGATAACTCTAAATTTTTACAAAAGTCTTGACTAAAAATGGAAACAAGGAGTTGTCCACTTATTATCTCTTTGCATGCTGGGTAATTTTTTATGCCCCCGGCATCGACAGATGCGGGAGCATATAGTAATCGTCCTGTCCGTCCGTCTGTGCATCCGTCCGCACAACCGAAATGGGTTAGAGGGCCTTTTTCTGGCCAGATAACGGTAAACATAACAAAAGAAGACAATAGAGTTCATTCCGTAACAATAGAATAAGGGGCCATGGCCCGTTATTCAAACAAAAGAAAATAACAAAAGAAAAGGCACTCTAACCCACTTCGGTGGCATGTCCGTCCTTCCGTCCGTCCGTAACAGGTTAAGTAGATTTTACCGTTTCGTCTAGCATCAACACGGTTTACTCAAATGCTTTGATACTTATACAGTTGTTGCCTTGGACCATTCCCTATCCACCAATATCACCCAACCTTGATTTTGACCTTGACCTTGACCTAATTTGGACTTAGAATATTTTGAATGGGCTATTTCTTGGTTAACTAGATTTTACCGTTTTGTCTAGCATCAACACTACTTACTACAATGCTTCTATACTTATACAGTTATTGCCTTGGACCATTACCAACCCACCAGTAATACCCAAGCTCAATTTGACCTTGACTGAATTTGGACTTAGAAAAGATTCAGAATATATTGTCAAGGATGTCACCGGGGGCATAAGCGTTTATTGAACGCAGTCTTGTTAATCTGTTAAAATTGTCTTCTGCAGCAGACCCGTATTAGGTCCACTCGATACAGTAAGTAAATTTATCACATAATTTGCGGTCTGGGAGTTGCATAAAGCGATTGCATAAATTTCGTAATCCACTAGTGGAATATAGTTTTTGGGCTCAGGCCCAACTTGTTCATCCACAAGCGCTGCATGTAGCGGGACGCCAAATGACGTAATTTACTATGACGTTAACGTAAACAATGTAACGTTTTGGCGGAAATTCTATATAGCGGAGGGTCTACAAACTACGGCTTCAATCAATTTAATTGGTGCTTAAACTTGTTATGTGATAAATAGAATCTCACATTCGTGCTCATTATTTAGCATTTTTAGCTCACCTGGCACGAAGTGCCAAGGTGAGCTTTTAGGATCGCTGGATGTCCGTCGTCCGTCGTACGTTGTCCGTCGTCTGTCTGTCTGTCCACAATTGGTTCGTTAACACTGTAGCAGCTACAAATATCATCCAATCTTCATGAAACTTGATCACAATGTTTGTCTAGTAGAAATCTAGGCCACGTTTGAATGTGGGTCATGTTGGGTCAAAAACTAGGTCACTAGGTCAAATCATAGAAAAACCTTGTTAACACTCTAGAGGCTACAAATCTCATTGAATCTTGATGAAACTTAGTCAGAATGTTTGTCTCATTGATATCTGGGTCAAGTTTGAATATGGGTCATGTCCGATCAAAAACTAGGTCACTAGATCAAATTATAGAAAAACCTTGTTTACACTCTTGAGGCTACAAATCTCATTGGATCTTGATGAAACTTGGTCATAATGTTTGTCTTATTGATATCTAGGTCAACTTTGAATATGGATCATGTCCGGTCAAATACTAGGTCACTAGGTCAAATCATAGGAAAACCTTGTTAACACTCTAGAGGCTATAAATCTCATTGGATCTAGATGAATCATTGTCAGAATGTTTGTCTTATTGATATCTAGGCCAAGTGGGAATATGGGTCATGTCCGGTCAAAATTAGGTCACTAGGTCAAATCATAGAACAACCTTGATAACACTCTTGAGGTTTGTGTCAGTTCAAAAACAAGGTCACTAGATCAAATCATAGGAAAATCTTGTTTACACTCTAGAGGTTGATTGTTGGTCATGTCCAGTCATATACTAGGTCACTATAGGTCAATTTTGCCATGGTGTACCAGGTGAGCGATTTAGGGCCCTTGTTAATAAACTCTTCGACTAAAATGAATATGACGCTTGCCAAGGCTCGCGCCATATTATTTTAGTCAACTCGTTTATTAAAAATGATAAATAACGAGCACTCATACTAGATCCTCTATATGCACCATAAGAAACAGTTTCTTTATCTTGGCAGATGGTAGCTTAAAGGAGGCTGAAAGTAAAGTAGATTAGGCCTGGAGGCACATTTTGCTTTTAATGGGGAGGGGGGGGAGGAGGGTTAATATTTTGTGGAACACCAGGCAACTAAGATGTTCGTTCATCAGGAAATGGAAAAGGCAATTGGAAAACCCAGCAAATAGAGAACCAAACATAGATATATATGTATATATAGAATAAAACTTAATCAAGTTATTGGATGTTATTGATCAGACACCAGGTTGTTTGCTACTTTTCATTATGGGTTACATCCTTTAAGGACAAATTTATGCCTGGATGGATAATGAAATAGGCGCTCCCCGTGTGCTTTACTGAAAGATTAGTTACTATATAGATACAGTAATAAACCTTATTAAATTTACAATTTTTGCGATTCGATGGCAACTCGCTTGCAATTCGATGGCAATTCTATTGTGAATATTATTCAATGCAATTAACGCGTTAAGTTTGCCTGAATTGTGTATCTCACCAATATTCACAAATATGCCTTCGTTAATGTTTTTCGATTCCATTTTTGTCACAACCGCTTCTGAAAAATCGCGTGAAACGACTCAAGCACACGGTTTGCTTTTTGAACCGCCCGATCCGATGGCAATTCATTGGCAATTCGCTTGCGATTATCAATTTAATTTAATACGGTTCAGTACTGTATGCAAGGGCGATCTTTATAATAGATACAGCAGTGCTTGTCCATACGACATAAATAATTTTATATATAAAAAAGCAAACAGTGCAGAAGGCCTAAATAAGACACAATTTGCTTCATCTCATGGAAGCTCTACACTGATTGCTAATGTCTACTAGTCTGGACAAATTGCAGCATCCCACGTCTAAGCGTCTCTAAGTGTTTGCTTATGTCTACCCTTGCAGACTTTCTGGGAACTTCATTGGATTATCCCATGAAATCCAAGTAAAACTTCTTTGAATAATTCCTAGGATATCCCAGGAATTCTGAGGAAGTATGAGGTTCTTGCTGGTGATAATTGGAACTGCTATCCTATAGGATTTCCTGGGATTTGAGAGTCTTAGCAATTCTTAACTGGTGGTAATTGGAATGCCAATCCTGAGAATTCCAGGGATTATAAAAACTGCAGGAAACAATTTTGTATGGGGGTACCTTTCATGACAAATTGCAGCATCTCTTGGAGGTCTACACTCTGTGCTAATGTCTACTATTTGATAGGCTTTATATTATTAGTTAGAAAGAAGTATACTAAATATAAGGGCTAGTATAATTAAGGGAACACATTAGGCATTTTAGATACTCTCCTTTTCGAGAGATATGAGCAACATAATTATGCTCCTTTTTAACCCATTACCCAAAAGCCTGTTTTTAGTTTTGAAGACAGCTGGCCACTAAAAGCAGATTGAAAGTAAAGCAGAATGCGCCTTAAGGCTCAATCTGCTTTTCTTTCAATTTAACCTGCTTTAAGCTATTATCTGCCGGAATATAGAAACTATTTCTTATGATTCTTATTTATAACAGTATATAGTGGTACTATTTATTTCAGTAGAGGAATATATTAAAGGCGTAAAAGGCGTATTTATGGGGTAATGGGTTAAGAAATATGAGCAACATTTGGTGTCTTGAATCACTATTGCTTCTTTTCTGAAATGTTTCCTAAAACTGTAGACAGCAAGTCTGGGTTCTGTGTGTTCAATGGATTGTGTGCAGTGTATAGAGGGCACCAGGTTACCCAGAGTGTCTGTACCACAGAAAATCTCTCTGCCACTTCACTATGATCAAAATACACTCAATTCTGCAATTCCATTTATTGAATATGCAGATCACAGAAGCGGAAATATCCCAGCATGGAAAGCTATATGGAAGATAAATTGAGTTTTTTGATGTTCAATAAATTAATTAAGTTGTTCATATGAGTGACTTTGATGTATTGCCTTTTTCGATTTTATTGATATGATAAGGAGGCATGATTGGTTAGTTTGTGTGAATATTATATAGTGTGACGGATATAGAAACATTGACACCAAGGATCAGGATCAAACATTTGTTGGCTATAAATTAGTGTATGATGTTCATTAGCATTAACATTTTCATCACTGTCAATTATTAACCCATTACCTCATAAATTTGTAAGTAATGATTAAACAGAATATTGTGAGGTAAAACTACATAGACAAATTAATACTATGATATAATACAGAAAACTTCTAACATAACTAAATTACTCAACTACACATTGATAGTGCTCATTGATTACAAATACCAGCATACAGCAAGAATGATGGAAGTAAAGCAGAAAGCTTTCTGCTTTACTTTTATTTTGCTTTTAGATGTCACCTATCTTAACCCATTACCCCATTAATACACCTTTTTAGGCCTTTAATTTTTTCTTCTACAGAAGAAATAATTTCGATTTTATACAGTCATGAATATGCAACATTAGAAATATTTTCTATAACCATGCCGATGATAGCTTAAAGCAGGCTGAATGTAAAGCAGAATGTGCCTAAAGGCTCATTCTACTTTACTTTAATTGAACCTGCTTTAAGTGGTTAACTATATAATGTTCAATATTAGAAATTGAGTAATGGGTTAAACACCTATTGCAATATATCCTCTAAAGAGTGGTTGTTTAAGTGGGACTCAAGTGTAATTATAGAGCTGTTGCAGCCAGCTGTTATTCTTCTCTGTTCACCAGATAAGTTTGACACCTGCACCACCTAACCCAGTGCACTTGTCTGCTCTGTTTGTTGTAACAGATCCTTATCACAATACCAAGCATCGCCTGCAATACAATCTATAGGTGTACTGTGCAAACATTCAAAAGAACAAGCATTCTTTGTACCTTTAGCCTACATCAAAATTGGCTCCGCCCTGGGGGTCACAGTTTTACATAGAGTTATATAGTGAAATTTTCAAACGTCTTCTTCTCTGGAACTAATATGGCCAGAGCCTTGATATTTGGCATGGTTACACTTCTAGATGTCCTATACCAAAATTGTTCAAATGGTTCTGGTCGGTTGCATAACTAGGTCACAGGAGCTAAAAATAGACTTTTTCGATGAAAACTTAAAAAATCTTCTTCTCTGAAACTGCAAGGGTCAGAGCTTTGATATTTGGCACATAGTATTGCCTACAGGTCCTTTATCAAGTTTGTTCAAATTATGACCCTGGAGTAAAAATTGGCCCCGCCCCGGGGGTCACTGTTTTACATAGAGTTATATAGTGAAATTTTCAAATGTCTTTTTCTCTGAAACTAATATGGCCAGAGCTTTGATATTAGGCATGATGACATTTCTAGATGACCTATACAAAATTTGTTCAAATGGTTCTGGTCGGTTGCATAACTAGGTCACAGGAGCTAAAAATAGATTTTTTTCAATGAAACCTTAAAAAATCTTCTTCTCTGAAACTACAAGGGCCATAGCTTAGATATTTGACACATAGCATCACATACAGGTCCTCTATCAGGTTTGTTCAAATTATGCCCCTTGAGTCAAAATTGGCCCCGCCCCTTGGGCCACAGTTTTACATAGAGTTATATATATAGGGAAATTTTCAAACGTCTTCTTCTCTGAAACTAATATGGCCAGAGCTTTGAAATTCAGCATGGTGACACTTCTAGATATCTTTTACCTATTTTGTTCAATTGGTTTCAGTCTGTTGCATATGTAGGTCACAGGAGTTAAAAATAGATTTTTTTTCAATGGAAACTTACAAAAATCTTAATGTCTAAAACCCTACTACCCTGATCTTAGATATTTGGCACATACCATTATCTACAGGTCCTCTTACAAGATTGTTCAAATTATGCCCCTCGGGTAAAAAATGACCCCTTCCTGGACATAAATAATTATCTCCAATTTGTCAGTTATTCTCAGGTGAGCGAATTATGCCCCATGGGGCTCTTGTTCAATCACTGACAGACTTTGAAAAGTGTTTGATTTGCGCGTGAATAATTTCCTCAAAACTAGGCAACTACAAAACATGGGGGCTGACATCTTGGATGATGACGTCACGGCTTTAACGAAGAGTTGTGCGTGACGTTTCGGAATTCCCGATTTCGGTGCTATTTTTAAACCATTTTAAGCATAAATAACCCCCAACACTCACTTAAAAAGATTTTCTCCAAAGGACAAAGCTTCAAACAGTTCAATTCATACCCTTAAACGCTTAAATGAACGTTATTTACAAAAATCTACTTCTCAATCAAACCGATAAAAATAACGGATTACCAATACGCCAATAAATAATGACATTATTGGTGGTCATATGACTTCCAAAAATAGTTTCAGATTGCATTATAGGTGTACGGAGGAGTTTTAACTTTTAACATTGTATACACGGGTGCTTATAGATCTATTTGATTATTTGGTTTAACAACATAATTATAGATCTTGTCCAAAACAATTTAGGTATATAACAAAAGTTCGAGTCGGTTGTGTAATCCAGATCTCAGTCACGAGAGGCGTAGCCTCGAGTGTGATCTGGAATACACAACGAACTGATACAAGAGCGCTGATCACACACTGGTGATAGATCTATTCCGTTTTCATTAGTATAATTTTGCTTTTTTCCGTCCATAGGCAAAGCCTAAATACATATTAACTTTTCTATTCTAGATGAGTTTGAGATCAACTTGTCTTAAACATCGACGAGTGACAGATTCTTTTTCTCACATTATCAACAATTAAGCTATTTTTTAAGCAATATGCAGTTTTTTTAGTCTATAGATAGTGACGTTATGGTGACGTCATCAAAGTGATCTTACACATGTTGGAGATAAGGATATTCGTCATCGTTGTTCGCTATAGAAAACAAGGGTAGTTATGTGAGAAAACCCATAACCTCATAGCCTGTTTCTAAATTTCAAAACCTGAGACTACTTAAAGCAGGTTGAAAGTAAAGCAGAATGCACCCTAAGGCACTTTACTTTCAGCCTGTTTTAAGCTACTATCTGCTAGAATAAAGAAAATATTTCTTATTATACATATTTAAGACTGTGTAAATTGGAACTATTTTCTTCAGGGGAGGAATAAATTAATGGCGTAAAAAGGTGTATTTATGGGGTAATGGGTTAGATTAGTTGAGTGCCAGTCAGTCTTTGCAGTACAAAGGTTAGTGTTATGCGGAACAACAATATGTGCGAAAGTTCCTATGGGGCTGCTATTGTACTGGTTTATGTCACCTGTGCCTGTCTAATAGAGATCTCCATGGTTTTAATATGGGAGGATAACTAAGCATTGAGTCACAGACACATCATATTGATGCAGTATAAATTCTCTCAAGCAAGTATAAACAATAAATCGTAATCTGTAAAGGCAAATGACTGGTATACAATGGAATCAGACTTATGTTGAGTCTCTTTTAACCCTTTCCTCCCTAAAACTTCAAAAAGACAATTCCAGTTATCTATCTAGGGTTGTTTTTGTCAATGTGTTACAATATCACAAACAGTGTAGACCCTGGTCAGAGGACTCCTTAAGGAGCCCTCTGAACAGGGACTACACTGTTTGCATAGGGCAAGTTTACTCTTCACAGTTTGCAAAGGGCGCATATATGTGTGACTAGGCATCATTGCGCAATTCCCAGATACCAATCAGTGTATAGTTCTTTTGCAAAACATATCAGATACTAAATACATGTATATTTCTATTTCTAATGTCTGGAAATTTATAATTCAACTGAGATTTTGAATACAATATTTGAGACTGTCTAAACATCAAAATCAATTATAAATGAACTGTGCCATGACAAAGCTTGCCTTGTTGCATTGCAACATTGTCCAGACAAAACACCGTTGTCATCCTAGACTCTGTATCTGAGTTTGGTCTACACAGTAGCTTGCAAATACTGTATTCAATACAGCTACATAAAATGCTTTAGATGCATATGCGTGTCACACAGTGTAGATCAAGACCAGCTGCTGTGTCTTTGACGCAGCTAATGGAACATCGTTTAAAAAAGTTGTCTCTTTCTCCATTGTATTGCACTGCATTGGTGTTTAGTTTTGTTAAATGGGAACAAAGAATGTATCTTACTACAGTGGAGAATCTGTTATTCTTTCCCAATAAACGCGTTTACGCTAAAACTATTATTTGCAGTGCAAACAGTTTGGAGCCAGATCAGACGCCGGGTAACCCGGCGTCTGATCAGGCTCCAAACTGTTTGCCACCAAGATAAACAAGAATTATCAGAATTGTCCAAAAGTTGTTCTTTTCTACGTTTTAGTGCTTTGTGTTTGCGTACGTTTGCGTTTTAACGGGAAAGAATAACAGATTCTCCACTGTATATATTTATCACATGGTCTCTTTTATCTGATCAGAAACAATTTTTGAGTATTCCTTATTTGCTTGATGTGTGCACTTGTAATACAATTATATTGAGCTGTCTTTGTTGATAACTCTGAAAGTTCCATTTAGACAGTGTAATACGTTATCCAATTTCCTGATGCCAATCACAGTCGGGTATATATACCCTGGGTGTGCACTCTAGAACTGCTTTACAATCACACCTGTGTTCTGCAGCTCAGCTTTGGAAAGATCTCCAATATGCATGGGAACATATATTGTGTGACAGATTGAACATTAACATATTACCCCATAGCCTGTTTCTAGTTTTGAAAATAGGTGACCACTTAAAGCAGGTTGAAAGTAAAGCAAAATGCGCCTTAAGGCGCATTCTGCTTTACTTTCAACCAGCTTTAAGCTAACATCTTCTAAAATATATATATAAAAAAACTATTGTACATATTTATGACTGTATAAATTGAAACTATTTTCTTCAGTGGAGCAATAAATAAATGGGGTAAAAAGGCATATTGGGTAATATGGGTTAATGAGAATATATTTAAAGGACCTTAATTTCTGCATTACTTTTGACTTTTGTCCTGCATTAAACTGTCAACAGTGTCATCAGAGATCCCCTAATGAATCTTCACTTCATACAATTAAGTTTGGCTGGTATCCGATGATGTTTATGATGTCATACAGTAAAACCCCTGTATTACAACCACTAAAACAGGGCTGCCATTTCTCCGGATTTTTCCTAAGTCTTGGGATTTTTATCCTAGCGGATGGTAGCTTAAAACAGGCTGAAAGTAAAGCAGAATGCGCCTTAAGGCGCATTCTGCTTTACTTTCAACCTGTTTTAAGCAGTCACGTGTCTTCAAAACAAGAAACAGACTATGGGGTAATGGTACGATTAGTAAAATCGCACTTGAAAAATGCAAATTTGGAAATCTTAGGATTTATTTTGTCAACTTATGGCAGCCCTGCTAAAATGAAGACTAATTTATTATTTGAAAGACAGGTGACAGCTCAAAGCAATTTTATAGGCACAAGTAAAGCAGAAGCTTTCTGTTTTAATTTTCTTGCCTTTGAGCAGCCGACTGCCTTGAATTCCTTATATTGAAAATAAATTGGTGGTTAATTAATTTTTATAGAGGGGTTTTTACTGTTGATTTATCTATTGACTATTTGAGACATTATCAGCATGAAAATCAAAGTGATATGTTGAGATTGAGATTTATGGTTTTAACCCATAGACTGCTGAGCACTACTTACTAATATTTGCAAAAAGATTTGATCCAGATAAAACACTAAAAATAGAAAGATTCTTATAAGGATCCAAACTGTTGTAAATCATACATATCTATCAATCTTTGGTCAAAATGACTAAAATCTGTACATTTAATAAATAAAACTGCATTACAATGTAATAAAATTAGCAGCCAATATTACAGCAGCTTAAGGGTTAATTAAATCATTAATAATGGACATCATTATACAGGCGAACTTTGATATCTCAAACTCGGTTAAGTCGTACATACCCGTATTTCAAAGTTAAAACGCGGTTCGTTAAGCCGCGTTTTAACTTTGAAACACGGGTATGTTCACCTAAACCAAGCTTGAAATAAGACAATTTCATGTTTCGAAATATATGATAGTTCAAGTTAAACGAACTCGAGATATCGAAGTTCGATTGTATACTACAAAATGGTATCAGCAGTTTCATAATTAGCATTATGGTATGTCCTTAGATGCCTTTCTCCATCATTCAAACTTATAAACCTTTCTAGTATAGTTGAAGTGGAGTGCACTTGATTTCAACGAGCCTCATTAGCAAGGATGCATGGTTGTCTCACCCTGGCAAAAATTGACCAAGTTTAACCATGGTTAACCTTAGGTTTACCTTTGGTTCAGGGACCTATGGTTGACCATGGTTAACCATGCTTTTAACAAAAGGCAAATTGGCCGACCATGTTTGAACCATGGTTATTCCTGGTTCAAAGGGAAACCATGGTTTGATACATGGTTAGACCTTGGTCAAATAAATATGGTTGCACCATGGTTAGACCATGTTTGAACCCAGGATCATCAACCATGGTCTACTAACTTTTATTGTTAAAAACCTGCTCCCCGGACCATAGTTAACCAGGAATTACCATGGGCAACCATGGTTAGAACCGGCTGAATTTGGAATAAGAATGACAAACAGCAATTATAAATGTGAGACACTTCACTCATCACAATATATTTTAACCATTCTTGCTTTCATGACCTTAACCATAACCTTTTAGGCTATAATTAGAATTAATATCTATGAATTGTGGCCAGGTGGTATAGTCACTGTGACTTACATCACTAAGCTCCTCATGGCTGCAACTAGGTCACCTTCAAACAACATCATATTTTCAAATTGATACAAAGTTAAGTTAAAATCTAACAAGCTCCAGTAACAGAAATACTTTTGACTGTTTTCCAACTGACAAGTACTTTGCTTGCAAAGGCATATAGATAATGTGTCTTGTGTCATAGTAAACTACTAGTGGGTGGGGTACCACATGCTTTTGTTTGTATCATGTAAATATCCAAAATATATCATGCTCATTATAAAACTGTATTTATGTAAGTTATGTAACTTACCATGAACCTGTTGGCAGGAGTCTGAACTGGTTTGGAGTCTTTAATTTTTGCCACATTCACATTTTAAAGTACAGATAAACAGACAACTTCAAATCTCTGACTTTGTGATTATGTTGTCAGCAGGTGCCCTGAGTGATGTATAATATTCACTGTTTTGTGAAACTTACAATTGTAGCACATATTACTGATATTCTATCTGTCACACTTTTTGTCCAGAAGATATCTCCAATTCTACTGATGCTAGGGACATGAACTTTCATGCATGGAATGAACTTGATCAGAGGAACATGGTTAAAATTCATGTTCTTCAAGGTTGACAATATGGTTTGTTGTAACCATGGTCAAAAAAGCTGAACTATGGTCAACCTTAGGTCTGTAGCATTTGAACCATGTTCAACCTAGGTCAACAATATTGTGACCAGGTTTCTTTTCAAACCATGGTTCTACCATGGTAATAAATTACTGAAATTCATGTTCAACCATGGTTAAACCTGAAAAAAGGATGATGAACCATGATTGGTCTTGGTCAACCATGGTCATATTTTGCCTGGGCAAACAGCATCATTCAGTTATAATATAATTCTTTCTGCTGAACACCAGAGTTGTTTGTTTTGATAATTAATGAAATTTTGCACAGTCCCTGGTGCACCTCATAATAAGTGCCCCTGCTTGTAGTATAAAAAAAATTTAGTAAAAGAAACTATATATCGTCGGTGTACCTGTTTCAGTGAGGTACCTATTTCGGTGCACTTAACTGTGACAACGCTATCTTCTTTTTGAAGAGCTCTATTACGTCATCACTTTTTGCTATCAGCAAAGTAAACTTTTCCTGTCATCTTTGTCCAAAAAAAATCCAAAATTCGATACAAACGGATAATTTATTTACTGTATAAAATAAAGCATAGCAATTTGAACCAATTTCCTTATGTCCATTTTCCCTCCGAAAACCCATATTCTAAAATAACAGTTTTTACAATTAATTTTCATAATTTTGTAGTGGTGTGCATATTTTGTTATCTGCTACAACAAAATCACATGACAAAAGTGGTCCCGTCCATTTTGTTCCATGTACAGTACACTTACAAAAGTATGCTCTCGTTATATACCGGAAACTTTTTTTCGGTAAATTATTTTTTGAATGGCTTGATATTGTGATTTGATTTACATTATTTAAGTGACTCTTTTGAAGAAATAAAAAGACGAAAATAGCCTACAGGGTATACTTGTCAAAATTAAGTTACCACTCCTTGCCGAACTGAGTTGGAACAAAGGCCAACATAATTCATAAAGGAATGACTGAAAATTTACTGTTGTTGTTTTTCCTATTCAAAGGAGAGAGAGGCAATACAGGCAAGGAATCAATTATATATTCAAGGGGGAGAAAATCCTAATCTTTAATATTTATATAGGTGGGAAACCTTACAGGAGACTGAGGAGAGATTCTTACAATGTTTTTATTGGTCACATACTTTTGATCCAGCCTGTACTTCGATAAAACCAACCCTCACTGAAATAGGTACCACAAAACGTTCTCAGCACAAAATGACTACGTCATTAAAACGGTGGCGATTGCGCTAAATATAGAATATTTTGGAAATATATTTTACAGGGAATTAACCTAGACAATTGATTTCAAAGGTAGGAATAATTGTTTTCATAGACTTTTATGATTTCTCATCACCATGATCAGTTTGAACCTTAAGTGCACCGAAACCGGTACCTCCATGATAGAGATTTCTGACAATAAATATCTGTTAGCTTTCCAGGGCTCTGGATAGATATTTCATAAACTAAAATCTTTATTTTCTTTTTAAAACCCTATGGTGTCACTACTCATTAGAATTGTCTATGGGATTTGTTGCTAACCCTTGAAGAAATTTATCCTGGAGGTTTCTATTATCCCAGGAATTCTCAGGAAAATCCCTGGAATTCCAATTGATTGGTTGTCCAATTACCGCCAGCTAGGAATTGCTAGGAATTTTCCTCTGACCATGGTCTACACTGTTTGTCAATTTGACATATGTTGTAAAAATCAACCCTAAAAAGTAAAAAATGGACTACTACTACAAAATTGAAAACTAGAATTGTCCATTTGGGGTTAATTCAGGGAGGCAAGGGTTAATATGTCTGGATAATTTCAATCAATGTTTCCAATGTGCTTGATGGAAATAATTGTTCATTATCAGATAAAAACATACAATGTACATTATGCTTTCTTTCCAATGCTGTATCATGGGTTGCTAACCTGTTTATTAGTCTGCTGTAACTACCTTCTTTATCTATACATAGTTTCTACAATCACGCATGCACACTTCAAATCATAAAACAGAGAATAGTGCAGACCCAACTGAGTTTCTTTGTATACACAGTCAGTTTTTAAAATTAATTAAATGGTATTGTCCAGGCACTTAGGAAGCAAAATGGTATTGGGGGGCACTATTAACTCTTCATCTCTACATTGGCGTAACTCTGCGCTTGGTTACTATTATTGGGGGGGGGTCTATATTAGAAACAGACTATGGGGATAATGGGGTAATTGGTTAAGCTGTCCCCTGTATTAACATCATTGATAATTGAGCCATTACTTACATGGGCATTTATCAATACAGGATTTCCTAATGCATTGTCTTTGGAGAAAATGAATCATACTTTCTGAAACAGAGGCCCTATATACTGGGCCAGATTTTGTTCAAATTAAGGAGGATCGACCTCTATTAAGAGATATTTGCTGAAAGTCGGTAGATTTAAGCAGACTGAAAGTAAAGTTGATTAAAACGCATTCTGCTTTACTTCAACCTGCTTTAAGTGGTCACCTGTCTTAAAAATAGAAACCCAGGCTTGTAGGCAAATTTTAAGGGTTTAATTTTTTTAAACCAATTTCGGAAATTTGATACAAGATTCAGGGACTGGTAATTTATTGAATTTACTTTCCCACTCAAGTGTTATGATGATGATTTTTGACAAAAATAAGGTATTACAGAAAATACGATAACTGAGAAAATTGGCAGTAAGGTTACAATAGATTGTGATGCAACTCATAATAACAGTGATGTTTTGTTTGTGTCTTAATGATAGTTTGTTAATGATGTTGTTTGTTTTTATTGGTTAAAGATATTTTGCAGATGGTTTAGGTAAATGGTTAATTCCTAAGTTTTGTAACTTTTTATGTGTACAATGCTAGTGTCGGAAAAAGAAATCAGCACACAATTTTCACACCTACAACATTATGAAAAACATGTTTTCTTCTCTTTCTTCTTATAGTTTGTTTTTATTGTGTCGGACAGGTGCTTGATTAAAGCAGGCTGAAAGTTTTAAAATCATAGAGAGATTTCTACTTTACTGTCAGTGAATGCTTAACTCATTTATATCCCCTGAAACTTCCAATGGGCAATTCCAGTTTGCAATAAAGGCTGGTCCATTTGAGTCTATTTAGGGTTGTTTTTTGTAATAAATTGCAAAATGACAAACAGTGAAGTCCCTGATCAGAGGGCTCCTTCACATTTGGTAAATGACACATATAAGCGTCACTAGGGCTCAATGAGTCAATGTAAGAACAGTTTTTATGGATTATTTATCAGGACAGAAGAAAAACTTAAAAATAAGTTTCTATTACAGAGAAAGGTAGAGATATGATAATTTTTATGGCATAATTGAATATGACTGAGGCTAATATTTCTCATGTAAATGATATCCAAGAAACCGCTGCTCACAGTATTTCAGCTGTTTGTTTATGTCAATGTCTGGTGAAGTTACATGAACATCATCTTGTCTCAGAGCAACTGTTGAAGATAGTCAACAAATCAAACTACAAGCCATACTCTGTCAAACCTCTGGATATTAAACCCTTCTAGATAAAGCAAAATGTTGGAAGGAACCATTGGAAATGTGTTGAAATGGCAGCCACTTAACCCTTTGTTTCATAGTCAGAAGACAGAAAAGTTATGGTGACCATTCCAGGGCTGCCATAAGTTGACGTGAAAAACCCTAAGATTTCCAAATTTGCATTTAACAAAATGCGATTTTACGAAATCATAACTTTACCCCATAGCCTGTTTCTAGTTTTGTTGACATGCGACAACTTAAAGCAGACTGTAAGTAAAGCAGAATGCGCCTTAAGGCGCATTCTGTTTTACTTTCAGCCTGCTTTAAGCTTCCATCCGTTGGAATAAAAATCCAAAAATTTCGGAAAAATCCGGAGAAATGGCAGACTTGCCATGCAATCCCATCACAAGGCATATTCTGTTAACTTGACCATCAATTTAAAAGCTGGATACTTTTGACTTTTTCCATTTAGTTGAACTGCTGAAAATATATTGTTTGCTTAGCAGGGAATTAATAACTTAAAACTGTAAACTTATTTTTGCTAATGACTAATAACTAGAGACGATCTTATAATATAATAAGCTGATTTCCCTGCCATATATATTCTGATCTTGGTTTGCAGTGCTTTCAAATTTTAGCTTATATTATCGGACATATTATGAAGGATTTAGCGAACAGGAATACAAATCATGCTGACTAACTTTATTGCAAATTTCTAAAGTGGCTTAACAATACCAGCTAAATGAAATTAGGTAAACTTTTAACCCGCTAGATCAATAACAATTGTCTCGCGATGCTGCTGATATCAGTTTCTTTAAATACATTCAAGCCTTTATTAATCTACCATTTGTTGAAGAGACACAAATATATTTACAGACAGTAGTTTTTTTAATGCAAAACAAAAGTTATGCAGAAAGCTCCCTTTTATGGGAGCTTTCTGCATAGCATCTGTTCTGCATTAAGCTGCTACCTGTCTTTATAAAGAACCCTTATTCAATTTAATGGCTTCTAAATACAGAATTAACTGTATATCGAGACTGGGTGGCTTTGTTAGTGGGGTCACGTCTAAAGTAATATGGAATCCAATAATGAAGTTATCCCACTAGGGTGCTGCAGGTTATTACAAATGAAACTAAACCTACTCTTAGCTCTTTGCTAAGTGCTTAGTGGCGGAGACATTATGCCACAGTGACTACCTTTGCAAACAGTTTGGATCCTAATGAGACGCCGCATAAAGCGGCGTCTCATCAAGATCCAAACAGTTTCACTCTGACGCTGTTTTGAGAAGAAAATTAGAGAGTTCTATTATTAGAACAGTTGCAGACGACAATTATTGTTGCAGACAAAAAAATTACCCAACATGGGAAGAGTTAAACTATCATACAGTTAAACCTACTGTCAGACACCCTCAACATTAAAATGTCCTGTTTCTGGTCTTGAAAACAGATGACGTGGCAGCTAAATGCAGGATGAAAGTAATGCAGAAAGCTCCTATAAAAGGAGCTTTCTGTATTTCTTCCTTCCTGTATTAAGAGTTCAAATGAGTTAGATTATGGTTGAAATCAGACTAATTGGTCAATAGTTATCTACCTTTGAACTGCTGAAAATGCCATATTCAACAATGGTTACACTCTAGAGGCCACAGTTTTTTTCCAATCATTCTTAAACTTGCTCAGATTGTGTATTTCCATAAGAGTTCGGATGATTTCGATTATGGTTGAAATTGGACAAATAGGTCAAGAGTTATCTACCTTTGAATTGCTGAAAATGCCATATTTAATGGTATTTACACTCTGAAAGGCACAAATTTAATCCAATCTTTCTCAAACTTGCTCAGATTGTATAATGACTATTAGAGTTGAGATGAGTAAAATTGATTATGGTTGAAATCGGACAACTAGGTCACGAGTTAGATCCACCCTTGAATTGCTGAAAATGTCATATCTAACAGTGTTTACACTCTTGCAACTACAGTTTTCAATGAATTTTAATTATACTTGCACACAATGTGTAATATAGCTATAAGTTTTAGAGGGAGTGCAATTATTGTTGAAATCTGATTATTATGGTAAAAGTTATTTGCCCTTGATATACCTTGAAATGCTAGAAAACTGGCTTCATTTCAGTATTATTTAGGCTCTAGTTATCTGCCCTTGATGTACTCTACTATACTAGAGTAGGTCGTATTCCAATGTTGTTTACATGCTATACTACAAATTTGAATGGATTTAGAATAAAACGGGTGAAATTCAAAGGTAAAGCTATCAGGCTTCATTATAACAGGTGAGCGATATCAGGGCCTTCAGGCCCTCTTGTTTTACCTGGAACTGTGATAATGATAATTCTCTTGACATTAATTAGATCATAATGACATATTTGTCATAACAGTAATAATAAAGAATGGCTAATTTGTTCTGTGAAATGCATGCATGTCTCGGGTCTGATTACTGAAATTAATCATAATTGTGAAGTTGTAAAACTTAGTTCAAGGACCCTAATAGTAAACAGTAAAACCTCTCTATTAAGACAACAAGATTGTGTCAATTATTAGATGTTTACGAAAAGTGACATACTTCTGAAAGTTAGGTGACAGTAAAACAGAAAGCTCCTAAAGGAGCCAGTCTTTTATATAATCAACTTGCACCTTCATTTTAGTGGTCTTAATAGAAGGGTTTTAATGTATATCTTAGTACCAGTCAAAAAGCCTTTTACAAAACTCAGCCAGTGTAGACCCTAATGAGACGTCCCTTTTGCAACATTTCATATGGGTCTACAGTGTTCGCCAATGTGTCATATTTAATAAGACACTAAGACATTGATGGGTTAAACAGTCTCACTGGTAATTGTTGCAGCAGTTGTTGTGACGCATGAAAGAACCAGAGATACAAGTTCTGGCATCATAAACATATCAGTGATGTTTGCTGAGGAAAGCCTTTGTATTAGCTTTGAACAGTCAAACCTGTATTTACCTGTAATTATTTGATATTTGACTACCAATTGCAGGACAACATTTATTGCTTTACTTCTGTCCTGCATTAATTAGGGACTTGCTGTCACTAGAAATAGAAACAAATATAGTTTATTTTCTTTGGTTTGGCTAGTAAAGATCAGTTTATTGTATGTAATAGTGAAACTTGGTATTAGTTATCTTACATATTGCATAAGATGTAGAGGCTCTCTTATAGACAAATGGCAGCTAATTGCAGACCATCAGGGAAATGAAGGTCAGCTTCCTGCTTTGATTTTGTCCTGCAATAAGCAGTTTACCGACAAAGACTATCAGTCAGAGTTATATCCTTGGATATTGGTGTGACAGTATTGAGATCTTCAAAGAATGATGATTAATTAGTATAAGATTGTGCAAACATACTGCTAATTTGCAGTAGCTGTTGAAGAAAGGAAGTCTTTTGTTTGATGGTTTGATATTTAAGGTGATTGATCATGTTTCTTCCCAGCTAGTAGAAGTGTATACAGTCAAACTTCGATATCTAGAACTCGCTTAACTCGAAATATCCGATATTTGGAAACAAAAATTTGCCTTATTTCCAGCTCGATTAAGGTGAACGTACCCGTGTTTCAAAGTTAAAACGTGGCTAAGCCGTTTTTTAACTTCGAAATACGGGTATGTTCGACTTGCAACTGAATTCGAGATATCAAAGTTCGACTGTATATATTATAAAGTGATATATTTGCAAAAATTAATACTGTAGTTTTAGTGTTGAGATCTTCAATAGACATCTTGAATACATACAACCCTTTTCTTCATAGAAAATGGCTTTTCACACTGTTCATATGAATCTGCCCAAGTACTCCAATTGCTTTTACTATAAATATTTATATATATATTTGCTGAATTTGTCGTAACATTATGTTACAAATTCAAAGACTTGTTCAGGTTAGAGGAAGCTGACCTTTGTCTCATAGAAATGCCTGTTCACACATTTACATACCTATCTTTTAATAGAAATGCCTACTATATGTGTTTATCCTGTCCTGAATGGACATAATAAGCCACCACTTCCTACAGTCTGACAGGTGACTGCATAATACCGTTCCTCCTCAAAAGAACATTTAGACTTACTGGTATTTCTCAATATCTGTGTCAGATGATGAATTTTAGTAACACCGCTTTAATATATTTTAAGAATTAGGGCATCTCTCAGTTTATGTATGTATCTGCATTCTTTTTTTCTACAATCGGGTGTGGATATTTTAACTACAAATATCGTAAATCAATAAAATGAGATGGGGATATTTATAAACCATTTCTTTATTAGAATACTAGTATAATAAAACTGTTTTCTATAAATTTTATATAGTGGTACGTTCAGTCTAGAAAATTGTACATTGAGACTTGTACATTGAGGCATTAATGGTACGTTTAGACCATAAACCGTGATGAAAGCGGGATAAAATAAAACAAGATTACTTCAAATGAACAATTCCAGTTTTCAATAAAACATATTGTCCATGTTTGACAGTTTAGGGTAGTTATTGTGTTATAACTAATTGTAAAATGACAAATTAATTATAATAATAAGTAAGGACCCTCAGATCAGATGGCTCAGTTTATTCTGTTTTATCTGGAGTCCTGTGGAGGTAAAGCAGAAACAGGCTATAATAGAAACTCTTATTAAGTAGATCTTGAACTAAATGTACCCTAGGTAAACTGTCAAATTTGATAAATTCTGCTACTGGTGGTAGCAACATAGTAACACAGTATATGAATGAGGTTAACCCTTAGCCTGCCACTCACGACTATAGCTCCATATGCAAACAGCTTGGATCCGGATGAGACGCCGAGTAACTCGGCGTCTCATCCGGATCCAAGCTGTTTGACACTCGGACAACATTTTCAGCAATTTTGAGCAACTTTGAAGCACTTTGAAACTTGAAGCAGACGAGAAATATAGCAGACGACAATTTATTTGGCGGGCTAAGGGTTAATAGGTTTATAACCTTAGCTTTTTCAGTGCTGAAAAGTTATGTTAATGGTTTGAAAACTTTATATATAGTAATCTTGTCAAAATTCCTGAAATGGAACAATATTTGTATTTTCAGAAATACTATGAATTCAGATTACATTAACAGTTAAGATCCAGATGCTGCATTGTGTGTCATCTGATCAGAATCCAGACTGTGTACAAATGATTTATGTTAGACATTCACCACTAGCACTTGTAACACTAAGAGTTAATTGCCAAACTCTTGTGGTACAGTGGAGAATCTGTTATTCTTTCCAGTTTAAACACAAACGTAGGCAAACACAAAGCACTAAAACGTAGAAAACAACAACTTTTGGACAATTCTGATATTTCATGTTTATCTTGGTGGCAAACAGTTTGGAGCCTGATCAGACGCCAGGTAACCCGGCGTCTGATCTGGCTCCAAACTGTTTGCACTGCAAATAATAGTTTTAGCGTAAACGCGTTTATTGGGAAAGAATAACAGATTCTCCACTGTATGACCTTGTCCCTTATTCTACTAATCACAAATTAACTGATATTTTGACACAATTTGGATCCATTTCAGATGTCAAATAATTCAAAATCTGATCACATTCCAAACCATATATGTCACTTGCATGAGGGTTTTCTTTGAGTGAAATAAAATATACAATACAAATTGTTATAATATTTCCATACACCAATTTTGAAGCAGTATACACTAAAAGGCAAGTTGTTATGGTAATATATTATAAAATAATTGAAAGTCTAAATCATTATCATACTCAACAAAGCAATACATTGGGAGAGACCATGGGTCCTGGCACTTGTTGAGCTTTATCCCTTAGTCTGCCTCTACTATATTGACTTTTATAAAATTTTCTTTTATTTCACATATTTTACTAGATTTATGGCATAATTAATGAAAGGACACTTGATATGATTATTAAATAGTATTGAATCTGTTCAGATACTGAGTAATTTATTGCTGGTATGGATCAAACCTGAACGTAAATGCGTGTGTGCTAGCCTAAATAGCGGTGAAGTGGATAATGGGTGAGCTGTGTTCTTGAAATGAAACTTTGAACCAAATAACCTTGTTGTTTTGTATACAAAACAAAAACAGAATTCAGCATTATTGCAACTTTGTATACAAACTGAAAATATTAGAGATTGACTGTGAACCAGAATGGTGACTCAACTTTTCTCTGAATGTAGAAAACTGTGTCATTTTAGTGTCACTGGAACACTTTTTATTGAAAAATAAGGTTTACAAATATATTTAACCCCTTCACTGGCAGTGAATTACTGCCTAACACCGAGTACAATATGGTTAATTGCAAACAGATTGGATTCTGATCACATGGAAGGGTGTCTGATCAGGATAAAAAACAAACTGTTTGACAGTTAATTATTGAAATTTACCTTAACTTTATATTTGAGAAATGAAAGCAGTCAAAAGTTTTTAAAAGCTGGAGACAACATCACATGGCAGTGAAAGTTGTTAATTAGTTGGACATTGGCCATGATTTGTATAAACATATTTATCATATGTCATGTAAAAGCCTAAATTATAGGATTCTACTACGTATTGGTACAGAGAACAGATTAATGTCTTGCATTGATCTCAAATTGATCTCACTGTGAAAATGCATATTTCTTATGTGCAATTAAATCTCTAGCTAACAAGTTTTCAGTGCTAAAGTTTTTAGAACATTGATAAATGGACTGATACATTTACTCTTTTCCTAATGCAGTCAAACTTCGATATCTCGAACTTGGTTAATTCGAACATGCCCGTATTTCAAAGTTAAAACGTGGCTAAGCCACGTTTTAACTTTGAAATATGGGTATGTTTGACTTAAACAAGCATGAAATAATGCAGTTCATGTATCTAAATATCGGATAATTCGAGATATCGAAGTTTGACTGTAGTTTGCTTTCCTTTCCTGCCCACAATAAGTAAAGGGGCATAGACTGCCTTTACCCCTTCCACAGAAGAGGAAGCAGCAACAAATGAATCTTTATTGGTGTTGTTGAATACAAATGGCAATTTAAAGTAAAATAGGCAGTTCAAAATGGAGCTTCTTGCTTTACATTCATCTTGCTTTAAGCAGTATCCTGCCGTAAACCAAGTTGGATATGTAAGATAAAATACCATTGCTTATGGTGCCTTGCCTTGGTCCCTAAAAAGTTCCTCAGGTAGGGAACTGTTGGGCACTGCATTATGCATGGTGCACCATGCACTCGCCTTCTCCATTTGTTCAGATCATGTGCAATTAAGTAGTTGTGACTCGATCTTCCATTGTCAGTCCCATTCACCTTTCAATTTTATCAATCCATCCTGATGGAGGAAAGGGTTAATTATGGTGCCTGCTCAATTTTAAGTAAAATTTAAACAATCACATAATTATCTCCCATAGAGAGATATATTAATTTATTTTCAGCCTGCTTTTACTCCATTGCCCGACGTGTCTAAGTTTTGGAGACAATGTGACCATGCACAATGGTTTAAAGTAAAGCAGAGTGCAACATTAAAAAAGTGAGCTTATAGAGTAATGGTTTAAAAGCATGCATTTTATATTATGATAGAAATTACAGAAGAAATGTTATCTTGTTCATTATATATCACACCTGTAGAGTGGGAAATGATTCAGCTGGCATTTCTCATATATTATATAATCAGAACTAACAATACAGTGAAACATCAGTCTCTAAACAACATTTTGGATCTCTACAATTTGGTAACAGGTGGCCCATTACCCCATAGCATGTTTCTAGTTTTGAAAACAGGTGAGTACTTAAAGTAGGTTGAAAGTAAAGCAGAATGCGCCCTACGGCGCATTCTGCTTTACTTTCAGCCTGCTTTAAGCTATAATATAGAAAATATTTCTTTTGCCACATATTCTTGACTGTATAAATTGGACCTATTTCCTTCAGTGGAGGAATTGATTAATGTCATAAAAAGGTGTATTTATGGGGAAATGGGTTAATGCAGGATAAAGTTAAGACAGAAAGCTTCCTATGGAAGCTTTCTGTCTTACTTTTACCCTGCATTAAGTTGTCACCTGTCTTTTGAGGTCTACCTTCTGTTCAAAGAGTGTTTGGTTTAGAGAGGTTTTACTGTGCTTGAATTGCAGTCTTACCTTTAATTCAGAGGTTATCAAAGAAATTACCGGCTTGTTTCATCCTTAGACAGGAATTAAGCAGCTTGAAACTCTTTCCGTCATTGTTTGCCTTTGTAACACACCTTATCTATTCCTCATAAAAAACTTCTATAAATATCGAGTAAGAAACTGCACCTTTATCATGGCTATGTATTTGCCTAAAAGACAGACAAATTCTATTAAAAACAGAAATTTCCTAATAGTGATTTCTGTTTTTAACTTTTAATCAACTAAAGTTGTCTGAAACTCTGAAAACAAACTCTGATGGAACTCAGTGTCATGAAGAACAAATGGAAGATTTTTGCATTATTTAAGTTCTGCCGGAAGCAACTAATTCCAACTTTAGAGTATCACATTACTTCATTATTATATTTTACTGAACTTTTTGGTGAAGAAATTTTAACAGTAGCTATTGCAAGCTAAGTCCGTATTTTAAGTGTTCCGTCGTTTTGTCTGTTGGCATTGTAATCAGTCTTTTGAGTGATGGATGGATGTTTACCTAAATTGATAAACTGGTATGTGGACCTGAGAACAAACTAATTTAAGCATGTAAAAAGTATTGATTAGAGTTGCAGCTGCACACAGTCTCTATATATACATTTGTATTACTACATCTTACAGATAGGAAGAAGTACAGTCAAACCAGTGTTTTAACGCAAAAATTACTTAAGGCACATTCTGCTTTACTTTCAGCCTTCTTTAAGCTATAATTATCTGCTAGGATATAGGAAATATTTCTTATGATACATAATCATGACTGTATAAAAGGGAACTATTTTCTTCAGTGGAGGAATAAGTTTATCTGTGTAAAAAAGCATATATATGGGGGAATGGGTTAAGGCACGTTCTGTTGTACTTTCAGCCTGCTTTAATCTAGAATATAGAAAATATTTCTTATATTGCATAATTGTTCATAAATCTTTAAAGTTGAATAGTTTTGCTATATAATTATACAACAGTCATCAATTATGCACCATGATAAAAATAAATTCTATATTCTAGCAGATAGTAGCTTAAAGCAGGCTAAAAATAAAGCAAAATGCACCTTAAAGTGCAATCTTCTTTACTTTCAATCTGTTTTAATTGGTTGACCTGCTACTAGTATTGGTTTAGACTTAAGATGAGTTGTTAGTATTTTATCTGAAATTCTGTCCACAGACATCTCTTAATTGAATCGCCTGTACCCGAATAGATGTATATATGCCTATGTACAGCAAGCTGAAAGTAAAGCAGAAAAAATATTCTTAATTTCTTACAACAGGTTTTAAGCTGCCTTCTGCAAACATGTACTCTACACTATCAATGGATATTAGTTTTTAGTGCTTATTTAGAGAAGAAGATAGAAGCTCTCAGAAGCACTTCTATAAAGGAAATTAATAGTAAATGGGTAGTAAATGCAGGACAACAGTTATGCCAAGTGTTCTTTTCATAGGTGTGCTAATTCAATTACTCAGTCACCTGAAAAAGATGAATGCATGGACATTAAACATGATATTGACTCAGATGAAAATCTGTTTTGAGCATTTTCATTTTGAACATGTTGGTCAAGTTAGGCAGCTGACTCAGTCTTAAAATAGAGATATCCTTGTTTTTTCTCTCATAAAATTCAATTCTTGTTCTTTGACAACAGTAATGACCTCCTGAAATTTGTTATTTGGTGTCATCTGATTGTAAATTAACTCATTTATTTGATGTGAACGTAACCCATTACCCCATAGCCTGGTTCTATTTTTGAAAACAGGTGACCACTTAAAGCAGATTGAGGCACATTCTGCTTTACTTTCAGCCTACTTAACGCTTAGTAACAATCTGCTAGAATATATAAAATATTTCTTATAATACTAGTATATCTTAATTACTGCATAAATTGGAAGTATGTTCTTGAGTGGAGGAATAAATCAAAGGCATAAAAAGGCATATTTATGGGGTAATGGGTTAAATAGAAAAAAATCTTATATCTTCACAAACCCCCATGTTGTGCTTAACTTATGAAAAACTCATCCATTATACAAAAGGAGGGTATGTTGGACATAATTTGAACACATTACTCAATAGATGTTTTGTTTAAGATTCTAATTTTTTCCTCCACTGAAGAAAATAGTTTCAATTTGTACAGTCACAAATCCATAAGAAATGTATTCTATTTCCTAGCAGATATTGTAGCTTAAAGCAGGTTGAAAGTAAAGCAGAATGCTCTTTAAGAAGCATTCTGCTTTACTTTTAGTCTGCTTTAAAATGTCATCTGTCTTCAATACTGAAAATCGAGCTATGGGGGGAAAGGGTTACTAATTTTTTGTTCTAGATAATCTGTAGTACTGCTTATTCTTTTTACAACACATTTAACCCATTACCCCATAAATACGCCTTTATACCCCTTTAATTTATTCATTATCTGAGGAAAATTGCTCCTTTTCATACAGTCATGAACATGTTTCATAAGAAATAGTTTCTGTATTCTAGCAGATGGTAGCTTAAAGCAGGCTGAAAGTAAAGTAGAATGCACCTTAAGGTGCATTCTGCTTTACTTTCAACCTGCTTTAAGTAGTACCTTGTTTTCAAAACTAGAAATAGGCTATGGGGTAACGGGTTAATTGCATGTCTTCATTGCACAGTTACTGTAGCTACTGTTATACTGACTGCATGAAATAGGAAACATGAACATTTCTTTCAAAATTAAAACAATTAGCAGAAAATTAACTTTTATAAGGTTTATGATTTTACACTGAGTAACATTTCTAGCTGATCTATCCTGCCTGATTAGTACTAAAGCCATGAGATCCTGAACACTTCTGTTTGCCTGTTGGTTAGAAATAAACATTTCTTAGTAGTGAAATATAATGACCTGGGATGCTGGTATTGATTTTTGTGATTCCACAGCTCTGAAAGTAAAAGGCTGTGATTGCTTACAATTAATAGCTATACTTGAAGTTTAAGCTGTATTGTTGATTCAAAAGTTTGTTTTGGATTTGTTGTTCAGTGTTGTGGTTGGGATGTTTGATGGATTGCCATGGAAAATTGTGATTTTTTATGGGTTCTTAGATTATTTTTCTTGAAATGAATTGCAAACTTGGGAACAAGTTATATATTGACATGTGACCTTTCATTATTGATTTAATACTGTACCTATTACCCCATAGCCTGTTTCTAGATTTAAAACGGATGACCACTTGCCTTAACACTTTCCCTCATAGTTCTTAGAGCGCCTTTTAGCGCATTCAGTTTCTTCCTTTGTTGTAGAAAATAGTTCCAATTCATATAGTCATGAATATGTATCATTAGAAATATTTTTTTTATTCTAGCAGATGGTAGCTTAAAGTAGGTTGAAAGTAAAGCAGAAGGTGCATTCTGCTTTACTTTTAATCTGCTTTAAGTAGTAACATATTTTCAAAGCTAAAAACAGGCTATGGGGTAAAGTGTTAAGTGAACTTGTTTTGTTTGAAAGACTAATTAAATCACAGTTAAGTGAAATGAAAGTTCCTATGGAGCTTTCTACTGTTTACTGTTATCCTGCTCACAGCTTCAGTGTGCTGGTTTTAACAGGGCCATTCAGTCTTTTTGGTTTGGGTGTTATATAGACTTAATTACTATACCTTTATTATTTTTACGAGTGTAAAGAGATACAAATGGAAATTAATTTTCAGTGTGGATAATATCAAGCTCAAGTATAGTGTAAACAGTTTGAAAGACATAAATGTGTGTTACAGGAATTGTTTATAAAGAATGAGTTCTTATCTAAAACTCTTTCCTCACTGAGTAACAGTTTTACTGTCATCTGCTGAAAAAATTTTTTTTTACTAAAATTCTGAAATTTGCTTCATTTTCCAATTTTTTCACAGAACAAGATGCCAGTGAGAAACAGTTTGGATCCTGATCAGGCCCCACTTTAAGTGGGGCCTGATCTGGATCTAAACTGTTTATAAATGTGTTAATTACAGGCTGTCAGTGATGGAAGGGTTAACAGCTGTTTTAGCCTAACAAACTGACAGGAGAACTTAATTGTGCAGAACCACATCATGCAACAATGTCATTTATAAGCAAACACATTGCAACTGTTTGAAAATACATCAAAAGGTGGACATTCTATGAAAGTGTGTATTACATATAGTGGATATATACCGTGTGAGGATCTTTGAATGAGCGATAGAGATGCGTTGGATTTCGCAAATCATGGAATACGATGATTTGTGCTTTCAAATGTACTTGCAGCAGGACGGGTTTCAGTTATTTAAGTGCCTTCGCTACGGAATGGTGCTGGATCCAATGGATGTTGAAAATTACATGCCGTCTTTCACGCAGCACATTGACTATCTATGTCTGCATTTTTCACAGATGAATGAAATTCTGGGGGATGATTACGAGAAGAAAATGGCAGTGGTTGGTGTGCTGAAACAGTATGCAGAGGATCGAGACATTGACATGCTAGCGAGGGCTCTCTGTGTCATACTGAAAACACCTCACCAGAGAAAGCTGCTCAGGCAGATCAGGTAAGGCCAATTGTATTGATCTTTGAGAGTTTGTCTGATAGATGTACTGCAGTTTTTATGACAAGCCTTGTATAGTTTTAACTCTTTAATTTTGTTTTTAGTTCAAACTTTAACAATATTTTTCCATGAAGTATCATCTTTTACTGTCCTTCCAATTGATAGTGACAAACATAAACATATCCATCAACTTAAAATTCTCCTTCAAATATCTATCAAGCACTAAATTTATGTTGTGACTTAAACCATTACTTCATAGAAATGCATTGTTACTCATTTAAGTTAGTCTATTTCTCCACTGAAGGAAATAGTTCCAATTTACACAGTCATGAACAATTATATATCATAAGAAATATTTTCTTTATCCTGGCAGATGGTAGCTTAACCCTTTGAACCCTAGTCCCGCATATAGGCGTCTTTTCAAACAGTGTACATGTGAATAGTACACTTGTCCAGTGCAAACAGTGAAGGCCCAGATCAGAGGGCTCCGAAAGGAGCCCTCTGATCAGGGTCTTCACTCAGCCTTTCAGTTTGTCAGTAATGCCAAAATTGACAAAAACAACTCTTAAAAGTCAGAAATGGACTAGACAAAAATCAAAACTGGAATTGTCCATTTAAAGTTTTAGGGAGGAAAGAGTTAAAGCAGGCTGAAAGTAAATCAGAATGTGCCTTAAGGATTGCTTTAAGTGGTCATCTGTCTTCAATACTAGAAACTTGCTATGGTGTAAAGAGTTAACCAATTAGTACCCTTTCACAATTTAACTCTAATATTGCATGCTGGGTAATTTTTTCGTCTGCAAAAATCTGTCGTCTGCTATCGTTCTAAAGAATTTTCAAAATTTCTTTTAAATTCAGTGTCAGAATGGCAAACAAATTGGGTCCTGATGAGACGCCATGTTACGCGGCATCTCATCTGGATCCAATCTGTTTGCACAGATAATCACAATGGCAGGTATATCTGCCTCTAGGGTGCAAAGTGTTAAGAAATGTTAGTCTGAAATTGACTCACAGTAATTGTGTATACCAATAATTAAGTTAATAAAGGTGACCGCTTAAAGCAAGGTGACAGTGAAACAGAAAGCTCCTATAGGAGCTTTCTGTTTCACTGTGACCTTGCTTTAAGCTGTAACCTGTCTATTATTCACGCAATTAGCCTTCGTTTTAGTGGTCGTAATAGCGAGGTTTTACTGTATATTGAAATTCCTATTAACAAACAGTGTAGACTCTGATCAGACACCACATTGTGGGATGCTAGGCACAAATAGGTTTATAAAGAAAATAAAACACTTGAAGACTTCAGGCCACTTCGTTATAAAATGATGATAATAGATTAACAAATATTTAATAGATCTATGTAAGATTAAAGAGATTAAAATGTTTTAATGACTTAAATAATATTTAAAATGAGATAATAAAAAAAAGCTATTTTTAATAAATGGCTTAGTTGGAACAATTTATTACCATTCAATAGATTGGTTTATGAATTATACTAATAAAGGCTAATATTCTCTGGAAAGAACAGTAATATTTGAATACAGTAATTACTGGTTATTGTCTTTAACACAACTCTTTACCCGTAGGTTGTTTCTAGTTTTGAAAGCAAGTTACCACTATAAGCAGGTTGAAAGTAAAGCAGAATGTACTTTAATGTACTTTCAACCTATTCTTTAAAAGTTCATCCATTTTCAAAACTACAAACATACAGGCTATGGGGTAAAGGGTTAAATCAATTCTATTTCACTTTAGCTACCTGCTGCTCCTGTTCTCAAATTACAAGTGGTATCTCTAGCTGTTACCTAATGTCTGGTCTGGGTCCAAGCTGTTTACAAAATGCAGCTATTCACCTTAAACAGCACTGTAAGTGATATAGATAGTATACAAGATAATTTACCTTACAGTGCTAAATTTTCACAAAGACTTTGCCATTTTCTGATTATCCAGTTTCAGAGGGTCTAAACATACAATGCCAGTTACTTCTAAAAGCTTTAAAATGATAACAAATCTTCATCTGTAGCATACTTAAGATACTTTTGATACTAAATTTTCTGATTCTGTTTTAACCCATTACCCCATAGCCTGTTTTTAGTTTTTAGTTCACCTGGCACGAAGTGCCAAGGTGAGCTTTTAGGATCGCTGAATGTCCGTCGTCCGTCCACAATTGTTCGTTAACAGTCTAGCCCCTACAAATTTCATCCTATCTTCATGAAACTTCATGACAATGTTTGTCTTGATAAAATCTAGGTCAAGTTCGAAAACATTGTTAACACTCTAGAGGCTACAAATCTCAATTGATCTTTATGAAATTTAGTCAAAATGTTTGCCTCATTGATATCTAGGTCAAGTTTGAATGTGGGTCATGTCCAGTCAAAAACTAGGTCACTAGGTCAAATCATAGAAAAACCTTGTTAACACTCTAGAGGCTACAAATCTCAATTGATCTTAATGAAACTTGGTCAGAATGTTTGCCTCATTAATATCTAGGTCAAGTTTGTATATGGGTCATGTCTGGTCAAAAACTAGGTCACTAGGCCAAATCATTGAAAAACCTTGTGAACACTCTTGAGGCTACAAATCTCATTGGATCTTGATGAAACTTGGTCAGAATGTTTTACTCATTGATATCTAGGTCTAGTTAGAATGTGGGTCATGTCCGGTCAAAAACTAGGTCACTAGGTCAAATCATAGAAAAACCCTGTTAACACTATAGAGGCTACAAATCTCATTGGATCTTGGTGAAATTTGGTCAGAATGTTTGTCGCATTGATATCTAGGTCAAGTTTGAATATGGGTCATGTTCGTTCAAAAACTAGGTCACGAGGTCAAATCATTGGAAAATCTTGTTTACACTCTAGAGGTTGATTGTGGGTATACATGTCCAGTCATAATCTAGGTCACTATAGGTCAAGTTTGCCATGGTGTACCAGGTGAGCGATTTAGGGCCATAGTGGCCCTTGTTATAAAAGGTTACCACTTAAAGCAGTTTGAAAGTAAAGCAGAATGTGACTGAAGGCACATTCTGCTTTACTTTCAGCCTGCTTTAAGCTATTTTCTGATAGAATATAGAAAATATTTCTTCTGCTACATATTCATGACTGTATCAAGTGGATTTATTTTCTTCAGTGGATGAATTATAATTTTGGAGTATAAAGGCATATTATGGGGTAATGGGTTAAACAGTTAATTCAGCGCCAGAGAGGATGCCATTTTATTGGATGTCTGATCAGAATACAAATTTTTTAAAGCTTTGACCTTCTGATTTAGCAGATATGTCTTTAGACAAAAATAAAACCAATAAAAATTGATTTCAAAAATGATTCCAAAAATTGACATTCAAAGCAGACAATTGAGTAGCAGAAGAAACAGATTAAACCCTTTCTATGCATGACACTTACTGGTGACTGATCATAGGGCTATTATAACTTTAAATCTTAACCCCATAGCCTGCTTCTGGTTTTGCAGGCAGGTGGCTGTTTAAAGCAGGTTGAAGGTAAAGCATTGTGCCTTAAGGTGCATTCTGCTTTGCTTTCAGCCTGCTTTAAGCTACCATCTGCTAGAAGATATAGAAAATTCTTCAGTGGAACCATTTTCTTCGGTGGAAGAATACATTAAAGGCAGGCCAAATTATATAGAATGGCCATTTTTTTCTAAAAACATCCCTAACTGTCAACATAAACTGGTCAATTTTCAAAAGTTGAATAGTCAGAGCAACAGATAAGGGTAGTTTTTCAAAAACTAAAATCTTTATTTCTGAATTAAACCCATGGTGTCACTACTCATTAGAATCGTCTCTTCAAGACGATTCTAATGAGTAGTAACACCATAGGATTTGATGCTGAAATGAGTGAGAAAATGCTGGATTTGTTGAAATAACTACCTCTTATCTGGAGCCCTGAATAGTCCATATGATAAAACCAGCAGTAAAAAGGTTAAATGCTGTGTATGTTGTAATTGATGGTATCTGACAGTTGCCAGCATTGTAGATCTAGATAAGACGGTGAAGCCTGTATATTCTTTTTGCCACTCTGATTGTATTTTCAGTGGGATAAAAAACCAGCTTCCCAGAGTAAACAAACCTTGAACCAGATGAAAATGTTGTGTAAACAATTAAACATCCTTTGAATTATATAGGCAACTGCTTTATAAGATACAGGCCAGTTTTAAAAAGTATGAAGCTCCTAGACTGTACTGCTTTTACATCCTTCACCTCACCTTAAACTGTAACCTGTATCGAAAACTGATGTCTTGTTGTTTTTACTCAATGGCTGCTTTCATCATGTAACATCCTCGCTTGATTTAGTCTAATGTGTGCCTAGCATTCTATATATTTGATACCATTGATGCTAAACATCCTATAGACTAACCTGCATTCAGGAGGCTTGCATTTTGTCACCTTTGAATGGCCACTTTATACTTTTCCCTTTAGCTCATGTCAGTATTTAAGACACATGACTGCTTTAAAAGCAGTCTACATGTATAAGGAAAACAGACACATCTCCCTCAGGGAGATGTCTGCTTTACTTTCAGTCTGCTTTAGGTAGTCGCCTGTCAGAATGAAGGACTTGGTGTAAACGTGGAAATGTATTGCTATGTGGAATAGTATAAAGACTAGAAAACTTTTGTATAATAGTATAGGAAAAGATAAACCTAATTTAGACTGTATAAAAAGGCATGTAAAAAGTTAATAGCGTTTCCTCTCTGTCTTTTCACGGTCATTCAATTCCACGGTGGCGTAATTCTTGTGGCTGTGAGTATAATGCCAGAAAATACAGAGGAAATTATTTATATTGATTGGAGGAATATCAAAGCTGAAATCATCCATGAACACTGAATATGGATTTCCAATACACAGTTTGTTTTTACTTATTGCATGCACTCTGTCTGAGAAGTTTGATCTATTTCAAGCAGTTTGTTTACATGCTCAGGGCTCCAGATAAGGGGAGTATTTCAAAAACCAAAATCTTTATTTCTGTTTTAAACCCTATGGTGTCACTACTCATTAGAATCGTCTCGAAGAGACGATTCTAATGAGTAGTAACACCATAGGATATTGTGCTGAAATAAGTGAGAAAATGTTGCATTTGTCCAGTTTACTCTCTCTTATCTGGAGCGCTGCATGTTACTTAAAATCTGTTTACACCTTGTGCTGTAAGTAAAGCTATTGGCAAATAGTGTAGACGTTGATGATGTGCCACAAAAAAATGATATAACGGTCTCTAATTTTTCTTTATGATAAATGATGTTTTGAGCTTCATGGATAACTTGTGATACAGCAGATTCCACTGGCTCTATAAAGATTCATGCTGAAGTTGAAAGTTGTGTTATGCAATGTTTCAATCAGACAAATACATTGAGGTCTCTTATAATATAGACAGTTAACCTATTACCCGATAAATACACCTTTTTAAGCCTTTAATTTATTCCTCTACTGAAGAAAATAATTCCAATTTATACTGTTACAAATAAGAATCATAAGAAATATTTTCTATATTCTAGTGGATAATAGCATAAAGCAGGCTGAAAGTAAAGCAGAATGTGTCTTTTGGCAACTTCTGCTTTACTTTCAACCTGCCTTAAGTGGTCACCTGTCTCCACAACTAGAAGGTTACTGCCTATCCGAATGACTCTTCTTTTGAGTAACTGTTGCTTAATACAAGAGTGGATGTGTTTTAATCCTTTACTCCATAAAAACACATTTTATTCCTCTACTTTAGGAAATAGTTACAATTTGTACAGTCATGAATAAAAGTCATAAGAAACATTTTCAATATTCTAGCAGATCTGATGGTAGCTGAAAGCAGGCTGAAAGTATTAAAGCAGAAAGTGCCTTAAGGCGCATTCTGCTTTACTTTTAACCTGCTTTGTATCCTATTTTCAGTTGAAATCAAATATTTTTTAAATAACTTTTATCTATTAATTATTGATCCAGGTACTTCGAATTAGGTATTTTAACTGTATTCCATCCTAATACCGCAAACCACTGCAAACTACTGCAAATTAACTACTGCAAACCACTGCAAACCTCAAACCACCTCTAAATACCTCAAACCACATCTAAATGCCACAAACCATTGCAAATAAGGTTAATCTTGAGACCACAAACCACTGCAAAATACCGCAAACCACCTCTAAATGCCACAAACCACTTTGAATATCATGTAAATGACTTCATAAATGATGTCATAAATACGTGTACACACATAGCACATGCTTTATTAAACCACACTGTATGCTACCGGGTATTTTTTATTATTTCGTTATGGGTAATTCTTAATGATTTTATTAATATATGACTAAATAACAATAAAATTACTTAGTTTATCCCAATAAAAATTGATGGAAAGTGTTCTACAGTCATGTAATGTTTTGGTCTGCAATAATTATTGTAGTCTGCTGTTTTTCTAAAATCTAAATTTTAGTTTAAACATATTTATTTCCAGAAGTACATATGATTACAATTATACATGCTAACGTTATTATACAATACTTAGGAAAAGGATTGAAACGAAAGAATAAACTTATTGAGTTTCTCTCCTTACTTATAAACTAAAAAGTTAGTCTTGTGTTCAGCGGCTTCCTAGAAATCTTTCTTACTAGAAAAAGTATAGCTTCATATTGTATTACTTCGGTTGCTGGATACAGAACAGAAGTAAAGGAGAAAGCGCAAAGTGTCTTTCTGATTTACTTCTGCAATGCACCAATTTATCAACATTTTAGCAGAGCACCATATTCATTCACAGGGTGCCGCTGGAGACAAAACAAACTGTAGGTGCATGCGGACAAAAACAATCAATTTGTTATTGGAGTAAATACATCATTTGATGGGCAATATTTTCGAACAGTTTAAAAGAGATACAATAATCTTTTGTAAAGAATAGAGATAAGGAAGATGGTAGTTAAATATAAATAAATAAATAAATAGTTAAAATCTAAATTTTCAATAATTTATTTTCAAAGTGTCAAAGACTTGGGATCCTGATTCAAACTGATGAGACACCAAATTATGTGGTGTCTCATCTGGATCCAAACTTTGCATAATAATGTAATCATGATTTCGCCGATTATTATACGCATGCACAGAGTTTAAGCTACATAACAGCTTCAACAATGCATAATTATTTGATACTACACTAATTATCTGTAGAGAATTTCAAATGCCAGCCAACAAAGCGATGGGTATTCCAGCTGGTGATAGAAAACTTTCCTTATTGTTATTCAACTTCAAGTGAAATATTTCAAATGAAGAAACGTAATTACAGTGGAGAATCTGTTATTCTTTCCCATTTAAACGCAAACGTACGCAAACGCAAAGCACTAAAACGTAGAAAAGAACAACTTTTGGACAATTCTGATAATTCTTGTTTATCTTGGTGGCAAACAGTTTGGAGCCTGATCAGACGCCGGGTTACCCGGCGTCTGATCTGGCTCCAAACTGTTTGCACTGCAAATAATAGTTTTAGCGTAAACGCGTTTATTGGGAAAGAATAACGTTTTCTCCACTGTACAAGAGTGTCAAACGATGCTGATCCTGAAGAGACATCAAGACTTGTTAGTCCTGGTTTAAAGCTCCAAACTTTAAATACCAACCATGCCATGCTACAGTTGGAAAGATGTTATCTTTCCTGTTTAGTTAGTACTTAACTCATTACCCCATAACTACCTTTTTACAACTTTAATTTATTATTCCACCAAAGAAAATAGTTCCACAATTTATAGAGTCACGAATATGTAGCATAAGAAATATTTTCTATATTCTAGCAGACTGAATATAGCTTAAAGCAGGCTGAAAGAAAAGCAGAATGTACCTGAAGGCACATTCTGCTTTACTTTCAACCTGCTTTAAGTGGTCACTTCTCTTCAAAACTGGAAACAGCCTATATGGTGAAGAGTTAATAGTTTGATGCATGCTTTGGCTGTTTCTGTTCATTAGTCTCATAGTTGACTAAATATAATGTTCATCCATCAGTCCTAGCAAGGACATGTCTATTATTAAGGAACAAGTTTATCCTGGGGAACATTTAGCTCTACTGTAGGATCTTTCTCCTCTACTTTTATCTTACTTAAAGCACCCTCTTTCTTACAGACTACAAACAAGCTATGATTTCACTGTAGTCACATTTTGTAACACACTCTGTATAAATCAGGCTTGGTTTAGTAAAACTTACCTTAAAAAAAATTCAAATTTAAAACATGACTTATAATGAAGATACAGTGGAGAAAACGTTATTCTTTCCCAATAAACGCGTTTACGCTATAACGTTTATTTACATTGCAAACAGTTTGGAGCCAGATCAGACGCCGGGTAACCCGGCGTCTGATCAGGCTCCAAACTGTTTGTCACCAAGATAAACATGAATTATCAGAATTGTCCAAAAGTTGCACTTTTCTACGTTCTAGTGTTTTGCGTTTGCATTTCGTTTTAGTTTAAACGGGAAAGAATAACGTTTTCTCCACTGTACATTTGACTGAATTAAGTTCAAGGTATCAAATTTAACTGGGAACATATCGATATGTATGACTGACGCTAGTTTGAATTATCACTAAGGTTCAACTGTATATCTCTCTATCCTCCAGTATTGATGGTTACAAAAACAGGAATATCTCAATACAAATTATAATCAAATGAGAAATGTGAAAATTATATGCAATGACAGTTTGAGATTAATATATATGCTCAGATGAGATTCATTAATCCCAAGAACAATATAGATATACCGTTATGGCCCTAATAGATATAGAAACAAATAAGCCTGAGCAAACAGCGTTACATGTAGTCCCTGATCAGATTGCTGCCTCTGAGGCATTCTGATCAGGGTCTGAGACTGCTGCCTCTGAGGCATTCTGATCAGGGTCTGAGACTGCTGCCTCTGAGGCATTCTGATCAGGGTCTGAGACTGCTGCTGCCTCTGAGGCATTCTGATCAGGGTCTGAGACTGCTGCCTCTGAGGCATTCTGATCAGGGTCTGAGACTGCTGCCTCTGAGGCATTCTGATCAGGGTCTGCACTGTTTCCATTCAGTATGCACATTTATAATAAATTACTTTGTGATAAAAGCTATTTAATTTGGTTCAAATTTTGGGATAATTTCAGCAGTTATCTCTTTGAACCCTATATTCAGACATATAAGCATCATTTGCAAACAGAGTACCTGTGAGGAGTACACTAAGTCTTGTCCTATGCAAAAGATGAAGCCCTGATCAGAGGGCTCCTTAAATCTGATCAGGGTCTACACTGTTTGTCATTTTGACATATATTGTAAAAATCAACCCTGAAATGTCAGAAATGGACAGTAGTAGACTATATTGAAAACTAGAGTTGTCCATTTGAGGTTTTAGGGAGGAAAGGGTTGTACCAGGTGTGCCAATATTTAGGATATTTCCAGTGTTGTCTGTGATAAAGTGGGATTTTATTGACCAACTTTTTACTGAATCTCAGTTGTGAATTGGTATGATTTGCACTGACAGCTGTTGAGGAATTGGATTTTGAAAGGATATTGTTATTAGAAAAAATTATTGTTCCCAAAGGAAATTTAGTCCCTGATTGTTATGCTAAATATATTTTGAATTTCATAAATCTTGAATAGGATGCACCTTTAATCTTTTCCTCCAACAGAGAAAATAAACTTTATACAGTCATTAACCAATGCATTACCCTTTAGCCTGTATCTGAGTTTTGAAGATAGGTGACCACTTAAAGCAGGTTAAAAGTATAAAGCTGAATGTGACTTAATACACCTTCTTCTTTCGTTACGTTCAGCTTGCTTTAAGCTATTATCTGCAAAAATATAGAAAATATTTCTGATGATACATATTCATGACTTAATAATTTGACATATTTTCTTCAATGGAGAAATAAATTGGAGGCATAAAAAGGTGTATTTATGGAGTAATCGGTTAATATGTGTCATAAGAAATGTTTTCTTTATCTTAGCAGATGGCAGCTTAAAGCAGGTTAAAAGTAAAGCAAAATGTGTCTTCCTTAAGGGTCATTATGCTTCACTTTCAAACTGCTTTAAGTGATCACCTGTCTTCAAAATTCGAAACAGGCTATGGGATAGTCAGTTAACCCTTTACCCCATAGCCTGTTTCTAGTTTTGAAAATAGGTGACTACTTAAAGCAGGTTCTGCTTTACTTTCAGCCTGCTTTAAGCTACCACCTGCTAGAATAAAGAAAATACTCCTTCTGATACATATTTATGACTGTATAAATTGGAAATATTTTCTTCAGCGGAGGATAAAACTGAATGTGCTAAAAGGCGCTTATATGTAGTAAAGGGTTAAATTAATGCAAGATGGACTGTATCTTGATGTATGTCATATTGACAGCATGCTGTGAGAAAGCAGACTCTCAATCAATACAGGCAATTATGTGACAAGGGTTTCTTACATTGTGAATATGACCCAGAAAACTGAATGAAAACAGGGAGTTTGTGGTCTATAATTGCCAATATGTATTATGTCTACATGTGTATTTATATGGCTCAGAGATTGATTAGCTCTTTGCCTGTTACAATGTCGTCTGTTTCACAGTTGTCATCTTGTGTTTGAAAAAAGTCAATTTTAAATTTATTTTAGAATTAGAGACCTTACTTAACATGGGCGGTTTGGCAGTCTGGATCTTGGTCAGTCATTGCGTTTCATGACATCTGATCTGGATCTAAACTGTTTGTAAATTTGAGTTGAGATATGGCTAAGTAGGTGGAGGGTCAGCTATTGTTAAGATGTATGTACAGAGGTCAATCATTATACAATAACATTTAGTGTTTGACCTACTCTTTCAGCCAATCAGCAAGCCACAAAATTCAAATTTTCGCTGGATTTAATTATTAAGTCTTCAGGATTTAACGAGATTTGGCAATTTAATTATGAGATTTCGATTTAGACGTTAGAAAACATTGCGCATGTGTAAATATTTCGGTCAGCTCCGCCCATGGCGTGACTTTTAAGCTTCATGGGAAATCCATACACAGCATGAAGTGCATATACATGTACAATTCAATTTCCAGGAAAATAATGACATTTTGTAACAGCTCGCTGGTCTGAAGAAAATTGTGAAAATCATTCAAATTTTATTTAATCTTTAGGTCCTCAGTAAGGCGAATAAGAAAAAGAAAACATAATTAAAACAGAATTCTTACCGGAATAAACAAAACCAACATCTAAAAACCATAAATTGAAAATTGCCATGCGCCATGTTGCTACGTAATAAAACACACATATATGTAACAGGCTATGTATACATCTGTCGGCAGAGAAAAATATGGTAATGATATGCAAGTGACGTCACATGTGGGAGGGTCAAACACTAAAATGGTTAGAGTTTATTTCAAAGCTTCTTAATAATTAGGAAGCCACATTCGGTGCATGTGCATGATGAATGATTATGAAATGTGCCATGAGAATACCTGCCTTATTGCATTTTAAACTGTGTAGATCAAGACCGTTGTGGTCACGTCTTTGACAAGGTGGCTGGTCTTGATCTACACTGTTTGACACCCACATGCATCTTAAGCATTTAAAAATAATGTACATGATATGAAGCTGTATTATATACGGTATTTGGCAGTGTATACCAAATGCAGATACAGAGTCTGGGATGACAACGGTGCTTGGTCTGGACAATGTTGCAATGCAATAAGGCAGGTTTTGTCATGACACAGCTCATATTATCAGTAAAATATTTCACACCCAATACATTGTTCTTGATCATTCAAAACTCAGTGTCCTAGTTGTGTGCAACGTTACTAAACGGCATGATGCAACATGTGTTAATTGTACATACATATTAATATTGTGATTGCACATTGCTGAAAATAAATACAGTTTATTTAGCTTTATATGACTAGTTGTATTTAATATCATCTTGTCAACATTGTATTTTATTCAGACCATTCATTCCTCCTCGTCAAAGAAAGCGGTATGATGATATCATCAGGCACCAGCAGCAGTTCACGGTCAAGGAAAAAACTCCGGAGAAACAACAGACCAATGGCAGCCCTGCTACAGCACATAAGATGGGAAAGAGAAGGTAATTTGGATCTTTGCATACTTTGCAGGGAAAAGGTACATTATTACCTAAATGCAAACAGTTTGGATCCAGATGAGACCTTGCATAACACAGTGTTTGTAATTCTTATATTATTTTGAAAAAATAAATTTCATAAAATTCTAAATTTAGAAAAGTAGTACCAGTAGATAATATTTTTAGCTCACCTGGCACAAAGTGCCAAGGTGAGCTTTTTTTATCTTGCTGTGTCCGTCGTCCGTCGTCGTCCGTCCGTTCGTTCGTTTGTTCGTCGTCAACAATTTCTTTAAACGACATCTCCTCCTAAACTACTTATGGATTTTTACCAAACTTGGCAGGAATGATCCTTATATGGTCCTCTTCCAAAGTTGTTCAAATAGTTCCGGTCCGTTACATATCTAGGTCACAGGAGCTAAAAATAGATGGTTTCAATAAAAACTTAAAAAATCTTCTTGTCTGAAACCACAGTACCCTGAGCTTAGATATTTGGCACAAAGCATCATCTACAGGTCCGCTATCAAAGTTGTTCAAATTAGGTCCCTGCATGGGCTCAAAAATGACCCCGCCCCGGGGGTCACAAATTTACATAGAGTTATATAGTGAAATGTTCAAACATCTTCTTCTCTGAAACTTACATGGCCAGAGCCTTACATGGCCAGAGCTTTGATATTTGGCATATGGTGACACTTCTAGAGGGCCTTCACCAATAGTGTTCAAATTAGTCCGGTCCGTTGCATGTCTAGGTCACAGGAGCTAAACATAGATTTTTTCAATTATATCGTCAAATATTCTTCTTGTCTTAAACCACAGTACCCTGAGCTTAGATATTTGGTGCAAAGCATCAACTTCTGATCCTCTATCAAGAATGTTCAAATTATGTCCCTTGGGGAAAAAATGAGCCCACCCCTGGGGTCACAATATTGCATATATATATAGTGAAACTTCAAACATCTTCTCTGAAACTAATATGACCAGAGCTTTGGTACTTGGCATGGTGAAAGTTCTTGAGGCATTTTACCAATATATTCAAGTGGTTTCAGTCCATTGCATATCTAGGTCACAGGAGCTAAAAATAGATTTTTTTCAACGAAACCTTCAAAAAATCATCTTGTCATAGTAGTCACAACAGTACCCTGTGCTTAGGTATTTGGCACACAGCATCATCTACTCAGCAATTGGCACAGTCATATTGTCATAATTTCATAGCTTTCAAAGATATTTTACATTTACGTCAACGGTTCCAGGTGAGCGATTTAGGGCCATATACCGCTCTTGTTTTCAGATGACATTGAATTTAGTTATTGTTCAAAGAATTAAACAGCCCAGGCTGTACATAGCTCCAGTCTATCATATAAGGAGATTTTCAAAATATTTAGTACAGACATTCCTTATGCCATTCAATACCAGATAAAATGGGAAAGAAGATGTAAAAATGTGTTTGGTAAACACTCATAAGCCAGATAAAGCACATTGAATATTAGATACTTCAGTAATTTATAATGATACTCCAACAACAAACAACAACCACCAAAATCCCACAAACACAATGGATTATCATTATGAGGTAAAAGGGAGACTTTATCCATTGGAGCTTGTCAATCAGTATGTGCCATGATTGACCATGATTAATCATGAGTGATGAACTCAGTCTACCATGTTTAATCATGGTTGACTATGATCCACCATGTTTTACTTTACTTTAAATTGACCATGTTTACCGTGCTTGACCATGTTTTAGCTTGGTTCGCCAAACAAAGTTTTTAGTTCATTTATATTGCAAAGTTTTTCTCCTTATTACTGAGTTTTGGATTTAGATCCATATTGTTTGTACAGTCTGATTAGTCTCTTAAATGTAACCCATTAATGCCTAGCTTTCCTTATAGTATAGACTTGACAAACAGTGACCTGACTCAGATGCGATACCCAATATATGGCATCTCTTCATGCAGGTATTAAATCATTTGCTGATCTTCCTGTACGGATATATACTGTGGATTGTTTAGATCACAGGCCTTATAATTATATGTACCTTTCCAACAAGCACAGGCATAATATTAAGTTGAACTATTTTGTTGAAACACTAATGCACCATGCGTTTGATTCTGACGTACCCTATTGCAAGTGCCAAGTAGAGGTTTTATTTGGAACTATCACTTGTTATGTTGTACTTTGTGTTCTCCAAGCTGTGATTATAGTAACATTTACCAGACCTTTGTGTTTGTTGATACTTAACTCTTTTAATGCTAAGCAATATTGTGGTCTGCATTGATTGTTGTCTGTTTCTGTTCTAAATTTAAAACTTTCTAAATTTTAATTTCAAATCAAGGTAAGAGTGGCAAACAGTTTGGATCCTGATGAGTTACAACATTATGTGGCGTCTCATCTGGATCCAAAACTGTTTTCAATATGTAATCCCGACTTTACAGCTAGCATGCAAAGTTAAAGAAACACAAACTATTCACCCTGACAGTAACCTGGATATCCTTAGACTGTGCATTTTTATGCATCCTTGATTACAGTGGAGAATCTGTTATTCTTTCCCGTTTAAACGCAAACGTACGCAAAGCACTAAAACGTAGAAAAGAACAACTTTTGGACAATTCTGATAATTCTTGTTTATCTTGGTGGCAAACAGTTTGGAGCCTGATCAGACGCCGGGTAACCCGGCGTCTGATCTGGCTCCAAACTGTTTGTACTGCAAATAATGGTTTTAGCGTAAACGCTTTATTGGGAAAGAATAACAGATTCTCCACTGTACATGTAGTCTGAGGCATACTGTTTTACCCCTGTCCATTCATTCATCCATCTGTCCATCTATTTGTTTTAATAATACTAAATGAAATCACAACAAAGCAGTTTTGATGCAGTACTTACAGTGGAGAATCTGTTATTCTTTCCCGTTTAAACGCAAACGTACGCAAACGCAAAGCGCTAAAACGTAGAAAAGAACAACTTTTGGACAATTCTGATATTTCATGTTTATATTGGTGATAAACAGTTTGGAGCCTGATCAGACGCCGGGTTACCCGGCGTCTGATCTGGCTCCAAACTGTTTGCACTGCAAATAATAGTTTTAGCGTAAACGCGTTTATTGGGAAAGAATAGCAGATTCTCCACTGCATTTGTAGCAGAAAATTAGCGATAGTCTATAGTGTTACACTTGGAGTGGTTATTTATTAACTCATACAGTGTTCATGAGGACTTGACAAACACTTACAAAGAGTTTGGTTCCTGATCAGATGAGTGATTACTTAGTAAAGCATCTGATCAGGATCCAAACTGTTGGCTGAATGGTTCAGACTGATGAGAAAGAATAAACTACAGAATTTCAGGGTATGAATGTTAGAAGCAGAGAATGTTTTTAGCATCCTCAAAGTTAATTGCAGAACTGAGTGGCATAAACAGCATATTGTTTATATCACTACAGTAGCTCCTGTATTAAGCCTACATCAAAACGAAGATTGAATCGACTACTAGCCTTTCAGACAGGTTGTAGCTAATAACCCATTCCCCCATAAATACACCTTTTTACGCCTTTAATTTATTCCTCTACTGAAGAAATAAATTGCAATTTATACAGTCATAAATATGTTTGATAAAAAATATTTTCTATATTTAGCAGGTTTTAGCTTAACGCAGGCTGAAAGTAAAGCAGAATTTGAACTTTTTGCTTTACTAGCATCTTCCTTTAAACTGTCACCTGTCTTTAATACCATGACCTAGCAGTATTTTAACCCTTTCCCTCATAGAAGCGCCTTTTAGCACATTGGATTTATTCATCCACTGAAGAAAATATATAAGTTCCAATTTTTACAGCCATGAAAATAAATAATAAGAAATATTTTGTAAATCCTAGCAGATGAGAGCTTAAAGCAGGCTGAAAGTAAAGCAGAATGCGCCTTAAGGCGCATTCTGCTTTACTTTCAGCCTGCTTTAAGTGGCCACCTATCTTTAAAACTAGAAATAAGCTATGGGGTAAAGGGTTAAGTGATTGTATTCATGCAGTTTTATTGTACTATACTATGCATTTAATCCTACAACAGTCATAAAAACCTAGTTGTTGAGGATAAAGTACCTAAATTGATTGAAATGCTTCTTTAAAAAACTTTAATTGCTATTGCAAAGTAATTTTGTAGTAGTTTTGTGTCATGAAATCTATAAAACTATTTTGCATGGCTATAGAATATGAATGAAATTGTAAAGAACTGCAACTCACAAGTTTCCTGCAGACATTAATGCTTCAATCATTGCTTTTAACAATAAATATCATATGTTTTTAACAATAAATATTGTATGGTTTCTTGCACAACAAAAAGGTAGAATCTACAGAATTTTCCTTGAAGATTTTGGATTATAATGAAATGTGCTTACAGTCTAATGTGTACCTTATAAGGCAGATTTAATGTTATAAACAGGTTATTGGGTAAAGGGTTAAGAGTCTATCAGAAATTGTCATATTTCAGGATGAATATAGGGCTGAATTCCACTGCACTAGTCATCTGGGTTTAACATGGCATAGATGACATCTTTCTTTTTTTTTATTTTAATTAAAATTAATGGACACCCTACAACCTGAGTGAGTGTCAACTGGAAATGGCAGATTACTGTCAAATTTAATTGTTCTGCTTCAATAAATAAGAGTGCTGGCATGAACATGATTTGGCTTAAATGTGAAAACAGTTTGGATCAATATCAGATAAAGTAACTCTGCATTTGATTTGGATCCAAACTTTAGTAAATTGGATTTTGTTTCTGGTTGCTAACCCGTTACCCCGTAACCTGCTTCTATTTTTGAAAACAAGTGACCACTTAAAGCAGGTTGAAAGTAAAGCAGAATGTGCTTTAAGCTACCATCTACTAGAAAACAGAAAATATATCTTATGATAAATATTCATAATTTTATCAATTGGAACTATTTTCTTCACTGGAGGAATAAATTAAAGGCGTAAAAATGCATATTTATGGGGTAATGGGTTAACAAAGGAATTCAGAATATCAGCAGACCACAATTTTTGAAGCCGACTATAAGTTTGTGCAACATTCTGCTTCATTGAGTTGTCACTGCAGTATCATGCATCACATGTAAACAATCAATCGCATGTTTGGGAACCAGCAACCATGCTATTGATTTTTCTCATCACCGTATCTGTGGTCTTCAAGGAAATGTATAGGTATTGCTGTTTCCTCAACTGTCACAACTGCAGTACAAACATTGAAGTGTTGTTTTGACAGATGACCCACAGTAAAACCTCTCTATTACAACCACTGGATTTTGTTGTTTAGGTATTAACTACAGTTGACTGCTTAAAGCAAAGTGACAATAAAACACAAAGCTCTAGGAGCTTTCTGTTTTATCGTCACCTTGCTTTTAGATATATGTTTGTTACCAAATCAATTAACCTTCATTTAAGTAGTCGTAATAGAGGGGTTTTACTCTACATTGTAATATCTATTATGATAATGTAGCTTCAGCTAGATGAAATTTAAAATTCTACAATTCTTAATTGTCTATAACTTCTATGTCCCTTGAGGTATTGCTTTCATAGTTGGTATGTGTGTGTATATGGACAAGACCTTTTCATGCACAGAAAAGTTTGGACCCCTGTGACCTTGACCTTGAACTAATGGCCTGCGTTTAGGTTTCGAAATCTGTGTTTAGGTTTCGAAAAATGCCTATAACTTCTATGTCGCTTGAGGTATTGCTTTCATAGTTGGTATGTGTGTGTATATGGACATGACCTTTCCATGCACAAAAAACGTTGACCCCTGTGACCTTGACCTTGAACTAAGGGCCCGCATTCAGGTTTCGAAATCTGTGTTTACATTTCGAAAAATGCCAACAACTTCTATTCTATGTCCCTTGAAGTATTGCTTTCATAATTTGTATGTGGGTGTTTATGGACAAGACCTTTCCATGCACAGAAAAGTTTGGACCCCTGTGACCTTGACCTTGAACTAAGGGCCTGCGTTAAGGTTTCGAAATCTGTGTTTAGGATTCGAAAAATGCCTATAACTTCTATGTCCCTTGAGGTATTGCTTTCATAGTTGGTATGAGTGTGTATATGGACATGACCTTCCTTTGCACAGAAAAGTTTGGACCCCTGTGACCTTGACCTTGAACTTTGGGCTCGCTTTTAGGTTTCGAAATCTGTGTTTAGGTTTGGAAAAATACCAATGACTTCTATGTCCCTTGAGGTATTGCTTTCATAGTTGGTATGTGTGTATATGGACAAGACCTTTCCATGCACAGAAAATTTTGGACCCCTGGCCCCGCTTTTACGAAACGTCTCAAACCCTTGCTCATGCTTAAAAAAATGAGATCTTGCTCAATCTTCTAGTCATGAGATGAGCATTTGCTCAAGTTGGCTTTTACTAACAATCTTGAGATCCGTCTCGTCTCAAAGAATGAGAATTTGCTCAAAATTTGTGAGGCAGGTATGTAGCTGTCTCATTGACGATAAACCTATGCCAGTAATGAAAATATTGTCAATATAAGACTCTTTTCGTGGATATGGGTGTTCTTGGGTGGTTTTGTATTGGACTTGGGTGGATTTGGGTGAATTTTGGGTGAATCAAGGATTCCTGACTGAGTGTATCGTAAATTAATGTTTCTTAAAGTAGGCTAGTTGGCACTAATATTATTACTTCCATATCGCTGACTGGCATTCAGATAACGAAAATTATGCCAGAAAATGACTTATTTCATGGATTTTGGTTGATTTCAAAGTTGATAGCACTGGGTTTCTAGGTGTTTTGAAACCGGTTGACACTGTCAACACTGACAGACTATCATACAGATCTACGTAAATCCACTGGGCATGATCAGCAGAGTGATGAAATCATCTAGATCTATGTAATATACACATGCAGCTAAAAAAGTTTATGTTGACAAGATTAGAAACAACATATCATAGAAATAAACAGATCTAGTTGAATGTGGGTGGCATGATACTTTTCCAATGTATGGAAATGACGTCATTAAAATAACAACTCTATTTTTAGACTGATAAACAAAGGGGGAAAACTCAATAATACAAAAAAGGACAGTGTTGTTTATTACTGAAGGATAATATTAACAAGCAGGGTTATTTAATTGAAATTTGATGTGTGATTTTTGCAATTAATGATGTTCCTTTGGAGATATCTGTAAACAATAGGCCCCTTATGCACTTTGAGACGAAATATAAGCATGAGATTTGCTTGAGTTTGAGACGTTTAGTAAAAGCCGGGCCAGGTGCGTGACCTTACCCTCGAACTTAGGGCCCGTGTTTAGGTTTCCAAATCTGTATTTAGGTTTCGAAAAATGCCTACAACTTCTATGTCCCTTGAGGTATTGCTTTCATAATTGGTATGTGTATGTATATGGACATGACCTTTGCATGCACAGAAAAATTTGGACCCCTGTGTCATGATGTCACCTTGACCTTGAGCTAAGGGCCCGCATTCAGGTTTCAAAATCTGTGTTTAGGTTTCAAAAAATGCCTACAACTTCTATGTCCCTTGAGGTATTGCTTTCATAATTGGTATGTGTATGTATATGGACATGACCTTTGCATGCACAGAAAAATTTGGACCCCTGTGACCTTGACCTTGAGCTAAGGGCCCGCATTCAGGTTTCAAAATCTGTGTTTAGGTTTCGAAAAATGCCTACAACTTCTATGTCCCTTGAAGTATTGCTTTCATAGTTGGTATGTGTGTGTATATGGACAAGACCTTTCCATGCACTTAAAAATTTGGACCCCTGTGACCTTGACCTTGAACTTAGGGCCCAGGTTTAGGTTTCAAAATCTGTGTTTAGGTTTCGAAAAATGCCTATAATTTCTATGTCCCTTGAGGTATTGCTATCATAGTTGGTATGTGTGTGTATATGGACAAGACCTTCCCATGCAAAAAAAATCTGGACCCCTGTAACCTTGAACTTAGGGCCCGCGTTTCGAAATCTGTGTTTAGGTTTCGAAAAATGCCTCATTTCTATGTCCCTTGAGGTATTGCTTTCATTGTTGGTATGTGTGTGTATATGGACAAGACCTTCCCATGCAAAAAAAATCTGGACCCCTGTGACCTTGACCTTGAACTTAGGTCCAGAGTTAAGGTTTCGGAATCTGTGTTTAAGTTTCAAAAAACGCTTCTATTTTCTTTGTCCCTTGAGGTGTAACTTCATATTTGATTTTCATGTGCGAGCTTTGTTGTCTCTCTGACAACTCTTGTTGAAATACTCCCCTTATCTGGAGCTCTTAGGTATCTATTAAGAACTCATGATTTTCTACCCAGTGCTCATCCTTTATTCATGCATGATTTCCCCCCTCAGTGTTAATTTACATCCCATTAATCAAAATGCATGTAACTCTTGATTGCCTACCCAGTAAGCATGTTTATGCTATAAGAATTGTTTTCATTGCAAACAGTTTTGAGTCCAACACCGTGTTGATCAGGCTCCACTTACATTAGAATTAAATTATCATCAATTTTAAAAAGTGCTCATTTATCTGTTTATTGCATTGTATTTGTGGTTACCGTAACTTTGTTTAAATGTGAAAAAAGATACAGATTTAGAAAGGACTATACTATATAGAAAGTAAGATATTTACATGCATACCCTTATTCTTGGATTTTTGCTTAATTTGTCAAAGACTTGTCATCATGTCATATGTCCCTATAGTCCCCATTCATAAATCACAGTTGTCATTAAAGCCATGGAATTGTCACATTATACATATGTTATTGTGTATCAGAGCGAGAGGAGACACTTGTAGTCATTGTCACTAGTCTCTGTGGTATTGTTTTGTCATACTGTTATTTGTCGAGTCCAATTGCTTTCATCAGATACGATACAAAGTAATGGCATTGCCAGTTGGTGCGGTGATATACAGAAAATCAGATAGAAAAACACAAGTCATCCATGAGGCAATCAGCGATGAGTTATTCTCCATTCTATTCTGAGGGGAAACAAACAACATACAGTAAAACTTGTCTTAAACCATTACTCCATCGATATGCATTTTTATGCCCCCAGAATCTACGATTCGGGGGCATATAGTTTTTGTCATGTCTGTTGGTCCGTCCGTCCGTCTGTCCTGTCCGTCTGTCTTGTCTGTCTGTGCCAAAAACCTTAACCTTGGCTATAGCTCTCTGACCTTTCCATCCATACCAACATATTTGACCATGTGACCTTGACCTTTGACCTATTTAATCAAACTTTAATCAAAAACCTTAACCTTGGCTATAACTTTTGCATTTTTGCACCTGGTCCTTTTATACTTGGCATGTGTTTTCCCTGTGGCAAGACCTTTCTAACCATACAAAACATTTTGACTTTGTGACCTTGACATTTGACCTACTTTTGTTGAAATCTTTAAATGACTATAACATTTGCACCAGTAGGCCTACGACTTTCATATTTTGTTTATATGTTTCTTCTGTCAAGACCTTTCCAACCATTCCTACGTTTTTTGCGCTTGTGACCTTGACCTTTGACCTTCTTTTGTATAAATCTTTATACACCTATAACATTTGAACCAGTAGGTGCTGCCTGGGGGCATTTGTGTTTCACAAACACATTGCTTTTCATCTGATCTTCACCAAACTTTCTGAAAATGTTTGTTGACATAAAATGGAGACCAATTTGGATAATCAGCGGCGCCAATTTATGCTAGGCCATTTGGAGTAATGGCCCTTGAATTCATCAAAATGGCGCTCCACAACAGTTTCAGCTCTTTAACTCGTACATTTTACATTTGACAGTCCGGATTCCCCTCCCTCTATCATCGGGGGCATTTGTGTAACTGGGACACGCTCTTGTTATTAATTTATTCCTCCACATAATTATAAGACAGTAATTTCCAACTTTTATACAGTAATAAACAAAAAAAACCAAGGATTTGCAAGAGCTTGAGATAAGCATGAAGGAAATTGCAAAATCATTTTGGAGCGCGAAAAGATTCTTTAGTCTGAGATAACAGATTGTTGGAAAAAGCAGACTGACCCGATTAACTTTGTAAGACAATGCTAAATCTGCTTTAAAAAAAACCAAGAAGTCATCATAGAATTCATAGTATCACAGAATCCTTTTTAACTCAATATAATTGTGACTCATTAAACAATGCAATACATTTAGTTCTATTGAGAAGTCAAATTATTATAGGATTTGGAAGATGTCTAGGAGAAAACATTGAAATAAATTTGTTCATTCACTTTTAGCTGATATCATGAGTTCTGATTCCATATGACAATACTTAGTAGAGATGTTTAAAATTGTCATTGTCTACATTTTACTGCAATGAGTTTGTATTGAATTTCCATTTGGATTTAACCCTTTCCCCCATAGAAGCGCCTTTTAGTGCATTCAGTTTATTCTTGCCCTGAAGAAAATAGTTCCAATTTATACATTCATAAATATGTATAATACAAAATATTTTCTGTATTCTAGCAGATGATAGCTTAAAGCAGGCTGAAAGTAAAGCAGAATGCGCTTAAAGCGCATTCTGCTTTAGTTTCAACCTGCTTTAAGTGGACACCTATATTCAATACTAGAGATATGCTATGTGGGAAAGGGTTAAACAGGAAAGAAAAACGTCTTGTCTACTGTACTGTTAGGCATAGTGGTGAAGTACTTGCTGGCTTTGTTGACAGAGGTTGCTGAATTGAACCCACATTCTAACACACCTCGTGCACACCCCTGTATAAATAAAGAATGAACTTATCTATGTTTAAATTCACAATAACACATGCACATGCTGTTATAGCTTAATGTGACATAATAAAATTATGTCTTCGAAAATTTGTACACCAAATAATGTAGCGTCTGTGCAAATTGTGGTTGAATTGAAGTGTTAGAATTGAAATAATGATACATTTATACCAGTGTATTATCATGCAATCTAACATGGGTAGCCATTGAGATGCTGGTAATTAAATCACTTGGCCTATGGCCTCCTGATTTAAATTACTACACATTTCAACTCCTACTCGTGTTTTATAACACGATAATACAGTGGTATGAATTTATATTTCACTGCATTTTGGATGAGACAATTAACAAGGTGACCTGTCCTAATATAGTGTTGTTAAAAGTGACATAATTAAGACAACAATGCTACAAAATTAAGCAACCAAAACCTGATTTATGTTAGTTGTTTTCTTTGTTTTACAGAGCTCTTCAAATAGTTCGAGAAAATGGGAGTTTTGGATTTGTGATAAAGGGAAGTAATCCAGCCTATATTGAGACTGCAGACCCAGGAGGGCCAGCTGAACAGGCAGGCCTTCAACCAGGAGACTACATTATGAAACTCAATAGCATTGATGTCAGGTAATACAGTTGTCTCCCCTACATAATTATAGTTTAGCTTGGTGTTCTAAGGAGCTGCTCAAGTGAAACCCATGTGTGCCTATAATCTAAGCGTCTTATAAAAGGGACATCTATAGGCAGACAGCGTAGACTCTGCTCAGGCACCACAACATATTATGCCACGTCTGATCAGAGTCTACACTTTTTTCTCAGAGAAATTTCAATATAAAAGAAAACGGAAATTTGGACACTTAGCACCCCTAAGATTAAAAATGGACTTATCCAATATAATTATAAGCATGGAACAATAAAAATTACAGAGCGTCTCATCTGGATCTAAACTGTTTTCACAAATATACAGGATTTCACTGCTAGTGTAAGAGTTAATGCTAAAGAGTTCATCATCACAGTATTTATGCTGGGTGGCTCATGTACAGCATGCTAAGTGTAAAGCAGTTATCTATAACCCATTACCCTATAAATACAACTTTCAACACCTTTAATTAATTCCTCTTCTAAAGAAAATAGTTCCAATTTATACTGTCATGAATATAAATCATAAGAAATATTTTCTATATTGTAGCAAAAAATAGCTTAAAGCAGGCTGAAAGTAATGCAGAATGCGCCTTAAGGCGCATTCTGCTTTACTTTCAACCTGCTTTAAGTGGTCACATATCTGCAAAACTAGAAAATTTAATGGGCTATGGGGTAATGGGTTAAGGAGATTTCTATTACACTTTCAGCCTGCTTTATGCAGACAGTTGTCAAGGATATAGAATTTGTTAGCTGAATGGCTGGGTTATGAGAAGCTTTAAAGAACATTTCTTTTGTGAATACAATCATGTAGGTAGATGTTTGTAAATTTTAGGCATTTCTTTGCAGAAAACCAATTACATGGTGAACCCTAGTGACGATTATACTCGTTTTTTACAAACAGTGCAACTGTAACTAAGTATCCATGTCCTATGCAATCACTGTAAAGCCAGGTTAGAGGGCTTCTAAAGGAGTCCTCTGATCAGGGTATGCATCCTTTGTCATATTGCAATACATGTTCATTGACAGAAACAACCCTGAGTAGTAAAAAATTGACTAGACTTAATTGTAAACATGAATTTCCCATTATAAGTTTCTTGGGGGGATGGGTATAGCTAAGTTTGACTGTATAACACAGTTAATTAGCTTTGACTGCACTGGTATTAAAATTACATTCATCTGGCTTGGTTGTTATGTTTGGATCAATTGTATCAATTAGCAAAGCTTATCTTGTCAAAGAGATAGATGAGAAGAAAGAGGTGTGGTGTAGTCAACATTTCTGAATTGACTTACGGACTGGGAAAGAAGTTATTATTTCCCAATAAATGTATAAAATTTTGTGCTTAACCCATTACCCGATAGCCCGTTTCTTGTACTGAAGATACATGACTACTTTAAGCAGGTTGAAAGTAAAGCAGAATGCGCCTTAAGGCGCATTCTGCTTTACTTACAGCCTGCTTTTAGCTTCCAGCTGCTAGAATATAGTAATTATTTATAAAGTAAATATTAACAACTGTATAAATTTGAACTATTTTCTTCAGTGGAGAGATAAATTAAAGGTTTAAAAGGGCATATTATGGGGTAACAGGTTAAAACAGTGAAGTCCATTGCAAACAGATTGGAGCCAGAACAGAAACAGAATAGCTTTGCATGACTGATAAAACTGTTTGCCCGATTCAGATATAAATGATTCACATACAATTGCATGAACATGATATTTTTAACACACCTTAGATAGATCGTAAATGGGCCAATTGTCAGGCGTTGGGGTTTGTGGTGCTTTGTCCTTAAAATTTTGCTCATGCACCGACTGGAGGTCACACTTTTTGGCCAATCTTCATCAGACCTACTTTAAATGTTGTTCTTGCTCATGAGATCCATGCATGGTTCAAACATGGGTCATGTGGTGTCATAAATAGGTCAGTAGGTAAATTCAAATCATAGAATGACCTAAATGTGAACACACAAGAGCCACAATGTTTGATCAATCTCCATCAAACTTGCTCCAAATGTTGTGCTTTACAAATTCTAGTGGAGGAATAAAATAGAAGTGTAGTAAGAAGTATTTAAGGTGTAATGAGTTGAGGTGACCAGTCTGTAAAAGACCATTAATTAATCATCTTTTGAGTGTCCCAATTAATTAATGTACATAGATTAAGTTTACCCTTTACTCCTTATAACAATGCCTTTAATTTATTACACCACTGAAGAAAATGGTTCCAATTTATACAGTCACAAATATATATCATAAGAAATATTCTCTATATTCGAACAGATGGTTACTAAGCTTTAAGCAGGTTTAAAGTAAAATAGAATGTGCATCAAGGCACATTCTGCTTTATTTTCAACCTGCTTAAAGTGCACTTATCCTCAATACAAGAAACAAGCAATGGAGTAAAGGGTTCAGGGCTCCAGATAAGGGGAGTATTTCAAACACTAAAATCTTTATTTCTGCATTAAACCCTATGGTGTCACTACTCATTAGAATCGTCTCGAAGAGACGATTCTAATGAGTAGTAACACTATAGGATTTGATGCTGAAAGAAGTGAGAAAATGTTGAATTTGTTCAGTTTATGCCCTCTTATCTGGAGCCCTGGGGTTAACACATTCAACCATAGCGACAAGTATACTTGTCATTTATAAACAGTGAACCTGTAAAGATTACACTAGTCCTATGCAAACAGTGTATACCCTGATCAGAGGGCTCCTTAAGGAGCCCTCTGATCAGACTCTACACTGTTTGTCATTGTGAAATATATTGCTAAAATCAACCCTAAATAGTCAAAATGGTCTAGACTTATTTTGAAATTGGAATAGTCTATTAAAAGTTTTAGGAGTAAATGGGTTGAAACAATGTTTTATTCAAAGAAAAGGATTTGACAACAGGCAGATCCTATTTGAATCCTATCCAGACATTTAACTCACCCAAAGTAGAGAGAGTTATCTGTACTTCTTCACATCCAGGTAAATATAGAGACATCTGTTATTTCTGGGGCAATGAAATGAGCTGGCCTGTAAAATTAGATATATCTTTCAGGTTTTTTGCAATGTTCTGGAGAATAAGAAAACTTAATGAAGGCATTTTTGGCATGTTTAACTAGTACACACATCTGTATGTCCATGGAATGTGTAATAATAGGGGTAAAAAAGCTCACTTCCGCTTTCCAGTCAGCTACAATACTTTCTTATACTTTTTTAACATTTCAATATGGAATTATTGGTATGTTAGACTTAACCCTTTGAACCCTAGTCCCGCATTTAGGCGTCCTTTTCAAACAGTATATATATACATGTGAAAAGTGCACTTGTCCTATTCAAACAGTGAATACCTAGATCAGAGGGCTCCTTACGGAGCCCTCTGATCTGGGTCTTCACTGTTTGTCATAATGCAAAACATTGACAAAAACAACCTTTAAAAGTCAGAAATGGACTATACTTAAATGGAAACTAAGATTGTCCATTTGAAGTTTCAGGGAGGAAAGAGTTAAATAAGTTAATGTTAGTTATCGAAATGCATGTGTTGAAATGTGGACGTCGTAAGTTCTATGCTGAAATGATTGAGGCTAGATTTTTTCAACAAACGCTAAAGTGTCTTGTCAGAGTGTAATTAACTTTACATTTGCTAGATGAGCATGACATGCTGTAAATAAACATGATAATATATAATATTTCTATATTAATGAAATAAAGAAATCAGTGGCATTAGTCAAACTTATATAGGTCCAAGTTATTGCAAACCAGCTGTAGAAATCTCGGACCTGTCTTACAAAACGCCGTACAACAAAAAGTAATGTCAAAAGTCAGATAATAAAATTCTCAATTATTATTTCTTTCTTCCTCTTATCCAGTCTTGTGACATCTCTTTGGAATCGTCTTGATAAGAGGATTGCAAAAAGATATAACAAGAAAGGATAATAAACATTTTTTTAAGGTTTTGACAGTCAACCGTTTTTGTCGTACGACGTTTAGTAAGAAGCCCCCCTAATGTATAGTTAGACTACAGCATGCTGTGGTTACATAGAATTTACCGTATATTATATTGCAAAGCAGTGAAATATAGTTAGTTTTTAGCTCACCTGAGCTAGCTCAGGGTGAGCTTTTGCAATCCTTGAATGTGCGTCGTCCGGCGTCAACAATTTTAGTATTTACACTCTAGAGGCCACAATATTTATCCAATCTTTCTCAAACTTGCTCACATTGTATATTACCATAAGAGTTCAGATGAGGTTGATTATGGTTGAAATCGGACTAATAGGTCAAGAGTTATCTACCTTTGAATTGCTGAAAATTCCATATTTAACAGTGTTTACACTCTAGAGGCCACAATAATTATCGAATCTTTATCAAACTTTCTCAGATTGTATATTACCTTACGAGTACGGATGAGTTGATTATGGTTGAAATCGGACCAATAGGTCAAGAGTTATCTACCTTTGAATTGCTGAAAATGTCATATTTAACAGTGTTTACACTCTAGCGGCCACAATATTTATCCAATCTTTCTAAAACATGCCCAGATTGTATATTACCATAAGAGTTCGAAAGAGTTTGATTTTGGTTGAAATCAGGCAAATAGGATAAGAGTTATCTACCTTTGAATTGCTGAAAATGCCATATTTAACAGTGTTTACACTCTAGAGGCCACAAATTTTATCCAATCTTTCTCAAACATGTTCAGATTGTACATGACCATAAGAGTTCGAATAAGTGCAATTATGGTTGAAATCGGACCAATAGGTCAAGAGTTATCTGCCCTTGAATTGCTGAAAATGCCATATCTAACAGCTTTTACATCTTGCAACTACAGTTTTCAATGGATTTTGATAGTAACTTGCACACAAAGTATATAGCTATAATTAGTTCTCGAAGGAGTGCAATTATTGTTGAAATCTAATAATTGTGGCAATAGTTATCTGCCCTTGATATACTTTGAAATGCTAGAAAAGGCTTCATTTCAGTATTGTTTAGGCTCTTAAGTTACCTGCCCTTGATGTACTCTACTATACTAGAATTATGAGGTTGTATTCCAAAATTGTTTACATGCTATACTACAAATTTGAGTGGATTTAGATAAAACGGGTGAAACAGAAAGGTAAAGCTATCAGGCTTCAGTAAAACAGGTGAGCGATATCAGGGCCTTAAGGCCCTCTTGTTATTACAGTAAAACCTAGCTATTACCAGAATACTTGCTATATTTGATTCTTTTACTCTAGTAACATAAACAGTATCCCAGTTTTTATTAGCTCACCTGAGCCAAAGGCTCAAGGTGAGCTATTGTGACCGCTCACCGTCCGTAGTACGTCTGTCCGTCTGTCCGTTCACATTTACTTCAAACGACATCTCCTCTGAAACCCGCCGATTGTAGGGAGAGTTCAAACTGCTCATGATGTTCCTTGGATGCTTCTCTACAGAAGTTGTTCAAAAAAAAGGAAAAAAAGCACAAACTCTGCTTGAAAAAGCAAAAAAGCAAAAATCTTTAAAAAATCTTCTTGCCCAAAACTACTAGGCCCTAAGCTTTGATATTTGTACAGTAGAATCTCCTGGTGGATCCCTCTATAGTTTGTTAAAATGAAATCCCTAGGGTCACATTTGACACTACCCTGCACAGTTTAAGTGCTGCTCTAGGCAGGTTTTACAGTATTTTTGATTTAGGCAGAACTGTATTTACCTGAGTTACCCTTAATATACTATGGGCAAATAACCAATATTTGCAAACAGTTTGGATCCAGATCAGATGCAACATAATGCTGCATCTAATCTGGATCCAAACTTTTTGCCACTCATTTACCAACTTAACATTTTCTAAAAAAAAAAAATGTACATTTTTTACACACAGAAGGTATTTAGCAGACATCATTTCAGTCTGGTAAGGGTAAGCCACCAGCAGCAGTGCTGCTAATGCTACAGTACTCTTGCATAATATTTGACCTCATTGATCAGGCCAACAGAACTGAACATGTTGTCTGCTAAAGTTTAGAAATGGTTCAGTCTTCTTCATACTTAGAGAAACAGGATCTGGAAGTGATCCACTGACAGTTATGTAATTATGTCTTATGCCATATTTATACATATGTTTAATATTGGTTTTGTCACAGTTATATGCATGTTTTGCCATTTTTTCTTGTCCAGGATTCAACCCTTTCCCCCAATAAATACTGACGTTTGTTAACCCATTACCCCATAAATGTGCATTTTTAGGCCTTTGATTTATTCCTCCACTTAAGAAAATAATTCCCCTTTAACCCTTTCCCCCATAGCATATCTCTAGTATTGAATGTAGGTGTCCACTTAAAACAGGTTGAAAGTAAAGCAGAATGCGCTTTAAGCGCATTCTGCTTTACTTTCAGCCTGCTTTAAGCTATCATCTGCTAGAATATAGAAAATATTTTGTATTATACATATTTATGAATGTATAAATTGGAACTATTTTCTTCAGAGCAAGAATAAACTGAATGCGCTAAAAGGCACTTCTATGGGGGAAAGGGTTAAACAGTCATGAAAATGTAAGATGTGAAATAAGTTTCTATATCCTAGTAGATGGTAGCTTAAAGCAGTTTGAAAGTAAAGCAAAGTGTGCATTAAGACCCATTCTGCTTTACTTTCAACCTGCTTTAGGTGGCCACCTATTTTCAAAACTAGAAACAGGCTATGGGGTAATGGGTAAAATGAAATTGCCTATTTGGAAAGAGCCTAATGAGAGGAAGTGCCATTTGCAAAGGCCATAACTCTGACATCATTGTTTTTTTAGTTATTTCCCTTTGTCATATTTTCTTGTCAAGAAGACAACTCCAGTTCTACTGATGCTATTGTAATGAAATTTTATGTATGGAAAGAAACTGATGAGAGAAAATGCCATGCATAAGGGCAGCAATATTTTGTTTTCCCCTTTGTCATATTTTATTGTCAGGAAAATAACTCCAGTTCTGCTGACGCTAGTGAAATAATTATCATTTACCAGAAATGGAAATAGCTTGATAAGAGGATGTGTCATGGATAAGGGTCATAAGCTTGGCAACAAAATTCACTTTTGTCATGTTTTCTTGTCCGGAAGATAACTCCATTTATAGCTATATTAAAATGTTGTCTTGCCCAGTCAACTTAGGTACAAACTTCAATGTCCTCAGGTGAGCGAATTTAGGGCCATGGCCCTCTTGTTTGTCATAGCATTGTAAATTTAACAGAAGCAAGCCTGATACTCGGTATTCCCAGTTGAGTAACTTTTTAGGTCATTGCCATGGAGTAGACTTTATAATCTGTCAGAAAATCAGCAAAACATTTCTAGGGAGTATGAACCACTTGTAGAAAATGTTCATTGAGAGAAACAGATGAACTAAGTGCAAAGGCAGTCATATATCATTTTAACACATATTTAAGCAAACATGCAAGTCGTTAAAATAAGTAATTAGAAAGCTTGTAACAAAACATAATGATTAGAACACAAACCTTAGTAGCACTGCAAAAGCAGTAGAAATTGATTTTTACCCTATAACCCTATTTAACCCTTTCCTTCACCCTGTCCTTCACAACTTTCCTCCCTAGGACTGTGAAAGTGACCTTAACCTAAACATATTTACTCAAGTTGACCAGAACTTCTTCTATTTTTCATATTCAACCTTCATATTTGGTATGCATGTTCATCTTGACAAGTCCTATCCAGACATACCATAATATTTACCAATCGACCTTGACCTTTGACTTAATTTTACTGTATTTTTCACTGATAATCAAAAACAGATGAACATTGGCACCTGCTTGCGGTACTCTAGTTTATTTGTAAAAGAAATATTTCTTTTGTACTGGAAGAAGTCATGCAGTGTCAATTTAATTGCTTGTAAAAAAAAATACCTCTAATCTAAGATGGCTTTAAAAAAATGCAGTTTTAATGATCCAGTCAAGTCATGCTTCTCTAGATAAGGATTAAATTTCATTTACAGTGATAACAAATGAAGATAATAGCTGTCAGGTAGATCAAGTAAAATGCATGTGTGTAGAATTATAACACCAATGAGAGCTGAATTAGGTTCATTATAATGGAGGCACAGTCAGTTTTGTATATTGTCTGTGTAAATCATTTCCAGAAGCTTGCTGATTAAAATCACACCTGCACCTAAACCTACAGTGCAAAAACATGTTGACTGCAAACAAATTGTCTATCTTAACCCTTTCCCCCATAGAAGCGCCATTTAGCGCATTAAGTTTATTTGTTCACTGAAGAAAATAGTTCCAATTTATACAGTCATAAATGTGTATCATACAAAATATTCTCTATATTCTAGCAGAATGATAGCTTAAAGCAGTCTGAAAGTAAAGCAGAATGCGCTTAAGGCGCATTCTGCTTTACTTTCAACCTGCTTTAAAGTGGACACCTATATTCAATACTATATATAAGAAACAGGCCATTTGGAAAAGAGTTAAATTTGCAATACTTACTCACCCAGGCCTTTCTCTCTTTCAGTGTTTAAACCTCAGTTACCAAAAGGTCTGTTTCTTAGAAGTTTTGAAGACAAATCACAGCTTAAAGCAGTGTGAAAGTCACAAGCAGAATACATCTAAGGCACATTCTGCTTTACTTTCAGTCTCACTAAAGCTACTGCCTGCTAGGATATGGGAAATCTTTCTTATAGTGCATATTCATGACTGTATAAATTGGAACTACTTTCTTCAGTGCAGGAATAAATGATAGGCATGAAAAAGCATATTTATGAATTAATGGGTTAAGATAGTTAGATGCTTAACGCATGTGAAACTTAAGCAGAAGTCTCTGGAACTTTCAGTCTGCCTTTAGTAGCTACCGCGCATGTACCTTCTTGTAATGTCACAATATCCTCGTTAGATATTTTTTTAATAAATGTTCAAAATGAGCTGTTATATAACCATCACAGTCTTCTTAAACCTCCATTTATATGTCAATTAAATTGAATCCTGTATCTAATGTTCCAAGTAAGGGTTTCAAAAGGCAGTACAATCATCAATAGCAGGATAAAGATTAAGACATAATACAAACCAAGTGGTGAAACATATGTAATTAGCGTCTGTATTAATACTGCAGAAACATAATAGCATCTTGCAGAGAATAATAATGGTTACAGTCAGTCCTGTCAGTAACAGCCAATCGTTGAAGAAGCTTTAAGTGATTTAAAACTTCAACTATAGTTTGCTGCTTAATGCAGAACAATAGTAATACAGAAAGCTTCTTTAGGAGCTTTCTGTATTACTATTGTTCTGCAATAAGCTTACATGACTACCCATGCATTTTATCTTGAATGATCCCTTTACAGATGTTTAATTGCACTGGTAAATTTCCTATTATGTGATGGTGTCGTTAGGACTGGGAATGTTGGAATTGTTTTTTTTTGCTGTAATTGGAAGGGCCTTGTGTTGGCATACTGTAAAAACACTGTTAATGGTATAAAGCAGCTTCTACTTAAACCGTTTCCACAAATGATAGCTGTCATCTCCACCATCTGACATCTGATGAAAATATAAATTGGATGTACAGTGGAGAAAACTTTATTCTTTCCCAATAAACGCGTTTACGCTAAAACTATTACTTGCAGTGCAAACAGTTTGGAGCCAGATCAGACGCCGGGTAACCTGGCATCTGATCAGGCTCCAAACTGTTTGCCACCAAGATAAACATGAATTATCAGAATTGTCCAAAAGTTGTACTTTTCTACGTTTTAGTGCTTTGCATTTGCGTTTAAACGGGAAAGAATAACAGATTCTCCACTGTACAGTGCTCCCTCCCTTACAAGGGCCCTGAGACCAACAATGACTCCCTCCTTGCAACGACCCTTGCCGCAGTTCCCTAAACAGAACAATTATGTCCAACCTATTCACGGCTGCAATGTCGCCTGTTTAAAATTGTCGTTTTTCTCAAAGTTACATAATGGACATTTTGACAGAAAAAAGCTTAATGACGAGTGACAAACATCTGGAATCCAGATCAGACCCTGCGTTATGCGGCGTCTGATCTGGATTCAAGCTGTTTGCAAATGTAAGCCATTTCCCTCCCTATAATGACTTCCTCCGAACAACTCACATAAATTTTGTCTCCCATTGGGGGTTGTTGTAGAGAGGGAGATTGTAGATGGTGTCAGTGACAAGACAAGGTAGGATCATGAGGATTTACTTTTGTATGAGGAATATGTGTATTATTGTTATGCTACATTGTTTATTTGCCCAAAGCAGCCACCTGTTTTGATCACCAAAGACAATTCCAAAGTTATGTGGTTTGTGCATATGCAGTACTTGAAGTAGAGTGCATCTCATGTTACAGACACGGTCATATCTTTTGACTTTACCACTATATCTACCAATTTAACCCATTAACCCATAGCCTATTTCTAGTATTGAAGATAGGCGACCACTTAAAGCAGGTTGAAAGTAAAGCAGAATGTGCCTTAAAGCACATTCTGCTTTACTTTCAGCCTGCTTTAAGCTACCATCTGTTAGAATATAGAAAATATTTCTTAAGATGTATAATTCATGACTGTAAAAAGTGGAATGATTTTCTTCAGTGCATGAATGAATTAAAGGCGTAAAAAGGTGTATTTATCGGGTAATGGGTTAAACAATATAATGCATAATATGTATATATTTTCAGGAAATGTAGTCATGCACACCTAGTCAGTCTTCTACAGGACAGCGGCACTGCACCAATAATAGAGATACTACGCTGTGATGAAGATGAGTGTAAGTTTGGTGTAACACTTTGAGTGCTGTTTTAACTCATTGAGCCCTATATAGTGACGCATATATGTGTCCTCTACCAAAAATGTACCTCTGAAGAGTATGCTTGTCTAATGTTAATCAGGGACTTCACTGTTTGTCATTTTGTAATATATTATAAAAACGACCCTTCACCTTCACCTATCCCGTAGTCTGGAGGACCGTAGGGGCACTACAGATGACCTGGCAACCAGCTCCTTCCATTCCGTTCTGTTTTCAGCTTTCCGCACCGCTTCCTTCAGACCCATGCCTGTCCAATCTGCAATGTTGTCTTCCCAACGTTTTCTCTGTCGACCTCTTCTTCTCCCTCCGCGTACTGGACTAGTCTTTATCATAAACTGGAAGTTTAAGGGGATAATGAGTAAAGATAAAGTTGACTGTTGTCTTGCCTCAAGTAATGCTGTCATTTGAAACAATAGTCATCTGCAACTGTTCTAAAATTAAGATTTTCTAAATTCCTTTAAAAATTGGTTCAGAGTGTCAAATAGTTTGGATCCTGATGAGCTGATTGCAAAGATCTGGAATAGCCATTTCCAGCTTTTAATGTACTTGTAAAGTACATGTACTTAATTCCCCTGCGAATTGTTGACATCAGTTATAAGTTCGAGAAAGGGATAATTTCACATCAAAATGTTTTACATAAATGAGTTAACTTAATGTACTGTGATATAGTTGATCAGTCTGTTTCAAAATTATACAATTGTATGGCTAATTTGAAGTGTTTAACCCTTTACCCTTTTCAAGGCGATTCCAAAGTAATGTCACAAGACAGGATTAGATTGAGATATTAGAAATAAGATGTATTTTAAAGGTTTTAATTTAAACAACCATTTCACAAGACGGCCTTAGGCCCTTGATGTTCAGTAGTAGAGAATACTAGTGTCTATTTCAGTTCCACCAGGGTCTAATGGAGGCTCCCACTCTTCACGATCATCAACATCAAGTCATGCAGATTCCGACTGGGTAACACCTGAAAACAAACTGATAGTAGACAAAGAAGGCCAAACATACCAGGATAGAGTGAGTCTGCAATACACAGTATTCTGATAGGATGATTTAACCCATTACCCCATAAATGCACCTTTTTACGCCTCCATTTTATTCCTCCACTTAAAAAGTTCCAATTTATACAGTCATGAATATGTATCATGTATCATAAGAAATAATTTCTATATTCTAGAAGATGGTAGCTTAAAGAAGGTTGAAAGTAAAGCAGAATGCGCCTTAAAGCGACTCGCAACCAGATGGTGCATTAAAAATAGTAATTTGTAAATATGTGTCAAACGCTTATATAAATGGTAAAGAATTAGTTTAGGATAAGAAATTCTGTTTAAAAAAATGTATTTCAATAAAAAAAAAATATTGGTCTCTGGTGGGATTCGAACCCGGGGCCCGGCATTGGCGGACAGAAGGCAAAATAGGGGAAACCGCTTAGACCAATGGACCACGGAACTATCCGTTTATCTCGGATCGATTTAACGTATTTCAATGTGTAGCGATCGAAAGTGCATACAACTTCGTAATTCGGCTCGTGTTTATGTCTGAGCCCGTGTAGAGAAGCAACAACAACAACTATACCGTCTACTAGTCGGTATAGAAAAACGATGGAAAATATCTAAAAATCTAAGATTCGGTGACGATTCTTGAGACTTTTTTTGGACTGATCATATTTTTTTAATGTCAGAAGCCAAATAATGCCACAAATTTGCTTTTATTTGAGTATTTTATTTTATTTTGACAAGTACACCATCCGGTTGCTAGTCCCTTTAAGGCGCATTCTGCTTTACTTTCAACCTGCTTTAAGTGGCCACCTATCTTCAAAACTAAGAATCAGGCTATGGGCAAAGGGTTGAGCTATCATCTGCTAGAAGATATAAAATATTTCTTAGGATACATGTCATATTTCATGACCGTATAAATTGGAACTATTTTCTTCAGTGGAGGAATAAATAAAAGGCATAACAAGACCTGGTGTATCTATGGTTTAATGGGTTAAAGGGCTAGGTGCAAATTTGATGCCTTGCCAATTGGTTTTCCTAAAGCTAAAATTGCTTATGGCTTGACAAACATTACAGATCTTGATAACAATGAAATGAGACTGAAAATAGTTATGTGCATGGTGGCATAATGTATGTCTGTCTAACTCATTACCCCATAAATACGCCTTTTTATGCCTTCTATTAACTCCTCTACTGAAGTAAATAGTTCCAATTTATACAGCCAAGAATATGTATCATAAGAAATATTTTCTATATTCTAGCAGATGGTAGCTTAAAGCAGGCTGAAAGTAAAGCAGAATGCACCCTAAGGCGCATTCTGCTTTACTTTCAACCTGCTTAAGTGGCCACTTGTCTTCAAAACTAAAGACAGGCTATGGGGTAATGGGCTAAGAAGATTTATTTGCCTGCTTTCTTAACCTAAATAATGCAGTGTTTGTTAATAGAATTAACATTTGATCAATGTTTGAGTAGATATCAAAATGCTTTTGGGTTTCATACAAGACTTGTCAGTATTATTTCAGAAAATATGTAAGGGTAAACATTAAGATATATAAGAGGGCTTGATCTGTGGTATTGATATGTTACAGGCAGAGTATCTCCTTACCTCAAAGGAAAGATCCCACATACGGAAAGCCTTAGTAGAGTATGATAGCACTTCGTAAGTATTTGATTGTTCCATTATTTAACCCTTTCACCCCTGAAACTTTAAATGGACAATTCCAGTTTACAATTAAGTTTTGTCCATTTTTGAATAATAAGGGTGTTTAACAGTATTTTACAAAATGACAAACAGTGAATACCCTGATCATAGAGCTCCTTAAGGAGCCCTCTGATCAGAGTCTGCACTGTTTGCATAGGACAAGTGTACTCTGGATTGGTATATGATTTGTTCATGACCAGTATACTCATTGCTAGGGTTCAATATGTTCACAGTTTCCTCCATAAAAGCGTGCTTTAGCATATCAAACCTACACATAATCAGGGCTCCAGATAAGGGGAGTTTTTCAAAAACTAAAATCTTCATTTCTACATTAAACCCTATGGTGTCACTACTCATCAGAATCATCTCTTTGAGACGATTCTAATGAGTAGTAACACCATAGGATTTGGTGCTATATGAGCGAGAAAATGTTGGATTTGTTTGGAAAACGCCCTCTTATCAGGAGCCCTGCATAATCACCACAAATTAATATTCATGATTGTTTTGAATACAGGTGGCAGTTAATTAATGCAACATGAAAGTGATTTTAAGTAGAAAGGTCCAAGAGGTGCAATCTGCTTTAATATCAACTTGCATTAGGCAGTAATACCTGCCTTGAACACAGTTTGATATAGTGAAGAAAATGTTATTCTTTCCCATTTAAAAGCAACCAAAACACAAACACATTGCAATAAAACGTGGAAAAGACAACATTTTGACAATGTTGACCATTCATGTTAATCTGAGTGGCAAGCAGTTTGGAATCTGATCAGGCTCCAAAACTGTTTGCACTGGAAATAATAATGTTAGCGTAAACGCGTTTTATTGGAAAGAATTACGTTTTCTCCACTGTATGGGTAATTGCACTTTTGCTATGAAGGAAAGGGTAAAACAATATGTATGTTCTTCTTTTCATTTGTTGCAATATCGTGGAATGATGGTTGGAACATGGTTGATTTCATTCCAATTTTGAAAGCAACTTTAGGTTAGAGGATTTCATGAGATGATGAGGTCAATTTGATGAATGGGAATTTAACTTAATGCATAGTGTCTTGTTATTGTCCCATATTAAACCAACATGAGAAGAACTAGTTTGATTGACCCACCACATTCCTTTAAGATGCTTTACTCACTGATTTTGCTGTAGACTTTTTGAAGTTTTGGAGAAAGTCAACCAAGGAGCTATTTGCTTTACTTACATCTTGCTTTAATTTTGATATCTTTATAACACCATTATTAAGTCTTCGTACAAACACATTTATCAATACAGTGTAGATGTGTAGTTTTGTGTACTAAGGTGTTTCTCTAGAGAAGCATGTAGAGGTGTCCTTAAAGACATCACATGGCCAAGCTTGGGTGATAACACCTATAGGTCGTTTGCAGTTCAAAAAAACACGATAAATCTTAGATAATTTTAAAACTAATGGACGTATTTAAATTAAAGTTTGCATACACTTATGATGTGTCTATACCAACTCTGACAAGGAAATTCAGAATTTTTGAAAGTCTAACTAAAAACTTTTCTTCTTTGTTTTATATAAATTTTGTGTCGCTGAAAATGGTCAATTACGTGGGGTGTTATTGGCTATTCCCAAACCAAAATAGCAAGCTTATTTTTAAGGTTGCGACAAGGTTGTCGCAAGCTTGCGAATTATGGTTGCGCATGCTTAGATTTGGAACCTTTGCGCAAGCTTGCGCTAGCTAGTACAAGCTCAGATTGCAAGCTTGCGCAAGCATGTTTCTATCAAGTACTTGCAAGCTTGCGCCAGCTAGTGCAAGCTTGCGCAAACTTAATGGTTGCGCATGCTTAGATTTGGAACCTTTGCACGAGCTAGTACAAGCTTGCGCAAGCATGTTCCTATCAAACACTTGCAAGCTTGCGCAAGCTAATGCAAACTTACTCTGCAAGCTTGTGCGAGCTAGTGCTAAAACATGGAATACTGAAAGTCAAGAAAATATTTAAAATTTGTCACATTGAATGTCACATTTATTGTCATAAATAACAATTAACCCCATAATTATGTATTTTTACACCTTTAGTTCATTTCTCGACTGAAAAAAATTGTTTTAATTCAAACAGTTTTCAATATGTATGATAAGTATTTTCTATATTTTAGCAGCTGGTAGGTTAAAAGTAGACTGAAAGTATAGCAGAATGGGCCTTAAGGAACATTCTGCTTTACTTACAACCTGCTTTAAGTCAGGTCACTCGTTTTCAAAATAAGAAACAGGCTATGGGGTAATGGATTCAATAAAGTTGTCATTTTTAGTTTCATTATTCCTTTACTCCATATAGCTTGTTCCTTCATTTTGAAACCAGGTGACACATACTTAAAGCAGGTTGAAAGTATAGCAGAATGCGCCTTAAGACACATTCTGCTTTACTGTCAGCATGCTTTAAGCTACATTCTGCTAGAATAAATAGAGTATTTATTCTGACACATATTCACAACTCTATAAATTGGAGCTAATGGAGGACTAAATCTATTATCAAATGCGTTAAAATGTGTACCGGTACCTATTGAGTAAAGGGTTATCATTATAAAAACAAACTAGTGCAGGGAGTATCTCGATCAAAGATCAGAGAGCTATACTGTAAGCTTTCATTAACATTGCATGTAGATCTACTTTTTGTAATGAAAAATTACATAGTTTGGCTATTCCATGTTCATTAGGCCCAATTGGCATTTGAATTTTATCAAATATTCAATAAAGCGGCATATCTATTCCTCTGTAAATCTGTTGACGAGAACATTGCCAATGGGTGCTGAATGCTTATGTGTCCCTTTCGATCATTAAAAACTGTCCCTTTTGATCATGAAAAACTATTTTATCTTTCAATCCAATTGTCAAAACAAAGGCAATCTTAGGATCATATGTCACATTGTTAGTATGTCCTGTATGTGATCGGTACTCCACTCAAATACAATATAAATTAATCAAATGTAGAAACTTTTCCAATGAATGGGAATGTCTACTCTGTTGTGGCAACATTTAACTTGCTGTCTGTTATTGGCTCCTTTAATTCGCTGTCTGCTGTGGGCTCCATCCCTCTCAGCCTGGCATATTCAGTAACATCATCATTCTGCAATAAATAAATAAAAAAAAATCCATAATCATGTGCCATTTATGGTGCTGATTTTAAAACTTTTCTTTAAAGAAAACAAGGTTCAAGTGAGTACAATGTAACGGTATGGCAGAATAAGTAACTAAAGTTTCCTGTAATGAAAGAGCCCTTCTCATTGTTTGAAAGGAAAACGTAATTTGCTTCATGTCAGATATTTTAACTAAATGTAGAGTGACGATGAATCATGATATTGCCATGACGGTAGTCTGGAGTTGAGAACTCAAGAATGCCATTGACAAAAAATTTATGGACATAATGGGGTTTCAATGACTCACTCTATTAACCCCTAGGCTGTACTTAATGGTGTGGCTATATAAAAGGTATAACAGGAGAACTTAAACTACAATGTATAGTCTGTGACCCATTTACCAATGGTCTTAAGGAAACTGATCTCAAAATCATTTAAAAACTATTTTCAATTTGATAAACTGGTTACTTTACATAGTGTATCATATCATTTACATAATTAAAACATTAAAATATGAGATGCTTAACAATTTGTTTACTTATTACCACTACCAGTGTATCTATATAACGAACTTAAATTTCCCCAAGATGCATTATTATAGTGACAGTAACTTCTCCACATTTAGTAAGAAATATACAGTATGTGAACTCGATGACTTGAATAATATTACAGTATCTAGACTATGTCAATAACAAATGTGAGAAAAAAGCGTTGGGCCTAAAACAAAACCCTGAGGAACACCAGATAACCATGTGTGCAGAATAATCACTCAAACAAGGTAATCTTTCTCCCACATTAAGGACAGCAAAAAAAATGTATGCACTTTCAAATGTAGAAAAATTATGACCTACATGTACTATCTTTACTTTTCATTAAAATCTTTACGGAAATGTTGCACTTGTTAAAGTGATTGCAAAAATATGATTTGAAGTTTAAAACAAATAAATACAGAAAGACGTTACTAATCATTGTCATATTTTCTCCCATGTGAATGGTAGGAATGATGTTTTAAAATATCAAGTGCGTGCTCCATAAACTTTTAAGTTGTTTGTTTTTGTTTTAATGACCAACCGAGTCCCACCATTATTTGTGGAACCAGACTAAAATAGGAAAACTCTGCCATGATATGCACCCCAATTTATTTGGAAGTTAAATTTCACCAAAAGAAACATTCATAGTGACTTGAGCTGGGTGGGTTATGCTCAGAGCATATTATAGTCAAAGGGTACATTGCATTTATAAGTGTAGCATTTATGGTCGAAGCATACCTCATATAGGATATAAAAGGGAAAATTTCAATACGGTATAAGTGATTATTGGTGGCAATTCCTATAATCAGTGTGAAAACATGATTTACCTGTACAAATATGTTATTAAGCAACTAGAAGTAGTTTTTATGCTGATCATATATGCATACAGTTACTCGCCAATGTTTTAAGTTAGAACTACATGTACTCAGTCGTACCTTAGAGATTCCAGAAATACATTTATTTCACACCTACATGACTGTAAAACATGATCAACCTGTAAAAATATTTTATTAAGCAGCTAGAACAACTTTTGATATTGTACTTTGTAAGGCAGTGTCAGGTCAGGATCCACAATGGTTGACCGTTGACACTTTTTTTAATCGTCTGAGAACAGTCGACAATTGTTTACAGAATTATTTAGATTAATTTTCGAATAGTTTTGATAATGATCATGTGCCACGTGACGATTACCTTTTCACAGGTGCAAGATTTATTTTCAAGCAGTTTGGATTCTGATCAGAAGCTGCATAAGGCGGCTTCTGGTCAGGATGGACAATGGCTGACACTAATTTCAAGATTACTTTATGGCAAATTAGCCAAATTTGTTCCTAATTACTAAAATTTAATGTTTATGCTAGATAAAGTGGTGTCTTGGTGAAACTATCTAGGTGTATGGTAAAAAAACAAATATCAAAATTTACACGTATATAATAATGTGCGAAAAACAATCAATTATCACCTAATGCCCAATTGAAAATGTTCCCCATAAATCTGTATGTGTTAAATTGCTCTTGGACCAAAAATGGTACGCTTTGACCATAACCCCTGGAGTTCTAATCCTTACCGTTTGATGCTTTGGTCACAAATCAGTGGATGACTGGATGTAAAGCATGACTGTGTTCTACCAACCAAGACAACCATCCAACATAAAAGTTCAACATCATCATGGTTTGTTTTCTTCATTTCTTGTCCTGGCTCCACCATTTACATATTTTCTGAAAATATATTGATTTAAATTAGTGAATACTGGGTCCATGGAATTTTATAAAGCATCAAGTACGTTGAGATGTCCTTAAAGTAAAAATGTGTGAGTATATGTAACTCAAAATTTAACTCTTTGACAATATAGGATCCTTTGCAAATTTAATAAGTATTTTAATGGGTACTCTCACTCTCTGGGAAAGGTGGGTGGGGGATACATTTGAATAAATTATTTGTACAACATAGATTACGAAATTGCCAAAACAATGTGGCATTCTAGTGAATTGGATGTTCACAAAATTCGCTAAAGAAAGAATTTCAGTGGTGATTAAATAAACTATATAAAGAATCATATTTTCTAATACGTTATTGTGACTTTGAATTGATCAGTACGAAATAGACATGTGCCGAAACTGACATGGTCCGAAACATCAATGACGGAAATCGACGCTGTAGACATCACATCAACAACTACGAAATTCGACATGCGTTTTTCGCACGTTGTCGACATTATATTTATAACAATATAATCTGTTAACTTTTCTTTCGACGTTTGACGTCTTTATCACAAAAAAGCTGATCGATTCACATGCCCTTTTCATAAAAAACCGTGGGGGAACAGTGACTTCGTGAGTAGAGATATTTCCTTTGTTTGTAAGAATGATTGATATTTCATATACATAAACGTTATTTTCGGGTTCTTACCAAAGTAAATTATCACGATATGTCGTAGATTCGGGAACTCGGCAGTTTTTATTGGCGAAATCTTTCTTCGTTTCTCGACCGTTGGAATTCTCCATTTGAAATGTTCGTCCGCGCACCTGCTGTTTTTGTTGCACATTTGGAATACTCTGATAGGACCGTGATAGAAAATTAGTCCAAAACAGAGCGAAAAGATGTCCGATAACAAGTTTGTTTTTTTAAAAAGATACTCGTCGACCGGCTTTGTTCTAGATTTATAAATTTATAGATAAAAGAGAACAGCTTATTGTTACAGAAGATCTACTTACTTATTCAGCGTAATTTCAAATGTCAACATAGTCTTTACCACTTGATAAATACTGTTTAAAAATACAATCAGTATGCACTTAGTGCAAGCAAACTGCATGGTACCAGATAAGTCAGCTCCTGCAAGGTCTTTCTAAAAATCATACAAAATCAATAACACCCCCACCCCAACATTTATATGGGAAGATAACTCCAATTGCTAATGCTAGTGAAATGACAATTATAATATGGAAATATCTTGATGAGAGGAAGTGTCATTTACAAGGGCTATAACCCTGGCATCAGCTATAACCCTGGCATCATTTTTAATACCCCTTTGTAATAATTGTTAGTCTGAAAAATAATTTCAGTTCTGCTGAAGTTAATGAAGTTAAATTTCATATATGGAAAGAGACTATTGAGAAAGTGGGACAATTTAACATGGGCCACAACTCTGGCATCAGATTTTTTAAAGTTAATTATTACCCTTTGTCATATGTTCTTGCCCAAAAGATAACTCCAGTTCTACTGATGCTAGTGAAATGATTTTTCATACATGTAAAGAACTTGATGAGAGAGAGTTTGCTTTGTACAAGGGCCATTATTTGAACTCTGTCATCAATATTTTTGGAATTTTTCCCTTTGTTTTATTTTCTTGTCTTTAAGATTACTCCAGTTTAACTGATGCTAGTGAAATGAAACTTCATATATGGAAATAACTTAAAGAGATTAAGTGCCTATTACAGGGTCCATAACTCTGACATTGATATTTTCAGAGTTATTCCCCTTTGTTAAATTTGTCCAAACAACCTTCCTCAATTGTACATATATGACTTCTTTGTTATATGGCGATAATTTTGAATCCACGAACACCCTGATTTTGTTAAATAATGAAAAAGATACAATTTTTTAAAACTTTTTCCATGTTTTGGACTTAGACTTTTTTCAAGCAAATGAGAATAATGAAACTACATTTAAGTTCTTATATATAGTGTGGATAATAGATTGCGAAAACCGCAAGCTTGCGCATGCATGCAACTATCTCGCTAGCTTGCGCAAGCTTGCAGACATTTTGAAAAAGATTGCGCATGCTTGCGCAAGCTATTTGACTACCATGAACAATCTTAATCTGGATGAAACTAGCTTGCGCAAGCTTGTCGCGAGCTTAAGGCAAGCTAGCGACAAGCTAGCATTTTGGTTTGGGTTACCTTGGTCACGTTTGTTTATATTAGAGAATATCCCCAGGTAAAATCCCGTGCAAGTTGCTTCTGTCTGAAAGGTGAATCCCGTGCTGATATTGGTTGTTTAGTTGTACAAAATTAAGTGTGAGGCCCCATAATCCATTACATTTTTACTATGCCTAAATCCACGAACTCTTCATCAGGAATAAAGAGAATTGCAATTACTTTTCAAACCGAAGCTCTAACATTTCTACATTAATTACAGAGCTCCAGATTAAAGAGAGAGAAACTTGAACAAGTCCAACATTTTCTCACTCAGTTCAGCACCAAATCCTATGGTGTGACTACTCATTAGAATCGTCTCAAAGAGAGATGGTTCTAATGAGTAGTCACACCATAGGGCTTAATTCAGAAATAAAAATTTAGTTTTGGAAATAGTCCCCTTATTTGGAGCTAATATGTATCAATGTTCGAGTTGTATTGCACTAACGTTTACATTACGTTTCCTTTAAACGATAAAATAATTACGGTTTTCGAACTGATCTGGAAACATTCTGTTGAAAATTTGATAATGGTAAGTTGGTGTAGATCGTCTGGTAAGAACATGTTCTTCTACTTTTTATCGCATTTAGTTATTTTGCGTTTTGTTGATAAAACTTTCGTATGAGTGGCAGATGGTTCGGATCCTATTCAGATACGAAATGGCTCCAGTGTCCGATTAGGATCTTACATGTACGAAAATGACAGTATGGTCAGTTAATACGTTTAATGTACCCCAGTCAGGGCCTCGTTCGGTTAGTTGTAAACTGCTATGGTATGCGATAGCTTAACGGTGAGGCGTTGCCGGGTCGTGAAAGATAGGCTGTTGAATAACTTGAAATCACCCTTCGGAAAAGTGTCCCTTAGAAGTGTAAACTTTATATAGAAGTTATGAATAAATCTTTTTTATTACGAAGAGAAAAAAATATTTCTTTTTTGTCAGAGTTGGTATATGTATATCATAAATCTATGCAAAATTCCATTTGTCTCCGTTTTCTTGTTATGGAGATATTTGAAAATTATCGTGTTTTTTTGAACTGCAAACGACCTATACCCCTGTAGATAGTTTGAGTCAAAGCATGCAGAGCATGCACTAACGGTGGTAGCGTCTAGGCAAAGAATCATTCAGGTGTCTCATGTGAGGCCCGCACCTAATATTTGATAGCTTGGTTAGTAAAACCCATTGAAAAACCTATTGAGATCTATTATGTAAGGGCCTCTTTTCAAAGCTGAGCCATCGCCTGAAAATTTTTCTCATGCTGTATACCGGTGTAACAGCCCAGAATTTCCCCCCAGTCAGTTTTTTCCCCGGGGAAAGACTGGACTAGTCCAGTTTTTCCCCGGTGAAAAAACTGACTAGTCCAGTTTTTCCCCACCCGGTCCAGTTTTTCCCCCCCTTCTTACTGAACTTGATGGTGGGGAAATTCTGGGATAGTCCAGTTTTTCCCCCCTTCCCCATTTTTTTAACCAGGCTTTTCAATGAAAAAAAAAACCCAGGTTAATTTTAATTGTATGTGTCCAGTTTTTCTTCTCTTTCTTCTCTTTCAAACTAACTACTGTGGAGGGTGGGAAGACTTTGTGTACATTTGCATTAACCAAATTGTGAGGGGGGGAAAACTGGACTAGTCCAGAATTTCCCCACCTCCAAAGTAATTTGTTTGAGAGGGGAGAAAAACAGGACTAGTCAAGACTTTGCGTACATCTGCATTAACCAAATTGTGAGGGGGAAAAACTAGACTAGTCCAGAATTTCCCCCCTCTTAGTTAGTTTGTTTGAAACGAGTGAAAAACTGGACTAGCCAAGACTTTGCGTCCATCTGCATAAATACAGTTGTGAGGGGGGAAAAACTGGACTAGTCCAGAATTTCCCCACCTCCACAGTAATTTGTTTGAGAGGGGAGAAAAACTGGACTATCAAAGACTTTGCGTACATCTGCATTTATCAAATTGGGAGGGGGGAAAAACTAGACTAGTCCAGAATTTCCCCACCTCCACAGTAGTTTGATGGAGAGGGGAGAAAAACTGGACTAGCGAAGACTTTGCGTACATTTGCATTAACCAAATTGTGAGGGGGGAAAAACTAGACTAGTCCAGAATTTCCCCCCTCTGAGTTAGTTTGTTTGAGACGAGTGAAAAACTGGACTAGCCAAGACCTTGTGCCCATCTGCATAAATACAGTTGTGAGGGGGGAAAAACTGGACTAGTCCAGAATTTCCCCACCTCCACAGTAATTTGTTTGAGAGGGGAGAAAAACTGGACTATCAAAGACTTTGCGTACATCTGCATTTATCAAATTGGGAGGGGGGAAAAACTAGACTAGTCCAGAATTTCCCCACCTCCACAGTAGTTTGATGGAGAGGGGAGAAAAACTGGACTAGCGAAGACTTTGCGTACATTTGCATTAACCAAATTGTGAGGGGGGAAAAACTAGACTAGTCCAGAATTTCCCCCCTCTGAGTTAGTTTGTTTGAGACGAGTGAAAAACTGGACTAGCCAAGACCTTGTGCCCATCTGCATAAATACAGTTGTGAGGGGGGAAAAACTGGACTAGTCCAGAATTTCCCCACCTCCACAGTAATTTGTTTGAGAGGGGAGAAAAACTGGACTATCCAAGACTTTGCGTACATCTGCATTTATCAAATTGGGAGGGGGGAAAAACTAGACTAGTCCAGAATTTCCCCACCTCCACAGTAGTTTGATGGAGAGGGGAGAAAAACTGGACTAGCGAAGACTTTGCGTACATTTGCATTAACCAAATTGTGAGGGGGGAAAAACTAGACTAGTCCAGAATTTCCCCCCTCTGAGTTAGTTTGTTTGAGACGAGTGAAAAACTGGACTAGCCAAGACCTTGTGCCCATCTGCATAAATACAGTTGTGAGGGGGGAAAAACTGGACTAGTCCAGAATTTCCCCACCTCCACAGTAATTTGTTTGAGAGGGGAGAAAAACTGGACTATCCAAGACTTTGCGTACATCTGCATTAATCAAATTGTGAGGGGGGAAAAACTAGACTAGTCCAGAATTTCCCCCCTCCACAGTAGTTTGATGGAGAGGGGAGAAAAACTGGACTAGCGAAGACTTTGCGTACATTTGCATTAACCAAATTGTGAGGGGGGAAAAACTAGACTAGTCCAGAATTTCCCCCCCTCTGAGTTAGTTTGTTTGAGACGAGTGAAAAACTGGACTAGCCAAGACTTTGCGTACAACTGCATAAATGAAATTGTGAGGGGGGAAAAACTTGACTAGCCCAGAATTTACACACCTCCACAGTAGTTTGTTTGAGAGGGGAGAAAAACTGGACTAGTCAAGACTTTGCGTACATCTGCATTAATCAAATTGTGAGGGGGGAAAACTAGACTAGTCCAGAATTTCCCCACCCCCACAGAAGTAAGTTTGGAGAGGGGAAATAAGTTATAATGGTCAAGACTTTGCCAATATCTGCATTAATCAAATTATGATGGGGGGAAACACTGTTTGAGACAAGTTAAAAACTGGACTAGCCAGGACTTTGAGTACATCTGCATAAATGAAATTGTGAGGGGGGGGATCTAGAATGGTCCACAATTTCCCCACCCCCTATAAATTTAAGTTTGAAGAGGGGAAATACGTTAGACTGGTCAAGACTTTGCATCCATCTGCATAAATACAATTGTGATGGGGGGAAAAACTGGACTAGTCCAGAATTTCCCCACCTCCACAGTAGTTTGATTGAGAGGGGAGAAAAACTGGACTAGCCAAGACTTTGCGTACCTCTACATTAATCAAATTGTGAGGGGGGAAATACTAGACTAGTCCAGTATTTCCCCACCTCAACTTCATATAAAATATTCAGTAAGATAGGGGATAAAAAAGAACTAGCTGAGAATGTCCTGCCATCACTTCAGTAAACAAATAATGAGGGAGAAAACATTTGATGCAAGTATGAGATATGATGAAGATTTGCCTAAAAGTGTCGCTTTTTAGCACATTTACAAGGTTTTTGTATGATCTGACCTAGTGCAAATTTTTGACCCCACATGACTCTCTTTTGAATTTGACCTAGATTGAATCATGATCAACATTAGGTGCAAATCTGATGAAGATTGGCCCAAAATTGAGGCCTCTAAAATGTTTAAAAGAAACATAGTGGGGGAAAATTTGGCCCAAAATTGAGGCCTCTAAAATGTTTAAAAGAAACATAGTGGGGGAAAATTTGACAAGTCCAGAAGTTCTCCAGTTCCTACGTAGTAAAAAAACATAGGGGGGAAAACTGGACTAGTCCAGAATTTCTCCCCCTTCATTTAATAAAATAGGGGGGAAAAAACTGACAGGGTGGGGAAAAACTGGACTAGTCAGTTTTTTCCCCGGGGAAAAACTAGACTAGTCCAGTTTTTCCCCGGGGAAAAAACTGACTGGGGAAAAACTGGACTGTTACACCGGTATACACCTGTATTTTGACACCTAATGAACAATGGAGGGGGAATCAATGAATGGACTGGCTTAATGTCTTTAACCTTTTACCCCATAGCTTGTTTCTAGTTTTGAAGACAAGTGACCACTTAAAGCAGGTTACTTTCAGCCTGCTTTAAGCTACCATCTGCAAGGATATAAGATTTTTTCTTGTGAGGTAGTGCCCTATATTCATAATTGTATAAAGTGGAACTAATTTCTTCAATGGAGGAATAGATGAAAGGCGTCAAAAGGCATATTTATGGGGTAATGGGTTAAAGGCACTTCTGTGGAGCAGCTAGATGTTGACAGACCTATAATATATTGACAATGAATATATTTATATTTGCAGCAATGTTGTGGAATTGTTTGAGTCTGTTTCCCAAGTGCTTGATGCTCCATCAAAGAAGACCTTGTGGATGTTCATACTGGCCAGGCTATCAACACAACACCAGCAGCACTGTATTAACCAGATCAACATGCCCAGGAAAATATTGATGGGTGAGAAAAACATCTCTTTCAGGGCTACCATAAGTTGCTCATGAAAAATTCTTAAAATTTCAAAATTTTAAATTTTCCAAGCATGATGATCTTTATAAAAATATACAAAAAATATATATAAATAAACCTATTTTCAATAAAATCCGAATATTTTGGGAAAAAACATATATCGGTCCGTAGAAATTGAGAAAATTCCAAAGGTTTTGGAAAAATCTGTAGAAGTAGCAGTCCTGGGGCCCGTTTCATAAAACTTTGTATGACCAAAAATGTTTGTAAGTCAAAACTTTAAAATACATTTAATTTCTTATTTCTCTATCTAATTATGTCTTGTGACATCTCTTTGGAATCGTCTTTTCAAGAAGATTCCAAAGAGATGTCACAAGACAGGAATAGATGGAGAAATTAATGAGACTTTTATAATCTGACTTACTACAACATTTGTTGTACAAAGTTTTATGAAACGGGCCCCTGCTCTTAAAGCTTCTACACAATAAGAAATTATTGTCTATATAATTGGTAGTCTGCAACACTTCTCAGAGTTGATTTATCTGTAATTTCTTTCATACAAAATCCTCAGAGTGTCAAACTGTTTGGATCCAGATGATTCCCCGAGATGCATGTCGTCTTATCTGGATCCAAACTGTTTGCAACAGTGATCACAAATTTGCCCACAGTGTGCAGAAAATTGAGTGGAATTTAAAGTTAGAAATCTAAGTATTAGATCTCATGGGTATTTGACCCATTACCCCATAAATACGCTTACAACTTTAATTTATTCCTCTACTGAAGAAAATACTTCTATTTGATTCATGCAGTCACAAATATATATCTTAAGAAATGTTTTCTGTACTCTAGAAGATGGTACCTTAAAGCAGGCTGAAAGTAAAGCAGAATGCGCCTTATGGCGCATTCTAATTTACTTTCAACCTGCTTTAAGTGGTCACCTATCTTCAAAACTAGAAACCAGCTAAGGGGTATTGGGTTAAGGAATTTAGTATTTGAGGCTCTAGCAATGTCTGATGGGCATACTTTGTTCTTACAGTGGAGAATCTGTTATTCTTTCCCGTTTAAACGCAAACGTACGCAAACGCATTGCACTAAAACATAGAAAAGGACAACTTTTCAACAATTTTGACTATTCATGTTGATCTGAGTGACAAACAGTTTGGAGCCTGATCAGACGCCGTGTAATCGGCGTCTGATCTGGCTCCAAACTGTTTGCACTGCAAATAATAGTTTTAGCGTAAACGCGTTTACTGGGAAAGAATAACAGATTCTCCACTGTATGTCCATCTGTAAAATCATTCATGAAATACATTGCATTGTATTTGCAACATATGGGTATATTATTTAATATACTGCTGAAACATTGTATGTGTATGGAACATGTTCCAATTTCTAATTATGTCTAGTCCATTTTGACTTTTTAGGAATGTTAAAAACAATATATTGCTCAATGATAAACAGTGCAGATCCTGATCAGAGGGTTCTTTTAGGAGCTCTCTGATCTTAGTCTATACTGTTGGCATAGGACAAGTATGCTCTTCACAGGTACACTGTTGATAAATGACAAGAATACTCATTGCCAGGGCTCCATGCAGTAATATCCATCCAAAACAATTTGATATATACAGTTAAACCTCGCTATTACGACCACTAAATTATGTTAATTATTAGGGTGTTTAGGATAGGTGACCGCTTAAAGCAAGGTGACAGTGAAACAGAAAGCTCCTATGGGAGCTTTCTGTTTCACTGTAACCTTGCTTTAAGCTGTCACCTGTCTATTATACACTCAATTAGCCTTCGTTTTAGTGGTCGTACAGTGGAGAATCTGTTATTCTTTCCCAATAAACGCGTTTACGCTAAAACTATTATTTGCAGTGCAAACAGTTTGGAGCCAGATCAGACGCCGGGTTACCCGGCGTCTGATCAGGCTCCAAACTGTTTGCCACCAAGATAAACAAGAATTATCAGAATTGTCCAAAAGTTGTTCTTTTCTACGTTTTAGTGTTTTGCGTTTGCGTACGTTTGCGTTTAAAAGGGAAAGAATAACAGATTCTCCACTGTAATAGCGAGGTTTTACTGTATATGGTTATGTGCCATTTTGCCTAACATATAATACAGAGGCTTTGATTTTGGAAACAAAAACAGTCTTAAAGGTTTGAGGTTTTGAGTTTTAACTAAAGTTTATCTTGTTCATTAATTTTATACTATAGCAATAGTATAAATATGTATGTTTCCTTCTGTTTTATAGAATGTGTTGAGCAGCCAAGCAGCAACAAAGGGAAGGTACAGACATGGACCTCAGATAGTGAGTTTTAACCTAGGACAATTTTCAATTTTATAAAGTCTTTTCTTAGAGAAATAAGAACAGATTTGAAGAACACTGGTTTTAGATTCACTGAAATAAAAATGGCAGAGTCAAACTAGAAGACAGATTGTAAGAACATTATATTGGACCCACTGAAATCTCGATTGAAATGCAAAATTTTAATCATCTATATCAAACTAATAAAGCATTTATGGTAATGTTGTGTTTAAGATGGGATTTGCTTGCTATAAGCTGACCCCTGTATTAAACACTAAATGAAAACGCAAACAAAATGCAATAAAATGGAGAAAATGACAGATTGTTGACAATTATGATTACTTATTTGCATCTCAGTTGCAAATACTTTGGAGTCTGGCATCTGATCTGGTTTCAAACTGTTTGCAATTGAAATAATAGTTTTAGTGTAAATGTGTTTATTGGGAAACAATATTCAGGGCTGTCTTTTCTCCGGATTTTTCCTAAGTCTTCGGATTTTTATCCTTGCAGATGGTAGCTTAAAACAGGCTGAAAGTAAAGCAGAATGCGCCTTAAGGCGCATTCTGCTTTACTTTCAACCTGTTTTAAGCAGTCATGTGCCTTCAAAACAAGAAACAGACTAAAGGGTAAAGGTACGATTAATAAAATTGCATCTGAAAAATTGAAAATTTGAAATCTTAGGATTTTTCTGATCAACTTATGGCAGCCCTGAATATTGTCTCTGTCCACTGTAACCGATATATTTTCTCTACAGGAGCAGACAGTAGCAGTACATCAGGGGGTGGCTCTCAGGGGGAACAGCAGAAAACTAACATCAAAATCTCCTCATTCCAACAGCAGGTGGAATACCTGCTCACCTCCAGGGAGAGGTCTGTGCTGAAAAAGGCCCTGCAGCTGTATGCGGAAAACAGGTAGAGTAATAGAGATCAGACTTTATACAGTAAACTTGTGCTTGTAACCCTTAGAAAAAGTTAACAGCATAAACAATATTTTCTATAAGAGCATAAATGCTCTTATAGAAAAAATTGTTTATGCTGTTAAGTTTTTCTCATTGAAAGAAATTAATCCAAATATTCCAAAGGTTTCATTCCAAATATTCCAGAGATTTGTATGAGTTTGGACATTAGAATTTCCTTGTAGGTGATCTGTGCCTGCCTGTGGAAACTCCAGTGTCTCTCTCCAAACACGGTTGTTTTCAATTTGATTAGTCATGTAAGTATTGTAGTGTAAAATATAATATTTTCTTTACCTTGAAAATCACTCCCAGGGGTTTTCTTAATGCCCGCGTCACACTGTCCCGAAGTTGACAACAGATGGACACACGATAGACGAAATGTTCACATTCGGACCTGATCGTGTAATCATCGGATCATTCGTGAGGGCATCCTCAGCCACCGTGTGGGCTCCGGCTGTATTTTACGGGCATCGGGAGCAACTTCGTGAGCGATGAAAAAATCTTTGGCTGTCAAAAAAGCTGCCGAAGGACCTTCCGAAGGTTCGTTTTCGTGTTGACTTCGTGTTTCCATTTGTCCCTTCGTAATGCCATCGTGTGGGCATCTTGTCAAATCGTGTCGCCTTCGTGTTTCTCTCGTGTGATCATCGGTACCATCGGGCATTTTTCTCCTCACGAAGACAATACGAAGGAAACACGAAGCCGCCCCAAGTCTTAGGAAGGCAACACGACTTCGTGAAGCCATCGCAATGATGTCGTGAAGCTATCGTGAAGCTATCGTATTATAGTACGATGGCATCGAAATGAGACTACGATGTGACCAAAAAAAAAAATAATGAGTTACAAACAGTTTGAACCAAGATCAGACGATTCTTACTGTTTTTACTCTCAGGGTCTTAATATTTTCCTCCCTGCAACAACTCCTTCCGAACAAAATACATAATCTGCCTCTTGTTGGATGGTGTTGTAGAGAGGGAGCCCTCTATTGCATAATGCCTTAAGCATAACGTGAAATAATAGATATAATTTTTGAAATTTATTTTCCAAACACCTAGTACTTGTTATTGTTTGCACTTATGAAATAAAGGTTCAACATTGAAATAATAAGAAACAACAGCACTATTTATAACTACCACTGAATCACATAAATAATGTGGTGTTTAACCCATTACCCAATAGCCTATTTCTAGTTTTGAGGACAGGTACTCATTTCAAGCAGATTGGAAGTAAGACAGAATGTGCTTGAAGGTATGTACTTTCAACCGGCTTTAAGCTGCCATCTATTAAAATTAGAAATTTTTGTTTTGTTGTACATCAGGGCGGTCACTAGTTGATTGCTATTATTAATGTTAATGTTATTATTATAATTATTATCATTATGATTAGTTTTATTACAATGTACCAGATTTATATTGATGATTATGAAAGTTGATCATGAAAAGTCCCTTATATTTCCAAATGTCCTCTATTTGAAACGGATTTTTTTATGAATTGTACCTTAAACCCTCTACCAAAAGTCAATTTCTAGACACGTGACCACATAAAGTATAGGTTAAAAAAGCAGAATGCGCATTTTATTTTACTTTCACTATAGTTCAAGCTATCACCTTTCTTTCTTATAACCAATAAGAATTTTCTTTAATGGACGCAATGAACAAGCTTAACTGTAGTTTAAAATCTCAAGTTTAAAAATGTCAAGTCCGGGACAACTCGTTATTTTTTTCAACTAATATCTTTCCCCTTCCATGTCCTCCTTTTCGTGACATGATGAATTTAAAACCTACGTAAATTTTAAGTTACATTAGATCTAAAATTGGTAAATATATGGCGGCTTTTAATCTTAGATCAGCGACTGAACTTTCCCGCCGTCTATCGAATGTTTAATACCATCGGAAGGTCATGTGATGCCTTCGTGACTGCATCATACTCTCAACACGACGTCGTGTAGCTATCGTGTGACCTTCGTGTGGCCTTCGGGTAAACTTCCTGTGAAAATCCGCATATTCGTGTTGACTTCGTGTGTGGTTCGGTTGCCATCGTGTAGCCTTCTGTAGGCACCGTACTTGCCTTCGTGTTGGTTTGCCTGTTGAGCCAGGTTCGGGGCCACCTTCGCGCGAAATTCAAAATTCCATGTTCGTGTGGCCTTCTGGTGTCAAAATCGGGACAGTGTGACACGGGCATTAACATTGTCTGTGGTTTGTTCAAAGGAAGTGGATTGTTCCCCATGTGGCAGTTGATTACCAATGAAGTAATAATATTAACAGTCAATGGTTGCCAATGGGATGTCATGGACTTTGCACAGCTATGATGTTACCATAGAACTCCATACAAGTGTTTGTTTGACCAGTAATTTGTATCTCTTAATTAACCAAACACCCCTTAGAAATGCCTTTTTACGTCTGTATTTTATTTCCCCACTGACTAAAATAGTTCCACTTTAAACAGTCATGATTATATAAGAAGAAATATTTCCTAACACATAGCAGCTTTAAGCAGGCTGAGAGTACAGCACATTCTTTAGGCACATTCTGCTTTACTTTAATCCTGCTTTAAGTAGTCACATGTCTTCAAAATAGACACATGCTATGGGGTAAAGGGTTAACACATCTTGATCATTTTCTGCTGCTTAGTTTATTTGAATTGTTGAATCATGTACAGTAAAACCTCTCTATTACGACCACTACATGTTGTTAATTATTAGGGTGTTTACGATAGGTGACTGGTTAAAGCAAGGTGACAGTGAAACAGAAAGGTGACTGGTTAAAGCAAGGTGACAGTGAAACAGAAAGCTCCTTTAGGAGCTTTCTGTTTCACTGTCACCTTGATTTAAGCTGCCACCTCTCTATTATACAATCAATTAGCCTTCGTTTTAGTGGTCGTAATAGCAAGGTTTTACTGTATTATCAAATTACAGGAATGTCGACCATCTAACTGAGGACCTAGATGTAGTGCTGGACACTCCATCCAAGAGGACATTGTGGATGTATATAATCCCCCTGCTGTCACAGTCTCACCAGGAGATGGTCAGACAGAGAGTCAACAGCAAGTCTGATAGTGATAAATATGGTACGTTTAACTCACCCCCTGAGAGTTTTATATGAGCATTCCAGTTTCCCATTAACTCATTATCCCCTGAAACGTCCAATAGGCAATTCCAGTTTACAAGAAAGGCTGGTCCATTTTAGACTATAAACCCTTTCCCCCATAGAAGCGCCTTTTAGCACATTGAATTTATTCATCCACTGTAAAAAATAGTTCCATTTTTTACAGCCATGAAAATGAATAACCAGAAATATTTTGTAAATCCTAGCAGATGATTGCTTTAAGCAGGTTTGCATTAGACCAGTGTACTCTTAACAGGTACACTTTTAGTGAAGGATGCATATATGTATCACTAGGGCTCAATGAATTAAGTCTAGTCCTCTTTTGGTTCAGCTGGCATGTAATGCCCCAGGGAAATTGTCTGTGGAATGTCCCCCTCCCTTGAAATTTTGCCTCCATTTATAGAATTTTACCCAGGATATCCCCTAGTCCTTCTACCTTACAAAATATTGCTCTCTTTTACTTCTTTCTGTTTATAATGTAAACCCACTGGAAATCTGACCCTTTTGCACTCATTTCTGCTAAAAAACATTAGCAAACAGAATACCGGTACAGTGTTCATTCTGGGATGCGCCCTTGCGGGATTCACGCATAAAAATCACAAATGGCGCAAAGAGAATTTTGTATGTGGGCCATATCGGCGCACAGAAATCCGTAATCCCGCAACGAAATCTTACTTGAAGGGCCATTAGATTTGTCTAGTTTCACTTTCGTGTCGAAATTTCCGTGAAGACAGCAGCGAATACTAGACCCAATTTGATTGGTTTATTAATATATCACGCTTCCCGGTAATGGGGTGCTCAATCGAGATCTCTCTTCGACTTTCGTTTGATCTGTACATGCCCGAGTAGCTGCGATTGCATGTTGCTTAGTTACAGCCTCCGGTGATAAGTATTGATAACGTTGATTGGTTGTTGATATCTTGTGGCCGGTTTCCGGGAAGGGGTATAAAAGCCGGTCCCGGCCCGAACTTTGACGAACCGAAACGTAAATTGCCGTACCGAACATTTTTTGGGAGTTTGAATCGGTCTGCGATTGAATCACATGTCAGTGTTGTTTTTAAAAGCAAAGTATGTCGAAACGAACCAAAAATGGATGCGAGGGTAAAACTCTAAATTGCATTTCTTTATTACACAGCCGAAAACAAATTATAATGTCCCTACACAGATCGAGAATGCGTCTGAACGGTTACCACTCGCACCCCGACTAAATCGAACTCGAGAAAATGGCCGACGATCACAAAGCCTACATGTAGCTAAATTCAAATGGCTACGCTACAACAGTGGTAAAAAATAGTGAATTTGTGAACTATGCAAAGAGAACACTCGGCTTACCAATTTTTGTTAACGGCTGTTTAAATTTTAGGACAAACACTTTGATAACACATGCTTAGAGTAGCGATCGCTAGTTCTGTATTAAAAGTCGGCAAAGAAAAATCCATTAACAATTGCATGAAGACAGCTCACTATTTGGGTAAAACAGACCTTCCACTAAGCAAGTATGAATTTCTTGTGTCAGGAATATACCTGATATTCATGAAATAGACAGTGTATACTGCATGGTTATCACAAAGAGACAACAATAGGTAGGAAAAAGTTATTTTATTTCCACATTGGTTTATTTCAGTTCTTGATGCATGTTACAGTTTCTGTTCTGCATGTGTTTTCAGTAATCTAAGGTGTTTTAAGCTCGGCCCACCAAAACTGTCAAATGGCCCACTTCTCTGATGACTGGTGGGCCAATGGCCCACCAGTCATCCATTCCAGAATGATCACTGCCGGTAAGTGATGAAAGGGGAAAATCACAAACTGAAGAAAAAAAAACAGTTTAAAAGAAAACTCAATTTACCTATACGTATTTGCCTAGGATTTTCATCGTCACCCAACTTCATCACACATTGGAAGTATATTGCCCCCTCTATGTAAAGATTTAATTCTGTTCATAATTTCAAATAATTTTCAAGTAGTTTTGTCTGAAACCAAAGTACACTAAGCTTAGATATTTGGCAAAAAGCATCATCTAAATGTCCTCTATCAAGATTATACAAATTATATCCCTGAGGTAAAAACTTACCTCGCCCAAGGGATCACAGTTTTACACAGAATAATATACACATGTAGTAAAATCTTCAAACATCTTCTCCTCTGACACTTTATATGGCCAGGACTTTGATATTTGGCATGGTGGCACTTGAAGATGTCCTTTACCAATGTTGCTGAAATGTGTCAAATTTACACTCATCTCCACATTTTCATTGCATCATTTCAATGGGGTATGCTATTAAAAATTCTGTTGGTTCTGAAATTTGTAAATAATGACAGTGAAGACCTGTAGATGTCGATTTGAAAGCAACAAATTGTCTGGGTCTACATTATTTGCAGTGATGACTTGTTGCGATGCAACTCATATAATTCTATCTGTCTGAATGAAAATTGATAAAATATATTTTTTCTATCCATTAACAGCTTCAGACTCATCATCCAGAAAATCCAAAAACAGAAAGGGACCTGTAAGTAGTTTTAAATCTATCTGATTATATAAGAGTTTTAAATATTAGGATGTTTTAATATTTACAGTGAAACTTGCATACAACAGCCACTCTAAATAACATAAGTTTTTAAGAAGGAATTAGTAGCCTAATTAAGAAGTAATAAATTCATACCCGTGTTTTATCTTTCAATAAAACACGGGTAGGAGTTGAGATGTGTGTAATATTTAATTCAATAGACTGAAGGCAGAGCAATTTAATTACCAGCATTTCGACAACTACCCTTGTTTTATTGCACAATGATACACTGATATGAATTTATTATCAATTTTTGATTCTAACACTTCAATTTAACCACAATTTGCAAAGGCTCAATGGAGCTATATTTCTTGGCTTACGCATTTTCAAAGCTATATTACGTCATGTTAATCCATTACAGGGTGTGCATGTTTTATTGAGACTTTAAACACAGAAACGTTCCTTCTTTGTTTATATAGGGGTGTACGTGAGATGTGTTAGAATGCAGGGTAAAAGTGAAGGAATAAGCCCCTAAAAGAGTTTTTTTGCATCACTTTTGTCCTGCATTGATCAGTCTTTAGATAGTCCTATTTACTTTTAAAGGGTGGCCAATTAACTCTTTCCTCCCTGAAACTTTAAATGGACAATTCCAGTTTCATATTTAGTCTAGTCCATTTCTGACTTTTAAGGGTTGTTTTTGTGAATGTTTGGCATTGTGACAAACAGTGAAGACCCTGATCAGAGGGCTCCGAAAGGAGCCCTCTGATCAGGGTCTTCACTGTTTGCACAGGACAAGTGTACTATTCACATGTACACTGTTTGAAAAGCACGCCTATATGCGGGACCAGGGTTCAAAGAGTAATAAAAGGTTAGTATTGTGCTTGTTTGCTAAGGTAATACTGTATACTGTGTGTTGAGATACCTATTCAGTAAGGAAACATTTAGTCCTCTAAGACAGGCAACCTCCTATTGTAGCACAATGGTAATACAGAAAGTTTCTAAACTAGTTTTCTTCAATATTATTATCCTGCACTTAGCTGCCATCTTTTTATAAGATTGGGAATGCACTGCACTTAAGTGGCTACTAAACTATATCAGTTACTATATTTTAAACGTCATTTAAGTGAAAATAAACATAACTAACAGTGATGATCCAGATAAGATTCAGTCGTTTGTGCCATCAAATCATACCTACATTTTTTTGCCAATGTATGTAATGCTTAACATAAATAGGTTAATTCATCTATTATATTTTTTTTGTACAAGACTTTCATGTGAAAGTCTTTCAAAGTGTTAGTTAATAGCATCTGAATGTTTTCTCACTATTATCATCAAGGCATTACATGGCTAATCTAGGTTAAGAGTTTTTGCAACATTGTTCTGTTTATGACTAGATTAATATACATACATAACACTTGTCTCATATAGAGAAGCCAATGGGAAATTGATTTATTATCCTACTACTGGGTCAGGTAATCAACTCTAACAATACTAATTGAAAATAAAGTGGTAGTTACGTATATAATGGGTTGTATCAACTTAAGATAATGATTGTTTTGTTGTCTGATGTCAGATCTGTATACTGTCAGACACTATAAGTGATGCTTATTCACCTTTTAACCGATTATCCTGTAGCCTGTTTCTAGTTTTAAAGATGAGTGACCACTTAACCCATTACCCCATGGCCTGTTTCTAGTTTGGAAGTAAGGTGACCACTTAAATCAGGTTGAAAGTAAAGCAGAATGTGCCTTAAGGCACATTTTCTCTAATTTCAGCCTGCTTTAAGCTACCACCTGCTAGGATAAAGGAAATTCTTCTTCTGGTGCATATACTGTATAAATTGGAACTATTTTCATCAGTTAAGGAATATATTTAAGACAGAAAAAACTGTATTTATGGGGTAATGGGTTAAAGCAAATTTAAAGTAAAGTAGAATATGCCTTCTCCATTCTGCTTTTTTCAGCCTTCTTTGGGCTACCATCTGGTAGGATGTAGTATATATTTTGTATGGTGCATATTCAGGACTGTATAAATAAGAAATATTTTCCTTTTTGGCGGAATAAATTATGTTAAAATGCATATTTGTAGAGTAATGAGTTAAAATGTAGCAATGAAATAACTCACATTTGAAAACAGTTTGTATGATTTAAAATTCATTTTGCTCGGATATTTCTTGAAATATTTAGAGGAATAAGTAATTGTAACTTGTAAGACATAACAAATAGCAATTTTTGAAGCCATCACAAAAGTTGCAGCATATAATGTTATAGGTTTCCAATTGAGGGTATGCTGTAAAAATAACTAATTAACTTTTAAGAACATGTTTATGCAAGAAGCAAGTACCATAACCTTCAAAGTTATCTGTTTTCCTTATCAATCACAAAGGTCCTGTATTCAATCTGTTTTCAAACATCATTTAAGATGTGTAGCATTATGTGGGTTCAGTATTAACTAGACCAAGGCTATAACATAGATTTGTAGCTCTATTTCTCCTTGGAATGTGTTTTCAGATGCTCAAGAAATTGTTTGTTGAACACTGATTATTACCTGTATTACAAACCTATTTGTGATCTAATGAAAGTATGTGAATTATATGAAACACCCTTAAACAAGATATCGGATTGCATTGCTAGTGAAGTGCAGTAAGGTTGATCTTCACCTAAAGACAGTGGAGAAAACATTATTCTTTCTCAATAAATTTGTTTGTGCTAAAACAATTATATATCCAGTGCAAATAGTTTAAAATCAGACCAGATGCTGAGTTACTCGGCATCTAGAGAGGCTTTTAAGTGTGTAGTCTAATTTCAATTGTATTTGTTTTCCAGCCTTACATGTCCTCTGAAGATGATGAGCATGAGCTGTTTTCAAAATCTGGTGCTAGGAAATTACGGTCCAAGCATGGGCATGGTATGTATAAAGGTCTGCTGATTTAGGAAAGGCATTATGGAGAGTACAGAAATATGACAGAGCTTTAACCCACTGCACCAATATGCCTTTAATCCATTACTCCATAGATACACATTTAAACACATTTAATGTATTCCCCCATGGAAAAAATAGTTCATGAATGATTTTATGTATCATAAATATTTTATATATTTTAGCTTATAGTAGCTTAAAGCAGACTGAAAGTAAAACAGAGTGTGCCTTAAGTTCATTCTGCTTTACTTTCAACCTGCTGTAAGTAGTCACTGTCTTTAAAGGTAGAAAAAGGCTATAAAGTAAAGTAATAATTTATTCATCCAAGGAAAAAAACAGTTCCACTTTATACAGATAATACAGTTATCGTTTCCTATATTCTAGCAGATGGTAGCTTGAAGTAGATTAAAAGTAAAGAAGAATGCATGTAAAGGGGCACTCTACTTTATTTCCAACCTGCTTAAAGTGGTCACCTGTCTTCAAAATTGTAAACAATCTATATCGTAAAAGGTTAACTCTTTCCTCCTCATAAGCATCATATGACACTTACAATATCACCCCTTTCTCCACCTAATAATCATTGGATGCCACAACCTTGTCTTTATAAATGCCTACAAATGAGGATCCTATTATTTTGAGTTAACCCATTACCCCATAAATACACCTCTAATGTATTCCTCCACTGAAGAAAATAGCCATGAATATACAAAATAAGAAATATTTTCTCTTTCCTACCAGATTTTAGCTTAAAGCAGGCTGAAACTAAAGCATTCTGCTTTAATTTCAACCTGCTTTAAGTGGTCACCTATCTTCATTATAAGAAACAGGCTATGGGGTAATGGGTTAAAAGCAGAAAGCTTCTTTATATTTTATATTGCTCAAAGCAATCACCTCTTTTAAAGAAAGAAATACTGAATATGCTACATGTATATGGTTTATGTTCTGATGGCTACTTGTGGATTTTTAGGAAACCCTAAGTCTGTTGACCTTGCCTTAATTCGAGAGCTAGAGGAAACCAGGAAGGTTGTACAAGATGCCAAACAATTCTTTCACAGAGGCAAAGAGCCAGGTAAGTAGTGAAAGTTTTACAGTGGAGAATCTGTTATTCTTTCCCGTTTAAACGCAAACGTACGCAAACGCAAAACACTAAAACGTAGAAAAGTACAACTTTTGGACAATTCTTATAATTCATGTTTATCTTGGTGGCAAACAGTTTGGAGCCTGATCAGATGCCGGGTTACCCGGCGTCTGATCTGGCTCCAAACTGTTTGCACTGCAAATAATAGTTTCAGCGTAAACGCGTTTATTGGGAAAGAATAACGTTTTCTCCACTGTAGTAAAACTTACTTCATTTAAATTAATGACTCTGAGTTTTATATGTACATTGTATTAACTTTAAAATACAGTTTGGTTCTATTTTCAAATCATTTTTAGGGTTTAATAAAGTCTAATTAAACCCTTATTTAATCATTTAAGTACAAATTACCTAAGAAGAGTTCCTCCTACTTCACATAATTAAGTAGAAAGAAGGAATATTCAATTATAATGTTGAAAAGATTTTTGCAGCTCATTTTGGAGGCAAGAGTTACACATTCACCCCTGAAACTTTAAATGGACATTTCCAATTTCAAAATAAGCCTAGTTTATTATTGACTATTTAGGCCTGAATAACCCTTTCCCCCATAGAAGCGACTTTTAGCGTATTTAATTTATTCCTCCGCTGAAGAAAATAGTTCCAGTTTATACCCTCATGAACAATTACCATTACAAATATTCTGTATATAGCCTAGCAGAATTTATCTTAAAGCAGGCTGAATGTAAAGCAGAATGTGCCTTAAGGCACATTCTGCTTTACTTTCAACCTGCTTTAAGTGGTCACCTGTCTTCAAAACTAGAAACAGGCTATGAGGTAAAGGGTTAAATTAACAATATATTTTTAAAATAACAAACCATGTATACCTTGATCAGAGGGCTCCTTATTCAGGTAAAGGGTTAAATTAACAATATATTTTTAAAATAACAAACCATGTATACCTTGATCAGAGGGCTCCTTAAGGAGCCCTCTGATCAAGGTCATCACTGTTTGCATTGAACAAATGTAATCCTCACAGGTACACTGTTTTTTAAATGATGAGTATACTCGTCGCTAGTGTTGAAATGTGTTAATCAAGATAAATAGTAATCCATTTAAACTTTCAGAGATGGATAAAGACCATGCCAGATATATAACCGTGATTCCTGTTGACAGTCAGAACCATGACCCTTCCGTCCAACCACCTGTGAGCCTGCACATCCCAGGTCAACCATATCAAGGATATCCCGGAACTATCCCAGCCTTAAGCAGTCCACAGAGCCCCTATATGGCAACATTTCCAAGTCCACAAGGGCACATGGTCTACCATAGCCCACATGGGCATATTCCAAATTATGGTAGCCCTCCAGGACATCTGTATCATGGTTTTGTTGACCCACAAGGGCTTATTGGAACAACGTTTAATGGTCCACAAGGGCCTGTGACTAATGCACAGTTACATGGTGATACTCTGACCACTTTAAGCTCACACAGTGTTAACAATGGAAATAGTGATAATCGTTTGAAAATTCCAGCTGATTTTATGACAAAAGGACATGAAAGTGATGAGGATGGTAAATCAAAGAGAACAACTGCTAGTTTAATGGTATCAAAGTTTTCCAAAATGGGAGGTAAGTGACAAGTGATATAGTGGATTTGCTTGACCCTAAGATTATAAAGATTTTGAGTTGAGTCTGAGATCTTTTGCAAGTAATTGATTGGTCTGACCAATCAAATGCTTGAGAACCATCTCAGACTCAACGCAAAGGTTTTTATAACCTTGGAGCTTGGTGTTCCCATCTGTACATATTTAAGCTTTATGTTTAAGAAAAACTAAATGCAAATGCAATAAAATGAAATAGAGAATATTACATGACATTTTAACTTTAACTCATGTTTTTTGGCAAGGATAACTTTTTGAGTGGCAAACAGTTTAGAGTCTGATAAGATTATCCAAACTGTTGATGCAGTGGAAACAATTGTTTTAAAATTAAACCAATTTATTAGGAAAGAGTATTGTTTTCTGTACTATAAACCCAAACTGTAGAATCTAATCCTGGTCTGCATGGCTTGATTTCATGCAATCTTTAAGGGCAGTAACTGTTGAAGACAGGACTAAATAGAGAGAAATTGCCATGAATTAGGCATCAAAGATGCTCCTACCACCAGCCACTGTTTACTGGACAAGCGGAGTGAAGTGAATCTTTAGGCTTTCTACTTTCACCCTGTTTTAACCCATTACCCCATAGCCTGTTTCTAGTTTTGAAGATATGTGACCACTTGTAGCAGGTTGAAAGTTAAGCAGAATGTGCCTTAAGGCGCATTCTGCTTTACTTTCAGCCTGCTTTAAGCTATTATCTGTTAGAATATACATGTAGAAAATATTTCTAATGATTTTTATTTGTGACAGTATAAATTGGAAATATTTTCTTTAGTAGAGGAATTAATTAAAGACATAAAAAGGTGTTTTATGGGGTAATGGGTTAAGTAGCTACATGTAATAAATTTCAAACTTTCATTTCAGAGATTTTATAACTGTACACCATAGTTGTACTTATAAAATGATGACTTCTTTTCTCTGTTACTAGGTGACACTTTCAATCGCCACGCCCTGACAGCTTTAAAACAGCTGGATGCAGCTGTAGCTGCAGAAGTTTCTGATTTGGAAAATACAACTGACCAGAGTGTTAACAGTGGAGACAAAGACTCCCCTGTAAAAACAGTGGAAGTCACTCTGCAAGTTCCAGCACCCCCACCTCCCCCTCCACCACCGCCACCTGGTGAGTTAAATACAGTTAAACAAGCACTAAAAGGAAGGCAGATTGATTGTATAAAAGACAGCTGATAGCTTAATACAAGGTGACACTAAAACAGAAAGCTCCTAAAAGAGCATTCTGTTTTACTGTCACCTCGCTGTAAGCAGTCACCTGTCACTTATATCTGAAATTGTTATCTTTTTAGCTCACCTGGCTTTTAGGATCGCTGGATGTCCGTCGTCCGTCGTCTGTCTGTCTGTCCGAGTGCACGAAAGGTCCTTTGTTGGGTAGGGAGAACAATAGATTCCATTCATTCCGTGATTGCCCTATTGTTATTGTTGGGTATTTTAGTGTACTGTTGGGTACTTTTAAACAAAAAATATACCCAACAAATGTCCAACTGTGAGAACGTCTGTCCGTCCGTTCACAATTGGTTGTGAACACTCTAGCGGTTACAAATTTCATCTGATCTTCATCAAACTTCATAACAATGTTTGTCTTGATAAAATCTAGGTCAAGTTCGAATGTGGGTCATGTCCGGTCAAAAACTAGGTCACTAGGTCAAATTATAGAAAAACCTTGTGAACACTCTAGCGGCTACAAATTTCATCCGATCTTTATGAAACTTCATAACAATGTTTGTCTTGGTAAAATCTAGGTCAAGTTCGAATGTGGGCTATGTAAAACTAGGTCACTAGGTCAAATTATAGAAAAACCTTGTGAACACTATAACGGCTACAAATTTCATCCGATCTTCATGAAACTTCATGACAATGTTTGTCTTGATGAAATCTAGGTCAAGTTCGAATGGGGGTCATGTTTGGTCAAAAACTAGGTCACTAGGTCAAATTAAAGAAAAACCTTATGAACACTCTAGCGGCTACAAATTTCATCTGATCTTCATAAAACTTGTTGACAATGTTTGTCATGATGAAATCTAGGTCAAGTTCGAATGTGGGCCATGTCCGGTCAAAAACTAGGTCACATGCTCAAATCATAGAAAAACCTTGTGAACACTCTAGAGGCAACAAATCTCATTTGATTGTTATGCAATTTGGTCAGAATGTTTGCCTATTTAATATCTAGGTCATATTCGAATATGAGTCATGTCAGGTCAAAAACTAGGTCACTAGGTCAAATCATTGGAAAATCTTGTTACCACTCTAGAGGCTACAAATCTCTTTAGATCTGAATGAAATATTGTCAGAATGTTTGCCTACATCAAATCTAGGTCAAAATCAAATGTGTATTGTGTCTGGTCAAAAATTAGGTCACTAGGTCAATTCATAGAAAAATCTTGTTTACACTCTAGAGGTTGATTGTGGGTCATGTCAGGTCATAATCTAGGTCGCTATAGGTCAAGTTTTACATGGTGTTCCAGGTGAGCGATTTAGGGCCATGGTGGCCCTTGTTAAAAAACTAGCCGTATGTTTCTTTATTGTGCCCCTGAATGGGGCATACTGTTTCTGCTCTGTCTGTCACAACTTAAACATAATTTTAAGAAGTATGTATGATAAAGACTTCATGACATTACATGTATGCTTAAATATAGCTTCTATAAGGATATACAGATATAATTTGATGGTGCATATTCATAAATGTATAAATTGGAACTATTTTCTTCAGTAGAGGAACAAAAAAGGCACACTTATGGGGTAATGGGTTGAATAAAAATGTCCTAGTCAATGCTATTTCAACTTCTTTCATTTGTTACTTAACTCATTAGCCCATGAAACTTCCAACGGACAATTCCAGATTACAATAACTTAGGCTGGTCCATTTCAGACTATTTAGGGTTGTTTTTATAATTTATTACAAAATGACAAACAGTGAAGTCCCTGATTAGAGGGCTCTTGCAGGAGCCCTCTAATCAGGGATTTCACTGTTTGCATTAGACAAGTGTACTCTACACAGGTACACCTTTGTCAGAGCATATATGTGTCACTAGGGCTCAATGAGTTAATCAACATTATAGTTTCCTCAGTCAGGATAGATTTGGTTGTCAGAATTAAAACTTATATTCCCAGCTGCACCGCCAGCCCCGCCTCTGATTGGGGCTGACAAAACCCTAGATGACAAGGCACAGATGAATGTCAAGAGAATAAATTGGCAGAAACTAGACCACCAGGGAGTGGAAAATACAATATGGGAACAGGTATACATTGTCAAAAGGTTTATTATTGTCATGTTTTAAAATTGCTGTATTAATTCATTGATCCTTAAAGAAGCATATATGTGTCCATTACCATATGTGAACATGTGAAGAGTACACTTGTCCTATGCAAACAGTGAAGTCACTGATCAGAGGGCTCCTGTAGGAGCCCTCTGATCAGGGACTTCACTGTTTGTCATTTAACAATTTATTACAAAAACCAACCCTAAATAGTCTAAAATGGACAAGGCTTTATTGCAAACTAGAATTGTTCATTGGAAGTGTCCAGGGATAATGTCAGAGCTAAATATTTGTCAGAGCTCTGCTATTTATAATTGAGAAACATGTTGTTCTCTAAACACTAACACTTGCTTAATTAACTCTTTCAACACTAAATAACTCTGGTGGGTTATTATGTTCCCTTGTGGATTATTTTAGTTACCAAAACAGAACTAGTCTACTTGGAATTCTGGCCAGTTAAATAAATAGTGGTCTAAATTAGCAAGCAGTACAAACCCTAATCAGAGGGCTCCTATAAGAACAGGGTCTACCTTACTTGCAAATGTAATGAGTATATTTTAAATAGGAGTGTAACAATACATCGAACTATCGATGCATCGCGATAGTTCTCTGTCCAAGTTACTCTATCGATAGTTGTTTCCAAATGCCGATAGACTATTGCGATAGTTGCTCGGACTATCGATAGTTTCGATAGTTCTTTCATACTATATAAATGATAAACTCGAAGTAATAAACCTGCAATGAGTCTTTTTCGTAGCATTCTATTCCAAAATGTAAACAACGGTGAACGATAGTTGAAGTTAACGATGAAGTAAGAGTACCTTCCCTTGTCAGTTTCAGAGACTATGTATAAATCTAGAGCGTGGACACCGCTAGTTAGAACGCAATGCGGGACCGTGATTTTCTTATAATAAACCGGCGAAAACAAATAAAGTCATGAGATATAACAAGTTTTTTAATGAATTTAAAATTCATTATACTTTAAAAGATAACTATTCCTTCGAATTACAAAAAATGCTTTTATTAAGTACGTAGTATTCGGTCCTTTTGTGCTCACGTTTTAGTCAATGTTATTGTTGTTTACAATAACAATAATGTGGCGTCGAACACTGTGAGATTTTGTTCGGTAAAAAACCAAAGCGCAAAATCGCAGGTCTGGGGCTATTACGACTACGTAAAAGAAAATGAACAGCTGAATAAAAAGAGAACAACCATCTGTCTTCAATAATGAAAACAAACTATGCAGGAAAGGGTTAATATTGATTATTGTAAGACATTGAACTATCGTGATAGTATTGCAATAGTAACCTGGCAATAGCAATACTATCGCAATAGAGTTTATTGCAATAGCAATACTATCGTGATAGTAGAAATTGGCCTCAATAGTCAGCCCTAATTTTAAACAGGTCCATGGTGTTGAAAGAGTTCTGATTAGGATAAGCACTATTTGCTTTAATTTTGTTACACTTTCTAAAACCAACCCTAACATCAACATAAACTGGTCTGGTTTCAAAGGTGGAATAGTCCAAGGAACAATTCAGTATAAAAAAGGTTAACCATTAAAAAGACTATAATGTACAATTGATGCATATAAATTTTTTTTATTTTATAGTTTTATTTTTTTATTTGTAATACAGTGGAGAAAACGTTATTCTTTCCCAATAAATGCGTTTACGCTAAAACTATTATTTGTAGTGCAAACAGTTTGGAGCCAGATCAGACGCCGGGTAACCCGGCGTCTGATCAGGCTCCAAACTGTTTGCCACCAAGATAAACATGAATTATCAGAATTGTCCAAAAGTTGTACTTTTCTACGTTTTAGTGTTTTGCGTTTGCGTACGTTTGTGTTTAAACGGGAAAGAATAACAGATTCTCCACTGTAATAACATTATACAGTAACATCCCTCTATTGGTAATAACTGAGTTTGAGAATGTCTATGATTATTGATCATGGATTGTTTGTTACAGATTGGCGAGCCATCAGACCTGCAGGATGTTGTGAAGTACCTGGAACTAGAGCAATACTTTTCCACTAAATCATCTAGACCAAGTAAGTAGACAATATGTACCAGGGCTCCAGATAAGGGGAGTATTTAAAAAACTTAAATCTTTAGTTTAGCATTAAACCCTATGGTGTCACCGCCTCGATAGCTCATTGGTAGAGCGTCTGCTTTCGAGGCAGGAGGTTGTAGGTTCGATCCCCGGCCGGGTCTTACCAAAGACCATTATAAAAGCGGTACTAGTAGCTCCCTTGCCTGACGCTCGGCATTGTAAGGGTAGTGCTAGGAAGGTGACTGCAATGCCCAGGTAAGTATGCATGTTAATGGATACCTTGTTTGTCGCAATAAAAGCTCTACAAAGCTTATGTTGATTGTTTACCATATGCGACATTAAATAAAGCTTGCCTTTTGCCTTTACTCATTAGAATCGTCTTGAAGAGACGATTCTAATGAGTAGTGACACCATAGGATTTGGTGCTGAAATGAATGTGAAGATTTTATCACTTATCTGAACCCCTGTGTAGTTTTGTCCATTTGGGAAACAGTGGGAATTATTTCACATATGTTAAACTTGACATGATATTGTCTCTCGGTCAATGTCATCATGCATACTGAAGTTAGGGGCCTTAACTGATGTCTGTTAATGAAACAGTATGGATGTATTACATTGCTGAAACAGTTGATCTCCTGATGGTAATACATTCTTTAGCCTTGCATCACTGAACACCTAGTTTTACTTACTAAGATGGTTTACCTACAGTTATTTATTATTTCCAACCAGAGTTATGCCCCTTCATAGCTGATACTTTTCCCATTTCTTTAGCCACTACAGAACTGTTTTGTAATTGATACAATATAAAAAAAATGAACACTTTACTCCATAGATACAAATTGTTTCACATTTAGTTAATTCTGCCTATGAAAAAAAAATGTTGCCCTTGATGTTTATACAGTAAAAAATGTGCAGCAGTTGAACTGTTTCCTGTATTCTAGCAGATGGTAGCTTAAAGCAAGCTGAAAGTCAAGCAGAATGTGCTGTAAGGTGCATTCTACTTTACTTTGAGCTGGCTTTAAATGGTTACCTGTCTTTAAAACCAAAAACAGGCTATGGAGTAAAGGGTATAATGCATACGTTTGGAATTAGGAATAACATCTTTCCTACTGTAATATATGTTTGGCTGTATGTTAAGATTCCGAGGTGTTTATGACTCCATACACATCTGATGATGAATATTTCGACCTGGAGCCCCACCCAGACACAGACGGGGAACAACCAGAAAGTATATTTGCATGGAGTTACCTCCCCTGATACTTCATTTACCTCTGTTTTAACCCATTACTAATAAACAAACAATGCTGACAGTGATAGTGTGTATGAGAATTAAATGTTCTTTATTAACCCATAGCATGATACATTATTGCCTATGAATAAAATGTTACTACAAAGTAAGTTTGCCCATTACTCCATAAATATGCATTTAAATGCATTTAGTTTATTCTTCCACTGCAGAAAATAGTTCCAAACTTATATAGTTATGAATCTGTATCATTCCAGCAGATGGTAGCTTAAAGCATGCTGAAAGTAAAGCAGAAATGCCTTAGAGTACATTCCACTTTACTTTCAACCTGCTTTAAGTAATATGTAAGAGTATGTATTTTTGCAATTTATGAGTTAGTTTGAAATATTACAACTGCTGATGACTTGGCTGAATGTTTTAACCCTTTACTCCATACCCGGCTGTACTTTTTCCTAGGTTTTATGAAAAAAAACCATGGAAAAAACCACGGAGTATTCGGACGGTCATATTACAAAAACCTTGGAAAAAAGACGAGAAAACCTTAGAAAATACAAGACCTTGGTTTTTACATGGTTTGACAAAATACCTCGGAAAAGTTTACGAGGAATCCTTGTAAAATATTTAATTTCCAAGGTTTTCTCTAAAAACCACGGAAACAAAAAATCCTCGGAAAAGTTTACGAGGAATCCTTGTAAAATATTTAGGAAAAAGCCATGGAAATATAAGAACCATTTTACGTGGTTTCGACAAAATACCATGGAAAAGTATATATATACGAGGAATAGTTAACTACTAGTGGGTGGGGTACCACATGCTTTTGTTTGTATCATGTAAATATCCAAAATATATTATGATCATGATAAAATTGTATTTATGTAAGTTATGTAACTTACCATGAATCTTTTGTCAGGAGTCTGAACTCGTTTGGAGTCTTTAATTTTTGCCACATTCACATTTTAAAGTATAGATAAACAGACAACTTAAATCTCTGACCTCTGATTGTTGTGAGCTGGTGTCCTGGGTGTGTATAATATTCACTGTTTTGTGAAATTTACAATTGTAGCAAATATTACTTATATTTATAATTCACTAAGTTGTACTTCCAAGGTTTTTCCGTGCTGGAAAATGTCTAAGTACAATTTTTACGAGGTGCAAATTGTTTAAGTTATTATTTTACAAGGATTTTCCGTGCTAAAAAATGGTTAAGTTCTTATTTCCGAGATTGTTCCGTGTTTATTTTTGCCAAAGTCCAATTTTTCCGAGCTTTTGCCAAGGTTTTAAGAGTTTCCAAGGTTTTTTCTTGATATTTACGTGGTTTTTTTGTTCATAAGCATGCATAAACCATGGAAATTTTGGTGACTAAACAAAAACCTTGGAAATTGTTACGAATAACCATGGAACTTTTAGAATTCCATGTAAATTCCACGTAAATTATTCATATTCCATGGAAATTTTACACTGAACCTTGGAAAAAGTACAGCCGGGCAGCCTGTTTCTAGTATTGAAGAAAGACGACCACTTAAAGCAGTTTAAAAGTAAAGCAGAATGCGTGTTAAGGTGCCGTCTGCTTTACTTTCAATCTGACATAAGCTACCATCTACTAGAATATAGAAAACTTTTCTTATGGTACATATTTAAGGCGCATTCTGCTTTACTGTCAACCTGTTTTAAGTGGACATTTGTCTTCAAAGCGAGAAAGAGATCAAGAGTGCATGCATTAACAATGATAAATTTAACCATATACCATGTATGAATCTATCTAGCAATTTAAGACATTTTAGAATTTGTACAGCATTATAAGATAGCATTATTCATTAAACATTGATAATGTTTGGTACTACTTTGCAATAATCCTTAAGTTATTAAATCATTGAAAAATGAATAAAGGATATTGCACCTGTAAGTATATTGAGTTTTTCATAAGATACTTTAATTTATTTGTTTAAGAGATAGATGTTGATAAAACCCACCGTAATTATTAAAGTCTGAATGTACTTCCTAAAGCAAGACTAAATCTATAATGTTAGGTTGGATGAAATATATCTATTGTACAATTATATATGCTTAAACGTTTCAGAGCTGGCAGAGAAGAAGAATGAAGTGTGCATACTTAATCCAAAAAAGTCCTACAATATATGTAAGTACAGTAAAACTTGATAATTCACTCGCATAAAACCCACAGGTGCTCGTTACATACTAAGTCTCTCTCCAGCCCCTGTCCCCCCCCCCCCCCCCCCCCACACACACACACACATACACACACAAGTACATCATTTATTTGTCAGATTCCATAATTTATGATAAGTATCTAAATAATAGTAAGAGACAGTTGTCTGACCAAAATTAAAATGAAAATAAATTATTAAAAGAATATTATGCAAACAGCACAGTTCTTTATAATAAGTAAAAGGCATTCAACTCCTGTCAAATTCTGCTCTGAAATCTGTGGATGTATTTGCAGCTGTCATCCATGCAAGGAAGCTTGTTTGACCATCAATTTCCATAAACATGATCTTATATATCAAAGAAATCATCACTCTTGATGAGTGGCCATCTTAATTTTTTCTCAAATATTTAACACATCTTTGAAATGAGTCGTCAAAGTAACAACCAACTAGTAGGACATTACTGGACCCTAAGACACCTTTTGAGTGGCTGCTAAAATAGAACTATGACCACACTTTTATGGATATTTAACTTCGACATTTTTGACTATAATCTTCAGAAATATTTCAAAATCCAGGGCACAATATGGCAAAATCTTTTAGGGCAGTTTTCAAGCAACTTGATATCTTTTTTCAGCAATATTGCTTGGCCACCTGAAGTTATCGCTATCAGAAGTAAGACAGGCCCTATACCTGATGGATGAGTCCATTCTTACCCCAGAGCTACTGAAACAGTTATTGGCATATGCACCTGGTAAAGACGAGGTAATTTATTTACATGTATTTTATTTATTCTATTCAGGAAAGAAGTTTGATATACATTTGAGTTGATTTGTAATGTTTAGCTATTAATTGTGTTTATTCATTTTATCGGTTTGTTGACTGTCTGTTTTTTTGTTGTTGTTTTTTTTCAAACGGAAGTCTGATCTGCTACCATTGGATATGAATATTTGACAACTAGCCTCCCTTAGCAGTTCTCTCTCACACATACTTGCTCAGATCACAGCCCTTTTAAGAATTTACTAATATCTTTATATAGACTGTGATTATTTCTTTGATTATTCACTAGTTGATTTTTTTAATTCATCTTCTTTTACTCATTCAACCCTAGTGATGAGTATACAGTTTCTTTAAAAGCATTGTACATGTGAAGAGTACACTTAAGTAGTGTGCTATACAGACACTACTGACCCAGATCAGAAGGCTCCTGAAGGATGTTATTAACCCTTTACTCCACAGATACTCCTTTTTATGCATTTCATTTATTCCTTCACTGAAGAAAATAGTTTCATTTGATACCGTGATAAATATGCTGCATACAAACTATTTTCTATATCATGGCAGATGAAAAGGAAGTCTTGAATATGAGATATTAAAAGAATTTCAGGACTTTTCGAAACGGGAACCTAAAGCAGACTTCAAAGAAAGCTGAACGCTCCTTAAGGTGCTTACTGCTTTACATTCAATCTGCTTTAAGTAATAACCTGTTTTCAAAAGTACAAAGAGGTATTGTGGTAATGAGTTCAGTTACAGAGACATTACCAATGATCAGTGTAAGAATTTCACATTTCTGTTTGTAGATGGAGATTTTAGATTCCTATAGTGGTGATGTAGAAGAGTTAAGCAAAGCTGACAGATTCACATATGAGGTATAGAAAGTCTTGATCTTCATTGTTTTTAATAGATCCATTGATTGTAATATCTTTGTTTGCAATGTCTTGTTGGGTAAAAACCATCATTATCAAAATCTATCACAGGGCTGCCATTTCTCCGGATTTTTTTTCACTACATTGTTTATTAAAGTAGGCTGAAAGTAAAGCAGAATGCGCCCTTAGGCGCATTCTGCTTTACTTACAACCTGCTTTAAGTAGTCGCATGTAAAAAAAAACAAGAAAAAGGCTATAGGGTAAAGGTACGATTCGTAAAATCGCATTTGAAAAATGCAAATTTGGAAATCTTAGGATTTTTCATGTCAACTTATGGCAGCCCTGCTATCATTATACTCCATTTTGGTGCTATTTATTGCCAGTACTAGGCTTAACCCTTTCATGATCAAATTTTATTGTGAACTTTTTACCCCTTCATTGCCATATTGTAGTCTGCTTTCATATTGTTGTTTGCAATATTGTTTCAAAAGTTAGATTTAAGGCAGTATAATCTTACATAATTTCAAAGCAAGTGGCAAACAGTTTTGAGCCTGATCAGAAGCCGCATTATGCCACATCTGATCAGGATCAAAAGTATTTACAATTGCGTTTTATGATGTCTTTGAGAGTGAAATTAACCCTTAGCCTGCCACTCACGACTATAGCTCCATATGCAAACAGCTTGGGTCCGGATGAGACGCCGAGTAACACGGCGTCTCATCCGGATCCAAGCTGTTTGACACTCGGACAACATTTTCAGCAATTTTGAGCAACTTTGAAGCACTTTGAAACTTGAAGCAGACGAGAAATATAGCAGATGACAATTTATTTGGCGGGCTAAGGGTTAAGGGTTAACCCTTTGAGCCCTAGTCCCGCATATAGGCGTCCTTTTCAAACAGTGTACATGTGATTAGTACACTTGTCCTGTGCAAACAGTGAAGACCCTGATCAGAGGGCTCCGAAAGGAGCCCTCTGATCAGGGTCTTCACTGTTTGTCATAATGCCAAACAGTGACAAAAACAACCCTTAAAAGTCAGAAATGGACTAGACTTAAATGTAAACTGGAATTGTCCTTTTAAAGTTTTAGGGAGGAAAGAGTTAATGCAGGATTGTAGCAATAGCAGCTGGCCTCCATAGCCAAAATGGCAAACTATCTGTTTCTAATTAAACTAATTTTGCTCCTTGAGTGTAACTTGTAACAGTTAAGTGACAATTCTTCTTCTTTTACATAAGTGCTTGAAATGAATAGTCATTAATGCAAGTGTCAACAAGTGTCAACTTACAGCAAGCTTTTCTGCTTTACTTTCATTATGCTTTGAGCAGTATCCTGCATTAACACATTTTCCATAAATATGCCTTATAATGCCTTTAAATGATTCCTTTGCTGAAGAAAATTGTTCAACTTTATAAAGTCATGAATGTGTACAATGAGAAATATTTCCTATATTCCTTCAGATTAATTGTACCTTAAAGTAGGCTGAAAGTAAATCAGAATGTGCTTTAAGGCACATTCTGCTTTACTTTCAACCTTCTTTAAGTTGTCAACTATACAGTGGAGAAAACGTTATTCTTTCCTAATAAACATGTTTACGCTAAAACTATTATTTGCAGTGCAAACAGTTTGGAGCCAGATCAGACGCCGGGTAACCGGCGTCTGATCAGGATCCATACTAAATGGTCAGGATTGTCAACAAGTTGTTATTTTGTACGTTTTATTGCAAACCGTTTGTGTACGTTTGCTTTAAATGGGAAAGAATAAGGTTTTCTCCACTGTACCATCAACTTTACCAATAGGTCATGGGCAATAGGTTCAACACAGATGGATATAAGTGATTTGTACATTAACCCTATACCCAATAATCTGTTTATAATATTAAAGACAGGTGATCAATTAAAGCAGGTTAAGGGCAAAGCAGAATGTGCCTTAAGGCACATTATGCTTTACTTTCAGCCTGCTTTAAACTACCATCTGTTAGGCTATATAAAATATTTGTTATGGTAATTGTTCATGAGGCTTTAAACTGGAACTATTTTCTTCAGCGGAAGAATAAATCAAATACGCTAAAAGTTGCTTCTATTGGGGAAAGGGTTAAAACTATTTTCTTCAGCGGAATAATAAATCAAATACACTAAAAGTTGCTACTATTGGGGAAAGGGTTAAAACTATGAAGGAAAAGAATACATACTTCCAGGTTGATGTTGACTTGCTACCTCTGTATTTCAGATGAGCAGAGTGCCAGGATATGAACAAAGACTCAAGGCTCTTGTATTCAAAGGGAACTTCCAAGAGAAGATCACCGAGATGAAAGAGGTTTGTTCAGTCTACTTACGGTGCCTAGATCAAAATATCAGACAAGTATGACAGATTGATGCAGGAGTTTATAAAATTAATTTTATCTTGATTTAGAAAAATGCAGAGCTCCAGATAAGGGGAGTTTTTCAAAAACTAAAACGTTTATTTCTTCATTAAACCCTATGGTGTTACTACTCATTAGAATCGTCTCTTCGAGACGATTCTATTGAGTAGTTACACCATAGGATTTGGTGCTGAAATGAGTGAGAAAATGCTGGATTTGTTTAGTTAACTCCCTTTTATCCGGAGCCCTGCAAATGTATTAAAACATCAAGTTTTGGTCCTGTGGTAGCATTCTGCATCATTTGTGTCCTGCTGGGAGTAGTAACAACTCTTTATATATCTCCATGCTTAACTCAATGGCTATACTTTATCAACTCAGTTTAGCTGTTATCACTTTGAAGTTTAATCTTTCTTTTTTTTAGCACTTGAATTGTATCAGAAAAGCATCATTGGAGCTCCGCCTGAGTAAAAAGTTGTCCAAGATTCTGGAGGTAAGAGTTGGATAAATTTAATAAGTTTAATGTTAGCGATGTGGTTATAGCACTATACAGAGTTACCCGAGTTTTGGTAAACTTGAAACAAACATAATTTATTGTGAGTTTTCCCTTATCTTGCTAAAGTATTGTATTCTATAACAGTAAATTTTATCTTCTTATTACACAATTTTTAGCTCACCTGGCACGAAGTGCCAAGGTGAGCTTTTAGGATCGCTGGATGTCCATCGTCCGTCCGTCCGTCCACAATTGGTTGTGAACACTCTACCGGCTACAAATTTCATCTGATCTTCATGAAACTTGATGACAATGTTAGTCTTGATGAAATCTAGGTCAAATTCGAAAATGTGGGTCATGTCGGGTCAAAAACTAGGTCACTAGGTCAAATTATAGAAAAACCTTGTGAACACTCTAAAGGCTACAAATCTCATTAGATCTTAATGAAACTTGATCAAAATGTTTGCCTAATTAATATCTAGGTCAAATTTAAATATGGGTCATGTCCGGTCAAAAACTAGGTCACTAGGTCAAATCATAGAAAAACCTTGTGAACACTCTAGAGGGTACAAATCTCATTGGAATTTTATGCAACTTGGTCAGAATGTTTGCCTAATTGATATCTTGGTCAAGTTCGAATATGAATCATGTCCGGTCAAAAACTATGTCACTAGGTCAAATCATAGGAAAACCTTGTTAACACTCTAAAGGCTACAAATCTCATCCGATCTTCATGACACTTGGTCAAAACGTTCTCCACATTGAAATCTAGGTCAAGTGTGAATGTGGATCATGTCCGGTCAAAAACTAGGTCACTAGGTCAAATTATAGAAAAACCTTGTTATTACTCTAGAGGGTACAAATCTCATTGGAATTTTATGCAACTTGGTCTGAATGTTTTCCTCATTGATATCTAGGTCAAGCTCAAATATGAGCTATGTCTGGTCAAAAACTGGGTCACTATGTCAATCAAAGAAAAACAGTGTTATCCCTCTAGAGGCTACAAATCTCATTAGATCTGAATGAATTATTGTCAGAATGTTTGCCTACATCGAATCTAGGTCAAAATCAAACATGGATTGTGTCTGGTCAAAATCTAGGTCACTAGGTCAAATCATAGAAAATTCTTGTTAACACTCTAGAGGTTTATTGTGGGTCATGTCCAGTCGTAATCTATATCACTATAGGTCAAGTTTTACATGGTGAACCAGGTGAGTGATTTAGGGCCATGGTGGCCCTTGTTTTATTATATTTTATTTATATCTGTCAAATAGTGTTTATTCTTATCATGCACTGTAGCATCATGATTTGAAAAAAATTCTAATTTGAAAAAATTTAACAAATCATGTCAATTTTTTCAAATCATGTTTTCACAGTCGACATGATTTGAAAAAAAAACATAATTTGAATTTTTTTTACAAATCATGTCGAAAACCGGCATCTGTAAATTTGATTCAACATGATTTGAAAAAAAAAAGTTTTTTTAAAAAAAAGTTTTTACATAGGCTGGTATTTAATAGCATGCATATATTATTTATATAAGTGTTTTCTGGCACCCAACACAGTGAATATAGTTGAGTTATTTGAATGTGAAATAAGACAGTCAGTAGAAATAAAAGCTTCATAAGTGGCATGTATTTGTATCTCATGGGGCTGCACATTTTGAATGGAGGCATGTCAAGGTCATCCTTGAAGGTCAAATATATAGGTGAATGTCATAACTTCTAAGTCAGTATATATAATTACTTAATAATTGGCATGCACGTGCATCTCATGCAGCTGCACAGTTTGAATGGAGACATGTCAAGGTCAAGGTCATCTTTTAATGTCAAGGGCGGAAAGCCGGACATAGCGTAGTTTCACAAAAGCATCTTGTTTCTTCTTTGTTTAAGGATGTCTTTTTTTTTCGAAATTCTACTGACCTCTACCTAACCGAAAACCCTGGATCTACACCTAGATGTGCAGGCAACATGAGGCGTTTGTGAAACAACGGTTTGTCCCCCTTTCCGCCCTTGACCTTGACATGTCTCCATTCAAACTGTATTCACTGTGTTGCGGTGCCGGAAAACACTTATATAAATAATATATGCATGCTATTAAATACCAGCCTATGTAAAAACTTTTTTTAAAAAAAACTTTTTTTTTTCAAATCATGTTGAATCAAATTTACAGATGCCGGTTTTCGACATGATTTGTAATTTTTTTTCAAATTATGTTTTTTTTTTCAAATCATGTCGACTGTGAAAACATGATTTGAAAAAATTGACATGATTTGTTAAAATTTTTCAAATTAAGTTTTTTTCAAATCATGCCGCTACAATGCACCATCTGGTTGCAAACCATTTGCAATTGACATTTAATTTAAGGCTGTCCCATTTCTTAACTTATAATTTATTTTCATGTATATGTTACAGGGATTAAGTGAAATCAGGGAATACATGAAATCCCTGAAAATCAGGGATTTCACGAAAACCCTAAATTTCCCAGGGAAAAGGCGTAATTTTGAAGCTTTTCGTTGATTTTTAGCTCACCTGGCACGAAGTGCCAAGGTGAGCTTTTAGAATCGCTGGATGTCCGTCGTACGTCCGTACGTCCATTCACAATTGGTTCGTTAACACTCTAGAAGCTACAAATTTCATCCAATCTTCATGAAACTGGTTCACATTGTTTGTCTAGTAGAAATCTAGGTCAAGTTCGAATATGGGTCATGTCCGGTCAAAAACTAGGTCACTAGGTCAAATCATCGAAAAACCTTGTTAACACTCTTGAGGCTACAAATCTCATTGGATCTTAATGAAACTTGGTCAGAATGTTTGTCTCATTGATATCTAGGTCAAGTTTGAATATTGGTTATGTCTGGTCAAAAACTAGGTCACTAGGTCAAATCTTCGGAAAACCTTGTTAACACTCCAGAGGCTACAAATCTCATTGGATCTTAATGAAATTTTGTCAAAATGTTTGCCTCATTGATATCTTGGTCAAGTTCGAATGTGGGTCATGTCCGGTCAAAAACTAGGTCACTAGGTCAAATCTTTGAAAAACAGTCATCGGCTACAAATCTCATTAGATCCGTATGAAATATTGTCAGAATATTTGCCTACATCAAATCTAGGTCAAAATCAAATGTGGATTGTGTCTTGTCAAAAACTGGGTCACTAGGTCAAATCATAGAAAAATCTTGTTAACACTCTAAAGGTTTATTGTGGGTCATGTCCAGTCATAATCTAGGTCACTATAGGTTAAGTTTACATGGTGTACCAGGTGAGGATTTAGGGCCATAGTGGCCCTTGTTTATAAATATTTAGCAGTTACTTTTGGTTAAAGTGATGAATCTTACCTCGTTTAGTTAATTAAGTTCAAAGGCATGTACCATGCTGTAAAATATGCTGTTAGCCTTATTTAACAAGACAGATGTCTTGGGTTTTTAATTGCCCTGACTTAAATGCACATTGTTCACTTATTTTAATTCACTTGTGCAAGAAACTTTGTATGAACGTTAATTAGACCATGATATTTCAAGAAAGCATGATGTCTAAAACCAATAGAAATGTCATTATAGTACAAATTCAATTTGATGAAAAAAGGACATTTCATCAATTCCCTAAAACGCCCAGTGATTACGGGTAATCCCTAAAAGGGTTAGGGATTACGCGTTATCCCTAATTACACTTAATCCCTGTAACATATACATAAGATAAACGGTTGTATATCACATACTGAAAATAAAGCAGAAACATCCTCTAAAAGAGTTTTAACTCTTTACTCCATACCTACACTTTTTAGCTCACCTGAGCTAGCTCAGGGTGAGCTTTTGCAATCCTTGAATGTCCGGCGTCCGTCGTACGTCATCAACAATTTTAGTGTTTACACTCTAGAAGCCACAATATTTATCCAATCTTTCTCAAACTTGCTCAGATGGTATACTGCCATAAGAGCTTCAGATGAGTTCGATTATGGTTGAAATCGGACAAATAGGTCATGAGTTATCTACCTTTGAACTGCTGAAAATGTCATATTTAACAGTGTTTACACTCTAGAGGCCACAGTATTTATCCACTCTTCTAAAACTTGTCCAGATTGTATATTACCATAAGAGTTCGAAAGAGTTCGATTTTGGTTGAAATCAGGTAAATAGATCAAGAGTTATCTACCTTTGAATTGCTGAAAATGCCATATTTAACATTTACACTCTAGAGGCCACAGTATTTATCCAATCTTTCTAAAACTTGCCCAGATTGTATATGACGATAAGAGTTTGGATGAGTTCGATTTTGGTTGAATTCAGACAAATAGATCAAGAGTTATCTACCTTTGAATTGCCGAAAATGCCATATTTAACAGTCTTTACATTCTAGAGTTCACAATTTGTATCCAATACATCTCAAACTTGCTCAGATTGTATATGACTATAAGAGTTCAGATAAGTTTGATTATGGTTGAAATCAGACTTATAGGTAGAGAGTTATCTACCTTTGAGTTGCTGAAAATGCCATATTTAATGATGTTTACACTCTAGAGGCCACAAATTTTATCCAATCTTTCTCAAACTTACTCAGATTGTATATTACCATAAGACTTCGGATGAGTTTAATTTTGGTTGTAATCGGATCAATAGGTCAAGAGTTATCTACCTTTGAATTGCTGAAAATGATATATTTAACAGTGTTTACGCGCTAGAGGCCACAATATTTATCCAAGCTCTCTCAAACTTAACCAGATTGTATATGACCATAAGAGTTAAAAAAAGGGTGATTATGGTTGGAATTGGACAAATAGATCAAGAGATATCTACCTTTGAATTGCTGAAAATGCCATATTTACAGCGTTTACACTCTTGCAACTACAGTTTTCAATGGATTTTGATTATACATGTACTTGTACACAAAGGATGTAGCTATATGTTCTCGAAGGAGTGCAATTATTGTTGAAATGTAATAATTGTGCCAATAGTTACCTGCCCTTGATATACTTTGAAATGCTAGAAAAAGGCTTCATTTCAGTATTGTTTAGGCTCTAGTTATTTGCCTTTGATGTACTCTACTATACTACAGTAGGTCGACAAACTTGAATGGATTTAGAATAAAACGGGTGAAATTCAAAGGTAAAGCTATCAGGCTTCATTACAAATGGTGAGCGATATCAGGGCCTTCAGGCCCTCTTGTTTATGCTTTAACTTTATTCATCCTTTGAAGAAAATAGTTCAACTTTATATTCTAATGAGTATTCAAGTTGTAAGAATATTTTCTTTGTCCTATGAAGATGGTAACTTCACTCTGGCTGAAAGTAAAGCTGAATGGGCCTTAAGGCACATTTTCCTTTATTTTCAACTGCTTTAAGAGGTTATCTCCCTTACAAATTTTTTTTATAAGTCACTTATAGGCCAAATATGTAAGTAACTTATACTTCACTTAGTCATTAGACTTACAAGTCACTTATAGGAATTTTAAATGCAAATGAGATATAAGTGCAGTATAAGTGACTTACAAGTCACTTATAAGTAAAATGTAATGCCACTTACAAGTCACTTTTAAGTGACTTGTATAAGTCCCTTATAAGTGACTTGTAAGTGGTGTGAAATGCCACTTACAAGTCACTTATAAGTGACTTGTAAGAGTTTTTATGTCTATAAATAAATTATGAATTTCAAATAAATCCAGTGATCTCAAAATTGCGCCAAAAACACAAAGAGAAAACATTTGTCTTTAAATTACAAAAACACCTAAAAATACCTTGCTATATCGACACAAGGCTAGAGAAGAACCTTATAAGTGACTTGTAACTGTTTACACTTCTGCAAATAAAGAATAAATTTCAAATAAATTCAGTGGTGTTAGAATTGCACCTAAACCACAAAGGGAAAACACTATATAACTAACTAAGTCTGAACACTGGCACTCTATCCTTTTTGTAAGTTGTTTGTAAGTTAAGTATAAGTGACTTGTAAGTTAGTTATAAGTGACTTATTTGAGAAAACTGAAAACAAGTATTTTGTAAGTGAGTTGCAAGTCACTTATAAGCCACTTATACTAGAAAAGAGCTGAAAACTTATAACTGACTTGGACTTATCATTGACTTAGTTGAAGATCTTTGAAACTTATAAGGCACTTATAAGTGCCTTATCGGTTACCGATAAGTTACTTACACTTCACTTACAAGTGACTAATACAAATTTGCCTAAGTCAGTTTCGTAGGGGAGCTGTCTTCAAAACTAGAAGTAGACTCTGGAATAAAGTGTTAACACATGTTTGCATGGCTATTTTGTTGTGATTTTTCCAGCTTATACTGGCCATGGGTAATTATATGAACCAAGGGAACCAGCGGGTTGGTGAGGCTGCAGGGTTCAAGATCCAGTTCTTGTCTCAGGTAGGTGAGATGTTGGTAGCAAAGTATCAAACTCTTTCCATTGGCCTACATGTTGATAGTTAACATTTTCAATAGTAATAGAGAGGTCTTATCTCTTTCCTCCCTGAAACTTTAAATGGACAATTCCAGTTTCCATTTTAGTCTAGTCCATTTCTGACTTTTAAGGGTTGTTTTTGTCAATGTTTGGCATTATGACAAACAGTGAAGACCCTGATCAGAGGGCTCCGTAAGGATCTAGGTCTTCACTGTTTGCATAGGACAAGTGTTCTATACACATGTACACTGTTTGAAAAGGACGCCTATATGCGGGACTAGGGTGCAAAGGGTTATAGTTTTTTTAGCTCACCTGGCACGAAGTGCCAAGGTGAGCTTTTAGGATCGCTGGATGTCCGTCGTCCGTTATCTGTCTGTCTGTCCGTCCGTTCACAATGGGTTGTGAACACTCTTGCGGCTACAAATTTCATCTGATCTTCATGAATCTTCATAACAATGTTTGTCTTGATAAAAATCTAGGTCAAGTTCGAATGCGGGTCATGTCCGGTCAAAAACTAGGTCACTAGGTCAAATTAAAGAAAAACCTTGTGAACACTCTAGCGGCTACAAATTTCATCTGATCTTTATGAAACTTCATAACAATGTATGTCTTTTTATAAATCTACCGTAGGTCAAGTTCGAATGTGGGTCATGTCCGGTCAAAAACTAGGTCACTAGGTCAAATTATAGAAAAACCTTGTGAACACTCTAGCGGCTACAAATTTCATCCGATCTTTATGAAACTTGTTAACAATGTTTGTCTTGGTAAATTCTAGGTCAAGTTCGAATGTGGGTCATGTCCAATCAAAAACTAGGTCACTAGGTCAAATTATAGAAAAACCTTGTGAACATTCTAGTGGCTACAAATTTCATTTGATCTTCATGAAACATTATGACAATATTTGTCTTGATGAAATCTAGGTCAAGTTTGAATGTGGGTCATGTCCGGTCAAAAACTAGGTCACTAGGTCAAATTAAAGAAAAACCTTGTGAACACTCTAGCGGCTACAAATTGCATCTGATCTTCATGAAACTTGTTGACAATGTTTGTCATGATGAAATCTAGGTCAAGTTCGAATGTGGGTCATGTCCGGTCAAAAACTAGGTCACTAGGTCAAATCATAGAAAAACCTTGTGAACACTCTAGAGGCAACAAATCTCATTTGATTGTAATGCAATTTGGTCAGAATGTTTGCCTAATTAATATCTAGGTCAAATTCGAATATGAGTCATGTCAGGTCAAAAACTAGGTCACTAGGTCAAATCATTGGAAAATCTTGTTACCACTCTAGAGGCTACAACTCTCATTAGATCTGAATGAAATATTGTCAGAATGTTTGCCTACATCAAATCTAGGTCAAAATCAAATATGTATTGTGTCTGGTCAAAAATTAGGTCACTAGGTCAATTCATAGAAAAATCTTGTTTACACTCTAGAGGTTGATTGTGGGTCATGGCAGGTCGTAATCTAGGTCACTATAGGTCAAGTTTTACATGGTGTTCCAGGTGAGCGATTTAGGGCCATGGTGGCCCTTGTTTTTTAAAAGTTGCAACTTAACCCATTACCACATAGCCTGTTTCTTGTTTTGAAAACAAGGTACTACTTAAAGCAGGTTGAAAGTAAAGCAGAATGCCCCTCAGGGCGCATTCTGCTTTACTTTCAGCCTGCTTTAGGCAAATATCTGCTAGAATACAGAAACTATTTTTTATGGTACATATTCATGATTGTGTCAATTGTAATTATTTTCCTCAATGGATGAATAAACTAGAGGCGTAAAAAGGCGTATTTATGGGGCAATGGTTTAACTTAACTTTTATTGTACATGGCAGTAAGAGAAGTTTATCCTGTTGACTTTCAGCTTGAGATTACAAAGACGTCTGACAACAAGTTTACGTTTCTACATGTTTTGGCGGAGGCAGTACACAGCAAGTTTCCGGACCTGATGACAGTAGGAGAAGATCTCACAACTGTACCTGCAGCAGCTAAATGTAACACCTTAATCCTTTTAATGACAAACAAGTTTTCTTATCAGCTCATCTCGGGACTTATGCTATACCCCTTGCATTGGCTTCCGAACAGGATATCATAACCTATAATGAATGTGCCAGTCTGCTTTAAGCTGTCACAGATCTTCTAAACTAGAAGAGTTTAAAAGGATTCAGACAAGGGACTTCTACATTCTTTCCCACGTAGAAGAGTCTTTTGACAATGATACCTGTTCTCTGGTCTTTGCTGAAAACAGCAGTTAGAAACATTTCCTGCATCCAGTATGTATCTGCTTTAACGAGACTGAAAGTTAACTCGATCCTTATCCCTTTAGGAGACTTAACATTTCTGGAGAGCTTCCATTACCCCTCCCTAGTATATAATTACCAAGAGGAGTAACTCTTATAACTTTTTTTAAATAAAGCATTCAGGTTTAGTCCCTTTGACAAGGATAACAAGTCTGTATAGAATGATGACTATGGTTTGATTTTAGCATTGCGGTAGGTCTACACTTTCATGTGCATTTGTTTGATATAAATTATAATGTACAACCACTTTATATAGGGCCTGTGTTGGTCCTTTTAATACTTTTTTTCCGTAATCTAAAGTGCAAATCACCTATATCCAACTGCGTTTTATACAAAATACTGCTTAAAGCAAATGAAAGGGAAATAGAGAATGCTCCTTTTGGACCTATATGCTATGCCTTTTTCTTGCTTTTAAGCTGCCACCTATGTTCAACAGCTTCAATGTGGAGAAAAGGGTTAAAAAGGTTTCTGCATATAAAGTAGAATGAATATATCTATTAGACAGCTTGTACTTGGTGACAATATTTGTCTTGAAGAAATCTAGGTCAAGTTCAAGTGGGGGTTATGCCGGATCAAAAACTAGGTCACTTAGTCAATTCATAGAAAAACCTTGTAAAATCTCTAGAGGCTACAAATATCATTATTTCTTAATGAAACATAGTCAAAAATGTATACCTCATTATCTTTAACCTTTTCCGCCATAGCCTGTTTCTAGTATTGAATATAGGTGTTCACTTAAAGCAGGTTGCAAGTAAAGCAGAATGTGCCTTAAGCACATTCTGCTTTACTTTCAGCCTGCTTTAAACTATCATCTGCTAGAATATAGAAAATATTTTGTATAATTCATATTTATGAGTATAAATTGGAACTATTTTCTTCAGTGAAAGAATAAAAGGCGCTTCTATGGGGAAAAGGGTTAAGTCAAGTCCGGATGTGAATCAAGTCTGATAAAAAACTTAAGTCACTAGGTGAAATCATAGAAAAACTTTGTTAACCCTCTACAGGCTACAATTCTCTTTAGATCTGAATGAAACATTGTTGGAATGTTTTTAGCTCACCTGGCACGTAGTGCCAAGGTGAGCTATTTTGATCGTCCTCTGTCCGTCGTCGTGCGTCCGTCCGTCCGTTCGTTCGTCGTCAACAATTTCTTTAAACGACATCTCCTCCGAAACTACTTGATAGATTTTTACCAAACTTGGCCTGAATGATCCTTATATGGTCCTCTTTCAAAGTTGTTCAAACATTTCAGGTCCGTTGCATATCTAGGTCACAGGAGCTAAAAATAGATTTTTTCAATGAAAACTTAAAAAATCTTCTTGTCTGAAACCACAGTACCCTGAGCTTAGATATTTGGCACAAAGCATTTTCTTCAGGTCCTCTATCAAGATTGTTCAAATTATGTCCCTGGGGTCAAAAGTGACCCCGCCCCGGGGGTCGTAAATTTACAAAGAGTTATATTGTGAAATCTTCAAACAGCTTTTCTCTGAAACTAATATGGCCAGAGCTTTGATATTTGGCATGATGACTCTTCTGGAAGCTCTTAACCAATATTGTAAATATGGTTCCGGTCCGTTGCATATCTAGGTCACAGGAGCTAAAAATAGATTTTTTTAATGAAATCTTAAAAAATCTTCTCGTCTGAAACCACAGTACCTTGAGCTTAGATATTTGGCACAAAGCATCATCTATAGGTCCTCTATCAAAATTGTACAAATTATGTTCCTTGTGTAAAAAATGACCCTGCCCCGGGGGTTGTAAATTTACATAGAGTTATGGAGTGAAATCTTCAAACATCTTTTTCTCTGAAACTAATATGGCCAGAGCTTTGATATTTGGCATGATGACTTTTCTTGAAGCCCTTAACCAATATTGTAAATATGGTTCCAGTCCGTTGTATATCTAGGTCACAGGAGCTAAAAATAGATTTTTTCAATGAAATCTTAAAAAATCTTCTTGTCTGAAACCACAGTACCCTGAGCTGACATTTTTGGCACAAAGCATCATCTTTAGGTTCTCTATCAAGAGTGTTCAAATTATGCCCATTGGGTTAAAACTGCCAAGGCCCTAGGGTTGCAGTTTTACATAGAGTTATGTAGTGAAATATTCTTCTCTGAAACTACTATGGCAAGAGCTTTGATATTTAGCATAGTGACACTTTAAGATGTTCTTTACCAATATTGCTGAAATGCTTTGGGTCTGTTACATATCTGGGTCATATTAGCTAAAAATAGATTTTTTTCAATGAAAAGTCTTCCTGTCTGAAACCATCCATGTTCAAAATATTTGACAGCACACTTAATTTTCAAGTTCATCAGCAAGATTTTTGAAATTATGTCTCTGGGGTGAAAAGTGATCCCACCCCAGGGGTCATGTGACCCTTGTGTTGGTTTTTCCAGGTGAGCGATATTTAGGGCCGCATGGGCCTCTTGTTCTAAATTAAATCTAGATCAAGTTCGAATAAGGTTCTGTCTGGTAAAATTCTAGTTCATTAGATCAAATCACTAAAAAAAACTTGTTAACACTCTAAGCCTATAATTCTCATTAAATCTTTTTGAATCTTGGTCAAAATGTTGGCTCAATGATCTCTAGGTTGAATGTGGGTCATGTTGGGTCAAAAACAAGGTCGCAAGGTCTGCATAATCTTCTTTAGGAGCATTCAACTTTTACACTCAACTTGCTTAAACTCTTTGAACCCTAGTCACACATATATGCGTCATTTGCAAACAGTGTATCTGTGAGAAGCACACTTGTCCTGTGCAAACAGTGTACACCCTGATCAGAGGGCTCCTTAAGGAGCCCTCTGACCAGGGTCTACACTGTTTGTCATTTTGATATATATTGTAAAAATCGACCCTAAAAAGTAAAACATGGACTAGACTAAATTGAAAACTAGAATTGTCCATTTGAGGTTTCAGGGAGGAAAGGGTTAAGCAGTAACTTTGTATCAACACTTGAAACAGGCTAACGGGGAAAAGTTAAGCTCCGTCTTGAAAAATACTGATCAGAGTGTTCCTTTCGGAGCCCTCTGGTTTGTGCCATGTTTGTTTGTGTTTGACAAGTGTATTCTTCGCAGGTACACTAATTGTAAAGAACCAATATTTATACTCATCACTAGGACTCGATGGGTTAGACTTTCTCACACCACAGGTTATATAATTTTATCTCATAACCTGTTATTTACTGATATTACACAACAATATTTTTAGTCATCTATAAATCTATACTTTAATTGTCTGCACTTAAATAAAGCCAGGCCATAAAGTGTGTGAAGATTCAACAGATTTTCCATCCTTTGTTCTTACTTTGAAACTAATCAGAGAGCTCCATTGAAAATGTCATCACCTTGGAGACATTTGATAATCTTCATTTTCTGTACAAACCACATCTGCCTAGTAATTTACTCCTTTTCCGCAGCAAAACCAATTTTTATTCTTCTACCATCCGGTATAAAATGACATTGGAAAAAATTCTTCATCCTGACTGGTGTCTGATTAAAGCAGGCTTAAATTAAAGCAAAAATCTCCCTTTGGGAGATTTTTGCTTTACTTTTAGACTGCTTTAAACATCCACCTGCTTTTGGATGCTGAAAACAAGCTATGAGGGTAAGGGTTCCACACATAGTGTTTAGCTATCATCAGTTCTCGGTATCTTCTCAGATCTTTGCTTTAAAAATGCTCTTTACAGCATTGTGGAGCTACTGAATAAACAGGTTGCCTTGACAATATGAGAAATAGTTTTTAAAAAATACAGAGATCTGATAATAGGGGTAAAATAGCACTGGTAATTCTGAAAGTGAAACTTGTTTACTTTGAACAGTGACTGGATGCTGTCTGCTGCCAAGTTGTTGTATAAGATTAAATATTTGTATTTCCAGAATAATAATTCAATTTTCCAAATAAATACATTTTTTACTCCTTTGGTTTATTCCTCCACTGAAGAAAATAGTTCCACTTTATACAGTCATGAATATTTACCATATCAAATGTTTTCTATATCCTTGCAGATGGTAGATTAAAGCAGTCTGAAAATAAAGTAGAATTCACCTGAAGATGCATTCTGCTATACTTTCATCCTGCTTTAAATGGTCCCATGTCTTCAAAAAAAGAAACAGGTCATAGGGTAAAGGGATAAGAAATGATCCTGACCAGATGCTGTTTGTCTCTGTTTGATCTGGATTTAAACTGTTAAAATTACTGGTATACATAGTTAAAGGTTCTTGTTATTTACTACTTAAAGTTAGATTTCCTCACCAAGACAATTTGGTGAACTGGTCTTTTCACTTGATCACTAGCAACTACTGGATCTGGCAGTTGTTTCCCCTTTTTCCAACATTCTGATCAGGGTCTGCCCTTTTTGCCGTTTTGAAATATTTTGTAGAAAACACTAAATAGTTTTAATGGACTTGATAGGAATAATAATGTTTCTTTGAGGTTTCGGTGTTGAACTATAATCTATACCAAACATGTACATGTCTCTATTACAACCACTGAATTATGTTAATTATTAGGTGTTTAAGAGAGGTGACTGCTTAACTCTTTCCTCCCTCCAACTTTAAATGGACAATTCCAGTTTCAATTTTTGTCAAGTCCATTTCTGACTTTTAAGGGTTGTTTTTGTCAATGTTTGGCATTATGACAAACAGTGAAGACCCTGATCAGAGGGCTCCTTTCGGAGCCCTCTGATCTGGGTCTTCACTGTTTGCATAGGACAAGTGTACTATTCACATGTACACTGTCTGAATATGCGGGACTAGGGTTCAAAGGGTTATAAAGCAAGGTGACAGTAAAAAAGAAAGCTCCTTTTGAACTAGAAATGTCTTATGGAGAGTGATGTTTTCAACTCTTAGCATGCGCTATAGTGGTGAAATGGTGAATACTTTTGCAAACAGTTCAGATCCAGATGAGATGCGGTGTAAAGCTGGATCTCATCAAGATGTAAACTGGAATACATTTAGAACAGTAGCAGACAACAATTTTTGCAAAGATCACCCAGCATGTATAGAGTTAAAGTAATTGATTATTTTTATCAAATGGTGGCTGCTCCTCCAGGGATCTATTTTTCTGTAACACAAAACTTGTGAATTCAAACACAAATGCTGTTTTGCAATACAAAGAAGACTTTCCTTTGAGTGTTTAAATCACCTTGTTTAAGAAGCAGAAAGAATTAACCCTTAGCCTGCCACGCAGGACTATAGCTCCATATGCAAACAGCTTGGATCCGGATGAGACGCCGAGTAACTCGGCGTCTCATCCGGATCCAAGCTGTTTGACACTCGGACAACATTTTCAGCAATTTTGAGCAACTTTGAAGCACTTTGAAACTTGAAGCAGACGAGAAATATAGCAGACGACAATTTATTTGGCGGGCTAAGGGTTAACCTGTTTTTGCATCAGCAAATAATAATTAAATTGATGGAATTGTTTAACACATTCAACCCTAGCGCCGAGTATACTCATCATTTACAAACATTGTACCTGTGAGGATTACACTTGTCCCATGCAAACAGTGTAGACCCTGATCAGAGGGCTCCTTAAGGAGCCCTCTGATCAGAGTCTACAGTTTTTCATTTTGAAATTTATTGTTAAAATCACCCCTAAATAGTCAATAATGGACTATACATATTTTGAAATTGTAATTGTCCATTAAAAGTTTCAGGGGTGAATGACTTAAGGCCAATGACAGATTTTTCCCCCCACTCAGCTATTGCTGTGGTGAAATATTTCATTGACTCCTTCTGACAATATAAAGTCCCCCCATGTCAAGGTCTCTAGAATCCTATAAAAACTCTGAAATATTAACTCCAGAATTGCATAAAAATGATTGAGATTGTTTCAGTTGCAAGGATTTTTTTTACTGGTTGAAAAATTAGAAAAGCTATTAAATGAGACATCAGCTTTTGAATTATAGTGCTATAGAATTTCTTATTGCAGTAATTTTGCTATTTTTATTTGGTAGAATCTCTAGAGTTTCTGAATTATTTGGAAAACAAATGTCACCCCTGAAAAGAGTATTATGTGACATTTATACCAAATTGGAGAAAAAGGTTGTGTTAACTGTTAAGCAGCAACCTTAAAATATTTTACCGTCAATCTTGTATTAATCCTTTCCGCCATAGCTTGTTTTAAGTAATAAAGACAGAATTTTGCTAAACTCTTTGAACCCTAGTAATGCATATAAGCATCATTTGCAAACAGCGTACCTGTGAGGAGTACACTTGTCCTTTGAAAAACAGTGAATACCCTTATCAGAGGGCTCCTTAAGAAGCCATCTGATCAATCAGAGTCTACACTGTTTGTCATTTCACATACATGTATATTGGAAAAATCGACCCTAAAAAGTCCAAAAATGGACTAGACTAAATTGAAATCTAGAATTATCTATTATTGAGGTTTTAGGGAGGAAAGGGTTTAAGCAGGCTGAATATCAAAAGTAGAATACTCATGCACATACTTTCCCTTAAATATCTCTACGTTCAATTAGAACAACAGATAAAGATTTCCTTAGCAGTCACACATGTAAGAACACATTTGAACATTTTATGACATCATAAGAATGGTCATCGAACATATATGACATCATAAGTAATTTGGAAAAACTTGCGAAACCAATAAAGTATAATCTGTACCATAAAAGAATCTGATGCTCATTGCCTTTGAGATCAAAATGTTCCTAAACTCACCAAGAAACTCTTATTAAGCTTGCGGAAAGGTGCACTTAGTAACATTTTCTTAGGCTCATCATTTAGAAATACTTGATCTTAAAAGACGACTCGCAACAGATCCTCTATCTAAGGAACATTCTGCTTAATTTTCAGCTTGCTGTAAACTACCATCTGCTAGGATATTGAAATTGTAATTTCTTTTGATGCATATTATTGACTGCATGTATTAAAAGGAATCCCAAACTGAGATATTTATTTAGATATTATATGACTGGAAACCATAACAAAGACTTAAAAAAACCCAGATTATTTCCCTTCTGGAAATTAAGTGTTTATTGCTGATTTATTTCCAATTTGTTTGTGTGACTTGCAAATTCAACATCTAAATCAAACAGATATACGGTAGCTATTTTCTCCAATATTAACACTTCCACTGGCATAATATTATTGCTTAAAAATGCTGTCTGCTTGTATTTCCCAGTGTTTGGTCTTTTAAGCATTTGGACTGGGAAAATATGAATATGTGTGCCAAACAATTTGAATCAAGATCTGCTTCTGAGTTAATAATCAATTGATCTGAATCCAAACTGTTAGCCAAAGCATGTGCTTTCAAGCAAAGGCAGTGGAGGAGTTAAACTATTCTGTCACAGAAGTGTCCTAACCCATTACCACATAGTCTGTTTCTAGTATTCAAGATAGGTGACTCTTAAAGCAGGTTAAATTGGAAATAAAGCAGAATGGGCGCCTGCACATTCTGCTTTACTTTCACCCTGCTTTAAGCTACTATCTGCTAGGATATACAAAATATTTCTTAAGATCAATGTTTATGACTGTATAAAGTGGAACTATTTTCTATAGTGGAGGAATAAAAAGAAAGGCTTAAAAATTCATATTTATGGGTAAAGGGGTTAATAGTGTGCCTCTACTTTATGTATACAGCGCTCCCTCTCCACAAGGACATCCAATGGGAGACACATATTGTGTATGTTGTTCGTAGGGAGTCGTTATAGGGAGGGAAAATAAAGACTTGGCTTCCACTTGAAAACAGCGTCTGATCTGGATTTAAGTTGTTTGTCACTCGTTATTGTATTTATTTTATCAAATTGTCCACTTTTATGTAACTTTGAGAAAAACAGCAAACGACAAATCTAAGCAGACAGTATGAAAGTGTTGGGAAATAACTTTCTTAGGGAACAGCGGCAAGGGTCATTGTAGGATGATTTGCACATTTATTTATGTAAGAAATAATTAAACATATACTTGTCTGTAAATAATCTCCATTCTCTCTCAAAGAGATATCAATTTTAAAGATTTCTACTGTTAAACCTCTCTATTTTGACCACTAAAATAAAGGCCAATTGATTAGATACAAAACAGCTAACAGCTTAAAGCAAGGTGACATTAAGACAGAAAGTAGATTGGTTCATGTTTTGTTAACTAAAAGCATCCACAAGGGAAACTGTATCTTTGCAGTAATGTGTTAAAACTTAAAAGTAATGATATGATTGGATTTTTTTTCAGTTTCAAATGTGCTTTTGAACCAAGAATTACAAGACTTGCGGAAAGTTTTACAGGTAAAACTTTATTGATTTTCATTTAAATCTTAGATACATGTTCTTGTCTCTTCTAATTTGTAATTTTACATGCATTTCAACCATTCACTTCTAAAACATATAATGGATGATTCAAGTTTCCATTTAATTCAAGCTGATTTTATTTGATAATTTTGGGTTCTTTTGTGCAGTACAATGCAAAATTACAAACAGTGCAAATCCTGACCAAAGGGCTCCTTTTCAGAGCCCTCTGATCTGGGTCTGCACTGTTTACAAAGAATAGCTATATTTCAGGTCAACTCTTTAAAGGTTAAAGTACCCTTTATTTATGAAGCATCCTAATTGGTATACCAAGTACATGTATGTAAAATGAGATTTTTTACAGTCATATCTACAGTGGAGAAACTGTTATTTCTTTCCCGTTTAAACGCAAACGAATAGCAAACAAGTATCAGAAAAATGTAGGAATTTGCAACCTTTTTTACATTAATCACGATTTATTTTAGGCTTAGTGGCGAACAGTTTGGAGCCTGATCAGATGCCGGGTTACCCAGCGTATGATCTGGCTCCAAACTGTTTGCAATGGAAATAATAGTTTAAGCGTAAACGCGTTTATTGGGAAAGAATAACGTTTTCTCCACTGTATGTATTTACTCGTGTTAACAGGACATCTCTAACACCCTGGAGAAGTTTGGCTCTCAGAAGACCAGTCTGGGCATCAATGACAAGTTCCAGGATGTAATGGGCCACTTCATCTCCCAGGCTTCGGATGAAATCCAGAGTCTCTTCAGGCTTAATGCCAACACCATGGAGGAATTTCACAATACTGTCACTTTTTTCGGTGAAGACCCCAAGAAAGTCACAACCAATGAGCTGTTTGGTGTCTTTGGAGATTTTATAACAAAATTTGAGGTAACTAAACATTTGCATGCTGGTTATTTTTTGTCTGCAACAATTATTGTCGCCTCTTACTGTTAGAAAAGTAGAAATTTCAAAATTTCTTTTCAAAACATCCTGGTCAGAGTGTCAAACAGTTTAGATCCTGATGAGATGCTGTGTTACACGGTCTTTCATCTGGATCCAAACTGTTTGCAAAAGTAATCATTGTAGGATATATCCGCAACTAGCATGGTAAGAGTTCACCCTTGAACTTCTAAGTTTTGAAGACCGATGACCACTAAAAGCTACCATCTGTGAGGATATAGAAAATATTTGGTATGATGCATATTCATGACTGTATATAGTGAAAATATTTTTTCAGTGAAGGAATATATTAAGGCGTAAAACGACATATGAGCCATGCCATAGCAAAACCTGTTTTATTGCATTGCAAACAGCGTAGATCAAGGATTGCCTTGGTCTAGAATGTTTGACACCCACAAGCATCTAAACCATTTCATTTATATATATCAGGTAGATTAAAATTAATTCAGATAAAGATACAAAGATGACAATAGTGTTCGGTCTGTATAATGTTGCAATGCAATAAGGCAGGTTTTGTAATGGCATTACTCATATTACTCATTTAAGTTATTTTGACCCGCGGGGGTCATTTCCCCCCGGGTCAAAATACCATATGACACCGGGACTGATCTTGATCCAAAATGTTTGTTTAGGTATTCCATTTTAAATTTTCAGGCTTGAAATATTGTAACATATTACCCCATAGCCTATTTCTAGTTTTAAAAAAAGTTGATCACTTAAAGCAGGTTGAAAGTAAAGCAGAATGTGCCTTAAGGGGCATTCTGCTTTACTTTCAGCCTACTTTAAGCTATTATCTGCTAGGATATATAAAATATTTCTTATGATACTTTATCAGAACTGTATGAAAGGGAACTATTTTGTTCAGTGGAGGAATTAATTATAGGCGTAAAAAGGCGTATTTATGGGGGAATGGGTTAAGAAGTTAAATCACATCTAAACCGTCCATACTTTTTCCTTTTTCAGAAAGCCCACAGACAGAACATTATGTTCAATAGGTACAGCTGATCAATTCATGCCCTGAGATAACATGTAGCTGTGTCCAGCCACAGCCCAGCAGATGCCAATTGTTATTGTCAACATCAACACTTAATAATTAACTCATTCACCCCTTGAAACTTTTAATTGACAATTCCAATTTCAAAATATATATGGTCCATTTTTGACTATTTGGGGATGGTTTTAACAATATATAGTAAAACCTCTCCATTAAGGACTTTTAAAGAAGGCTAATGTAGTCGGGTAGAGATTATGGTGAAAAAGTTGCGACTCAACTGGGGCTCGAGTTGAGTCACAACTTTTTCACCAAGTTACACTAATTTATTGTATAAAATACAGGTGACAGCTTAAAGCAATGTGACAATAAAACAGAAAGCTTCTATAGGGGCTTTCTGTTTTACTCTCACTTTGCCTGCCTTATGCAGTCACCTGTCATAAACACCTGTTTATTAACTTAATTTAGTGGTCGTAATAAAGAGGTTTTTACTGTACTTCAAAATGACAAACCGTGTAGACCCTGAATAGAGGGCTCCTTAAGGAGCCCTCTGATCAGAGCCTACACTGTTTGCATAGGACAAGTGTAATCCTCACAGGAACATTGTTTGTTAATGACAACTATACTTGTCGCAAGGGTTGAATGTGTTAACAGAATTTTATTGTCAAAATAGTGAGGTTTTACTGTACAGTTAAAATGATATACAATAAAAACTGTATTCAATAGCATCTCAATAAAGAATCATGCTGTTCTCCAGTTTCTGCTTAATACAGGATAAGAATAGTTAAGCCGTATCTTTCATACAAAATGTTTTCAGTTTGTTTGCTTAGCAGCTGCACACAAGTTGTACTGTACATTTGGAAATCATTGTACATTTCACAAATTACAGACATTATTCTAGCCTTGCTTTGCAAACTGCTTGATGAATCCAAAAGCTTTAAAGGATTGATAAAGTTAAAACATAATATATTTAAACCTGCTATATAGTGCCTATTAGAAACTTGCAATAAGCTAAGGTTTAATGGTGTATAAATACATTGGTTCTGATCCATGTCACAAGCAAATTGGAATATTTTCACTATTGATGTTTCATGAAAATATATTTCTATATGATTGCCTACTTCACAATTGTATTTTTGTTGATAAAGCGTCACAGATTAGATTTGATACATGTTTATTTTCAGTTATTACCCATATGAAAGTTATTACTGCCAGTATGCTAACACTACTGTGAGACAAATATGGATTACGGTAAATCCCCTCTATTACGGCCACTGAATTGTGTTGATTATTAGGAGTTTACGACAGGTGACTTCTTAAAACAAGGAGACAGTAAAACAGAAAGCTCCTTCAGGAGCTTTCTGTTTTACTGTCATCTTGCTTTAAGCTGTCACCTGTCTTAACACAATAATTTTAGCCGTCATTTTAGCGAATAGAGAGGTTTTACTGTATTTAGAACAAAGCCATGTACATGTGCAACATAACTTTGTTTGTACATGTACCGGTATGTAGGTCTAGTAAAACCTCTCTAAACCAGACAGTTGTTTGAAAAGGAGGTAGACCACAAAAATAGATGACTACTTAATGCAGGATAAAAGCAAGAAGACAAGCCCCGTTTAGGGAGCATTCTGTCTTTCCTTTATCCCGCATGAAACTGTCAACTGTTACCGTCTGGTTTACAGATCAGGGCCCGTTTCATAAAACTTCGTACGACAAATGTTGTAGTTAATCAGATTATAAATGTCTCAATTATTATTTATTTCTCCATCTAATCCTGTCCTGTGACATCTCTTTTAAATGGTCTTTTCAAGACGATTCCAAAGAAATGTCACAATACAGGATTAGATAGAGACTTCAGAAATCAAATTATTTTAAAGTTTTGACTTTCGAAAGTTTTTGTCGTATTAAGTTTGATGAAACGAGCCCCATGAATGTTATTTTATCGGTGTCCTATTGAGAGAGGATATTCACTTTATAGTTTTAACTTGTTTAAAGGGGATACATCAAATAATTAGAATGATCTGTATACAAAGGTGACTGATTAACCTTTGTGTATGCTGGCTAATTGTTTCGTCTGCAACAATTGTCGTCTGTTATTTTTCTAATATTGAAATTTTAATTTTTCTTATCAAAACAGGATATCAGAGTGTCAAACAGTTTGGATCCTGATGAGATGCCGCTATCCGCAAAGAGTTCATGTATTCTTTCATCCTGCATTAGGCACTCATTTGCATTTAAAGACAGCTTAATATGAGAATTCTGTTGAAAGGTAATTTAACCCTTTCATCGACGTACAGTGGAGAAAATGTTTGTCTTTCCTTATAAATGTGTGTACGTCAAAACTATTATTTCCATTGTAAATAGTTTGAAGCCTGATCAGACGCCATGTAACCCGGCGTCTGATCAGGCTCTTAACTGTTTGCCACTTAGATTACAATTAATAACCAGGATTGTCAATAAGTTGTCTTTTTGTCCATTTAACTGCAATGCGTTTGCGTTTCGTTTGCATTTAAACGGGAAAGAATAACGTGTTCTCCACTGTTAGCTCTTGTGTCGACGTTGCAAATAGTTTTGATCCAGATGAGATGATCGGAATCTAAACTGTTAAAATGTTTGGCACTTGTATCAGTATTTGTTCTGTCAAAATTTTATTTTTAGCTCACCCGAGCCAAAGGTTGAGGTGAGCTTATGGGATGGTCCTGTGTCCTTCGTGAGTCCTCATCAACAATTGCTTCGTATGACATCTCCTATACCGCTTGACAGATTGCAACCAAACTTTACAGGAATGTTCCTTTGGTCAAATTCTTTCAAATTTGTTCAAATAATGAAAAATAATGTGGAACTCTGGTTGTCATGGCAACCGAAGTAAAAAAGGGAAATCTTAAAAAATATTCTTGTCAAAAACTACAAGGGCCAGAGCTTAGATATTTGACACATAGCATTCCCTACAGGTCCTCCACCAAGATTGTACAAATTATGCCCCTGGGGTAAAGAATGGCCCTGTCCCGGGACATTAAATCATTCTCTCCATTCTATCAGCTATTCTCAGATGAGTGAAATATAGCCATGGTCTTCTGGTTTCTTAAAATTGCAGACAACAAATTTAAGCAGACAAGCTTGTGTCTTCAAGACCTTTAACCCTTTCACCCTCAATCGTTTGAAAGTGCGTTTGCAAACAGTTTGGATTCTGATCAGACGCCGTGTAATGTGACGTCAGATCAGGATTCAAACTTTGACACTCGTATCGTTATGTTTAAAGTCATACTACATTGAATCGTAATTTGAGACAATCTTGCAAACAACAAAAATGAAGCAGACGCTAATGAAACGATGAAGGGGTAAATAACTCACGGAAATTTTGGTAGTGAAAGGGTTAATAAAGACATTAATTTCGTCTGTGAAAGGGTTTACCCTTAGCCCGCCAAATAAATTGTCGTCTGCTATATTTCTTGTCTGCTTCAAGTTTCAAAGTTGCTCAAAATTGCTGAAAATGTTGTCCGAGTGTCAAACAGCTTGGATCCGGATGAGACGCCGAGTGACTCGGCGTCTCATCCGGATCCAAGCTGTTTGCATATGGAGCTATAGTCGTGAGTGGCAGGCTAAGGGTTAATATGTTTTAACTGTAGTTTATATGTTAGATATGTGTTGTTCATTTATGTGTAAATAGCCACATTGTAATGGTATGAAATATGCATTACTTCAGCCATTGTATTGCAACCTTTTATGTATTTGTTGACTGTTTTGTTTTGTTGGATATACACGTATTGCAATAAAGGGAGATAAGAAATAAATACATAACATTGCTTTTTGTTATTGTTTTCTAAAAGGTTAAGACATTCAACCTTATCGAAATGGTAAGCATTTATGACGTTATTTGATGAACTGCACCTTGAGTGCATTTGTCGTCACGATTCTCCAACTTATCCATGAGGAGTTATGACTCTTTTGGAACTTAGTATATTGAGCGTTTCCGAACTTGCTTAGACATAATTATATACGCTTTAAGTTGACATATGGCGTATGGCGTAGTTTTGATGACCTGTATATCCATTTCGCGTTTCCATTCAGTTTGCTCTGCTTTGATGAGTTATGCCCCCCCCCCCCCCCCCCCCCACTCACACGCACACAATCACATACACACTTAACACGAAGGGCGTTTTGTGTCCATTGTAAATAATTTTGTTAATAGCCGTCGGATCAGACGGCAGGTTTCAAACGGGACTTAATAATGCATTCATTGCTGTAGTAGGACCAATTCTTTAGGACAGGGAATAGCTCTTTGGCATGTACAATCTCTTTAAACAGAACACTCTTTGGGGGAAGCAGGTAGACCACAAAGACACGTGAACTCTTACTGCAGTAAAGCAGAAAGCCCCCTTGGAAATGGAAAATATCTCGTATTGAGGATGTAACTTTGTGAGAAAAATATGCAATCAGACCGGGACTCGAACCCGGGATCCTTTGCTACATTTGTAACAGGACAAATGGTCCACCGACTGAGTCATCCGGATCGCTGACACAGAATCGCTCACCTCAATCTTGCTAAACACACACCGTCGACACAAAAATTAGTGCCGAAAATACTCAACGGGTTTCTCATAGAAACATATGCAGCCTGACCGGGATAGGACGCGAACCCGGGAAACATTGGCTTACAGGGCAATTGCTCTACCGATTGATTCATTTGGACCGCTGGCACAAATCTCTCGTCAATTGATCATTAACTCAACCCGGTTACAGACATTTATTGCTGTAAAATATGTGTTTTTTTCGCTTTAATGGAGGAATAAATCTAAGGCGTACCTATTCGGTAATGCCCTTTTAGCTCACCTGAGCTAGCTCAGGCTGAGCTTTTGTCGGTCGTGCGGCGTCAACAATTTTAGTCTTTACACTCGAGAGGCCACAGTATATATCCAATCTTTCTCAAACTTGCTAATACCCCCATTCCACGAGACGGCGATCTATGGCGCTCTGACAGAGCGCCGCAGGTCGCCATGCAGAGCGCCGAGGTCGCCAGGAGCGCTACCTGAGCGCAAAGGGGTCGCTATCTGATCTCCATGATCGCCAAGGTCGCCGTCGATTTACTCCCCTGCACAAAGATCCGTGGCGTTCCGGCCAGAACGCCATCAGATCGCTAATTGGTCGCAATCGGAGCGCTACTTGATCGCCAAGATCGTAACTAGAGCGCTATCGGATCACCTTAGAGCGCCACCATCATCCAACAAAGCAAATCAGTAGATAGTTCGCACTCCGTGGCGATCTGATAGTGCGTCTCTGCATTTTAAAATACCCGATAGTATTTTCTATCAATATATCCAAATTGCATGATGTAACTCGACGTCTCATCCGGATCTAAACTGTTATACACCCATACAATGATGATACCGAAAAGTGTGTTAATATAATGGCGTTAAACATTGATTTTGATGTGCGTTGGAACATTTGTAGTAACTATTAAATGAAGAAACACAGATTTCTAGTGACTTATTGCAGTACGAACGTAATGCAGAAAGCTCTTATATGAATCGTCTGCATTACTATATTACTGCATTGAGTAGACACAAGTCAAAAAGAAAGCAACTATATGTATGGCTATTTGCCTAAATATCTTCTAGCGAATTTAAGACGGATGAGCGCGGCAGAGCGCCACATGTCTTCATAGGATATCTCCCTAATAAAATCAAGTGATGCGCTAACAGAGCGGTAATGGGTCTCTATCGGTCGCCAACATCGCTATCGGATCTCTTTTGAGCGCCATAGGTCGCAGTGGTCGCCATCGGAGCGCAAATAGAGCAGAGTAGATCGCATCTTAGTCGCCTTTGAGCGCCAACGGAGCGCAATCTGATCATACAAGAGCGCAACATTTTTATGAATTTGGTGGCGACCAATGACCATGAAGTCGCTATCGGATTTTACAGATCGCTAACGGATCGCCATCGGAGCGTAATCTGAACACAATCGGATCGTAAATGCCGTTAGATTGCCTCATCCTGAGGCAACCTATGGCGCTCTGTCGGAGCGCGGAGATCGCCATCGAGCGCCGTCTCGTGGAATGGGGGGTACTAGATTGTATATTACCATAAGAGTTTGGATGAGGTCGATTATGGTTGAAATCGGATTAATAGGTCAAATGATAACCTTTGAATTGCTGAAAATGCCATATTTAACAGTGTTTACACTCTAGAAGCCACAATATTTATCCAATCTTTCTTAGACTTGCCCAGATTGTCTATTACCGTAAGAGTTTAGATGAGTTCAATTATGGTTGAAATCAGACCAATAGGTCAAGAGTTATCATCGTTTGAATTGCTGAAAATGCCACATTAAACAGTGTTTACACTCTAGAGGCCACACTTTTTATGCAGTCTTTTTCAAACTTGTATATGAACATAAGAGTTTGGATGAGTTCGATTATGGTCCAAATAGGTCAAGAGTTATCTGCCCTTGAATTGCTAAAAATGCCATATCGTACAGCGTTTACACTCTTGCAACTACAGTTTTCAATGGATTTTGATTATAGTCTTGAAAACAAAGTATATAGCTATAAGTTCTCGAAGGAGTGCAATTATTGTTGAAATCTAATCATTGTGGCAATTTAGTAATTTGCTCTTGATATACTTTGAAATGCTAGAAAAGGCTTCATTTCAGTATTGTTTAGGCTCTAGTTATCTGCCCTTGATGTACTCGACTATACTAGAATTATGAGGTTGTATTCCAAAATTGTTTACATGCTATACTACAAATTTGAATGGATTTAGATTAAAACGGGTGAAACAGAAAGGCAAAGCTATCAGGCTTCAGTACAATAGGTGAGCGATATCAGGGCCTTCAGGCCCTCTTGTTTGATAATACAGTGAAGCTCACTTATAACGAACTTGGATGAGATGAAAAACTGCTTACTACAAAATAATTATTTCAATGGTCTCACTTGCTTAAGTTGAACTGGATATAACGTAATACTGGATAAGACATGATTTTTAGGTCCCTAAACTGGATTTTACCTGTAAAATGGTTCTGTTAATACTACATGCCGGTCATTATCACTGTTTGACAAGTGGCTTACAAAGGTGACAGTACTTAATCGCTTGGCTGCTCATCACCTCTGATAACAAAACATTACCCAATCAACATATTTTGTACATGTATATATATTTTCTTTTTTATTTATTTATTTATTTCTCTTCAGTATACAACATGACACTATATCACAGTTAAAAGTTCAACATAAGATGTACACTGCCACTCTAAGATAGAGTTATACGAGACTATCTACACTTAAATCGTACTTATCACACTGTACAATTTCGGAAGTTTCAGATGAAGAGCCTTGAACATTATTTCACTTGCAGAGATATATTGTTCAGCCTATTCCATTTCCTTTGTGAAAATAACAAGGTTGATTTTCAAGAGGGCTCCACCAACAAAGCACCTAAGAGGCAAAAAGAAATAGTACCATATCTGCAATGAGAGACCATCTCTTCCAGATAGCCTTGAGGATCCCATCTAAGAAGAGATGCTTACCAATTACAGAATGTATTTTTAAAACTTCTTCAAGGAAAAAGCATATTTCCTAAAACTTAATATCCAAGATAAAAAGTTATTCATTTCAATTAAAATAGGATTATAAGAGACATGAAAATTAACAATACTGAATCAGAAATTATTGCACACATCATATCCTTATCTTACAGCCTCTGTCTGTATGCTATTGATAGGATATTCAAACTGGAAATAATTAGTTTACTTGGCACATTATTTGTTTGGATCCAGATCAGATGCTTAATAACTGAGTGTCTTATCGGACTTCTTGCTGTTTGACACCTGTATTCTGTAAAAAGATAACAATCACTGATGCTATATCAACATAGTAGATCTATATTAAACCCTTTTATGTTAATAAAGTTTACTTATTAAATATTTGTAACAGGTTGAGTTTTTAGCTCACCTGAGCACAAAGTGCTCAAGGTGAGCTATTGTATTGGTTGACGTCCGTCGTACGTCAGTGTCCGTGTCCGTGTCGTCTGTTCACAATTGGTTTCAAATAACTTCTTCTCTGAAACCAATGGCCCAATTTATCCCAAACTTGTTCAGATACATACTGTAGTTGTGAGCTTCAAACATTGTTCAAAAAAGGTGGGTGGGGCAATCGGTCTTGTTGCCATGGCAACCATGCACAATATCTAAAAAAAATCTTCTCCTAAAAAACGACTGGTCCGATTTCAATTTGGTTTTCACCAAAATGTTTCTCAATTAATATACTTTCAAAATTGTTCAAAGAATTTTGATCCGTCAAAAAAACATGGCCACCAGAGGGCGTGGCATTTTTCCGTATTTACGTAATATTGACAACTAAAGTCACAACTTTAAACATCTTCGTCAATAACTTTAAGTCCTAGGACAACCAAATTTCACATGTAGCATCATGTTGTGAACCTTTAGCAAGATTGTTCAAATAATGACCCCCAGGTCGAAAATGGCCCCGCCCCGGGGCTTGTCAGTTTTTCATAGGAAAACCTTTAAAACTCTTTTTCTCTAAAACTGTATGGCCTAGACCTTTTATATTTGGCATGTAGCTTTGCCTTAAAAATTGGCCCCGCGCAGGGGCTTATCAGTTTTACATAGACTTATATAGGAAAACCTTTAAAATCTTCTTCTCTGAAACCCTAAGGCCCATACCTTTTATATTTGGCATCTAGCAAAATGGCCTCTACCAAGATTGAACAAATCATGACCTCCGGGTCAAAATTGGCCCGTCCCGGGGCTTATCAGTTTTACATAGACTTATATAGGAATAAACCTTTAAAACTCTTCTTCTCTGTAATCCTAAGACCAAGACCTTTTATATTTGGCATCTAGCTTTGCCTTATGGTCCTCTACCAAGATTGTTCAAATCATGACCCCCGGTTCAAAAATGGCCCTGACCCGAGGCTTATAAGTTTTACAAAGAGGGTCAAAAATGGACCCGCCCCGGGGCTTATCAGTTTTACATAGACTTCTACAGGAAAACCTAATTCCGAGTTGTTTCAGTTTCATGCAACATTCCACATACATGCAATGACAAACTTCATTATGCATCAAGTATAACACAATTGTGACTCAGGTGAGCGATTTAGGGCCGCATGCGGCTCTTGTCTATTAATACAAAACAGGGAACAAGTTAAATTTTCAAATAGAAAAAAAAATGGCATTTCTTATGTCATAGCCCATCTTATTTTGTTATCATTCATTCTATTTGGTAAATTTAAAAAACAATTAAGATCTAATTTCTCTGCCTTTCTAGTTTTCTTTCTTTCTAATCAATTTTGTACTAAAAGTATGATAAGTAAACATTTCTTTATATGCAAACTATTCACAAAACATTTTCGTTGTTTGGATAAGACGAACTTTGGATAAGACAAAATAATTTTCAAGGACCCCTGCATTTCGTTATAAGTGAGCATCACTGTAAATGTAAATTACCTGCATATGTATGTATAATTACAAAGCTTCCCTGTGACAGTTTGTCTTACGAAATGTCGATACGATTGGTATTAAGTTTAGGAATGGATCAGACGACGCGGCTTCTGTTTAGGATCCAGACTTTTGCTTCTAGCTCAGGACTCTGTTGTCCCAATATAAGTACACAAGGGTTGGCCATTATGTTCAATAGAGTGTTTCATATTGGGTAATTTTTCAACAATTTTATTTTTCACGTGTGTCACCATATAGTCGTCAAAGCGTTATTCGTGCAGATTATCTAATATTAAATTCCAATAATTGTAAAGAATTTCCAATAATATAGAAAAAAGCGACACGCACCTTGGTGATATGACGCTCACTATGGAAACGGACTCTCATAAGAGGAAATTATTCCATCACCTGTTTTAATATCGCCTACCACAATGTTGGCGACTGCATTAATTTTCAAATATTTAATGTCTTTGTAACCGATAACCTCTAAAGATGAATGCCAAAATCTTGTCTTAAAAATAGATTCAATAGATCAGAATCTAAACTTCAAAGCAAAACAACAAAAATGAAGACAATATATCATTTTAACAATTATGTTCATTTAATTTCATCTGAGAGGCAAACAGTTTCGGTCCTGATCAGACGCCATGTTATTCGTCGTCTGATCTGGCTCCTGATTGTAAATGCATGGTATATGCGGATTTCAGTATAAACGCGTTTAAAGTTTAAAGATATTGGATAATTCCAACAAAGTCACGTTTAGCAAGAAACTGATTAAATTACTGTTTACAATAAACCTTTCTATTACGACTACTAAAAGGAAGGTGTTTTGTTATATGAAAGACAAGGGACAGATTAAAGCAAGGTGACAGTACAGGGAGCCGTCACAATGAAATATGAACAAAATAAAACGACAAATCATAAACATTAGATATATTAGATATATAGTCTATATATCTAATGTTCATAATTTTTATTTTTTGGGGGGCTCATATTTCATTTGTATTATATTGCAAACGGATCCAATATAAAACATGGAATAATCCACTGGGCGTAAATGGGTTAAAGATAACAACAACATTGTCACGATTCAACCAATATACCGCCTTGTCTAGACTACAATAACTATGTGCATACAGTTTGGAACCAGGGCCCGTTTCATTAAACTTCTTACGGCAAATGTTGTCGTCAGTCATATCTTTGAAATACATTTTATTTCTTATTTCTCTATCTAATCCTGTCTTGTGGCATCTCTTTGAAATCGTCTTGAAAATACGATTCCAAACAAATGTCACAAGACATGATTAAGTGGAGAAATAAATAATATTTGAGACATTTATGATCTGACTTAGAACTTTGGTCGTACGAAGTATTATGAAACTGGCCCCAGATCCGACTCCGCGTAATGCGGCGTCTTATCAGGGTCCAAACTGTTTGTAATTTGCAAAAATATTACTAAATCTAAGTTCATATACCTTCAATTTGACTTTAAGGAATAAAAACAGTTGGCAATTGTTTGAAACATACTTGCAGTTAACAGGTTTTTTTGCGTAATCTCAAAGTAAAACCAGTATCTGACATTTGAAAACATGGGAGTCTGCAAAATTATTATCACGATCCAGTTCGTATTTCAGACTTGTTTTATAGTGAAATAATAACTTCAGGAAACGTCAGGTTGCCATGGTAATCGACTCACAAGAGAGATGATCGCATGTCGTATTCTTTTCCTTAGTTTTTATAATATATTTATGACTTATTTTTTCTTGAAGGAACGCTATCTCAAATATAAACAACAGTTAATTTCAAAAGCTTATTCTGATATGCACAATTTACTCATTTATAAGAGGACATTTCACAAAAAGCACGAATCCTGAAAAGTAACTTGGCATCTGATCAGAATCCAAACTTTTTGACATTCGTTTATTTAGGTTTCTTAAAATAATTACATATATAACAAAAACATTTATAAGGTTTAAGTGAAACTAATTGTTATATACATGCATACTGGGTATTTTGCCAGCAAAGGATATTTTACTAATTTTGAGCTGTTTTCATATCTGCATAGGAACAACTTAATTAAACTCTCGTCAAACATAACACGCAATATTTTCAATTTATTAAATATGTATTAGAACCTCTCTGTCACGAATACTAAAGTTTGTTGATTATTAGGTGTTTAAGACAGGTGCCTGCTTAAACCAAGGCATACAGTTGAGAATCTGTTATTCTTTCCCGTTTAAACGCAAACGTACGCAAACGCAAAGCACTAAAACGTAGAAAGAACAACTTTTGGACAATTCTGATAATTCTTGTTTATCTTGGTGGCAAACAGTTTGGAGCCTGATCAGACGCCGGGTAACCCGGCGTCTGATCTGGCTCCAAACTGTTTGCAGTGCAAATAATAGTTTTAGCGTAAACGCGTTTATTGGGAAAGAATAACACATTCTCCACTGTATGTAAAACTGCATCTTTAGGACTTTATGTATTTACGTTCACCTTGCTTAAAGCTTGCACCCGACTTTCATAAATCAGTTAACCGTCTTTCTATAGTCGTAATAGAAGGTTTTTACTGCCGTAGATATTTTTGGATATTATACTTTGAGAACAAGTGCATTACAGGCAAAACTATAGAGTTTAACCGACATACTTATGTTTATGTGTATAAGTACATATACGTGTATTAAAATCGTATAAAAGGTAAATAAAAATGGTAAAGGTAGATTGTCCATAGTGTGGACACTTATTGAGCAGATTAACATTCAACCCTATGCAAAAAGTGTAGACCCAGATCAGAGGGCTCCTTTGAGTTTGTCATTTTGAAATATATTGTTAAATTCAACCCTAAATAGTCAAACATGGACTTGATTTCTTTTTAAATTGGAATTTTCCATTAAAAAATTCAGGGGTGAATGCGATTAAAAAATAACAGCACGTACAAAACTAACACTATATTAATGTTGTTTAGTGTGTAAATAAATCAATTGCTCTTGTGGTATAGTTCCATACCCATTAATCCTGTTTCTTAACTACATGAAACAAGAAGCTGTCCAACTGTTTGACACTCATTTCAATATTTCTTAAGTCAAACACTTAAAATTTAAATTCGAGAAATAAATGCAGACGCCAATTGTTTAAAATGTATGACGGCATGGCAGTGAATGAGTTACGGAAAGAATAACGTGATCCCTACTGTAGTGATGGTTATATATACAGCGCTTTTTCTGCATAACGACTACCAATGGGAGACAAATGTGTGTGTGTTGTATGGAGGTAGTCGTTGTAGAGAGGGAAATTGGCTTACATTTTCAAACAGCTTGAATACAGATCAGACGCCGCGTTACGCGGCGTCTGATCTGGATTCAAGCTGTTTGTCACTCATCATGATACATGTATTTATTCTATCAAAAGTTCCAAATGTATGTAACTTCAGAAAAAAACAGTAGACGACAATTTCAAGCAGACGTATTGCAGCAGCAAACGCGTTAGACATAATTGTTCTGTTTAGGGAACTGCAGCAACGTCGTTGTAAGGAGGGAGTCGTTGTAGGGAGGGATCACTGTATATGCTTGTCTTACAATATTAACATCCTTCATAAATTTCGTATATTTTCTACATCTTGGAATCATATAAATAATTGCTGCCAAATTAATCACGTGAAATATTTACCCCTTCACCGTTTCATTGTCGTCTGCTATAATATTGTTGTCTGCAATATCGTTTCAAAGTGGATTTTTTAGGCAATATTACTGAAGAAAGTTAAAAAGAATGTCAAACAGTTTGGATCCTGATCAGACCCCACATTACGTGCCGTCTGATCAGGATCAATACTGTTTGCGAACGCATTTTTGGGGTGTCATTGAGAGTGAAAGAGTTAAATTAATTCTAAAATACACACGCGCTGTACATTTTAAGTTACTGGTGTAATATGGATTCGATAATTCGTGCACCAACAAATGTAGCGCCGTTGTGTCGGTTCCAATTGAAGTGTTAGAATCGAAACTTTTTTTTAATAATACCAGTGTATTATCGTGTAACATGGGTAGTTGTTGAGATGCTGATATTTAATTATTATGCATCTCAACTCATACCATGTTCTGTTGAAATATAACACACTGATATGAATTTCTTATTTCTTAAAAAGCATAAAAATAAATCCTTTTTTATAACACAATTAAATCGTCCATATACACGACTGTATAAAATGAAACTATTTTCTTCAATGGAACAATAAATTAACTGTTAAAATTCGAATATATGGAGCGATGGGTTAAGTGATAATTGTTTACAAGCGTTTTTCTAACGATCTTTACATTCGCTGTAATCGTCGTATACATGTATTGTCAAGATCTTTGAATGGTACAGCGCTCCCTCCCTACAACGTCACCCAAAGGGAGACAAACATGTGTTCGTTGTTCGGAGGGAGTCCTTGTAGGGAGGGAAATTGGCTTTCATTTGCAAACAGCTTAAATCCAGATCAGACGCCGCGTCCAGATCAGACGCCGCGTAACGCGGCGTCTGATCTGGATTCAAGCTGTTTGACACTCGTCATTATGTTTTTTCCCCGTCAAAATGAATAATAAGTAAATTTGCGAAACAACAGCAGACGACAATTGTAAGTTAACTATATTGCAGCTGTGAAAAGGTTGGACATACTTACATTGTTTAAGGTACAGTGGCAATGTTCGTTGTAAGAAGGGAACCGTTGTTCAGAGGGCCGTTGTAGAGAAGGAGTACTGTACCTTATTGCCAGAGGCCATGAATCAAACACAAGTGTGGCTTACTTTATATTGATCATTATTGCGAACATTTATATTTTCGTTGTCGTCACTGAATTACAGTGTCTCGTTACAGATAAATTATATACTGCAATTCTGAACTGTCGGAGATATTTTTAGAACAGAATAGTTAAAGACATTAAGCCATTCCATTCATTGATTCTCCCTCCATTGTTCCCACTAGGTGTCAAAATATCTGTAAAGCATGGGAAGCGTGCGCTCAGCCAATGTCAGCAATCTCAAGTTTTCTATAGAGGCCCTCACATGCTCACACTCAAGGGTTTTTTCAATAGGTTTATTGCTCATGAACAGACTCAATTAAACCGAGTCTGCAATTTTCAGTATTTGCTTTGTTTTCTGTGCTTTCAAAGGATCTCCCCTTATTCAGATTTACAAACCCAACTATCCTATTATAGATACGGGCCTCACATGAAACGCCTGAATGATTCTTTGCCTAGACATCTGTACAGTATTGTATCAGTAAAAGCATGCTATTCATGATTTAATCCTAACTTTTTTCAGACTAGGTGTTACCACCCAAGCTTGGTCATGTAATGTCTTTAATAAAGGTAAATAGGTAAGCAAGGTAACATCGAATATGTAATCGAACACTTTCCTACTTGAGATAAGTGATCCTCGTGCAGCACGAGACCTCTGCGCTAACCGGACTGCTATAGTATCTTATTCTTTCCCAATAAACGCAATTATATACAAAAACTATTCCTTACATTGCAAACAGGTTTGAGCCAGATCAGACGCCGGGTAACCCGGCGTCTGATCAGGCTCCAACCTGTTTGCTACTCAGATTAAAATATAGAAAAAAAATCTAAAAGTAAATTTCCACAGTTTAGTTCATTGCGTTTGCGTTTAAACGGGGAAAAATAATATATCCTCTATTGTACATTATGCACAAAAAGTACAGCTATCCGTATCTCTAACTAGTCTGGGAGTCAAAGGCCGATATTAAGCTGACCATGGAAATGCCGGATGAACTTTTTTTCTGCAGTTTTCAATAGTCTTGGGGGTCCTCATCAAGATCAAAGAGGGTGCCCGGTGATATCCCTTGAGCATTTCTCAAAATATGCTAATTAAGTCGGCCATTACTGAAATGCCGTTATTTGGCCATATGTCAATTAGTATGTATCCTACCATGATGAACAGAACAGAACAGAACAGAACTTTATTCACTCAGTCATACAAAGTACGAAACAAGAGGTTGATACAGTTCACACATACACAATATAAGTGATCAACATGGTTATCAGGCTAGGTTGTATAATTATGATGAAGTTTGAAAAGATCCAAAACACTGAAATAGTAAAAATGAAAAAAAAAAAAAAAAAAAAAAACTTGGGGAAAAGATTTCTTCGTTTTATTTATGCTTTTCGGTGGATTACCACGATATAGCAGTGGATGATCACTTGGTAATCCACTGCAGTGGATTATCACCAATCGCTTTTATTATGAATTTTCCCCGTAGGGCTCCCCAAGAATCGTAGTCAATCGTGTCTTATCGTTAAATTCCGGCAGTCCGATTTGTCGCGAACTACTCACCGGAAGAGCACGAATCCAAACTCGGGAGCAACGAAGTCATTCGGATGACGTCAAATCAACAAATATACCGCCAACTGTCACGCACGTGTGTGTTCGACATAAAACGTGGGGCTCAACACGGGATAAATAATGTACGTTCGCTTTCAAATTTTAAACAATTTCGTTTAAAAAGTGGCTTAAAATCATAAATAAATAGAATAACTGTGTTTTTTCAGTGTAAGATCGAATTTAATCCATTTCGTGAACATCAGACTGTTATATTTTCACTCGTGGCTTCGCCACTCGTGAAAATATAACGTCTGATGTTCACTCAATGGATTAAATTTCGATCTTACACTGAAAAAAACAGTTATCCTCTATATATTATTTATAACTCACATTTGTTTTAGGTCCACTTTAAAGGGGGAATTAACTAATTTTGCCTATTTCCTTAAACTATTTTCTTCTTCTTCTTCTCCTTTTTTCTTCTGAGAGTTAAGTACTACTTATATGTTTTCAAACATTCATTTAGCTTTAATACAAAGTTCATAATATAACATGCTTGTAAACAGTGAAACAATCTAACATCTATTACTCGCCATACATATACATGTACATACAAACATTTCTATATATTCTTCATTTTCAATTTACAATTAGGTCTGTATAATACTATATTTGGTTATTAAGAGTTGAATTTTATTATATAGAGGATAACTGTTTTTTTCAGTGTAAGATCGAAATTTAATCCATTGAGTGAACATCAGACGTTATATTTTCACGAGTGGCGAAGCCACGAGTGAAAATATAACAGTCTGATGTTCACGAAATGGATTAAAATCGATCTTACACTGAAAAAAACACAGTTATTCTATTTATTTATGCTTTTAAGCCACTTTTTAAACGAAATTGTTTAAAAATTGAAAGCGAACGTACATTATTTATCCCGTGTTGAGCCCCACGTTTTATGTCGAACAAATGCGCGTGACAGTTGGCGGTATAATGCCGTCACTTATTTGTTGATCTGAGGTCATCCGAATGACTTCGTTGCTCCCGAATTTGGAGTCGTGCTCTTCCGGTGAGTAGTTCGCGACAAATCGGACTGCCGGAATGTAACGATAAGACACGATTGACTACGATTCTTGGGGAGCCCTACGGGGAAATTTCATAATAAAAGCGATTGGTGATAATCCACTGCAGTGGATTACCAAGTGATCATCCACTGCTATTTCGGAGTAATCCACCGAAAAGCATAAATAAATTGCACGAATGCTTACAGTGCAGACCCTTGTCAGGGGGCTTATTCAGGAGCTCTCTGATCTGGGTTTACACTGCTAGCATAGTGCAACTGTTCTATACACAGGTACACTGGTGCTAAATTTCGAGTTACTCGTTTCTAGGGCTCAGTTAATTATAGGTTTACAAGTTAAATAATAGAACTTAATGTAGATAAGACGTTTAAAATATTTACACTGGTTGTAACGTAGTTGTCTTAATTAGTTTTATGTCAGACTAATACTTATAACAGTACCTCTTTATGTCGCACCCTATCGAAAACGAAAAACAGGGATAAACTAAAGGTATATAGAGTTGCGTGAACAAATATTTAAACCTTAACTCCATTGATTTTTGCAAACAGTTTGGATCCAGATCAGACGCCGCGTAACGCGGCGTCTGAACTGAACCCAAACTGTTTGACACTCGTCTTTAAGTTTCTATAATTCAAAACTGTATAAATCTAAATCTCACAGATTTTGCAGACGACAATTTCGGAGCAGACGACTTTACAGCAGGAAAATGGTTAATACAGAAGTTAACATTCTTTATGATAAAAATGAGTACATTTAGGTAAATCACTCGAACAGATATTTAGAAAATACCCTTAATTTAAAACAGTTTCTCAATTATGAGTTAAACAATCAAGTAAATACAAACGACTGCATATAAAATATTTCCAAAGGATGGTTAGCGTACTTCTTCCGCCATTAACGCATTCACCCTTATAACTGCAAATGGGAATTTCCAATTTACAATTACATGTACGTCTGTACAATCTTTGATAATCAAGAGTTGGCCTTTACAATTTATTGCAAAAGTTCAAACAGTGCATGTCCTGATCAGAGGGCTTATTACGATCCATCTGATCTGTGATTACACTGCCACCGGTGGCCGAGTTACTCGTCACTTGGGCTCAATAGGTAATGAGCCAATAAGCTGATGGGTAGTAAACAATGTAGGTAAGACATTTAAAATATTTAACTGCACTCATCCATTACAAATCGTTGAAGCGTTGCAGTAGCATTTCAGAAGATAATGGACTATCGCTTGCTCATTGTTCAGCTGTACAAAAAGTACACTATCAGCTATGTTGAACAAAAACAGCCACGAAAAAGGCATGCATCGTTACTTGCGGCAAACCCTGACATGACCTATTCACATTCAGTTATAGAACAGAACAGAACAGAACAGATGTTTTATTTTGACTTAAGCATACAAGCTCATCATCATAACATATATACATAATAACATAAAACTGATGGTACTAAAATTATGAGATACAAGGCATGTTTAACAGAAATATCAACATGGACCATGTATCCCGAGAGTGCTCATCATTAGCACAGGGCTTCTAATAGTTGACTAGAAAATCTTAAGATTTTCAATTTTATCATTTTTTTTTTATTTTTTTTTAAACGCGATAACTTAAAGCAGGCCGAAAGTAAAGCAGAATACGCCTTAAGGCGCATTCAGCTTCACCATCAACCCGGTTTAAGCTACACTCTGCTAGTATAAAAATCCGAAGAATTTTGGAAAAATCTTGAAAATGGCAGCCCTGTTAACAACATAAGAAAAGAAATTTTCATTCTCACATTTAACCCGAAGTCAGCGCAGCACCACCGCATCTGCGAGTAGCGTTACTCGAGGATACGGCAGTATTGCACTGAATAGATTTAAAACTATACTAGAACGCATTTAACACAATTAAGAAACTATTTGATATAGTAATGCACATCAACAAACAAATCACAAATATTTCACTAAGTTATTAAAATTTGACCTTGCTTATAAATTAAGACTTAGATAGATCTATATAAATCTTTAAACCCACAAACATAAACAACTTGACTTTTTCCCCCCACTACACATCACGTCATCGTATACGTAGCAATGATGACGTACATAGATGACGCCATAAGCCACGTGGGGAAAAGTGTGTACTATTTTTATACACTTGTAACTTCTTCGTAAAATACTTGTGACGTAATTACATTACGTCATAGCTACCTCATCAGAACACGTGATGGTAACTAACAACATTACACCATAGCGACACATATACTTATCAATAACAACAATATCTTTGCGGAGAGTACACTTGTTTTATGCAAACAGTAAAGATTCCGATCAGAGGGCTCCTTAATGAACCATCTGATCAGGCCCTGTACTGCTTGTCATTATAATCGTTAAAATGGAATTGGCTTTTAAAATTGGAGATTGGAATTTTTCTTTTGAATTTTCAGGGGATGTCCACTAACTGCAGGCCGAAAGTAATGCAGAAAACTCCTTCAGGAGTCTTCTGAATCACCCCCTCCCCCACCTAAGTGTCTTAGGAGATTACACATTTTTACATCTATTAGACAAGGCTCAATCTATAATAATTCCTATGGAGAATAAACAACATAACTAACCGTACCAAACATACATCACACTAGTCCAAGTCTACAGAGCCCTTAAGCCGAGCAAGAGACCGCTCCCAAGCATCCGACCGACCAGACCCGAGCAAAAGCTCAAATCTGACCAATCAAACACCCGAGAACGATTCCAGACCCAACACAAACGCCCCATAACCCCGGACCCTGAAAAACTTATCTACAATGCATTTAGTTTATCGCTTCTAAGCTTAAAACTCTTGATGCAATAGAGTGCCAGTTTGTTTAAAACTGTTTTATTTTCTGAATTTAACAAATTTATAAATTTATACATGCTCGGGCGAGTTGAATAAAACATTGGAATATATATATTTCTAATATGGTTATATAAAGGGCATTTCAGTATAAAATGGTACTCGTCTTCTAAATCATTCAAATGACATAAAGTACATAACCTTTCATTCCTTAAAATATTTCTGTGACGGCCAGTTTCAATATTTAAATCATGAGAATTCAACCGTATTCTTGCTAGAACACATCTATATTTTGGATTTTCAATAATATGTAGATAACACGCTCGACTTATATTAGTATGAAGTTGTCTGTAAAGTGACAGAGATGTGCATGTTTCCACGCCCATGTGCCATTCTGTTTGGTATATATCTCTGAGGCGTTTACTTAATAAAGGAATAAAAGCTTTCATGTTAATTGATTCTGGAAACAGCCACACCTCTGCAAAACCACATGTTTGTAAAAGATTTCTCACTTTTGATGACCAGTTTGTAACTGTGTTATCATTTAGAATTTCTAGTCTTTGTTCATCTACTATGGTCCGTATTATGCAATTTTTTTGCTTACATCCATACAGTTTTAACCAGTATTTAACAATTCTCGTGTATCGATTGATATAAAGTGGGAATCTACCTAGTTCTGCATACAGAGACAAAGTATTCGTGGACATTTTAACATGTAATATCCATTTGCAGAATTTTCTGTGAATACGTTCAATGTTTTCTGCTTTCAAAAATCCCCATATTTCACACGAATAATTTAGTACAGATAGCACATATGAATCAAACAAATTAAACATTATATTAACAGGAACTTCCATGTTTCTAGTAATACTAAATAAAGCATTCATAGCCCGTAGGCCTTTTCCTGCTAACGTTCTTGTTGCATGAGCAAAAGAGCCCCCGCTTGAAAACACTACACCTAGATAATTAAATGTGCTAACTATTTCTATTTCGTTGCCTGCATAATACCATCTACAGTGTTCACCCAATCTGCCACCCTTTTTAAAAACAACAATTTTAGTTTTATTCACATTAACAGTTAGATTCCATCTTTTACAATAGGTTTCCAAATTGTTCAGTGAACACTGCAGATCTGCTTTAGTATACGAGAACAAAACTGCATCGTCTGCAAATAAGAGCTATAAGCCCTACCGGTAAACTTGCAGGTGAAATACAGTAATACCTCACCTGGGCGACGTACTCGAAAAATAAAAATAAACTAATAGGTACTTGGGAAGCAGGTGGCTGCTTTATGCTTAACAAAAGTAATGCAAAAAGCTCTTGAAAGAGCTTTCTGCACCACTTTTGCTCAGCAACAAGCTGCATCGTATCTTAACTATTAACAAGTAGGCTAATTGAGTGTCGTTGCTTACACATAGAGGTATTACTGTGACACACAGATTAAGATGTACAGAGGAGACGCAACACCGTTCTATTTAAAAATTAAAAATAAAAACAAATAATCAAATGACCTCTACTGAGGTGGGAAACGTGGGATTAACTAAATCAAGGTAAGTGTTGTGTTATCATCATGCATTAGCAGAAATGAATGGGTGTAAGATAATACGAATGAGGAAGATGAAAAGATGGGTAATATAAGGAGAGAATGGGACAGAGAGAAAGAGAGATACAGACAGACGAGTCGAGACGACCAACAGGCAGATAGAGAGAAAGAGAGAGAGACATAGAGAGAGAGAGAGATAGACAGACAGACAGACACAGACAAACATACAGACAGACAGGAGCAGTAAAATACAGCGAAAGAGTCAGAGAGACAGAGGGATACAGATCGATTAATTACCGGGGCACTTGTCTCATTAATTTAGCAGCAAATTGGCTGAGTAGCAGCAAATCTGATTTTGACGATAAATTGAATAGCCTTTTGATCTGAGTATCATTGTTTGAGCTGTTATTTATAAAGTGAGTAATGGTGTGTCTGTCAGTCGAAAAATGTTTACATTCAAATAGATAATGTTTTTCGTCTCCTATTTTGTTGTCAGCGCACATTTGACATTTTCTATTTTCAGTTGGTATACTTAGCCATCTTCCTGTTTCGATTGGGAAGTAATGGTTAGCAGTTCGTAACTTTAGAATTGGCAATGCTTTGTGAAAATCCAGAAGCTTTAAGTATGGCTCTAGTTCAAATCTTGATTGGTATGATTTATAGAATTTGCCCTTATTTGAGAGTGACATTAGATTGTTCCAGTTTTGGATATTCTGATCGTAAAGCGATTGTTTTACAAGGCATTTAATGCTTTTAGAAGTTATAATTGATTGAGTATTCCATAAATAGGAGTAGCCAGTTAGGTTAAGTATGTCCTTAATTTTGTTCATCCATTTATAATTATGGCTTTGGTCTTTTAACATGTACGTATAACTTTTCTTAACATATTTTTCATTTTTACCCGTTATGATTTTGTTCCAGAAACCAATCATCTACAATGGATTGTCACAGAGAGAGGGTACCTTCCCAGTTCTCCATATAACATGTAACTAGGTGTAATCTTTCTTGTGTGTGTTATTTTTCTTAAGAAATCTCTATGGACTTGTTCTATGATGTCTAAATTTTAATACCCCCATATTTCACACCCATATGTTAAAATTGGGACAATGGTGTGGTCAAATAATTTTAAAGTAAGGTCTATAATGAGGTCTAAGTTTTTACTTCGGGTATACAATAAATGCATTGCTTTCTTTGCTTGTTCAACGTTGTGTTTTCTGGCACTAAGGAAAGATCTAGTACTGGAGAATAGAACACCTAGATATTTATACTGTTTAGTTATTTCTATTTCTTGATCTCCTATAAAGAAGTGTAAGTCTGAAGTGTTTCTTTTACCAAAAATTATTATTTTTGTTTTGGTAGCATTTATAGTTAACTTCCAATCCTTGCAATATTCATTGAAGGCATTTAGGCATGACTGAAAATCGCTTTTATCGTCGGAGATAATAATTGTGTCATCGGCATATAAAATGATTAAAAGCTTCAGCCATTGTAATGCAGTTACTGGGTCATCAAGCTGTACCCCTTTACAGTTGTTCATTAATAAGTGCGACTCCATGTCGTTAAGGAATAAAGAGAATAGCATAGGTGACAGATTTACACCTTGCCGAACTCCCGTTTGACAAGGGAAAGACGCAGATGTTTCACCATTACTGAATACGCATGATTTTATGTTTTGATACATATTATAAATTACCCTGAAGACCTTTCCAGTAATTGAGTAGGTGCGTAGTTTGAACCACAGTCCATCTCTCCACACACTATCGAACGCCTGCGAAAAGTCTATAAATGAGCAATAAAGTTTCTTTTTGTTATGATGTAAAATTTCTAAAAGTGAGTGCAATACAAAAATATGATCCGAACAAGAGTATGCTTTTCTAAACCCTGCTTGATTTTCATTAAGGATAGTATTATTTTCCACAACATTAGTGAGTCTTTGATTAATAATTGCTGTGAATAGCTTACCGAAACAGCTAATCAGAGTAATTGGTCTATAGTTTCCTGGATCTTTACTATCACCTTTATTTTTATACACGTAAATGGTCCCTTCCAGCCAACTGTTTGGCAAATGACCCATGTCCAATATCATGTTAAATAGGGATAAGTAAGCAGGCATTAGTAGTGTATATGTGCTTTTGATATATTCATTTAAAATATTATCACTTGGACTGGGGGCCTTTGAATTTTTCATCTTTTTTATACACGCTATTATTTCATTTTCACTGATAGGACTATTTAGATCATCATTAACATCTGCTGCAAGAGCATCATTATATATCGAATTATTGAACGTGTTTGAGTTGTTATCTTCATTCTGATTAATTTTCTTAAACTGTTCATATAAACAATCTATAGGAGGAGTAGTATTATTGTTTTTCTGTTTCACACTATTTAGATATTTCCAGTAGTCTTTCGGCTTTTTAGAGTGCATGTGTCGTAGTTTTTCTGCTTTACTTGATTTGTATTCATTGGAGAAAAAGTTTAAAGTCCTTTTGTATGCCTTACTAGCATTTTTAAGTAATAACTTATTGTCTTCGGATCTATTCCTCGAGTACTGTGTTTTTGCTGTATGATAATTTTTACGGGCATTGTTACATTTTGATCCAAACCAAGGGGTATTATTCGTATTAATATGCTTAGATTTTGAAATTAGTGTCCGGACAAATGTGAAGTACTAAGAATCTCTAGAAAGAGGCACCCTGTCATATACCCTTACAGCCTACACAGTTTACAGTTTACAGTTTATTCAATCTTCTCAGCACATACATATGTGAAATGAGGAATGAACATAGATCAAGTAATAAAAAATATCAAATTGTTTTGGTCAAGGCTGTTGGTGATTTGTATCACACAGGTGAAGGCGAGTCAGACAAATTATAAACAAGATATAGTAATAAACAAATAAGCAAATGATAAATAAATAGATAAATAAATAGAAAGATAAATAAATAGGTAAATAATTTTGAATAAATCAACCAATTAATCAATCAAGTATTTAACCAACTGATCAATTAACCAATTGGTCAACTCTTAACCAAGTAGTCAATCAATCAATCAATTAACAGATGAATCAATAAGTCAATAAACAAATTAGTTCATTATTCAATCAATCAACTCATCAATTCATCAATCAATCCATCAATCGATAATTCACAATAGCAATCTATTAATTGAACACAGACAAGTAGTGTTAATAAATGGAGTAAATAAGGAGAATAATCAATTAGCCAATAGGTTAACAAATAAACGCACCAATCAATTGGTCAATTCACCGATCAATCAATCAGTCAATATTTCTATCAACACTTCAACTAACCAATCAAATAATTGGAGGTGAATGTAATGTTAATTAAGAAAACTGATAAATCAAGAGCTCAATCAATCAGTATATCAACCAATCACTCAATAGACAAATTAGTTTATCAGTCACTGAATCAATCAATGAACTAATCAATCAATCAATTTATCAACCGTTCAACCAACCAATCAATTAATTTAAGACAGACAGGCAAGCTATCGATTGCTTGGTTGAGAACATTATAATATGCATTTATCATTATCTACTGGTCATCCCTTTCCACATAGGGACGCATTCAGTATAGTCATCTCCGGAAGAAAATAGTTTAACTTATACAGTCATGCACATGTGGCATAAGGACTATTCGCTATATCGTATTAGATGTTAGCTTAAGGCGGACGGAGAGTAAAGCAGAACGCGCCTGTAGGCGTATTCTGCTTTATTCTATGTCTGTCTTAAGAGGTCACCTTTCTTTAATACTACAGGGAAGAATATGGGTTAATGGTTTGATAGGATATCTTAACTGCGAAAAGTAATCGAAAACTATTCAGTTACTTTTTGCATTTACATGTAAATTTAAATGCATATGCATGCATATTGCAAAACGGAGGTTAAGCAAACCAACAAACAAATGAAAGACAAGCATGAAAAAACAAAGCAAAGCACACAGAAAACGCACACAGAAAAGTACACACATGCGCGTACGCACGCGCGCATGCACACACAAACACGCACACGCGCACACACACACACACAAACAAACAATCACACACACACACACACAGGACAACAACAGAAAAAAACAACTAAACATTTAAACAAGCAAGCAACACATTCAAAATAATTCAGGAATGTATACTTAGGTTATAGTTTTTCTTCTTTTTCTACTTCGATTATCAATGAGTGGCGTTATTTTGCCGGATGGGTTCTGAAAAATATTTTAGAATTATTGCAATAAATTTGTTCAACTTAAAAAGAGTATCTTCATTTTTTTCATTCATTAGGGACCAAAAAACAAAACAGTTTGGATGTCTTAAGTATTTTTCTGGGATAAGTTCTTTTCTCTCCAGGTTGAACTTTTGGCATTTAAACATAAAATGGTACTCATCCCCTATTTCGGCAGAGTTACAAGCGTTACAAATGCGTTCTGAGCGGTCTATATTTGTCCATCGTAGTTTTTCAATAGGTAGATAATTATTACACATTCGAAAATTTATCATTTTTTGTGCTGAAAATGGTGTTAAGATATCGAGATACTTTTCATAGTTATGTTCTGTTTTATATATTCGGTAGTTTACACATTTAGACGATTCAAGTATTGTACTATGCCAATGTTGAGAATACTGATCTTTTAAAGACTTTTCTATTTTATTTAAAAGTAAGGTTCTAGATCCTGCAAAGTTTTGATTTTCCCATATATAGCTCATACCACATTCGTCAAAAATAGATTTAACAAAACTTAGCCAATTGTAGGTTCTTTCATTTCGGACAAGATCAAAATATGCAAATTTATACAGTATCGACGAAATTTTACTTTGATTTTCGATAAGGTTATACCAGAATCCAATAATTCTTTTCTTAATGGCTATTTGTATAGGGTATCTTCCAAGATCTCCGTAGAGCATGATATGTGGCGTGCTTCGTTTAACATGAAGAATATGTTTCATGAAGTCAGTATGTACTTTTTCAATTAGCCCTGGGTCAGTAAATCCCCAAATCTCACATCCATAAGTTAAAACTGGTAATACAGTAGCATCAAAAAGTTTAAGTTGACAATCTATAGGTAAATCAAGATTTCGAATTTTTCTATATAAGCTAAAAAGGCACTTTCTTGCTTGTTCTGAGATGTGTTTTTTTGCACGCGCAAACAATCTGTTTTTGGAGAATAATAGTCCTAGGTATTTAAAACAATCTACTACTTCTATCTGAGTTTCGTCTATGCTGATAAATCTGTTTCTTCGAAAACGGTCTCCAAATACCATAACTTTCGTTTTATCATAGTTTATATCTAATTTCCAAATTTTACAATAGTCATTAAATGAATTCATAAGAGCTTTTAATTCATCTTCTGTGTTTGCAAGGATTACAGTGTCATCTGCATATAGGATTACCACAAGATTAATGAACATGTCAATGTTATCATCCGAGATAGTTACACTGGAATTAGTATTGGTCATCAAGTAATTTTCAACATCATTAAGAAACAATGTGAATAGTAAGGGGGATAGGTTTTCACCTTGTCTCACTCCTCGTGCACATGAAAAAAAGCTTGATAATTTGTTGTTTAGTGACACGCATGATTTAATACCATTATACATATTTTTTATAATATCTAGAATTTTGCCATTTATGTTATACTTAATTAATTTATTCCATAGTCCGATGCGCCACACAGAGTCAAAAGCTTTCTGAAAGTCAATAAAGCAGCAAAATAGTTTTTTGTTTCTACGTTTGCAGATTTCTGAAAGTAAATGGAGGACAAATAACTCAACCGATACTGCCAAATACCTTGGAGTCACCCTAAACAAAAACTTGTCCTGGTCAAACCATATAAATACCATCACAGCAAAAGCAAATAACACCTTACGCTTTATCAAAAGAAATGTTAAAACAAACAATAAGAAAGTAAAAGAAGCGGCATATAAAACATATGTCCGCCCTCAAGTTGAATACTGTTCCACCATCTGGCATCCATGGCAACATTATCTCACTCATAAACTGGAAATGGTGCAAAGATCAGCAGCTCGGTACGTTTTTAACGACTATCAATATACAAGTAGCGTTTCAGATATGTTAACAGCCCTGAACTGGCAGACACTTGAACAAAGGAGAAATCACTATGCATTGGTCATGTTCTACAAGATCAGGGGACATCTCATCTCAGTAGATCATCATCATCTTTTGACAACCAGAAATTTCAACTATCTTATTGCTCAGCCTAAAACCCAGTATCACCAAAATTCCTATTTCCCCCGGACTATTAGACTTTGGAACAGCCTACCACTGCATGTCCAGTCCAGTGCCTCTCTACAGTCTTTTGAGAGCGGACTGACTGCATACAAACCAAAAACAGTTTTGCATTGTTTTTAACTATATTTTATCTTTTAACTATGATCTCTCTTATCTTTTAACCTTGCACTTGTAATATTTTAAACATACTGTATCCTGACAGCGCCTGCCAGTTATAATCAAGCTTGATTGTTCGGCAGAACGAAGTTGAAGAAGTTGAAGTCCCGTAAGTGTATTCCGCTTGAAAGAATAAGTTCTGTGTCTTGGAAGTCGCGGAATCTGACAATGATGCGACGAGTGTACCAACGATTGTATCTGCCCAACCTATGGGCCCTGTCAATGGCTATTCTGTCGTGGATTTCAAGGTAGTCACGTAGAAATTGCTTAATAGTCAAAGAACAATCTTCGTCAAATTTCTCGGGGAAGCCTCCAAATATTAGATTATTGCGACGGGATCGGCCTCAGCATCCATGGATTTATACTCAAGCAAGGTGATTCTATCATTGTAAGTATTTACAGTTTCTTCAATTTCAAGGATTTTTTGTCTGTTGTGTAAAATGATATCAAGTTTATTTTCAATGTCGGCCATCTTTGATTCGTTTGTTGACATTTTGGCAAGTACGAGTGATAGTTTTTCGTCAGCAGAGAGGTCTTTTAGGCTTTCATCAGTACCGTGCAGTTTACCAAGATGGTGTCCTGTATGAATTCTGTGCCTTTTACCATATCTAACTTCAGTAAATGTGTTAGCCTGGTAAAAGTGACCCGGCTGAGGACATGTTTTGGACATATGCATAAGTCACATATGTCCAAAACATTTAATTCCTGAAATGGTGGGTTTATCATGTTCGTAGACCCTGATAACCTGGTTATAGACACCAATCTCATCATGGTAGGATGCATACTAATCGACATATGGCCAAATAATGGAAATTCAGTAATGGCCGACCTCATTTGCATAATTTGCATTATTTGCATAAGTCAGTTTCAGTTTCAGTTTATTTCGCATCATAGGCCTCCGGCCCATACACATATAAGTACATACAAACAGAAAAACGTATGCATCAGGTGTAGTAATGAACACAATTTTACAATATTATAACAGTCTGTTGAACAGATTAATACAAGCTATAATACATAAGTATTCCACTTCATTCGAGTATTAATCTTTTTTTTTTTTTTTTTTTATCAAATATCAAATATTAAGTCTTCATATTAGAAATTCATCGCGGTATTTCATTGCATTATATATGAACATGGCCAAATTTTGAAGTGTTAATTTATCGTTAGAAGACATCAAGCTATTGAATTTATGAATGTTTGGCGAATTCCAATACTTATTATGTATATATTTTGATCTCAGATCAGCATATAATGGACAAAATAATAAGAAATGTAATTCGTCTTCTACGGAATCAACACAGTGTAAACAAAAACGTGCTTCTCTAACCAAATTAATATGTCTACCTTTTTCAATCATCAACTTATGTGATGATGACCTAAATGATACATAGCTGCTTCTAAATTTCTTTAGATCAATAGCATCCAGATATGGTTCTTTCACAAATTCGACTTTATACTGTTTGTACAAAACCAATTTGTTATTATTACAACACATTTCATGCCATTTTTGTTTATACTGGTCTTTTAATCTAGTTACATACTGATTCAAAAAACATTCAGGGTTGTCAACTGCTTGACTTAACCATATATAACCAAAACCATTGCTACACAAATTTAAACGTAATGAAGTAACCCAGTTCTTATATCCACGTTCATCACAATATTTCAACATATTGTAACACATCTTAACGTACCTGTTATCAGACATTGTAATTATACGCATCCAAAATTTAACACATCGCTTAAATGCAGAAATATACAATGGATATCTACCACAATCACCCATGATAGCAGAATTACATGATTTCAATGGTGCATTAAGAAAACGTTTGCATGCATATACATGTACTCTCTCAATTCGTTCTATATACTCAATACCCCAAATTTCACACCCGTAAAGTAGAATTGGGCTAATTTTACTATCAAAGAATTTAAAATATGTACTGTGAGTCATTGGTTGTAAATCATGCAGACTGTTTAGTAAACTCACCAATACCTTTTTGGCTTTGACAGCCATATCTTCGGCCATTTTAAACAATGATAATCGACATGTGAAATGAACACCAACATATGTAAAAGCATTGACAGTTTCTACAATCTTACCATCAAAATACCATTTCTCATGTTTTGACACCCGACCACCGTTCTTAAAAACAACAACTTTTGTTTTAGCTATATTAACATTCAATTTCCATTCTAAACAATGGTTATTTAAAGCATTCAAATGACGTTGTAGGCCACTTACTGTATCTGCAATTAGAGCTACATCATCAGCAAATAGTAAGATTAAAATTTCAATGAGTTCTGGTGATAACTGGATTCCATGGGTACCACTATTATTGATAGATGCAGTCAATTCATTTATAAAGATAGAAAATAATATAGGACTCAATTTACACCCTTGTCTGACACCTAAAGGACACTCAAACGCATCTGTTGTTACATTTCGATCTCGGACAGATGCCTTTACTGACTTATATATACCAACAACGGCTGAATATAGATTTCCTTTGATCCCAATAGTTTGTAAAGCTTGAAATAATTTGTGCCTGTTTACAGAATCAAATGCTTTTTTGAAATCTACAAAAGCCACATATATTTTCTTACCTTTCTTGCATAAATATTTATTAATTAATGAATATAATACAAAGGCATTATCAATGGTCGAATAGCCTTTTCTGAACCCAGCCTGTGCTTCCGAAATTTTATTAAATGCATTCACATAAAAAGTGACCCGTGTGTTAAGGATTCCAATGTAAAGTTTGCTAAAGACATCTAATAATGCAATACCTCGATAATTGTCAGGGTCGCTGACATTTCCTTTCTTGTGAAGTGGAATGATAACCGACTCTGACCAATTCTCGGGAAATTCACTGTTTCTGAAAAGTCTATTAAACAACTTTCTTATGTATGGTAGTAGAATATCTATTCCGAACAAAAAATGTTCAGCAACTAAATTACCTGAAGACGATTTATTTGGATTTAACTCTTTCAGTGCTTGTAAAATTTCTTCATCAGTAATATCAGTATTGAACAAGATATGTTCTACATCAGATAAATTTACATCTTCAATAATATTTGTAGGTTGAACATCGGGAAAGTCATTGTCATTAAAAACTTTGCTAAAATGATCAAACCATTGTATATTTGTAATTTTGTGCTGTATATTTGGTTTGGAAACGTGACTTTTCAGAATCCTCCAGAATGTTTTAGAATCAAATAAAGATTGTTCAAGATCGTTCGTAACTTTTTTCGAAAAAAGAAACTTTTTATTTTTACACAATGATTTGAATGACTTCCGACTTTCAACATATACTTTAAGATCAACATCATTTCTACTGTTTCTAAATTGTTTCAATAAAGTATTTTTGTTCGACTTGGCATTTTTACATTCCTCATCGAACCATTTCTTGTTAATGATCTTTTTAGACACTGATTTTCGTCTTTTGAAAGAATCGCTACAAGATAAGACAATACCTTCAAAATCACATACAATTCTGTTAATACCATAACTAAGGTCAGAAATATTTGAAACCATTTCATCTAACATTCCTTCACTCACACTTTCTAAAAGATTCGCTTTAAAAGCATCAGCGTTTTCTTTTGTTAAACAATATTTGTAGCAATCAGCGGTGCTTTCTTTGATTTCGTCGTCTGTATCAACCGCGTCGTAGGCAGACGTAAACAATAAATCAAGACATAATGGTAAGTGATCACTATCAGATTTAGAGTCAATGTAAAAGTTTGAAATGATATCAGTTATATTTCTTGTACATAAATAATAATCAACAATACTACATCCTTGTGCACCTATAAACGTATAATCCCCCGAATAATCGGTGTCCCCAAATCTCCCATTTACAATAATAAGTGAATATGACTGACATAATTCAATTAAGTCTCTTCCAAATTTATTTACACGCTTGTCACAACTTTTTCTCGGTAAATCAAAATTGTCATTTAGTATATCAAAATACTCATGTAATTCTGGTACATTGTCAGAAATAGAAATAATATCTTCCAGGTCACCGGTACGAGCATTCATATCTCCACACACAATGAATTCGTTATCTTTAAATAACTCGGTATTTTCAATGAATAAACATTCAATACATTGTATGCCTGAGTACTGCATGTTATTGTAAAATGGAGAATTTTCAGGTGGAATATATACACTGATTAGAATAACATCATTCAGAATATTAAACAATGCTTTGTCAAATTTTAAGACAATACCACTTTCAAAATTCAAACATATTCTAGTCACAAACTGATCATAGATTTCTTTTATAAAAACAATTACTCCGCCCATATTCCTACCCCCTAGGATAGAGAATTTGGCTGGACAAAAATAACATGTATAACCAGGCAAACAACGACTGGTACTAGTAATGTCGCTTAACCATGTTTCAAGAAGACATATACAGTCAAAATCGTTAAGGAATGTCCATAGGTCAGTGTCACAGAGTTTATCTTTTAAACCATTTACATTCCATGTGATAGTTTTAAATATCAATTTGTCACGTGTAAGGCTTTGGCCTAAATCCTATTTTACACTGGGCTGGACAACCTCGCCAGTGTCCATGGTCCTTCCATCATCTGCACGTGTCTTTGGTTGTCTACGGTTAGCCTGTAGAAATGTACGTTCAGCATCTTGACCATTGACGTGTGTCGATTTAGGGCGAAAGAACAACTGGCCATTTTTGAAGTACCCTGTTCTTCCCTGACGATTTACTCTTTTCAACTCTTCTCTCTGCATATATGTGAGGTCATTTGAAACTCGGATACCCTTGCCACGTAACATATCTCTCGCCTTAATCACACTTAGTTTGGCTTCAAAAGATTTAAACTTAACCAGCACCATTCTGGAACCTCCTTCTCGAAAAGTACCAAACCTTTTAACAAATTGAATTGAACTTTCTTTTGGACCCTCGGCCGAGGGTTCAGTGGCTGAATTATCATCAGCCGAAGAATCCTCGGCCGGATGGTCTGGTGAAGCAACTTTGAGCACATCTTCAACTACTTTACTGATAAGATCATTTGAAGTTTCATTTTTGGAATCTGCCAACCCAAAAATTCTTAAGTTTTGTTTTAAACCTTCAGATTCGTACACATTTAATTGTCTTTCAAGCTGGTCAATTTGTTCACATCTTCTTTCAAACTGCATCGCAAGGTCCGATATATCATTGTTGTTCAACTCTGACATGTAGTTAAGATTATCGAACTGCTTTTCCATATGAACTACTTTTTGGTCGAATTCACTCTGTTTCACTTCTATGTTAGCCACTTTCTGCTTCACATGCGCGATGTCATTTCTAACGGCCACAATTTCTGATCTAGCTGCAGCAACTTCACCTCTAACTTGGTCCAACTGATATGTCATTTGCATGCTAGATTGCGCAATTGCATCTAGTATCTGTTGTGTCTCCATTTGGGGTCCCGGATTAAGCTCGATATCGCCAGAAAGTATGAGCCGCAGGTAACAGTATGTGGTTACACATATTTGATTGATATGTGTTACTTCCAATGTTGTACCGAATGCGCTGGTCATGGATGTGTTGGCAAAGTTTGCACACCGTATTTCAATGTCATCACAGGCCATTTTCTCGAAATATTTATTACCCCAATTTAGTACTGACAGTGAAAACTTACAGCTAAGTACGATAAGCAGCAATACAATACTACTCGCAACTGTTCGAAAATGGACATCAGTATTTGGGGTGTACGGGCTATATACATTTTTATAATTTCTCTGACGCACATGTTTCCCACCACAAAACAAGCCAACCCGCATTCTGTAGACAGTAATTTCAATTCCCATATTTTCCTATTGGTAAGTCTGGGATTTCATAGATTTAAGTTTTCAAAACAATGTTCAGCTACTGTGTTTTATAGTCTATAATGTTCTATGATGTCCAAAATGTGCTTCCGTACTTTCCACTTTTCATATATCACACCAGTTCAACGAAGCATGCACAGCACGATGTGGTAAGTATATTTCAAAGGCTCAACAATAGAACACACAGTATGACACAGTATGACAATAAGTATAGCCTCAGCTGTCAATGGACGATACCGTTAGAAAAAGCATGCAGACAGCAAGTCATTGTCAATGAAATCATGCTAAAAAAGCAGCCTTTGTCTTTCAAATTTCTTCTAATTTCTCATTAAGTGATAATTATTTCATATTTTCATAATTACCAGATTACAGTTCCATTAATTCCAAATCCGTACATATAAAATTTATCACTCATAGTCCCATATAAACACCATAAAGGAAACGATTTGACGAGCGAAAAAATTCGTGCTCCACACTACACCGATACATATATATATCCAAACCATTTAATCCCCGAAAAGATGGGTTTATCATGTTCGTAGACCCTGATAACCTGGTTATAGACACCAATTTCATCATGGTAGGATGCATACTAATTGACATATGGCCAAATAACGGAAATTCAGTAATGGCCGACCTCATTTGCATAAGTTGCATATGTCCAAAACATTTAATCTCTGAAAAGATGGGTTTATCATGTTCGTAGACCCTGATAACCTGGTTATAGACACCAATTTCATCATGGTAGTATGCATACTAATTGACCAGGATATTTATTTGAATAAAATATTGTTTAAACCATACTAATTGACATATGGCCAAATAACGGAAATTCAGTAATGGCCGACCTCATTTGCATAATTTGCATATGTCCAAAACATTTTATTCCTGAAATGATGGGCTTATTATGACCGTAGACCCTGCTAACCTGGATATAGACACCAATTTCATCATGGTAGGATGCATACTAATTGACATATGGCCAAATAACGGAAATTCAGTAATGGCCGACCTCATTTGCATAAGTTGCATATGTCCAAAACATTTAATTCCTGAAATGATGGATTTATCATGTTCGTAGACCCTGATAACCTGGTAATAGACACCAATTTGATAAAGGTAGGATGCATACTAATTGACATATGGCCAAATAACGGAATTTCAGTAATGGTCGACTTAATTAGCATTTTTTGAAAAATGCTCAAGGGATATCAGTGGGCACCCTCTTTGATCTTGATGAGGACCCCCTAGACTATTGAAAACTGCAGAGAAAACAACTTCATCCGGCATTTCCACGTTTAACCCCTTGACTCCCGGACTAAACTGGGTGTAGAAAAAACTCATCCTTTTTAAAGTTTTAGAATGTTCCAATCTAAATATAACTCCGACAGGTCAGAAGAAAACACTAATTGTACTAACACTTATTGACTAATTGTTTACCTAATCCAGTATAACCTCTGTATTACTACCACTACAAGAATAATATTTGATTGTATAAAAGGCAGATGACAGCTTAAATCAAGATGACAGTAAAACAGAAAACTCCTAAAAGAGCTGTCTGTTTAACTTTCAAATTGTTTTAAGCAGTAACCTGTATTAAAAACCTAATAATTAACACAATTTAGTGGTCGTAATAGAGAGGTTTAAATGTATGTACATCTCTAAATTTCAGTCACATACGTGTACTAGCATGCCGTCAGCTACTTTCCTTTTATCGGCAGTAGTGTAGTTACAAACTTCATGAATTGTAACTTGCAATGACACTTCTTACTGGAGACAATGTCAGGCTTCATCGACAAGTTAATGAGACTCATATATTATCTTTCTGTTTCGATACAACAGTTCAGGAACAAAACGCTGCCTTACCCCGAGTACAATATTTATTTGCAAAAGAATTCGGACGTAACGCGCCGACTGATCAGGTTCCAAAATGTTTGACACTCAATTATATATGTCTTAAGTCAAACTACCTAAAATGTAAATTAGAGAAATAAAAGCATACGACAATTGTTCCAAGCTGATACCACACAATAAACTGAAATTTTCCGGTTCACAATTCCCACTTACGTCGTATACCGTAATATAGGGCCTCAATTGATAATACTTGTAATGCACGGGGAGTAAGACTACTTGAATTATGTAAGGCAATGTCATTGAGAATAGTTAACGGTCGGCTGGGGTCAGATTTTAGCACAGGTAAGTATACATACTATAGCCATCAGTCAGGTAGTGTTATTGATTATTTGCTGTCAAGACAGAATGACTTTCACATGATTATTGATTTTTGTGTTCAGGAATTTAATATATTTAGTGACCATGCGCCACTGCAATTTAGTATTAGAGGTAATACTGCGTTAAATCAAGGCAACAATAGTTACGAAAAGCCTTTTATATATTTTAAATGGAACAGTGAGCACAAGGGGTTGTTTAGAAGGGGTATATTGGGTAAATTGCCTGAATTTAACCGTATTATCTCTAATACTGAATCGAATGATAGTTGTAGCATAAATAGTATGGTCCAACAGTTTTCAGATGTTATATGCAGTGTTGCAGATCCTTTATTTAAACGTTCTTTTAACGGTAGTAAAAATAATCGTCATTGTAATAATGCATGGTTCGACAGTGAATGTATAGCTGCAAAGCGTGATTATAAGAATGCTTTATATGAGTTCAACCGTACTAAAACGGATGCTAGTCGACATGTTCTTTGTAGTTATAAGAAGGTATATAAGACTTTGGTTAGAAAGAGAAAAATAGAATATCGATTAGAACAGTCTGCTAAACTTCAGGATATGAAAAGAAGCAAACCTGCAGAATTTTGGAAACATTTTAAAAAGAAAAGTCAAACCCCTCCAAATATTGATATAAGTGAATTTAAAAACCATTTTGCCGAAATATATGAGGATATTAGAATTACTGCCATTGAAGAGATTGAAACGTTTAATGCAAATAATGATTTTAACATTAATGATCCTACTTTTGTTGAGTTGAACCGGCCTATTACGCAGCACGAAGTTGAGAAGGCAGTTAAAAGATTAAAGGCAAATAAAGCATCTGCCCCTAGTGATAATTTAATTAATGAATATTTCATTGAATCATTAGATATACTCATAGGTCATCTTACTGATATATTTAATAAAGTATTTGATGCTGGTTATTTTCCTGAATTGTGGTCTAAAGGCTTTATTATACCTTTACACAAGAAAGGCGATAAAAATGACCCAGGAAATTATCGCGGTATAACGCTGCTTAGTAACCTTGGCAAATTATTTACAAGTGTTTTAACAAATAGAGTTGAATGCTGGTTTGAGGAAAACAACTTTTTGTCTGATGCACAATTTGGGTTTCGTAAGGGTAGTAGTACGGTAGATGCAATATTTGTATTACATAATTTAATACAAGATGTACTAAGTAAACGATTACGCTTACCATGTGCATTTGTAGATTTTAAAAAGGCCTTTGATTCAGTTTATCGAAATGCATTATGGTTCAAACTTTTCAAGATGGGTTTAGATGGTAAAATTCTTTTAATGTTTAAAGCAATGTACGCTGTTGTTAAATCTTGTGTTAAATTTAACAATTCGCTCTCGGACTTCATAAGTGTATCGATTGGATTACGTCAGGGTCAAAACAATTCACCGGCAATGTTTGCTCTATTTTTAGAAGATCTTGAGTTGTTTTTACAGGGGGGTACCGAAAGCGGATATTCACTTTTTGAATTGAGTATATTAGTGTTGCTTTTTGCTGATGATATGGTCATTATCGGTGCATCTCATCAGGACTTGCAAGACAACTTGAATAAGTTAAATGAATATTGTACTAAATGGGGTCTTGAAGTGAACACTTCCAAAACCAAAGTTGTCGTATTTAGACAAAGGGGACGGGTAAAACCATATGAATGCTGGTACTTTAACAATGAGCCTCTTGAAGTAGTAGACGATTTTAATTATCTTGGGGTTGTATTTAACTACACTGGTTCTTTTGTTCTAAACAATCAATATTTGATCGGAAAAGCTCTTAAAGCCTTGAATATTTTATACAGCAACATCAACAAATTCGAAATTAATCCACATACAGCTATGCAACTATTTGATGCATTTGTTGGATCTATTCTCAGCTATGCATCTCCAGTTTGGGGATTTTCTAAGTCTAAAGATCTAGAGAGAGTGCATTTGAAATTTTGTAAAATGATTTTAGGTGTAAGACAAAATTCTTGCAATGATGCAGTCTATGGCGAGTTAGGTCGTTACCCGCTTTACGTGAATAGGTATGTGCAAATAATTAAATATTGGTTTAAGTTATTGAACTCGGACAACATTATTCTACAAAGTGTATATCGTTATGCTTATGAACAATGTGTAAAGGGGAAAGATAACTGGGTAAAGCGGGTAAAATCTTTGTTAGATGATTACGGATTTTCACATATTTGGACCAATCCATGGAACATTAATTTTAAATCGTTCGTTTTGCTTTTTAAACAACGTGTAATTGACAGTTTTTGCCAAAAATGGTATTCTGATGTAGAGTCAAATAGAGTTCTCAGTACTTTATATATACATATTAAACCCAGCTTTTGCTATGCGAATTACCTCAATGTTATCTCCTCAAAACGCTTAAGACAATGCCTTACAAGAATTCGAATATCTGCGCACAGCTTACGTATTCAGACTGGTAGATACGGTAGAGATAGATTAGACCGGAACTTAAGAATATGTCAGCTGTGCAATGTATACGATGTTGAAGACGAGTATCATTTTATTATTAAATGCCAGGCGTTTGAGGAGCTAAGAGTAAAGTACATAAAACCCTACTATAGAGTTAGACCAAACATGAACAAGTTTGTCGAATTACTTTTGTCAGACAGTAAAACAAAACTTACGGATCTATGTAAATTTATCAGTTTTGCAAATGTTAAACGGAAGGAATTGTTACTAACAATATAATTATTAATGTTATTTGTTAGCTGATAACTCATTGACTTCTGATTCTTTACTGCATTAAGTCCAGCATTTTATTTAAACCCTGAGAGAGGGTATTATAGTGTTGTTTGTGTTTTGCAATATGTTTGCATAACGTCAGACATTACAGATCCTGATCGGATGCTCATGTGTGAGTTTTCTGGTCTAGATCTGCATTGTTTGCATCTGACAAGCTGTTTGACAAACTATGTGTCTTTATATATTTGTCCAGCTGAGCAGGGCAACATTGTACTTATTGTCTGCCAGTGTTATTATTTACTACAAGTTCAAATCTGCACGTGCTGACCGTGAAGGAAATGGACAAAATTCCCACGGTATCTGTCAGTAAAATGAAGTACAGTGTAGCCTACTTTCCCCGGACTTTATGACCCATACCTCTCAATTGTGCATTTCGTCGCCAGAGCAGGATCCAAACGGCCTGAGGCATTCCGGAGGTAGCGCCTCACTCTGTTTTCTTCTGTTCTTGGTTGACGATGTATTTGTTTCAATTTGACTTCGATTTTTAAATGTCCGGTTGGGGAGGGCTACACTGTACTTCTCTCTTGTCAACTCTGTTATTTACTATAAGACTATATTAGCACGTGTCTCTACTGATTTGTGGTACTTTAAACCCTTATCCTGCGGTGATGTCGTCTGCCTCGAAATCGTCGTCTGCAAAGTTTGTTAAAGGTAGATATATCCCTTTTAAGTTAAGAAACTTAAAGACGAGTGTCAAACTGTTTGGATACAGATCAGACGCCGCGTTACGCGGCGTCTGATCTGGATCTAAACTGTTTGCAAAAATCAATAAAGTCGCGACCAGCAGGCAAAGGGTTAAGGGAAAAATCCAATTTGCAATTAGAATAGTCTATTTTGATATTTAGGTTTAACTTGAATATACGTATTTTGAAAAGTACAAACAGTGCAGACTCGGATCGATGGGCTACATTAGGAACCCTACGACTAGGCTCTGCACTGTTTGCATAGTACAATGACAAGCTTAACAAGTACAATATTTGTTAACGACGATTATACTTGTCGCTAGAATCGAATGTGCTTCCCTTTTATTGTGTTCCATGTCGCTTTTATGGAAACACGGTAATTAGGTAATTTACTTTACCCTGTTTATTTGATGTTTCAGCCCTTTAAGTGGTTTCATTTCGCTTATGATAAACTTACTTGAACGACTGTTACTCTTGTAAATAAGTTTGTACATATTAAGTGCAGTGCGAAGCAATTATTCTTTCTTAAAATAGCGGTCAAACAGGTCAGAGCCAGATCAGACGCAGAGTTACTCGACGTCTAATTTGGACAAACACCGGTTGCAATTGGCTTACCTGATTTTGTACGTGCGCTTTTGAGAGTGAATCGTAGATTCCGCTGTGCGTAACTATGTTGTTACTTTGTTACTATAAGTTATATACATATACATGTACATCGCTCTAAACTTTTCCCCGGTTGTGAGCTTTCGGTGTTTAAAACAGATGGATACCTAAGCAGAGGGGGCTGGCCGTGAATTCCGTTAGGAGTTTCATGCTTTGCTTTGCTTTGTTCTAGACGTCCACTATTTACAAAATTACATTAACGGGATTCACTTGAAAACAGGTGTTCATTCTCCTCATAGTTTATCCGAGGAATCTTTCTTTTTTCCTTTTTTCGTTCTTTTTTTTGGATTGATCTCAATCATATGATCTTTTTGTTTGGATTTATACATAAAAACAATAGTTTTGTCACGTGATATGATTTGACCTGTTTAAACAATTTGATTATATATGCTGATGTAACGAGATACAATGTGTATAAGTTACCAAATAAACTATGTCTATGTCTATGTCGTAATAACTGAATAAACATAGTAACAAATAGTGTTTAAACGATTACCCGGTTAACCGATTACTATGATGAACAAACTGCCGATTAACCGGCTACAGATTCCTAGTAACCGCTGTACATATAGCACTAGTAACAAATGTTAAGCAGTTAGATGACAATATATTCTGCCTCTGGCTTTCTTCTTAACCCTTTCTGCACCAAAAGGGCTAATCATTTCTGCAAAAAACAACTATCGTCTGCTTTGACTTTTTCACAACAATAATGATCTCTGCTTGTTAACCAATCTCCGGATAACTGTAAGTTGACTGCAACATACACTCAGTTTAGATCACAATCAGACGCCATTAAACTCGTAATAACTATGAACAGGGTTCAAATTCAGTTTAAAAGACGTAAAACCTTTGTTTTCAAAATAAAAACGACACGATTGAAGAATGCGATAAGAGAATGATTAGCTAATTGCAAATTACATTTAGCACATTGAACCCTAGCGACGAGTATACATGTATTTTATTTTTCATACAGATTACATGAATTCAGTACTCTTGTCCTATGCAAAACGTGCAGACCCAGATCAGAGGTGTTCTAAAGGAACCTTTGATGTATGTGATAATTGTTACTTTACAATATACCGCAGAAAAGTATCTTAAAAGGCGTAAAGGGCTAGTCACAATCGTAAACTTGTATTGTCCATTAAACGTTCTAGGGGTAAATGATCTAAGTCACGTTTAAAACGATCAGAGCTACAAAGGTCAACATGTTATGGAAGTCAACACCAAGACAGCCACAAGCGTGGAACCAACATTTTTAATAATATACTCACGTGTGTTTGAAGAATGTTGCCTACATTCTCTTTTCCTATTAAAGTGTTTAGCCTTTTATAGAATGAAAACCTGATCGGGGTTTCAGATAGTTTGCATTGTAATTAAACGTATATCTACTCGGCGTCTTATTTGGATCCAAACTGATTGAAAATACTAATGAAGCCAAAATCATTAATACTAGAAGTTTTTACGACCTCGATGTTCTTTAACAACATTTAATAATGCACAAATGCTGACGGCTTTTTCTTTTTACAAACGCGACCAATGATGCACAAATGCTGACGGCTTTTTCTTTTTACAAACGAGGCCTTAATTGGGAGATTAGCTTGTTAGAATGTCACTGGTCTGATTCTTGTTAACCCATTTGGCCCCAGAGGATTCTTCCGGGTTTATATCGGATAAGTCCAGTTTTGATATAAGAGGTGCCTGGTCTAAATTCGGTTTGTTTTATATTGACATTTCTATCAGGCAAAAGTGTCACATAATGCGGCGTCTGATCAGAATATACACCGATTGCCGGTGTCCATTTTATAGGACGCTTGGCACAAACGGGTTAACCCATAGCCTGCCACTCACGACTATAGCTCCATATGCAAACAGCTTGGATCCGGATGAGACGCCGAGTAACCCGGCGTCTCATCCGGATCCAATCTGTTTGACACTCGGACAACATTTTCAGCAATTTTGAGTAACTTTGAAGCACTTTGAAACTTGAAGCAGACGAGAAATATAGCAGACGACAATTTATTTGGCGGGCTAAGGGTTAATGGAAAAAGTATATACTTAACCATTCCAGTGCCGCATGATTTAAGATCCAGATCAGACGCAAGGTTTAGCACATGGTACAGTGGAGAATCTGTTATTCTTTCCCGTTTAAACGCAAACGTACACAAACGCAAAGCACTTAAACGTAGAAAAGAACAACTTTTGGACAATTCTGATAATTCATGTTTATCTTGGTGGCAAACAGTTTGGAGCCTGATCAGACGCCGGGTAACCCGGCGTCTGATCTGGCTCCAAACTGTTTGCACTGCAAATAATAGTTTTAGCGTAAACGCGTTTATTGGGAAAGAATAACAGATTCTCCACTGTATTGATGACGAGCTTGGCATCGACGGATGTAACACATCGCAATATCAAGTTAATAGAACGCAAAGGAAAAACGTGCAGTGGAAACTACTTCATTATATCCCGTTAACAGGAAAATGAATACAAACCCAATACAGTCAAATATGAAATATTATATAAATATAATAGGGCAGTGTGCGTGACATTCAAATTGTCAATCTAAGAAACTAAATGTGACACTTTTCGTTTCGAGGGTTGACAATTTGAATGTAACACAAACTGCCTTCAAGGATTCATTTTAATGCACCGAGCTTATCAACCCTGACTGTCTCCTGTCTAATTCGTGTTTTATAAGATAAGAAACCAAGCTCTCTCCATTATGCAGAAAGACAATCAATAAACATAAGAGTTATTTGCCCCTATATGACATTCCAAAGAATGTCGCAAAGCTCAGACAGCAATGTTATAGAGTGTCAGTGAAGTTAGCATGGGTGTAAAAATATGCAAAATCTTACATTTTTTGTCTATGGTAAATTAACATTGTAACTCAACGTGAGATGTCATAATACTTTTTATAAAATGTTGATCATTTATGAAATTCTGATTAATACAAAGTGTGGAACCTGATCAAATGTCGATTAACGTGACATCTGAGCTGGTGACAAAATGTTTGTTATGGACATCATTGTGTTACCAATCTGTGCCCACGATCCCATATATGGGACATAGGCAAACAGTGTGAACTCTGCCCTGAGTCTACACTTTTTGCTAATAGGAATTTCAATATAAAACAAGTTGAACATTTGGACCAGACTCGCCTTAGATAAAATATGAACTAATCCAATATCTAAGACTAGAAGAATCCCCTGGAAGCAAATGAGTTAAGTAAAGCCAGGTTTTTCTGTAAAGCATAACGTATTCTCAAATGTAATATGCTTTAGGCATTAAAAACTAGGTAGAGCTCTCGACATTCCACAACACATTTGAAAGCATTTCAATTTGGAGAATTTGGAGCGCCATGATCACGACTCGAGACCATATATTTAGTGCTAAGAAGAATAGACGCTACTAGTGCAGTGTAGGAGACGATTTTCCAGTTTAAATGTAAACGAAATTAAACGCAAACACAGTGATTTCAAATGTAAAAGTTAATGGGTTATTGAAAAGTTTGATGAATTATTTTGATATAAGTGACAATCACTATGGAATATGCTCAGCCAACTGGACGCAATGCTATAAAGCTTCAGTTGAATCGGAGATCGTTCTCAAGCATTTGATTGGTCAGACTTGAGCTTGTACTGCGTCCTCGGTCAATGTCATTTTTACAGGTTCGTAAAAACAAATACTGACCTCAACATAAGTAAATGACAGGGGCACCAGAGCTATGGACTTAAAAGATATACTTTTTATATGGTTTCCTCTAACGGTCTGTGCCGTCTTTTATATGATATGGGATTAAAGCAAAATATATAGATATATATGTGTAGACTCTATGTCTCTACAGCTCTTTACTATCTATTAATGTTATAGGACTTATACTTATTGATATCAGACCGGTATAGAGGCATAGAGTATACAGACATAAAACTCGTTTTTCTTACTGTTATTACTAGAGTTAATATTAAAGACATTACAAATCGGTGCCGTGGAGACAGTACAAACAGCAAAAAGCAATTATAAAAAGTACACCTAATAATAGGCGTAGAATTAACGTGCCTCTCATCAGAATTTGCACTGTTGTCATAGTACCTATTTGTGAGACGTTGTTCACGAATATGTCAAACTAGTTCATAGTGTGGTCAAACGGCTTGACGAATCGACGACATAATGGCAATTTAGTGTTTTCCACAGAACCAGATGTTGCAGCTGAAGGTAAAGTGAAGTCATGTCAGGTCATTTTTGACATATGCCTGAAGTAATTTAACCCTTTCCTACCGTTGCATTGTCTACGTTGAAATACACGTACAGTGGAGAATCTGTTATTCTTTCCCAATAAACGCGTTTACGCTAAAACTATTATTTGCAGTGCAAACAGTTAGGAGCCAGATCAGACGCCGGGTTACCCGGCGTCTGATCAGGCTCTAAACTGTTTGCCACCAAGATAAACAAGAATTATCAGAATTGTCAAAACAATGTTCTTTTCTACGTTTTAGTGCTTTGCGTTTGCGTACGTTTGCATTTAAACGGGAAAGAATAACAGATTCTCCACTGTACTCGTGTGTAAAAATCTTCAATTAAGACTTAGTCATGGCTAAAGTGAAGAAACGCAAAGACGAAATTTAAACAGTTTGGGTCAAGATGATCTGGATTTAAACTGTTTTAAGCGGCAGGCTAACATTTAACACATTCAACCCTAGCGACGAGTAAACTCGTCATTTATAAACAGTGTACCTGACAGTGTTGATATTACATTTGTCCCATACAAAAACCCATGTTTCGCATTTTTAAATATTTTGTTAAAATCAATCACTTATAGTTAAACATGGACTAGACTTATTTTGAAATTGGAATTGTCCATCAAAAGTTTCAGGGGTGAATTAATTAATGGAACTGCATTTCTGTTTTCGGTCAGTTAGACAGTGATTATCAATAACATGTACGCCTTGAACTCAGCCTTTGCATTCTTAGCACTATACTTGGTTATCATGTACAAATGTAACAAGGAAATAACTTTGACAAAATATTTCCAGCGGAGTGCGCGATGAAAGTAATGTTGCAGATATGTGTACAAAATGTGTGACATTGATGTTTTCAATAAAATTTTATACCTTGATAGAAAAGCAAAACATACAAGTACAGTAACTTTAATGTAAACTATAGTATAAATACTTAAAAGCAATCACCTATAGAAATGCAAAGTAATAATTTAAACTTTAAATTGCTCATCGGAGATTCTCACATTAATCGTCTGCTCTATAAATCAAATCTCCCTCTGTATCTTGAAACAAACAGTACTTTAACTGATGTTATACATGTATAGCAATGCAATCTATAACAGTCTGTGTTTCTTCATTTTGTACTCACAATTAATTTCTAGTAAATTGTACAATGCATACATCAGTCTTGCCCCCTGCCCAATCAGACCATTAGGCTTCAAGCAGGTGTCCTTAAACCTAGATTTCTGATCAAGTTCTCTTTTGATTACTAAAAGCAGACGGCAAGTTTAAACGGACGATAGTATGTCAACGACAGGTGTTGGACAGATTTTACGTCACAATCGCAGCAGAAGGTTTGACATGCACACACCGACCATACAATAGAAGACACAAGCAAAATACTCGACGGAAGTGGTTGCGTCAGGCAGGATAAACATTACAGCTAGATATCATTATCTAAGGCGCTTTCTGCATTGTTTGACCCCATATTAAGCTATAACCTTATTGGATACCCCAACGCTGATTTCGGACATACATGTAGTCAGTTCACCCTTCCCCTTTAACTGTTTCCAGGGTTTAACAGAGACCAATTCTTAAAACAAACTTGAAGTAAAAAAGAAGGTTTCTGGGAAGCTTTACCTATAGTCTGTGGTTCTTCAACAAAACATGGTAGAAACATTTAACCCTTCGCTGCCATGACGTCATCAGTTATAAATAATTGCCGTCTGCTTTTATTTCTAAAATTAAATATTTAGTCATTTTGACTCATGAAATATTGAAATGAGTGTAAAACAGTAACTGTTTGTATCCTGATCAGACGCCGCGTCATGCGGCGTCTGATCAGGATCCAAACTGTTTTCAAATTACTAGTGAACTCGGGGTAAAACAGTGAATGGGTTAAATGCATGTCTATGATGAATTTGGTAGACCATGTTTCTATGAAATGGAATGGTTAACCCATTTAGTGCTGGCGAACGGTATACAAATCATTTACATGTATATACAAACAGTATACCAGTGCATAGTGCACTTGTATTATGAATACAGTGTAGATATTGATCAGATAGCTCCTTAAGGCGCTCCCCAATTTCTGCATTGTTTTGTATTTCTATATATTTAATTATAGTAAACAAATGTACTAGACTTGGATGGAACTAGTAATTGTCCATCTGGGGCCCGTTTCATAAAACTTCGTACGAAAAATAGTGTCGTAAGTCCGATTATAAATGTCTGAATTATTATTTATTTCTACATCTAATCCTGTCTTGTTACATCTCTTTGGAATCGTCTTTTCAAGACGATTCCAAAGAGATGTCACAAGACAGGATTAGATGTAGAAATCAGAACTTAAATGTATTTTAAAGTTTTGACTTACGATCGTTTTTTTCGTACGAAGTTTTATGAAACGGGCCCCTGAAGTTTAAACCATAACCACGTAGCCTGTTTCTAGTATTGAAGATAGGCTACCACTTATGGTCGGTTTAAGCTACAAATTGCTAGGAAACAAACACTATTTCTTATAGTGCATCCTAGTAATCACTGTACAGTGTCGGAATAAATTAAAGGCGTTATAAGGTGTATATATGTTGATTTAAGTTGATTTTACAAACTAGTGATATTTTTTTCTATAATCTTGGTAAATACATTGAAAGAATTTTCCTTGTTTGGAATTTGTTTTCATTTAAATCGATAAGGTATCATGTTTATTTTAGATCTAAATGTAGCTATTTGTCTTTTCTCGCATTGTATGTACATATGTTATTTCATGTGAAGCGCTTTTTAACGCACAACCCCTGTTTTAAAAGAGCGCTATATAAATCTAGTATTATAAAAGTAATGGGTTAAGGATTGAATGAATGCACGCAACCTACAGTGGAGAATCTGTTACTGTTATTCTTTCCCGTTTAAACGCAAACGTACGCAAACGCAAAGCACTAAAACGTAGAAAAGAACAACTTTTGGACAATTGTGATAATTCTTGTTTATCTTGGTGGCAAACAGTTTGGAGCCTGATCAGACGCCGGGTTACCCGGCGTCTGATCTGGCTCCAAACTGTTTGCACTGCAAATAATAGTTTTAGCGTAAACGCGTTTATTGGGAAAGAATAACAGATTATCCACTGTATGTGCTAAAATTAATTATTTCCTTTGCCACTCAGATATAACTAATCGTCAGAATTTGTCAAGAATCTGTTATTTTCTAAATTGTACGGCATTACATTACGTTCGCGTTTAATTACATTTGAAAGAGAAATCATTCCCAACTATTAAGAGTATTTCTTTGCAGGCTAGTACATGTTGAGGCATAGAGTGTTAGTCAGAAACAGTGGAGAATCTGTTATTCTTTCCCGTTTAAACGCAAACGTACGCAAACGCCAAATACTAAAACGTAGAAAAATACAACTTTTGGACAATTCTGATAATTCATGTTTATATTGGTGGCAAACAGCTTGGAGCCAGATCAGATTATGGCTCAAATATGTTTGTAATGGAAAAAATAGTTTTAGCGTAAAAGCGTTTATTGGGAAAGAATAACGTTTTCTCCACTGTAGCAGAACCAGACTGTGCACCTACAGCTGTCCTGGTCAAGTAGAGTTCGGCTTTGACAGGCCATATTTCGTCATGTCAACGGTGATGGAACCATTCTACTGCCGAAACATTATATGTCGGTGCTATTGAAATAATGGTGTTTACCAGGAAAATGGTTTGCACTGTCTGTCTGACATCAGTCTGCACTCTTTCATTCATTGCATTGACCTTATAAGAAATAGTTCAGATTATACATGTAGCTGTTCATAATGTGTGGTGTTACATAATATATATGATAATTGGGCGGTATAAAGGTTACCAGGACAAAGGTTCCCATACATATAAATACAGTCGCTGATGTTCAGCGTTTATTCTGTTTCACCGTCATCAGCAATCAAGATGAATTCAGTTTGGGCACTCTTAGCTTTAGCATCTGTGGCAGTAGTTGGTAAGTCAATGTTCTTTCTATTATGATGATTCTAAGCTAGACCAATAATGCTTGAACAGAGTTAAAAATGATATGCACATCAAGATATAAGCGAAAAGTTTCACGTAACCTATATATAAACTATTAAGAAGGCGAATTACAGAGTTAGGCTCCATACCAAAAATAGCTATTGGCACCTGTCAGGTCATAAACAAGTTGTTTTGAAAAAGTCTTTGTTGCTTTTCTATCATTGTTGTGTGATTTTGATCAAATCTTTTTCAACAAACACAATTGTTTCAGCACAATAACGTTTTATTGAGAAATAATAATGTATCCCACTACATGTATACCCACACATACAGTGGAGAATCTGTTATTCTTTAACGTACGCAAACGCAAAACACTAAAACGTAGAAAAGAACAACTTTTGGACAATTCTGATATTTCATGTTTATCTTGGTGGCAAACAGTTTGTAGCCTGATCATAGGCTGGGTTACCCGGCGTCTGATCTGTCTCCAAACTGATTGCACTGCAAATAATAGTTTTAGCGTAAACGCGTTTATTGGGAAAGAATAACACATTCTCCACTGTATCTCACTCACTGTAGAAGCATAACTCATTTAACTCTAGTTTCGCATACATACGCGCTCTTGACAATCAGTGTACAGTGGAGAAAACGTCATTCTTTCCCGTTTAAACGCAAACGAAACGCAAACGCAGTGCACTAACATGTAGAAATGTAGAAAATGTTAACATTTGGATATGTCCACCTATTCATTTTAATCTGGGTTGCAAACAGTTTGCAGCCTGATCAGACGCCGGGTTACCCGGCGTCTGATCTTGCTCCAAACTGTTTAAAATGGAAATACATGTAATAGATTTAGCGTAAACGTGTTTATTGGGAAAGAATAACATTTTCTCAACTATGCATATGTCCTATGCAAACAGTGTGTGCCCAGATCAGATTTCTGCTACGGAATATTTACCAATCTGCAATGTACTGTTAAAACAACTCTCAACAACCAAATAGATCAGGGCCCGAGGTTATAAAACTTTCAACAAACTCTGTGCTCAAAACTCAGTTTTGATTACATGCTCTAGTTTTTACAAAACACATTTTATTTGATTTTTGTAACTTCATTCGGATACATTATTACAGTACTTTTTTGAATGAAAATACTAGTTATAAAATAAAATGTTTGCCTTATTGTTATGAGCCGAGAACAATTCTGAGTTCGTTTTAAGTTTAATAACCTCGGGGCCAGATGTACTTGAAAATTGGAGTGGTCTAGTTGACGTTTCAAGAGTCAACGAGTTTAATGCACATTGCAGGTCAATACATCTTTCAATACTAAGTAACTCTCGTGGGGTTTTAAGTACCCGTGTGGATCATTTTAGTTACAAAAACATAAACCAGTATACTTGGAATTATTAGTAGTTTAATAATACTGGTCTAAATAAGCAAATGGTGTATACCCAGCTAAGTGGGCTCCGATAGAAACCTTCGGACCTGGGTCTTCACTGTTTGCAAATATAATAGGTATACTTTAAACAGGTCAATGGTGCTGAAAGAGTTAAGTAAGCTCCGGTAGGAGCCTGTTTAATTGTTTATGATATAGTAAGTCTTCTTTACTTAATGACATAATTATATAAAACACCGATTTTTGCTGAAAATAAAACATGATTACAAGTAAGAGAAAGGGAATATGATTAGAATGACCAGTATCCGGTTAAGGATTTTGGCAGACATTTTTAAAATATGATTGGGTAACCGTTTTATACTATTTAAGTTTTCTCTATTATATGTACAGTAAAACTTTTTCTTGGTTACGACAACTAAAGTGTTTCAATTATTGGATGTTTCCGACAGGGGGCTGCTTAAAGCAACGTGACAGTAAAACAGAAAGCTCCTCTGGGAGCTTTCTGTTTTACTGTCATTTGCTTTAAGCTGTCAACTGTCTTTTATAAAACAATTAGCCATTGTTTAAGTGGTCGTAATACAAGGGTTTTACTGTAGTACTATCCTGCATTAACCTGGTAGATGTGCCCAGGACCCTGTGTGAGTCTTCGATAAATTGTAGGTGAGATTGTCCAATTTTTTCTGTTTCTACCATGAGTGTTGATATAGGATAGGAATGTTCTCCCCGTGGGTCAGAAAATATATGCATGTACGAGGCTTGCCGAGTCCCTGCTTTAATTTTCTGACCCGAGGGGGATACAATTCCTATCATACATCAACAAAACGAATGGTGGATTTTTTCTCCCATTTAAATCATTAAAACATGATATAAATAACAAAAGAATTGCATTTTCTGTGCACTTTTTTCCGCCAAAACATGGCGTTGTTTATAGTAACGTCTTCAGAAATTACGCCATTTAGTTACCCGCGTCATGCAGCGCTTGTGGTAAAGCTGTGTAAACAATAAAAGACGTCACGTGGTATGGAGGATAGAGTGATTCCATATGGGGAATATCACTATCCCACATAGGCAAAAGCGGGAGAAAACGGTTTTCAGAGGTTATATGGTAATAGTTCTTGTTTCTATTTCAGGCGTTCAAGGGGCCTCTAAGTGCCCAATGGTCGCATGTACCCTAGAGTACTACACAAATAAACTGCACTTGCCCAGTCTCATCGTGTATGAGAAAGAGATATGTAACCTGTGCAACAAATGGATGGATAAAGGTAAGATTAGCTTAACTCGAGTATCCACGTCTTAGTGGATATGTTATGTATGGAAATACTTATTCATATCAGAGATAGATGTACTCGGCATTTGATCTGGCTCCAAACTGTTTTAAGTTGATCATGAAAATCCAAAGATTTTCATATTTTCAGTCGCTATTACTTAAAGCAGGTTGAATGTAAAGCAGAATGTGCCTTCAGGCGCATTCTGCCTTACGTTCAGCCTGCTTTAAGCTATAATCTGATATTTATAGTATATAATTTATAATTAATATATTTTCATGAAATATAATAAGTATTTAGACTGACCAGGATTAAAGATCAGGGTATACCATATTTGTAATGTCGTTTGGTATTTTATTGCATACCATAGGCGAAGAATAAATAGTTAATCAACTAAATTTGGCAGTAAACTGTCATTACACTTGTCGCTTTACGTCAGTAGTTGAACGATATTGTACACCATACTTAGTAAAAGTATGACTCAACATTCAATGCATTCATATAAAAAAGTATACATGCGAAGAGTGTAATTTTCATTTGCAAACAGTGTAGACCAAGATCAGAGGGCTCCTGAAGGAGCCCTCTGATCAGGTTCTACACTGTTTGTCATTTTGCAAGTATATGTACCGTTATATTGTAAACATAAACCTAAATAGTCAAAAATGGACTGTACATAATTGGAAGTTGGACTTGTTCTATCAAAGTATCCGGGGTGAATATGATGCAAGCTTCTTCCAAACTTTGCCGCTAAAGATATGTTTGATGTATACCTTGTTTTATAGAACCAACACTAAAGGAAGATGGATGCCCCGTTGTTCCTTGCACTAGACAAGCTATACGACCTGGATGTGCACGACAATCCTACTTCGTTTGGGAAGACAAACTATGCCCTGACTGTATTAAAGAATACTGCTAAACGTTTCGATGACCTGTCTTAGACAGACGGAGTACACTTGTAAACTTCCACTTCAACTATGGTCTATAAGTAACCATCATTGAATTGAAAAATAGCTTCGTAGAATCAAATAAACAAGTATGAACTGCTGTTGTGTTTTGTCTTGAGTAAGTGTACATGTACATTATGGTGTGAAGTTAAACTACGGGATATTAGAATATAACCAAGCCATGTGAAGGCAATATGCGACTTAAGTTAAACGTATTTGGATCCTATATTTTATGTTAAAACATAAGAAATAAAATAATTTAGCATACTAATACAGACATAAAAAATACTGCAAGCAAAATGCGAAAGGGAAAATCTGGTGTTTAAATTTGTTGGTGAAAGGGGTACATTTTGCAATACTCTCCATAAAATACAGATCAATAGAGATTTATCTAGACGTAATAGGTAACAAACAGTTTAGAGCAACGACCGAACGTTATATATAAAGCTTTTTGAGTTGCGTATGAGGTCTTACTGAAGCATTTGATTGGTCAGATTATTTACATTTGTAGGTTGACAATGTAAGGAAGATGTACAGTGGAGAAAACGTTATTCTTTCCCAAATAAACGCGTTTACTCTAAAACTATTATTTCCAGTAAAACAGTTTGGAGCCAGATAAGACGCCGGGTAACATCAAAAGTCAGAATTGTGTCAGGAAGTTGTTTTCTATATTTTATTGTAATGCATTTACGTTTCGTTTGCGTTCAAACAGGAAAGAATAACGTTTTCTCCACTGTACTACTGTACAACGGGAAATGTTTCAAATAGGTTTCAGATTCATTCAAGAAAAGTAACCCATGCCTAGCTTCTTCATAGAGTTCGCTTAAAGACATTACTTAGTCAAGCTTGGGTGGTAACACCTAGCCCCGTAGGAAAAGTGAGTCAAAGTATGGAGAGCATGCACTTACTGTGCTAGCGTCTAGACAAAGGATCATCCAGGCGTCTCATGTGAGGCCTGCGCTTTATATTTGACAGTTTGGTTCGAAAAACCCATTGGACATCAGTTTTTGACTGCAACGCAAATAAATATGAAATATTTGAAAGAGACATAAGTAGTATTAGGGTCTCTTTGGTTCCAAATAAATCGACGCCATTTTGGATGACCTACTTTCTAAAAATAGAAAAAGCACGTGGGTCTATATTTAGCCCAGGGTGAAGGTCTTGTGGGGGTAGCCATATTGGATTTGGGTTTGAACGGGAAAAAAGCGGCCATTGTGAATTATTGAATTTTCACCAATCTGGGTCTACACGGTATACAGAACTGACCTGTTTACGATCTGTTAAGATAGTCACGGACATTGAGCGCCTGGTTCTTCCCTATCAGAGGCGAATCTTAGAGGTGTTGCATATAACGTGTGTTCACTTCGATGTTTTCAGTTCAAATGACTGAGATGTTTCTCCTTCATGCGCGGATAGAAGGCGCAATGTTTAAAATGACAGCATCGCTATATTTAGCTGGCCGGTGTTACAAGTATTGCATCAGCCGAGAAAAGGCCTAGGGCATTAACCCCCCACCAGGGAGAGCAAATGGCAGTCAAGCGTAATCAACAACACATTAAAAAGCCATTAACTGCCGGAAATGAAGGCAAGGCAGTCAGGGATACCGTGAGAACTGAATGTATAGCAGTCAGGGATACCGTGAGAACATGCCTAGTTCACAGGGCTGGATAAAAATAGATATCGTGTCATACCTTAAAATAAACGATGTCAGTGCAGACGACGAAAGACGGCTAAGGGGGATAGGTGCTAAGTAGAGGTTTTCAAAGGGTATTGCTTAGCTTTTAGAGGGTATGGTTTTATAGGTCCATTTTTTCTGTACATAGTCCCCATACCGTTGTTCACGGAGAGTCTTTTAATCAAGCAGACATCATCTTACAGCATGTTGGGTTTTACCCCCAGTAATAGCCTGCCCTAACCCGTTAATTAGCAAGACTTGTTCAGACACGTTTTACAGCGCGCATGCGTTGTCCACGGATAAGACCTACCAAAGCAGACAGCATGTTACAGCATGTTCACCCCGAGTGAATTGCTTGTCCTGACCAGCCTTGTTCAGACACCTTTTACCGGGCGCATGCGTGAAGGGCCTATAATCGACGTTATAAATAGACATGGGAATTCTCTCCACTCTCATACGATGTCCAGTCGTTGAATGGGAAACACCGTAAAACAACACAGTAGAATACGCTGAAGGTAAGTGTTTACAAATGAAACAGTTAATGAAAAACAGTACTTAAATCAAGACTCTACAGTCATAGTTTTACGGAAGACTTCGTCTGCTTTAACCCCTCTTAACCCTTATACCGCTGACTATTTTATCTATTAAACTTTTTCCAGCATCGTCTGCTTAAGAGAGCGTAGGAAGCGGTCTTTTTTCATTCAAGTAACAGTTCGAAAAAGTTAAAGTATTTCTTTTATTATTATAAATGGTTATCTGAGTTTCATAATAAACCTGAAAAAGAGAGGAATTACTGTACATGTAAAAGTTCACGGTATCAGACTTTAACTACACAGTAAGCATGAGGCAGGCATCTGTTTTCACTTCTAACAGGTCGTTAGGGACCATTTAGTTTCTCAGGGAGCCTGGGGAACTCATTATCTCATTAGGGTCCCCCCTCTCTCTCTCTCTGCAGCATTATACACACATCTCAATGATTTTCTGTAGATTTTTAACAAAACTGTAATTGACGTTAAACACAGGTAGTGTATTTATACATTTCCTTAACCCTTTACCCCATATCTATGACCACTTAAAGCAGGCTGAAAGTAAAGCAGAATGCGCTTGGACTGACACATTGTAGCCGTTTTGATGCAACCTTTATCCTGCTGACACGGTCCCTGCTACACACGTGTTTTAAAACTACCTATAGTACGTGTCTAGCTTTGAAGGTAGATGACAACTTAAAGCAGGCTGAAAGTAAAGCAGAATGCGCTTGGACTGACACATTGTAGCCGTTTTGATGCAACCTTTATCCTGCTGACACGGTCCGTGCTACACACGTGTTTTAAAACTACCCCATAGCACGTTTCTAGCTTTGAAGGTAGATGACAACTTAAAGCAGGCTGAAAGTAAAGCAGAATGCGCCTTGACCGACACATTCTGAGCGTTTTGCTGTAACCTTTATCCTGCTGACACAGGACGTGCAACACACGTGTTTTAAAACTTCCCCATAGCACGTTTCTAGCTTTGAAGGCAGATGACTACTTAAAGCAGGGTTAAACACAGGTAGAGTATTAATACATTTTCTTAACCCTTTACCCCATAACACATTTCTAGTTTTGAAGGCAGATGATGACTTAAAAGCAGGTTGAAAGTAAAGCAGATCGAATGAGCCTTGACTGACAATTTCTAACCGTTTTGCTGTAGCCTACCGCGTCGCTCGCACAGTCAGAAGCCACAGATTAAAAAGCCATTAACTCATCAGCAACCCCCATTGTACAGTATTGCCATAAAATGCACAAAATGTTCGAATTTCATCATTTTAAATCCAGAAATCGTTCTATTGAACTTGTTTTACTCTGAATTGATACCAAATACATTAATTAATACTCGATAATTCATTACAAAACAACAAAAATAGACATTCACCTGTAAAGCTCGTTAAAAAACTATTAGGAAAGTTTTCTAGCAGAAATATCAATTTTTTCTAATAACGTGTAAACATCACAATTTCATCATTTTAAATCCAGAAATCGCTCTATTGAACTAGTTTTACTCTGAATTGATACCAAATACATTAATTAATACTCGATAATTCATTATAAAACAACAAAAATAGACATTCACCTGTAAAGCTCGTTAAAAAGCGTCAACGTGTCCAGAAAAAAGACATTACTAAGACTACATCATTCTTTGATACCCGTCATCTTACGAGAACGTTACGTCATAGTAACCATCGCGGACGAAACCAGACGAGCGCAAATGATCAGCGAACAGTAAATATAGACACGTCTAGGGTGTAAGGGATGTGAAACTAAGTGTACTACAGTAAAGAGTAAGGGTGACACGTCTTATTATTTCTATATGTAACATCTCATTTAAACCGAGATCATGAGTAGTAAAAGTAGTAGTAGTTAAAAGAATGATAATAATTATAATAAAAGTAGTAGTATTAGTAATAGTAATAGTAGTAGTTGTTGTTGTTGTTGTTGTCGTTGTTGTTGTTGTTGTTGTTGTTGTTGTAGTAGTTGTTGTTGTTGTTGTTGTTGTTGTTGTCGTCGTTGTTGAAGTTAATAATAATAATGATAGCAGTATTAATCGTAGTAGGAGGAGTAGTAGTAGTAGAAGTAGAAGTAGTAGTTGTTGTTGTAGTAGTAGTAGTAGTAGCAGAATTTGTAGTAAGAGTATCTACTAATGATGATAGTAATAATAGCAAATGTAGTAGTAGTAGTAGTAGTAGCGCAGACGGCAATATTAAGCCATTGTTCCCATATCCTGTGCCGAGTCAATAGAACCCAGACTAACTGTCTACTCTTAAGGGATTAACTTTGAAAAGGGATTAAGGACTTGTCTGAACATGTATTGTTCTAAATACAGTAACATCGTGTTATATTTCTGATTAAAGTCTTGTCTACTTGTCTGAACATGTCTAGTTCTAAAAATAGCTATACGTACAATACCGCGCATGCGCACGCAGTAAAGAGAAGAACACTGGATAATCAGTCATTTGCGCTCAAGACGTCGAGGAGTACACACGGTAGAATGAGGTATTTATTGATTTATTTGTTAGTATTATTGTCCGGGAGAACCAAATACATTTATCGGATTGTGGTTAATTTGAGTAACGCACATACAGACTTGTCTCTAACCGACATCCTATCGAACGAGACCTCAATTGCACCCATTTGTCGAGTAATAAAGGAAATACGACATTTTATAAGAGAAATACGTCACTTCCGGTTTCAAGGAAGAGTGACTTCCGGTTGGAGTACGTCAGTCGATAGGTGGTCTCGAGACCTTTCTAACGAGACCAAACACGACGAGATTCGGTCTAAAATGAAAGGAGAGAGAAGGATTTGAATATGTTCATTCTAGTTGATGACGTCATAGGTGACATTTTAAAACCCCCGTAACTCGCGAACTATGCAACCTAGAGCCACACATCCAGATATATTTTTGATCAGCGCGACGTGTTCTTTCGAACAGTCTATAAATCATAGTGTTACGTGAAGTTTGATCATTAGGTTTAAAATATCTCGGGGTGAACATGCTGTAACATGCTGTCTGCTTTGGTAGGTCTTATCCGTGGACAACGCATGCGCGCTGTAAAACGTGTCTGGACAAGTCTTGCTAATTAACGGGTTAGGGCAGGCTATTTACTGGGGGCAAAACCCAATATGCTGTAAGATGATGTCTGCTTGATTAAAAGACTATCCGTGAACAACGGTATGGGGACTATGTACAGAAAAAATGGACCTATAAAACCATACCCTCTAAAAGCTAAGCAATACCCTTTGAAAACCTCTACTTAGCACCTATCCCCCTTATCCGTCTTTCGTCGTCTGCACTGACATCGTTTATTTTAAGGTATGACACGATATCTATTTTTATCCAGCCCTGTGAACTAGGCATGTTCTCACGGTATCCCTGACTGCTATACATTCAGTTCTCACGGTACTGTGTCTCTGAATTGCCTTCATTTCCGGCAGTTAATGGCTTTTTAATGTGTTGTTGATTACGCTTGACTGCCATTTGCTCTCCCTGGTCGGGGGTTAATGCCCTAGGCCTTTTCTCGGCTGATGCAATACTTGTAACACCGGCCAGCTAAATATAGCGATGCTGTCATTTTAAACATTGCGCCCTCTACCCGCGCATGAAGGAGAAACATCTCAGTCATTTGAACTGAAAACATCGAAGTGAACACACGTTATATGCAAGACCTCTAAGATTCCCCTCTGATAGGGAAGAACCCGGCGCTCAATGTCCGTGACTATCTTAACAGATCGTAAACAGGTCAGTTCTGTATACCGTGTAGACCCAGATTCGTGAAAATTCAATAATTCACAATGGCCGCTTTTTTCCCGTTCAAACCCAAATCCAATATGGCTACCCCCACAAGACCTTCACCCTGGGCTAAATATAGACCCACGTGCTTTTTCTATTTTTAGAAAGTAGGTCATCCAAAATGGCGTCGATTTATTTGGAACCAAAGAGACCCTAATACTACTGACATAAAACTAAATATGGCCTTCATTGTAGACAGATGACAAGCGCTAGTATGGCAGGACCTCTATAAAAAACCTCAGATTGGTGATCCGTTTCTTGCACGATTTTCTCATGCTTTACAGTTACTTTCCCGGCTAGTGAGAACAATGGGGGTATCAATGAATGAATTTGGGTAATGTCTTTAACTCCTTTCACACTTGATATATTTTCATCTTTATTACATTGATTTTGTAACTGTTCTAAAATGTTGGTTTTCAAAATGTCTTTTCAAAACAGGATAAGAGTGTCAAACAGTTTGGATCACAATGATAGGCTATGTTACTTTGCGAAAAATTGGAATCCTGATAAGACGCCTCGTATCGCGACGTCTGATTAGGAGGAAAATTGTTAGGAACCGTACCAATATTTCTTCCGCTAAACTTCACAAATAGTTTGCATTAAGTGGCAGACGACGGTGAAAGAATTAACCCTTTACCTTATAGAAGCGCCTTTTAGCGCATTCCATTTAATCCTCCGCGAAAGAAAATAGTTCCAATATATACAGTCATAAATATTTATTAGAAGAAATATTGTCTACATTTCTAGCAGGTAGTAACTTAAAGCAGACTGAAAGTAAAGCAGAATGCGCCTTAGGGCGCATTCTGCTTTACTTTCAACCAGCTTTAAGTAGTCGCCTTTTTTCAAAACTAGAAAAAAACTATGGAGTAAAGGGTTAAAAGGGTAGAACTCATTGGAAATTAAATTCTATCTTGGTGGAACCCTGTATAGAAGACAATATCACAACAGGCAAACGATTTACTAAAATTTTACAAATGACAGTTTATTGGATATTAGCAGGTTAATTGGTTAATTAGTGACAACAAGCTATAGAAGTCAGCTCCAAGAAAGCGCAGCTACAGGCATCGAATCAACTAGTACTAGCAATTTACTATCATACCCTTATCTACTTGAATATGTCGTCTGAATATTCCTATGACAAATATCACGGTCTATTACTACAGAAACATTGACAAAAGTGTCAAACAGTTTGGATTTTTATCAGACGCCAAGAAAATTGATGCCTTTACTGAATATAAATTGATTGAAATTTGCGCGGAGGTGCTGCAATTGGCAGTTAAAATGTTAACGAGCTTGATGCTCGTAAAGCACATTTAGTGATAATGCTCAATAACCGAAGGCCATTCCTTTCACAGGAACGAGTTTTATAAAAAAGTTAATTAGACTGAATGGTACTGAGCTACTCATACTAATTGTGCTTACTGAAGAGGTTTGCTAATAGATTGGAGCTGGTGTTAAGAGAAAATTAGACCTTATTTAACCCGTTTATACACAGTGGATTCATTTTCATTTTATTTTATAATGACGCGTCTGATCAGATTCTACACTGTTTGCCTATGTACTATATATGGGATTGTGAGCACAAATTGGTAAAATCGATTCCGTTCAAACTATCAACGTTAAAAAAAAAGATCCTGTGTCGAAACTTTCCGCCCACCAGGTTTTTCCTAAATGATGAAAAAACCCAATTCGATTATCAAGAGTCAACATTTCAGATTAACCCATTTCGGCGCCGAAGTCCAATAAAGTCGAATTTGCAAAACGTTTGGATCCTGACCAGACGCCGCGTGACGCGTCGTCTGAACAATGTCCAAACTGTCTGACACTCGCATCGAAACTTCTTAAGTCATATCTTCATATCTAACTTTTAAACAATCTTGCAGAAAACAATATTGAATTAGACATTAACATACATGTAGCGGTAAAGGGGTAAAAATGTAATGATAAATTTGGCAAAAAGAATTAGGGTGTTACCATGGTAACCGTTAAATTACTCAAAGCTGGGACAAACTTAAGTTTGAGTACACTCTAGAATACCGTGTCGAAGATCCCAACGAAACAATTGTTGCCCATGATAAAAAGGTCTAGAGGTGGGTGCACGGTACAGTGGAGAAAACGTTATTCTTTCCCAATAAACACGTTTACGCTAAATCTATTATTTCCATTACAAACAGTTTGGAGCCAGATCAGACGCCGTGTAACACGGCGTCTGATCAGGCTCCAAACTGTTTGCCACTTAGATTAAAATGAATAGGTGTTGATATCCAAATATTTCCATTTTCGTCATTTAGTGCACTGCGGTTTGCGTTTCGTTTGCGTTTAAACGGGAAAAAATAACGTTTTCTACACTGTACGTGTCGTTGTAACCAGACTAATATGAGTGACAAATGCGACAAAAGTTTTCCAGCCTGATCCGATGCCGATTTACCCGACGTCCGATCTGTTTCCTGACTGTTTAAAAGGGTCATAAGGGTTTAAGCATAAATCATTTTTTTGTTTGGAAACGATTCATTCGATTTTTTACCGTTTGCCCTAGATTGCCAGCCAATGAAAGGGCTCCATTTCAGCGAGAAATGAAAAAATATATCCCATATTCGTTCAATTTTGTACTTGGGTATGGCAGAGAAATAAACAAGTCATGAACCGGTCAAGGACACCGCGTGCTAAGGAGGAGCATAGCGCATCATTACGTCATACAACAACCGCTCAGCTGCAAATTACAGTATAACCTATGTACTGCGGCCTTTCAATGAAGAGGCCCGAATAAATCAAATATTTCTGTAGACAGGAGACTATAGTTAGTGCATAATGAAATTAATATGAAACGCATTAATCCTGTCCTGCATTAACCTATTGAACCCTAGGTGACGAGTACACTCGTCATTTATATACCCGTTACACTTGTCCACAGCAAACATTGTAGAACCACATCGTAGATCTCCTATTACAAAAATGGCCTAGACTCGAATTGTTCATTGTATAAGTTTTGTTTGCTTTTATTTTGCCACCATACATGATGAAAATGTGAGAACGAAATAAACAAGACAACATACAGACACATATGCACAACAAAAACAAGATTATAACTAAACATATGTACGAATGCATGGGTATTGTCTTCTTTTGTGTAATCGTTTTACAAATATTTGACCGTAAAACGTCTCGAAAGAAATGTGTTTATTTACAATATTGAACTAAAATACGGTAAGGTTGCTTTTTATCAATGCATTAATACAGAGGCTCCTATAAGCGTTTAATTCTTGCGTTAAACAGCCACCTGTCTTCAACCCCTTCGGTGCCATGGGCATATTTGTCATTAATTGTATAATGCACTAAACAACACAGTCCAGATGAATGTCATTTAAAAACCAAGAATGCTCTTGACTTAGGATGTTTTAACCCTATAAACTGTGGAGTTTATTTCTAATCTGACTTTAAAACAATTATTGCTTGGCTCCATTAGTGGGTCTTGGTTGATCAGGTGCTGCTTAATGCTTGGTGTTTTTAGCAAATCAATTGATCAAGCATTTTCATGTCACACCAGTCCACAGCAGCTCGTTCACGCCAGTTTACAACACTTTACTGTCGGAACACAAATAAAAATCGTCCTCAATTTAATCTATTTTTAAATTCCATTTGGGTGACTCGCTAGCTCATGCTTGATTTTGTTTCTAAATGGAAATGCCTACAGTGAGCCCTACACGCGTACAGGGTTCCCGGTCGTTTTTCTAGTTTTTCGTGTGACGTCATGTGTAAAAGTGAACTCGCCGGCTTCCGAAAATACAAAGCACCGCCCTCCGAAATAAAGCCCTTTCATTGGGTGATAAACTAGGTCGAGTGGTAATTTGGGTTGAGCGATAACTTAGTTTAGATAAAGTAGGTTGAACGGTAACTGCCATACACTAGCCTACGTGCCATATTTGAGGCAAACGGTAAATCAGTTATAGTTCATTTGTTTGAAAATTATACAACATAACCTGTTCGCTCCCTACGGTCGCTCCAGGTTATATTGCATAATTTTCAAAAAATGAACTATAACTAATACTTACCGCCCGAAAACTATTTGCTTATATTTCTCAAAATTATGATTTTGGCCCTTCGAATGGACAACTATTGATATGAGTGTCAAATATTTTTGGATCCTTATCAGACATCGAGTTACTCCATAGCTAAATGTGCAAATGCCAGTGAGAGAGTGTCGGGCTCAGCAATGAGTGGATCTGTACATAAATGGATAAATAAATGTACGTTATTTTCCAAATAACCATGATTTATTAGAGTAGACAACTCAGCCACTAAACATGTATAGATTATTTGTTAGGATTACCAAGAATTTATGTTTTGCAATGTACAATATCACGCCAGACAGCAGATTTTCATTCTGATTTTGACATTAACTCTGTGACTCAATTTACATCTGATATTGAATACAGGGATAGAATGCCAACACAGTTTTGTCCAGTGCAAACAGTTTGGAAACTGATCAGACGGCGGATAACCCGGCTGAACAGTTTCAAGTGATGTGATGTTCTACATTTTATTACACTGCGTTTGCATTTGTTTAGTTTAAACGAAAAAGAACGTCTTCTACTCAGTGTCTGACATTAATTAATATATATTTATGTCTCGTCTCCTCTCCCCCTTAGAATAGAGAAATATTGCTTTGTGCTGCCCGTCTGTCCGTTTGTCTGTCTGTCTGTCAATCTTTTGTTTCCGGCCAATAACTTTGTTCTTATGGGCCGATCATCATTATTTCCGATGATGAGGTTGCTTATTAGGAGGAGATGGTTGAAGGTATGTAAGGTCGCTAGGTCAAAGGTCACATTATATGTTACTAAAGGTTTAGATTAAGAACTTCGCTTTGGTTTCCGGACAATAACTTTTTTCTAATGGCCAGATAACATCCATTCTTGGTGAAATGGTTGCTTATCAGGAGGGAATGCTTTTGATAACATTGTAAGGTTGATAGGTCAAAGGTCACATGATCTGTTTCTAAAAATAGATTTTTACTTTGCTTTGGTTTCCGGACAATGACCTCTGTTCTAATGGCCAGATCACAGCAATTTTGGTGAATTGGTTGCTTGCAAGTAAGGGAGGCCTGCGATTGCCTTTCAGGTGGGAAGTTCAAAGGTAAAATAATTCATGTTACTAAAATTAGATTTTTGACTACGCTTCAAATGGTTTCCAGACAAAAACTCAGGGGAGACATGCGTTTTCTCAAAAGCAAATTCCAGTCAAATAAAGATGTTGTGTTCTGTTCAATTTGAAATATATATTATTTCGATTAAAAATTGTTGATATATTTCACGTAAGAGGTACGCATATAAGAATTGAATATAAAACATCTTGCAACGTTTACATTGCTTATTAAACACTTTAATGAACATGATTATTATATGATAATATACAATATTTAGTGTCAAGGCAATGAGAAGACGTTATTTTAGTACTTTACTTGGTGATACATTATCTTTTTCCCGCTCAAACAAAATGCAATACAATGTAAAATGACCATTGCTCGAAATTGTTAACCATACATTTTAATCTGAAAAGCAAACAGTTTTGGGCCTGATCAGACGCAGATAACCCGGCGTCTGATATTGCGCCGAACTGTTAGTCAGGGGCGTAAGAAAAATTAGCGTAAATGAATTTTGGGAAAGAATAACGTCTTCCCCACTTTACTTATGTGAGTACTTATTTTACGCTGCTCTAATAGCATGTAACTTATGCTAGGGAGCGACGATAACATATTTAGTAGAGGGGCTGACCCCATGAATCCAACTTTTTTTTAACCCATCCGGTATAAAATTTCTGTTGATACGAGGGAATAGTATATATACATACATGATACTTGAGGGTGGATGCCGGATTCAGAAGTGGTGCAATTTTTTTCTACAGCATTTTTTGTTACCCCACCCACTGAAATTCAATGCTAAATACTGAACTTACAGATTGTTTAATCTTATGACAAGGTTGTTATGTAAACATGTTTTTCGTTTAAATTGTGTTGTTTATTGGGTATTTAAATGCTTTAAAATACAAAATTTTAGTATTTAGAAGGTTTAGAAGCCCATAGAATGTTGTAGAATGTAATAGTAGAAGGGCTGGCACCTTGAATGAACTTTTTTTATTTAACACATCCAGTACAAAAGTTATGTTGATTTGAGGGAATAGTATACATACAGACAATGACACTTGAGAGTGGATGCCAGATTCAGAAGTGGTGCAGAATTTTGTTACAGTATTCTTATTACCCCACCCACTCCATTTAAGTGGTAAATACCGATGTCGTGTTTAGTCTTATAATCAGGTCACATATTAATTAATTGACTCACAACACCTAAAAAAGTATTCTTATATACTTTTATGTAGAATCATGGTATAAAGGTTTGTTTATTGTTAATATATGTCTCCCTCAACCTTCAACCCCATTTTATTTATGTCTCACTTCTATAAATGATGAGTAACAAAAATTAAAGAACCATTCAAAAATGAGTTATGAGAGATAGTGTAAATCTTAAAATATGACAAATAATTAGATCTACAAACCGAAAACCATGCAACTTAGTGTATGCTTATAAAATACTAAAAACAATTTAACATTCATCACAGTGTACTCAAAGTTTTAAAATATACGTACATTATATACATCATCACAGGATTATTTATACAACTGTTGTCGTCTATACATTATAATATCTTGACAGATTTTGGCACTAGTTTTAACATCATAAACATCAGATAGTCTTAGAATGGATTCAAATTTCGCATATGTGAATGTTTATAAAATGGTTTGGAAAGTTTACTGCGACCATTTTGACTGTAGTTATGGCGCTTTGAATATATTTCCTATATAGAATATCTAGGACAAAAAGGTGTGCAACGAAATTCTTCTACACTTTTGAAGGGAATTATACTAAATTTCCAAGATTGACTACTTATATGAAATGTCTGAGGGGTTTGCTATTTGAGCTGCAATTATTTTACATAGAATGCATGTATACATAAATAGGAAAATATCGTGTACAGTTAATTCTTCCTACACTGTTGGAAGACTTTTATAGACCAACTACGTGTATTTGAAGGTGTAGAAGTGGTTTGGAATTTCGACTGCGACCATTTGGATATAAGTTAATGCCCTTCAAATTAAAATGTGTACAACTTCCTCACTGTTTGGTTCAAACTGTCATAGATGAACCACCTGTATTTTGGGTGGAAGGATTGCGGTACTTTATATTAGTAAGTATTTTGAAAAGCTACATTGAAGTTGGAAATAGTGATATTGATAAATAATTAACTCCATAAATGAGTATGGTTCTTATAAAGAATTAAGATAATTGGACTTGCATAGGCAAAGTGAAAATAACTAGTATAAAAGCTGCTATTCTTAATGAAACAGACTGGAACTATTCCATGTCCGACTTGGATTCGAAACCTGCAACCGCTCTCCCGCGTCGCTATAAGCAACCACAACTTATCACAAGCATTGTACTTTAAGTTAATTAATTAGGTGTCCAAGTTAAAATTTTCATATATACGAGTACATTCACCTTTAGCACGAATATAACGTTTGTTTCACTAAGCGACTTCTCACAATTCATGCTAAATAAGAGCATTATACTGGAAATATGTGTCAAATTCCAAGCTTTTTGAAACAGCAAAGTACATCAACTTACATTATGTATTTGAATTAGTGTAAATTAGTTTCATAAGGGGCGTGCATTTTCATTGTCATATAAACATTCACTTTAGCATCAAAATAATATTTGGTTATTTTAGCAAGCAATGACACTATATATATGGGTTTATGTACTAGTGATAGAGTTCTATGATCTTAAATGTGTGTAAATTGTAAATACATGTATGTATTTAAGCCTAATCAATTATTAAATTATACATTTCTAATTAAAAAAAAATGTCATTTAAACATCATACTGTAACTTTGTATCCATAAAATTAATGAGCTTCTATTATTTCTTTACTAAAATATCTTCTGATGAAGACATTTGCTTCAATCTTACAATTAGGTACTAAGTGTTTGTTGAAAATGAGTTTCATAAACAAATTATGTTTTTTAAATGCATTTAAGCTACATATTACTTCAAATGTATTTAATTCATAGTTTATTACTTAATTCAAATTATTCCATTTATTATTTATTGAATGATTAATAGCTATCAATTATATGCAGATGTTCATAATAAATTGCACTACATCAAAAGTGTATCTGTTTTAAGAGACTACCTGTCATATGTGACCTTCTTTGCGAACTCCCATGGAAGGTCTCTTAATACAGGTTTGACTGTACTCTTTATTTCCTCTTATTATAGAGATTATATCATTTGACAAGATACATCACAATACGTGTAATAATTATGATATGATACACATTATGACCGAAACACAAATGAAACAAGTATCTAATATACTATTTGAACATAACCTATGGGTACAAAGAAATACAGAGATCATCACTTTAAGTTTGTATGTAGCATTGATACGATACAAATCTCAAAGTGAATGAAACATTAACAGCGGACTTCAATTTAGTAATGGTTGAATTATATGTTTATACATAAATGTACATTTTTGTATTTTCTCAAATAACTTGAGAACAATAGGTTATAAGGAAATGGTAACTTGAACAGGCACAATAATTCGTAGCTACCAGTTTTATATAAAATTAAACTTGATTATGATTTACCCTTAGTGCATGATATGTCAAATACGGCACTTAGACAGAACAGGCATCAAGAGAAGTCGAAATCAATATAAAGGCTCAGTGGTATTCCATTACTGCTCCTTATACGACTCCTTTTTCTAAACCAAACAAAATAAGGTGTCAGTATAGTGTGCTGCTTTCTAATAGAACACAGACAATTTATTTTATTATCACCGCAATGCACAGAATAAAGAGTTTGATAAGTCTAAATTGTATACACACCAGCAATAATCATAATCCTGTTCACGGTTTATGCTGATCAAATATAAACCATTTTTATGCACATTGCAACAAACAACGTGGCGTTTGACAGAAATAAATTGAAAGTTTAGTCTGACCAGGTCTAACTCAAAGTTGCGCATTCAACATTTTGCACAAGAAACATAGTTTAAAATCAGATCAGACGCCGCATTACATCTGATCTGGGTTCTAACTGTTCGTAAATGAAAGCGAAGTCATGCTCAGCATTCTTAGAGTATTAATTTCCTTCCCTATAACAACTCCCTCCGAACACCACACACTCTTTGTCTCTCATTGGGTGTTGTTGCACAGAGGAAGCACTGTATATTGCTCTCATTTGGCATATTGTGTGAGTGGTTCTTAAGGTAACTAAAAGTATATTTTGTGTCAAAAAGGAATGATTTCATAACAGTATTAATTTGCAAACCTAACACTGCGACTAAAATACACTGGTTCTAATACGTGCAATATACTTTCCCTTCAAAATAGCTTAATTTGACACATATATTTGACATACATTTTCAATATAGTTTTCTCATTTTGCAATTACTGTGAATGGTTGCTAAGGTAACTATTTATTATTTTCATTTTACTGTTTTACGACAATGTTAACTTGCAAACTGTATGAATACGGGCTTAGATAATGAACTTTCAGTACAATGGTTTTGACAGGTTCAGTGGTTGACTTCAAAAACGCTAGAATTTATATTTTGATTATAATGCTATTATTCAGCAATTGTTATGGGTGGTTGCTATGGTAACCACATACCAGTTTCATGCTAAACGCGAACGTGTATATGGCAATGGTTATTTGCAAACCTTATAATGAAACTAATTAAAGTAATTATTTAATGATTCTGATAGTTTACTGCATTTTACAGTGGAGAAACTGTTATTCTTTCCCACTTACATGTAGTGCGTTTTAAACGCGTTTGAAACGCGTTTAAAACGCGTTTACTAAACGCGTTTATCTATTGACTTATAAGTGCGTTTGTATGTGCGTTTAAACGCACTTATAAGTCAATAGTGAATTTATCGCTGCGCAGGTTATATTTGATGTTTAAACAACGTAATAATGGTACTTTCTCATTCTGTACCATAAAAAGTCTTATATCTAGTTATAAGTTGTGCGGATTGTGTTTTGTAAAGCGATATATCTCAGTAGATCGTTAAATTCGACGATCTGTATTTCGTTTAAAAATATGGTGGTGCTTTTTGTTCCAACCGAAATATTTGTTAAATGCTTGGACCCAGATCAACCGTTAAATTACTGAGCATCTGCTACGCATTAATATTGGGATCAAGATCAGATACCGAGCTACTATCATCAAATTGTGCACAGTCTGATCTGTATTGTGTCTGTTGCACAGGCTGGTCTGGATCTACATTAGTTGATTAATAATGAGCAGTTTCATTCCAATGGATCTGCAGCTTATAAGACGTACTGATCAGGATATGCACTTTTTGATACTAAGCACGAGCACTTGAAGTTTTCTTATATCTATTCACACACATATTTATGCGAAATTCCATAAATATTATATCCTTAAATTTCGCGAATGTTCCATATATTTATGTTGTTAATCCACTCATTAATGTGTCTTAAATTCTATAAATGGAATAAAAACTGTGTAGACCCCGTTAGGTCCATTCTTACAACAAATGAATATACTTAATAAATAACACAATGTCATCTACACACCTACCTGGCCGTGTCGGGTCAAATATATCCAAAAGAATCATTAAATCACATGTTTTAATGAGATGTAAATAAAGATTATATTTATTTATTTCTCTTCAGCGTACAATACAACGGTAATTTACATATCACACCAATAATCACTTAGTACATTACCACTCTAATCTCTTATCTATCTTTACTAAAGTATAACTACATGATCCGACAGCAAGGGCTCCATAATTGCTCCTCGTGTGACAGCTCGTTGCGTCATCAACCGGATACGGGGTAATAAAACTTCGGCTTATCATAAGTAAGAATAATCCTAATTAGGGGTAGCAAATCAAGTCTGCGAGCCTGTGTCAACAGCTTTACTATTATACTTTATAATCAAAGTAAAATTACCTTTACAGTCCCAAAACGGCATCTCATCTAGATCCAAACTGTAAAAATGAGAACTGAGCTATTTGACGTCTCAACTACAGCCAAACTGCTACTGTAAAACTATCATATAAAGTAGATCTAATCTGACTTGATCAAAGCTGTCAGTTTGGATCCTGATGTAATGCAGATCTAACGTTTTACTAATTTTACCCGTAACTCCTCCAGAGTAATTGAAAATTGAAACAGCCAGGCGCAGATTCAACCCGTTTGCATTGAAATCAAAACGGAGTTAATTAATATAACAAATATTTAACAATTAAGGTCTCGTTGGAACGCCGAGCCACTCAGCATTATGACGGAGATCCAATCTGTCTGATATTTTATCAAAATATTTATTCGTTCGTTAATGTACATCAGTTTAGATCTTGATTATATGGCGAACTTATCGGCGTCTCATCTACATGTACATAGAAAATGTTTTCAAAGATCGCAATAAAGTGAGCGATATTGAGAAATGCATTTTGCGTAGATGAAGAACAGTATTTATCTTAATATATTGACTAACTGTTTAAGTGATGCAATTTACAAAAGGGCAGATTTTCAATCAGTATCATTGATTTGAGCCAGATCAGACGCCGATGTACTAATCATTTGACCTGAACCAATGCTTGGATCTTTATCATACGCCGTGTTACTCAGTTTCTTGTCTGCATCAATGATTCGATCCAGATCAAACGCCGAGTTACTTAGCATGACCGGAATGTCAATTATTGGTGATTGCATCAGCATCACCATATATGGGAGATAGTAAAGCCTGACTTATACACAGCAGGTATCTCAGTGAAAGGCCTCTGGCAATCACCAATTAGAAATACATACACCCTGTCAAACTGTGTATATAGGATATGTATCTCCAATCACTTACAGTTTAATCTAAGCATACATGTAGCCATAAGAAGATACTATAAACCCAGTGTAATTCTTTAAATACCTTTCGGTTTTTTTTTCATTCGTATAATTGATCGGTCTCGATAAAAACAAAGGTATGCCGAATGAAACGCAAAAATCCGCTTATAAACGCGTTTGTAAACGCAAAACTCACTTATAAACGCAAAACGCGTTTATCGTTTATCGTTTCGTTTGCGTTTCGTTTCCGCATGCGTAAGCATAAACGGGAAAGAATAACAGATTCTCCACTGTACCTGCCTAATGTCTTGCCTTTGACACACGTTTCTAGTAATTTACGTCCTTTTGGCAGGTGTTACCATAGTTACCAAGCACTATATGCATGTATTTCTTCTATTTGTATTTTATAACACTACGCTTCAATATGTTGTTACAGCCATTTAAGAGTGATCATGGTAAATTTCAAGCAATACAGCTCAGTTACACACCGGTAGTAATAAAAACATTGAACATATTATAGTTTCGTTTCCATGGTTACTTCCTTAGCAACCCAAATCCAAAATGTTTTCTTCCCAAATAGTAATCAACATACATTTGTTATTTTTGTTTCTTAGTGATCAAATTCAAATTCAACAAAGATGATGAATTTTCTACCAGTCCTAAAATATGCCAAACTCATAGTTTCTTTTTTCAGTATACTAACCCCTAAACATTGCACGTGCGTACCAATTAGGTATAATGTTGACCTGAAAGTTACAATGTTATTCTATAATAAATATGTCGTGTTTCGAAATTCAAATGTCATTGTATCTGAAACATGTATTTTTTACCTGAAAAATGCCATAAATTTGATGTTTTTTGCACACCAAATACTCTGGTTAGAGGTGGAAATCCTCTTTTCGCGTTACCATGGTAACCGGATACCAGAAACAAGTTTTTGGGGTATTATTTTCCATTTCATGCATAGAGGTATAAATGGTGTAACTTTCATGCAAATCGTAGCCATGGGTGCCGACGCCTTTATAATACAGAAAAATACTGTTACACAGTGTTAAATCTGATGACAGAGTTATGGCCCTTGTTTTAAAAAATCTGCACCACTTTCAGATCTGGCATCCACCATAAATTAAAGCCTCATGTTCTAAACTATTCGAAAATATCATCAGAAATTTTATACTAGATGGGTTAAAAAAGAATCCATTTTAAGGCCCTTTTATTCAGTTGGCCCTTTATACTTCTCAAGGCAAACCCCTTAAATTTGAATTTTGAGAAATAAAAGCAGACGGCCATGGTTTAAAGCTGGTGACGTCACGGCAGTGAATGGGTTAAATTAGTTCAAAGACCACCACTCTTCTTCATGTATTGACGATATACACATCGCTTTTATTATAAAGAAAATCACGATTCCATATGAAGAACAGAAGTCATCTGGTAAGAAAGTGACTTGGGTTTATGACGGTATTTTTTTTAGGATTTTGGAAGTATTTCTAAAGAAACTGCATCGGTAACCATCGAAACCTTCCTCTGACAACGACGTTAAAAGACACTTTTACAAACGGTTAAGATATCGTTTGATCGGGATCAAAATTAATTGACGCTAGTTTTGAAACTTATTCAGTCAAACAGCCTTTAATCTAACATTGAAACGGTATTGAAGACAATAAAACATTGAAATAGACGGCAATTTGGCGATGATGTGGTAAAAACCTTACAATAAATTAGGCGAATAGAGAGTCAAGACTAAATGGTTTAAATCATTATTGATATCAGACTGGATTATGATCTTTCACATGTGCTTAGGACTCTATATGTGTCTTTTGTAAATGGCTGGTGAGGAAAATGGTCCAATGTGGTGTTTTTGTTTTTTGAAATCAAGCTTCTTTAGGTTCAAATATCAGAGGTTATACCATAGTAACAGAGTAATTATTTGTTTCTATTGCAGCTATTCAAGGGGGTTATGTCTTCCAATGCCCATTTCACGCATGTCTCAAGGAGAATTACGACAGAAATAAACAATACAGCTTACCGAAGATTGTGGTGTATGATCAAAGGATATGCAACAAATGCAACAAATTGATGGATAAAAATTATAAAATTATAGATAAAAGATAAGATAAGATAAGATAAAATTATCGTATTTTCTGTTAGAAACTTTTTATGGTATGTTCATGAATTTCAGAGTTACTGCCGTGCTCATTATCTACAACAACACCCAATGGGAGACGTAGATGGCGTGTGATGTTCGTAGGGAGTTGATAAATTGAAGGAAAATTAAGAAATGACTTACATTTGCAAACAGCCTGAGTTCAAATCAGACGCCGCGTGACGCTTCTGGATTCAAGATGTTTGTGACTCATGTGTCCACTTGACAATATGTAAACATGACAAAAACAGCTGACGACAATTTTAAGCAGACGGTATTGTAGTAGTGAAAGTGTTAGACATAATGTCTTGCTTGGACAACAGTGACAAGCGTTGTTGTTATGAGGGAATATTTGGTGAGAGGACCGTTGTAGTACTCGGCATCCGATCTGCCTCCAAATTGTTTGCACCTACGCAACGGACACGCGAGTAATGCATGCAATTGAGAAATATTTCATTAACTGCGCTTTATCTTTGTATAACATCAACAATAAGATTAATGGTGTATAAAACAACCACGTGGTAAAATAGGATATTTCCTAGTGTCATTTAAAGTAGTATGCCTTAAGACGTTTCGACAAGTGTCAAACAGTTTGAATCCTGACCAGACGCCGCCTTATTTGGCGTATGATCAGTATCCAAACTGTTTGCAAAGTCGACTTTATGCGACTTCGGCGCAGAATGGGTTATGGTACGATTAGATATCAAGAAACAGAAATCTCCTTTAGGAGCTTTCTGTATTGTTTTCCCCGCATTAAACAAAAACATGTAACACATACTGCACATGAGCCTAGTATAAATCGGGGTCAGAACTATTTGCATCGAATTACTGCCCATGGACCTTTTATTTACACCGATAATGATCAACAAGTAATTGATTTTGACGAGAAACAAAACAACATGAAGCCTGATCAGTATCTCTGATCAGGATCTTTAGACACACTGCTTTTCAAAATCACTGCGAAATTTATCTGTTGATATGGTCGAAGACTAATTATTTTACTGCATGACATATTGCAGTAAAATATCGCCATTTCTGTCCCTTTACGCCAACATTTTACCTGTAGTATACCGACATAGGCCTAAATAGTGCACGTATAACTCAGCACTCACTGCAGTCAAACATGTGTCAAATGCCGAATAACTAGGAGTTTTGATATATACATTTTACCAGTTGACAGTGCGATACAGTGTGATGTAGTCAGCTCGATACGTTTTGGGCGGAAATAGCCTATCTGACGAGCGCATTGGCGTGGCGTATACAGACATAGTGAATCTAACAACACCGTTAGTATCAGATAAGGATATCCCACCCGAGGTTTGAAAATATTTTAGGAACACAAGACTCTGCCGAGTGTTTCTTCATACCGAGGTTGGGATATCCAACTGACACTCAACTGTGGTGTTAGATTTATTTTCTCACCTCGTCATCCCTAAAAACACGTTCAATTTGCCATACAGTGGCGAGTTGTACTTTCGCTTTCGCCTCATGAATGGCGAACGGGTATCTATGTAAATTGACCCAATAACATTTCCAATGAACATACGCAGAAAAATTAAGTACACTAGTTTAAACAGCGGAATATATTAACACATGTGTTACTGTTTAAAACCGTTACCCCGCTTGATTTATTTAAGTATTTACATATTATTATAAATTAGCATTAAATATTCCGGTCAGCCCAATAGAGATTGCCGATCGACTCGTGTCAATTATGTCATCCAATGAAACACCAGAAAATGTTCGTTTATTGTTCCGAAAGGATTCGTGAATCATATTATCATAAAATAAGTCGGCTTGTCTGTCCGGGCAGAAAACGTTATCTCACACCCCTAGATTTCGGGATACCTCTGTCTGAGAGGTGAGAAAGTTGTATTTGACTGTGCAGACACACGCGGGAACGCCCGATATCACAAGAAGGCATATAATAAAATCCGGTATCAGCGTAGTGTAGAACAAATGTAAAGCAGAAAATTATTATTGGAACATTCTGGTTTACGCTTAGCAGTGACTGGTCGTACCATATTCAACCTAAGCGAGGAGTACTCGTCATTTATAAACTGAGTACCTGCAAATAGTACATTTTTCATATTCAAACCGTGTAGACTTAGATCATAGGCTCCTGCACGGTCTACACTGTCAAATTTGCAAATATATTGTAATCACAACTGTAAATAGTCAAACACTTGGCCTGCCTTTGTGGGAAACTTGAATAATTCTTTCATGGTGTCAACGGTGAATGAGATGCATGTTTAGACCACATTTTGCCGTTTAACACATGTCTGGTGTATCCTTTATTTCATAGATCAAACACTAAACGAAGATGGATGCCCGATTGTCCCCTGCGTAGTGCAAGCAATACCACCTGGATGTGCACTAAAAACCTACTTCGTTTGGGAAGACAAGCTTTGCCCAGACTGCCCTGAAGAACGTCCCGGCTGTTAAACGTTTCGAAGACCTGTCATAGACAGATGGAGTATGACTGTATCATTTTAATTGAACTATGATCAAGAAATAATAATCTTTGAATTGAAAAAATAACAGTCTTGGAGAATAAAATAAACAAGAATGAATTGCTGTTGAGTTTTGTTTTGAATAAGTATATATTATGATTTAATCTGGTCAGTCAAATACATTAGCCGTGTAATGAAAAAGCCTGAATAATTGCATTGTAACTAATGTAGATCAAGACAAGCGGCCGCATCAGATACGCGGTGGTTGGTCTTTATCTACACTGTTTAACACCAACAAACATCTGAAGCATTTTATGTAGTTGTAGTATATACCGTTGTTGCAGACTTTCGCTATACGCGTATCTAATATTTCAACACAGCGGTTGTCAGTGCGAGCGCATGCTCTTTGCCACACACTCATACATTTGAATGTGTAGCAGCTTAAATCAATTCAAAGCATTCCCATACTAGACTGCATATATCTTATTTCTTTACTGTTAAAATCGTTTTAACTGATTACAAATTTGATATCGTGATAAGCGTTTATTGTTTCGTATTGGCATACGGATGTACTCGCTTTGAAAGACGAACGCAGTGTATATAGTTTACTTTCGGTTTCAAAACTCCTATGTTTACCATAGAAACCGTATATGAAAAGCAAGAATATAACATAAACTTTATAAGAAAATTGTCTGTTTCTTAATTAAAAAATCGATTTCATGTTTACGAAAAGCCCAAACATACCCCCTTCTTTAGTCTTATATGGAAGGGAAGTAATTTGGTCAAATTTGACACATATTAAAAGGAGTGGTTTTTCGTGTCTTGCGAAAATGGCCGACTGAAATGTCTCAAGCAATTCGTATGTTCAGTGTATACCAAACTCAGATAGAGAGCCTAGGATGACAACGGGGCTTTGTATGTACAATATTGCAATACAATAAGTTTGCAATGTTTGTCATGGCACGGTTCTTTTGAATAAAACAGATATTGCTGTCTTGAACTCCGAAAAAGCTATAAATGAGAGGACTACATTATAAGAATAGCATCAATGCATGTCAAGGCTATATGCGACTTAATTAACTTTAGAAAATAACATTAAACGCATTGCATCCCGATCAGCAGAAGCAAAGCTCATTGGCACTTACAAAAATACCTCTCATTTCAAAACAACTTAACAATAAGCTTAACATTATAGACAGCACAGCAGAATTACTGCAAGCTACCGATATGCGGTCTGCTAAAGCGAAAGTATTACCTTTAAATGTGCGGGTGAAAGGGTTAAATCTGATGAAATGATTGATTTACCTTAATCTAAGTGTCAAACAGTTTAGAACTGGTCCCAACGTTATACAATTTTTGAGTTGAGTCTGAGATCGTGCTCAAACATTTGATTGGCCAAATGTGAACTTTTTAACATTGGATCCAGACAAGGTAAATATGTGTGCTTCATGGTCGTGAACACATGCATAACACACCAGCTCGTGAATTTGGACTATAGTCGGTTTCTATTTAGCATAACAATGTAAGGAAGATGTACAATACCACGGGTGATGTTTCAAATAGTTTTCAGATTATTTCAAGAGATGTAGCCCATGCATGTAATTAAGAAATGAACTGTTTCTTTTCTGCGTTTAAGCGAAATTAACGACAGAAAATTATCGGCAAATGCAATGAATCGCGAGCGTGAACACAGTCATAGTGATAGTAATGAACCTGTGTTTGAGAGTGTAGTAGCCTAGAAAACCCGCCGATGTTTTGTCGAAGGTATGTCTCCGTCGTCAAACAGGGCTGGTGTCAACCCATTTCTCAAATATTTTGGTGTCAGCCCAGTTGGGCTACGGCTTATGAGTACCATCACGGTGGTATCGCCGCAAAGCTTACTATTGACATACGTGATAGCTATATACTAGAACATAAATCCATGTGGCCGAGAAGCATGCACTGCAGGCGATTTTAAAGTGGAAACGAATTGGCCTCTTTGTTACAGACCAAATAATGCAGTTATAACAAACCCAAGTATGACTAAGTTGTTAAACGCGATACTTCTAGCTATTTTCATCTACATGTACTATATGTCCCATTGTATTATTTTGAATTGGAATGTCAGAGGCATAATGTCCTTGGCAGGTAGTTTAATTAAATTGTTAGATATACATGGTATTGATATAGCATTCATAATGGAACATAAATTAAAAACAGAACTTTCAATGTTCTGCCAATCAATTCATAGCAATTATTCGTCTTTTGGGACATGCGATGCTTCTGACGATTCAATGTGACAAAGGTGGAAAGAGTATCTTATTCAAAATAAACTGCTCTTTTACACTGAAAACAATTGAGAACATGCCTAGTGACAATTGCATGTCGTGGTGCTGAATCATTTTATGCATTCATCTGTTAATTATGACTTCGATACGTACACGGAATGCATAGAAACATTACAGAGTTTGTATGATTCATACTCAACCATCGGCATAGTTATATTGTGTGGAGACTTTAAATGGACTCGCAACCGGATGGTGTACTTGTCAAAATAAAATAAAATACTCAAATAAAAGCAAATTTGTGGCATTATTTGGCTTCTGACATTAAAAAATATTATCAGTCCAAAAAAAGTTTTTCTTTAGCGTTAGCTAACGGTATAGTTGTTGTTGTTGTTTCTCTACACGGGCTCAGACATAAACCCGAGCCGAATAAAGTTCTATCAACCGCTACCAGTGAAGTACGTTAATTCGCTACCATATATATCGAGAGCGCTGGTAGCCGAGGGGATAAAGACGTAACCTCATTTTTCATGTTTGTCTCCGCATGGAGGGTCACGGGTTCAAATCCCACCAGAGCTTCTTCTTTTTTATTTTTGAAATGCATATTTTTAACAGAATTTATTATCCTAAACTAAATCTTACCCATTTATATAAGCATTTGACATATATTTACAAATTACTATTTTTAATGCTAACTTCGGTTGCGAGCCCCTTTAATGCGACCTATTTTCCAGCAAAAGGTAAGGCTCTAAAGGAGACAAATTGCTCACGGACTTCGTCATCAATGATAATGTACAATCAGGTATTCCATACACGTTTAGACCAACTCAAAATGCTATTGATTACTTCCTCATAGACAGGAGTAACTCTAGTTTAATCCTCAACAACTGTTGTATAGATACAGACTTGTGTTGTGTATCAAATCAGAAAAATGGATCTTAGCTACCTAAGGCATGAACCAACTTCCAAACATGTAGCATGGAACAAAAGTTCTGGTGAGCAGATTCTCGATTACTTATCAAAGTTGTTATTTGTTTTATCAAAATATAACTTTGATTTTCCACCAACTCCTTCTTGCACGATTAATTCTCAATCAATATGTGAAACAGAAATGCATCGAGATCAGAAGCCGTATAACTCGAGGTCTAATCAAGACACGTGCTTTTTAGACACATAATTAATAATGAACAATACTCTATTCAACCTGAAGTATGTCGTCTGCATGTTCCTATTGCAAATAGCACAGTTTAGTCCTTTACTACAGAAACATTAACAAGAGTGCCAAACAGTTTAGATTTGATCAGACGTCGAGCAACTTGATGTCCTATCCGGATCTAAATTGATTGAAATTGCCGCAGAGGCATTGCAATGGGCAGGTAAAACCTTAACGAACCCAATGCTTGTAAAGCACATTTAGTGATAATGCTCACTTGCCGATGGCCATTTCTTCAAAGGAATGAATGTGATTGGTACTGAGCTACTCACACTAGCTATGTTTACTGAAGAGTTTTGCAAACAGATTGGAGCTAGTGTTAAGAGAAAATGAGAATTTGTTAGAAATAGTTCGCGGGTAAATTCTCAACGTTTAAAAAAGATCCCTGTTCGTGCGTTGCAAAACATAACTCAAGTCGTTTTCTCAACGTTGCAAAATGCCTAGTTCGATTCTAGAGATACACCGACTGATATGCAGAATAACTGGGTATCTCCGCCGGATCTAAAAAAATGACCGTGTGCTTCACCGAAAATAGGGAAGGTACAGTGGAGAAAACGTTATTCTTTCCCAATGAACGTGTTTACGATTAAACTATTATTTCCACTGCAAACAGTTTGGAGCCAGATCAGGCACCGGAACACCTGGCGTCGGATCAGGCTCCAAACTGTTTGCCTCTCAGATAAAATAAACAGTCAGAATTGGGTTCAAGTTGTCAGTTTCTACATTTTAAGGCACTGCTTTTGCGTTTCGTCTGCGTTTAAACGGGGAAGAATAACGTTTTCTCCACTATAAATTACTGTAATCTTTACAGAATACTGCAAACTTCTAGAACACAACTTGTATCTATAAACTTGTTTCAAAGAAGAAAAGTAAAACTGTCTGAGCAGGACTTAACTCTTTACACTCTGGACTTAATGCGATGAAGCACAGGAACATGTTCTTTTGCACAGTGAGAAAACGCCAGACTTTCCCGTTTAACAGTTTGGATAATTCTCATACCTCGCGTATCGATTCGTTTTAAGTCATATTACATCGAAACTTACTTTAAAACGATCTTGCAAACGACAATGAATCGGTGAAGAGGTAAAAATGTCACGATTAATTTGGCAACGAAAGAGTTAATGAAAAGAAACACAAGCGCTATACAATAACATGTATAGAAAAGGGCCGTTTCTTGAAACCGTTAAGAATCTATTGCAATCTGAATAGCAACTTATTTGGAGCCTGAATAGACACCAACTAACCGGGTGTCTTAGTCTGGTCCAATAATGTGTGCAATGATTCATTTAATTTATTTCTATATTACTCTATTTCGATCTAGCCGTCATCGGATACGTTTAATAAAAGTTTGAGTCATGACTTGAGATCATACGACTTGTTGCATTGTAAAACAAGGCTGACCTAATATAACTGTAATAACAGCCTCGAGTGTACAATGTATGATATCGCATGCACAGTGGCGAAAACGTTATTCTTTCTGGCCCCAAACGGTTTGCATAGGAAATATAACATTTAGCGTAAACGCGTTTATTTGGAAAGAATAACGTTTTCCCCACTGCAATCTTCTCTTCCGCCAGGCATCTAATTTGTCCATATGTTCTACACTTTGTATGTGCATGAATCTAACAGTGATAAAAATATGTTTTACTTTTACGCGTTACTAATGCTACCGCTTTGTCAAATGCTAGTAAATCCTATTATGAAGTTCGTTTCTGGTAAATCACAAGTATGTTATCTTCGTTTCCTAGCATCAGTTATATGTTATTAGAGCAGCGTACAATTGAAACGTTAGAAACGAAAACAAGATGTACTCATATCAGTATATTGAGAAAGACGATATTCTTTCCGAAAAAACTCTTTACGCGATACACCTAACGCCAATGACAGATAGTTTGGAACCAGATCAGAGGCCGGGTAATCTGCGTCTAAACAGGCTCCAAACTGTTCGCCTTTTAGCTTAAATTTATCGTTACCAGTTTCAATCAATAGTCATTTTACATTTTTATTGAATTGCGTAATCGTTTTGCTTGAGTGGGAAACAGATAATGTACCAACTACTAAAATAACGTCTTCTCATTGATTGACTTCGTGTAACACTAAATGCTGCATATGTTTACCATATTATAAGCATTTTAAATAAAGTTATTTATAATAAGCAATGTTAACGTTACAATATATTAATATAGATAAAATTCGTGTATTCTTGTCTCTTACATGAAATATATCAACAATCTATAATTGAAATAGTACGATATCGTATATATTTCAAATTGAACAGAACACAACATCTCTACAAGGACACCCAACGGGAGACAAAAGAATGTGTGCGTTGGATGGGAGTCGTTATAAATAAGGGAGGGAAATTTGCATCGTTTATTGTTTTCCGATAAAAATGAGGGTTTAACAGTATAACTATTCCATATACAAGAAAAGCAATGTGAAAATATGGAAACACTTTTGGTATAAAACAAAATCTATACATTCACCCCGTTGGTTTAATGAATCTGTTCACTGTATACCAGGCCATTGATTACAGTGTTCTCTCCCCATAACGGTCCTTTGAACAACGATGGCCTCCTTACAACAATGATTGCCACTGGTCCCAAAAACAAGGCAGTTATGGCTAACCTTCTCAACGCCGCAATATCGTCTGCTTCAAAGTATCGTCTGCTGTTCTCTCAAAGTCATATAATGGACATTTTGACAAATGTAAACATACTGACAAATGACAATCAGCTTGAATTCAGAACAACCGCCGGACTATTCGCCATACTGGATTCAAGTTGTTTGCAACTGTAAGCCAATTGTCCTCCCTTTAACAACTTCCTCCAAAAATACACACACTCTTTTCCAAATTTGATGCTGTTGTATAGAGGAAATACAGTATTTACTCATTTCTGCCCCTTAAGTGACTTAACCCGAATTTACAAACAATTTGGGTCCAGATCAGGCGCTAAGTACCGCGGCATCTGATCAGGATCCATAATGTTTGACATTCGAATCAAAATGTCGTTAGACAAGCTGCCTTTTATCTAACTTCGAAACGATACTGCACACTACACTATTGAAGTGAACGACGATATGGTGGTGAAGCAGTTAAACCCTCACGATCGATTTAGCGAGAAAGGGTTGAATACACCCTGTTATTAAAGGATTCAATTCTTTGCAAATGCCAAGGAAAACATCGACGTAATATTCCATTTCATCCAAGTCTAGAATTACGCCATTTCATGCATAAAATACATTATCTAAAAATAAAAAACCTGTTCTGATGCTATTCGAATAGGAACTACAACCGATATCGGCGATGATGTGACTCAAATTTATTTCTGTACTAAATTAGTTGCTCATACACGATAAACACAGCATTTTTATTGAAAAATCATATGAAAACAAGAAATATCTTTATAAACGATATTCAGCGAAGTGCGTGGTGGAAGTACATCGCGATGGAAATGTACATGTATGAAATTGAGGTTTTAAAAGAATTGTAATACTTTTGCTTGAAAAGCAATAAAATACAATTACATGTTTTATTTTATTTGAAAAAATAAGGCACAACTGCTAAATATATATCATCTACAGAAATGCAAAACAATAATCTAAAGCTATCCTGCTGATCGTAGAATATTGCATTAACATACTATAAAAAACTTCATTTATTGATATCTTGAAACGAATCATATATGAACAGCTGTCATACTATAGTGTCTATTCATGTAGCAGTTCATTTCATATGAAATGACAAACAGTGCAGACTCTGATGAGACACCGCGTAATGCGGTGTCTCATCAGAGTCTTCACGAGTGTGCTAATGTCTACTGATGTGCAGTGTGGTGTATAAACTAGCCTTAGATGGATCAAGCAAACACTATTCTCGTGTTCTTGCAATGAAGTTCATAAACAATAAAACTATATATTTAGATACTATGAGTGATTGCGGACAAACTTAAAATGACATTTACTGCCCAGTGCCATATGTAACCATTTGATTAGGTTACTGAGAAACCAACGGACGTTAACGATAAAAGACAGTGTCGACAGGCGTAGAGAAAAGGTTCATATATGAGCTGATTTGTCACAAACCAAGTATCTAGACACTTTAACAATATAGACATAGATAAACTTTAATCCTACCATAATCTGCGATGTTTATTACGCGGTTCGACATTGTTCGTCATCTATCAATTCAAAACAGGTAACTTTTTGTCGTAACTCCATTCGCTGCCTTGACGTCATCAATTTGTCGCCCGCTTTTGTTTAATTAAATATTGAAACCTCAAAATGAGTGTCAACTATTTGGCTCCACACCAGGGGCCCGTTTTAATAAACAACTTACGCAAAATTTTTGCGTGAGTCAAAATCGTTTTACTCTTATTTTTCGATCATAAACGTTTGCCAACAGCAAATAGTCAGATCAGAGGACGCGCTAACAGCGCGTCCTCTGATCTGGCTATTTGCTGTTTGTAGCAAGTGATAATAAAAAAAGTATAGATTAAAATTTAAAATTTTGACTTACGCAAAATTTTTGCGTAAGTAGTTTAGTAAAACGAGCCCCAGACGCCTCCTTACGCGGCGTTCGATAAGATGACAATCTGCTTGCAAATGTCTATTGTAAGGCAGTAAAATGGGTACGGATTAAAGATTTACTAATTCTGAGAGGGCTTCATTTATGTGAGTACAACGACTATGAATTGATTTACAGAAAAAACTTTCCATCATCCTAAAATGTACAATGTAGATTACGTTATTATTTCCAAATAAATGCGTTAGGACAAGAACAAATTATTTGTTTTGCAAATAGTATTTAGCAATGTCAGACGCACAGTGTCTGTTCAGGCAGGCACAAACCGTTTGCCTCTCAAATCAAACTGAATACTAACGATTTAAAAACAAAATTGCCGTTTCTGCAGCTAAAAGTATTGCGTTGCTTGAGTTTAAACGAACTCGAATTACGTTTCATACACCAAAGGTATGACAAATATGACTCTTTCCTCCCTAAAACTTTAAATGGACGTTTCCAGTTTCCATTCAAGTCTAGTCCATTTCTGATTTTTAAGGGTTGTTTTTGTCAATGTTTGGCATTATGACCATCAGTAAAGAGCCCTCTGATCTTGGTCTTCACTGTTTGCATAGGACAAGTGTTTTATTCACATGTACACTGTTTGAAAAGAACGCCTATATGCGGAACTAGGGTTCAAAGGGTTAAAAGGGGCAAACATAGTGGGGCAGACGATATTATTTCGAGTTTAGAAATAAATAAAAGCATGTTAAATGAAAACAAATTAAGAAAATGTAGACAATTAAATCAAATATCAGTTGCAAACAGTTTAGAGTCGAAAAGGAACTCGGCTTCTGATCGTGTTCCAAACTGTTTTCTGCGATTAATAGTGTGAAAGCACGAACGCGTTTAAAAAAAAGGAAAATACTCCTTTTTTTATTTGAAGAGGTTACCTTGTGATCAAATCTAACAATATCGATAGTGTTTATTAGAGGAGTTTAGATGCAATGCAAATTAATAAATGATACATTCACCCTCTTTATGAAACAGAGGGGAATTAATTATCATTTCCCATTTTGTACAAATATTCGCACTGCACTATAATGTTGAAAATTACACATCTTTTAATATTTTGTCGATTTACACTTTTCTTTTCATGGTTTTAAATAGTCTGAAGCCTTATCAGACACCTGGTTACCCGATGTCTGATCAGGTTCGAAGCTGTTTGGTAATTGCAATAACACTTTTTTATCCAGACTGAAGCCCCATCGCCACCATCGTTTGAAGGCATTTCTACGAATTGTCTTATCGAAATGATCTTTCACTCGTGAGTTATTCACCTTACATGTTTATATGAACAAAAGCCCTCATAAGCTCCTTAGCATACAGTGGAGAATGTGTTATTCTTTCCCAATAAACGCGTTTACGCTAAAACTATTATTTGCAGTGCAAACATTTTGGAGCCAGATCAGACGCCGGGTTACCCGGTGTCTGATCAGGCTCCAAACTGTTTGCCACCAAGATAAACAAGAATTATCAGAATTGTCCAAAAGTTGTTCTTTTCTACGTTTTAGTGCTTTGCGTTTGCGTACGTTTGCGTTTAAACGGGAAAGAATAACAGATTCTCCACTGTATGTATTTCTCTTATAAATATAAAATGTGTGCACCTGGTCCTAACAAATTAAGTCTTTCTACTCAGACATTGCAATTGGTAAACGTTAATAGAACTTTCTAATAAACCCCTTGAGTGCTACTTACTAGATCTTCTAGAATAGTATTTAACACACAGTTTGGATCAAGATTATTAGTCAGTCTGTGTCACACTCGAACTTTTGTTTCTTCGGTTGTTACAAATTAATTCTGAAAAATAGAGTTGTCCATATTTTTAATACGATGGCAAAGAAACAATAACTATGTAAGTAAAATCTCTCTGTCACGACCACAAACAAGAAGGCTAATTGACCGCACTAAAGACAGGAGATAGTTTAAAGCAATGTGACCTTAAAACAGAATGCTCCTGTAGGAGCTTTCTGTTTAACGTTCATATTGATTTAAGCAGTCACTTTTTAGATACAGTGGAGAAACTATAATTCTTTCCGTTTAAACGCAAACGTACGCAAACGCAAAGCACTAAAACGTAGAAAAGAACAACTTTTGGACAATTCTGATAATTCTTATTTATCTTGGTGGCAAACAGGTTGGAGCCTGATCAGACGCCGGGTTACCCGGCGTCTGATCTGGCTCCAAACTGTTTGCATTAGAAAAAATAGTTTTAGCGTAAACGCGTTTATTGGGAAAGAATAACAGTTTCTCCACTGTACCTGATAATTAACACGATTTAGTGGTCGTAGAAGAGAGGTTTTACTGTAATTAATATTCACGCTTCAGGCTTCACCAAGTATTAAGACAATGAGTTGAATGACGATTATATTTCATGTTCTTATGATATTCACATATGCCGTAATGGTCGTATATTACCAATATCTTGAAAAGGTATCTAGTCGTTTTAAGTAATAAATCAAAATAAAATATGTCTGTGTATGGTATTGACAAATACCGTATTACTGGACAGATGTCAAATTTATATGTTATTATACTAAGCAGTCACTGACCTACACTATAGAATGGTAGATCTACAGTCAAATGTATCTAATATTATAGTAAATAAGATGTTTTGCTTCTTCAGTAAACGCATTTGTGATATAAAAACTACTTTGTTTACAACAAAAAGATTGGGACTAGGAGAAACGTATTGTAAGTCGGTGTCTGATAAGGTTCCAAACCATTAGATGAATAGTCAACATATTAAATCTCCTACATTTTACTGTGATGAATGTGTCTGGGTTCGTTTACAATGGTTATCATAAGTTGCTCATAACAATCCTTAGATTTTCAAATTTTTAAGGTGATTTAAGGAATCGTAACTTTAATACTTTCGTGGCCAGACTCTACAGCACTAACATAAGTATGCAAACAGTTTGGATCCAGATCAAATGCCGCGTCACGCGGCATCTGATCTTGGGCCAAAATGTTTGACACCCATATAAATGTCTTCTAAGTAAAACGCATCAATTTTAAAAGAGAGAGCCGAAGATTTCGGGGAAAACATAGTTTAACCCTGTGAAATGAAGAAAAAGTCTGAAGATTTCGGAAAATTCCGGAGAAAATGGCAGCCCTAGGGAAATAATAACGGCTTTATTACTGTACAATGCAGTCATTGAACTACGACATACTTTCTTTATACACACATGTACTTAAGCTTTTTATCAAATAAGTCGAATCAATATCAGTCTTTAAGAAATATATACATCTTCTACAAAACAGAAACAATATAGCAAGCTTCTAAAATGTCATATACTAAACATTTACCTGAATGGAAACACAACAGAAGATATATGCCTGGAAACAATGGCAATCCCGACAATCATATTACTCGAGAAAAAGCCAGCACGACCAATTAGACAAGTAGTGTTTCCACAACGTTGAAGACAAGTGTACTTTTCATAGCTACACTGTTAGTAAATGACGAGAGTACTCGACCACAGGGTTGAGTGTTAAGCAATTAAAATTCGTGTTCGTATACTTAAACGGTGTAAATCCTGTTCGGAGGACGCCTCTAGGAGCCCTCAGATCTTGGTCTCCACAGTTTCATACGAAAAGTGTACTTTGCCTAGGTACATTGTTAGTAAACGACGCGTTTACTCGTTAAGCACGACAGATCCAGTTCAGAGGACTCCTCTAGGAGCCCTCCGACCTGGGTCTGCACTGTTAGTTACAAAAAAGTGTTAGTACACTGTTAGTATATGACGAGTATGCTAGTCGATAGGGTTGAATGTGTTAAAAAATTCTACCGTTTAACTTACCATTACGGCTTACATTATACTTTATCATTTCTACCGTATATATATACACATGTAAATTGTATTGTTATTAAGTTCATCCTCCTTCATAAGCTAATATTTATACAATGCTGTTATAAACTAGCTTTGGATCCTGAGCGACACCATAGACCCGGTGACTGGCTGGTGGATCTTGATGGTAGGGATTGTCCCTGATCTCTTTGAAACCGGTCGGTCGCGGGTCTGTGTTATCGTTCTGGGTTAATGTACATTTACATGTATTGTATAAAAATTGGCTACAGTGGAGAAAACGTTATTCTTTCCCAATAAACGCGTTTACGCTAAAACTATTATTTGCAGTGCAAACAGTTTGGAGCAAGATCAGACGCCGGGTTACCCGGCGTCTGATCAGGCTCCAAACTGTTTGCCACCAAGATAAACAAGAATTATCAGAATTGTCCAAAAATTGTTCTTTTCTACGTTTTAGTGCTTTGCGTTTGCGTACGTTTGCGTTTAAACGGGAAAGAATAACAGATTCTCCACTGTAGGAGTATTGTTATACTAGGTGTCCTTATTACAGAGGGTTGTATGAATACTGTGGCGTGACTGTAAAATATGTATATTATGTTTTGTGTGACGATGTACACATGTACAAGTCAGAAATAAAAGTTGTTCTGTTCTGTTCTGTTGAAGCAAGGTGCCAAAAAGCAAATACGAGCATGTTTAGGTAGGAGCTAGTCCATGGTCTATACCGAAACGTATCTTTACAAAACTCATACTCGTGATTCAGTTCAAGTTATGTACAAAAAATATACTTTTTTTTCTCGTCAGACTCTGCCACGACATAACCAGATCTTTAAATAAAGACGGCACAAGATTTGACTTACACTCGTGACATATTTCGTATATAATTAGTGGTACATGTATAACAACGCATATGGGGAAGCGACGACGTCATCATAATCCAGAGCAGTTAGTTAAGTAATTATATAGATTCACTATATTTGAGACTTATCTCAGATGCAGACCCGGAGATGACAACGGTGCCTGATTTACAGAAATTTACAGTGCATTAGGGAATGTCTTGTCATGGTGCGGCCCATAATGAGTATATTTAAAATATATAACCTACATTTAAACCAATCAAACTGTATTTTGCTACCAATTAAGGCCTTTCGCATACGGAAGTCGGTCTTGCGGGCGAGCGGATATGCGACGACTTGATCTTTTTCCATACGTGCTTATACTAGAAAATTTATATAAAGGAAATGTTGATACGATTTAGTATGATCCTTCATAGCGCAGTCAGTATAGTGGTTGACTAGCAATGCAAAGGTCATAGGTTCGAGACCCATCCGATCCAAAGTATTTTTTTAAGTGTCCAATTTATTGACTTGTCAATCTATAACGCAGTGATCAAGGGACATGTTATTTTCTAGTCTTCGTGATTAGAATTAGTGATGTTATATACGGTCCAATTATATGTCTACTTACATGTACGTTTTAGTTTAGTGACTTACAAGTCAATTAAATCGGTATGCATGTATACGATTTGATCGAACTATATAAAGCCACACATTGAAGCTTATCTATACGTAAACCTTTTCAAGATCGATATTGCCTATTATTATTATGTTTAAAAAATATAATTAACCTTGTACATGTATGCAAGTCCATGAATAAATAATAATGCATTTTAATGCCAGAATTTTAATTTTAAGGTAGGTAACTGTATCTCAACTTCAAATATCCCACATTTTAATAAGAAAATCTGTTATTACAACAAATCCTGACTGTAATATTTTCTAATATTTTCAGACTAACTTTTTCATCAACCATATATTTGAATTAAACGAAAACAAATATACATTGAATGAGTCAGTTTTTTGTAATTCAATGTCTTAGCATTTTGCAAAATTTAAATAGCTGATAACATCTTTCTGAACACCTTTATTTAAAATGTTTTTAGCTTTTCTTGTAATGAATGTTTTGGACTACTTATTGGGCGAGATTTATAGTCATTAGCTTTATTTATTTTTGAGCGATATAGATTACTCCGGTTTGTAGCAACTAGTTGTAAACACTGCAATATTTAGCGATCTCAGAACTAGAATAGGCGAGATTTGTTTACTAGAAGCTTTTGAATGGACCAAGCAAAATATAGGTTATATTCTAAGTTAGTTAGAACATATAAAGTGAATTCTTAATTGCTAAGAAGGGTCACGCTCGCTGGGCGCTCGCTCTCACATTCTTAACCATTAAGATTTCACTTGATATGTTCTAACAAATAACGTAGTGACATAAAACTCCTTGTTAACAAGCACATAGCCAACGAACTGTATGATTGAAAATGATACAACGTTTATCTCTTACGGCGCCAAAGTCGCATACATGTACAATCGTCTTTGCAAACAGTTTGGATCCAGTTCAGACTTCGCGTAAGTTATACTACCTTAAATCTTACTTTTAAACATTCTTGCAGACGATATTAATGAAGCAGACGACAATAAAGCGGTGAAGGGGTAAACGCTTCAAGATTAATTTGCCACCGAAAGGGTTAAATACAGGAGCCCTTTTATAGACATGAAATAGCAACGATAGAACAGTTATTTTCAATCGACAACACAACAAAAATATTTCTGATGTCAATAACAGTTGATTGATTTAAATAGGTTTAAAAACACCCAGTTATAATATTTCTACTATATTATTAGTCATACTTCTAAATGATATAAACAGAACTTTAAACAATCTCTTCAACAAAATGCAAAAGAGAAATTAAGATATTGAAGTAATTCTGACAAAGCCTATGCGTGTAAGTCATATTATTTGATAATCAATAGGTAATATACTGTGACGTCAATGAAATATTACACACTAAGTAGTTAGAAAACAATTGTCTGATTATACATGTACAGTGGAGAAAACGTTATTCTTTCCCGTTTAAACGAAACGAAATGCAAACGCAAAACACTAGAACGTAGAAAAGTGCAACTTTTGGACAATTCTGATAATTCATGTTTATCTTGGTGACAAACAGTTTGGAGCCTGATCAGACGACGGGTTACCCGGCGTCTGATCTGGCTGCAAACTGTTTCCAATGGAAATAAACGGTTTAGCGTAAACGCGTTTATTGGGAAAGAATAACGTTTTCTCCACTGTATATACATTGCTTGGAATATCGCATTACCTGTCTATCAGGTTTATGATTGTTACAAGAAGGCATTTCATATTTACCTTAAGATTTGTTTCAGTACACTGAGACACCGTATTGTCGGCATTGTCTATTTATATTCTATTAATTAAATTAAATCCCTTAATCACAATAGGTGAATAAAAGCGACAGAGCAAACAGTCTAAACTCGCAATTATTTAAATTTGGCATACAGTGGAGAATCTGTTATTCTTTCCCGTTTAAACGCAAACGTACGCAAACGCAAAGCGCTAAAACGTAGAAAAGAACAACTTTTGGACATTTCTGATAATTCATGTTTATCTTGGTGGCAAACAGTTTGGAGCCTGGTCAGACGCCGGGTTACCCGGCGTCTGATCTGGCTCCAAACTGTTTGCATTGCAAATAATAGTTTTAGTGTAAACGCGTTTATTGGGAAAGAATAACAGATTCTCCACTGTACACTTTCAAATGACAAATTATTGTAGACCATACTTTGTGTGCGAAAAGGGTTTAATCAGACTGTTAAATCGGAAAGGAAATACTTAGTGAGGCCGGCAATAAAAATACAGTAGTGTTTCCGATTGTACCAACTCTTAAAACTTAAAACGTACATTTGGACGTATGTCTACCGTAAGTTTTTCATGAGAATGCTAATTTACTTACAGCTCGATCAAAGTTTAACACCGGAAATAAAAATATGTTATATGTCTCAAAAGAACTTCTGTTCCTGAGGTAGTGAATAAGAACTATTTCACCATCGACTCGCAAAGTAAACATTAAATCAACAGAACATTGAAACCCTTCAAACGATATCTACGCTATCTTTCAATTAGTATATCTTAATCAATTTTACAGCAGCTTCCGCTTTAGGAAACCATACATCAGTAGAAAGTGTCTCTTCATTTCCCGGAAATAAAGATTGTATGTCACACACAATCAAACATGTGCCTGATAGCTGTGTAAATGCGATAACTATTTTGTACAATGGAGAAGACGTTATATATATGTTCCCGTTTAAACTGAAATGATACGCAAACGCACTGCAATAAAATGGAAAAGAAAATGACAGCTTGTTTACAATTCTGACTACTTATTTAAATATGAGTGTCAAACAGTTTGGAGCCTGATCAGACGCCGAGTTACCCGGCGTCTGATCTTGCTCCAAACTGTTTGCACTGGAAATAATTGATTTAGCGTAAACGCATTTATTGGGAAATAATAATGTGTTCTCCGCTGTATAATTTCAAAATACTTGCATATACACGCACAGAAGGATACGTTTTTAAAGTTAACAAAGTACGGATAAAATGTAAAAATGACAAATCTTTGAAATATCAAGTGATTTGATTTCCATATGAGTGGCAAACTGTATGGGACTGGATCACTTATGGTAAATTGTTTGCAATGGAGATATAGTATAAAATCGTGTTTCGGGTTGTAAAAGAGCTTTTCCGCACTATTTGATCAATACAGTACTCTTTCTCTACAACAACATCAAAAGGGGAGACACAAAATTGCGTGTTGCTCTGAGGGAGTTATTGTAGGGAGGGACACTGAAGACTTTGCTTACATTTGCAAACATCCTGAATACAGATCAGACACCGCGTAACGCGGCTACTGATCTCGATGGAGACTGTTCGTGTTATATATCATAATATAAATGAATATACAGTAAAACCTCGCTATTACGACCACTAAAACGAAGGCTAATTGATTGTTTAATAGACAGGTGACAGCTTAAAGCAAGGTGACAGTGAAACAGAAAGCTCCTACAGGAGCTTTCTGTTTCACTGTCACCTTGTTTTAAGCGGTCACCTACCGTAAACACCCTAATAATTAACATAATTTAGTGGTCGTAATAGAGAGGTTTTACTGTAAATATAAAAAACAAGCATAAACATATATTTTCATTCCGATAGAACGTCTTTTAGACACCGTTCTAATATCGGTACTCTACATATGGCCAACGGCCACTCTCGCCAACAGACGTACCTACCGGACCATTCTGTTGCATGGTTCGGTACGGACGTCTGTTGGAAGTAATGACTGATCGCAGGGTTCCAGATAAGAGGGAGTAAACTGAACATATCCAATTTTTGTTTACTCTGTGGTGTTACTATTCATTAGAATCGTCTCGAAGAGACGATTCTAATGAGTAGTGACACCATAGGGTTTAATGCAAAAATAAAGATTTTAGTTTTTAAAATACTCCCCTTATTTGGAACCCTGTGGTCGGTGTACGTAGAATGCCAGAATTAGCCGGTGATGACTCAATCTCATTAGGGACGTCCGCACCTAAAGCCAACCTCCAGTTCTGCTGATATAATTTCATCCAAATTGTCTTCATTTTATTACAGAATACACCTGGAAGAAAAAAACATCCGCTACTAGAAAAAACGAGTTTGTCATTTCCTTAGCAAATATAACTAAATGATACAATGACCTCGCGCTTTATTGGCAACCCCTTTCACCGTCGATTGTAACCGCCTGATTTAAACCGTTCGTAGACAAAATAGTACAGTGGAGAATCTGTTATTCTTTCCCAATAAACGCGTTTACGCTAAAACTATTATTTGCAGTGCAAACAGTTTGGAGCCAGATCAGACGCCGGGTTACCCGGCGTCTGATCAGGCTCCAAACTGTTTGCCACCAAGATAAACAAGAATTATCAGAATTGTCCAAAAGTTGTTCTTTTCTACATTTTAGTGCTTTGCGTTTGCGTACGTTTGCGTTTAAACGGGAAAGAATAACAGATTCTCCACTGTATCTGCTATAATGAGTCATGAGCAATTATATAACTAAATATTCAAAGTTTGAAGTCTAACAGAAGAAATATAAATAAAGCGCCAAGCAGTTTGGATCACGATTAGATGCTTCCCCTGTATGCAAAGTCGTCTTAATCGTTTATTGCGATGAAAGTGGTAATATCAGCTTAAAATGTAATTCTCCGTTGACCGATGCAAAGTTACATGTATAATTCATTGAATGCATGATTTGTAAGAATAGGTGTTTAACTAAATTAAAAGTTTCAAGTTTAGTTTATATTCATTACCGTCATAATGAACACAAGTGAAGAATGAACATTATACTGTCTTCAATTGAGATCTAGATAAAGGAAGCAATTCAAATTCTGTAACAATAAACCCCCTCTTCTGAGACCAGGTTAGGTTTTTAAGTCAGGTGTCTGCTTAAAACAGGATGGAAGATAAAAACAAATATTATTCATTTGTTTTTTATAAGTAGTAGCAATATAGTATGTTATGGCGCTGTAAAAACCATCTATGACTATCAATAAAACAAATGCTAGTTGATTGTATTAAAGATAGATGACAGCTTATAGCATGGTGACAGTATAAACAGAAAGCTTCTGGTTACCTTGCTTTAAGCAGTCACCTGTCGTAAAACCTGATAATTAACACAATTTTGTGGTCGTAAATGAGACGTTTTACTGTACATGTAACGTAAATATGTACAGTATGTTAAGCTTAAGTCAATCTTTTCTGGAAGCTTCAAGAAATTCGGTAAGATTTGATTGTGTATAATATATGGGAAACATTATCAACGACCGCCATTATGTAAATCACTTGGTATTCCATGTCTGCTTTTATCTTGTTCATTGCTAAACATAAATCCTTCGCTTTCCAAACATGGAATCAATAGGCATTCAGTAACAGAGATGTCTGCGTCTAACAGTAACCTGCAATGTTACAAAGCTGTACAAATGTCATGCGCTGTTTTATGTACAGTGGAGAATCTGTTATTCTTTCCCGTTTAAACGCAAACGTACGCAAACGCAAAACACTAAAACGTAGAAAAGAACAACTTTTGGACAATTCTGATATTTCATGTTTATCTTGGTGGCAAACAGTTTGGAGCCTGATCAGACGCCGGGTTACCCGGCGTTTGACCTGGCTCCAAACTGTTTGCACTGCAAATAATAGTTTTAGCGTAAACGCGTTTATTGGGAAAGAATAACGTTTTCTCCACTGTACCTAAAAATAAATCTATAGGTTAATCATTACCTTACCGATCGCCCGAACTTGATAAAAACTGTTTGAAATCGTCTGTAAGTTTCTTCTGTTTAAAAATACCTACACAGTCAATGTCAGAAAGTACATGATATTACGACAGGATAAAGAAAGATAACAAGCTGATTGCCCGATACCGATTTGATGAACTACAGCTAGACAACTAACAAATTAAAAACTACCTGATAGATAACGTATGAACGAATCTAGATGCATGCTGTACCATAAACTGTATTTGTAAAAGATAACGATATCTCGTCCAGTTTATACAGTGGAAAATATGTTATTCTTTCCCGTTTAAACGAAACGAAACGAAAAGCAAACACAAAACACTAAAACAGAGAAAAGTGCAACTTATGGTCAATTCTGATCATTCATGTTTATCTTGGTGGCAAACAGTTTGAAGCCTGATCAGACGCCGGGTTACCCGGCGTCTTATCTGGCTCCAAACTGGTTGCAATAGAAATAATAGTTTTAGCATAAACGCGTTTATTGGGAAAGAATAACGTTTTCACCACTGTATTCAAGAATATAAATCAAAAGCGAAAGTGTCCTCCATCTGTCGTTTTGTCTGCATTAACCCATCCCCCCTAAATAAATTTGAAACTGTACGTCTGGTCTGTACCTAAATTGTTCGACACTAAAGGTTTTATATACCCCTAAATTTGTCTAAGATTGCATATCCCGATAACAAAGCGGACACGGGATTGCTGGAACTGTGTCGAGCGTTGAAACAGCGATCCATTGCAGTGATGAACTTTGATTTTGCGTTGATATGGGGGAATTTGGCTATACATACGGGGATAAATGGACTAGGAGTCCTTATGGAATCGAGCTGCCGTTAAGTGCAGACCTCATTTATATCAAATTAGCTCAAAGTTACAGTAAAACTGTACTACCATGGATGTTGAGAGACTTGCTATGATTGGTGAACTAGTCCAGGCAGCAGCAGAAGCAGAACCTCCTCAGATTGCAACAAACTGTTGACAGAAGGAGAGAAGAAGGAGATACAGAGCTGTATGGGTCAGACAATGAATACTTCTATCAAAGCGATCCGTTCAGCTCCGTAGTCAAAAGCGGTTTGCCGCTAAACCAACTTTAAACCCCGCCGATCCAATGCCCGCATGCACAGAACGCCGCTCTATCAACACTCGCGTCACCGCTAAAGCAACGCTCACTACCGCTCGCATCCGTTAAACCAACGCACACAACGGTTTTTTCTGAAATCTGTCCGCGCCACAGTGTCCTTGACGTCTATTTATCTCCTCTTGACTTTAACACACAATCCTGAAACAAAAATGGGTCATAGATCACTAAATATATCCCTAGCCATAACAAAACAGCATAAACCCTCCACATAAACACATGTTCAGATACTTCTGTGGCAAAAGTTAAAGTTTGTTTTGGTCGCGAAAACACATGACAAAAAGGCATCAAAACCCCCCTTTCTCTGAAAAGTTCGAAAGTGTTCGTCAAGTGATGACACTTAGTGAAATGCATTTTCTTACTCCCTGATTATGTTGCTTTTACAATTTCTGGTCAAAACAGTAGGGATTCCAGGTCGATTTTGCACAATGTCCATGTGTTGGTACCCACCAGTAAAATTATGCTGATTCCCGCCTTATTTGACCAAAAGCACTGATTTCCAAACTGCCCTCATATTGTACACATTGAACAAGAAAAGTCATCATCTTTGTGCGAATTTGATTAAAAACATGCCAGAAAGCAACATGCTGGTGCATAACATGCTATTATATAAGTTATCATCTTCAAAAAAACATTTAATTCAACCACTAGCCTTTTATTAAGAAATTTGACCAGGGCCAATTCGAACATGTGGCTATCAAACCGTTACGTGCCTCCTTAAAGCAACGCTAGCTTCAGCGGTGCACCGCTTAGGCAACGCCCGTGCTTTCGATCCCCCCCCCCCCCCCCCCCCCCCCATTTTGTGCGCGGTGACGAGCGTTGTCGAAATTCGTCCCCCTCTATCTACCGTTTAAGGAACGCTCCAACAAAATTCTGGTGGTGTGACCGGGGCTTTACTTTGGTTACTATATTTAGCCTTTGCCTTCCAATCGCGACTTAAGTGGAGTTATGATGCATATCAGTCTTCGCGTAACGTGATTTCTGATTTGTACACTTATTGATTGTCAATTGTCTTTAGGCTTCTTTAATTAGACAATAAATAAATCTAAGTTTGACAACTTTTGTAGAGATAAATTTCAAAGAAAAATTAAAAGGTCAGGATAAGGGTAAGTTAGCCTACAAAAAGCATCATGACTCAACTACTATTCGGTTACAGTTACAATAGATGTAAAAAGCAAAACCATTCATAATGGAGTTTTATCGAAAATAATCTCTCGATTTATTTCTTGTTGTATAAAATCTGTTTCAGTAATGGGGATAAATGCGTATTTGTTTGAAAACGGTTATATAGATAAAATTACAACAGCAATTGAAGACCAGTCAAATGAGGTATTTGATGGATTATACACACTTATTGGCGCCATATGCTGAAATACAGTGGAGAAAACGTTATTCTTTCCCAATAAACGCGTTTACGCTAAAACTATTTTTTCTATTGCAAACAGTTTGGAGCCAGATCAGACGCCGGGTAACCCGGCGTCTGATCAGGCTCCAAACTGTTTGTCAACAAATTAAACATGAAATATCAATATTGTCCAAAAGTTGTAGTTTTCTACATTTTAGTGTTTTGCGTTTGCGTTTCTTTGCGTTTAAACGGGAAAGAATAATGTTTTCTCCACTGTACATTAACCGATTTCCCCCAAGTTTTATGAAGAAAACTTGTCTAGAGCATATCGAGAGATCGTTCATTCAAAGAAATAGTGATTGAAGTTGTCAGTTCAAAATAACAGTGAAACTGAGCTTAGTAGCTATGCTCCAGAAGCAATCACGTATCTGGTGTAAGGAGCTTTAATCAGATTATGAATGGATTCCGAGCAAAAGGCCAATATTGTTTGTTTCTGTCCATATTATCTGTTTGTTATTGTGAATGTTTTAAAACACCAGAATAAGGAACTAAGTAGCTAGTTTGAATATACTGCAGCCTTATTGTATAATACTATTTTACGTTGGTGTAGTCATGATCATTTTACAAATATATAATTACTTAATGGTTTCAGCGTAAAGTACTAGAAAGTTTCACTGCTAAGAGCAATTCCATTTGATGTTGTAGATAGTTTTCATTTCTATTAGTAGCTTTACCGATATCTGATTAAACCTTGTGACAAACGTGACAATTTTTCTCACATATCAAGCTACTCACAGGCAATTAGCAGATCTATAATTGTCTCTTGGATTTTGATACGCAGGTGTTGTTCTTTCTGCTATTTAATGCCAATACTTTTTATGCAACTCATTTTCATTGATTACTATGTATAATTCACTCATATATGACTCATTCTATATGTCAAATTACTATGTTGTCTGTTATGTAAACACCAATACGGTTCGTGCCATTGCTTGTTTCCGTGGTTGTGTTACAATTAACATTTTCCATTATCATTATATAATACTAACTGACATGTTTTAGGCAGTAAACTAAGATAGATCATGAATAAATTGTCAACATCAGACGGAAGGTCGATGAATTGCATAGGGTCATTCACGGACATAATTTACGGAACGATATAATATATTACTGCGGTGACGACGCTATTCTTTCCCAGTAACAGAGTTTGTACTTTAGAGTGAATGATCTTAGCAAACTGTTTTCAGAGACTGATCAGACACCGAGCTTGATAAGGCTGCAGTGTTTTTGCTTCTACAGTGGAGAATCTGTTATTCTTTCCCAATAAACGCGTTTACGCTAAAACTATTATTTGCTGTGCAATAAACGCGTTTACGCTAAAACTATTATTTGCAGTGCAAACAGTTTGGAGCCAGATCAGACGCCGGGTAACCCGGCGTCTGATCAGGCTCCAAACTGTTTGCCACCAAGAAAAACATGAATTATCAGAACTGTCCAAAAGTTGTACTTTTCTACGTTTTAGTGTTTTGCGTTTGCGTACGTTTGCGTTTAAACGGGAAAGAATAACAGATTCTCCACTGTAACATTTTGATAAATCGACGACAATTGCAATGCAAGCTCCTGTCACTTTGTACAGTGTAGAACAAAATGGCGCAGAACAATGTCGTCCATACTATAAAAATAGATGAACAACTATTTGCAATATGTTATGTTTATTATTGAACTGTTGATCTGTAACATACGCAGGTAACGAGACATTATTTAAATATTGCGTAGTATTTGGTTTGATTTGGAAGGAGTTCGAAAAGCTTTCCAAATTGTTTCAAAATGTTTTTGTTCATTTTCGTCGTACATGTAGTGATTAAGTTAAATGGCAATTGCCTGTGCGTTTCATTGTTTTATGGAAACATTTAAATGTTTATTGGAAACATATATCTGCAGAGAAAACTCAAAAGTCATTAATGGAAGATTATTTGTTAAACTACAAACATCTCAAAATCAAATCGATTCTTAGATTGATTTATTTTGTTGTTGGTTTTTGAGAATAAATAGCTTTAAAACAGTGTATTTGATGTTTTCACAATTATCATGGTACAGTGGAGAATCTGTTATTCTTTCCCAATAAACGCGTTTACGCTAAAACTATTATTTGCAGTGCAAACAGTTTGGAGCCAGATCAGACGCCGGGTTACCCGGCGTCTGATCAGGCTCCAAACTGTTTGCCATCAAGATAAATATGAATTATCAGAATTGTCAAAAAGTTGTACTTTTCTACGTTTAAGTGTTTTGCGTTTGCGTACGTTTGCGTTTAAACGGGAAAGAATAACAGATTCGCCACTGTAAAGGCGATCCGACAAGCATTTGCAAATAGTTTGAATTCATGTTAGACGCCGGGTTTCGCGGTGTCTAATCTGGACGCAAACTGTTTGCCCTCATATGAAACCGTTTTCAGTGTAAATAATTTAAAGTTTGATTATTAAGGTTTCACAGACGACACATTTGAAGCAGACGACAATTCATCTTCATGAGAGTTAACTGCCTGTAGCAGACGTGTGTGCATCACAGCTACCACATGTAAGTGTTTAAAATGTAAGTTAAAAGAAATTAATAAAATCAGAAACCTAAACATGTGGTTCATTCAGTATGGTTCTTATAAGAGGCAGCGAAACGCGGTCTCTGATCTTAATTAAAACTAACTGTTTGTGCAAATTCTAGTACAGTTGCGACCAATAGGAGAAGCGTTAACACTGAGAAGGCGAAACTGAAATATTCCAGTTGAATCATTGAATAATCTGAGAACAAAAGGTTTATCATACAGTGAAGAAAATGTATGTCTTCCCCAATAAATGCGCTTATGATAAAATTGGTATGGCCATTGCAAATCCGTTTGTCCATCGCAGAGCAAACAATTTGGATCTCGATTAGACGCCGTATTACCCGGCGTCTAATCAAGTTCCTTACTATTTGCCTGTCATAAAAAATGATTGTTTAGAAATGTTAATAAAATGCTATTTTCTGCATTTTACTGCAGTTTGTTTGTTTGCGTATAAACAGGAACAAGCTGTTTTTCCCACTGTATGTCAATATTGAATATGTAGATGAGGCACACTAAATAATTATCAGAGTTATTCATTTGAGTGCATCAGACAGAGAGCTTGAAATTAAATGGTTAATCCTCCGTTTCATTCGCCTTAGTTAAAACTAGTTCAACAATTCCAGAAAGTCTTATCCTCGAGAATACATGATAGTCCAAGTCAAACCGACGCTACACCTAAACGTCATGTAGAAAATCACAGGTCTATGGCAATGTTTTGGGTTATTGTTCTGTTTTATATCAAGGATACAGTTTGACCTCAGTGTTTTGTATCATTCTTGTTGTATGCTCCTTGCCTTGATAAGAAGGTATTGAGATTGATGTGTCAGCTCCCTCATTCCAAAGCTCGTTTGTTCGGGCATTTGCAAACATTTTTGATACGGAGTAGACGCCGGTTAACAAAGGGTTTTACATAACTGTTTGAATCTAATAATCAAGTAAAATAAAAATAATGGCAAAATGCCTTAAATCCTTAATAATTGGCAATTTAAGCCATGTGATGAAGAACTTGTTGATGTACAAAACGCTTGGTGAGGATTTGTCGTTTTTGTTATAACAATCTTTGGTCTAAATCAGGAGTATATGGTGCAGAAGACGTTCTTATTTATCGTTTAAATGAAACTGAAAGAAAACGAATCACAATGAAAAGTAAAATAGCGTTTGACGAACCGTTTCTTGCTAAGTCGCTAGCAGTTTGAAGTCTAATCAAACGCTAGACGTTTGGTTTGTCTTCAAACTGTTCGCACATGAACACAAAAGTTGTGGCATAAACTCGATTTTTGAAAATCATAAATTCGTTTCCACTGCATATAGTATTTCAAAACTATACAGGTATGACATATTAATCTGATCAGAGATCCGTAACCGATGCCCAAATTGTTCAGACAAAAACTGCATAGACGCTAATATTCGTAAGGTTGTTGAGTAGATATAAGTTCGGCCACTCGTCTGTACATACAGCTTGCATTAATTCCTAACACCCTAAAGAGGGACTGCTCCTTGGAATTGTTGGATATTTTGCAATTTCTTACAGAAACCATAATCGAATTGTCTATCAAGTGGATGTTTGTAATACGTTGAGGCAATCGGCGTCTTCTTTTGATCCAAATTAAAGTGTTTGCTAAGGGCATCTCATAAATGGCATCTCATAAATGGCATTGAAGTATTCGATATAAAACTTAAAAAGTTTCTATTTGAATTCACGGCCCATGGAAATAACCTTCTGCTGCAATTCTCAAATAGTGAGTTCTGCTGCTATACGTTTATATTGCCAATTAATAAACGCAGAGTAGACCTAATTCGGACTACTTCTGAATGAACAATAAGTATGAGTTCTTGAGTCTGCACTCTTCTTAGGGAAATGAATCGTATTGTATTAAGCAAGGTAAACATTCATACTATTGAAGTCCACAATTCTATATCGATAATTACATGTAGTGGGCAACTGGATTGTAATTCTGACAAATGCGATGAGACAAGCGGCGAGGGAACTCAATTACAGGGCTGCCATAAGTTGACATAAAAAATCCTAAGATTTCCAAATTTGCATTTTTCAAATGCGATTTTACGAATCGTACCTTTTCCCCATCACCTGTTTCTAGTTTTGTTGACACATGGCTGCTTAAAGCAGGCTGAAAGTAAAGCAGAATGCGCATTAAGGCGCATTCTGCTTTACTTTCAGCCTGCTTTAAGCTACCATAAACTAGAAAAAAATCCGAAGATTTAGGAAAAATCCGAAGAAATGGCAGCCCTGCAATTATCACAACGGTGTCCACATGGAGACGCATACATTTGCGCGCAATGTAAAGATCGTCTGCAACTCATGTCGTCTGCAACAGTTTTCAGAATTCATTTACTGTATTTGCAATTACTTTAACCTCTTCCCTGCTATGACGTCATCAATTTTTAATAATTGTCATTTGACTTGATTTTTTAAATTTACACTTAAGCTGTTTTGACTTGAAATATTGAAATTAGTGTCAAACTGTTTGGATTCTGATCCGGCCCTGAAGCTGTTAAGATAATATCATCTTAGTCACACATTTTAGATTCAAATGCGAATTTGAATTACATGAACTTCTAATCTGAATTAAGATAAAGTAAAACTCTCTATAACGACCACTAAAACGAAGGCTAATTTGATGTATTAAAAGACAGGTGACAGCTTAAAGCAATGTGAGAGTAAAACAGAAAGCTTCTAAAGGAGCTGTCTGTTTTACTGTCATCATGATTTAGGCAGTCCCCTTTCGTAAACACCTAATTATCAACACAATGTAGTGGTCGCAATAGAGAGGTTTTACTGTATCTGCAACAACTATCGAGCCCATAGCATACAAATGTTAACTTGCCTTCAGAAAGTCTGTTTCAATATTGAGCAGTTTTACTTGTTCGTGATGACAAGAGAATGTCATACGTCACCTCTAGGCAAATGAAATTCACTGGTACTCGTCTCACTGACTGTGAACACTAGCATATGTCTTTGTTGGCATGGGAAACACGGTTTGGTTTCAGTTTCAGAAGGAAATACAGTAGAACCTCTCTATTACGACCACTAAATTGTGTCAAATATTAGTCGTTTGAGACAGGTGACTGCTTAAAGCAATGTGAAAGTGAAACAGAAAGCTCCTACAGGAGCTTTCTGTTTCACTTTCACGTTGCTTTAAGCTGTCACCTGTCTTTTATACAGACAATTAGCATTTTTAGTGGTCGTATTAGAGAGGTTCTACTGTATCTTCCGCTAGTTTAGGAGAGGTAGAGGATAATCGACCTGTCAATCTAGGGCACATTATAAGAAGACTGGGAACTATTCCTCTCCTTTTGTACAATGTGAATGTAAAGAGCGTCTCATAAATGCTTTAAGTGTATTCAAAGGAACAACGTACATTATTATAGAACATATGACCTAGGGAAATAACCATTATACGATATGACAGTGATTCTGTCCCCCGAAGAATTTCGCTATATATTAACTTTAATTTAAAGACACTGCAATATGTGATATGCAACTCTCTATTTCAACTTTCAGGATTGCAGTTAATACTGTTTGCAGTAACATATTTCTTTTTTCTTTCATGATATGTATATCTTAAATAAAATCACGCTTCGACAAAGATTAAAGAAGATACTCAGGACAGTATCAATGGAGACGATGCCATGGCGATGACAAGGTTAAAGAAGACGACACCATTTGGCAGGTAAAGATAGTCCTTGTCATACTGCAAAGAACTTTGTTGTAATCTGATTTGTTAACTTGCTACGGCATATGTCACTTTGTTATGGTTTGCAAGGGTTCACAGACGCATGTGTTCACTGTTTGGTTTGGTTTGGGTGGTACAATTAAATACGATTAGATTTGGTGTTGAGGTTGAGAAAATGTTATTCTTTCCCAATAAACGCGTTTACGCTAACTCTATTATTTCCAATGCAAACAGTTTGGAGCCAGATCAGACGCCGGGTAACCCGGCGTCTAATCAGGCTCCAAACTGTTTGCCTTCTAGCTTCAGATCAACATTTAGAATTGTGTCAAAGAGTTGTCATTTTCTGCATTTTAGTACGATGCGTTTGCGTTTCATTTGCGTTTAAACGGGAAAGAATGACGTTTTCTCCACTGTAGTACATGTAAAACAGAATACTGACTTTTGCAAACTTGATAACAGCATAAATGCAGGACAAGGTAATGCCGAAAGCTTCTAAATAAGGTTTCTGCTGTACACGTGTCCATCATTAAACTGTCACTTGTCTTGCACACGAAAACCTAAAAAAATGATTTTATTTCTGCATTTTAATTTATGAAGGAATAGATTTATACCAATGTTTTATCGTGCAATAGAACACGGGTAGAAGTTGAGATGCGTCGTAATTTAATTACGAAGCCGTAGGCCGAGTGATTTAATTACAACGCATCTAAACGACTACTCTTGTTCTATTGCACGATAAAACACTGTATGATTTTATTATTTCGATTCTAATATAGTAGTTTAACTACAATTTTCACCAACGCAACGGCGCTACATTTCTTGATGCGAGAGCTATCGAGGCCATATTATCGCCGTTTTACCGTTACATGTACAGCGCGCGCGTGATTTATTGTGAATTCAAACGCAGTTGCGTCCTTCTTTTGTTTATAACGGGGTGTGCGCAATATGTATTAGAATTAAAGTTAACATAACCATGAATCGTTAAGAATATGATGAATTGGGATTTGACACATATTTATTCGGGCCTTTGAAAGAGTCCATGGTCCAGTGTTCTCTATCAGGATCTATGTACATAAACATCTGTCAAGGAGCACTGAGCCATGTACCCTTCAAAATATCCGAATAACGTTTTATGTATGCGGGATCTTCGGCGTGAGTTATATTTAGCACATCAGTAATCCCCTTCACAAAACATTACCAGACTGTCAAACGCATGAGACACCGAGATGACTGCACATATTTGTCACATATAAGCGTGTATAAGATTATTAGCTGAGACTGTAAGTTCAAATATGGTTTTACTAACTGCTGTTCAAAGGAAAATGTCAAATGTTACCTCTAGGAAAGGCTCAATACGTATCGCGTTCTTTGTTGTGCGCGCAAGCGTCAGTTGGACATATTGATTAGTTTCATTGATAAGACGAATTAACCGAGTCTTCGAGTCAGAAGCCATCGTTTGTTCTTTCATCTTTTATACGACAATATGATCTTCCTATCTTCATGTATGCTTCTCACAAAATGTGAACAAACGCGACACAATGTATTATAATGATGTAAGTACGTAAATACAGTGGAGAATCTGTTATTCTTTCCCGTTTAAACGCAAACGTACGCAAACGAAAAACACTAAAACGTAGTTTGGTACAACTTTTGGACAATTCTGATAATTCTTATTTATCTTGGTGGCAAACAGTTTGGAGCCTGATCAGACGCCGGGTTACCCGGCGTCTGATCTGACTCCAAACTGTTTGCACTGCAAATTATAGTTTTAGCGTAAACGCGTTTATTGGAAAAGAATAACGTTTTCTCCACTGTAAAGGCCCATTGTGTTACGTAGTTGGATTTTAAACACACACGCGAGTTCATTTGTGATTCAACTTTAATACAGCATCTAAACTAAAGTCTGAATACCCTAATTTAGCTGACACTCTAACATAATCATGCTGCCTTGAACTTCAAGCATACTGAGAATGACCATAGTCGCCGTTCAGGCTAAATTCTGCCCCACTCTCTACCTAACAACCTACTTCATCTGACTGTCTAAACTGGCAATGTATCTCTGACTACCTTTGACCGTCTCTCTTGCAGGTAAATAATCCCTGGCTCCGAGGTTATAAAGCGTTTTAGTTGCGTCTGAGTTAGTTCCCAAGCTTTGGAACGAGTTTAGACTCAAGACAAAATCTTTATAACCTCGGAGCCTGGTATTTATATCTTTAATTAATGAGATTGTTCCTAGAGAAGTACAGGAAGCTTGAATGCATTTTCAGTTTTAACTCTTTGCTTCTTGGTTCATAGCTATCTGAATATTAAAAACAAACAACCCTTATCTTGACCGAGATTGACGATTTATATGGCATGTGAAGTGTTGCAAAAAGAAATAATGGTTCAATAAAAAATTTATCATTCTATCTGAAAAATATATGGTCAATAAAAAAATATTTGTTCAATAAATTAAATATAATTTTCTATCCTAAAAAATATTTGTTTCTTAAAAATATATTTATTGAATAATTTTTTTATTATATTTTATATCGAATCAATATTTTGTATTGAACATATATTTAATCGAGATAGAACAAATTATTTTTTTTTATCGAATCAATATTTTTAGACTTATGCAACGGTTGAAAAAAATATATGTTCAATAATTAGCATTATGGGATACTAATAGAATTTTGTAAGCTTGGCTTCCATTGGCTTAGATCATCCAAGATGGCAGCTCCCATGAAAAGCATGACTTTTGCTGATTCAACTTCAGAGAATTTTCTCAACAAGATCAGGGTGACTGAGGGCGACTGTACAGCTGGAAAGCCTGGCTGTACAATAAATGGTCGCGTGCGACAGTGGGAATGAAACTTGATAACGACTGCTTCAAAATTAGCGAGTGTTCAGTCTGAAGGTAAATACATTTTACAACTATTTCTTTGCCGTCAGCTAGACGGCCAGAGACTGCTTGGCCGCATTTCTGGCTTAATTCTCATAGAGCATTGTTTTTGTTTATTAGACCTCTGCCAAGAACTAAAAGCAAGGCAAATTGGTGGTTTTGATCCCAAACAGCCTAAATAATCTTCCCGAAGGTCGAGGCTATCGGCACGTCGTGTCGATAACGTTTCTTATTCGCAGGACGGTCAGATCCACACGACGGTCTTGCGGATAAGGAAAATTCTTATCTGCACGACAGTCGTGGGAATATCAGAATATTAATTGTTATCCGCACGACTGTCGTACCGGTAGACACTTTCTATACACGGTCATGACAGAGAGATACTGAGGAATCACGATCTGTGTCTACTCCGTGTGAGGAATATATTGCAGCTGTGAAAGGGCTAGACATCTTGCTTCGGGAACAGCGGCAATAGTCATTGTTAAGAAATGAATCGTTCAGTGCCGTTGTAGGGAGGGAGCACTGTTAATACAGAGCTACCATATAGATTTCTATTTCTATGTATTACTTCTACATTATCAATTCTGATGATTATGAGAATGGGCACTTTTTAGGTGCACCAATGGGACAGTACCCAGCCGGTCACTTTAACCTGACACTGACAAACCAGTCATAATGCTAACCAAAAATCCTGAGCGCCAAGGAGGGAAGCCATTACGACCAATTTTCAAGTCTTTGGTTTGACTCGGTCGGGGATTGAACCCGCAACCTCCCGCACTGCAAGCGGACGCTCTATCACTAAGCTACCAACCGGTCAAACCAATAATAGATAGATCTTGTTTGTCGCAATAAAAGCTCTTCAGAGCTTATGTTGATTGTTTACCATATGCAACATTTAAATAAAGCTTACCTTTACCTTTATAGGTTGCTGATAAAAGTCCTAAGATTTACCGATTTTCAAGCAACTTTTATTTAGCCCTTTAAGCATTTCGCTGTCCGGCTCTATAACACTAACATGATTATGCAAACAATTAAGATCCAGATCAGAAGCCGCGTGACGCGTCGTCTGATCTGGATCTTAACTTTTTAATACCCATACATGTATCAATGTTTCCTAAGAAATAAACGCATAAAATTCTATTTTTTAAAAAGCAAGAAAAATCTGGAGAAATTTTAGCTTGAAAAACAATGATGCCAGTGGTTTTCCTTATATGACTAAAGTGAAAGCTAAATATTAATCTCCTTTTTCCGAAACCAATTTGCAACTTTTTTGCAAGTCTTTGGTTTGACCCGGCCAGGGATTGAACCCACAACCTTCTGCACTGCAAGCGGACACTCTACCACTAAGCCACGCAGAGCTTATTGAATGACCATCCCCCATTGTTCTCACTAGGCATGAAAGTAACTGTAAAAGCATGAAACCTGTGGGATAGCAATCTCTCTTTGTCTAGAGAGGCCCTGACATACTCAAATTTTTCAAACCAAAACATCAAAAAAAAGGGACAGGCTTCACATGAGAGGCTTCATTGATTCTTTGCCTAGTGAAGACATAAATTTGTACAATTAAAACATGCTTTGCATGCTTTAAATAAAAATATTTACTGGACTAGAACAATTACCAACCTCTAGGCAAAGTAATGTCTTTTAATGTTTTAACCTGTTTGTCAGAACTAGACACAGACTATAGGGTAGCTGTTTATTCAAGCCATTATACTATTATTTTCAGGTATATCTGTAAACTTTTGTGAGCATGATGCTGTCCATGGCAACAAGGTAGATGGTATGTCAATAGACCAGCCAGTCACTATGCTGTATGGTCGTCAAAAACTACATCTACAACACAGGCTTAGAAATAACAGTGGATAGCAAATGGGAAGGTAACTAGTCAAATTAGTCGTGCTATATATAGTGGGCAAGGCATTATTCTTTCCCAGTAGAAGAGTTCATATTGAAAGTCATATATCTATTCCATTGTATACAGTTTGGAGCCAGATGAGAAGCTGAATATGGTATAATTATAGTAGCATTTTTCATATAAGGAAAACAGCACATTACAGCAATGTTTGATTGCACATTTTAAAGCAGAGCTTAACCCATTGAACCCTAATGATGCATATATGCATCATCTTACAAAAAAGATGTACTTGTAAAGTGTATAACTTGTCTTATACCAACAGTGAAGACTCAGATTAGAGAGGCACTGTTGTTATATTGCAATTTATTGACAAAAACAACCCTAAGTAGTCGGACTAAACTAAATTGGAAAGTTCATCTTAAGTTTCAAGGTGGAGATTAGGTTAAGGCAAATTTACCCATATTTCTTCCTCTGAAATTTGATATTGCCTATGTCGAACATAATCCAAGTTTTAACATTGAAATACTTGTATCTTTGAGTTATCTAGGCTCAACTGTAGCTGCTTACTTTAACAGATTTCTGTGATTCTGCTGTCTGTATCAAAAGTAATTTCTTACAATTTAATGACATGGGTAAAACTTTATTCTTTTCCAATAACCTGTATGTGCTAAGCCAATAATCTCAATTACGAACAGTTTGTAGCCCGATTTGGTGCCAGATAACTTACCCTTTGATTTGGCTCCAAAATGTTTGAGATACCTTTTAAAACAACTTGCCAACAGTTTCAAAGACTTAATGTTCTACATTTTATTGCATTGCATTTATCTTTAATTATTGCTGACTCCAGTTTCAATAAATATGCCTTTTTACACCTTTAATTTATTCCATGTCTGAAGAAAATAGTTCTACTTCATAATACCAGTAGTCATTAATATCAATAACAACTTTGAGTAATTTAGATGCATCCATTTACAGGGTATCTGCTGAAATCAATCAGCTTGCCAGCTTGGATATGGTTTGTTATGAGGGCCAACCATCAGATCTGCTTTGTTTGCTCTTCTCAAACCCTGAGGCCTTTTACTAAAGCCACCTATGCAATGAAGTGAGCGAAACATGCATTATGTAAGATGAGCTGGACGATCTACTTATGGGAGGTCTTCCCCCCAGGACATAGAAGGTATAAAAAGGTTTCAAATAGGCAACTTTTATTAGTCACCTGCACATGGTTGTTGATATCTGTCATCTTTATACTATATAAGAATCAGTTTGTCAGTCCATCTCAAAATTGTACAGAGTGTATCTCCTAAAGTATGTCGTCTAGGATTACCAAACATGTTGTATGGATACATATTTGGATTTCCAAGTACATGTATCTCATACAATTTTCAGGTCACCTTGACCATAATAGTTGAAAGACTTTGTCTTTAGCATAATTATCTCTTAACCATCTAGGTCCACCAAACCTGGTGTCTATTCTCTATACATATTATATAGGATAGCAGAGTGCTGCATACCAACTTTAAGGACACTTTGACCTCGATAATTGAAAAAACTTGTCCAGAGCATATCTCCTACATGCTGTATACTACTTCATCTAGGAATACCAAACCTTGTGTGTGGATACATCTTTATACCGCCCCTCAAACGACGTTGGGGGGGGGGGGGGTATACTGGAGACACCATGTCCGTCCGTCCGGTTGTCCGTCCGTCCCGCTTGTCCGGAGCATAACTTCTAAAGTATAAGAGCTACTGACTTCAAACTTCATATACATATAGATCTCATTGACAAAGAGTGCAGTGCACAAGAACTATAACTCTATCATCAGTATTTTTGGAGTTAATGCCCTTTGTTGTTAAACTTTTACCCGACTTATGCTTGTCCGGAGCATAACTTCAAAAATATAAGAGCTATTGACCTCAAACGTCATATATAGATAGATCTCATTGACTAGGAGTGCAGTGCACAAAACCCATAACTCTGTCATCCATATGTTTGGAGTTATTTCTCTTCGTTGTTATATTTTAACCCACTTTAGGCTTGTCCAGAGCATAACTTCAAAAATATAAGAGCTATTTCCTTCAAACTTCATATACAGATAAATCTCATTGACTAGGAGTGCAGTGCACAAGAACCACAAATCCGTCAGGCTTGCTTAGGATATATGGCATTTGCTTTTTGACCAGAAATATGCAGCCTCTGGCGGCTCACATTGAGCATCTCAAAACATTCAAGGCTAAATTTCCTTATTTTTCAAACTTTTGTTTACAAGCAAATTTTTCAGATCTACAAATTTCTTACATTTTTTCCAAAAAACATGTAACCTCATCAAAAATATAAATAACTTTGATCCAGATCAGCTGCTTAGTGACTCAGCAGCTGATATGGATCCAAATTGTTTGCTGTGGTCTAAGATGTGTTTAAAGCTTTGAAGGACTTCATATTAAGCAGTGTACTAAGATAATTAACTTTATTTTTTCAGACAAAGAGGTAAACAATTCTTTTGATGAGCTGCTGACATTCATCACAGGAACAGACAACATACGTCCTTATGGATTCCCCACCAAGATAACAGTTTCACAGTTGAAGAGGAAACCAAAAGACTCCCATTTGCCTCAATGTGTTATCAGACATTTTTATTGCCAAGGGGTGCAGATGGCCCAAGGGACTAAAACCATTTATCATCACAGCTTGAAGGGGAACTCTTGCATTTGGAAAGATTTGAAGCAACCAAGAAATTCTCTTAAGGTTGAGAATTGTGTTTGTCAAATCGGGAATGGCTGCACATCATTGTTATTGATGTAATAGGGTGTTTTGAGTTTTTGTGACACCCCTCTGTCCATCTTCTCTGAAACCAAACTTGAGCAAATACATACTAATGGGTTTAGCTTCAAAAGTTGTTCACTGAAGGGGCAATATTTGTAGTCAAATATTCATTAAACTGGCTTACAATCATCATCTTGACAAAAGCTAGGCAAGGTGTCAATATAGGTTACATTACATAAGGTTAACAAGAACACTGCATGCGGTTGCCAACACTGGTCTGTTTTTGAAGATCAGTGACAAATTATGATGCAGTAAAATAAGGTCAAAGGTCATGGTCAATTGGTAAAACATTTTAATATATCTGGATAGAACTTGTCAAGATGAACAGAGATAACAAAATGAAGGTTGTAGATGAAACATTGAAGAACTGACCAATGTTAAGATTTCAGACAACAAAAAAATAGGTCAAGGTTAATTGGTAAAATATGTTGGTATATTGTATGTCTGGATACCAAAAATGAAGGTTGTAGTCTTGTAGATGAGAAATTAAGTTATGGCTAACTTGAAGGTCAGTGACAATACAGTAGGTCAAAGGTCAAGGTCTATTGGTAGATTATTTTGGTATGTCTGGACAGGACTTGCATACCAAAAATGAAAGATATAAATGAAACAGTGAAGAAGGTATTTTGGATGACAACGCTGAGGTCGGAGTGATGACAATAGCTCATTGGTTTCTTTTAAACAGACAAGCTCAAACGTATGTCATTAGGTCTAAACAGAAAGAGCTTCTGAACACTGTAGGATCCATTTTTTGGGCTGCAAATTCATTTAAATTGGTCTGAATGATAACCTTGACAAAATCAAGCAATGTAGTATTATAAATTACATTTAGCCAACAAGTGGGTCAGTAGGTCAAATCATTTGGAAATCTGAGTATCCGTGGGCCCACATTTTTGCTAAACAAATTTGGTAAATCCCAACATGCCAAATACAGATATTACATCATATTACCCTGGTTTACAAAGGGCTAGGGTTGGAGGTAGATAAAGGATCTGGCTAAACCAGTTCAATACTGTAATTGTTGTAGAGATACGAATGGGCCTTCGCAAAAACACACTTGTTTTGATCTAGATCATTTCTTTAATCAACAAACATGAGAAATTTAAAAAACTGAAATTCATCAACTAAAACTGTCATATAAGTTATATACATGTATATACTGTGTTATCAGAGGATTACCCCTTTACTTCATAGCCTATTTCTTGTTTTTAACACAGGTGACCACTTAAAGTAGGTTGAAAGCAACAGAATGTGCCTTACTTTCAGCCTGCTTATAGGCACCACCTCATAGGATAAAGAATATATTTTGTATGGTACATTATCATGACTGTATACAGTGGAACTATCGCCTTTAGTGGAGGAATAAAGTAAATGCATTTATTGAGTAATGGGTTAAATCCATGAAGGAAAAAGAATTGAACAGACTGCCACAACTGTTTCTGTCTAGTTAACACTGAATATACATATCTGCATGAATTTCAATTGTGTACCAAGCAAGTATTACAATCATTTCACACTATAAAAACAACATTCATACTTTTTATTTTTGTTACAATGAAGCACCTATCCAATGTTTTACCTCCATGTATGACCCATGTGAAAATGATAAATGTGTAAAAAGGTGTATCAATTAAGAAATAGGTTAAACCATTACCAAATGCAAACAGTTCAGAAGTTGCTATAAGCCCAACTTTTGATAAGAGTCTATACCATTGGACACTTGTCAGATTCAAAATCATTAATTTTGTTTCTGTACTTCTTCTGTAATTTGTGCAAGTTCTGACACCTATCAAGTATCAACCCACCTATGTGCAGTTGTAGACCTAGGTCTACATTTATTTTACATATTCAACCCTAGTATAATTGTCTTTAACAAACAGTGTACCTGTATCTATAGAGGACACTAAAGTATTGTCCTATGCAAACAGTGTAGACCTAGATCAGAGTGCCCCTAAAGGAGCCTTCTGGTCAGGATCTGTACTACATGTATTTGACATTTTGTAAGGAGTTTTAAAAACACATAAAATGGGGTTAAGGGTTAAGTTGCAAAGCAGGTGACAGTAAATGTCCAACACTGCTTGTCTAAATCAGCTTCAACCATACTTGAAGTGTAGTAGACTCATGTACTCATTTAAGCCATTGCCCAAGAAAAATGAATTTTACGCTTTTAATTTATTCCTTCACTTGAGGAAGTAGTTCCAATTTAAATGGTTATAGATATGAATCATAAGAAATAAATTCTATAGTTTGGCATATGGTAGCCTAAGTGTGTTGAAAATAAAGCAGAATGTGTCTTAAGGCACATTCTGCTTTACTTTCAACCTGCTTTAAATGGTCACCTGTCTTCAAAACTAGAAACAGGCTATGGGCTAATGGGTTAAGCCATTACCCAATAAATAGGCCTGTTTAGGCCTGTAATTGATTCCTCCACTGATTAAAATAGTTTTACTTTATACAGTTATGAAAATGTACCATAGGACATATTTTCTGTAGATGGTGGCCTAAAGCAGGCTGTAAGTAAACCTTGAGGTGCATTATGCTTTACTTTCAACCTGCTTTAAGTGGTTCCTTGTTTTTCAAACTAGAAATAGGCTATGGGGTAAACAGTTTAAACACAACTCTGATACTACATGCTTTTCCTCATACCTATCCAAATAATAATATCTTGTCGTGAATATAAATTTGTGAATTTATTTTCAAAATTTTGTTTGACAATGCAATTTCTATAGAATTCATTATGTATTCAATTGATTTGTTGAAATTACAGCCAATCCTTTATTAAATGACCACCATTTAAAGTACTAAAGAAACCTTATAAAGTCAAGTGAAAGCTTAATGCAGGATAAAGCAAGCTCCTGTATGGACTTCCTGTTTTATTTTTATCCTGCATTAAGCAAGTGCCTGTATTTGAGTGGTTACTTATTGCTCCCTGGTGATTCTAGTGAAGGCCAGGCCCATACTGTCTAACCTGACAGTATGCTAAGCGACTACTGAATGAAGATAAATGGTGATCTTTAAAGACAGGTGATCACTTAATGCAGAGAAAAGTCATGCAGACGGCTCCTATATGAGCCTTCTGCATGGCTTTTCCCTGCATTCAGCTGCTACCGGTAACTGTTGTGAATTATCAATACGATAAACTTACTATATATTTAGTGGTCGTTTAATACAGGTTTGACTTTATCAGATTGACTGTACATTTTTAGCTCACCTGAGCCAAAGGCTCAAGGTGAGCTATTGGGATGGCCCTGTGTCTGTCGTCCGTCGTCGTTAACAATTGCTTCAAATGACATCTTCTCCTAAACGGCTGAACAGATTTCAACCAAACTTTACAGGAATGTTCCTTGGGTCAAGCTCTTTCAAATTTGTTCAAAGAATTGAAAACAATATAGAACTCTGGTTGCTATGGCAACCAAAGTGAAAAAATAAGGAAATCTTTAAAAATCTTCTTGTCTGAAACTACAAGGGCCAGAGCTTAGATATTTGGCACATAACATTATCTACAGGTCCTCTATCAAGTTTGTTCAAATTATGCCCCTGGGGTCAAAATTGGCCCCGCCCCGGGGGTCACAGTTTTACATAGAGTTATATAGTGAAAATTTCAAACGTCTTCTCCACTGAAACTAATATGGCCAGAGCTTTGATATTTGGCATGGTGACACTTCTAAATGTCCTTTACCTAGTTTGTTCAAATGGTACTGGTCGGTTTAATATCTAGGTCATAATTCACATTCAAAATATGTATAGCAGACAGCAATTCAGCATTATAAGAGTTAGACCCTAGCCAAATTTCCTACTGGCAGAGTTACATAACTGAACTCAGGTCAGCTGGTCAGCTGATGAGGTTGCATATGGTGTTGTCTGCTATATTTTTATGCCCTGCAGTTGGGGGCATATTGTTTTTGTCTGTCTGCTTTTTTGTCTGTTTGTCCATTTGTTTGTCTGTCAGTCCACAACTTTAATCTTAGCCATAACTTTGTTAAAGTTAGAAACTTTATAACTTGGGTCATGTCCTACAAAGGTCAATGTCATTTTTGAGATATTTCCCAGTGTCATATTTTCTTGTCTTTGAGATAACTCCAGTTCTAGTGATGTTAACCCATTACCCCATACATATGCCTTTTTATGCCTTTAATTTATTCCTCCTCTAAAGAAAATAATTCCACTTTATACAGTCATAAACATGTAAGATATAAGAAATAGTATCTATATCTTAGTAGATGATAACTTAAAGCAGGTTGAAAGTAAAGCAGAGTGTGCAATAAATAATCATGGAAATACATGTAGCTTGATAAGTGTCATGGATAAGGGCCATAACTCTGCCAACAATATTTTTTTAAGTTATTCCAATTTGTCATGTTTTTTTTTGTCTGGAAGATAATTCCATTTACAGCTATATTAAAATGTTGTCTTGCCTATTAAGCTAAGGCACAATGACCTCAGGTGAGCGAATTAAGGGCCATGGCCCTCTTGTACTATACATGTACATGTATCTTATGAAGTACTGTTGTGTTCAGATTGTCCTTAACCTTTTACTCCATAGAAGCACCTTTTAGAGCATTTAATTTATTCCTGGACTGAAGAAAATAGTACCAATTCATACAGTCATAAAATTTATCATAAGAAATCTTTTCTATTTTCTAGCAGAAAGTAGTTTAAGCAGGCTTAAAATAAAGCAGGATTTGCCCTAAGGTGCATTCTGCTTTACTTTCAACCTGCTATAAATGGTCTCCTGTTTTCAGAACTAGAAACAGGCTATGGAGTAAAGGGTTAAAATTTCTATGTTTGCAGTTACAGAACAGGAGACATTGTTCTTTCCTGTTTAAATGCAAATGCAAAACAAACCTAATAAAATGTAAAAAAATAAAGGTTTGGAGCATTATCAGATGCCAGTTGCACCGGTTTACCTGGCATCTGATTTGACTCCAAACTGGTTGCAATGGAAATCTTTTTTTTTAACCTAAACATGTTTATCTTCTCAACTGTAGTAGCACTTTGTACATTGATCATGATGATTGATATTTGACTGACAATGAGAATGTTTTCCTACAACTGACTTGCATCTTAACTGAGTATAATAATGCTTCAAAACAATTTTAAAATGGGAGATAAAATTTGCAATGTATGTAAAAATTGTAAACCATGATTTGAAATTGTACATGACTGATATCAGGGTGCCAGTTTTGTCCCTAAATTGTTTATTGAAATACTCGGAATTAATTGCTCAAGTTGGCATTATTATACCCTCACGACTCATCGTGAGGGTATATAGGGATAGGCCAGTATATGTGTGTGTTTGTGGATTTGTACATAATGCTTTTTGTCCGGAGTATATTTCCTTTACCACATTAGCTAGGGACATCAAATTTGTTGTGTGGGTACATCTTGGGATGGCAGAGTGTCGTGTTCTAATTTTAGGGCACTGACCTTGGCCTTGAACTTTGACTTCAATTTTAAAAAAAGGCTTGTCTGGTGCATATCTTCTGTACTGTATCAGCTAGGAATAGCAAATTTTGAGTGTTAGTATAGGTCGTTTGCAGTTCAAAAAAACACGATAAATTTCAAATATCTCCAAAACAAGAAAACGGAGACAAATGGAATTTTGCATAGATTTATGGTATACTTATACCAACTCTGACAAAAAAGAAATATTTTTTTCTCTTCGTAATAAAAAAGTTTTATTCATAACTTCTATATAAAGTTTACACTTCTAAGGGGCAGTTTTCCGAAGGGTAATTTCAAGTTATTCAACAGCCTATCTTTCACGACCCGGCAACGCCTCACCGTTAGCCATCGCATACCATAGCAGTTTACAACTAACCGAACGAGGCCCTGACTGGGGTACGTTAAACGTATTAACCGACCATACTGTCATTTGGGCACATGTTAGATCCTAATCGGACACCGGAGCCATTTCGTATCTCAATAGTATCCGAACCATGTGCCACTCATACGAAAGCGAAAGTTTTATCAACAAAACGCAAAATAACTAACTGCGATAAATAGCAGAAGAGACATGTTCATACCAGACGATCTACACCAACTTACCATTATCAAATTTTCAACAGAATGTTTCCAGATCAGTTCGAAAACCTTTATAATTTTATTAAGGAAACCTAATGTAAACGTAAGTGCAATACAACTCGAACATTAATACATATTAAGCTCCAGATAAGGGGAGTATTTCCAAAACTAAATCTTTATTTCTGAATTAAGCCCTATGATGCGACTTCTCATTAGAACGTCTTTCTTCGAGTAGTCACACTATAGGATTTGGTGCTGAACTGGGTGAGAAAATGTTGGACTTGTTCCAGTTTCTCTCTCTTATCTAGAGCTCTGTAATTATGTAGAACTATTAGAGCTTCGGTTTGAAAAGTAATTGCAATTCTCTTTATTCCTGGTGAAGAGTTCGTGGATTTAGGCATAGTAAAAAATGTAATGGATTATGGGGCCTCACAATTAATTTTGTACAACTAAACAACCAATATCAGCACGGGATTCACCTTTCAGACAGAAGCAACTTGCACGGGATTTTACCTGGGGATATTCTCCAATATAAACAAACATGATCAAGGTAATAGCCAATAACACCCCACGTAATTGACCATTTTCAGCGACACAAAATTTATATAAAACAAAGAAGAAAAGTTTTTAGTTAGACTTTCAAAAATTCTGAATTTTCTTGTCAGAGTTGGTATAGACACATCATAAGTGTATGCAAAATTCAATTTAAATACGTCCATTAGTTTTTAAATTATCTAAGATTTATCGTGTTTTTTTGAACTGCAAACGACCTATACATCACATGATTGTGAAGTATCGGGTACTAGGTCACTGTGACCTTGACCTTTGACTTCAATTGTAAAATGTGTGTATGTTTGAATGTAGGTAACTCGTTTTGTCCAGAGTATATTTCCTTAACCACATCAGCTAGGATTAGCAAATTTGTTGTGTTGGTACATCTTGGGATGATGGCGTGTCGCATACTACGTTTAGGTCACTTTGACCTTGACCTTTGTCCTCAACTATAAAATATGTGTATGATTGTATGTAACTCATTTTATCCTGTGTATATTTCATTTACCACATCAGCTAGGAATAGCAAATTTGGTTTGCGAGTATCTCTTTGGATGATGGAGTGTCGCATACTACATTTAGGTCACTTTGACCTTGACCTTTTACCTCAATTGTGAAAAGTGTGTATGTTTGTATATTGTCCAGATTATATTTCTTTTACCATATCAGCTAGGAATAGCAAATGTGGTGTGTTAGTACATGATTTGATGGCAGAGTGTCCCTTACTACTTTAAGGTCACTGTGATCTTGGCCTTTGACCTCAATTATAAAATGTATGTTTGTTTGTATGTATGTAACTCATTTTGTCCTTAGTAAACTTTGGCCATGAAACTTCAGACATCATCCCTTTTAAAAGGTCATTGTTAGTATTAATACAACTGAGCGAGGGTATTCACATCATCTGCGGTGTCTCGTTCATTATTATTATTATCCCCTGCCGAAAGGCAGAGGGATACTGTTTTAGGTCTGGCTGTCCGTGCGTGCGTCACGTTTTCCGTCCGCAACTGTATCTGCGAAACCTACAAACAGATTTGGATTAAACTTGGTATACTTATTTGTCATCATAGGAGCACCGTGGGAAATCAAATTTTTTTCAGAAAATTTTAGGAATTTATGAGTTATCTGCCCTTTTTGTGTTAAAAATGCCGTCCGTCACGTTTTCCGTCCGCAACTGTATCTCCGAAACCTATAAACAGATTTGGATTAAACTTGGTATACTTATTTGTCATCATAGGAGCACCGTGGGAAATCAATGTTTTTTTCAGAAAACTTTAGGAATTTATGAGTTATCTGCCCTTTTTGTGCTAAAAATGCCATATTTAACAGTTTTTACACTCTAGCAACTACAGTATTCAACATATTTTGTTTATACTTGCACACATTGTCTATAAGTACAAGTTCTTGCAGGTGTGCAATTATTGTAAAAAAAGGATACTTGTGACAAGAGTTATCTGCCCTTGATGTACTTAGAAATGCTAGAAAATGCTTTATTTTGGTATTGTTTACATACTAGAGCCTATAAATATTTATGGATTTTTGAAAAAACTTTCTTGAATTATGTATGGCTATTAGTTTTCAAATGAATTTGATTATTGTTGAAAACAGAGAAATTAGTCATGAGTTATCTGCCCTTGATAAGTAAAAAAGCCATATTTAACTGTTTTTACTCTCTGGCAACTACAATTATGAATGGATTTAAATGATACTTGCACAGGATGTCTATAAGTAAAAGTTCTTGAAGGTGTGCAATTATTGTCAAAAAAGGATACTTGTGGCAATAGTTATCTGCCCTTGATGTACTTTGAAATGATAGAAAATGCTTTATTTTAAAATTGTTTACATTCTAGTATCTATAAATATGCATGAATTTTGATAAAACAAATTCTTAAACTATGTATGGCTATTAGTTTTCAAATAATTGTTATCATTTTTGAAAACGGAGAAACTAGTCAACATTTATCTGCCCTTGATGAGTCAAAAAAAACATATTTAACAGTTTTTACCATCTAGAAACTACAGTCTTTAATGGATTTTGATTTAACTTACACATGATGTATATAAATATAAGGGTAGCAATTATTGTCAAAATAGGATACTTTGTGGCAAGAGTTATCTGCCCTTTATGTACTTAGTAATGCTCAACATGGCTTTATTGTTTACATGCTATTGTGTACAAATGTGAATGGATTTTGAAAAAAAAATTAAATCATATATGGCGATTATTTATAGAATGAGTTTCAATTATTATCGAAAATGTGCAAATTAGTCAAGAATACTCTGCCCTTGATGAGTTGAAAATGTGTTTACACTCTAGTAAATTCTACAGTTCTGAATTTTTTTTAATAATACTTGCACACAATTATAAGTTCTTGAAAGTGTTTAATTACTGTTGAATTTGAATCAAGAGTTACCTGCCCCTGTCATACTTAGATTTATAATGCTACAAACGGCTTTATTTTTTGTATTGTTTAGGCTTTAAAGTGTACAAAATTGAATGGATTTTTATAAAACTTTGTAAAAAGCTTTTGAATGTTGATCTTTAAAGACAGGTGATCACCATTTGCCCCTTCCTCCCACAATAAAGTTTGCCACTTTCTTCTGGACAATCGCTGCGGCAGGGGATATCAGCTCTAAGGTGCTTGTTATTATTATTATTATACCAGATATCATTGGTTTATAATATCTGATATTATCTATTTGATATTTCAACAATTTCAAAATAGTATCACTATCAGGACAAAAAAGACAAGTACATATAAGACAATATTTTATTTTAAATGATCATTTTAAATGATCAAAATCCACATAGATTTTGAGTTTGGTCATATTTTTACAAGTTTTAGATACTATGGACAAAGTCAAACTCTACCGAACGTACACATCTGTTAGGTTTAAGCTAAACCAATTTATTAATTGAATGCATATGAAAATTAATAATTTAAGTATAATAAGGTTTTAACTATGTCACCTTATACCTGTATATTGCATAAATCCAGACATGTCACTGTCAGAACTGTATTCTAAATAGTCAAACCTGACTATTATATAAACAACATTTCTTTGAAAAAGCATACAGGATACCAAAGACTGGGGACCACTAAATGCAAGTTAAAAAAACATGCAGAAACCTCGGTGCTGGAACTTCCTGTATTGTTTTTATCCAGCATTTAGCAACCACCAGTATTAGAAGACTGCTAATGCCTAATGGGCATACTATTTAATTGTCACTTGATACAGGTTTAACTGTAGCATATATGTTCACTGTTCAATTTTATAATTTTGTGTATACATGTATATCTATACGTTATCAGTTGTTTGATTGAGTACTTTTTAAAATGAAATAACACTGTTGAACTGTTATTAGAAGCTAGTTGTTGTTTGTTTATCCCCTTCATCAGTAAAAGAAAGTGAACTAGTCTCAATCAACATGTTCAGTTGCCATAAGCTGAAGCAGTAAGGATGTCTGAAATAACTAGTGACTGCATTAAGGTAGTACAACTCTAATGAGATTGGGGAAACATGTTGGCACTCAATGTAGAGATATTGAGTACAGGAACAACCGACACCGACCATGGTTTGGTACAGTCTATCTGTTGACAACAATGGTTGAGTGTTGTATGTAGAATACGGATGTAGATCAAAATTGGTCCAATCTCATTTAAAGTTGTACATGTTCTAACCTATTGCATAATTAGGTAGTTCTAAAAGCTCTCATATCAGGATGGAGTAAAGGCACCAGAAAGCTTACTTAAAAGGTTACTAAGTGAAAAGTAGCCTTGTCAATGACTTCAGTTTTTGGCATTCATTTGATTGCTGTAAGAAATTTAATTTTAAACATCCCCATCCGCCCATAATGATATAGTGACTGATCTGTGCATGCTTCAGTCCATCTGTCCGTCAGTGTGTGTACCGATTGTTTGGAGAATATTTTCTTTATATCACATCAGCTAGAGCCACTAGCTGATGTGTTATAGAAAATACAATTGTATATATTTTGTGTGTGAGTATATTTCCCAATGGCGGCGTGTCGCATACCATTTCTAGGTGGTATAGTGTAGGGAATAAGCTCCAGACAAGCAATTTATCATGATTGAAATCAAAGAGAAATTTACATGGTCATTGTGACCCTCGATCTGAATAATAAAAAAAAACTTGTCTGAAACTTAAAAACTTGTCTGAAGCTTATTTCCTACTACCACATCACATATACCAAACTTGGTATGTCAGTATATCTTGAGATGACAGTGTCACATAACAATTGCAGGTTACTGTGGCATTGATGTTGAACTTATAACCCTAAAAATAGAAAAAAAAATCCTTTTATTTGGATCATATATCCTATACCATATCAACTACATATTCCAAATTTGGTGTGTAGGTACATCCTAAAGATTTTCTGCGCATATTTAACAATACCAGTACATCGCATGGTATAGGGATACCAACATTGATGTGTGGTTACTCTTAGGATGGTGGAGCGTAACAAATGAACCAATTACAGGCTGTACATTCTGACAAAAAGGCAATGTACATATAAAAGGCCACGGAAAAGGTTGCTTCGAGTCGTGTCTCCCAATAATTTTGCCAATATTAGTTGCAGATTTTTTATATTGATGTTAGCATTTTACCCGTTTTAATGAGAAAAAACGCCCCCAAGAACGCACCAGTGACCATCTAGAAAATACACCCCCTCCATAGTAACTGTGTGTACACGGACCGGAGGGGTAGAAATAGGTTTTACGGTTAATAGCCGCATTACAACGTCGAAGATGTTAATCCTATGTTATTACCAATTAATTTAATTTTCAGTACATAACAGAGTTTTATTTCACGTAAACTTTACAGTTTCTAGTGATTACAAATCTCTTTATACTAGTGGTAAGCTTGTGTCCGATGGATGGACCTATTGAGACAAAATAAGCTAAACCGCGCTCGTTACCCTGGACCATCTGCCGAGTGTCGCTCGAAAGCGGAGTAAACCTTTGAATATTTACATAGATTTATATTAGTATTTTGCCTGTTGTAAATGCGCACATCGCCCCCAGAACGCACAACAGATAATCTAGGAACAAGGTTTTCCCGAGGGAGCATGCCCCGGACCCACTATAGTAAGACTACGTCCACAAATTTTACATGTGACCCCCCCCCCCACACACACACACAGGTGCTTTGACCCCCCCCCCCCCCACCCCCTCGCTGCTACCCCCATAAATCTTTCAAAATGAGTCAAAATACATCCATATGTTCAACAAACAACCTTAACAAATGTTTCAAGAAGTTTAAAAAATTTTTTTTTTTCGTATCATGTATTCAGGAAATGTTCTTTTATGATGATTATTGAATGTATGGATATATTTTGGGGTATTTTATCAACGTTTGGTGGTGTTGGGGGGGGGGGGGGGGGTAGCAGCTGGGGGTAATGTCATAGCTACGGGCCGAATGCCTATGCCCCCCCCCCCCCCCCAAACACACACACACATGCACACACATCCCACCCCAATCGCAAATTGCTACCTATTTGACGACAGGTGACCACGTGAAGCAGGTTAAAAGTAAAGCAGAATGCGTCTTAAAGACATCTTCTGACGACCTTTCGATCAGAACGCCTTGCCAGACAATTTCCTTGCACAAAGCATGGATCTTATGGACATGTGGGTAGCAAAGAACCATTGAAGCTTCTCGTGTGAGACCCAAGCTTTATATTTGATAGTTTGGTTAGAAATAACCATTGAAAATCACCAGAGCATGAGTATAATCTGAGCCTCACCTGGTAAATTGATATGTGATGCATGCTTTGACAGTTAAAATTCACACCTCTCCAGACAATGGGGAGGGGGGGGGGGGTAGTCCATCAAAGGATAAAGAAAAACTACATGTATGAATATGTATGCGAATAAGTTGGAAATATTTTCTCTAGAGAAATAAATTAAATGTGAAAATGTGTACTTATTTAGTTCCGGGTTGGAGCAGATTGAGCGTAAAGACAGAGTTATCTTTAACCAGGATCGGCACCAAATTATTCGGGATTTTTACCCCTTGACCACTTTATTATCGTCTGCTCAGTATGGTTCCCTGCAAGACAACGTCTGTCCTTGAAACGGCGTTTTTGTGGCGTTTATCTGGAAATTTGGTTTGGTTACTATAATAATAGTATAATTGGCAAGAATGTTGGGATCCCTCTGATCAGGGTCTACACATTTTCATAGGTCAGACCGTCTATTGTACTTTTCACATGTACACTGTCATAAATGACAAGTACAATGGTTCTAGGGTTGAATGTATCAAGCCGATTACTGTCTGTTTATCATCAAAACATACAATAAAATTCGTGCAGCTAAGGTTTATATATTAACGGAACGACTGTCGTGCGAATAAGCTTTCTATAACCCGTACGACTAGTTTAGGAACGACCGTCGTGCGAATAAAGCTTTCTAATCCGCACGACTGTCGTGCCGATAAAAATCCTTAAGAACGTGATCAGCACGGCCGTCGTTTCGATAGCCTGTGAAGGTGAATGATTTCTCGTCCAATGAAATCCGAGCTTACAACTTCGCCTCCAATTGGTCAAATTATCGAATGAATATTTTTTCGCAAGTTACATGTGTTGCAAAAGTATTTTGTTTGTTCAATAAAAATATTTATGTTCAATAAAATATATTTACTCAAATTTTTTAGTTTTTTGAGTTATTGCACAAATTATTTTTTTATTGAACACATATTTGTCAGATAGAATGAATAATTTTTTTGATGAACAATTATTTTCATTTATAGAATAAATATTTTTTTTGTTGAACAATTATTTTCATTTATAGAATAAATAATTTTTTATTGAACCATTATTTCTTTTTGCAACACTTCACATGCCATAGATTTATATCTAATCTAAACATGCGTCACAATTGCACCAAACATCTTATCAAATCGATAGTACGAAACAATTTTGAAGCAGCCTTTTAACCCTTTCAACCTCTTTGACACCATAAAGCGCATTTGCAAACAGTTTTGATCCTGATCAGACCCGCATTACACAGCGTCTGATCAAGATCAAAAGTGTTTGTCACGTGTCTTGAAACTACATCAGTTGTACTGCCTTAAATCTAACTTTGACACGATATTGCAGACAACAATATTGAAGCAGATGACAACATGGCGGTGAAGGGAGTAAAAACTTCACGATAAATTTGATCATGAAAGGTTTAATGTTCTTTACATAAATGCAGTCAAAAAGTGACAGCATAGTATAGCAGGGTATGTCAAACCCATACTGTGGAGAATCTGTTATTCTTTCCCGTTTAAACGCAAACGTACGCAAACGCAAAGCACTAAAACGTAGAAAAGAACAACTTTTGGACAATTCTGATATATCATGTTTATCTTGGTGGCAAACAGTTTGGAGCCTGATCAGACGCCGGGTTACCCGGCGTCTGATCTGGCTCCAAACTGTTTGCACTGCAAATAATAGTTTTAGTGTAACGCGTTTATTGGGAAAGAATAAAACATTCTCCACTGTACCACAAAAGCACTTCAAACCCATCAAACATTAATCAATGTCTTGTAGAATATCATTTCGTTGTTGTTTTACAGACGGGTGGAATATCACATTATTAACAGAAAATACATGTACCCATTTTCCTAACCATAGGCATTCGGCCCGTTGGCTATGACACTACCCCTAGCTGCTATAACCCCCTCCACCACCACCAAACGTGGATAAAATACCCTAAAATCTATCCATACATTCAATAATCATCATAAAAGAACATTTCCTGAAGTTTCGTGAAATTTAAAAAAAAACATTTGTTTGCTAATTTATAAGTAAAATAGTAAAGGCTGCCATGAAAAAGCGCCTTGCAGAAGCAACCCTCAAGTTCCCAACCCTGTCATTTTGTCAAATCTTGGACGATCTGGACAGATGATGGCTCATTATTTACAGCAAACAGTTTTCTTTGACGATAATTGGTAAAAAATTCAAAGCAATCGGCGAACACGCGCATGGGGACTCGACGGGTGGGGAGACCCCTTATTCGGAAACCACCTGTCACGCAAAATTTTCCCAAACAAACGACTGGTTGCCCAGTCAAACTATTACCATTCTAGCGAACCCGAGAACCAGCTTCAAAGCAGGAAATGACGCAAAAGTCAAGCGCCTCAATTTGTCGTATTCGAATCAGGACAACCATAGCGTTAGTTGGACGTGTTGTCAACAGGTTCTATTCGAATCACCACTTGATGTTTTCCGTTGACAAAATGTTGTCAAAACATCAAATCGTTGACCACAATTTCGATTCGAGTCGGGTCAAAACGTTGTCATCAGTAAATCTTCGAGCATTTGCTCCGCCTAGTTTTCGTTGACAACAAATTGAATGATTCGAATACGACCAATGATATCATATCCGTTTGTCAACCGAAACTAAACGAAAGTTATCTAAAAATTTATTTCGTAACAGAAATGCTCATTTACCGATAATTCAAAAGGTATTTATTATATATTTCATTTTCTATTAATTACCCGTACCATGGTGTAATGCATGGTCGCAAATGCACTTGTGAATGACTGACGAACAAGTCCAAAAATTAAGGTGACAGAAGGATTCCGATATAAGGTGCCTATCGAACTTTTTATTTCTTCACTTGTGCTCGTGTCTTGCTTGGGCTGTGAGCTAACTTTCTTTGAACAGAACTGTTAAATGTAAATAATAAGCCATCATTTGTCAAAATCGGCCCAAAAATGACAAAATGACAAGGTTGGGAAGTTGATGGCCCTGAATACACATCCACCTTTTCATTGTATACATACATGATACGAAAAAAATAATTTTTTTTTAAACTTCTTGAAACTTCATGAAACTTCTTGAAACATTTGTTAAGGATGTTTGTTGAACATATGGATGTATTTTGACTCATTTTGAAAGTTTATGGGGGTGGGGGGGGGGGGGGGGGGTCATAGCTTACGCGCCGAAAACCTGTGTTCCTAACATATAAATTCAGTAAGCTAACGTATAAATTAGTTCAAAATGAAAGAGAAACGTCTACTCCAGTGTTTGTCCCTCAGGGGAGGTAGAACTGAGGTCCCTGTCAATTACATGTTAAACTTGTGCGCTCACAGTGCATCTTGAAGTAACTCTATTATGAATCATTTTGAAGAGGTTAATACAATATGATTGACTTTTGCTTATCTGACAAAAGTGAGACAAACATAGTACTGAAGGCTGTGTCATACGCAACCGCACGAAACTCCAACAACATCATTAACCTATTCGCGCCCAGTGGTTTCTTTCATGCTTATTTATTGGATTAGTCCAGTTTTATATACAGGTTCCTGGTCTAAAATTCCATTTTCGTTTTCTTTTATATTGAAAAAGTTGCATAGTAAATACAGTTGGCTGTAGGATGGACTCATAGTTATTTAGATAAATAAACAGAGGGTACGATTGTTTAGCTATTTTTACTGAGCAAGTTTTCTTGTTTGTGCTTCACGTATACCAAAGTATATGTCTCTTACCGAATCACTTTTAATGTGCAATCTGAGTGTCAAACAGTCTTAACCCAGTTTAGATGTCGAGATATTTTGCATACCGCTTGGACCCAAATGGTTGGCATTATTTATCAATATACAGTCGAACCTCGATACTTCGTACTCGCTTAACCCTTTACCTGATAGCATTGTTTCTAGTATTGAAGATATGTGACTACTTAAAGCAGGTTAAAAGTAAAACAGAATGCGCCCTAAGGCGCATTCTGCTTTACTTTCAGCCTGCTTTAAGCTATTAACTGCTAGAATAAGGAAAGTATTAAATATGACACATATTCATTACGGTATAATTTGGAACTATTTCCTTCAGCGGATGAATAAAATGCATGTGCTAAAAGTCGCTTCTATAAGGGAAAGGGTTAAACCGACCTTACCAGTATTTCATCAGTTCAATTTTGATAACTCGATCTCATTTAAGTTACACATAGATATATCGATATATATGTATGTTCGAACTAAATCGAGTTAATGAGCGAGTTGACTGTATGTTATTAGCATGAGAAGAGTGTACCCAATCAACAAATTAACATATACCATTCCTGTGAATATAACTTTTGTCCTGTGCAAACAGTTTAGACTCTGATCAGATGGCTCTTTGCATAAAGGAGCCATTTTTCCAGGGTATGTTTTATGGGTAAATGTGTTAACAGCTTGCCTCTTGCTTTATAGTCTAGTTTTGGTTCAGGATCAGCTAAAACTCGTAAAGCATGATAAATGTTAAGCTATTGAATCCGAGTGAGGGGCATTTGTGCTTTAAATAAAACAGTGACGAATTTGTAAACTGCACTTGCCATATGCAAACAGTGTACACCCAATCTGGAAACAATGCATGGGGACCTTCTGTCCAGGCTCTGCGATATTTTTAATTGACAGTATGGTGAAAATAATACTTGAAAGTCAAACAATACGCTCGATTTATTCGGAAACTAGAATTTACCTTTTGAAGTTTCGTTGCCTAATAAGTTGACATAAACAATTTATCTGGATTGAATGCTACAGAGAAGAAGATGTTATTATTTCCAGTTTAAACGCAAACGAAATGCAAACGCAACGCACTAAAATGGAGAAATTGGCAACTTTTTTATTACTCTAACTAGTCATTTAAATATGAGTTGCAACCAATTTGGAGCCTGATCAGACGCCGGGTTACCCGGTGTCTGATCTGGCTCCAAACTGTGTGCATTGGAAATAATGGTTTTAGCGTCAACACGTTTGTTTGGAAAGAATAACGTCTTCTCAACTGTAACGTATGACATTTTGACTGTGCTTCATATCAAAGGGGCAAATACACGGTAATATATGAAACAAGTTAAAATCAGGCACAGTAGAAAATAAGATGTACATGTATAGTACGATGATGTTCAGTAGAAGAGTCGTTATTCGTCCCAGTTTTAAACGAAACTTAACTCAAACTCTATCCAATCAAAATAGAAAATGACTGACCATTTGTCAAACTATGTGTGGCGAACAGTTTGGGACCTGACCAGACGCCGTGTTACCCGTCGTCTCGCCTGGCTCCGAACTGTTTTCAACGGACATAGTTTTTTAACGAAGAGCGTTTACTCGGAAAGAATAACACCTTTTCCTCTGTATATTCATATGACTGGTATACATATTACAGTTGAGAAAACGTTATTCTTTCCCGTTTAAACGCAAACGAAACGCAAACGCATTGTAATAAATTACAGAATATGACAACTTTTTGACAATTCTATATGTTCATTTTAATCTGAGTGGCAAAACAGTTTCGAGCCTGATCAGACGCCGGGTTACCCGGTGTCTGATCTGGCTCAAAACTGTTTGCAATTGGAATAATAGATTGAGCGTAAACGCGTTTATTGGGAAAGAATAACATTTTCCCCACTGTACCTCCGTGATGATGTGCATCTTATAGTGTCATATTACTATGTCTAGACGTAGATTATATATCTATCTGTTCAGCCTCGAGTGTCACACGCAATGCTAGATCACAATTTAGGTTTTAGTCATTTAGAGTACCAACATGTAAGAAACATTTACAATGTCATAACTTCAGTATATCAATAATTAAGGTGTCGACAATGCTTACTGACTAGAACTGCATGCTAAAGATAAGACTGGACAATTTTAGAGAAAAATCGTGGATATTTTCTTTCAATTGTTTGCACTTATCTGTTACTACATCGATTCTAATGTTTCTATGTACAGTGGAGAAAACGTTATTCTTTTCCAATAAACGCGTTTACGCTAAAACTATCATTTGCAGCGCAAACAGTTTGGAGCCAGATCAGACGCCGGGCAACCCGGCGTCTGATCAGGCTCCAAACTGTTTGCCACCAAGATAAATATGAATTATCAGAATTATCAAAAAGTTGTACTTTTCTACGTTTTAGTGTTTTGCGTTTGCGTACGTTTGCGTTTAAACGGGAAAGAATAACAGATTCTCCACTGTATATTGCATTCATAGACGTCGTCTGCATTTTTGTGTTTTTGTTTTGTTTTTTGTTTATATTAACCCTTATCATGAATAATTGTCTTCGGTTTCATATAATTATAACAGTTAAACAAACAGTGCAGAATCTAATTAACTGATAACCTTATTTCCAGCATGCCTAAAAAGTGTTTGAAAGATAATTCAAACGAATTTTCACAATGTACCGGAATTGGAAGAAGTCAACTGTTTATATAAAAAACGCTTGAATAAATAAAACACTTATTAGAGTTGAATTGTATTTTATTGCAGAATCACATAGCAATATATCTATGTATAGATAACAAAATATTCGAAAACACACAATAACTAGCTTTGTTTACAATAATTGTCATGTGCTCCATTACCTAAAGGCATACTCGTTATCTATAAGTAACATTCAAAAGCAGACTCCATTTATGAAAATAATTCATCGAGCTTTATTCACAACTCCAACGAAAAGTTGTTCAGCTAAAGCGTAAAAAATATGATAACTTTGTGCGTTTCATCAGATTCCAAACTGTTTGACACTCTAATGCTAAGTGCCACTCAAGGAACATGCTTCAGGAATACTCTGATTAGGGTCTACACTTTTTGTAAAATAATCATTCTAGAAAAGAAAGCATTAATTTTCCATTTACATCTAGTTAACCCTTTACCCCATAAATACGCCTTTTTTCGCCCTTTGATTTATTTCTCCACTGAGGAAAATAGTTCAAAATGATACAGTAATGAAAATGTACATATATGACAAGAACTATTTTCTACAGATTCTAGCAGATGGTAGCTTAAAGCAGACTGAAAAGTAAAGCAGAATGCGCCTTAAGGCGCATTCAGCTTTACTTTCAACCTGCTTTAACTGATCACCTATTTTCAAAACTAGACTCAGGCTATGGGGTAATGAGTTAAAAACTTTATTACATTAGAATATAAACCGACTTGTACTGCTACTCGGCGTCTTATTTAGATCTGAGCTGTTTTATAGGTTATCCCAAATATCCCCTTAGAGTGTTAAAAGAGTATTTATTGTGACAAGAACTAGATTTGATCAATATCACGTAAAACCAGACATATATAAGACATTCCTTATATTCTGATTTATCATGCTTTACTTATCCCTTGAGGAACATAGCAATATGAAATATCACTAGCGGTTACATGTACTGCAAAATTGAGTTTTGCAATTATGGTACATGTACAGTGGAGAAAACGTTATTCTTTCACAATAAACGCGTTTACGCTAAAACTATTATTTCCAGTGCAAACAGTTTGGAGCCAGATCAGACGCCGGGTAACCCGGCGTCTGATCAGGCTCCAAACTGTTTGCCGCCAAGATAAACATGAATTATCAGAATTGTCAAAAAGTTGTACTTTTCTACGTTTTAGTGTTTTGTGTTTGCGTACGTTTGCGTTTAAACGGGAAAGAATAACAGATTCTCCACTGTATATGACATGGTTCGATAGAACATGTAGAGAGTATGATATTACTTCCTGTACGAAACAAAAGACATACAATACAATGAACTGAACAATTACAGTTTCTTGAAAGGATTGCTGATTCCTAAAGTTCTGAGATGAAGGCAAATTGGAGTCTAATATGGTCACAAACTGTATGTAGAGGACAAAATATTTGCAGCATACATGTAGATGCTTTCATAGGGGAAAGTCATGTATTCTACATGTACCTCCTTAAAATAAACTATTACCATGCAGAAGGGAATATATCATTATTTCCCATTCAAACACAAATAAACGCAATATAGTAAAATGTAGAAATGTACAAGTCATTGCAGATGTTAACACTTTATTTCAATCTGAGTGCCAAACAGTTAAGAATCCAAGTTACTGTGACCAGGCCCAAGTGTTATTTAACCCTTTACCACATAAATACTCCTTTTCACGCCTTTAATTTACTCCTCCACTGAAGAAAACAAATCAAATTTATACAGTCATGGATATACACCACAAAAAATATTTTCTATACTCTAACAGATGGTAGCTTAAAGCAGGCTGGAAGTAAAGCAGAATGTGCCTTAAGGCACATTCTGCTTTTCGTTCAACCTGCTTTAAGTAGCAGCCTATCTTCAAAACTAGATACAGGCTATGGGGTAATGAGTTAATTTATTTTCTATTACAAACCCGTTTTTTTGGAAATAATAAAACCTTCCTCATTGTGTTTTTACTGATTCAATACCATACAACACGAGGCAAAACTTGGTCTTTCCCGTGTAAACGGAACAAACGAAAAACATTGAGCAACCACAAGTCGAACGTTACAGGTGTTTTTCTTTTTAAATAGTTGATGGTTCATTTTGTATCTGAGAGTAAATCTGATCTTGCACTGAGGAACAGAGTAACCGTGGAAAAGATGTTTTTAGTCCGTAAAAGCGCGTTAGCGCTAATTCTATTTAACCCTTTAACCCATAGCCTGTTTCTAATAGTTCAGATATGTGACCTATTAAAGCAGGCTGAAAGTAAAGCTTACTTTAAGTTATTATCTGCTAGTATATAGAAAATATTTCTTATAGTACATATTCATGACAGTATAAAAAGGAACTATTTTCTTTGGCGGATGAATAAAATGAATGCGCTAAAAGTCGCTTCTATAAGGGAATGGGTTAAGCAGGCTCCAAACTATTGCCCTCAGATAAAGCAAAAATCGTCAGATTGTTCAGAAACGTTAATTTCTCAGTGTTACAGTGGAGAAAATTTTATTCTTTCCAAACAAACGCGTTAACGCTAAAACTATTATTTCCATTGCAAACAGTTCGAAGCCTGATCAGACGCCGGATAGTCCGGCGTCTAATCAGGCTCCAAACTGTTTGCCACTCAGATAAAAATAGAAAGTAAGTATTTTCAAAAAGTTGTGTTTTCTATATTTTAGTGTTTGGCGTTTGCGTTTAAACTGGAAAGAATAACATATTCTCCACTGTATCGCATTTTGTTAAGTTTCGTTTTTACAAAAGGAAAAACGATACTTTCACCCTTGTATTTGGTCAAAACAATTCAGCAATGGACACCTTTTCGTGAAAAAACAACTAACAGATTTGTTGAGAAAGAGTATCGGTTACTCCTGTTGAGTGATACTAATTAACAAGTTTGTCAAAAAGACAACAGTTCACGCCTTTCTTACAGTGGAGAATCTGTTATTCTTTCCCAATAAACGCGTTTACGCTAAAACTATTATTTGCAGTGCAAACAGTTTGGAGCCAGATCAGACGCCGGGTTACCCGGCGTCTGATCAGGCTCCAAACTGTTTTCCACCAAGATAAATATGAATTATCAGAATTGTCAAAAAGTTGTTCTTTTCTACGTTTAAGTGTTTTGCGTTTGCGTACGTATGCGTTTAAACGGGAAAGAATAACAGATTCGCCACTGTAACTCAACATTTAGCATTTAATAGAATCTGGATTGTAACAATTGTGTCGTTTGCTGTTCGAATCGGCCCAGAGCGAGTCGTATGGGTATTCTTGAGTGACGCTGCTGGCGTCATCTAATTGCTTTAGCTGAAAAGATAAAACCAATAAAAACTGATTTCAAAATTACCAGATGTGATTTTGCTGAAATACCGTTTTCTAGAGTTTTACGAGTTTTACATATGTTTGTACTCTTAATATTTCGGATTTAGTCATCCTTCTGTTTTCACTCTACCCCTTCACTGCCGTGACGTGATGTGCTTTAAACAATTGTCGGCTGTTTGAATTTCAAATTTAAATTCTATATATTTTGACATATTAAGATATATTAGCATGAATGACAAACAGGTATCCGACGTCTGATCAGGATCCAAACTGATTACAAATAGAAATTGTATTCGGGATAGTGCAGCAAATGGGTTAATAAACTAAACTACGAATAAGTGCCAAATGTATTTAGGAGCTTTTTGCATTTGTTTGGAGCCAATATACTGTTTAAAAGTTTTGTAAGTTGTTCAGTATTTGATTTAATTGCTAGAAGACGTTTATATCTCCCATTTACATGTAACAAAACGCAAACACATTACAATGTGTTATAAGGTACAAAATTTAAAAGGTACAGTTGTATAATCCGGGTGGGAAACAATTCGGAGACAGCTCAGACACCGTGTTACTCGGCGCCAGGTCTAACTCCAAGCTGTTTGTAATGTATATGTTTTTTTCAGTCATATAGCGACGTCTAGCTTCCACAAGCCAGCAGGTAAGTGAACCAATATGATAAATGCGGAGTGTCCAGCTCTGGGTCCAATGTTATAAAGCATTGAAGTTGAGTCTAAGATCATTCTCAATCATTTGATTGGTCAGATTTGAGCCTAGGCTCAAATATGACCAATCAAATGCTTGAGAACAACTTCAGACTCAACTCAAAAGCTTTATAACCTTGGAGTCAGGATTCAAACCAACAGCGGTGAGAATATATGTAAATTGTCAGACACAATGAGTTCCGTTTTTAAAGAAACGTGTTTCGTTTCCAACTCAACTAGTAAATTATACCTGCTCCTTTGTTAGTTCCCAGCCAGCAGATGCACCACAATTATCCTCTAGTTGAGCCAGTGACGTCACACCAACAATTACCGAAGCAACAACAGGTTTCTCAAGCAACCATCTCAGGGCAACTTGAGGGACAGTCTTGCCTATAGACGGAACATACAATATAAATACAGTAGAACCTCTCTATTACTACCACTAAGTTGTGTCAAATATAAGTCGTTTAAGACAGGTGACTGCTTAACACAATGCGAAAGTGAAACAGAAAGCTCCTACAGGAGCTTTCTGTTTCACTTCCACATTGTTTTAAGCTGTCACCTGTCCTTTATACAGACAAATAACGTTCTTTTTAGTGGTCGTAATAGAGAGGTTCTACTGTAATGTAAAATGCTGTAGATGGACAGAATATATAAACAGTTGATAGTGAGGTTAATCATGTGTCAACCCTTTCCCTCATAAATGCGCATTTTGGCGCCTTTAATTGATTCCCCCAATAAAGAGAACAGTTACAATTTATACACTCATGAACATAAATAATTCCAAAGAGGTTTCTCTGCTCTGGATCAGGCATGAATAGATAGGTTCTTTCCAAGGTAAAGGAAAAACACTTGTTGCCCTGAGTACAAAGAACCTATCTACTCATGAAGATAAATGTTACATCAGATAATATCAGATGATATGTTAAAGCAGGTTGAAAACAAAACAGAGTGTGCCTTAAGGTACATTATGCTTTATATTTAATCTGCTTTAATTGGTTACCTATTATCAAAATTAGAAACAGGCTTTATGGTGATTGGTTAACTAGAACCTCTTATAACAGGTAACTAGTCAATTTTGTATTAACTAAACCCTCTTTTAATAAAATTAACCGTTCATAATGAGCATGATTGTACCTTTTGACTTTATATGTAAATATTCATGTCATGCCCAGTTCAAAAGAAATAAAATATTCTATTCTCTGCTGGTATGCTGTCTCCTTTTGAGCAGCCTCTTAATATAACTGTAGCTACAGTGGAGAATCTGTTATTCTTTCCCAATAAACGCGTTTACGCTAAAACTATTATTGAAGTTGAAGAACCTCTCCCACCGTCGGAAGCGACCCCTGGCGCCTTGCTATACGCCAATTTAGCTAAGGCTTATAACCGGTAACTGTCAATCTACACAGTGATGCATAGCAGGATTATCCTCTCCTGGGTACAGGCCTGGGCGAGTCTATGGAGAAACTGTGCTGCCCATACATCAGAATCCCCCTCTCGGTCTTGCTGGTAGAGTCCAGTGCAAAGGAGGGACCAGTACAGCTGGGACCAGGTCGACTGCAGTACCGTAGCTGCCAGAAGAGCGATGAGTACAGCGCTGGACTGCCTGCGGGGGTCGCTTCCGACGGTGGGAGAGGTTCTTCAACTTCACTGGACAGCGACCGCACGCCTCAAGCTGAGCAGCCCTCAGCCAATTAGGTGTTGTCTCGCCACTGGCCACCTGCCTCATTGGGCGCATGGGGCTTAGGATCACTCTGACAAGTGGACAGCAATTCTGCACCAAAGAAAACAAACAGAACAAAGACACCAGCACTTCGGCTTTGGTGCTGGAATGTCAGGACGATGACGACTGGCTTGTCATCTGAATTTCAAGCCATCTCTGACCTTCGAAAGACCGCTATAATCAACAATGAGCTGTCACGCCTACAGATAGACATTGCTGTACTTCAAGAGACTCGTTTAGCGGAGTCTGGCAGCATCAGGGAGTCAAATTATACATTTTTTCTGGCAAGGCAAGAATGATTAGGAGAAACGAGAGTACGGAGTAGGCTTTGCAGTCAAGAACTCATTGCTGGACAAAGTGCAAATTGGTAGTTCTGCCACCGAGCGCTTGCTCTCTCTACACTTGAACTCAACGGATGGACCCATCAACCTACTTTGCGTCTATGCCCCCACACTCATGGCATCTGACGACGTCAAGGACCAATGCTACAGTCAACTCGATGCCCTCCTGAAAGAATTTCCCGACAAGGAAGAAATCAGAGTGTTGGGCGATTCCAATGCTCGTGTTGGCAGTGACAACGACGCTTGGCCAGATTGCCTTGGTAAATTCGGTGCAGGCAAATGTAACGACAATGGGCAACGCTTGTTAGAAATCTGCTCATACCACAACCTATGCATCACCAACACCTACTTTGGCACCAAGCCCCATCACAGAGTATCGTGGAGTATCTAACCAGACGCAGCAGCCTCAAAAACTTTCTTGTCACAAGATCATACCACAGTGCTGACTGCGATACGGATCACTCACTTGTGTGCTGTAATGTCAAACTTCTGCCAAAGAAACTCCACCACTCCAAGCAACAGGGTTATCCAAAGATAAATATCAGTAAGACCCAGCGGGCGACTCTCTCAGACAAGTTTGTCGAACAGTTCACCGCCAAGTTCGAAGCTGATTACGACATGTTAGCGTCTGAACAATGGGACAACCCGAAGAATGTCACTCACAGAATTGCACTAGGTGTCTTCGGAAAAAAGAGAGGAGCAAAATAGATCGATTGGTTTGAAGAGAACTCGGAGCAACTATCTCCCTTGATTGAAGCCAAGCGCAGAGCACTACAAGATCACAAGGACAATCCCTCGGCAGAAACCCTAAGCGCTCTTAGATCAGCGCGTGCCTCTGTTCAGAAGTCAGTGAGGTCCTGCATCAATCAACATTGGAGAAATCTCTGTCATTCCATTCAGCAAGCAGCAGACACAGGCAACATTGGGGACATGTACGGAGGAATTAAAAAGGCAGTTGGGACAACCATTCACAAAACGGCACCACTGAAGTCGAAAACAGGTGAAGTGATTACTAAAAAAGGCAAAACAGTTGGACAGGTGGGTTGAACACTACTCAGAGCTCTACTCAAAAGAAAACTTAGTTCAGCAATCAGCCCTTGACGCAACTGAGCAACTTCCTCTGATGCCTGGACTCGATGAACTCTCTAAAGCCATCGACAATCTGCCATCAGGAAAAACACCAAGAAAGGACAGAGTTCCTGCCGAGGTCATAAAGAGTGGTAAAGCTGGATTACTAAAACCTCTCCACAAGCTTCTGATCCAGTGCTGGACCGAGGGTGCTGTACCCCAAGACATGCGGGATGCGAACATTGTCACGCTCTATAAGAACAAAGGTGATAGAAGCGATTGCAATAACTATCGTGGAATCTCTCTTCTAAGCATAGTGGGAAAACTGTTTGCACGCATCGTCCTACAGAGGCTTCAGAAACTCGCCGATAGAATATATCCTGAATCCCAGTGTGGCTTTCGCGCCAAACGCTCAACAGTCGACATGGTGTTCTCACTATGTCAGCTTCAAGAGAAATGTAGAGAACAGAATCAGCCGCTCTACATAGCCTTCATCGACCTCACTGAAGCCTTCGATCTAGTCAGCAGGGACGGACTGTTCAAGATGCTACCAATAATCGGTTGCCCACCAAAGCTCCTCAGCCTTGTCAGGTCTTTCCACGACGGCATGCTCAGCACGGTTCAGTTCGACGGAGACATATCTGCTGAGCTTGGTGTGAAGAGTGGTGTGAAACAGGGCTGTGTGTTGGCCCCTACGCTGTTTGGGATATTCTTTGCGCTTCTTCAGCTCATCCTCAGATGGCGTCTTTCTCCATTCAAGGTCAGATGGCGGACTCTTCAAAATCTCAAGACTACGTGCAAAGACCAAAGTCAGGAAAGTCTTGATAAGAGACTTACTCTTTGCAGATGATGCTGCCATTACTTCTCATCACAGGGAGGGACTCCAAAGGCTAATGGACAGGTCTTCGAACTCCTGCGACTTATTCGGACTAACCATCAGCCAGAAGAAGACACAGGTCATAGGTCAATATTCCCCTGAGCCTCCACTCATCACTGTGAAGGGTGAAGAACTGGAAGTTGTTCACCAGTTCCAGTACCTTGGCTCCACGGCGTCTGACACACTGTCACTGGATGTTGAGCTGAACAAACGCATCGGGAAAGCATCTACAACACTCTCAAGGCTCACCAAAAGGGCATGGGAAAACAAGCACTTAACAATCCCAACCAAGATGAGTATCTACAAGGCCTGTGTCATCAGCACACTTCTGTATTGTAGCGAGTCCTGGACAACTTATGCCTACCAAGAACGGAAACTGCAGGCGTTTCACCTCCGTTGTCTTCGGAAGATCCTCGGTATCACCTGGCAAGATAAGGTCACGAACGACGACGTCCTCTCAAAGGCTGGTCTCCCTTCAATGTACACACTCCTCCGCTAACGTCGCCTGCGCTGGCTCGGTCATGTACACAGAATGGACGACGGACGAATACCGAAGGATCTGCTATACGGTGAGATAGCAACAGGTACTAGACAAAGAGGTCGTCCCCAATTGTGTTACAAAGACGTCTGCAAGAGGACAATGAAGACCTGTAACATCAATCCAGTGACATGGGAAGAAAAAGCAAGCAACAAAGCTCATTGGAAGCAACTGGTCAAATCAGTTCTGAGGACAGGAGAGACTGCCTACCAGCAGGCAAACAATGAAAAGAGAGTCAAGAGAAAGCCAGTGGTCGTCACGATTCTGAGCCGGACGCATCAGTCTTCACATGCCAGTACTGTGAGCGGACATGCAAATCACAGATCGGGCTCTTCAGCCACAGAAGACGATGCACATCTTCTACGGGTACAACTCCATAGTCTAGCAAGACTGAAGGATGCCTACTATTATTTGCAGTGCAAACAGTTTGGAGCCTGATCAGACGCCGGGTTACCCGGCGTCTGATCAGGCTCCAAACTGTTTGCCACCAAGATAAATATGAATTCTCAGAATTGTCAAAAAGTTGTACTTTTCTACGTTTTAGTGTTTTGCGTTTGCGTACGTTTGCGTTTAAACGAGAAAGAATAACAGATTATCCACTGTAATATAACTGTAGCTATTGAGATTTAGAAGACATTGTTAGTTTTTACAGTTTTCAATCTCGATGGGATAAAACTACAGTTGAAATTCGATATCTCGAACTCGTTTAGCTAAGCCATGTTTTCACTTTGAAATGCATGTATGGTCGACTTAACCGAGAATGAAATAATGCAATTCATGTGTCGACAAATCGGATAGTTCGAATAAAGTGAGTTCGAGATATCGAAGTTCAACTTACGATACAGTTTACTTGCATAACCACACATTGGTGATGTTACAGACAGCTAACAATTTAAATCATTGATCTCTGAAAATCATTGATCCAATTTCCATTCAGAGTGTGTCCATTTTTTCACTATTCAGGCCTTTTTGCAATATATGTACATGTATGAGCCGTGCCATGACAAAACCTCCTTTTTGCATTGCAACATTGTACAAACCAAGTACCGTTGTCATTCCAGGCTCTGTATCTAAGTTTGGTATACACTGCCAAATGCCATATATAATACAATGGAGCATGTGTTATTCTTTCCCAATAAACGCGTTTACGCTAAATTCATTATTTGCAGTGCAAACAGTTTGGAGCTAGATCAGACGCCGGGTTACCCGGCGTCTGATCAGGCTCCAAACTGTTTGCCACCAAGATAAACATGAAATATCAGAATTGTCCAAAAGTTGTTCTTTTCTACATTTTAGTGCTTTGCGTTTGCGTACGTTTGCGTTTAAACGGGAAAGAATAACAGATTCTCCACTGTACAGCTGCATAAAAAGTTTTAGATGCATATGGGTATCAAACAGTGTAGATCAGGGTCAGCCGCCGCGTTTTTGTTGTATTGCAATAAGGCAGGTTTCTCATGAAACTGATCTATGGTATAAATAATTTAGCCCTGAGATCAGAGGGCTTTTACAGACAGACTGGCATGTGTACGATAAATAGGTACACGGTTAGTTAAAGACGTGCATAGGCGTTACATGTAATGGGAGTTGAAAGGATAAAGTAGGATCGAAATAAAACAAGAACATGTCTCCTTTAATACTATTGTCTGACTTAATACTGTCGAATTGCACTTGGAGATTGATATTTCAGTATCTATGCTTCATGGAATTAATTCTACATTTGAAGAAAACAAATGTCTGGGCAAGTTTTGGATTGACAACTGTTTCAGTTGAGTATACAGTGCTCCCTCTCTGAAACGACATCCAATGGGAGACAACAATTGTGTGCGCTGTTCGGAGTGAAATCGGCTTACATTTGCAAACAGCTTGAATCCAGATCAAACGCATCGTAACGCGGCGTCTGATCTGGATGCAAGCTGTTTGTCACTCGTCATTAAGTTTATTTCTGTCAAAATGTCCAACATGTAACTTTAAAACAAAACACAGCAGACGACAACTTTAAACAGACAATATTAAAGCAGTAAAAGCGTTAGACATAACTTTCTAGTTAAGGGAACCGCGACAAGAGTCGTTGTAAGGAGGGACTCGTTGTTTGGGATGGCCGTCGTAGGGAGGGAGTGCTGTATGATTCACTTATTGTCGATTAACTGTCGTACAGGGGAGAAGACGTTATTCGGTCCGACTAAAGACCCCAAACCTCCCCAAACTTATCCAAACCTCCGAAAACCACTTTTAAAAGCAAGTATTTTTTTTATAATTCTAGCAGATTGTAGCTTAAAGCAGGCTGAAAGTAAAGCAGAATGCGACTTAATGCGCATTCTGCTTTACTTTCAACCTGCTTTAGGAGAATACTTGTCTTCAAAACCAGGAACAGGCTATTAGGATAGTGAGTTGATATTTAGAGGTAACTGTGTAAAGTGATCTTAAGTTTTGTTCGAGTTGTTCCCCTTGAAAAGAAAAACATCGAATATTTAATTTTAAATTAACATTTTGTCATTGTTTTAGCTTAAATTTGCCATTTATAAGCTCTTTTTGATTAGATATTAAGGAATTTAAGTGGTTTGGATTGTTTTCTAGTGCTTTAGGCAGGTTTGGAGAGGTTTGGAGTGGTTTCGGGAGGTTTGGGGTCTTTAGACGGACCCGACGTTATTTTGTTTCGTTTAAACGAATGCTGCCGAGAACACAATGCAATAAGAAATGAATAAATAATGGTTATTAAAATTGTTGACATTTTATTAAAGACCCTAAGGGAATGCCGAATTGGTCTAAACTGGTTGCAATTGACATTTTTGTCTTAGCACATTCTCGTGTATTGGGAAATATAACGTCTTCTGCATTGAAGAAGAAAACCAAAAAGGCGTTTTTTGCGAAAGAAAATCATTTTCAAGTGCAAAAGGTTTCGAAATAAATCCTGTGCAAATGTAATTCCTACTGGATTTTTTAATTGAGATAATCAATTAAGACTAGTCAGATTTAACTTAAAATTATTTTTTTCTTCAATAAACTTTAGGATCGAATTGACCTGTATATATACACAGTTTGCACGGTACAATAGTACCATTCACATATGTTCATACATGTATGCACTGTTCGTAAATGAGACATAACTGCGTTACCAGTCATATGCTAGGCAGCTATACAAATAGAAATATAGACGTAGAGCAGAACTTTTGAATAAAAGTATTCTGTATTATATTAGTCATTTGTTTATATATTAGGGTTTTTCTTAACATGCTCAACCCGTGTTTGACTCTAGTATTTCAAATTACTTTACCATGGGCCTTTGCGATGTCCTTCATGGTGCCCATAAGTTTCCAATATTTTTCATCTTCTTTGTATTTGCCCCAGTAACTAGTTGTAGTCTTTTGTGTCGCCTCGTAAATTAGCCCGGCTCTACTTCCAGTTTTCTCCGGTTCGGCGTTTTTCTGAAATTTTCCAGTTAGGAGTCCACTGAAAACAATGATAAATATTATTTCCTAGTGTCTGTTACAGTGGAGAATCTGTTATTCTTTCCCGTTTAAACGCAAACGTACGCAAACGCAAAGCACTAAAACGTAGAAAAGTACAACTCTTGGACAATTCTGATAATTCATGTTTATCTTGGTGACAAACAGTTTGGAGCCTGATCAGACGCCGGGTAATCCGGCGTCTGATCTGGCTCCAAAATGTTTGCACTGCAAATAATATTTTAGTGTAAACGCGTTTATTGGGAAAGAATAACAGATTCTCCACTGTATGTATTAAAGTTTACAGAACACAAAGGTGTTAACCCTTTCACTGCCGTGACGTCATTTGTTTTATACAAGTGTTGTCTTCTTTTATTTCTCAAAATTTGATTTCCTGCATTTTTCAACAAAAACATCGATACCGTTGTAAGAGTGTGAAGAGTGTGCAATTTTGGCATCAACTGGTGAAACAGTGGAAAGTTATTCTTTCCCGTTAAAACGCAAACAAAACGCAAACGCGTTGCACTAAAATGTAGAAAAATGCAACTTTTTGACGTTTCCATCTATTTATTTTAATATGAGTGGCAAACAGTTTGGAGCCTGATCAGACGCCGGGTAACCCGGCGTCTTATCTGGCTTCAAACTGTTTGCAATGGAAATCATAGATTTAGCGTAAACGCGTTTATTTGGAAATTATAACGTTTTCTCCACTGTAATGTGTAACTCTTAAAGGTATTGTTTTTTACATTAACCCCTTCGTTGTATATCCCCATATAACGATATAAAATTTAGTATTTTTTCATAACATTTCAATTTGAAAAATAAAATATAGCGACTATTGTTTCAAGAAGGTGACGTCATAGAAGTAAGGGGTTAATCGTGCTAGATAATAGTCTGCTGAAAAATCGACATGTGTTCTAAAGATAATTATAACATGACACGCGTTTTGGTCACTATAAAAATAGAACAAGCTCATCGTGGTATACCTGAGACGTTTTACAACGCTCTTTCCTATCCCGCTCCTCCCGCGGTTATATAACATGACGTGACCTCATGCATTCAAACTTATATTTTTGAGTTTTCTTACGTTATTCATATAGCCCGTAAAGACCATATACTTTTTACCAGTCATGTTACTCTAATTTCCCCATTCTTCTGTCTTGTTCCATGTAATATTTGCTACATGTCAGATTGTGGATCGGTAAATATAAATTTTTTGTTGGGGGTTAGATTCTTGTAATGCCGCGGAAAAGGTTATTCGGTCGAAATACGGTAATGCATCCGCTGAGGAAATAAGTATTGAACAGTTGATTTCCTTTCTAATGAATTTCTTTAAATCTGGTCATGTTAGAATCGAAATAATCTATGTCCTACCGTTGTGAAACGGTATTTTACAACGGTCGGTCGTTGTGGTGCGCAGGACTTGACCACTCAGGCATTCGGCCTGCGCACCACAACTCCCAACCGTTGTAAAATACCGTTTCACAACGGTAGAACATGGATTATTTCTTAATTAACCTGTTACTAGTCTTCGTCAATTCATCTGAAACATGTACAGTGGAGAAGACGTTATTCGTTTCCGTTTAAACGCAAACAAAACGCAAGCGCAAATCACTAAAATGTAGAATAGAACAACTTTTTGTCATTTCTAAATATCTATTTAAATCTGAGTAGCAAACAGTTTGAGGCCAAATCAGACGCCGGGCTTCCAAACGGTTTGCAATGCAAATTCACGTTTTACCGTAAACGCGCTTATTGGGAAAGAATAACGTCTTATCCACTGTATGAACATACATGTCTGAACAAAAACTACCTTTTTAAAGGACCCCAAGGAATCACACCGATGCCCTCATTTTTACACACCATAAACGGTTCCATCTCGGAATTCCTTGTAAGCAGACTGTATTCTTGCTGAAAATGACAGTGCAATAAATAAAACGACAGTTCCAAGCATGAATAGAGACATCTCCCATAGTTATCTCCCTAAGTACGATCCAACGTTAACGTGTAATAAATGATTAATAGGTCGAACATACGAGATCTGTATTTAAAAGTTAAAACGTGAAGCAACGTTTAAACTTTGAAATACGAATATATTGGACTTGACGTAACTCTTTCACTGCCATTGTCGACAAAAGGCGACTTTGCAAACAGTCTGTAACGCGGCGTATGATCAGGATCCAAAATGTTTGACACTCGTATCGGCATTACTTTAAGTAAAAACAGCCCTAAAGTTGACTTTAACAAGAATGGTATCACAGTAAGTGACAAATGCCCCGAGGTGTTTTGTCACTGCAATGAATTGATTTTGCTGTAAAATTAAATGATACAGCAGGCATTGTACTCCTTGTTGTTGTTGTGATGAAAATGTACAAAGAAACAAGCTTTTGTTTTAGCTTATTCAAATGCACCACCATCATGTCATTGTGACATCGTCGTCATAACAATGTTTATTATACCTTGCTTTGAGTTACAATGTTAATTTCCCATAGACCAAAATGAAACATTTTGCATGTCTATTACATCTATCCAAAAATACTGTCACTCTATAAGATATTCTTTTTGCCACTCTATATGATATATATGATCTGTCATGAGTCATTGATTAAGAGACAAGCTGATCTCAACCGAGTCTAGAATTGAAATCTTATTAAGCGAGCCTTGGCGAGCTTGATAACTTTTCTATCCAAGACGTGGTTGAGATCAGCTTGTCATAAACATAGACGAGTGACATATTTTTTTTTCACATAACCGGCGATTTTACGCTGTTTTTTAAAAAAGATATTGCCTTTTTGATTTCAAGTTACGTAATAACGCCTTTAAAGATAGTGACGTTATAATGACGTCATCAAATTGATCTCACACATGTTGGAGACACCTATATTCGCGATCGTTGTTCGCTATTAAAACAGGGGTAGTTATGTGAAACATTATTTTCACTATTCTTCTCTTTTTTTTGTAATGATATAAACAATATGACGTCGCAGACGTCCACGTCGTTTCCCGCGTTACGTGCACGGCGGCACTAAATTGGTATTCACAACATATTTTATAAAATACGAACGAGACGATACCACAGCCAGGGTTGATAAGCTCGGGGTAATAAAACAATATTAGATGGAAGTTTGCGTGACATTCAAATTGTCAACCCCCGAAAACAAGAAGGTCACCATCGGCTTCGCCGTGGGGTGACATTCTGTTTCTCTTCCCCTGAAGGGGAAGGGTCGAATCTAATGTTGTGAAAACTTGTTACCCGACCCCATTTCCTTATGTATATGGAAATAAAATGTGTTTAAACTATCCTGTTTCTCGCGTTGACAATTTGAATGTCACGCAAACTGCCATCTAATATTTATATATTGTCATATAGAGGACTATTTCTAATTTAGAAATGATCACATGATCACAGAGATATAGGCAATGTTTAATTAACCGTATTTGGCCTATAAATGACCTTGATCTTTGTTGGAAATGGCCCAAGTTAAAGCAAGCGAAAGAACTTCTTGAGTTGAGTACCCATTCCAACCAGAAAGCTTCTATCACATGCAGTTCCAAAGTTATGGCCAATGTGAAATTCACCCGATTTTAACTCTAAATGACCTCTAAATGACCTTGACCTTTGTCGGAGAGGACCCAAGTTGTACTGAGTTCAAGAGCTTCTTGAAGTTAGTACACATACCAAATATAAAGAGGTATATCCTATGTATTTCCAAAGTTATGGCAAAGGTTAAAGTTGACAAACAGTCAGACAGACAGACGGACAACATGTACATGATATTATATTTCAAAGTTGATTTAAACAATGTATTTACAATAAGATAGTGGATCAGTATATTTGACAATAACGTAATCATTTCGCTGCCGATGTCGACAAAACTGATATTCATAAACAAAGTTGATACTGATTAGACGCTAAGGTGTCTGATGAGGATCCAAACTGTTTGACACTCATATGAAAGTTTCTAACGTCAGAAACTCATACACTTCAAAATTTCGTAAGAAAAGCAGACGAAATATATAAGCAGACGATAAAGATGGCAAGGACTTTGCTTAACCCATTACCCCATAACCTGAGTCTAGTTTTGAAACTAGTTGACCTCTTAAAGCAGGTTGAAAGTAAAGCAAAATGCGCCTTAAGGCGCATTCTGCTTTACTTTCAGCCTGCTTTAAACTACCATCTGCTAGAATATAAAAATTAGTTCTTATCATACACATTGATAAATGTGGAGAAGTAAATTTATGGCATAAAAAGGTGTTTTTATGGGGTAATGGGTTAATGATTGTTAAGGTTATAATGGCAGTGCAAGGGCTCAACACACCATTCAAAGAGTTTACCTGAAGACTGATACATCTAGAAAATTTGAACTCCTTTGCAGTATCTACAATTTTCTGAAGTTGCCACCCGCATACATTACTGAATCCATAGTAACGGATTTTTCCACACCTCACCAAATCGTCCAGGGCCCGAAGAGTTTCTTCAATCGGAGTGGCATTGTCCCATAAATGACACTAAATCAAATAAAATTAATTTACTATTTGATCTGTGCCATGAGTAAACCTAACTAATATTCCAATGTAAAACATGATAAACCGAACCTAGTCACGTGCCGATTAAGATCTACGCCGTCTTACATGTAAATAACTTGAAACTGTAGGCGCTGATGAGTATCAAACAGTGTAAAACCCGATCTAACATCGCATCTCGGACGAGGCGGCTGGTCTGGGTCTACACATTTCAAATGGTAAATAAGTTATCGTGGTGAAGACGTTACTTTTTCCCAATGAAGGCGTTTGTGCTTAAACTATTATATCCAGTGCAAAGAGCCACTCAGATGACGGTAACCCGGCGTCTGATCTGGCTCCTAACTGCTTGCCACTCAGATGACGATTAAACGCGAGCAATTTTAAAAGTTGTTTTTTTTCTGTATTTTATGGCAATGCGTTTGCATTTTCGTTCCGTTTGCGTGTAAACGGAAAAGTATAACGTCTTCTCAACTGTATTAGAAAGTCGCTGAATTCAAACAGGGTACATGTAAACTACTGATGGCTGTATGTGATTAATCCAAGATTTACTATAGGAATAAACAACATCTTTTTGACGTTCATGACGGTATGACTACATTAGCTTCGCAGGGGGTAAATTTTGTAAACGCCCGAAGGGCGTTTTCAATAAACTTACCCCCGAAGCTAATGTAGTCATACCGTCATGAGCGGCAAAAAGATGTTGTTTATTCCTTTTATTTATATTTTTATTTTCTGTCATCCATTTAATGTGTAGTTTGACCAGATTTGTTTTCATGTATATGAATATATCATATACCGGCCAAATGGGTTTGATAGATGTAATATCGATGTAATATCCATTCCAGTTTCCAAATATGGTGTCAAAAGTAGTCCTTACTACATGTACTGCATTTGCATGATAATTTCAGGAGTTTACGCAGTAAACTTTCTCGCTGTGCTTTAAGAACGCTCGTAAGAAACTAAAACAAAAATTTCAATCTGAATATCCATTATCAAAGCATATTTTAAACAATTAGGTGGCGCAAGTTTTTATACACGCTTTACACATAGCAACGCGAATAGCAACGCTGAAATGCGACTACACAGTCAGCGTGTACACACACCCGTGGCTATCCGTGGCATATCCAATACACATAGGCTAGTTTCAATATGTCATAACGGAACATTACGTTACCAATTTAGTAAGTGTGAATGCATTATTTTGTGTTTGAGCGACTTTCTTATGTAATTCTGGTGAACAAATTGTTTGAACTTGTCAATTTCAAACCGTAATTGGAAGACAACTTGTCTAATCTATAAATAGAACACTCGGAGAAGGGAGAGAACGCGTACAGCTTTAATGACGGAGCGTAATATGATAACCTCCCTTAAAAACAGCATTTAATTTTTTTTATCGCAATTTGATTTTATTTGAACTGTCTGCGACTTTAAATAGGGGTTTCGAGATACCCAAACGGATAATCTAAAAGTAGATCCTAACTTGGTCAGTATCTCTCCGCCGTATGGAAGACTTTCTTCGCGGCGGAGACTCCGCCCTCTTTCTAACTGGCTGGAACCGGATTCGATTCGTAGGTTCATCGAGAATTGACCTGCATATTTTTAATACGATTACATAGAGACTTTACAGGGTGAATGTAAATATATGTAGATTAAAAAAAGTTTACAGTACATGAACTCGTACAAACTAACACATTCAACACTCCAGATGATTTTACTCGTAATTTAAAATAAAACCAGTTTATCTGTGAAGAGTACACTTGTCACATTACATGTATATGCAAACAGTGTACTCCTAGATCAGAAGGTTCAGTAAGGATCCCTTTGATAAGGGTCTGCACTGTTTGTCATTTAGCAATACATTTAAAGAGCAACCCTAAATAGTCAAACGTTTACTTGACTAAATTTGAAATTGGAATTGGCCATTCAAAGCTTAAGGGGTGAATGATTCAATATTTTAAAACACAATAACCCTGATTACATACACTGCAGGGCTGCCATAAGTTGATTATGACAAATCATAGGATTTCCAAAATTTCTATAATTGTCACGCGTGATTACTTAAATCAGGTTGAAAGTAAAGCAGAGTGTGCCTTAAGGCACATTCTGCTTTACTTTCAGCCTGCCTTAAGCTAACATGTGCTAGGATAAAAATCCGAAGATTTTGGAAGGATCCGGAGAAATGGCAGCCCTGACACTGATTGTGTATGGGACAGACCTTCCTCTTTCCAAATAAACGAGTTTGTACTTAAACAATTGTGTCTGTAACAAACAATTTGGATCCAGATCAGACGAAAGGTTATTTGACGTCTGATCAGGCTCCTAACTGCCACTCGGATAAAATTTATCGTCTGAACTTGAACAGCTGTCATTTTCTACTTTTTATTGCATTGTGGTTTGCGTATAGTTCCATGTAATGTTGACATTTGTTAACACGAAATTTAAACAAACTGTATTTTGTTTCAAATGCAAACTAAATGGCAAACAGTGTAGGCCCTGATCAGGGTATTCATTGTTTGTTCGGGCTTGTCTGTCCCAATTCTTAGTATCAATACTGTACATGTACATAGACATTGCGTTCTTACCTGGTACAAGTCTATATAATCTGTTTGAAGTCTCTCTAGACTATCTTCACAGCTTTTTACAATGTTCCGACGGCTTAGGCCTTCTCCGTTTATTGTTCCAGCATTTAAGCCAAATCTGGCCTTTGTTGCCAGAACTATGTCGTCTCTGTTTTTCCGACTATGTGAAGACATAAAAAAAGTCGTTGAACAAAGTCGTTGCGATAACTTGCATGTACATGTATTTATAATGTTAAAGAAAGCAGTCGCGTAAGAATAGACTGATCCGGAGTGGTGGTTGACATAATACTGTATATTATTTTATCTCTTCCTCCGCTGAATATTAACCCTTTCACTGCCATGACGTCATCAATGTTAAACCATTGTCGTCTGCATTTATTTCTCAAATAATCTTTTTAGGTAAATTGACTTGGAAAATATATAATTGAGTGTCCAACAGTTTGGATCCTGACCAGACGCCGCGTAACGCGGCGTCTGATCAGGATCTAAACTGTTTGCAAATAACTATTGTGCTCGGGGTAAGGCAGTGAAGGGGTTAAAAACAATCGTCTACATGTATTATGAAAAGGATAATCTCAAATAATATCACTGGCGTATAACACAATGAAAACGTTAAAACTCATGCTAGGCATGTCTTATAGAAAACAATGGAGATCATAATCGAACTTCTTCCGTCTGATCTGGGTCCTCACGGTTTTCGAAAACGTAAGTATACGCTAATATCACGAGATGTTGCTAATTAGTTATTGCCTAATCTGTACATTTACATGCAATCGTAGACATCTTAGATACAAGCTGGAGAGAAAAACCGTAAGACTATGTCTGAAGCACAGGTACTTGACACATACATCTAGATCTATTAATACATGTATCTATAATAGAAGTCTAGTAAAAAAACAACAACATTGTTTTTGAAAGGGGGGGGGGGGTGTTAATAGAACTAGATGTATGTGTCAAGTACCTGTGGTCTGAAGTTGATTCATTGTTGGTTTGTTATGTTTTATTTACCAGATTCGGGTTGTATAATGGTAAAAGCAGACTGAATGTAAACACGATACAAATGAACATCGACAACTCAAATTCGTTGAGTTACAGCATTCCCTCCCTACAACGTCCCTCCTTACAACATCTCCCTCCTTACAACGACATTCGCCGCTGTTCCAAAGAAAATTATGTTTTATGCTTGCACTGATGCATCATCGTCTACTTAAAATTATTGTCTGCTGTTTTTCTTATATAAATTATATTTTGACAGAAAAAACATAATGACAAATAAAAAATAGCTTGCATCCAGATCAGACGCCGCGTAACGCGGCGTCTGATCTGGATTCAAGCTGTTTGCAAATGCTAACTAATGTCCCTCCCTTTAACGACTCCCTCCGAGCAACGCACACACTTTTTCTCCCATAGGTTGTCGTTGTAGAGAGGGAGTACTGTAGTTCCGATAAATTGACCTCGCTGAGGTAAAAATGTTAAGTTTGACTTAGGAAATTACTTGCCTTTCAGGTAAATAAAGTGGCTTCAAAGTTTCAAGAAATCGTCATGTTTTCATTTTAGCATATTGTATATGCGTTTTGTTTAAGTATGAAAGCACCAAGTTTTCTCCAATGCATGCATTCCCATTTTATCTATTCAATTTACCTTTGTAGCCAGGTTCCAATGATTTTCTCCGACTTGCCATAGGAGTACATGTTAGCAGTGTCTATAAAGTTACCGCCAAGCTCGGCGTACCTGTCCATCACCTTGTGGGAGGCCGCCTCATCCATCTGGCGAGAACTACTGAAAAACCACTGAAAATATATTCCGTCAAACCGTTAACCCTTTCATGATCAAATTTATTTTTTACCCCTTCACAACCATATTGTCGTCTGCTGCAATTTTTGTTGTCTGCACTATCGTTTCAAATTTAGATTTACATATAAGGCAGTATAACTGACGTAATTTCATAATTTTCATGCGGCGTCTGGTTAGGATCAAAACTGTTTGCAAATGCGCTTCATGACGTCATGAAGAGTGAAGGGGTTAAAGCGACCAATGAATAAAGAAGTAAGTAAACCTTTAAAGACAGGTTGTATGCTTTAACATAAGGACAAAGAGGTGTATTCCAACAAGGTAACTATAGACAATACACACATATGCGTATGGAGTATACCAGCTGATTATCGTCGTAGAAGTCGGCATCCTTGCCCGATAAACTCGCGTGTGCTGAGAAAAATATTTATCCGTTCAAAGAAGTGTGATACCAGCTCAGAAACCGACTGTCATGCCAGCTAATCAGGCTCCGAACTGTTTGCAACTCTGATTGAAAACAAGACCGTGTTCAATAAGACGCACCCGGTGGCATCCTTGACAATATATTTCGATTATTTTCTAAGTCCAAATTAGGTCAAGGTCAATGTCAAATTGAGGTTGGGTAATACATGTATAGGTGAATTAATAATGGTCCAAGGCAGCAGCTGTATAAGTATACACACTTTTAAGTTAATAGTGTTGGTGCTAGACGTAACGGTAAAATCTAGTTAACCAAGAAATAGCAAATTCTAAAATATCCTACATGTAAGTCAATATTAGGTAAAGGTAAAGACCAAGGTTAGGTAATTTGGGTGGATTGATAGTGATCCATGGCATTAAATAAGTATTATAGGCTTTATAGCATTGTAGTCAGTTGTGTTGACGCTACAAGAAACGGTAAAATCTAGTTAACCAAGAAATAGCCAATTTAAACGTCCAAATAAGGTCAATGTCACGGTTAAAATCACGTTGGGTGATATTGGTGGAGTGGGAATGATCCAAGCAAAACTGGTATAAGAATCCAAGCATTTGAGTAAGCAGTGTTGAAGCAAGACGAAACGGTAAAACTAGTTAACCTGATACGTACGGACGGAATGACAAAGGGATGGACGGACAGCACAGTCACTATATTTATCCGCATCTTCATAAGTAAAATATATCCTACATTAGATATCAACGTGTTTGATTCCCTCTAAGAGAGAAAACGAATAATGTCTACTCCAGTGTGACCTGTGTACTTACTGTATATGGCCGAGTGTCAAGTGGACAGGTCCCAAATGTCATCGTACCCAGACATATGTTGGACACTTTTAACCCAGAGTTTCCTAGGAAGGTATAATCCATTTTGGGAGCCGACATTTTCACAAAGTCCCTTGAATATAAAAGAAACACGAATATCAGTAATAATGCTGAATAAAATGCGAATGCTAATTCTAATGTTAAGAAGAAGAAGAAGATAAGAAGAATAATAATATATAATTATAAATATAAATATAAAAATAATATAATCCTTATTGTAATATCGTCATAATTTGCTATTTGAATAATGATACAGTAATCATTATCATAACATCGTCATCATTTTGCTAGTTAGATTGGAATTTGTTTGCAAAACATGGATTGCCCACAGCTGTTACCACTTCAGTCACGTAAATAAATATTAAAACCAAAATACTTAGACCATAAATGTCAAAGTCAAAGTCATGGACACATGTATACAGTGGAGATAACGTTATGCTTTCCAAATACACGCGTTTACGTCAAAACTATTATTTCCAGTACAAACAGTTTGGAACCAGATCAGGCTCCAAACTGTTTGTCACTCAGCTCAATATCAATAGTCAGAATCGTCAAGAAGTTATTATTTTCTACATTTAATTGTAATGCGTTTGCGTTTCGTTTGCGTTTAAACGGGAATGAATAACGTGTTTCCACTGTAACACTGCAATGCACAATACTGTACTGATTGAGACATACACCATATGAAGTGACGTGAATCTAATTGGAGTACTTAGTCCACATCAGACCTAAAGAAAATAATTAAATCTGGGTCACATATGGCAAGGTTAACTTTCAATGTCATTAAACTGAAATCGACATGATGTTGTAATTGTGGTATACAATTGTTGGTCGTTGTGCTAGGCAGGAATTGACCACTCGACCGAATAACTTTTCCTGCGGCTTAAACAAGAATCTAACACTTAACAGCAAATTTACGTACATCAGTGAATTCCCACACACAATACATATTTACCGACCTACCGTCTGGCATAGAACATACATTAAATGAAACAAGACATTACATGAAACAAGACAGTAACATAACTGGTTAAAAGTATATGAACTTTACGGGCTATAGGAATAACGTAACGTAACGTATGAATGCATGATGTCACGTCATTTAACCGCGAGAGGAACGGGGTAGGGAATAGCGTTGTAAAACGACTTAGGTATTCCCCGATGAGCTTGTTCTATTTTTATAGTGACCAAAACGCGTGTCATGTTCGAATTGTTCATCTACTACTACTACTAAAACAACAACTACACTTCTTGCAAAGCTGCAGGCAATTATATAGTCCGATAGATAACCCAGTATAAAAGCATGACTATATACTATTGGTAACATTTCATGTAACTTTTATATGTGGCACTTCTAATGCAGTTATAAACTATAAATGTATATCTCATTTAAAGCATAAAATCGATTTAAACCAGTAATGAATGAAGTAACAACGATATTAGTGCTAACAGATTTGATCCTGATCAGAAACCGAATTACATGATGCAAAATTGTTTGCACGTGTAATACATGTAGGTGTTTGCAGTAAAGAGGCCAACCCTTGTTATGCCTATTGCGACTTGACAGGTATTTTGAAATTGAAACTCGTCTTTATGTTTCATTAATTAAATCATATATAAATCTTAATTGAATATATTTCTTGCAAATAGCATTTTCAAGGCAGACGAAATTACGGAAGGATAAGGGTTAATTCATTTTGCAGTTATACAAAACAAACTATAATTAAAACCATTAAATTGGACTATTTGTAAGTGTTTAAGGCAGGTAGCAACTTGAAGCAACATGACAATAATACAGAAAGCTTTTTCTTACTTGTACATTGCGTGAAGCTGTCAAATTACTTTCCAACAATCAATTAAACTTCATTTTAGTGGTTGTTACATGTATAGGGGATTTTTAGCATGGTCCTAGATTCTTAAGTTCATGAAATAGAACATGTCGAAAAAAGTTATCGACCCACAACTCTGTTCTTCCCGAACGACGGAGTTATGGCAGGTATGTATATTGACCAACCCTTATCATGTTTAAGTATCGTCGGCGTTAAACATCAACGAACAAAATTAATTGCTATGTCATTTAACTCTATCACTGCCGTGGCGTTATCTGTTTTATACATCGTCTGCATTTATTTATAAAATTGCGATTTCATGCATTTTAGCGAAACATTTTGACTCCTGATTAGACGGTGCGGAGGTGGTGTCTGATCAGGACTAAAACTGTTTGCAAATGTTTGGCGTGGCAGCGAATGGGTTAAACAATCACACTCTCAAAAATATATGATACAGTGGAGAATCTGTTATTCTTTCCCGTTTAAACGCAAACGTACGCAAACGCAAAGCACTAAACCGTAGAAAAGAACAACCTTTGGACAATTCTAATAATTCATGTTTATCTTGGTGGCTAACAGTTTGGAGCCTGATCAGACGCCGGGTTACTGTTTGCACTGGAAATAATAGTTTTAGCGTAAACGCGTTTATTGGGAAAGAATAACGTTTTCTCCACTGTACATGTACAGTGGAGAAAACGTTATTCTTTCCCGTTTAAACGAAACGAAACGCAAAACACGAAAACGTAGAAAAGGGCAACTTTTGGGTAATTCTGATAATTCATGTTAATCTTGATGGCAAACATTTTGGAGCCTGATCAGACGCCGGGTTACCCGGCGTCTGATCTGGCTTCAAACTGTTTGCAATATAAATAATAGTTTGAGCGTAAACGCGTTTATTGGGAAAGAATAACGTTTTCTCCACTGTACTAAACAAAGCTGCAACTGATACAATGTACAGGTGGTTGAACCTGACACGTGGCCATCAATTTAGGTTTGATCAGACAACATTGTAAATAAAACTGATTTGTCGAGACTATCTTTAAGTAAGCTATAAATTCAATTTAGTCTAAGCCACTTTTGACAATTTAGGGTGTGTATTGCAATATGACATACAGTGAAAGGCTAAATATAGGTACCCGCTTGTCAGACTCTACACTGTTTGCAGAGGTGTACTCTACATATGTTAACTGTTTGACAATGTAAGTACAGTGGAGAATCTATTATTCTTTCCCGTTTAAACGCAAACGTACGCAAACGCAAAGCACTAAAACGTAGAAAAGAACAACTTTGGGACAATTCTGATAATTCTTGTTTATCTTGGTGGCAAACAGTTTGGAGCCTGATCAGACGCCGGGTAACCCGGCGTCTGATCTGGCTCCAAACTGTTTGCACTGCAAATAATAGTTTTAGCGTAAACGCGTTTATTGGGAAAGAATAACAGATTCTCCACTGTATACACACCAGAAGATGTACATGTAAATGAGTAAACCCATTTGGCTTCAAATTATTCAGAAGAGTTTTACTTCTTTGCCGCTTTATTATGGTCTGCTTCAGTATTGTTGTCTGCAAGAACGTTTCAAAGTTAGATTTAAGGTTGTTTGACTTAAGAAATATCGATAAGAGTGTCAAACAGTTTGGATCCTAATACAATGTAAGACGATAATCAAATTGTCTTATACGACTACGGCGCCGAAAAGGTTAAACTAAATTTAAAAAAATATCATACTGCAAACAGCTTGTCTAAGGCGGACGATATTATGTATATTAAATAAACCAACTAGTAGTCCTAAAATGAAACGTGAGCAATAAATGAAACAAAACCCACCTGAGGTAACTAATTTCACAACCAAAGCGATGTCAATAAATGTATTATAAAACGTCAACAAATTTAAGCTAAGTAAAACGCATGCATACACTTTGTGAACTAATCAGCCAATGACTGGGTAGATCGCAATACATGTGGCTTTATACATTACAGCGACTCTACAACCCTTAAACTGCTGTAGCCCGAGGATGCTAGCGATTGGTTCCAGTACATGATTAATTGAGTATTAATCCGTTTGATACTACAGTGGAGAATCTGTTATTCTTTCCCAATAAACGCGTTTACGCTAAAACTATTATTTGCAGTGCAAACAGTTTGGAGCCAGATCAGACACCGGGTTACCCGGCGTCTGATCAGGCTCCAAACTGTTTGCCACCAAGATAAACATGAATTATCAGAATTGTCAAAAAGTTGTTCTTTTCTACGTTTTAGTGCTTTGCGTTTGCGTACGTTTGCGTTTCTAACGGGAAAGAATAACAGATTCTCCACTGTAAACACGGCGTGTGATCAGCGTCCAAAGTTTGTGAATATTGTGATTAAATTCCGTAAACAAACATTGTTTTTAAATACAAAATACTTCATGAATGGAGCAGACGATAGTGGTACAGGCGAATAGAGAAAGAGATATAGATAAAAAGAGAGAGAAAGAGATAGCGAGAGAGAAAGAGAGAGAGAGAAACAATGTATTAACAGCATGCCGGTTTACTTGTTCGTGGTTTAAATTATGGAATGATTATCCAAACGATTGGTTTACTAGTTAAGTACAATTATCTGTACCTTTTTCATCTCATTTATATGAAAACGTTGCCGTCTTCCGTTATGTTTCTACACTGTCTTATAACAGACTTACATGTATGTGTATATGAAATACTGATACAAATTACTTGTATAAAGGATCATGTATCCCGTTACACGGGCTTTTGCGGTTATAATTTAACACATTGAATCCAAGCGACATGCACAAAAAGTTGACCTGTTATGAGTACACTTGTCCTCTGCAAACAGTGTATATCGGAACCCTCTAATCAGAGTCAGCACTGAGTCCTTCTAGAAACACCCTGCGTTTCGAAAGTTTATCATTTCACGTTTATCATATTGATTTTTAACATATTTTTGTATACATGTATGACGATTTATTTCCATATGTCTGTCAAACAGAATAGATTTTATCAGAAACCAAGATACCTTAATCAGGACACGAAACCTTAACAACGGAAATAGTTATTGGGCTTTAAACTTTGATAAGGGCGATTGACGTTTTGTCTTCTGCATTATGCGTTTACTACCCAAGACATCTAAGACGCTGATTATGGTCTACACTGTCAAATAAACCTCAGCATTTCTACTGAGGTTTGTTAATATCAAACAGTGAGGTCCCCGACCAAACGCCGTGTCTCTGACGCGGCTACTAATCGGGTTCTTCACTGATTGTAAGACATAAAGTTGGTTTAATCGTGGCAGGATTTATTAAATAGACATTTAAGGCAATGTGGTGCTTGATTAGCCGCCGAGTTAATGTAATGGACCTCTGATAGAAATAAAAAATATCTGACAGTAGGGTCGATGTTTCTCAATTCCCGAAGACATAAATTTTAAGCATGTTGCAGATGATCACTTCTTTTTTCAAACATGAGAAATAACATGACATTACGTACCTTAACTAGTTTCACAACCAAATCACCAGTTGTTTTTATCAGATGAGATAAAATTATGAACATCAATTATGCAAACACATTGAGTAATCTAGCTTCCGTTGACTGGGTACATATAGCTAGAACGATACATGCGCAGTGAAGACGATAGTACATTAGGGAAGAGTCATTCGGTCCCAATAAACAAGTTTATGCTAAAACTATTATTTCCATTGCAAACAGTTTAGAGCCAGATCAGACGTCGGGTGACCCGGCGACTGATCAGGGGCCCGTTTCATAAAACTTCGTACGACAAAAACGATCGTAAGTCAAAACTTTTAAATACATTTAATTTCTGATTTCTCTATCTAATCCTGTCTTGTAACATCTTTTGGGAATCGTCTTTTCAAGAGGATTCCAAAAAGATGTGACAAGACAGGATTAGATAGAGAAATAAATTATTATTGAGACTTTTATAATCTGACTTACGATCGTTTTTGTCGTACGAAGTTTTATGAAACGGGCCCCAGGCTCCAAATATTTTGCCACTCAGATTAAAATAAGTACATGTAGTCAGAATTGTCAACGAGCTGTCATTTTCTCCATTTTATTGCAATGCGTTTGCTTTTTATTTGCGTTTAAACGGGAAAAAATAACGTCTTTTCCTTTGCATTATTGTCCAAAATAAACGGGTGTATCCTGCTGTCCATTGCAATCTGTTTGGAGCCAGATCAGACATCGGATAACCCGATGATTTACCTGGATCGAAAGTGTTTGAATCTCGAATTGAAATGCCCATAGCCTGTCGTTGTTCTACATTTTAATTGTAGTGCGTTCGCTTTTAGTGTGCGTTTAAACGGTAAAGAAAAACGTCTTCACAACCGTGTAGAGGAGTTTTAATCCTTTAGCTGCCTACCCTCGAGGCACGATATTTGTAAATAATGGAGAACACGTCATTCTTTCCCATTTAAAACAATGTATTCAAATGTAGAACATTACATTTTTTACTTTTCTAAGGATTTATTTTAATATGAAAGGCAAACAGTTTGGAGCCTGATCAGACGCCGGGTTTCTCGGTGTCTGATCGGGTTCCTAACTGTTTGCAATGGGCATATATGAACAAATATTAGTTTAAACGCGTTTATTGGGAAAGAATAACGTCTTCATTGTAGCATCTCATTAAATCAGGCATCGAGTAACACGGTATCTTAGCAAAGTCCAACGTAGTTCACAATCACAATCACATACTTCTGACTAAAAGTGCTTAAAAGGGACATTTGTGACATAATAGCAGACGGCAATTGGTTAATGTAAGCAGACGATATATTTAATTGAAGAGATTAATGGTGACGAACGGCGAAATTTTAGGAAAGTTGGCTGCTCTTTATGGAGGACAACAGTACTGAGAAGAGAGTTTGTACTGCATAAAGCTACATGTAACACCTTTTTCAAAGATAAACTGAAGCGTTCAGTTACATGTACATGTAACCCCTGTCTCGCCAAATGCGACTAAATATAGTCGACATTATACAAAGATTGGATCCTGACCAGACGTCGTTTAACTTGGTGTCTGATCAGGTTCCAACTTATTTGTCACTTATAAATAGTTTTCAATCACATTGACAAACATTCTTAACTTTAATAAAAAAGGACAATATTTTTGCAAACAGTCGACATTAAATCAGTAAATGTATTAGACGGGTTATGACGTTTCATGATCAAATTATTCGGGAGATTTTTACCTCTTCACCGCTTTAGTGTCGTCTGTTTAAGTATTGGTGTCTACAATACATGTTTCAAAGTTAGATTTAAGGTTGTATGACTTAATACATATCGGTAAGATATCTGCGTCGTGATCTGGACCCAAGCTGTTTGCAAACCTGCTGTAAGGCGTTATTGAGAGTGAAATGGTTAAATAGCTGTTTTAACAGATTTGATAGCAGCTTCTACATAATCATGTAGACATTAAGTCCTGTCATAAACAATTAATTTCACTCTTTCATCGCCTGAGTCGACTAAATTAGATTTTGCAAACTGTTTGGATCCAGATCAGACGTCGCGTAAAACGCGGCGTCTGATCATGTCCTAAACAATTTGACACTCGTTTCGAACTTTCGTCAGTCATTCTGCCATGAATCTATGGCGGTGTTACGGGGCTAAGGCAGATAGTGTGGCAGAATTATGAAGTGGCACAGTGAAGAAGACGTCATCGTTCCCAATAGATGCGTTTGTGCTACATGTACATGTAAGACCATTTTTCCTTTGCAAACAGTTTGGAGCCAGATCAGACATGGGCCTACCCGGCGCCTGGTCAGGCTCTAAACGGGTTACATGTACCACTCAGATTAAACTAAATCGTATTAATTCGCGTTTAGTTTCGTTTACCTTTCCGCAGTAGAAGCGCCTTTTAGCGCATTTAATTTATTCCAGTACAGAGGAACATTGTTCCAATTACAGTGGAGAAAACGTTATTCTTTCCCAATGAGCGCTTTTGCGCTATAACTATTTTTCCAATGCAAATTGTTTGGAGCCTGATCAGACGCCGGGTAACCCGTCGTCTGATCAGGCTCCAAACTGTTTGTCACTCAGATTAACATGAATAGTCAAAAGTTTAGAAAACTTGTCTTTTTTACATTTCATTGCTATGCGTTTACGTTTCGTTTGCGTTTAAACGGGAAAGAATAACGTTTTCTCCACTGTAGTACAGTCATGAATATGTTCAATAAGAAATGTTTGCTATATCCTTACAGATTGTAGCTTAAAGCAGGCTGAAAGTAAGGCAGAATGCGCATTAAGGCTCATTATGCTTTACTTTCAACCTGCTTTAAGTGGTCATATATCTTCAATACTAGAAACAGGCTATTTGGTAACGTGTTAACATAATACTATAAATACAGCCATTGCACACAGTCCCAGCTTTTTTTTGTTATCAGAGTTTATCAGAACATGACATAATTAATTGACAAAGCAGTTTTGAGCAAGATACTGTAAACATTTCAACATCTCTTGCCATGATATCAGCAGTTTAAAATGGGCAAATTGAGGTATATGCATGTTAAAGGGAAGAAACCTTTCTAGAGACAAGTGTCAAACACTTTGTACCCAAATTAGACGCCGAGTTACATAACATCTGATCTTGGTCCAAACTGTTTGCACATAATTATATGTACTAGCCAAGTTGTAATAAGCAGAGAAGGGTTTAGTCACGTTCGTGCGGATATTTGCAATAGTAATTCTGAATAACGCTAGATATAGGGCCGTTGGTTAAACCGGGGTTTTGATTTTCCAACAAAGACGTCTATTGTCCATAAAAACTGACGTCTATCGCAAAACGTCCGGACCTAAAAAAGACGCATAGTAATCGTAGATCTGATCAAGCGACCGTTGTCTTTCAGTTTTTACTCACCGTCATTACTTGGTGTTTGTATGTAACATTGATTTTGTTCTATGTTTCTATTATGCCTATATATTGCTATTCATGATTGGAGGTAAATAAATAAATAACACAGTATGGCAATAAGATATAATAAGTGAGTCAGAAACTAAGTATTGGTGCTTGATCTATAATTATGATTGTACATGTACCTCTTAAGGAGTGACGTGCTCTTTGATAGATAGTCTTTATATCGGCATATCGATTTGTGTTTTAAAAATAATGTTTACATGTACAGTAACACCCGTCTGTAACGACGAATACATTATATTAACTTTTTGTCTGTAAGGCAGATGACTGCTTAAAGCAATGTGCTTAACACAGAAACTTCCTTTATAAATTTCACCATGCTTTAAGCTGTTGCCTGTCGTTCATACAATCAATTAGCCGTCTTTATAGTGGTCGTAAATGAGGGGTTTTATTGGATATACTGAGTCTATACTGTTTTGTAATGCAATGAGTCTAGTTATCTCAAAGCTCCGACCGTATACATTAAAACCTTTCTATTACTATTTTAATATGTGATGCCTGAAAACCTCTACAATAAACTCCGTCAAAAAAGTAAGAAGGTTTATTTGGGTTTGTCCGTTTTTACCTTATATGGGCTAATTGGATGCTTCAGAGAGAGGGTCGGATACAGAAAACCCGGGCGCGATGCACTACACGTATTATCGATAGAGTAATCTTGTTATTTTGAATTCCCAGTGAAAAAGACAGATATATCTTACCTCGGTTTATCAAGTCTCATCGGAAGGACTTTATCCGTCGGGGAATCAAACTCACGATCCTGTTACCGCATTCGAGTGTGCTGCCATTGAACCATAATCGCCGGTCCACAGTAAGAAGAACATGGTCGACGAAACATGTCACAGCAATAGATGGAATGTGGACAATGGCATTGAATTGATGTTATATGTCTCAAAACTGTGGATTTTCGAAAACAAATTGTTACGGTTTGATATCAATTGGATTTTTTTTTATTATAGATTTGACACCGATAGCCACATGACATTGTCCACAATTCACAATATTTACATTCACCCTGTAAAGTCTCTATGTAATCGTATTACAAATTTGCAGGTCATCCCTCGATGAACCTACACATCGAAACTGGTTCCAGCTAGTTAGAAAGAGGGCGAAGTCTCTGCCGCGGAGAGATACCGACCTTGCGACCAGCTACAGTGGATAATCTGTTATTCTTTCCCGTTTAAACGCAAACGTACGCAAAACACTAAAACGTAGAAAAGTACAACTTTTTGACAATTCTGATAATTCATATTTATCTTGGTGGCAATCAGTTTGGAACCAGATCAGACGCCGGGTTACCCGGCGTCTGATCTGGCTCCAAACTGTTTGCACTGCAAATTATAGTTTTATCGTAAACGCGCCAGTTTATTGGGAAAGAATAACGTTTTCTCCACTGTAATGGTTGCTATAGCGTGTAACTAGCCTGAAATAAACATGCGCGACATAAGTTTTAAAATATGCTTTAATAATAGATATTTGAGTTGCATTGTTTATTTCTAATTGTCGTATACGTGTTCTTTAAGTACACAGCGACATTTTACTGGGTAAAATCTTGACTTTGTAATTAACTCCGAAACATGTACGTTGGACTTCTTTTCATGCCGTATATTATAGAGATCGAATGGCTGTTACATCCAGGATTACAGCTATCAAACTATTTGGCCGGTATATGATATATTCATATACAATGTAAATGAAAAAAATCTGGTCAAAATGCACATTAAATGGACAAAACAGGAAATAAAAATATAAATATAAGAAATATACAACATCTTTTTGACGTTCATGACGGTATGAACACATTAGCTTCGCAGGGGGTAAGTTTCGTTAACGCCCGAAGGGCGTTTACGATAAACTTACCCTGCGAAGCTTGTGTGTTCTTACCGCATGAACGGCAAAAAGATGTTGTTTATTCCTATAGTGACGTCAACGTTCACATCCCATTCATCGTTGTGCCGAAGTTCATTTCTTTTTTTAGTACATAAGTATGTCAGTAATCTTATGCAAAACGTATCACCATTAATTAAATGAGCTTATTTGAAAATGAATAGTCACAAGTGCAAGACTTGTACTTCCCAATGTTAAATTGAGTGGGTGGGGTAAATTAATACCTTAGACAATTCTTAGAGAAAAATAAATGCCCAATTTAGAAATCGGTGAGAAAGTATCTACAATTTATATACTAAATGTCGTGTGTAATGTTTCATTTTAAGTCCCATATTTCAAGCACATTTATCAATATCAAGATCTTCATGTTAAAAGCGGTGGGTAGGGTAATTAAAATCAATAATTTGACGTTTAGGTAATTATTTCAGCAAAATGATTTTCATTTTCAGATACAGGAGGAATGTGTCTACATTTTACAATCGAAAAGTAAATTTTGATTTTTTCACCCTGAAGGGCCATTTACGCGTGGCGGGTCACATATATATGTTACAGTCAATCTGTGTAATCAGTCATTACACGTAATGACTAGTCAATCTGTGAAATGACTTTCTCACATAGTCCTTTATTGATACAATCTATGATAATTATACAATGATATTTTTCAAAGGTAAAACAATTCATGCACAAAACACCACAATCTCACTACAAAACCACTCAATTTGTCAAAATTAAAAAATAAGAATAAAACAAAATATAGCCTGTAGCTTTACATGAACATTATTCAATTCTTTCCTATTTACAGCGTTCAAGGTCTTAAACATCATTTCGCAAATTGACTGAAATAAGGTGTGAAATAAATGTGGTGTTTTGTGCCGGAAATCTTTGAACTTTTAAAAAATATCATTGTCTATCATCATAAATAGTATCATTAAAGGACTATGTGAAAAAGTCATTTCACAGATTGACTAGTCATTATTGTGCGACAATATTGACCTGACGTTGAACTATATGCATGAATAAATTATTATAAGATGACGCTGTATAAATCAATAATCGATAGCGGATCATACAGTGTCGGTGTGTTTCGGCTGATTACGAGAATTTTGTTACAATTGTGATCCTCAGTGGATTAACACTTCACATTGAGCAAGTTCAAAAAGTTGTTGTTGATAAACTATTATTCCCGAGGCTCCTAGTATAATCGTATCTACTAAAATGCATCATGTTGCCCTTACGAGTGGGTTTTAATTAAGATAAAATCATCGATGTCCTCACCTGCGACTCTTGCCAATATATACCTAATTTACACCTCTCAGATGTAATTCATCTGTACATGTAATAGGTGTGTCGGTAGAGCAAGGGATTAGTAACATCGAGGTTCCGGGTTCGAATCCCAATAGAGGGGAATATTTTTATTGTATAAAATGTTATTTTATAGACCAAACAGACGCTATGACATATTTTGTTTAAAAATAACAAAAGAATCGTGTTCCAATCGAAATAGATGTTGTATGAATACTTCAAAGAAACAGTATAAATTATAAAAATGTAAAAAAATGTATGAGTATTGCATGGGATTCGAACCACTGACTGTACGGAAAAATAATGTATAGCCGTCTTCCTTACCAGTTGCGCTAAATACCTGTCGATATTTGTGGAACCGGACAATGCTATATTATCTCGGTACCGATGTGGTTACAATGTGCGTTCTCGTATAAATGATAACGAAGTGTTCCGAAGCTATATTTAGAATGCAACAAAGTGTGAAATTATGCTAATAGAGGTCACCAACGTCAGGTCAATATTGTCAAACAATACGTGTAATGACTGATTACACATATTGACAGTAACATATATTATATAGTTTACTAAAATAAAGCAGTAAACGATTGGGTAAAGAACGACTTGCTACCAATTACTTCTTAAAGAAGTAGCAAAGTAACATAGAGCGCTCTCCGTGAATGTTTTGGCATAAAGTGATGTACATGTACATTGTAGCTGTAGGCACTACAATTGGACAACTTTTCTCTCCAAGTTTCCTTAGGCAAGTATCGCTGTAATTTTATTTTATATAACTGCATGAATGTCATGATTTGTATACGTTTACCCGCAACTAAAAAAAAATTGAAAATACAAATCAACAAATAATATATAATACAAATTCTATCGGGGAACGAACTCACTACCCTTACGTTGGTAGCGCAGTCACATAACCACTGGGCCATTACCGACAATATAATTCACACCTACATCGATTAAACCAATCGAAAGTCCCTCTTTCTACCACGTGACGGTACAAAAGAAACCTGTATTGTGCTGAATTGTAAAAAAAAGCTATCCAAGAAGGCCATATTTTTCTCATATTACACTCGAATCCAGAAAATCCATATCATTTTCGTATTGGACTGGACAACTCTTCCGACACTCTGTTAAGAGTTACTTCCATTGGAATTTCACGCGTCTGCTACAGTGCTCCCTCTCTACATCGACACACAATGGGAGACACATATTGTGTGTGTTGCTCGGAGAGAGTCGTTATAGGGAGGGAAAAATAAGACTTGGCTTACATTTGCAAATAGCTTGAATCCAGATCAGACGCCGCGTAACGTTTGTCACTCGCCATTTTATTTATTCTATCAAAACGTCAACTTATATGTAACTTTGAGAAAAACAGCAGACGACAAAAAAGGAGATGGTATTGCAGCCATGAAATGTGTTATATAATTGTCCTGTTAAGGGAACTGCGACAAGGGTCGTTGTAAGGGGAAATTGTTGTTGGGAGGGCCGTTGTAGGGAGGGAACATTGTATTTTGTTTTTTGAAATTGCGAAGTCAAAGGCTAGCAGGAATTGCTAAAAATGTCATGTGGTTTCTTTTGTCATTTTATAACTTTATGGTGTGAAATAAAGAGGTAATTTAACAGTGTTGAGTACAATACTGAATTCAATTGGACTCGTACATGTGTACACAGCAGTCATACTCCATATTGGATTATGACTGCTGTGTACTCGTCCAATATAATTCAGTATTGTACTCAACACTGTTAAATAACCTTTTATATCATCCAATTCGAGTCATCAACGGTGGGATTGTTTATTCGCTATACACTGTAGTTGTTTTCGGAAGATAACAATAGCTTACGGAAAAAGACGGAATATTCATAAACTGCCAGGTCAAACCTTATGGATAATAACATAGCAATCTCCTTTAGGAGCTTTCTGTTTTACTATAACCATGCTTTAAGCTGTAACCTGTCTTGTAAACGATATACTCGTATAAGCCTTCGTTTTAGTGGTCGTAATAGAGAGGTTTTACTGTACATGTATGTGTGTCGTATATGTTTCTAATGAGCGCTAGAATAAAACATTATTTTTCATTTCTAATGAAACGTGAACGATGTGCACTGCAACGTAGAAAATGGCACAAGTTGCCACTTCGTTTGAATCAGAGTTGCAAATAGTTTGGAGTCCCATTTGGTTACACAAATTGTTTGCAGTTAAGCATACGTAAACTAGTTAATTGGGAAAGAATATGTATGTGTATGAAACAGGTTGAATGCCATGATAGAGTAGAGAATGAATTATTTATTCCCGTTCTTAACAAAACATGCAGTAAAATGTAGAAAATGACACTTGTAGTGCGCATTACATGGCTCTTATACAGTGGGGAATCTGTTATTCTTTCCCAATAAACGCGTTTACGCTAAAACTATTATTTGCAGTGCAAACAGTTTGGTGCCAGATCAGACGCCGGGTTACCCGGCGTCTGATCAGGCTCCAAACTGTGTGCCACCAAGATAAACAAGAATTATCAGAATTGTCCAAAAGTTGTTATTTTCTACGTTTTAGTGCTTTGCGTTTGCGTGCGTTTGCGTACGTTTGCGTTTAAACGGGAAAGAATAACAGATTCTCCACTGTATGTTGCCTTCATCATGTTTTGCCATGCTATGCACACTATTTACCGAAATAAATATACATGTATTTAGCTACATGTATCTAAAGCTAAACAGACTGGAGCCTATGCAGACGCCGAGTTATCTTGCGTGTATCTGTTTCCAAAGACTTTTTAAGTTGACATAATGATTTTTACATTAACTTGTTTATTGGGAAAGAAAAGCGTATCTGAAATTACTTGCTAAAAGAGGAAACTAATGTGGATGGTAATCTGCAGCCTTTTTGGGTTCTTTACAGTGGGTCAACATTCTATGATCTGTATTTATGAGGTCACAGTCTGGTTAGTCTAGAGTCCGGAACCATAAAATTGTGATTACAGTACAAGTCCGTCTAAGTCACGATAAAATAGGTCCCCATAAAACGATAATTAATATTGACCGAAGGTTGGTCTAATAATAGAGTTGTTTGTCTCTGTAACTCATCACCGACAATTCGCAGATATCAATAAATAGAAAGACATAGACTCAAAACTATTCAAAGTCGGTGTTGAAACCTTCCGCTGCCAAGGCCGACAACACTGACATATGCTTTATGATCTAATTATTCGGGAGATTTTTACCCCTTCACCGCTTCATTATTGTTTTCTGCAAGACACGTTTCATTGTTAGATGTAAGGTTATATAACTTAATAAATATCGATAAGAGTGTCAAACAGTTTGGGTCCTGATCAGACGCCGCGTAACGCGGCGTCTGATCAGGACCCTTACTGTTTGCAAACGCGCATTAAAGCGTCATTTAGAGTGAAAGAGTTAATTAAGTTCAGACTCCGCATAACGCGCCGTCTGATTAGATTTAAAACTAGTTGACATTCATATCAATGATTCGTTAAGTAAAATTAGTAAATGCAAACGGAAAGGGTTAGTACAGGATACTATGTTAGCGACTGTGTTAGACGACTGTTAACGTCATGGCGGCAGTGAAAGGGTTAGTACAGGATACTATGTTAGCGACTGTGTTAGACGACTGTTAACGTCATGGCGGCAGTGAAAGGGTTAGTACAGGATACTATGTTAGCGACTGTGTTAGACGACTGTTTACGTCATAACGGCAGTGAAAGGGTAAGTACAGGATACTATGTTAGCGACTGTGTTAGACGACTGTTTACGTCATGGCGGCAGTGAAAGGGTTAGTACAGGATACTATATTAGCGACTGTGTTAGACGACTGTTTACGTCATGGCGGCAGTGAAAGGGTTAGTACAGGATACTATGTTAGCGGCTGTGTTAGACGACTGTTAACGTCATGGCGGCAGTGAAAGGGTTAGTACAGGATACTATGTTAGCGACTGTGTTAGACGACTGTTTACGTCATGGCGGCAGTGAAAGGGTTAGTACAGGATACTATGTTAGCGGCTGTGTTAGACGACTGTTAACGTCATGGCGGCAGTGTAAGGGTTACATGTAGTACAGGATACTATGTTAGCGACTGTGTTAGACGACTGTTTACGTCATGGCGGCAGTGAAAGGGTTAGTACAGGATACTATGTTAGCGACTGTGTTAGACGACTGTTACATGTAACGTCATGGCGGCAGTGAAAGGGTGAGTCTTCTTTCGTATTTATTAGTACATGATACTATGTTAGCGACTGTTTTAGACGACTGTTTACGTCATGGCGGCAGTGAAAGGGTTAGCACAGGAAACTATGTTAGCGACTGTGTTAGACGACTGTTTACGTCATGGCGGCAGTGAAAGGATTAGTCCTTCCCTGCCATTATGACGGTAAACAAATGAGAAAAAGAGTACAACAGAGTACAGTGGAGAAAACGTTATTCTTTCCCAATAAACGCGTTTACGCTAAAACTATTTTTTCCAATGCAAACACTTTGGAGTCAGATCAGACGCCGGGTAACCCGGCGTCTGATCAGGCTCCAAACTGTTTGCCACTCAGATTAAAATGAATAGTAAGAATTATCAAAATGTTGTCATTTTCTCCATTTTAGTGTGTTGCGTTTGCGTTTCGTTTGCGTTTAAACGGGAAAGAATAACGTTTTCTCCACTGTATTCCTCACACACAATTCGCACAAAACTCTTAAATCATCAAACATTAAACAACATATCATAATACACGAGGCAAGCTACACATAGGTCAGGCAATGTTTAGAGGAGTAGATCCCATCTAACACATGCGATGCCATTTTGTCGTCTGGTTGCCCAAAAGTGTAGACCATGATCAAATTGCTCACGCAGATCACTGCTTGTCATTTTTGTTAATATACATGTAAATGGATATAAAAATCAACAAATTAAGTAGCTAAAAATGGTCTAGACATAATTTGAAAAAGTTTCAGGGTCCAATGAATGAATGCAGTGGCATTGATATTCGTCTAAGTTTATTGTCAAATGATGGCCTCTAGGCAGATGACAACTCTAGACGTAACTGAAGCCATAATAATGGAATTAGCTACACTCCGCCAATTTATTTATTGGCCTAACTGTTTTGCCAATGACAACATCATTATACATGTACGGCCTGTGACATTACATTCGCAACAAAACAGTTTCTGTATACAGTGCTCTTTCTCTACATCCAATGGCAGACAGAGATGTATGTGTTGTTTGAAGGGAGTTGTTTTAGGGATGGGAATTTAACTCATTGCTTTCACTTGCAAACAGCTTGAGTCCAGATCAGACGCCGCTTTAAGCGGCGTCTGATCTGGATTCAAGTTGTCTGTCACTCGTCATTATATTAGTATTTGTTTCTGTCAAAATGTCCATTATTAGGTTACTTTGAGAAAAGACAACAGGCTGATGTAGAGTAGAAGACGGCATTCCTTTTAATTCAAATCGAAACGAAAACGCAATACATCTAAATGTTACTTATGGTAGGGTCTTGAAAATCATGTAAAACAAAAACATGAGAGGCGAAAAAAGGCGAAAAGACAGTGAACTTAATCAAAATGAGTAAATTCATGGTTAAGATCAAGATGTCACAATTCTTGAAATTTGAAGGAATTGTGGCGTCTTCATGTGAAACTACTAATTGGCTTTTGAAAAGCCTATGCAATTTTACTTTTGTGATAAGCATATTTCATATTTCTTCTATATCTCTTTACTTCCTCCTGAATCTCCATACGAGTCCACTAGTCCTTTTCCCTCTAATAAATGTTGCTTAATTCTTTTGTCTTTTTCAACATGTTTTCTGTAATTATACTATGTGTGTATGTAAATATGTTATCTGTGTTAACACTGTTTGTATTTCAAATGTTATTTTGTTAGCAAATCTCTGTAAAGAGGAAATAAAACGTTTATATATATGAGAAGCAAACAAATCTATTGCTAGATCATGATGAATAGTACTGCTTACACTGTTTAGAATGTATTTCGCCCTTACAATATATTTGAAACTAATTTTAATGTATCTGTTTGAAACCCCTTCATTGCTCAACCCAGAGCACAATGATTATTTGCAAACACTTTGGATCTTATCAAACGCCGCTTAACCAGGCGTCTCATCAGGATCAAACCTGTTTGACACTCAATTTAATATTTCTTTAGTCAAAATACCTAAAATTTAAATGTTAGAAATAACGGAAGACGACAACTGTTAATATTGATAACGTCATGACGGGAACATGTACGACATGTAAAATATATTTGGGCCCAAAGTGGTCGCGAATACTAGTTGATTCGCGGAATGAACACGCTTACAGTAGAGGCTACAGTGCTCCCTCTCTACAACAACTCTCAATGGGAGATGCATATTGTGTGTGTTGATTGGAGAGAGTTGTTAAAGGGAGGGACCATTAATACCATAAGATGGATGAAAATGAATTGGCTTACATTTGCAAACAGTTTCAACCGAGATCAGACGCCGCGTAATGCGGCTTCTGGTCTTGGTTCAAACTGTTCGTCACTCGTATTTATGTTTCTTCACCCAAAATGTTAAATATGTTAAACCTCAGACGACAAGACTTAGTTTAAGCAGACGATATTGCAGCAGTGAAAGCGTAACACATGATTGTCTTGTTTGGGGAACAACGGCAAGCATTGTCGGTGCTCGGAGGGCCGTTGTAGAGAGGGTACACTGCATTTTTTTCCCGTTTGAACGAATCTAAACGCAAAATCAATAAATAGAATATATAGCAATTGCCAGTAAGACGACTTATTGTTATTTAACGGGTAGGATTAACATGTTGCCACAGTAGCAATGTAATTAATAGACATTGACTTAACACTAAATAAGGTTTTTTCTCAAAATGTACTTTAATGGGTACGCTGGTCTTAGAAACAACAGACGAACATGAATGTGCCGTATAAACATCGTGGCTCCTTTATTCAAGACAAGGACATTAAAGAAAACAATAATACGAAGCTTACATTAAAGAATGCGTAAATTGTTCCCAACAAACTCGTTTATACTGAAAACATAATGTTTATACTCGCGGCAAACATATTGGAGCTAGATCAGACGCCGGGAAACCCGGCATCTGATCTTGCTCCAAACTGTTTGCCCATGAGAAAATAAATTTTCTTATTGTCAAAAAGTTGTTAATTCGTTACGTTTGTTACAATCATTTGTGTTTATTTTCGATTAAATGTGATAGAATAACGTCACCTCAGCGGTACTATTTAATTTTAGCGGCAGATACATATTACATGTACCCACGCTTGGTAGACACATACATAAACTCATGTAGGATAATTAACTTCGATCAAACTAAAATACACTTATAACGAGCTCGTCATTGATACATGTAGTTGGTAAGTTAGTACAGGATATAATAATGAATACTATGAAATTCTTATATGCAATTGTAAATACTTCTTCAGTACTCATTTTGAATGTCTGAAACGCATTTCCATATTGCGTAAGTCATAATAACAAATTATGAATTTCAGAAATAACAGCAGATGATAATTGATACAAAACTTATGATGTCATGGCAGCGAATGAGTTCACGTAATGTTTAAAATCTTACTGTAAATTGTTCGCATTGCATACAGTAAAACCTACGTTAAATTGATGAGTTAAGTTGCCACTGAAATATTTCATATCTACATGTACATGTACCGGGGTAGCTTTTTGCAGGATACTAATGAAGTCGTCATCTACGTAGTGCATTATATAGGTAGTGATATTTTATAAATCTACAGTGGAGAATCTGTTATTCTTTCCCGTTTAAACGCAAACGTACGCAAACGCAAAACACTCAAACGTAGAAAAGTACAACCTTTTGACAATTCTGATGATTTATATTTATCTTGGTGGCAAACAGTTTGGAGCCTGATCAGACGCCGGGTTACCTGGCGTCTGATCTGGCTCCAAACTGTTTGCACAGCAAATAATAGTTTTAGCGTAAACGCGTTTATTGGGAAAGAATAACAGATTCTCCACTGTACATGTACATGTACCAGGGTAGGTTTTTGCAGGACACTAATAAAGTCGTCATCTACGTAGTGCATTATATAGGTAGTTATATTTTATAAATCTAACTACCTATTTAATTAATATAAAACATAGACAACGTGCAGTAATTCAAATAATAAATACGAAATTAGCACATTGTGTTGAAGGGCTACCCAAAACCATGCAAAATAACATAATATAATACAGACGGCAACTTAAGGCAGTACATGTACAAAAGCAGAAAGTTCCTGAGATATTTCGGCTTCACGTTTGTCCAGCAGTTAGCAGCCCTTAATTCAAAAGAGCTTTTTTGTTCGAAGTGTAATTGCATTAGTCTTACTTTGCTAGTAACGGATACTAAATGTCTTAACAAATAGTCTAGGAGCCATCAGATCACAATCTGCAATTTTCGTCAAAGTTTTATATATGTCACTATAAGTCTTTTTACGTATTTTATTCATTTTTCGAACAGAGGAAATATTTCCACTATATGTCATGAATATGCATCATAAGAAATTCATAAGCAATTGGTAGATTAAACAGGCTGAAGGTTTAAGCAGATTACTGATGAAGGAGCATTCTGCATTACTTTCAGTCTATTTTAGGTTACAACTTGTCTTTAATACTGAAATAAAGCTAAAGGGTAACGGGTTAAATAGTTTGAGGCTATAGCAATTGAATTTTCAGGTATACATCGTGTTGTAGAGCGTTCGTCATTCTGTAAGTTGCCGCACTTTGATTGCTACCACTGGACAGAATCAGGATTATAACAATTGTATCTTGAAATGTTCGAATCACCCAATATCATATTATAGGGATACGGTTTGGCGAGTTCACCGGCTTCATTTAACTGCTTTAGCTGAAAGAAAAAACACAATTTGTAAAATAATACGTCAAATTCGGTACACAATAAAGATATGATCAAAACATTATTTAATATAAATAAACATATACTAGTATTTACTACTGCTTTTAAATTAAAAACACTGTCTTCTATGAAGTGTACCATGATGTTTTACGTATGCATTCAACTGAATTGTAGCTTTGATACACGGAAAGGTTTACTAATACGAAATGCCCAGAAGAAGAAATGATATCAGTGTTTTAATAATTTCACTCTCAATGACGCTTAAAAGCTCGTTTGCAAACAGTTTGGATCCTGATATGTCAATATGTTCTAATTCATACTACATTGAATCTTACATGTACTTTGAAATCATCTTGTAAGCAACAAAATTGAAGCAGACGATAATTAAGCGGTTAAGGGGTAAAAATCCCCCGAACAATGTGATCATGAAAGGGTTAAGACAGATCGTCAATTATCAGACCAAGATGAAAACTCAGCCAACCCTTTCGCTGTCATAACATAATAACCCATCTTAAACTGGCACTACTTTCTGCTTAAAATGTTCATCTGCTTTTATTGATTACAGGTTGAATTGTTTGCGTTTATTGCGCCTCTGATCAGGATCCAAAGTTTGTGCAGGTTTTAGTATTGTTGCTTTGGCAGTGAAAGGGTTTCTAAATGCTCCACTGAGCTATGTTGTTGAATACCTCCTCTTGTGTAAGTTCCCAGCCAGAGGAAGCACCAACATTGTCCTCTAGTTGAGTAATGGACGTCACGCCGACTATAACAGAGGCAACTACCGGTTTTTGCAGCAACCATCGCAGAGCAACCTGCGGAACAGTCTTGCCTAAAAACAAAGGTGACCATTGTAGAATGCATAAGCTTTCATTGGTACAGTGGAGAAAACGTTATTCTTTCCCAATAAACGCGTTTACGCTAAAACTATTATTTCCAGTGCAAACAGTTTGGAGCCAGATCAGACGCCGGGTAACCCGGCGTCTGATTAGGCTCCAAACTGTTTGCCACCAAGATAAACATGAATAGTCAGAATTGTCAAAAAGTTGTACTTTTCTACGTTTTAGTGTTTTGTGTTGCGTACGTTTGCGTTTAAACGGGAAAGAATAACAGATTCTCCAGTGTATGAGGTGCACACAATGCGAAAGAAAACAATAATAACAGACTGATTATCATATGGCATACTATTACATGTAATAAGTAGAGTATTACCATGATTTAATGATGTACCAAATCAAGTTATATGTTGCTACAACTCTCAGACTCGTCTTAAATATGTAAGAATCATATAAGTAAAATATAAAGCGTAAGACATATTTAGAATACCGCGTACCGTGGATTTTCTCTATTACGACCAATTTCTTAGGTGTTTACGACAGGTGGCTGCTTAAAGCAAAGTGACAGTACAACAACAATCTTCTTTAGTACAATCAATTAGCCTTCGTTTCAGTGGTCGTAATAGAGAGCTTTTACTGTATTTGGTGGAGTCCTGTGTTATATGTTTATCATTCCCTCTAAATACTATACACAGCTAATGGCGACTATCACACACTTTAACAAATATCTCTAATTCGGCTCAGATGCTGCGATTAAGTCTTATATTGACATGTCTTTGATCCAATGGCTTTAACTCGTATTTAAAACAAGGTAGTGACTAGGGGTAATATTTGAGTACCCCTAGCGAGTCCTGTGAGGGTTGACTAGGGGTACATGAGTCATTTAAACTATTTTCACCAAGATAAACATGAATTATCAGACTTGTCAAAAAGTTGTACATTTCTACGTTTTAGTGTTTAGCGTGTGCGTACGTTTGCGTTTAAACGGGAAAGAATAACAGATTCTTCACTGTAGCAACATATTAGTGTGCCTGCAGATATGTTTTATTGATGCTAATATTAATAATATCTCATTTCTACCTTACCTTGTGGATATTTAATAGAGAAAAACAAAGAAACTTAGACAAATGTTCCCCGCCAAACTTGTTCTCACGGCAGCGATGAGAATAGATGTATTCCGCATACATGTATAGGGTTAATCATCGTCAGATACGCCCGATATATGAAAATCCGTGACCAATGTTAAGTTTTTTCCTAAAAAATTGATTCAAAGGTACATGTAACTTAATAAAATAAGCTTGTTCGAAATTACTGCTGATGTAGCTTCCTAACTTAGCGTTGAATATAAAGTGGTAGATCTAAGAAAATAAAACCTATCGAAGCTTCGGTTCCCACCAAGTATCGAAACATGTCAGTTTGCAGGTTAATCTCGAAAACTCGTTTGACAATTGATCGCAATTAAACAGTGCAATTATTCTAAAAAAAGCTGGTATTGGATATTTATACATGTGTGAACGTTTTTTATTCATAGGTATAGTTTTCGCTGCCGTTGAAAAAAATGCCGATTGGATATTTTTTTTGGATGAAGTTTCTTTGCTTTTCTGCGTTAAAGTCAGAATAGAAGGTTGAACTGAGATATTATTAATACTAGCATCGATATTAAGGTATCTGCAGACACAATAAAGTGTTGCTATATAGTGTTGTGGACTCATGTATCCCTAGTCAACCCTCATAGGGATCGCTAGAGGTACGTGGCCGTACCGCTAATGTCAACTATTAGAGGTACGGTCACGTACCCCTAGTCACTACCTTAAAAAAATAGTTATAGGTACTGTGTAAAGGTAGAGTCAATATCTGTAGAAAGAGGTACGAAGAAGTATCGGGTATTGTTTATGAAATTCTAGCATTACATAGAAGACTAAACAAACAATTAAGCATTCATATAAACACATAACAAAATGCATTACTTTAATAAATTTGTTATCGAAATAAGAATAATGTTCCTTACAATTTACACCTATGTGGTATGCACAATGCCGCATACCTTAGACAAAAGAAATCAACATATACCGTAACATTCCTAAAATGTCGGAACGCTGTGTAACTGCTATAATTATCTTAAAATTGAACAAATTGCTTTGATCATACGGTAAGATGTTAAATTGTGCAAACTGAATGACACTCAGTTTAGATCCTGATCAGATTGCTCCTCAGGGAACATTTTGATAAGATTTTACACTGTTTGCTTAGGACTATCTGTCTTAAAGGATCAGTACGGTACTGCTTAAGACTAAATATACCCCAGGACTGATTTACCATGGGCTTTGGCAATATCTCTCATGATATCTATCAGCGTCCAGTACTTGTCATCGTCCTGATGTTTCCCCCAGTTAGTGGATGTACTCTGCTGTGTCTTGTCAAATACGTAGCCAATCCTACTTTCCGTAGGGTCAGGAACATTGTTCCGCACGAACTTTCCGGTTAAGAGTCCACTAAGTATAGAAAATACGTTTTCAGTGATATCACATTGATTCCTAAAGCTTCAAATTGATAATTATATATTCCAATTAAGTATAGTCCTATTTGTATTAGTTAGGGTTGTTTTTACAATCAATTGCAAATTGCTGAACAGTGCAGGTCGTGGTCAAAGAACGATGTCACGTATCCGAGGTTATACTGTTTGCACAGGACAAATGTTTTCACAGACACATTGTTCGTATAACGACACAAATACTCTCCACTAGAGAATTTAATGTGTTAACGTAAGGATAACCAGAATAGATACTATTACTGTCGTTCTGTTATACACGTTTATAAGACATGGAAATTCACCCATTCACTGGCTTGTGCGGTGTACTATGTTTCGAAAACGCCTCCGACCCTGATCAAACTCCTCCTTTTCAAACACAATGACTAACATCAAAATTATATTTGTATACATATATTATAAACTAATAAAACAATCTGAAAGACATTAGAGGAACATACGTTTTCAAAGGCCCCCAAGGGATCACACCAATGCCCTCGCTTTTACACACAGAGAATGCCTCTAGCTCGGAATCCCTAGACAACAGGTTGTATTGTTGCTACAAAATAGAGGCGTGCGTCAATAGCAACACAATACATTATACGATGAATATCATGCATCATGATTGTAGTCGAAATACTTGATAAAACAAATTTTCTTCGAAAACGTTGCTGGCAAAACAATAAGGAAAAGGGTTACCCATTACAGAAAAAGGGTAAGGAGAGAGGAAGACATTATAACGTGCTAAACCAATTCGCTATGCATTTAGTACAGATAACGTTTAGCAATAAAAAATCGTCAATGACGAACATCCCTTATTAAACGACTGCTTACAAACTTCAACACTATCTTGTAATAACACCATTGCGGCCCATTTCCACCATTTCAACGTAAAAGTGAATTAATCAACTGAAATGCATCAATGTAGGACTCGTAATAGCATAAAAAGTACTCCAGCCTGGACTCTTTTCCAGATGAACGACATTTTACCAAATATGGAACAGACTTCTTAGAAAATATAATCCATGAAACAATTAACAAAATCTGGAATTATGTATTTAATGCATTGATATCCTTTTACAAATACATGTATAGTCAATTCATGGGAGGACTTTTTATCGGAACCTATATGGGCCAATCCGCATATGAAGGTCGGAGGTTACCCTATATTTTACAATCAATGTGTAGAAAATAATATTACTATTATCAATGATTTATTAGATGACAGGGGAAATTATAAAGCAATAAACACATTAGTTGCACTTAAGATATAAGAACCAACTTTATTCAGTATAATGATTTAGTCCAGAACACCAGAAATAGAATACATTTAAAAATACAAAATTCAAATATTCAAAAACCATCACGTCCATTACCCATACTAATCCTAACAAACGACAATAAAGGGTGTCAGAGGTTATACAAATGTTGAGTTCACAATAGACTTAAAGCAAAGGCTGACAGAAAATGGCTTACAGCATTAACATTAGGAGAGGATACTAATTGGCAGCAAATATACAGTCTAGTTACGTGTACTTTTTGTAAAGCTCACGTGGAAACATCGACCCACCTCTTTTATGACTGTGGGTTGGTTACACTTTTTGGAATAGACAGTTTGAATGGCTAATAAATACGAAAGACTCAAGCAGGAAACGTAACACAAACAATACACCCACCTCTCAATCAGAACACACACACACAGTCATACCACAACAAACACACACACACAAACTCTAAAATGTACACACAACATTAAACTAACAATTTCAAAAGAAACAATATATTGGGTATAATAACCAATGGAACAAACATTATTATTAATTGGATAATCCTTATAGCCAAGACATGTGTCTACATCGATCAGCTGCAAAATAACATTCCAGAGATAAAAGTTTTTGTTAAATATCTAAAGATGTACTTTAATACAGAAAAGTCAGCTGCATACATATAAAAAAGAGAGTGGGACTCTTTTAACAAAATATGGGTTAACTAAAAGCATATTTTTGAAAGATTATAAAAATGTATCGCTAGTGCACTAACAAAGTTCCTTTATATAGTTTCAGTCGGTCATATTATCAAGACACGAAAGACAACTGCTTTTAATCTGTCTCAAATTCTGCCAAATTACTATTTAGAAAATAATATAGTATTTCAATCTTTTGACACATATAAATTCGAATTTTACCAAGAAAAAATAATTTCTTTTACAGTTTATGTTATTTCCCTGCTTTTCATATACGGTTGGTAAAATAAGAAGTTTTCATGGTAAACGAGTAAAGTTTTGAAACCGAAAGTACACAGTATACAATATTCACTACGCCCGTTTGTGTCAAAGCGAGCACATCGCATTGCCAACACGAAACGGTACACACTTATCACGTGGAATTATTTCTACCAAAACGTGTCATTGCTTATGATAATGTCACCATAAAAGATGACATTTGGAGCCCAGATTCATGGAACACGTAGTGGATTTGGGCTCAAAATAGAAATGGATGTAGCACGGTGTTACAGCATGGAGCTAATATGTACGAGGCAAATATTTAATTTATAGAGGTAGTAATGGAGGGAAATATCGTACTTTGGTATATTTTCACGATTCCCTGTGTCAATATTACCAACGTTGTGTCTGCTAACTACTTTAAAACATTCATTCTACGCTAAACTGCTTTAATTCACCATGCACATGTCTCCCTTATTCATATTAAGTCTGAAACAAGTCAACCCAATATTTGCATCCTGATTTGCTTGAGAGTATTTGCCTAATTAAATGCTTTTTTGTGTTGTTTTTACATTTTAGGAATGAGTGAAAGGGTCACATTTGTATATAAAACAGCTGTCCTTTAAGCATATCATAATGTACTGACTTGAAAATTTCAGTAAATGATAAAACAGAAACACTGTTTTTAGTTGTTTTATATCAGGAATGGGTATTTATTTCTGATCAAGCGAACATTTTAAATGAGGATGAAATGTCATAAAAGCAATTGGGAAAAAAGTTTAATGCGTTACAATTTACTATATTTTTCAATCAACTGTTTAAAACATCGGGTAAAACACATGTACTCTGTTCATAGTTAGGTAATACTTGAAACTAGTTTCACTATTTAGACATTTATTTGCTTTATATAAATTGTCAATGGATACAGAGACATACAGCCTATACTCACGTATCTGACGTTTGTGATATACAGCCATATACAAATTGTTGAATTTTATGACAAAACAGAGGCTGTTTGGGTCCCCTGATGTTAGATCATGGGAGAATATACCCTGTTCTATTTGTTCATAACACAGATATGTGTTTAATCACAAGTTTTTTTTTATCATAATTGTTCCAATTATAATGCTATTTACGTAGAGTCAATGTTAAACCAATCAGCCCTGAACCTCCAAATGGATAAGCATGGCATCCAAACTTATTATACTGCAAAGTAAATTCCTTACTTTTCATTGGTCAACGAGCCCTAGACGTGATCCCAAGTACCCTGTGAGCTGACAGGGTACTTGGGAATGCAGCTGTTTTCATTGGCTGACAGGTCACTGAGTCTTGCTTTGCAGAAAATAAGATGGCCGATTGCTCGACAGGATTGAGTGCATTCAATCGTGCATCCTCCGTTTTAATTCCATTTCGGCTAAGAACCATTCGCTGTTTGGATCTTTTAACAGTCGCATTATTTCTGGGAAAGTTTGACGCCGAATATGCCCATTTTTCTTATGAATAACAACGTCAGAAACATGACGTCACTTACGCTCAACGTTATCTGCTTTGGCGCGATTTTGTTATAGTTTATAATAAGCGCTGTACACGACAAATAAATACGAAAGACTCAAGCAGGAAACGTAACACAAACAATACACCCACCTCTCAAGCAGAACACACACACACACAGTCATACCACAACAAACACACACGCAATACAATTCCTACATCTACACACTAAATAGAAAACAACACGCAAGACAAACACAAAGCAAAGTGAATATAGGAGCCCGCCTTGGTACGGTCAGTAGCAATCAATAATCAACTATAAATTAATTAATTATTAACAACCACTGGGGGGTTAAACCTGGGTTTAGGGGCGCCCAACCTCACACTTATCTCCTATATGCACCTATAAAGACGAACAGTGTACATAAAATATAAACCCTGTTCCACAACCTCACAATCAAAAAGACCGCCAGCACAGTAAGTAAATACATGTAAAACATTTAACAAAAATTCCGAAATACTTCGTTTGAACAGTGAAAACTTTGCAGTATAATACATTCGTTATACAGTTTCTTCACAGTGTACATGAGGATTTCTTCCCGGCTGGTAAAATCATGTAACGCTCGCCTAACGGCTCGGGCAACATGATTTACCTCAGCCGGGAAGAAATCCTCATGTACACTGTGAAGAAACTGTATAACTAATAATGTCTAGTCCAGTCGTACGTCTTTCGGACTGACTAAATCAAAGGGTGGCCAAAGAGAGGGTGTAGACCCTGGTCAGAGGGCTCCCTTAGGATATGCACTGTTTGCATGGGACAAGTGAACTAATTACAGGTATACTGTCCTTTGTAGATTTTGTTTTCTGTTTGGTTTTACGGATGAGTTTACCAGTCACCAGGAAATAATGTCTTAATAGAGAAAAACTGTGTAAAGCTTTTATTTTTCAAATAGGGGCGGTATGTTTTATGTCTTACATGTCTTCTGTGGTGTCTAGTGTTTGTTTTTCAAAAAAGAAAAAACTATATATCTATTCTCATTTCTACATGAAAATATCATTGCAATGACGTAGTATAACGCGTACACTAGAAACCTACTTGAGGAGTCTGAAAGTTAAGCGGAGAGCTACACTGGTAGCTCTCTACTTGGTATTCAGCACATCTAAGGTATCTATATTACTTTATGTGGAGATGGGTGGTAACAAGGTCCATACTTATTCTCCTCTGTATGTGGACATATAATAAACCTTTGTGTATACAAAGAGGTGGTAGGTGGTTCAATCAGCCAAGATCTACACCAGCTATTTAGTATTTATTAAAAGTTGCTCAGCTACCACAGACTACAAAAAGCTCTATAGGTATAAATGGGCTAATAAATATTGACAAACATCAGAGCTCCAGATATGGAGAGTTTTTTAAAACCAAAAATCTTTATTTCTGTATTAAACCCTATGGTGTCACTACTCATTAGGATCATCTCGAAGTTATTTTTTGAGGGGCAGTGACACTATAGGATCTGGTGCTAAAATGAGCGAAAAACCTCTGGATTTTTTTCAGTTCACTCGCTCTTACCTGGAGCCCTTAACCCTTTCCCCCATAGAAGCGACTTTTAGCGAATTTAATTTATTCCTCCGCTGAAGTAAAACGTCCCAGTTTATAACCTCATGAACAATTACAATTACAAATATTTTATATAGCCTAGCAGATTTAAGCTTAAAGCAGGCTGAAAGTAAAGCAGAATGTGCCTTAAGGCACATTCTGCTTTACTTTCAACCTGCTTTTAGTGGTCACCTGTTTTTAAAAACTAGAAACAAGCTATGAGGTAAAGGGTTAAGGATCATGGTTAGACTATGCTGTACCAGGATGATGGGAATCATTGACATAAAGAACAATTCGAAATTTAAATACCAAACACCACTTCTGTTTATTCCCTCATTCTGGTCACGGCAGATATTGATAATTATATTACTATAGTGTTGCTTTCATTATACAATACTATCTGAAATATGCTATTGTTTGAAACATTTAGAGACATGTTAATAATGAAAAGTATGACGGGGATGGTCATCCCCAACCCTCTCATACCTATTACGGGGAGAATAAAATATATAAAAGCTGAAAAGAAAAACTACAAAAAAACCAAACAAACAAAAACAATCTTAAAAAGTAATATTAAAAAGTAATAGTTTTAATTGCTCTGATACATGGAAGAGAAATTGTACTATACAGTTGAAAGGCAGGTCGTTTATTCATTTGGACGTCGTTTTTATTCGCCGCGCACTAGCTTGAAAGTTTTTCGCTACCGATGGAAATCAATCGCACAGTTTTGTGTGTATACGTTCGCCAACAGAACGCATACTAATGGCTATATCATAGAGTTTAGGCACAATTCAACACGTTTTCCGGACTGTTTTGATACGTTTGTGCATTTTCAGTTGTTGTTGAATATTCAAAAATCCTTAAATTTATAAGTGTCAATAACGATATCGGAATCAGTGTCTACAATATAACCTTCAACATGTCACTTGCTTTTTATTTTACTTTCAATATTCAACTGTTGTCTACTAAAGGTGTTTTCTATACCATTTATCTGAGCTGAGCTTTCCCAATTGCTTTATGACATTTCATCAATGTGACGAACTGTATGGAGTCCCAAATTAGCTCAGTACGTTTGCACAAATAATCGCAATGGATCTAATAATGTGTTACAGTTAATTTACAAGACTATTTCCGCACTGTGAAACTCCTCTATTAAGACCGCCTAAACGAAGGCTAAATGATTGTTTAAAATACAGTTGACAGCTTAAAGGAAGGTTACAGTAAATCAGAAAGCTCCTATATTGTCACCCTGTTTGAAGCAGCCACCTGGTTTTAAAACCCCAATAATCTACAAAATTTAGTGCCCGTAATCGTGCGGTTTAACTGTATTTGTATACCTATTGGTTGTAAACCTGGGGCTCGTTTCATAAAACTTCGTACGACAAAAACGGTCGTAAGTCAAAACTTTAAAGTACATTCCAAAGAGATGTAACAAGACAGGATTAGATGGAGAAATGAATAATAATTGAGACTTTTATAATCTGACTTACGACAACATTTGTCGTACGAAGTTTTATGAAACGGACCCCTGTTCTTCGAAATTGCTTACCTGCAAACTAATGCATTTAGATAGTCCAAATTCCTTGGCAGTATCTACAATTTTCTGCATTTGCCATCCACAGACATTGCTGAAACCAAAGTAACGGATTTTCCCACACCTTACTAAGTCGTCCAATGTCCTAACGGTTTCGTCAATAGGGGTAGCATTATCCCACTCGTGACACTACAAAATAGACATTCTTATTTAAAACTACTATCTTACTAAAGAAAATATACTTACCTAATTGAAAACTACTTTTTGACTAAAACGCAATGCGATAAAAAATACAACTCTTATAAAAGGTACGTGTATGCGTTACATGAAAGTTCGTTGAGTAAAAGTCACCTACGTATAAGGGAACATTCAAGTCTTCCATCAAAGCAATTATACATTAAGAACATTTGTATCTAGCTTTGTCAACACATGTCTACTTTCTATTTCATACCAACGCGTTTGCGTTTATTTTCGTATAAAATTGGAAACAACATTGCATTCGTCACTGAAAGTTGGGTGGAACATATTTTACGAAATTCAATGTAAAGTAAAACATCCATTTCAAATCGCAGGTTTTTTACTCGTAGTCTATTCCACAACACCCCACCCCAGCTGCTACCCCCTCAATTTTGATCTGCACCCCCACCATAAAACTCTCAAAATGAGTCAAAAGGCATCCATGTGTTCAAACATCGTTAACAAATGTTTCAAGAAGTTTCGAGAAGTTTAAAAAATATTGATTTTTTTTTGGAAATACAACTGAAAGTTGGATGTGAATTCAGAAACATCGACTTCCTAGCATGTCATTTTGTCTGGGTAGATCTTGACAAATGATGCAAATTATTTATAATTAACAGTTGTCTTCAAAGGAAATTAGTTCATTACCCAAGCAAGAGACGAACACAAGCATATAAATAAAAAGTTCGACAGGCACCTTGCATGTCATCATTCGTCCACCCTAGATTTTGGACTTGTTTGTCATTCAGCGATTAACAAGTGCATTTGCAACTAATTTATTACACCACGTTACGAGTCATGAATAGAAAATGAATATAAAATATATAAAATACGTTTTCTATTATCGGTAAATGAGCATTTCTGGTACGAACTAAATGTCTACATAACTTTCATTTGACAAGCCGAATGAGGGTTGGGAACTTGATGGTTGTTTCCGTAAGGCTCTTTTATAAGGCATCCTTTTCTATTCTACTTATAAAGTAGCAACAATTTTTTTTAACAGTTCATGAAACTTCAGGAAATGTTCTTTTATGCTGTTTGTTGAATGTATGTGTGAATGTTTGGTTATTTTATGCAAGTTTGGGGGGGGGGGGGGGGTTCAGATAAAAAAGGGGGGTTGCATCTAGGTGGGTGGGGGCGTAGTGTCGTAGCTTACGGGCCGAACGCCTATGTGTCAAACAAGAGACGAACATGCGCGTCTTTCAAAAAATAGAGTGTTCCAAGTAAAAGTGCATTTGTCGTATTCAAAAAGTGTCATCGCATATTTGAACAGGGTCAGCACTGTATTTACTTTACAAACAATCGTAAATATAAACCTTTAGTTTTTACAAAAGCTGTCAAAATTAAAAATGTGCCATGTGTCAATGAGTTACATGTACTCGGTTAAGATAGGCACACAGTGCCTGCGTTTTCAGCGTTGCTTAATACTGCAATATACATTATTTAATATCCTGTTTTAGTTTGAAAGACAACAGAATGCGCTCAAATGCGTGTCTGAGGACTGATGGATTAAGTAATAACAATTGTTTACAAAAGTAAGTCAATTTTAACGAAAAAGTGTTAAACTGTTTGATTTAGTCCCACCTGATACAAATCAATGAAATCAGTCTTCAGCCTTTCAAGACTATCCTCACAACTTTTCACAATGTTTCGGCGGCTAAGTCCATTTCCATTCTTAGATTCCCTATTTATAGGCAGTTTAACCTTTGTTGCCACAACGATATCATCTCTATTTTGTCGTCTGTAATGAGATGTAGACAACTAATTATATCATACTATTACATATATACCTTTTACCTTTGTATGGTTCATATCGGTGCAATATGACCTATTCAGTGTAACAGTGCCGTAAACCGCAACTCATTCATTCACTACTCTGTTGGTTCTAAATAGTTTCCTGACCGTTTGAAACGCTCTTTCTTGCTAAATGGTGTCAAATTGAACCTTGCACTATGCACGTTTTAATGAAACATTTTATTTTTCATTTGAATACACCTTCAGGGCCCAGTTTTATAAAATTTCGTACGACAAAAACGGTCGTAAGTCAAAACTTGAAAATACATTTAACTTCTGATTTCTCTATCTAATCCTGTCTTGCCGCAATACAGGATTAGACGGAGAAATAAATAATGATTGAGATATTTATACTTTAACTTACGACAACATTTGTCGTACGACGTTTTATGAAACGGGCCCCAGGTGCCTGATAAACAGGTTGAATACTGGTCAAACATGTACTGTCTTATACTTGGTGTCTAAGCTACATCAAATTCATTATAAATACCAACAACGTTTAAATAACATAACATCGTTCACATTGTTCGTCTGCTTACAATTGCTTACAAAAGTTACATAACCGATATTTTGACAGAAAAAAAACTTAATGACGAATGACAAATAGCTTGAATCCAGACCAGACGTCGCGTTACGCGGCGTCTGATCTGGGTTCAAGCTGTTTGCTAATTTCCCTCCCTATAACGACTCCCTTCGAACAACGCACATATTTTTGAATGTCATTGTAGAGAGGGAGCGCTGTAATTACCGGCGGTAGTGGCCCAATGGTTAACACCATGGACTACGGTACCAGGGGTCGTGAGTTCGATCCCCCGCCGGACCAGCGGTCTGACTAGGGGATTTTGCTGAATCCCCGATGATGTACAGGAATGTTCTTGAGCAAGACATGTACCGCGAATTGCTCCTCTCCACCCAGGGGTTAAAATGGGTATCTGTGAAGGGTCTGAGTCGGTACTGCGGCTGCATTTGACTGCGCCATATGTTAGCAGTGCTCACAGGCAAGATGGCTTGATGATCAGGGGAGTATATGTACAGTCGGCTGAGCGGTCATTCGGACTGAAAGTAGACGTTAACTTGGTATATTACTTTTTTTATTACTTTACCATGAAATGACATTGTAAACTCATGTAGAATATATAACTTGATCATATATGTTATATTGCATTGATGCATAACATGATCTTTGTGCATTGTATGTTGATAGAAATAAAATTAATTACCAAAAACAAAGATACGTCTGTCATAGATATTTGTGTAGTTGTTACGTTACCTCTGTATCCAGGTGCCAATAGTTTTCTCAGAGTGTCCGTATGCGTAGATGTTAGCAGTATCTATGAAGTTACCGCCGAGCTCCACAAACTTGTCCATGACCTTATGGGCAGCTGCCTCGTCCATCTGACGAGAACTATTGAAAAACCACTGCAAACATATATAACGATTAGCAGATGTAGAGATTAATCTTTAATTATCTTGTCATATCTTAGTTTTATAATAAATTGTACAGCAATAGTATAACATTTATTGTATATTTGGATACATTTCCTGTACTTTCAATAAAAAATATTATGAAGTGATCAGAAAGTGGAATGTTCAAAAGTTTGTCTGTAACCAGAGCTTTTTATGAAGCCCCTAACAGTTTTAAAACAATAATCTACGTAATAGAATAATTGTTTTACGATGCATCCTGCCTTAACCCATTACCCCATATTCTGTTTCTAGTATTGAAGATAGGTGGCCACTTAAAGCAGGTTAAAAGTAAAGCAGATTGTGCCTAAAGGCACATTCTGCTTTACTTTTAGCCTGCTTTAAGCTATCATATGCTAGAATAAAGAAAATATTTCTAATAATACATATTCATGATTGTATAAATAGGAACTATTTTCTTCAGCGGATGAATAAACTGAATGCGCTAAAAGGCGCTTCTATGGGGGAAAGGGTTAAAACAGTATGAGGATTTTGTTTGCAATTTTACTATTGCGGATAGGAATAAACATAGCGGTCACACTACTGCCAATTACAGTGGATAAAACGTTCTTCTTTCCTGTTTAAACGCAAACGAAACGCAAACGCGTTGTACTAAAATGCAGAAAATGACAATATTTTGACAATTCTGACTGTTGATTTCAATCTGGATGGCAAACAGTTTGGAGATTGATCAGACGCCGGGTTACCCGGCGTCTGATCTGGCACCAAACTGTTTGCGTTGGAAATGATACATTTAGCGTAAACGCGTTATTCGGAAATAATAACGTTTTCTCCACTGTAGAACATATCCTCTAACCAAACTATGCCAAAATTGCAGTTTTAAGTACAACCTCCTCACTGACAAGTTAGAATTTGCATAAGAGTTTGGTGTACACTTGTTATTTTTATCCACTTAATTTTGAGATATATTTGCCAATTATTTTAGACTGGTCAGATCCTTAGGTACTCGGCGCTTGATTAGGATGTTAATAGTTTACAAATGGCAAAACATTGAATGGGCTAAAGGGTGGTTTCATTTGTCATCAATGTTGTGTTTAACTTTTCTTCTTCTTTTTTGTTTGAAAAAATACTGCAGGATATATCAAGTAGTGTTTACCCTTGTCAGTCATCTTTTGAATAAAAAATAATGCCGCAATATAAAAATGATACATTAAGAAATTGTTGTTCTTACTTTAAACCAGATTTAAAACAGTTTACTAGTAGTAAAATATTTGTTGCAGTGATCGTAATAATGATACACGTATATGATAATTAAACTAGAATTATCATACACAAACATAATGATAAACTTATGTAAAGTGCTCCCTTTCTACAACGACACACACTGGGGGACACAGATTATGCGTGTTGTTCGGAAGGAGTCGTTATAGGGAGGGAACATTAAGACATGACTCATATTTGCAAACATTTTGAATCCAGATCAGTCCATGTTTTACCATTTTGTTAAGAAATGAGAGCAAACATACCTTTAGGCATAGGCATGTATTCACTTTAGATACTTCCGGATTTAAGGTGTCTAGTTTATTGTACATTCGATATAGCATATGATATAAGAACATAAAACAAATATAAGATCCATGTATTCTTACCGCCCTTGGTCCTGCATCTAGCGGAGGTATTCCGAATGTCAAGCCACCGAGACAAATATTGGACACCTTCAGTCCCGAGTTTCCCAGGAATGTATACTCCATTGTTGGCGCAGTCATTGTTCACAGGTCTAACATGCCAACAAATATATACATTACATATCAGACATTTCAAATAATATAAGACGTGAACATTACATACACGACCTTAAATGTGTCTTTTCATTAAAACTATTTCACTACTTACCCAGAAAGTACTGACATTTCAAAATAATTTAAACCTGTTCAGATGTCATGTATTTGTTTGACAATCATAGCAATTATTTATAGGAACCATGCATAATGTTTACTGTAAGAGTGAAAGTCAGATGGCGATTTTTCAAATTGTTTTTGAACTCAGTATAAATTTACAGCGCAAATAAACCCTGATTCTATTCTTAATTGACTGAAAGAGTTGATCCCACATAATACAGGTGCTGGGCTTCGGTACGATATGGCTGTATAAAATCTACGAACATACCACTCATATTAATAGCAGCTATAGTATAACGTATAGCTGCCGTTTACTGTGAGGGCAAGATCTTTGTTGTTTGATCTTCAGTGCTTTTGTGAACTAGCGAATCTTATGATATAGCAAAAGTTATTATTCACCATAATTTCTACAATTTCTAAATAGGAAACTTGAATCACAAAACCCTCCCTCCCTATCCCAATGGTTTAGTACTATTTGCTGCGTAGTTGTTTACATATTTTTCAGGTCATTGAGAAATGTCTGTGAGATGTTCAGAAGTTGTCCAATCTACGGCGCGGCTTTCACAGATATGTCTGCGGTTGCAAAAAACATTACTGTGTTTGAAAGACTGTTTAACCTGACTGTTGGTTCCCATCGTCAGGTACTGTGAATGTACCTTAATTTGGAGGTTTATTAAATTGTGACTTTATTGTACCTCAATTGGAGGTTTATTCAATTGACAATTGTGTGACTTTACTCAATTGGAGGATGATTAAACTGATCAGTGTGTGACTTGATGGTACCTCAATTGGAGGTGAACTGTATTGTGATTTGAATTTTGTTACATTATTGTACCTCAGCTGGATAGATAGAGTTGGGTTTTACGGCACCGCGACACATAAAATGGTCATATGGCGCACCTCCTCAGCTGGAGGTTTTTGGGCCTACCAAACCGAGTCTGTCGGCGGCCCATATTACTATAGTTTTAAGTGAAAGCCGCAGCCATATATACATGTATGCCACAATGTTATTAAATATAAATGATACTTTGTATTGTTTTGTGTTTTGCGTCCACAGTACAACCAGTGAAGTCTTTCGAACAAGTTCAGAATTAAAGCTATATGGCTTTTATAAACCTCGCTGACAGTACATAGTATAAGCGTTTACAGAAACAACTATTTAGCCGAACGAGCAAATTATTCGGGAGATTTTTTATCCCTTCACCGCCTTATTGTCGTCTGCGTTATTATTGTTGTCTGCAAGAGAAGTTTCAAAGTTAGATTTAAGGTTGCATGACTTTATAAATATCGATAAGCGTGTCAAACAGTTTGGGTCCTGATCAGAAGCGGCGTAACGCGTCGTCTGATCAGAACCCAAACTGTTTACAAACGCGCTTTAAAGCATAACGTCATTTCGTCTGTATGACGAACTTTGATTGTAAATAAACGTTGACTCACCTGCTAGGTTCGGTATACATCTAGTTTAGATGTAAAAGCTATCCATACACAACTGATAACACAATGACATGTGTGATGGACTGAATAAACCGCGTGGACCTTTCCAAAGCTAGATTCGACTAAAGTCGAATTTGAAAAATAGTTTCAATTTTGGTAAGACGCCGCGTCTGGAACCGATTTGTTAGACACACATTTCAATTGTTTTTTGTGTGGAAATGCTTTACATCTTAGTAGCAGCGGGTGTCATGACGTGAACATGGTTAGGGTAAGTGATAAGATAACGCGAGTTCAAGGTCAACCATTATCATGCTGAATTGTCGTTTGCTTCAAATACATCACTTGCGAAAAATGTGAGAAATCATATTTGATTATGAGTGGCTCAGAGTTTGGGTCCAGATCAGACGACGCGTTTCGCGGCGTCTGATCTGGCAAGTATCAGCCAAGTTGCGTTTAATACAATGCGGGTTAACCAAAACACTGCAGGAATATTGTCTATTTTGAAATGTTCGTCTAAAATGTCAGATTACGATTGGTATATATATATATATGAATGGAAAAACCTAAAAGACGAGTGTCAATCAGTGTATATCCAGATCAGACGCCATGTTACGCGGATTCTGGTCTGGAATCAAACTGTTTGCAAAAAACAGTCAAATCGTCATCTGCAGGATAAGTGTTAAAAGTTCACGCAATAGGACAGAGTGTACGCATTTCAATGTCTGGTGCATCAACTAGGTAACATTTTCTTGAATACCATTTACATAGTAAAATAAACGAGAATACTGACCAGTCAGAAAGGGCCCCACAAAAGGAGTCAGGAGGAGGAAGGAACAAGAAAAAACTGCAGATTTTATACATGTACTTATAAACATTTTCAGCAAGTTTTGTGAAGATCCGATAAAAAATGTTTGTGTTAAGAGAGTGGACAAGGCTGAAACAGCCATTTTTGTATAATTCAAGGACAATAACTCTGAATAGCCTTATGGAATTTTAGAAGTTATCAAATTTGGCTTAGATTTTATACCAATAAACATTTTCAGCAAGTTTAGTGAAGATCAGATAGAAACTGTTTGAGTAAGGGAGCGGACAAGGCTTTAACATCTATCTTTTAATAATTGAATGGCAATAACTCTGATGTGCCATAGGCGATTTGGGTAGTTATCGAACTTGACCTAAATAATGTACCAATAAACATTTCAGTAAGTTTGATGAATATCCAAAACAAATTGTTTGTGTAAGACAGCGGACAAGGCTGAAACAGCCATTTTTTATCATTCAAGGGCAGTAACTCAAACATGCCTTTTGCGAGTTCAGTAATAATCGAACTTGGCCTAGCTTTTATAACAATAAACACTCTCATAAAGTTTGGTAAAGATTGGATAAAAACTACTCGAGTTAGAGAGCAGATAAGGCTAAAACAGCCATTTTTAATAATTCAAGGGCAATAACTCCAACATGCTTTATGCGACTTGGATAATTATCGAACTTGACCTAGATTTAATACCAATACACATTAGTTTTGTGAAGAGTGGATAAAAACTACTTGAGTTAGAGAGCGGATAAGGCTGAAACAGCCATTTTTTAATAATTCAAGGGCAATAACTCCAACATGCCTTATGCGATTTTAGTAATTATCAATCTTGGCCTAGATTTTAAACCCATACGCATTTTAAGCAAGTTTGGTGCAAATTGGAGAAAAATTACTCGAGTTAGAGAGCGGACAAGAAAAAGTGTGACAGACTGACGGACTGACTGACTGACTGACGGACGGACGGACAAGGTGATTACTATAGGGCACCCACCTCTGGGTGGGGCCCTAATAAGTACATTGTACTCATTACCGTCCCATCCATGCTGCATGTATAAGGGAGAAAATGAAAAAAGGGCAGTACTGGATTATCGCATATCGATATACTAAAAACGTTTCAAGGAATGATAGCATTCTGGAGTAATGTACCATTATGGAGCTCAACGATATACCTGTAGATGTATGATAAACTCAAATACTCGTACATGTACATTGGCTGGTCGATACCAAAAGTTTTAATGTTGTAGGAAATTGCTATACCGCGACCCTACATAGTTATGACAGTCTTTACATTTTTAGCGAAGTTGTGATGATTGATGCAAACAGTTGGGATGTGTCGCGGGGTATACCTGTAATCCTCAATATATAGTTTAAGTGATATATTTTAAATGCGGTGTGGCAATACATATTATTATACCTCACTCGATTTATCTACTATATAGCCTAATGTGACGTCAGAAGGTGAAAATCCGTAATGTTACATGGCTAACATCTCATTTCGGCCCGCAAAACGTAACCAATCGGCCCGCATATTCGGCCCGGGTTTTAGTACGCCTCATTTCAGAAAAAGGAATCAAAACGCTTCTAGTGAAGTAACGGCAATGAAATGGAAACGTGAGTCGATTCAAATTTGAAATGTTATACAATCGAAATCAAATGGACCATACTTTACGCTTCATCTCATGAGATAAGATTTCAAAACAATTGACTGCAAAGTGTCACCAGTTTTCGCGTTGCTAATCAAGGTCGTTCATTATTTTGGAACAGTTTCTGTTCTCACTCCTTAGATTCAAACTCAGCATTCTGTTCAATGTTTATGTCGAAATTTGCTACTAAATCTGACATTCTGCTTTGTCTATTAACCTACCTAAAGTATATGTCAACCTGTTGCTACAGTACTGTATTGCTTGTCTTATCAGAAGACAGAATTGGAGACGATTGTAGAATGGTCTATAACAGCGTAGAACTATATGAGAATACAAATGATGAATGGATATGTGTTTGTAGGCAATATTTATTCAGAATAATCGTTTGTTGCTTGCAATTTTTTTTTTTATAAACGCGTCAACTTTATATACAACTTAAATCAATATCACGTGATCTGGCTCTGTAGTCTAACGGCTAACTAATCGACTCTGCCCACGGCGGTCCGAGTTCGAATCCCGCTCGGTCCAAAATGTTTTTTTTTTTTTTTAAATTGTTCTTTTTTGTGGATACCAAATGGTTAGCAAAACATATTTATTGTGTGGTTTATTTGCGTCTAAAAGTTAACTTATCCGCTATTTCTTTTGAGTAATGAAAATTAAATAGTTCCGATACATGTATTCGCGATCGTTGTTAAAGACAATCACAACCTTCGTAGCCGTCCCCGAACTCGATCAGAAGTCATTCGGTGATTCTTGTCTAGATTGATAGTACCCAAGTGATTCGAGATATAACATAGTAAATTACGTCAAACCAAAAATGGTGTCAAATCGAAGTTAACGCACCAAATTTCGTAAAAACTTGAATCAACAATTTTAAGTATACGGAAGGGATAAAGACATACAGGGTTACATTATTTTGCAAATGCGTTGTTAAAAATCAATGAAAATCGGATAAATAACAGTTACTCTATATCACAGTACACAGGGTCCTTTCTCGAAAATTACATAAATGGTATTGCGTAACGATATCTTCCAAGAAGAGCACAAAACAAACAAAAACTCGTACACACAGGGTTGTAACATCATTTTACAACATTTCATTTTGATAGAATTCTCATATTCCAGGATGCGGTCGCTGCTGACCATTCGTTCTAATGAGTGTCGCGACAAATACGAATGTAATGAGTGAAACATTATAGGGTTTGGCGGAGACATAAAGTAGACAATATAGAAATGTTTAGTATCTTATCTGTTGTACAGGCTTCACGATTATAGAGCTTTTGAGTTGAGTTTGAGATCCTTCTCAAGCATCCGATCGGTCAGATTTGAGCTTTTGCTCAAATCTGACCAAGCAAATGCTTGTAAATGATTGCCTTATGTAATATGTACGAAATTATTGCGTGCAGCGGCGACCAAAAGTATATAATAAAAACATTAGTTTTGTTTTGAAGAACACCATAAGTGTACGGACTATCTGCATTACATAGTCATACATCACACTATAATGTGTATATACCAATATATCCATGATTTAACGTACCATGTTATATTACAATTACTATAGGAAATGGGGCAATATCTTTAAGTAAATCATAAAGTCATTCACATAAATACATAATTATGTTGATAGAAACGTTTATTGTAAGATAAAATCAATCACAGAAGTAATAGCATACATGAGCAAACTTGCAATGCATTGTCAAAAAAGAACCAAACAAAAACAATGACCTTTTACAACACGAGAAATTTATTCGTGTGATATGACATTAAGACTGCCTGGTGCTTTTATCGATGACATCTCATGTTTCAATACGTATTTCCATATGCCGTAGGATCTGGAAAACTTCAGCACAATAACACAAATCAAACATCGTACTCGCTTAAGTCGTACTTCATTATGCTACATAGTTACAATCAACATTGCTTAGGCACGTCTTACTTTTGAACTACAGTAAAACCCCTATATTACCGCCACTAAATTATGTTAATTATTAGGTATTTACGACAGGTGACTGCTTAAAGTAGGTGACAGTAAAACAGAAAGCTCCTTCAGGAGCTTTCTGTGTTACTGTCACCTGGCTTTAAGCTGTCACCTTTCTTATTTTACAACAATTAGCCTTCGTTTTAGTGGTCTTAATAGAGAGGTTTTACTGTACATGTAAGTTCAATCTTAGCAAGTTTGAGTTCGAGTTACCGATTATTGACTGTATGTATTTGTGTCATGATATTTATTTGGAATAACGTTATCATATGATAGAACAAGACATGTGTTAGCATTTACACTTATAAGAACGCATTTTAAGGCGGTGTTCGTTTTTCTCATAGAAATGGCTGTTAAAGCTTCTGCAGTGTAAAAGCGACAGTAACCTGCATCATTATTTACTTGCAGTCTACTTGAAACATCGATTTATCCTTAACTCTAAACATAGGTAAATAAAAAAATAAAAGTAAAATGGCTAAACAAATGGCGACTATTTCCTCCAAATGCTGCTGATCCAATATATGGCAGAATATTACAACGACTCTCGCTATGTGATTGCTTGAAAAAAGCATTAGATCCTTGATTGTCGTAGTACACTGTGGTGTTTATCTCTATAACATATTAGTAAATATAACATACCAAACTATGTAGACCCTGATGAGTAACGCGCCGTTTTATCAGATTCTACAGTGCTTACTAGTGTATAGTTTGGTGGTCAATACACATTAAAGAAAGTTTGGGAAATGTTTCTTAGTCTCAGTGAAATAACTTTCCGATACGAACTATCCGTCACAGCACTAGAGCTTGATATTTGTACACGTGTTCGTACAGTCTCGGTCATTCTTGTAGTCGTAGGATACAGGTTTCTAACACTGGAAAGAATCAGGATTAAAATTGTTGTATCTTGGAGCGTTTGAAGAACCCCAGATCATTTCGTAGGGGTATTTTTTAGGAACGTCACTTGCTTCATCCAACTGCTTAAGCTGAAAGAGAAACAATACATCATTAATTTAAAAGGTTACAATAATAAAGGTCAAGTGACTGATGTCTTCTTTTAACGCACATAGATATCGCTCAGATTATTTAAAATATCGTTTTAGCTCGATCTAGGGAGACTGTTTCGATTTCGAAACATTAAAGCCAAAATATGGCGTCCAGGAAAATTGAACATGTACGGTAACATCCCTCTCTAGTACCAAGTCACACCGTTGAGCTTGTGGTAGAAATAAAACCCAGGACCTTTTGATCCCTACATAATGTCATATATTGCAAAGAGAATACATGCCACATGTCAAGAAGAATGTCACAGATTGCAAAGAGAATGTACAAGTCAGACGCTCTACCACTAGAGCAACGCGTCCCAAATTTACAACATTTTCACATCATGTAAAGTATTGGGAAAGTATAACGTATAAACGTTTATATTGTGTGTCGTATATCTATATTGTTTTATTGTTTCACTAGATGCATTTATTTTGTTAACTTTACTGTAACAATATGGATATTACAGTAAAGTCCGCTTAACTCATTGTCCCGTGAAATTTCCAATGAACTATTCTAGTTTGCAATGAGGGCTGGTCCGTTTTAGACTTAATAGGGTTGTTCTTGGTAATAAGTTGCAAATTTCAAACACTGAGGTCTCTGATCAGGGACTTTACTGTTTACATAGGTCAAGTGTACTCTTCACATGTTCACGTGTGGTAAAGGACGCATATATGTGTCACTAGGGCTGAATGAGTTAATATTACGACCTATTGACGGTAAGGCAGATTGTAAAGTTTCAGACATTAAGGTTTTATTACCTCTTCTTGTGTTAGTTCCCAGCCAGTTGATGCACCGCAATTGTCCTCTAGTTGGGCAATTGACGTCACACCGATTATAATAGAAGCAACCACTGGTCTTTGCAGCAACCATCGCAGAGCAATTTGTGGGACAGACTTACCTAAATACAGGAATAATCTGATCAGTAGATTGACTTACATTTTCATTGTATAAAATTGATTTGAAAATAAACAAACACATGACCAAAGTATATGTTATATGTACAGTAACAACGCTCTATTACCACCAATAAAATGAAGGCCAGTTGATTATATAAAAGACATATGACTGCTTAAAGCAAGGGGTCAGTATAACAGAAAGCTCCTAAAGGACCTTTCTGTTTTACTGTATCCTTACTGTAAGCAGTCACATGTCGTAACACTCAATAATTCATACAAACGTGTGACCGAAATAGACATGTTTTACTGTAGTAGAAACTGTGTAGCTCCAGATCTTCATATTTGATTTGTATAATATTCGAGAGCTACACTGTCGCATACCTAGCTGTGCGACTAGTTAAAATATACATTATTGTGACGAAACTTCGATTTCGATAATATATTAAGTACAGATGTATCTATACAAATGTTAAGCAGTTAAAACGCTTAATGCTAGGTTCACACCAACGGCGAATGCCGCGCTTCAAATCGGCGAGCAAAGCGTCGTCATTTTTGTTAACTTTTCCAAAAATATCACGATATCTTACGCTGTGATAAGCTCTGATACGCTCTGAAACGAATTGGTTGCCGCTTTGGGACGAATTATTTCCCGACTTGTTACGGTTCCTCGCGCTTTGGTCCCGCTTTGATCAGGCTTTGTTACGCTTGAAATCACGCTTTAATAAGCTTTATTACACTTTATTACGCTTTGATGCGATTATGGCGCTTTAAATCAGGCTCTGATACGATTATCAAGCTTTGTTGTGCATTGTTACGCTCTGTTCAGCTCTGTTACGCATTGGAAAATGTCAAGATTGCCGATTTCATGCCGAATTTTATCCAGAGCCTACATAAAGATGCAGAAGTTCCAAAATATCATTGCATTTATAACTCCAGAAAACAATGGCAGAACAACAAGATACAGAAGTTCCAGATGAACCAGAGCATGATATAGCTGAAGAAGACATGCTGTTTGTCTCCTTGTTGTATAACTACATCCTAGCCTTTGAGAGCGTGAAAGAGCGTGAGAGAGCGTGAAGAAACTTGCCAAGCGTAACAAAGCCTAACAAAACGTGTCAATCCTTGAACGAAGCGTCTCAATTCGTGGGAAAGCGTGATAGTCCTTCATGAAAACGTAACAAATCGTAACAAAACGTGACAGATCTTGATGAAAGCGTCTGACCTCGTATCAGATCTCCATGCCAGATCGTAACAAATCTTGAGACATCTTAACGAAGCGTGTCAAGTGGTGACAGACCGTGAAGAATGGCGTCCCCGCTTTGGACCAAGCTCTGTTAAGCTTTCCTACGCTTTGAGTCAAGCTTTGCTGAGCTTTGTTACGCTTTTTTAAGCTTTGATAAGCTTTGATACGCTCTAGGCGCTTTAATCAATTCGTGACAGAGCGCCCAAAATTTTTAAACAGTTTTAAAAAATTGGGCGCTTTTGCCGAATGTCCCGCTTTACTCCAAGCTTTCCCACGATCTATTACTACTCTGACGCTTTAATCAAGCTTTGTTACGCTTTGGTGCCGCTTTGCACGCCGCTTTAAAGCGCCATCAAAGCGCCGTTGGTGTGAACCTAGCATAACCTGGCTCTAGACTGGATTCAACCAGATCCAGAATAATAAGGCTAGTATCAAGGAATAGTCTCATGGTTTGCAAAATAGGGTAACTACCTGAGTAGCGTATTTAATGCATTTTTAATAATAACGCATACTGCAGTGTAACCTCCAAAACCCGGATATTCCTCAACTGATGGATTTTATAACTGGGCCCATTTCTCGATCCAAACATATACTCTACTTGCTAAAAAGTTCTGTAACAAAGAATCTAGAATTATATTTTGAGGAAGTGGAGTGTCTCATCTCACCCTGTATACCCATATCACCCAAAATAGCCACAAGCCAAATTTAAAACCACACAAACAATTTCACATGCGAGTAGTTAGTATTCAAAAGGTTAGAGCAAATCCCTTTAATAGTGTAGGAGTAGTAAGCTATGTACGAATTTTCCCTATAAATTGTATATTCTATGTAGGCAAACATTTAACGGATACAAAATCTGTCAAAAAGGCCCTAGCCCAATTTTCAAATAAAACGAACACTTTCAAATATAAGTAGTTTCTATGTTAGATTTTGCAGCAACTCCTGGTGTAGATGTAGTTAGCTGCATAAGATAATTCATATCTATTCTTTATTGGGAACTTAGAAAAGGGCCTTAACGGGTTTTAACCCTCATCCGGACCTTTGGGGTCCATCGGACCCCAGCGGCTTTATTTTTGCTAGAAAAAAGTAATCTGCCTAATGACGCTTATGACGTTTTCAGACATTGTTCCTATGGCTGTTTTTGACACTTCTGTGAAATACGTACTTAATAGGTCAATTCGCATAGATTTTATTTTCAAAACACTTCTGGGGTCCAGCCGGGCCCCAGAATTCTAAAGGTAAGTAAAATGTATTTCAGGCCATTTCAAAACCGTTCCTTGTTGTTTACAACTACAATAATGGCATTTATTGAATACTAGATAGCCCCGGCAATACTGTTCCTCAATTGTACATATCAAAATATATATTTCATGATCTTGTGGTTGAGTTACTTCCCTTGGATATTATAACCCCGGAGCGCAATCCGCGATTCAAGGGAATCACACTGTATGGAACGAATACAATTGTATCCGATCTCACATTATCGAAATGATTTAAAGATTCAAATAAGTAAACTGTATTATTCTTGGTTCTGGTCCTTTCTGGAAGTTTCAATAGCAGTCATGGGCCAAGATTGGTGACCTTGACCTTTGACCTTGACCCTATTGATAGTTGGCCAACGAGGTCTGGTCGGTCGGTATTTAAGACGTCTATTTCAATGATTTATTGCCAGTTTTCAGTACAGCAGATTCAACTATATAGCTACAGGGGAAGACAAACATACATTAGACAAACCTGCTCCATTTAGGATGTATGGCAAACGCTTGTTCAGCAGTGACTTAACCTAATGTTTGATACAATTTCTTGTTATTTCATTCATGAATAAAAATTAATGTAATAGATGATGATCGCAGGAAATTGACGATATTGTTCAGCTGGGACGCTGTTTTTGTTACATATGTTCCACTAATAATGTTTTAAGTCAGTCGTGGTTAACAGTTGTATAGTAACCAATGTTAATTATGCAGAAATAGTATTTGGGGTCCACTGGACCCCAACCATATTTTTGTCATTTTCTTCCAAATATTTTCATAGTTCTGTACAAGATACACCGTTAATGTAACAAAAGGTATATCTAGTCATAAATATGTCTACATTTCCCAATCTGTACATTTTCTGCACAAGTTATTAGAAAAAATTCGATTTAAGAGCAAAAAACTTAGTTTTTTGTGTTACTATGGTCGCTGGTTGCCATGGTAACAGTGAGAGCAACGTTTCGGTTTTATCACTACCATATAGCATAAACACATCAATTTATAATGCGGCATCAGTTATGTTTCAAATGCCCATCTTGATTTAGAAAAATAACAAAAATGCACAGTGGGATCCAATGGACCCCAAAAGTCTCAAAACGGAAGTTTTTGCAAGGTCCGGATGAGGGTTAAATGAGTTGCAGTCTAAATTCTAAACCATTTGAGCATTGTTATAAAAAATTATTCGCATATAGTTTGGAAGAAATCCCTTTGAAAGTGTAGAAGTTAGCTGAACAATATTGTTTTCTTATATGTACAATGTTTAAAAAATTATCAACAGGTCATACATTTTGTCAAAATAGTCGAAGCCTAAAATTCAAAACCACATGAACAGTTTGATACTTATTTGTTACAGATAAGAGCAAATCCCCCCCCCCCCAACAAAAATATAGAAGTTAACTGCTCAAGTTAGCTGCACAAAATATTTAATAAGCATATAGACGGACGGACAAATGGACAGATAGACACACAGCAAGCACAACACCAACATATATTATCCTATTTAGGGGGGACATAAATATATAGAGCTTATAGGACAGGTGACTGTTTCGTGCAAAACGACACTTATACGGAAGGAAATCTTCGGAATCCGATTTCTGCATTACTATTTTACTGCCTTAATCAGCGACCTATCTACAACGACTCAAGAATAACATTCTTCTAAATGTTTTTTCAACGTTTCTAACTCGGAAAATTCTAACTCGAACATCTTGCTCGTTCCGGAAGGGTTGTGTTTTGAATGGTTTCGCTAAGACTGCTTATCCCCTTCCTACATAGTTTGATTTAAATGTTTAAGACAGGTTGCTTTAAGCAGGTTGACAGTAATGCGGAATGCTCCTTTAAGTGCTTTATTCTGTTTACATGTTGTCTGCTTTAAGTATCCATCTGCCAGGATACAGGACAACTTCTTATGGATCTTGAGCAGAACATAGTAGAAACATGAACAATCATCTCTCAGGTGATTAAGGTAACGCGCTTAAAAGCGTTTCTGTTAGGAGAACGTTTATATAAGAGGTTTTAAGCTTTAGTTTTAGCGCTGATTTACCGTGAGCTTTGGCTATGTCTTTCATGGTATCTATCAGTTTCCAGTACTTTTCGTCGTTTTGATGCGCTCCCCAGCCACTTAGTACACTCTGTTGCGTCTTATCATACATCAAACCAGTCCTACTGTCTTTGGGGTCAGGTACCTTGTTTCTCTCAAACTTTCCCGTAAGGAGTCCACTGACAATAGTTTACAATACGTAATACCATCGCAAAGAAAGACAAACATGTAAAGTTGAGAAAACGTTGTTCTTTTCCAACAAAACCGTTTGTGCTAAAAGATATATTTGAGCCGTGCCATGACAAAACCTGCTATATTGCATTGCAACATTTTACAGACCAAGCACCGTTGTCATCCACTCTGTATCTGAGTTTGGTCTACACCGCAAAAAAGCATATATAATGCAGCTACATAAAGCGCTTTTGATGCATACGTATGTCAACAGTGTAGATCAAGACCAGCCGTCGCGTCTTTCAGGCGGAGGCTAGCCTTGATCTTCACTGACATGCAAATAAGGCAGGATTTTTCATGATATGGATTATTTCCTTTCAAACAGTTTTGGGCGAGGTCAGACGCCAAGTTTAGCCGGTTTCAGGTTATTTTCTGTATCTTAGTAGGTTGCATCTTAAAGAAGGTTGAAAATAAGGCAGCATACTTTACTTCCAACGTGCCTTAAGCAGTCCCATATCGTCACTACTAGAAATAGGCTACGGGATATATATGGCTTAGGACTTAACGGGGCATGCCTAAAATATAATTATTGGAAATGCGATCAGACGGCAAGTTTTAAGCAGACGATGTTCTGGCAGTAAAGGCGGTTACGTTAATGCATATTTCTATCAAACAAATCAGAAACATTTGCTGTCAGACATACCTTTTCAAAGGACTCCATGGGATCACACCAATCCCTTCGCTTTTGCACACAGCGAAAGCTTCCATCTCGGACTCCCGTGTTAGAAGACTGTATTGTTGCTGCAACGGAGAAGTTTTGACAAAGAGTAATAAAGGAAATCACACCAACAGTACATACATTGATGTAGTCCTTGGTCTAGCCTAGCAATAGTTTCAAACGGTATGGAAACGGGTCAGTCGCCAAATATAAATAAGGTATAAATCCTTATCCTGGTCGACTCGCCGGCTAAAAACAATTTTATGTCAGGATCTGAACTACATTTTTTATTGTGTTTCCCAAGCTTCTTATTCCGTTAATGTTATTTGATATTAACACACACTAATTTAGAAACTAACACTACAGAAACTATCATATTGGAATGTGAGTTTTAAAGGTAAAATAAGACATAGATCTACACAATTTATAAGACTGAAATGTACATATTCTCACTAATTCTTTTACTTTTACACAGACAACATCGACAATACTGATACTGACATTTGCCAACACTTTGGTAACCTAGGTCAGACGCCGCATGGCACTCATATCGATAGTTCTTAAGTAAAAACGATTAGAATTTCCAATTTTATCAGTTAAAGCAGACGACGAACATAATAATAATAATAATTAGAATTAGAATAAACAATGCCAGCGACTGTGTTTGAAGGGATATTACGCAAACATGACAGTGAACGAGATACTATCCAGTATCCAGTTACAGTTTTGTGTTCTGCTATGAAATGGACGTCTGGATATTTTCAAATAAATTTTATGAATTTGTTATTGAGTAAAAAAGATAGATGCCAAACTGTTTGGATCCAGATAAAGTCAAAGTTACACGGCGTCTGATCTAAATTCAAACCTTTTTTTTCTTAAAAGGCGCCATGCTCGGGGAGGATCAATATACAGTGGATATTTTAAAACAAGCTTGACCTTTCTATACAAAACAAAAGTTACACAACGTACAGTGGAGAATCTGTTATTCTTTCCCGTTTAAACGCAAACGTACGCAAACGCAAAACACTAAAACGTAGAAAAGTACAACTTTTGACAATTCTGATAATTCATGTTTATCTTGGTGGCAAACAGTTTGGGGCCTGATCAGACGCCGGGTTACCCGGCGTCTGATCTGGCTCCAAACTGTTTGCACTGGAAATAATAGTTTTAGCGTAAACGCGTTTATTGGGAAAGAATAACGTTGTCTCCACTGTACCCACATATAGTATACAGACTTTGATATGCATGTACAATGTTCCCTCCCTACAACGGCCCTCCAAACAACTATCCCAAACTCACAACAATGATTGCCGCTGGCTGTTCCCAAACAATACAATCATGTCTAACCCTTTTACTGTTGCAATATCGTCTGCTTAAAAGTATCGTTGTACGTCTTTTCTGTTTTATGCATTTAAAATTTTGGAGAAGTACAAAGACGAATGAAAAACAGTTTAAACCCAGATTAGACGCAGCGTTACGCGGTTTCTGAGCTGTGTTCTGTTTGCAAATATACTCTCAGGGTATTAATCTTCTAAAGATCTACCTAAACAACTCCCTCCGAACAACACACACAATATGTGTATCCCATTGGATGCTGTTGTAACATGTAAACCACACTTGTTCTTAAAGGAAAACGGACAGCTGATGACAATATGGTCTTAGATCCTAGATTTTATCCTAAAAGCAACATTCATGAAGGTCCTGCAATTATTACTCATCGATAAGGTACGAAAAAGATCGATTTACTGCATACAGGTAAGCTATCGCTAATTGGAACGGGCGCCGCCATATTGGCAAAGCTATCATTCGGAACCCTCGATTTTTATCCATTTTGTGACGACACAAAGGCCTAAACGCTGATTGGCTCTTTCACTCAACCATTGTAACTTGGACGGACATTTCACACTTCGTTAGTAAGGGTAACGGCAAGCTTAATTCAAGGTCGCATACAGTTAAAAAAAAGATAATAGATAGATGGTATATTCATATTGATTATGATGAACTTGAAAGGTCGTGTAGATCCAGAAACGATCAGAAGCTATCGTTAATCGGCTTAGAGAAATGTCCGTTCCAATTCCCAGCTATAGAATCTGGGAAAACAATGCTGCGAAATGGCTAACAGTAGAGTATGGCGACATCCATAATACCTTGATTGATGTTTATAATAATAGATCTAGATCTACAATAAAAAAAATCTGATAATCAGTGCGATATTGTGCTGATCTAGACCTAAATGTTGAACTGGCTTAGATCTACCAACTCGTTTACAAATCAGCATTTTCTAGCTGGTTCGTCTCGGTTTAGGAATTCAACGCTACAGAAATTCTTAATGAAAAAAGTCTCATTACTAGATCTACATATTGTACGGGTAGATCTAGATCGGTTTTTTCTTTCTAAATTTAATCGTCGCGATTCTCTAGATCCCGATCTGATAGAGCGATCTTACTTGAGTCCAAATCCGATTTTGATTGGATCTAGTTTTATCGTTCTTATTTCTGGGTGTAGTTTGACACTCGTCATTTCTGTAGAAAAAAATTCAAACAACTTTTAGATAGGCCTAAATGAATTTTAATTTAAGATTTAAATTCGAGTTTTATGGTAGACTCTAGCCTTTTTAAAAAAAAGCAGCATACACATCTAGATCAATACAAAACCACAAGAGCTAGAAGTGTCCAATATTCTTTTTTTTTTTTTTTTTTTTAAAGATCTTGGCTTTTTTGTTTTGATGTAACCCTTTCCCCCATAAATACGCCTTTTAACGCCTTTAATTAATTCCTTCATATACTGAAGAAAATAGTTTAAATATCATACTGTCACAAATAAAAATCATAAGAAATAGTTTCAATATTTTAGCAGATAAAAGCTTAAAGCAGGCTGAAAGTATTTTCAACCTGTTTTAAGTGGTCACATATTTTCAGAAGTAGAAACAGGGTAAAAGGCTCGTGGCGTGTAATCGCATATTTAAGTAGCCAACTTGCTAGCCTGTGTTTGAAATCACAACCCTGTTTGACAAGTGCGGCTAATTAGATTACGTAATATGGATATTTATGCCCTGCAGGCCCCTAAAGCTTCTTACTTCTTCACAGAGGGGGTCTTAGGCAGAAAGGGGTTGTGTGTAATTATTTCCGGTCCATATCGTACAATTTGCAAAGCAGCTTGATTGATTAGTGATTGATGATGAATGTCAGCATAAAATGCGATCTAGATCAAAGCCGCCTGCTGAAATATGTCCTGAATCTGTTTCGATTATGATTTTCATAGATCTTTATATAAGCTCAAGATATATAACGATAAGTAAAAAACGACATTAATAAATAAATGAGCACTCGGATCACGTTATCTAGAGCGTTCAGTTTTGACCCAGATCAGAATATCAAATACTTTGTTCAGCAGACAATTAATCAGTTTGGATCTTAATCAGACATTGCCAGTCTCAATTGCTAGATGATAAATTGATATTCCACATTTGTCATGTCAATGACTGTGCAAAAAGTTCAGCAACAGTTTGGATCCAACTGAGATATTGAGAAACTCTGTGATTGAAAATCCAAACTAAGGTTTGAATGTATTGAAAAGCTCATTGAAGAAACTTTTATCCGTACGAGAGACTGGCAAACAGTTAGGACCCAGATCGGAATCAAAACTGACTGTACTTAAAGGTCAGCAACAGTTTGGATCCAAATGAGATATTGAGAAACTCTGTGATTGAGACCTGGATGTACGAAAGTTCCCGGATGTTGCGATACCGAGAATAAATGGTCTATTTTCTAAAAAGGTATGTCCGATTGAGGACCAGAACCGATGTTAAACGTCACGGAAAATTCATAACAGACCAGAAAAATAATTTGGTCCCCCTTATTTTATTAAATAAAAACGTAATACCTCATCCGTTTTGTACTGGATGCAGAGACAGTATATAGCCATATGGCTATACACTGTCTCTGACTGGATGTTATAAAAATCGGCACATGTATTATCGTCTTTATCTGCTCGTGTTTTAGTCGTAGCCCCGTAAAAACCGAAGATATCCTGGAGCCGATGTTTATGATTAATATTTACGGAAATATTAACAGATAAGATTAAATATATCGGAGAAACTTTTTTCGAAAGTCACAGGGCTTCGATGCCTTTATTCACAACCAGTATGCAAATATTATCAAGAGTATCCGTGCCCGATTCCGGTGTCCTATGATATTTGCCTGATATACGCTACCTCAAGTATGGCTGGATTAAGCACTAATAGCTCGAAATTTTGATGGTTCTGCTATGCACTCATTGTCACCAAGACACCCAATCGTCATTTCATTTGTTCTTCAGCAAGTATTAACCTCCTTTGTAGGCATTTATACACAAGTATTGCAGTCGCAAATTCGTCCGGCGAATGCGCTTTCTCTTCGCCCACCCGTCGTAGTCTCTGTCTTCTAATATTACATTCTCTGGTAATTTAGGATCGAAATCGTAACACTGAAGTTCTAAAGTGTTTTTACCTTCCTCCACATGCCCAATTTTTCTCAGTATTTCAGTTTATTAATGTTATCGATGTAAATTCCGCGCACTCTACGGCATTCCCGGTTAGACTCGCTATAACCGGAAGGTCGCGGAAGGCCTTAGTTACGTCACACAGGTAAACAAAATGGCGGCCCCCATGGTCGCTTGCACAGTCATATATCACAAAGTTTAAACGGCTCTAACTACTTCATTTTTTATTATTTTTCAAAATTTCAAAGGCAGAATGCGATTTTTTTTCAATATCTTTCATTTAAAAGATATTTATCACCAGCTGTCCATTTTCCTTTAAGTTGTTACATGTATTTGCAATAACATACCTGTAGACTGACACATTTAGAAAATCCAAATTCTTTGGCTGTATCTACAATTTTTTGTTGTTGCCAACCGGTAACGTTACTGTAGCCATAGTAACGGATTTTTCCACATCTTACTAAGTCGTCCATTGTCCGAAGGGTTTCGTCAAGAGGGGTAGCATTGTCCCACATGTGGCACTACAAAGCAAAACACAATATTTTACATGTACCGTACTGTAGTCGCATATAAACATTATCTTGAAAACAGTTTAGAAATAGTTCAGGGGTCAATAGAAATCGATCTGCAACACTGTTTTGTCGTACTGTTTAATATTTTGACATCACATCCCTTGATAATCAGTAACCACTAGTCAATTGTCAGGAAAATAATGAGTCCGTTTGAAACATTAACAAGTGTAAGGTTTAACAAATACTATGCTGTCTTGTCGAAAGCACGATATGAAATGTGTAAGATGGTCTGATGCGAGTAGCATACTTTATTTTCAGGATATCAGATAAGAACGAGTAATATGAACTTTTTCATTTTTTTATAATTATTCATGTATTAATGCATTAACTTCTAATGACGAGTATACTCGTCCATTACAAACAATGGACCTGTAAATTGTAAACTGGTCCTCTTTTTGTGCACTTTATGATAGAAAATAACCCTGAATAGGTAAGATGGACTAGAGTTTAATAGAAACTGGAATTGTCTATTTATAATAATAGGGCAGAATAAGTTACCAAATCTCTATGCTGTGACAGCTTATTGGAATCGTCACTTCGATACCATTCTTCTAAGTAGTCACAATTTAACATTGTATTTTGCATAAAAATGTTAGTATTAAGAGTGTATCAAAGAATTTTTCAAAGTATCACACTTTTTTGATTTCATGTTTATTTTGGAAGAGCTTGTTTATGATAAATGAAAATATAGGAAAAAAATCATAATTTTTTTGTTGGTGTGCACTACGGCGATATGGAAAAGATGTGTCAATTTCGGATTTGTTCTCAAATTTTCAGTAAATTATATTTTAAATTAAAATAAACATGGTAATTTTGTTTTTCATTATGTATTTCATGTCTATTGGAGTATTTTCACATAAAGAAACTAAATCAAGACCAAACAGGCAGTAGATTTGAAAAATATGAATCTCTGAATTGAAAACATGGTTTTTATGGGTAATGACACATTTAAAAAAAAAATATGAAAGATAGTATGATAGTATTTCTAGTATCTAACTTTTTCTTATATTGTACCAGATAAAAGCCCATACAAAGGCAATTCAAAATATGAAAAGACATTGATAGGTAAGTGTTGACAATTTTAAGTTATTAAAGAAAAAGGAGTTATCTCCATTCACAAAATTTACAAAATAGTACCATATCAATGATATGTAGAGCTCCATTAATTTCACATTTGATGCCTGTTTTGTCTTAAATTAGTATTTCTATGAGGAAATACTACCATAGACATGGAATAAATACTGCAAAACCAAATTACCATGTTTGTTTTCATTTGAAATAGAATTTATTGAAGCGGGTTCTTTACAAAGGATAAAATAAGAAAAGTCAAATCCTAATATTGACGGAGACTGTGTCCACTACATAAGAACGTCGAGAATCCTTAGTCGCCGTCATGCCCTTTTATTATTCAGGGTAAATTTTGATTGCAAAATGACAAACAGTCCAGACCCTACTCTGAGAGATCCTGCATGAACCCTCTAATCAGGATCTACACTGTTTGCAAAGTACACCATTTGTTTATGACGAGTGAGGCTACTCGTCGCTTGAGTTGAATGTGATAAAAAGAGAATGGGAATAAACCTTATTTCGATATAAACTCTGTCGAATTTATTGTTATATCGACTTTTATAAGCGAGTTTCATTGTGGATGCACGATCAAACAACTACGGGTGAATTCCGGTTTGCTGTTGATTGGCATTAAGCGACAACTCGTTTTTTGAGGTTGTCATGCTGTTTAAAAAGTAACCGCTTAACATAATTATGTTAAACTGTAGAAATATACTATAGGTAATCAACATAGTTTACATTTCGAACATTATTTACAAACCGTGTTCCAAACCAGTATTGGAACAGGATATGCGCTGTATCAAACAGCAGTTGAAAATGAATATATTAAATACGTTATGTTTAAACAAAAACATTTTTACACTTGAATGATAACTTCCATGGCAAACAGTTTTGAGTCAGATCAGACGCCATGTAAGTCGGCGTCTGATCAGGCATCACATTGTTTGCCACTCAGTTAAATATGAATTGTCAGAACTGTCAAAATGTTGTCTTTTTCTCACTTTTACTTTCGTTAAATCGGAAAAGAAAAACGATTCACCAATGTAAGTATGACTTACTCAGCTGTCGAGTTAACCCTTTCTGCGCTGAAGTCGCAGGAAGTCGCCTTTGCAAACAGTTTGGATCCTGATCAGACGCCGCGTGACGCGGCATCTGATCAGGATCCGAACTGTTTTACACTCGTATCGACATTTCTTAAGTCATACTACATTGAATCTTACTTTGAAACGCTATTGCAAACACAACTTTTGAAGAAGACGACAATTAAGCGGTGAATGGGGTAAACACGTCACAATGAATTTTGCGCCGAACGGTTTGACACTGACAGTAGAATCTACATGTATATTTTCACCTGATATAGATCAATAAAGTTTGTCTGCAACCTCTCCAGACTATCCTCACAACATTTTACAATATTTCGGCGGCTGAGTCCAACTCCGTTCTTAGAGCCCGTTACCATAGGAAAGCCGCACTTTGTTGCCACCACGATATCATCTCTGTTTTTCCGACTGCAAAATATGTGCATGTATTTTGACATTATTAATCCTTTCTGAATTTTGTTAGTCAAAATTCAATGGGTTATATAAGAAGAAGAAGAAGACGAACGTTTATTTGACTTAAACTATACAGTTTCTCGTCGTACAAACATTTATTTCCAGTCATCATAAATTCTTGGACTCTGATAGGCTAAAACTGCACATGTGACCTCTGTGTACGAGACCGTATTCATTGAATTTGCCCGGTAGTACGGAGCACGTGACTTAATAGATGTTTCTCCCTCGACCGATTCGCGTAAATAATCTCTCTTTTTCTGTATATTAAGCAATTGTTTATCAAGAAATAAAAAGAAATCTCAATTTAAAACTGTATTGAATCTATAATTATGCGTATGTGTAACTCAAATATCGATTAAATGCTAATTTCTTGCTTTGTTGTCCCTGATTACCCCACCCGCGTCGTCACCATGGTAAACAAAAGACTGGAAATGAAATGGCACTTGTCACTGGTTAATAATGAAATTGACACATAATTAGGACATATTTAGATCAATATTTTTATCGAAATCAACCCAAATAGACTTAACTCGATATGCATAGCCACTGACCTACGTATTAATTCGTTCGCTCCTGATTATTTCCGTTCATTTGTTAGAACTTATCGTTACAGTGTTTCATAAAACATAAATGTCGTCCTATAATTGTCCATTCGAAATATTTTGGTAGCCTACATGTAATGAACATTCATAAGACGCCCACATTCCAATGTGATGACGTAATCATGTTAGATACAGTTAAACTTAGGGCCTATCTTGAATTGTGTTCACTCGAACATATCGGTATTTCAAAGTTTAAAAGGTGGATATGCCACTTTTTGAGCTTGAAATACGGATATGTTCAACAGAAGCGGGTTTATGACATTAATCTGTAGAAATGCAGGTAGATTCTACTTATGCGAGTTCCAAACATCGAAGTTGAACTGTATAGACTTTTTTGCTCTAGCGCGAGAAATTTCAGTGAACTGTTGTCAATTTCAAGTGTCAATTTAGGATCACGTAAACAACACTATGTCAGATGATGCATGTTGTATTTCTTGTATTGGATCTAGACTGGACATAAATACGTTACACGGGATTCCGACAGGGTGTACGGGCTTCGCGCTCAGGAAATACGGAATCCAAAACCGTCATACCAGCCCGTACACTCTGCCGGAATGCCGTGTAACTAATAATATTTACAATATAATATAATATATAAGGTCAAATCTGATATGTAGATCAATATCTTTGTCTAATAAATTTCAACCAGAATTACACCAATCTAAATAACTATTATAAATGAAAATCTCGAAAATCACGAGGGTGGTCTCAAAAGCATCGTACATGTAAAATGTGTAAGAGCATATTTAGAGGCATATCACACTGTCTGGTCCAACAGTACTATTGGAAGTAAATAGTAGCCTAATAGTGTAAAGGGTTCGGTTTATAAAACCTACACTTGTTTTAAAAACAAAAGTAGTTACATTTAAGTCTTCAATTAACGAACACGGATTTTCTCCTGTTCGTCCTTGCGTCTATCACAATTATAATATAAGTAAATGAAACTGTATACATAATTGGTACTGTGAATAAGGGAAGAACAGTACATAAAAGCCACAACTTTGTACTTTACCATTTCTTTATTCCCTCCTTTTCTTATTTTAACCCTTTACTACATTGTTTGTTTCTAATTTTGAAGACAAGTGACTACTAAAAACAGTTTAAAAGTAAATCAGAATACGCCGTAAGGCGCATTCTGCTTTACTTCAATTTATTCTTGTTTTAAGCTACCATCTTCTAGGATCAAGACAATATCTAAAATGGTGCACATTCGTGACTAAATATTTTCGAATTGTTTTCTTCAGTGGAGGAATAAGTTCAAGGCGTAATAAACGTATATGTGGAGTTATTAGCTAAATGACATTTTTTCCGGAGGATGTCTCGAGAACGGCAATAGGTATTCATTGAAACTTTTCATAATATTGATAAAGAATGAGATATTGATGAATACACACCAAACCCTTAATATTATGATAATTACACATAGAAGTCTCTCGCTGCCTTACCAGAGTAAAATGATAGCTTGCGCGTCCGCGTCTGATTAGGATCCGAGCTGTTTTGGAAAAAAAATAACTCGGGGTAAGGTGCTAAATGGGGATAACATACTATAATTTATGTTGTTTCCTTCAAGAGGGCATCGGTCGTTTCTAACGCTATTCCTATTTTTGTTTTACTGAAAACATGAGATGATACTGTTTATGTAGTGCAACCTCCTTTCATCAATCATCTAGTATAGAGAAATGATTTTATTTTAAAAAAGGGGAATTTCGGAATGTAGGGTACAGCTAATGTCATTTAAACACTTTGTAATAGCTCATGAATTTTGCATATACACATATCATATGTTTGCTTAATGCATAACAATATTTAATTTTGACCTTTACTTTGGACGCCTGTTTAAACCATAAACGCCTGAACTGCACACGGGAATACATCATTCACAGAGTACATTTGTACCTTCAAATAGTGTGAATACAAATTAGAGGGTCTCTACATGAGCTCCTTGTTATGGGCTTGCACGGTGTGCCAAATCGCAACATATTGCAAAACAAAATCGTCAATAGCAATATGTGGACATTATTTTAAGTATCGAACAATCAAAGTCACATATCCATCTGAGTAACAGTTTACTCTGCAAATAATATCGTGTGCAGTGCTGATTAAACTGTTGTGTCGTTTAGAAAAAAGATGGGTGCTAGTTTAGACTAAATTGTACCTTGGCGTCTCAGTTGGGTCCAAACTGTTGTAATGTTATCTAAAACTTGTGTATTGCGTACTAAAAGTCCAATGTACATATACTTGAAAATGATCTTAACCTTTGTAGCCATGTGCCAATAGTGTTCTCCGATTTCCCATACGAGTAGATGTCAGCCGTGTCTAGGAAGTTACCTCCCAACTCCACAAACCTGTCCATGACCTTGTGGGAGGCCGTCTCGTCTAATTGACGGTGATTATTGAAAAACCACTGGAATGTAAACAAATATTATAGCAATTCACACTAACAGTAGGACAATAATACAGAAAACACATTATTAGCCATTTGGCTAGAACTACTGAATTTTAAAAAAGAACACTCACCAAGAAGTATGCGATCTACGTTTGTAATTCAAAATATCAAAATTTATCGCTGAATATCGTTGGCCTTAATAATAAAACATCAGAACCTGATAGAACGAACAATTTAAGCAATGCCACCATTACAACATTGTACAGGTTTGAAAGAACCTGAAGAAAGTGATTCAATCACGAGTAAATTCCAACTCATTGGTTTCGTGTGATACTCGATCTTTTTTCAGTCAACCATTTGCCTACCCGTTATGACATGGTATCCAACACATCAGCCAACACTCTCAAACCTACCAACTGTGAAAACTTATTAATCTTAATTCGCAACTTGACCGTACGGCTTGCTAACCAGGCGCGTGCCGTTTACCGACCATTCTACTACTGGAACTGAGGAGGAAGGAAGCAAGGCGATCGCATGCGATTTATGTTTGTAGGCAGTCGCCGATCCGCGGTTGCAACCCGCTGATACCAGTACCTTAGTAACCGGATATAAAATATTCATACAAATCAGAGTGTCAAATAACTACATGTAGCGTCTTGTCTTATGTCTAATATAGACACAGTTAAGCCATAATTTGTACTATGCTCATATTACTTTACACACTATGAGTAAACAAAGGAGGAATTATTTTTTATATTTAACACTTTCAGTTCAGTTATTAGTTTTTTAATACAGTGGAGAATCTGTTATTCTTTCCCGTTTAAACGCAAACGTACGCAAACGCAAAGTACTAAAACGTAGAAAAGAACAACTTTTGGACAATTCTGATAATTCTTGTTTATCTTGGTGGCAAACAGTTTGGAGCCTGATCAGACGCCGGGTAACCCGGCGTCTGATCTGGCTCCAAACTGTTTGCACTGGAAATAATAGTTTTAGCGTAAACGCGTTTATTGGGAAAGAATAACAGATTCTCCACTGTACATTCAACCACGTGTAATTCTTATTCACAATGAATTGACGGTTTCTTTTAAAGAACATGCACTATGGGTGTCTAGATCGTGTTATTTGCCATTTTGTCCCGATACGGTAGTTTGAAATATATCAGTGTTGTCTGACCGAGTCAGTAAAGAAAATAAGGCAACCGACTGCTTGATGGCAGTTGAAAGTAACAACAAAGGCAGTCTATTCATATTATAAGTAAATACATATACATTAACCCATTGGACTTATCACCGCGTGAATGGTAAACTTGCCCTATGCATGACACTGGTCAGAGGTCAACCATAGTATACCTCTGATTAGGGTCTGCATTGTTTGTCATTTTAGTAAAATAGTGACAAATGGACTACACTTAATTGAAAACAGTCATTGTTAAAGTTGTACAGTGGAGAATCTGTTATTCTTTCCCGTTTAAACGCAAACGTACGCAAACGCAAAACACTAAAACGTAGAAAAGTACAACTGTTGGACAATTCTGATAATTCATATTTATCTTGGTGGTAAACAGTTTGGAGCCTGATCAGACGCCGGGTTACCCGGCGTCTGATTTGGCTCCAAACTGTTTGCACTGCAAATTATAGTTTTAGCGTAAACGCGTTTATTGGGAAAGAATAACGTTTTCTCCACTGTAGGAGTCATTGAGTTAGATTGCATTGCATTGCATCTATATTATATACTTGTATGTAAACACAAATTCATACGCTGAAACATCGTGAATGCTTTAAATCCCTGAACGTGCTTAAGGTGCCCTAATGTTCACTAACGCTCTACCTTAACAAATATCGTAGTTGGAGCACTGCGTGACAACTCAGTCAGATGAAAGTTTAGTTATATTGTAACGCTTTATGCAACATATTTTATACCACATTGTAACGTGGCTCAACGTGATTTTGTTTAAAACGTTCGCTATAAGCCTCAGTACAAGTAAAACCTGTAACACGAATTGAAATGATTATTTATACACAAATTAAGTTATGTTTAACTTAAGGCCATTCATTCTTACCGCCATTGGACCTGCATCTGGCGGAGATTTCCCAAATGTCATGGTGCCGAGACAAATATTGGACACCTTCAATCCCGAGTTTCCCAGGAATGTATACTCCATTGTTGGCCCAGTCATTGTTCACAAGGCTAGACTACCGGACAAAGAAAAGAACATTCAGCATATTACGGACATTCGAAACTCAATTACATGTCCACAACATGTTCCCTTTGTTATTTGTGAGTTCAATAGAATTTTGCTGATTTTAAACAATCAGTCTTATTTCTAAATTAGTCACGCTGCCTTTAACCTATTACTTTATATTTATAACGCATTTCTACACTTTTAAATTATTAAACCACTGAAGACAATAGGTATATTCTCCGCAGTTATGACAGTATCATAAGAAATATTTTAATATCTTAGCAAATGATAGATTAAAGCTGACAGAAGGAAAATCAGACTGTTTTACTTTCAACCTGATTTAAGCTTGTCAGAACGCTATGGGTAAACGTTATTACGTTTTCAAGGACACGAGTCAAAGACACATGTGTACACAGTATTGCAGTCTTAGATATGTACAGTATATGTACAGTTACTCTTAAATGATAATTGTTACAATGTTTACTCATCTCTTATAACTCCAACTAGGAGTGGCATTATACATGTCTATAGTTTACTGTATTTGTGATTATATTTACAAACATATATGTATAATGATGAGATGTAAATAAAGATTACTACTACTACAGACGGCGTATCATAATCATCTAGCATACAGGATGGAGACGCTAACATCCTCATTTTATTGTGATTTGTGTGTTTAAACTGGTTACCAATTATTGTCACGTCTCAATTAACCGTCATGGGGTGAATACAATTAGGACCATGAGCTCGACTTTAAAGTAACTGTACTAAGCAAGACAAAATATAACCGTTAATGAAAACATACATGTAGGAAGAGTGTTTACAGTCATTTAAGACAAAATATATGAATACATGTAGGCAGTGCGTAATTTTCAAATTGGCACTGCGCCTGGGCAATGTCATTTATATTTTAAACAAGCCGTACCTCTTACATGTAATACATTTCGTAGTCATGAGCCATACAGTGGAGAATGTGTTATTATTTCCCAATAAACGCGTTTACGCTAAAACTATTATTTGCAGTGCAAACAGTTTGGAGCCAGATCAGACGCCGGGTAACCCGGCGTCTGACCAGGCTCCAAACTGTTTGCCACCAATATAAACATGAAATATCAGAATTGTCCAAAAGTTTTACTTTTCTACGTTTTAGTGCTTTGCGTTTGCGTACGTTTGCGTTTAAACGGGAAAGAATAACAGATTCTCCACTGTAACAATATCACTCCACAGATGATGCATATCATAATTATATATATTAACGTACCGCTTATGTAGGCCATGTGTCGCAATTGTAAAATGATTTAAAAAGTCTGAAAAAAAAACCCACACAATGTCAATTAGAAACAGTTTCAAATTTAACTCCTTCACTTTTACAAAGCCACCTCACTAAAATAACTGCCGTCTGCTTTTGTTTCTCAACTTTAACCCTTTCATGATCAAATTTTTCGGGATATCTTTACCCCTTCACCGCTTTATTGTCGTCTGCTTCATTATTGTTGTCTGCAAAACACGCTGTAAAGTAAGATTTAAGGTTATATGACTTAATGAATATCGATAAGAGTGTCAAACAGTTTGGGTCCTGATCAGACGCCGCGTTACGCGGCGTCTGATCAGGACCCAAACCGTTTGCAAACGCGCTTTAAAGCGTCATTGAAAGTGAAATGGTTAAATTTTAGGTATTTTGTCTTAAGAAATATTATACATGTACTGGGTGTAAAACAGATCAGATTGGATCCGCTTCAGACGCTAAGTAACACGGTGTCTAATCGATATCCATACCCTTTGCAAATAACTATTGTACTCGGGGTGACCTTGGCAATGAAGGGCTTATCAAGGTTAATCATTCACTACTAAACAAACATTCAAAAGCAATCATGGCACATCGAGACGTTTTATCGTGTATTTACATACGACGTCTTTTCTCCCTACTTTTCATTTTTTATGTAAGTCTTTGTTTGATATGAAACCAATTTTTTAAGACTTAATTTATCATATTCAATTTCGTTTAGAACGGGACCGAGTAGTACTCCAATTCCCCGTATATATATAAATATTGTGGAGAAGACGTGCTTTTTTCAATAAACGCGTGTTCGTTAAGACGGCAAATTTTCGTTGCAAACAGATTGTAGCCAGTTCAGATGCCGAGTACATTGTGTCTGATAAAATTCCATATTGTTCATCATTCAAAATTAAAAGGTATCGCCAATATGCCTTCAAGATATTGCCATTGTCTACATTTACAGACACTGTATGTGTGTTTCGTTTCAAGGGGAAATAATAAAGTTTTCCGTCTGTAAATACTGTCGTAACATATCCAATTCAACATTTAAGCATAATTCATATAACAGTAACCCTCCCTACAACGGCCCTCTCAACAACGATTTCCTCCTTACAAAAAGGCATGCCGATGTTCACCAGCAAAGAAAATGATGCTAACACTTTCACTAATGCAATATCGTCTTGTTTAAATTGTCGTCTGCTGCTGTTTCTCAAAGTTACAATTGAGTGGACTTTTTGACGGAAACAATATAATGACGAGTTACAAACAGCTGCACTCCAGATCAGACGCCATGTTACGGGGCGTCTGATTCGGATTCGAGCTGTTTGCAAATTTTAGACATGTTAATTTCCCCTCCCTATAATAACTTCCACTGCAGAATTCTTTCAATCTTTGTTTCCCATTGGATGTTGTTGCTGAGAGTGAGCGGTGTTCGCTAACGGCCCATAATGCTAATATTGTCATCTATAACAATCAGGTCTACACATTTAATGTCAATGACGATTTTTATTCTATCCTCAATAGTAGCGCTTTTGGGCGAATTGAAGCATAAATATGTAAAGCAAAACGCTCCTATTGGAGCTTTCTGCTTTACCTTTATCATGATTCTAGTATTCACTTGATATATAGTGCATCACTGCGTCTTCAAAATAGCTGGAATGTATTAAATATGCATTAATCCTTGCAATATATGTAATACTCCCTATGATCGCGACTTAACAAGAATTTGCAAACAGTGTACATCCAGTTTAGGTGACTCAGAATGTGATATATAATCAGGATTCCGTCTGTTGCTTTCGTGGTTATGAATTTTACTTTCGAAGGCATTTAGAGTATATTATACGGTTTAACCCTTTCGTGATCAAATTATTCGGGATATGTTCACCCCTTCGCCGCTTTATTGTCGTCTGCTTCAGTATTGTTGTCTGCAAGACACGTTTCAAAGTTAGATTTAAAATTTCAAAACGAGTCTCAAACAGCTTGGTTCTTGATCAGACGCCGCGTTACGCGGCGTCTGATCAGCATCCAAACTTTTAGGCGTCTTTGAGAGTGAAAGGGTTAAACGGGAAATAGTAACGTCATACCACTGCTGCAGACGATATTGAAACATTGACCTACCTGCTCAGTGTATAAACTACCTATTCCCGAATGAACACTGATATGAAATGCAATCTACACATACCCTTGATGTTATCACTGACATTAATGCACAAATAACTAAATCACCAGGTCACCAATAAGGACAGTGTTAACCCTTATCTTGTCGTAACATTGTTTTGCTTTGAAAGAGTCGTTTGCAACAAATTTTAAATTTAGAGTTATGCATAATGATTGTTAAGTTTATAACCAAAAATCCAAATAGCTTGGATCCAGATCAGACGCCGCTTTACTCGGCGTCTGATCTAGAATCAAACTATTTGCATATACCAGTCAAGTTGCAATCAGCAGGCGTTGGGGCTTGAACCTTGCTAATTAACCCTTAGCCTGCCACTCACGATTATAGCTCCATATGCAAACAGCTTGGATCCGGATGAGACGCCGAGTAACTCGGTGTCTCATCCGGATCCAAGCTGTTTGACACTCGGACAACATTTTCAGCAATTTTGAGCAACTTTGAAGCACTTTGAAACTTGAAGCAGACGAGAAATATAGCAGATGACAATATATTTGGCGGGCTAAGGGTTAATGTGTACTGAATAATGATCGGCCTCCTTTTTTGTATAGAATCTTCCAAGTGAGAAAGACCAGTATAAGGGAAAGAAATTATGACATCAAACACTTACCACACAGTGTATATGTACAGTGGATAAACTGTTATTCTTTCCCGTTTAAACGCAAACGTACGCAAACGCTAAGCACTACAACGTAGAAAAGAACAATTTTTGGACAATTCTGATAATTCTTGTTTATCTTGGTGGCAAACAGTTTGGAGCCTGATCAGACGCCGGGTTACCCGGCGTCTGATCTGGCTCCAAACTGTTTGCACTGCAAATAATAGTTTTAGCGTAAACGCGTTTATTGGGAAAGAATAACAGATTCTCCACTGTATTGTATTCTCCACTGTATGTCAGAGAGTCGAATGTACCTGCGAGTTATAGATATTCAGTTGTTTACATGTATCTTCTGTCAGACAAAGCATTTCATTATTTCATCGCCGGACATCACATCAAATTACTTTTGTTATAATGCTAAACTTTCACCCTAGATAACCTTTAATGGCGGGAAGTTCCATCTCCCACAATTCAAAGCAGGCACCTGCGCATTTGTTGATTAAATACTGGCGATGAAAGCCGCAGGTATTGTCGTGTCGCCATACTTTTCCCAATCTTATGTGCCTGCATTTTATTTACATGTCTCTTTGATATTACAGAGTAGCATTGCCATTATACTACGGTTTGCCATTCATGACTTTGCATGTCATGTAATTTTATCTAGTGATTCGTGGTACTTGTTACTTCAACACTGACTACGAACTTCAAGGTTGTCTTGTATGTAGAACTTCCGAGTGTTCGTGTCCTTAATTTACAGGAAATAACTAAACCAGAATTTTTCTATATGCGCTTGCAATATTTTAACACAGCGGAAGTAAGTGCGAACGCATGCGCTTTGCAACACTATCAGTCATTTCAATGTGACCACGACATTACGATGAAAATCAATTAAAAAACTATTCACAAACTACATGTAGACTGCGTATATCTTTGTTTCTTTACTCTGTAAATCGTTGTAACTGATATCGTGATAGAAGTTTACAGTTTCGTGTTGGCAGACGGACGCAGTGTATAATATTGTGTACTTTCGGTTTCAGAAATGTACTTGTTTACCATGAAAACTCCTATGTTTACCATAGATAACGTAAATGAATAGCAAGGAACTTACATAGATTTGACAAGAAAATTGTCTGTTTCTTGGTAAATTGTTATTCACACAAATACCGAAATAATCCATTACTTCTGTATACACAAAGGGGGGTTATTTGACAGATTAGTAGCAGTTGTCTTTCGTGTCTTGTGAATATGGCCGACTGAAATTACGCAAACGTGTTTGTAAATGCAAACCGAGATAGAACCCATATCAACCCATAAGCCTTGAATAATTGGGGTTTGTAGATTGATGATTCAATATGCATTCAATGCATAAACCAGACGTTCGGTCCTGCACTTTCACATTATTTTGCAGAATTGATAAGGTCAATAATAAACATATTCAAGCTTTATCCGGCAACATTATATTCTGGTTTGAAATTGTCATCTGCAAAATGTCCAATTACTATGTATACATTTTTTTTATCAAAGAAATATGAAAACGAGTCTAAAATAGTTTAAATCGCGATCAGACGCAGGGGTCTTATCTGCTTGCAAATGCTAGCCATTTAGCAGCCGGCAGGACAATGGTGAAGTTGTTGAATATATCAAACAACATTATTATGCAACAACGAAAAGAAGACAACATTTGCATGGACGCTACCGAATGGGCCTATGTTGAATCTGCGGAATTATCAGAGAATTATTTTGGGTAACAATGAGTTTTTACTACCTTATTAAAAGTTCGCTGTTGAGATCTGTATCAGTATTTGTACGACGAAATTCTTCTGGTAAAGGTTGTACAGTATTGACTTGTAAGTACAAACCGAAACTTTTCCAGAACAGTCGAAGCATTTAAGTTGATGATTTAACACAATTATCATTTAATAACACAGAACAGTAGCACATTAATTTTATTTAATACTTGTTTGGAAAGTAATATTTGTTTTACTTAGTATGCTATGTTTTATTTGTCTCTTAGCGTTTGTATTGCCTTGGTTTAACGCTAAAACAGAGGCATTATCAAATGCCTACGTATGTGATAACGTTACATTACTTCGTTCATGTAGGATCAACAACGCATCATATATAATAATTAAAGTCGGCGTGATGCCGGAAACTACCGGGGAAAGCTGTATATATGATTTTAAAAAATAGATGATGTATTAAGCTTAAAACAATTTTATTTCCTTAAACAAAGCGCGACGCCTTTCACCATATCAAATTATTATTAATATTGCGCCTGATGGTATGGTGAAACGCGTCGCGCATTGTTTAAGGAAATTAAATTGATTTAAAAAATCCTAATACATCATCTAAATTTTTAAATCATATATAATATATATATATGGCACATATACCGCGTTTTGCACTGTAGATCTGTGTTCATTCTGAGAATTGTTTGCGATAAGAATGCTCAAATATCTGACCAATCAAACGTACGTAGTGTTAAGTTGTTAACTCAAACGCTTAATAAATATGAGACGTGCCGCCAGTCATGTAGTTAAGACACTGAATTGACGAAATGTGTCTGGCGCTAAATGGCATAGTACATGTACATTAATATAACATTATTTTTATAATACTATCTGCAAAGAGTTTCAGCAAAGAAATCGATGGTCGTCGTTCACCATCGATTGTGAGTTGGCGTCCGGTCTAAAATGCAGTGGAGAAAAACGTTATTCTCCCGTGCAAACGCAAACGCATTGCAATGAATAATAGAAAATGACAATTCTTTTACATTTCTGACACTACTTTTAATCTGAGTGGCAAACAGTTTGGAAACTGATCAGACGCCGGGTTACCCGGCGTCTGATCCGGCTCCATACTGTTTGTAATGGAGATAACAGTTTTAGCGTAAACGCATTTATTGGAAAATAGTACGTTTTCTATACTGTTTTCTGCACGCTGCTCACGTGGGCACAAACTTCTAACCTTAGCCGCAAACAGTTGCAACTGAGCCCACTGCAGTATTAATATTATAGTCAAATAATAAAACATAGCTAAAATTCAGCGCCTATCGAAGACGTCTATAACACTTCTGATCGTGAACCTGAAATGTGAAGATGCCACTAATGAAAGCAACATTAATCGTGAGGTTTTGATCCCTCCATCGCTCTATTGTTGTCTGCTTCAATAGTGTTATTTGCAAGATTCAATGTAAAGTATTTCCTGGTATCCTGTTTTCAATTAAAAAAGTAAAGCTTAAAACATGACCGATGAAAAAAACAATTTATTTGTGATTTATATATTTGCATGATTTAGATTAGGATTTAAAGTTCTTTAATTACTAAAAGTGCAACAACTTATTATAATACTCCCTATGTGGTTATGTGGATGAATATCCTCATGTACTAACATCTCTTTGAGCGCACCTTCGTACATAACATATATATTTCGATTTGCTCATATAATAATATTATGTATAGAAACCTTGTGTACAGCGGCGACATCAATATACATGTATTATAAAGGCAGTCTTAAAGCTAGCATGCAATTGACAGTATGTTGTGCTGGAAAAGGGTAATGCACAATATCCTTATAGGAGTTTTCTGCAATACGTGTGTAATGCAGTACGCAGTAGTGTATATATATAAATTTATCCGTAACTTGCGGTCTGAGAGTTTTATAAAGCCATTATATAAATCTCGTTTTCAACTAGACTAAGAGAAAAATCATTTTAGGCACCGGCAAACCCTGTTCGTCCACAAGCGCTACATGTATCGGGAAACTAACTGTTATAAATATAATCGTATTATGCTCATTATATGTACCTGTCATTTTTAATAAACTCGTTGAATAAAAATAAATTGACGCTCCCCAGGGCTCGTGTCATATTTTTTTAGTTAACCCTTTTATTCAAAATGATCATCATAAGCGCTCATGTAAGATCTTCTATGTTTCCACGATTCAGATAAGAAAGCTACATGTATATCAAAACTACTACAAAGAATAGAGCGATATAATAAGTAAATCATAACACCACACACACAAAGGCAATTGTTGATAGAAAAATTTATTATGCACACATAAATATCAGTCAGAAAAAATAATTCTCAGAGGTAGTGTTAAAATACATGAGTAAACATGTCGACTGCTGCCCTATATGAAAATATCAATCATAAACATTTGTTTATTACAAAACAAGAGATTCACTGGGGTGATATAAAATTGAGATTGTCCGGTGAGTTCTACTGATGGCATCTCAGGTTGAAAAACTTATTTCCATGTGACATAGGAACAGGAAAGTTTTAGTCGAAACCTCGCACACCCTTAAGTCAAACTTAATCATATTCCATGGTTATAATATGGCGTATATGAGCTCTCCCTATGTGTTTTATGGACGGTTGCAATATACATACAAAATAGTGATCGAAAGACACTGCAGCGTTTGTCGATACAGCTGGTCAATACATACAGTGGAGAATCTGTTATTATTTCCCGTTTAAACGCAAACGTACGCAAACGCAAAACACTAAAACTTTTGGACAATTCTGATAATTCATGTTTATCTTGGTGGCAAACAGTTTGGAGCCTGATCAGACGCCGGGTTACCCGGCGTCTGATCTGGCTCGAAACTGTTTGCAATGGAAATAAACGTTTTAGCGTAAACGCGTTTATTGGGAAAGAATAACGTTTTCTCCACTGTACATGTATGGAATAGCAAACAGTGCAGACCCTGAGGAGACATCGCCTCACGAATTGTCTTTTCATGGTAAACACTGTTTGCTATTGTCTAGTTTTGTGGACGATAAACATTAACTGATTAAGATAAACTAAAGTATCGGCAACGTTTCTCAATCCCAGGGTGTAAAAGGTTATAAAGCGTTTGAGCTGCGACTGAGTATGTTCTCAAGCATTTGATTGGCCAGATTTGAGCCTAGGCTCAAATGTGACCAATCAAATGCTTGAAAACGACTTGAGACTCAACTGAAAAGCTTTATAACCTTGGACACAGGTATTCATATTGTGTAGACGAACTAATCATCACCACTCTGTAACATGTCATTTGTAGACTCCTTTGTATAGCCTCAGCCATTCTGGTACATGATAACGGGTTTCTAATATTTGAAAGAATCACGATTATAACTGTTGTATCTTGGAGCATTTGAAGAACCCCAAATCATATCGTAGGGATATTTCTTAGGGACGTCACTTGTTTCATCTAATAGCTTCAGCTGAAAGGGAAAACGTGTCGTTAACTTAAATACAGTGGTAAATACGCTATTCCTACCCACTTTACGCGTTTCTTAAGCGTTTCTTACGCTTTAATTATTATCCGTTTCTTTAAACGCGTTTCCTAGCCGTTTCTTTACGCGTTTCTTTACGGAGCCCGGATGAAAGGGTCATCACTTAGCCGACGGACCCTTTAGCTTCAGCGGTTTACACATCCACCTTATGACATGTGTATTAAAGAACATTAGGTGGTATCGCCGATAACATTGCTATCTTTAATTGGCAATAAACTGTTAATACCCCGATAGCTGAGTGGCGTATATAGCCGGGTGGTCAATGCTTGTTCTAATTGATTGGTTACAGGCGGGTGGTCAGTGCCTGTTGTAATTGATTGATGACAGATTAATGCGTCTAGCTCTCAAACTTATTGTGTGATACTTTAATCTACATCTGCATGTACAGGGTTGGCGCTGCACTATTTTTGATAGCAGGGTAACGATACTATGGAATATGGTCAACATAAATGCTTGGTTTAATTATCTTCGCACAATTCAATAAGATCCGAAATCTCCGCGTGAAACGGATAAATGACGCATCAATCGCAACATCTCTGTATAATCGTTTAAACGCGTCAAGATCGTTAGGCGTTAAGCGTTCGTTAACCGTTCACTATGCGTTTCTTACGCGTAGATTAACGCGTAAATGGGTAGGAATAGCGTATTTACCACTGTACCACGTTTCATATATTGGCAGCGGATCGTTTAATACGTTTAACGTGTATATCATATACATGTTCACCATTTCATGCTTTGCTAGATTTATCGTTTTTGTTAAATGTACAGCAACTTAAGTGATACTAACGTACAATCTGCTATCACGACCAACTACCCCATAACCCACAGCCTATTTCTAGCTTTAAGACATGCTACCCTCTAAAGCGGGTTACAAGTAAAGCACAACATGTCTTCCTGATTGAAGCTACCATCTGCAAGGACATAGAAAATGTTTTTTATGGCATAATCATATTCAATACAGAGGAACTATTGTCTTCACTTGAGGAATGAAATAAAGACGTAAAAGGAGTTTAGGGAGTAATGAGCCAACGGAAAGGCTGATATAGTGTTTCAGACATGAGGTTTAATTACCTCTTCTTGTGTTAGTTCCCAGCCAGTGGATGCACCGCAGTTGTCCTCTAGTTGGGCAATTGACGTCACGCCGATTATAATAGAAGCAACCACTGGTTTTTCCAGCAACCATCGCAGGGCAACTTGTGGAACAGACTTACCTATATAAGGGAAAATTAAGATACGACATTAACTTAAATTGTCACAATATAAAAACTTATATGAAATAACATAAACACACTGTAATAGTATATTCAGTGTGTAGTAGAAACTGAGCAGCTCAAAATCTTCAGCCCCAGAGGCCTTCCTACATTTTGCGGTTCTGGGGCTTAATTGTCCTAGGGATGTATTAATGCAGAGTATCTCTTTTGCCAGGAGCTACAGTGGAGAATGTGTTATTTTTTCCCAATAAACGCGTTTACGCTAAAACTATTATTTGCAGTGCAAACAGTTTGGAGCCAGATCAGGCGTCTGATCAGGCTCCAAACTGTTTGCCACCAAGATAAACAAGAATGATCAGAATTGTCTAAAAGTTGTTCTTTTCTACGTTTTAGTGCTTTGCGTTTGCGTACGTTTGCGTTTAAACGGGAAAGAATAACATATTCTCCACTGAAACAAAAAGAAGGCACACAAAAGGGATTGGAACATGTCGCTGCTATGAAGCTGGTGAGTGTCGCAGCGCAGTAAAACCAAATACATTCATTCAGATCTTCAGATTCGGTTTGTATAATACTATACGAGGAAAAATGTCATCGTGAAAATAGGTTCATTTCACCTAAGTTTTTATTAATCTAGATGTTTATAGAATATTAACTACATACGATTCTTTGCGAACGTTAACCATTTTTCAAAACGGCTTGAAATTTAATCTGTATCTAGACTGGATCCAAACGGAAATATGGATTTATTTAGATGATTCTATAACAAGGCAAGAACAAGTTAATATCTGGGTAACCTCTCGAAACCGGTTTTCCTGAAGGTATTTCAAAACCGGATCCACATCTCGGTCCACAATATATATGTTACAGTCAATCTGTGTAATTAGTCATTTCTCGAAATGACTAAAACGTTCAGTCATTACGTAAAATGACTGTTTCACTTAGTCATTTCATGAAATGCCTGTCATTTCATGAAATGACTGAAATTGAGAGATCACTTCTACACAACAGGGCAATGTGTGAAATGAATTTTATGTAATGAATCCAACAGCAGAAATTTTTACTCATGTCTTTCAATATGCATAATATTGTTTAAAACTTAATATATAACAATAATTCTAGGAACAATGCATGCATTTTTAAAGATTTAAGAGACTTGATTTGTATTAAATTTAGTATGCATTTATTTTTTCAATAATGTAGTTTGTAATTATTGAGATACACGAATTATTATTATTGAATAGGTAAAGCTAAAGTCAATTTAGTCATTTCGTGAAATGACTAAAGATATTTTTGAGTCATTTCACGAAATGACTGAAAATATTTAGTAATATCATAAAATGACTGATTATACAGTTTGACTGTAACATTACATAAGTTCTACTTGCTCGCAAGCTCTTTCATAAAAGCATTTTAAAAGACAGCTTTAAATTGTTTGACTCTCTGACTCTGTTTTGAAAAGAAAATTCGAACATTCTAATTTAAGAACATCAGCACATGACAAGAGTAACAGACGGAAAAAACACTCATCATGCAAAGAGCTAAATACGGTTTCTGCATTACTGTTACCCTGCACTATAAGTCACCTGTCTAAAAAAACCAAATATTGAAATTCTTCTGAATGTCTAAGCGGTCCGGAGTGGTGAGGTTTTAAAACTTTCACTGTAAATGATTAACCCTTTCGTCGTTAGTTTGAGTTTAATATAAAACGACAGGTGATTGTTTAAAGCAAGCTAATCATAAAGCAGAAAGCTCATGTAGAAGATTTATGCTTTACTTTCTGTCTATATGAAGCACCTATCTGCCAGGTTTCAAAACTGGTATCCAATGGATCTTTAATATGAAATTGCAGAAGCATGAAAGGTACCTCTATGAGGAAGAAGTTAATGTATTGAAAGGCGATTATATGGGGAAATGGGTTTGTATCTGACATTGTCTATAAAGTGGAGAACACGTTAATCTTTCCCATTTAACCGAAACACAAACGCATTGCAATCAAATGGGTAAAATGACAACTTATTGACAATCCTGGTTATAAATTTTAATCTGAGTGGCAAACAGTTTGGAGCCTGATCAGACGCCGGGTTACCCGGTGTCTGATCTGGCTCCAAACTGTTTTGCAATGAAAATAACAGTTTTGACTTAAACGCTTTTATTTTGAAAGAATAACGTTTTCTTCACTGTAGCTGTAACACTGTTTTACCGTGAGCTTTGGCTATGTCTCTCATGGTGTCGATCAGCTTCCAGTACTTCTCGTCGTTCTGACGTGCTCCCCAGCCACTGTTAGGACTCTGTTGGGATTTGTCAAACATTAAACCAGTCCTACTGTCCTTAGGGTCAGGTACCGTGTTCCTCTCAAACTTTCCCGTTAGATGTCCACTGAATATAATATATAATACGTATTAACATCACAGTCAACACGATATGTACAGTGGTAAACGCGCCTTTTCCCCAATAACGCATTAAATGTTATGCTAGTGCGAAACTGTTTCGAGTGTTGTCTGGCGCCGGATAGCACGGCGTCAGATAACATGGCGTCTGATAAGACCGCGAACTGTTTGGATTGTGATAAAACGACTAAATACATTTTAAAAACACACAATTCGTATGATTTGTATTATAGCTCTCCATTGAATGTGTATGCCATTTAAGTAGTCTTTGTGTATCTTGTGTATCTTAGTTTGGCCCTTGGTTAACTTGGTTGGGTGGGGTAACACTCCGAGGTGTAGTATTCGTTTATTATCTGTCCTTTTCTTGTTATGCTTTTTTATCATTGCATACGTTTAACATTTGTTATATATATTTGTGTTCATATCTCTTTTCATCTATAAAATCTACTGTCATTGAATACGATACTATTTGTCTATTTCTTTCGGTGCAATTTTCAAACACGTCCGCCATGATCACGTGACTTTTAAAAAAGAGTAAGAATAACTGCTTCCCACTTTAGGGCGTATAGCAAGTTCAAAGCAACCAAATGCATTTAACCTACTTGTGTCCATGATCCTATATAAAGGACAGGCAAATAGTGTAGTGTCAACAATGTTTGCTGATAGGAAGTTGAATATGAAATGTAACGCAAAAGAAAATTTAGACCAGGCACCCCTTAAATAAGAAATAGACTAACCCAGTATATAAACATAGAAAAGTCAATTGGTCGCAAAAGGGTTTAAACTGGAGGGGCGTGATATAGTAATGCATTAAACAAGTTCCCTTATACTTCCTCCGGATATCTTTGTTTTTATCGTTTGGGACTTAGCTTGGCATGTTTCACATTGAGGAATAAAACCAAAAAGTTTATGTCACAGTGTGTATGTTTATGATCACTTGTACGGCCTTGCTGTACAATCACACTTTTATGGCGACGTGGTAGAGTGATTGACTGAGAACCTTGCGACTCGGGTTCAAACCCGGGTCGAAGCGATTGTTTCTTTTTAAGAACACCCTGCTACATTTGGAGCACAACGTGGTTTGTGTGACTGTATATGCTCCGAATTCGACCCCTAGTCGTACTCATACACATATAGAAATTCGGAACGAATTTCAAGTTGTCGGGGGAGTATGTCACAGTGTGTATGTTTATGATCACTTGTACGGCCTTGCTGTACAAGCGCGCTTTTATGGCGACGTGGTAGAGTGCATGACTACGAACCTGGCGACCCGGGTTCAAACCCGGGTCGGAGCGAGAGTTTCTTTTTAACCCTTTACCCCATAGCCTGATTTTAGTTTTGCAAAAAGGGGACTGCTTAAAGCAGGTTGAAAGTAAAGCAGAATGCGCCATAAGGCGCATTCTGCTTTACTTTCAGCCTACTTTAAGCTACCACCTGCTAGAATAAACAAGAGCGTGTCCCAGTTACACGAATGCCCCCGATGATACAGGGAGGGGAATCCAGACTATCAAACGTAAAAGTTAGAGAGCTGAAACTGTAGTGGAGCACCTTTTTGAGGACTTCAAGGGCCATTACTCCAAAGGGCCTAGCATAAATTGGTGCCGCTGGTTATCCAAATTGGTCTCCATTTTATGTCAACAAACATTTTCAGAAAGTTTGGTGATGATCAGATGAAAAGCAATGTGTTTGTGAAACACAAATGCCCCCAGCCAGCATCATGTTATGTAATGTAATGCTTATTTGCAAAAGTAGGTCAAAAGTCATGGTCGTAGGGTAAATGAAACATAGGCATGGTTGGAGAAGTCTTAACACAAGAAACATATAAAGTATGGAAGCTCTAGGCCTACTGGTTCAAATGTTATAGGCGTATAAATATTTATACAAATAAAGGTCAAAGGTCAAGGTCACAAGGGCAAAAACGTAGGTATGGTTGGAAAGGTCTTGACACAAGAAATATATAAACAAAATATGAAAGCCGTAGGCCTACTGGTGCAAATGTTATAGCCATTTAAAGATTTCAACAAAAGTAGGTCAAATGTCAAGGTCACAAGGTCAAAAAGTTTTGTATGGTTAGAAAGGGAAAACACATGTCAAGTATAAAAGGCCTAGGTGCAAAAATGCAAAAGTTATATCCAAGGTTAAGGTTTTTGGTTAAAGTTTGATTAAATAGGTCAAAGATCGAGGTCAAGGTCACATGGTCAAAGATGTTGGTATGGTTGGAAAGGTCTTGACACAAGAAATATACATACAAAATATTAAAGGTGCAAATGTTATAGCCATTTAAAGATTTTAAAAAAGGTAGGTCAAATGGTCAAAAAGTGTTGTATGGTTGGAAAGGTCTTGCCATGAAGAATACACATGCCAAGTATAAAAGGCCCAGGTTCAAAAATGCAAAAGTTATAGCCATTGTTAAGGTGTTTGGTTAAAGTTTGATTAAATAGGTCAAAGGTGAAGGTCAAGGTCACATGGTCAAAGATATTGGTATGGTAGGAAAGGTCTTGACACAAAACATATACATACAAAATATTAAAGCCCTATGCTAACTGGTGCAAATGTTATAGCAATTTAAAGATTTTTACAAAAAAGGTCAAATGTCAAGGTCACGGTCAAACAGTTTTGTATGGTTGGAAAGGTCTTGCCATGAGGAATACACATGCCAAGTATAAAATGCCAAGGTGCAAAAATGCAAAAGTTATAGCCAAGGTTATGGTTTTTGGTTAAAGTTTGATTAAATAGGTCAAAGGTAAAGGTGAAGGTCGCAAGATCAAAGATGTTGGTATGGTTGAAAAGGTCTTGACACAAGAAATATACATACAAAATATGAAAGCCCTGGGCCAACTGGTGCAACTGTTAAAGCCATTTAAAGATTTTTTACAAAAGTATGTCAAATGTCAAGGTCAAGGTCACAAGGTCAAAAAGTTTTATATGGTTGGCAAGGTCTTGCCATGAGGAATACACATGACAAGTATAAAAGGCCGAGGTTCAAAAATGCAAAAGTTATAGCCAAGGTTAAGGTTTTTGGTTAAAGTTTGATTAAATGGGTCAAAGGTAAAGGTGAAGGTCGCAAGGTCAAAGATGTTGGTATGGTTGGAAAGGTCTTGACACAAGAAATATACATACAAAATATGAAAGCCCTGGGTAAACTGGTGCAAATGTAACAGCCATTTAAAGAATTTTACAAAAATAGGTCAAATGTCAAGGTCCAGGTCACAAGGTCAAAAAGTTTTATATGGTTAGCAAGGTCTTGCCATATGGAATACACATGACAAGTATAAAAGGCCAAGGTTCAAAAATGCAAAAGTTATAGCCAAGGTTAAGGTTTTTGGTTAAAGTTTGATTAAATATGTCAACGGGGAAGGTCAAGATAAAATGGTCAAAGATGTTGGTATGGTTGGAAAGGTCTTGACACAAGAAATATACATACAAAATATGAAAGCCCTGGGCCAACTGGTGCAAATGTTATAGCCATTTTAAGATTTTTACAAAAGTAGGTCAAATGTCAAGGTCAAGGTCACAAGGTCAAAAAGTTTTATATGGTTGGAAAGGTCTTGATACAGGGAAGACATATGCCAAGTATAAAAGGCCAAGGTACAAAAATGCAAGAGTTATAGCCAAGGTTAAGGTTTTTGGCACAGACAGACGGACGGACGGACGGACAAACCAACAGTCATGACAAAAACTATATGCCCCCGAATCGTAGATTCTGGGGGCATAAAAATATTCATTCTGATACATTTTCATGACTGTACAGATTGGAATTATTTTCTTCCGCGGAGGATTAAACGGAATGCGCTAAAAGGCGCTTCTATAAGGTAAAGGGTTAAGAACACCCTGCTTCATTTGGAGCCCAACGTGGTTTCTGTGACTGTATATGCTCCGAGTTCGACCCCTACTCGTCCTCATACACATATAGAAATTCGGGACGAATTTCAAGTTGTCGGGGGAGTACATGTGTATGTCACAGTGTGTATGTTTATGATCACTTGTACGGCCTTGCTGTACAAGCACGCTTTTATGGCGACGTGGTAGAGTGCATGACTGCGAACCTGGCGACCCGGGTTGAAACCAGGGTTGGAGCGAGTATTTCTTTATAAGAACACCCGGCTACAAACCGGCTTTTCAATATAAATTACATATAGATCTAAAGGTTAAACTACATCTATATTTAGATATGACAGCATCAAACATTCTAAGAAACAAATCAATGGGACCTTCAGTAAACGAAGTTTTTGCGCGCTGTATAATCATCATGTTGATATTCTGACGTCTGCTACAATACTTGCAGATGAACCAGCTGGGCATTTTCTTTAAGCATACAGTGGATAATCTGTTATTCTTTCCCAATAAACGCGTTTACGCTAAAACTATTATTTGCAGTGCAAACAGTTTGGAGCCAGATCAGACGCCGGGTTACCCGGCGTCTGATCAAGCTCCAAACTGTTTACCACCAAGATAAACATGAATTATCAGAATTGTCCAAAAGTTGTTCTTTTCTACGTTTTAGTGTTTTGCGTACGTTTGCGTTTAAACGGGAAAGAATAACAGATTCTCCACTGTAACCACATTAGATTATGAAATATGTTGGACCCCGGCGACACCCTGAATTTTCCGGCGTCTAATATGCACCCAGACTGTTGAAAAAGTCATAATAAGTTCGCGGTAGCGTGTAGAATGTTAACCTATTCATTGTTTGCGCTAAAAGAACTGTCTGTTGCGAAGGATTTGCATACTGATAAGACGCAGAATAGCATGACGTATAATCCTTATTTTAAAAAGACAAAACATCTCTATTATGACCATTTAATGCGACTCAAGTTTCGGTAATTAAAACAAGCAGTTACCTTTAGCAAGATGAAAGAACATTTGAATTCTCATATAAGAATCTATTCTGCTTTACTGTTATCGTATTAGTTTTATTCAGTGGTCGTAATTCGATTTTTTACTGTACATTTTTTAAATGCTTGCAGGCTATAAGTTTTAAGAGGGCCATATGTTTGCAATCAAGAAGGTACACATATGCATTGTAATATCAAACTAATTGGAAACATTTGCTTTAAGACATACCTACTCAAAGGGCTCCATGGGATCACACCAATCCCTTCGTTTTTGCACACAGCGAAAGCTTCCATTTCGGATTCACGGGTAAGGAGACTGTATTGTTGCTACAAAAGGTTTTGACCAATAGTAATAACCAGGAAACACACAACAGAAATAGTAAAACCTCTCTACTATAGTGGAGAATCTGTTATTCTTTCCCGTTTAAACGCAAACGTACGCAAACGCAAAGCACTAAAACGTAGAAACTCTGATAATTCATATTTATCTTGGTGGCAAACAGTTTGGAGCCTGATCAGACGCCGGGTTACCCGGCGTCTGATCTGGCTCCAAACTGTTTGCACTGCAAATTATAGACAAATTGACTGCATAAAACATCGGTGACAGCTTAAAGCAATGTGGCAGTCAAACAGACACCTCTTTAAGGAGCTTTCTGTTTTGACTGTCATCTTGCTGTAAGCTGTCACCTGATATTGATACAATCAATTAGCCTTCGTCTTAGTAGTCGTAATGGAGAGGTTTTACTGTATCATACAATATACAATGCTAACGTCGTTGTTCTAACCTAACACTAGCTTTTGAACAGTAGGGAAACTGTTCAGTCGCCGAATATACTTCCGGTATAAATCGATTTCATAATCGGCTAACCGGCTAAACACAATTTTATATCTTGATTTGATTATTTATGTATTATATGCATTATAAGTCAACGAGTATTGATATTAACAAATTCTTATTGAAAAACTACACTTCTAAGGCAGGGAATACCATATCGGAATGAATGTTACACATAAACTAATCTATCAGAAAGAAAACACAGACTGTTAATTAACCAATCAACCAAAAGCCTGTTTCTAGTATAAAAAGGCAGATAACCATTTTAAACAGGGTGAAAGTGAAGCACAATGCATTCTGCCTCACTTTCAGGATCCAAACTGTTCAACACTCATATCGATATTTCTTAAGTCATATTAATTTTGCAATACCTATTTTGAAACCTACGTGAATACAACTGAAACAGAAGACAAACTAACGTTGAAGGAGTAAACCCCTCAATATTAAATAGGCACCGAAAGGGTTAATGCAAGGTGAAACTAAAACGGAAACTTTCTATTTGACTTTCACCTTGCTTTAAGCAGTGACCAACTTTATAATAATAATTAACATAATTCAGTGGTCGTAAACGATCGGATTTGCTGTACATGTACAGTGGAGAAAACGTTATTCTTTCCCAATAAAGGCGTTTACGCTAAAACTATAATTTGCAGTGCAAAAAGTTTGGAGCCAGATCAGACGCCGGGTTACCCGGCGTCTGATCAAGCTCCAAACAGTTTGCCACCAAGATAAACAAGAATTATCAGAATTGTCAAAAACTTGTTCTTTTCTACGTTTTAGTGCTTTGCGTTTGCGTACGTTTGCGTTTAAACGGGAAAGAATAACAGATTCTCCACTGTACATATTTAATTTTGCCCCATTCAATTCCATTGACAATATGACGTGAAATGCGTACAATGTACACATGCATACTAATAAAATGTTCATTTAATATAAGATATCACAGGAAATATAATGTAAATAGAACAAATGAACTGATTTTTCGGCGTTAAAACGAAATAAACTACAGAAAACTACCGGCAAATTTACTATGAATCACTACATGTAGCACGATTCATGGAATTTACAGATCATTTTCTGTCGTTTATTTCGTTTAAACGCCGAAATAACAGTTCATTTTAAATTACAATGTTCTATAGTTGTTATTTGCAATAACATACCTGTAGACTGACACATTTAGAAAATCCAAATTCTTTGGCTGTATCTACAATTTTCTGTTGTTGCCAACCGGTAACGTTACTGTAGCCATAGTAACGAATTTTCCCACATCTCACTAAGTCGTCCATTGTCCGAAGGGTTTCGTCAAGAGGGGTAGCATTGTCCCACATGTGACACTACAAAGCAAAACATACGCTCATTGTACTCTCGCTGGGCTGGAGCCTATAAACATCTACAAGGAAACGCCACTGAAAAGATGTGCAAATTATTTCTAACATCTATTCGCATGAGTTAATTATGATAACCTCCTGCCTAAGCCATCATTTGAAAACATACAATGAAGAACAAGTTGTTCTTTTCCAACAAATATATTTACCCTGGAACCATTACTTTCACGGATAACTTTTCTGAGACATATCAGACCTCGTGTAAATATAAAAATCGTCGGAATTTTCAAAAATATTTTCATTTTCTTAAATTCATTTTCGTTTAACCAGGAAAGAATGTCTTTACCACTGTAGTTGTTGAGTCATGTTGACTTACTCAGCTGTCAAACAGTGCATTAGACTGCTAGCACTGAAATCTATTCATAATACATGTAACCATGATTTCACCTGATATAGATCAATGAAGTCAGTCTGCAACCTCTCCAGACTATCCTCACAACATTTCACAATATTTCGGCGGCTGAGTCCAACTCCGTTCTTAGAACCCGTTACCATAGGAAATCTGCACTTTGTTGCCACCACGATATCATCTCTGTTTTTCCGACTGCAAAATATGTACATGCAATTTGACATCATTAATCTTTTCTGAATGTTGTTAGCCTACATTTAATTGATTACTTGAATGTGTACCATTGGTAGTAAACAGTAGCCTAATGGTTTAACTCACTGAGCCCTAGTGACGCATATATGCGTCCTTCACTAACAGTGTACCTATGAAGAGTGTGCTTGTCTAATGCAAACAGTAAAATCCCTGATTAGAGGGTTCCTGCAGGAGCCCTCTTATCAGGGACTTCTCTGTTTGTCATTTTGCAAGATATTATAATAAATCAACCATATATAGTCTAAAATGAATCAGCCCTTATTGTAAACTGGTATTGTCAATTGGAAGTTTCAGGGGAGTTAAAGGAGTCGGTTTATCAAGCAAACACTACCGGTAGTGTCTAATAAACCATTTTAGTTAGTTAAGAATTTCGGTAAGTCACCGATTTTCGAACACGATATCGTTGCAAACGATAGATGCAACCTAAATGGAATTACAACCAGTAGAAGCAAGGTTGCATCCATCATTTGCAACAAATTCTCTGTTGTTTTACACGTGATTTTTTTTTACAGTAATATACTAGTATTGAGGAATAGCTATTTTTTTTTAAAAAAAAACAAACCCAAACAAAACAGTGGGCTTTCAGATTGCCAATTCTTTATAGCCCATGATCTTACACTTACAGTGGAGAATCTGTAAGTGTTATTCTTTGCCGTTTAAACGCAAACGTACGCAAACGCAAAGCACTAAAACGTAGAAAAGAACAACGTTTGGACAATTCTGATAATTCTTGTTTATCTTGGTGGCAAACAGTTTGGAGCCTGATCAGACGCAGGGTTACCCGGCGCCTGATCTGGCTCCAAACTGTTTGCACTGCAAATAATAGTTTTAGCGTAAACGCGTTTATTGGGAAAGAATAACAGATTCTCCACTGTACCCATATATTTAAGGTAATGTTTGTACAGAATGCATAAAACGTGGAATGTTTTCTTTTTAAGTGGATGCCTGTTTAACACAGTAACACCTGACGAGCACTTACACGTCATTTACAAACAGTAAGGATCCAGACTAGAGGACTCCTACATGTACATGAGATCAATTTCATCTGAACTTTTATTGTTTGTAATATTGCAGCATATTTCAAAACACGACCTTAAATAATAATATGTGGACAACTATAATTGGAACCTTAAATTGAATATTAGAGTTTTAAGGGTCAATGTGATGTTCGATTAAGTACTGCACAAGCTAAGTTTGTAAACCCACATGCATACATGTATGACCTTCTCAGTGATACAAATGTACATCATCTGCAAATAAATGTCGTGATAACAGTGGAGCAGACGCCTAATATTTCCGTTTAAATGCAACGAAACGTTAACTTATTGCAAAAAAAGAAGAAAATGAAAGTTCCATTTTAATACTTTTGGCAATCCGTTTGGATAAAGATTAGACGCGAGTAACGTTACCAAACTATTTGCAATAGACATAATAAGTTAAGCACGAACGCATTTACATGTATTACGAAATAATAATCTTTGATTCACTGTAAGCTGTTATGTCGTTTATAAAATCGTTTTGATTTAGTTTAAATATACATGTAGTAATATGTCGATGTCTCAGCTGGATCCAAACTGTTTCCGATTTCATATAAAATCGTCTATTGTTTACTAAATACCAGTATCAAAGAACCAGAATTCCATCTAATACACATGCACTTGAAAATGAGTTTAACCTTTGTAGCCAGGTGCCAATAATGTTCTCCGAGTTTCCATACGAGTAGATGTCAGCCGTGTCTAGGAAGTTACCTCCCAACTCCACAAACCTATCCATGACCTTGTGGGAGGCCGTCTCGTCTAATTGACGGTGATTATTGAAAAACCACTGGAAAAACAAATATTATAGCAATTCACACTAAAATAATCGAGGCGTTTGTCACTAACAATCGGACACTAATACAGAAAAAACAGTATTGGGTATATGACAATAACTACTGACTTAAAAATCCTTACCAAGAAGAGGTATACGAACTACGTAATACAAAATGCCATAATTAATCACTGCATCTGCTACATGTACATGGTTTCATCCCTTGCCTGAATAATCAAATAAAATAAATTTATATAATGTCAAATAGAAGCAAGGTAACCATTACACAGTTGTACATATTCATGTTGCAGCAAGTGGTTGCATTACTATAGTGGAGAAAACGTTATTCTTTCCCAATAAACATGTTTACGCTAAAACTATTAGTTGCAGTCCAAACTGTTTTTCACCAAGATAAACATGAATTACCAGAATTGTCCAAAAGTTGTACTTTTCTACGTTCTAGTGCTTTGCGTTTGCGTACGTTTGCGAATAACAGATTCTCCACTGTATCACACTCAAAATCGTAGTTTGTGTGCGATATCAGACAACTTTGAGTAAAACCTTTCGCCAATCAGTCGTAGCTTGATATCCATCAATTCTGATGAATGGATGGATGAGTTGGGGTTTACGGCACTGTAATACAAATGGACCATACGGCTTGTTGTAAACAACTTCACATATTAACATTCGCTCCATTCAATTCCATTGAACAAAAATAAAACGTTTAATTTGTACAAACGCAATTTTTCGAATAAATTTGTTGCGTTGCATCAGTTACGCTGTTATGTCTGTTCCATTCAGGCTACACATTATTCGTGTTAACAACCTCTTATATTGATTAAACATACGTGCATACTAATACTATGTTCATTTAATATTAGAAATTACAGCAAACATATCGTAAATATAAGGAAAGAGCTGCTTTTGCGGCGTTTAAGCGAAATAAACGACAGAAAATGATCTGCAAGTTTACCAGGAATCGCTAGCTAATTACAGTGGAGAATTCTTTCCCGTTTAAACGCAAACGTACGCAAACGCAAAACACTAAAACGTAGAAAAGTACAACTTTTGGACAATTCTGATAACTCATGTTTATCTTGGTGGCAAACAGTTTGGAGCCTGATCAGACGCCGGGTCACCCGGCGTCTGATCTGGCTCCAAACTGTTTGCACTGCAAATAATAGTTTTAGCGTAAACGCGTTTATTGGGAAAGAATAACGTTTTCTCCACTGTATACCGTACGACCAATCACAGGAATGAGTACTTGTGATATTTTACACGTTCAGTTCAACTGTTAGTATATTACATATGTAACTCCATTCAGTCACGTTTTATCCTCATTCACAAGTAATGGACGGCTTGGCTTAAGGTACATGTACGTATACAGTGAATGTCTGGAGCGTGATCAGACGACACGTTAATCGGCATTTGGTCTGGGTCCGGTATTTTCAAATAAATATATCAGTGTTGTCTGGCCGAGTCAGTAAAGGAATTAAGACTGGCAAATGCTGAAGGCAAATTAAAAGTAAAACACAAGGCAGTCTACTTATACTATTGTATACATTGACCAATTGAACTCGTCATTTACAAACAGTATATGTGAATAGTAAATTTACCCTATGCAAACCATGTAGATCCTGATCAGAGAGTACCCGTAGGAAAACAGAACAAAGTCTGCATTGTTTGTCAATTTGCAATATATTATATTTATATTCTCCCCAAACAATTCCATTAAACAAAATGACGTTTAATGTTATCTAGGGTGGGACTTGTGGATATCTTTCTAAGAGGAGGCGGGGCTCTCCTCGAATCATTTTGTTGCGTTGCCTCAGAAATGCTGTTAGAGTTGTTCCTTTTAGGGTACACATTATTCGTGTTAACAACCTCTAATATGGATTAAACTTACACGCATACTTATACAATTTTCATTTAATATAAGAAATTACAGCAAATCTAATGTAAATATAAGAAATTAACTGAATGTTTTTGGCGTTTAAGAGAAAAAAAACGACAGAAAATTATCTGCAAATTTACCATGAATCGCGCTAGCTGTCGGTGTTTTTGTTTAAACGCCGCAAAATTTCAGTTCATTTCTTAAGTAAACACATACCATAAATATTGAAAATAAATTGTCTATACTTTTAACGTCCATTTAAAGTTGTAGTAGTGATTGAGTTTGATTGCATTGTCTTGACATTGTATATAAGTCATGTACTGTTCGTCATAAGCTGAAGGTTCAACCATGGTTTAAGCTATGTTCTAGCAAACTTGGCACTTATGTAACGCTTTATACATGTACAACATAATTTATTCTACGTTATTATCATGGCACAAAAGTTACCTTTTTAAACCGTCGTAATATTAAATATCAGTACATGTACATGTACAAGTAAAATTAAATCATTAAAACGATAACATGTTTACACAAACTAAAATGCAATCAAATTAAAGTAATTCACTCTTACCGTCATAGGACCTGTTTCTGACGAGGGCTTCCCAAATGTCATGGTACCGAGACAAATTTTGGACACCTTTAGTCCCGAGTTTCCCAGGAATGTATACTCCATTGTTGGCGTAGTCATTGTTCAAAAGGCTAAACAAAGAATAGAACAGTAAGCATATCACGGACATTAAAAACTCAATTCCATAACAACGACATGTCCCTTTGCCTGTTATTGGTGAGTTCTAAAGAATTCCGCTGAATTCAAACACATTTTAAATTGAAATAATACATTTGCTTTTAATCCATTCTACCACATTTACGGATTTGTACGCCTCTGGATTATTCAACCACAGTCCACTGAAAATAATGTAGTTCCCTTTTCTGCAGTCATGAAAGTAGCATAAGAAATATTTCCATTATCATAGCATATAAAATCTTAAATCAGGCTGATCTGATCTGCCTCAAAACGGTTTGTAATGGAAAATATAGTTTAAGCGTTAACGCGTTTATTGGAAAAGAAAACCGTTTTCTCCTCTGTACAAAAGCAAATATCCTTCCCATTAAGCTGCATTTGACCTCGGAACAATTAGACATATTGTGTCTAATATTTACCTATGTCGTCTGCTTTTTTCTCCTTTTTCAAATGTTATGTAGATGAAAAACTAAGATTTTAAAAGTCTGATTTGGATCCAAGTGTTTAAAACAGTATAAAATAATATCAACATTGTTTTAAAATAGACAAAAACAACATTCATCATATTATACGGGTAATTGCACTAGACGTATTTAGGAATGGGACACAATAATACTTACTTTCTCAAACTATATATTTGTATGCAAATACTGGAGAAGATGCGATTATTTTGCAATAAATGCGTTTGTGTTAAAACTATCATTTTCGTTGCAAACAGTTTGTAGCCAAAGCAGATGCCGAGTAACATGGTATCTGATCAAATTCCAAATTCGTATCCCGCAGATTAAAAAGAATCGCCAACATTGTCCAATATTGCCACAATCAGTAAAACCTCTCTATAACAGTACAGTACTGAACCTTATTAAATTAACAATTTTTGCGATTCGATGGCAATTCGATGGCAATTCGATGGCGATTCGCTTGCGATTCGATTAACGCGATTAATTATAGGCGATTCGATTCGCTTTGCGCTTCTATAATTTGCCAAAATCTGATTGGTTGAGAGAATTAGTTTCGTTTAATCTGATAAGCGATAGCTATTATACAGTATACCGCTAAATCACATTGTTTAAGCCGCCATTTTTTTTTCTCTATCGGACCACGCACAAAAATACATAAACTTATTCTGTTTTCAGATGATAATCATATAATAATTTAACTGAATGATTAAAAAATCAGGAGTATAGATTTCTAGACTAGCAATTTTTAAACCATAACAAACCACTGTCTATCTATAGAAAGACAAATTGTCATAATCTTAAAATAGAAGCATGATGTCATCAGATTAGTATAGTAAACACTGTGTCTCACAAGTAGACCAGTAGCCCAGGGCTCCAGATAAGAGAAAGTAAACTGAACAAATCTAACATTATCTCACTCATTTCAGCACCAAACCCTATGGTGTTACCACTCATTTTGATCGTCTCGAAGAGACAATTCAAATGAGTAGGACATCATGGGGTTTAATGCAGAAATAAAGATTTTAAGTTTTGAAAGACTTTCTTTATCTGGAGCCCTGACTACTATCCAATCAGACAATTCAGTTTTCAACAGGTGCTCTTTATTCTAAACATCTGATCAAATATGATTGGTTGAAAATGTTGGAAACTTCAAAAGTGTGTTGAAATAGAAAACAGTCAGCTCCGCCGAAAAATAGTCAAGCGGCAAAATATGTCGACATTCAGCTTCTTTGGTCGGAGTAAATTAGCTTTCGCAGAAGCGAAATTTATTTCGAACGCTTTTTTATAAACCGAAAAGTTAACCGATCAATTATTTTGATACATAATAACACTTTTCTGAAGGAAATATATAGAAACAGCAGATAATTATTCCAAGATGGTAGGCGTAATCTCTATAAAAATGCAATTATTGGCAAATTAAATAGCCAAATCAGCTCAATTTTCTGCTCAAATAGGTTTAAAACAAAAGCTGACACAGTGACAGACTTGAATATTATGGAATACATGAATTAGCATTACATGATTTTAAAAAATAGTCAAGCGGCAAAATATGTCGACATTCAGCTTCTTCAGTCGGAGTAAATTAGGTTTCGCAGGAGCGAAATTTATTTCGAACGCTTTTTTAAACACCGAAAAGTTAACTGATCAATTAATTTGATACATAATACCACTTTTCTGAAGGAAATATATAGAAACAGCAGATAATTATTCCAAGATGGTAGGCATTATCTCTATAAAAATGCAATTATTGGCAAATTAAATAGCCAAATCAGCTCAATTATCTGCTCAAATAGGTTTAAAACAAAAGCTGACAGACTTGAATATTATGATAAACATGCATTATCATTACATGATTTTAAAAAATGGTCAAGCGGCAAAATATGTCGACATTCAGCTTCTTCCGTCGGAGTAAATTAGCTTTCGCAGAAGCGAAATTTATTTCGAACGCTTTTTTATAAACCGAAAAGTTAACCGATTAATTATTTTGATACATAATAACACTTTTCTGAAGGAAATATAAAGCAACAGCAGATAATTATTCCAAGATGGTAGGCGTAATCTCTATAAAAATGCAATTATTGTCAATTTACATTGCAAAAAAAGCTCTATTTTCTGCTCAAATAGGTTTAAAACAAAAGCTGACAGACTTGAATATGATCAGGAACATAGATTAGATCTATAATCTACGTTCCTGCATTTGCATTACATGATTTAAAAGAAATAGTCAAGCAGCAAAATATGTCGATATTCAGCTTCTTCGGTCTGAGTAAATTAATTTTCGCAGGAGCGAAATTTATTTCGAACGCTTTTTTAAACACCGAAAAGTTAACCGATCAATTATTTTGATACATAATAACACTTTTCTGAAGGAAATATATAGAAACAGCAGATAATTATTCAAAGATGGTAAGCGTTATCTCTATAAAAATGCAATTATTGGCAAATTAAATAGCCAAATCAGCTCTATTTTCTGCTCAAATAGTTTTAAAACAAAAGCTGACAGACTTGAATATTATGATAAACATGCATTAGCATTACATGATTTTAAAAAATAGTCAAGCGGCAAAATATGTCGACATTCAGCTTCTTCAGTCGGAGTAAATTAATTTTCGCAGGAGCGAAATTTATTTCGAACGCTTTTTTAAACACCGAAATGTTAACTGATCAATTATTTTGATACATAATAACACTTTTCTGAAGGAAATATATAGAAACAGCAGATAATTATTCCAAGATGTTAGGCGTTATCTCTATAAAAATGCAATTATTGGCAAATTAAATAGCCAAATCAGCTCAATTTTCTGCTCAAATAGGTTTAAAACAAAAGCTGACACAGTGACAGACTTGAATATTATGGAATACATGAATTAGCATTACATGATTTTAAAAAATAGTCAAGCAGCAAAATATGTCGACATTCAGCTTCTTCGGTCGGAGTAAATTAGCTATCGCAGAAGCAAAATTTATTTCGAACGCTTTTTTATAAACCGAAAAGTTAACTGATCAATTATTTTCATACATAATAACACTTTTCTGTAGGAAATATATATAGAAACAGCAGATAATTATTCCAAGATGGTAGGCGTAATCTCTATAAAAATGCAATTATTGGCAAATTAGATAGCCAAATCAGCTCAATTTTCGGCTCAAATAGGTTTAAAACAAAAGCTGACACAGTGACAGACTTGAATATTATGGAATAAATGAATAAGCATTACATGATTTTAAAAAATAGTCAAGCGGCAAAATATGTCGACATTCAGCTTCTTCGGTCGGAGTAAATTAGCTTTCGCAGAAGCAAAATTTATTTCGAACGCTTTTTTATAAACCGAAAAGTTAACCGATCAATTATTTTGATACATAATAACACTTTTCTGAAGGAAATATATAGAAACAGCAGATAATTATTCCAAGATGGTAGGCGTAATCTCTATAAAAATGCAATTATTGGCAAATTAAATAGCCAAATCAGCTCAATTTTCTGCTCAAATAGGTTTAAAACAAAAGCTGACACAGTGACAGACTTGAATATTATGGAATACATGAATTAGCATTACATGATTTTAAAAAATGGTCAAGCGGCAAAATATGTCGACATTCAGCTTCTTCGGTCAGAATAAATTAGCTATCGCAGAAGCAAAATTTATTTCGAACGCCTTTTTATAAACTGAAAAGTTAACCGATCAATTATTTTGATACATAATAACACTTTTCTGAAGGAAATATATTGAAACAGCAGATAATTATTCCAAGATGGTAGGCGTAATCTCTATAAAAATGCCATTATTGGCAAATTTAAAAGCCAAATCAGCTCTATTTTCTGCTCAAATAGGTTTAAAACAAAAGCTGACAGACTTGAATATGATGGAATACATGCATTAGCATTACATGATTTTAAAAAATAGTCAAGAGGCAAAATATGTCGGCATTCAGCTTCTTCGGTCGGAGTAAATTAGCTTTCGCAGAAGCGAAATTGATTTCGAACGCTTTTTTATAAACCGAAAAGTTAACCAATCAATTATTTTGATACATAATAACACTTTTCTGAAGGAAATATATAGAAGCAGCAGATATATTCCAAGATGGTAGAATGAATCTATATAAAAAAAGAAGTTGTTGGCAATTTATAGTCTAATTGGCTTTATTTTCTGCTAAAATAGGTTGGAAACAATAGCTGACAGTGGAAGTAGTGACAGTTGTTGTAGTGGTAGCAGCAGCAATGGTAGTAGCGAAGATGGCTGTGGTAGTAGTAGTGATAGTAGTAGTTTCAGTAGTAGTACTAGTAGTAGTTGTTGTTGTAGAAGCAGTAGTTGTAGTAATTGTTGTTGTAGTAGTAGTAGAAGCAGTAGTAGTAGTAGTAGTGGTAGTAGTTGTAGAAGAAATCAGCAGTCATATCAGTAGCAGTAGTATTAAGTAGCAGCATTCTTAATAGTAGCATTCATAGTAGTGGTAGTAGTAGTTATCGTTGTGGTTGTAGTTATTTTATCAGAAATTTGAGAATATATTTGTCGTGTAGGTGGTGGTAGTAGTTGTAGTAGCATTACTAGTAGTATCATTAGAAAAAGTAGTGGTAGTAGTAGTAGTAGTATCAGTAGTAGTAGTAGTAGTAGTAATAGTAGTAATAATAGAAATAGTAGTAGTAATAGTTGTAGTTGTAAGTTTATTTCAACAGCACATGGCACAGTCTTTTAAGTTATAATCGTGCAGATCGACTCCTGACTAAGGTTTTTAGACAGTGTGGATCCTTGATTACGTACTTTTCATCTGATCAGGATTTTGCAAACAGCAAGAAATAACTGATATACCGATACATTAGAATGTTTGTAGTTTCCTTTACATGGCTTTTACTCTTTGAAACCAACCAAATCCAAGTGGGCCAATGTGATTAAAACTATTTGTGTATTGTGACAAAGAAAATGATTTTTTTAAATTCGTGGTTCTATGCATCTTCATTTTGTTTCATATTGAAACTCCTGCCAACAAAGAGAGTAGACTCTATTCAGACGCCGCATAATGCGGCGTCCGATCAGAGTCTACAGTGTTTGCATATGTCGCATATATGGGATCGTGGGCACAAATGGGTTAAACATAGCATCGCTACGCATTGTACATTTGTATTTCTTATATTTTCATAAACTGTAATGCTTTTACTCTTGTCATGCCAATCGCGAATCGGCTAATTGGTGAATACCGTTTTGACCCAGATAGGACGGCGAGTAGCTCGGCGTCTGATCTGGATCCAAACTGCCTCACACAAATTTTAGATTTGTTCTATAAAGAAAAGCAACAAAAATAAGTTGATTCGTATGCAGAATACCTGTATGCAGACGCTAATCCAGGGTGACAAGTGACAACAAATAATGTACATGTTGTAAAACTAAATGCTTGAATGTAAACGTATATATGAAGTGCTATTGATTATGTAGTTTTCCTACTTAATTATGTGTCTGGTTGCTACTATATATCTATCAGGGAAACCAAACTTTCGAAATTGCAAAAAATCATTTATTCGAAATGTTTAAGTCTACCACCTTCCCCCACACTGAAAGTTATTATAACCCATAAGAGCTAGTCTGACCCATAGAGGTCCGGAGTTTGACTCTTGCCAAACTCCTGGTCCCTATGGTTTGACCTTTCAGTGCATTTTCAATAACCATGTTACCACTGCCATATTGAATATATTGTATTTTGATCACATGCTGTTACACTCTGTTGTAAACTGTGACTAATAAAAGATATGTTCTGTTCTGTTCTGTTCTGTTCTGCAAAATTCACTAAATTCGGAGGATTTACATCCGCTTATGACTGCACTAATTGGTGACTCCATTTAAGTCGTATTTGGGTATGTGTAATAAACATTCAATCCGGAATGTCAACTCAGACCACCAGACACAGCGGGCGACCGTGTCTGTTTAAGGTTTTATGACCGTTTAAAGAACACTCTTCTGATTGCAGTATAAAACGTGAGTGTAGGACAAAATACCCCTCGGACAAAATACCCTTCGCTCTATTTTGCCAGGGCGGACGAAATACCCTTCACTATTTTTCCAACCCGGACAAAATACCCTTCATGGTTTTTGCAAGGGTGGACAAAATACCCTTCATATAAGATAAGTCATAGACATTATTTCTGTGTCTATCTCTAGGTCTTTTAATTATTCTAAGTTTATTTAAAGGCTTTATCATCCAATTCTCAGTTTGGGAGACTCCTTTTTTGTGGGTGAGAAAAGGTATCAATTTTATCAGTTTAATAACAACTCTTAAGAAAACACCTTTATCAGTTTGCATTATTATTCGTCTAAGGTGGCAAAGTGTGACAATGATTGAGTAAACGAGCTAGAACACAACTATCTTGATTGGTGCAACTTAAAGGGATATCTCTAAATTCAGAAAGTCATTAAACTTATATTTATTATTTTTGATGTTTCATGTTTTTGAAGAGTTAACTTTAAAATATAATAAAAACAATATCATAACACATTGCAAAATAACTGTTTTATTTTTCACTTGTTAAAAATACTAAATATTACTTATTAGTAATCATATTTATTTATTTTCACTCCTTATTTATCACTTTATATTGTTTCCTCATCACTATATGCTGTAAGTTAATATGAAGGGTATTTTGTCCACCCTTGCAAAAAACATGAAGGGTATTTTGGCCGCCCAGGCAAAAAGGTGAGGGGTATTTTGTCCGCCCAGGCAAAATTGAGCGAAGGGTATTTTGTCCGAGGGGTATTTTGTCCGGTTACCATAAAACGTACATTGCTAAAAATTCCTTATTACAATAGAATAGAAGAGAATGGATGAATCCACTTTTCATTCAAAGAGTGCTGTTCTATGTTTTATATATTTGTTTTAGATTGATAGAAAATGCTGTTAGAAAACAGTGTAGACTCAGACCAGACGCGGCATTATACTGCATAATTATGATATGAGTCTGCACTGCTGGATTGTGTCCCATTTATTAAACGTTTGTACATCGTAATAATATGTCAAACAGTGATTGATCTGACCTGACGTAGAATCGTCATTACAACTTAAATTAACCCTAGCTGTGACCCATAGTGACGCGTAAAATTCAATGTATTTTGTACAGTGAACCTGTCAAGTTTACACTTATCATGTAGAAACACTATAGACCCAGAGCAGATGTCTCATAGAGGATCCGTGTGTTCAGAGTATTTTGTTTAATCTATTGTAAACTATTAATGTCATATTTAATTCGAAACTTGAATTGTTCACTTGAATTTTCAGGATTAATAAGCTATAATAAACTAGACGATGGATTTTACTACTACTTCTACTACTACATGTACTACATGTATTACTACTACTACTACTACTACTACTACTATTACTACTACTACATGTACTACTAATACAACTACTACAACAACTACTACTACTACTACTACTTCTACTACTACTACCACTACTACTACTACCACTACTTCTACTACTATAACTACTACTACGACCACCACCACTACTACTACTACGTCTACCACTTCTACTACTTCAAAAATAAAACTATTACTTATAACTATTTCTGTTACTCCTGTTACTATTACCGCCTCCACTTTTTCCGCTACTGCTACTACCGTCTTCAAGATGATTTTGAAAAGTCGCATCATAGAGAATTCAGTCACATGATTTAAAGAGACTCGCAACCAGATTTAGCTTAAAAATAGTAATTTTTAAATATATATCGAACACTTAGACGGGTAAGAATAAGTCTAGAACAAAAAATTCTGTTTAAAAATGCATTTCAATAATAAAAATATTTTGAGCTCTGGTGGGATTAGAACTCGGGACCCGGCGGGGACAGAGAGAGCAAAACACAACCCGTTAGCCCACTGGGCTATGCCGGACTGTACACAAGTCGGTATCAAATTAACATATTTGTCTTCATAGCGCGGGAGAATACCTAAATAGGTTCGCGTTTATTTCTAACCCCGTGATCGATATATGTAACATTTTCTCTTCTGGGGAAATTTAAATGAATATATATATTACAATTTTGTAAGTTAGCACTCGGTCAATTCTGTCTGTTGATGCTGATTGCATATTTTCGCTAATATTTTTCGTTAAATTTTATCGATTCCTTTTTTGTTACAACCGCTTCGGAAAAATCGCTTGACACGATTTTTTAGCTTAATCGATTTTCAAAGCGCCCGATTCGATGGCAATTCGATGGCAATTCGATGGCAATTCGATGGCGATTATCAATTTAATTTAATAAGGTTCAGTACTGTACATGTACGACCAATCAAATGTGTAAGTTATCAGGTGTTAAAAGCAGGTGTCTGTTTAAAGCGATGTGGACGTAAATAAAAAGCTCCTTTTAGGAGCTTTCTGTTTTACGCACACAATTCTTTTAATTGCAACCTGTCTTTTTTTAAGAAAATTAGCCTTCTTTTCAGTAGCCGTCAAATAGAGGCTGCACTGTATACAGTGGAACATCTGTTATTCTTTCCCGTTTAAACGCAAACGTACGCAAACGCAAAACACTAAAACGTAGAAAAGAACAACTTTTGGACAATTCTGATAATTCTTGTTTATCTTGGTGGCAAACAGTTTGGAGCCTGATCAGACGCCGGGTTACCCGGCGTCTGATCTGGCTCCAAACTGTTTGCTCTGCAAATAATAGTTTTAGCGTAAACGCGTTTATTGGGAAAGAATAACACATTCTACACTGTACTAAAGGGCTTTGCATGTGAGGTTCGTTTCGTTTAAAAGGTAAAGGATAAAAACATTCTCAAAATAGAAGCGCAGTTTGGTGGATTGAAGCATTACAAAAGTAGAGCTTTACCTTTATTATGGTTCAATCATTCACCTGATCTTAAGTCCGTGACTGTCTTCAAAATAGCTAGAATGTGTTACAACTTTTGTAGTAATCCTTGCAATACAACTATTTCTGTAAGACTTAACACGGATTTGCATACAATTTGGAGCAGATGTCGGAAAATGCAATGTCTACTAAGGATTCAATTTGTTTGACTGTCATGTTATGATTTCTTAGCTCATTCCCTCATATAATGTTTTGGGATTTTGAGGACAAGTGGCTGCTTAGCAGGCTGAAAGTAAGGCAGATTTCTCTTTAATGAGCACTTTGCTTTTACTTTCCACCTGCTTTAAGCAACCATCTGTTAATCCTTATCGTGCTAAGCGTGACTTTGCCAATATTTGCACACATACTTGATCAGATCAGACGCCGCGTTACGCGGCGTCTGATCTGGATCAAAGCTGTTTGCCACTGATATTTATATTTTCTCACGTTAAAATTAAGCATGATACAGTGGAGAAAACGTTATTCTTTCCCAATAAACGCGTTTACGCTAAAACTATTATTTGCAGTGCAAACAGTTTGGAGCCAGATCAGACGACGGGTAACCCGGCGTCTGATCAGGCTCCAAACTGTTTGCACCAAGATAAACATGAAATATCAGAATTGTCCAAAAGTTGTTCTTTTCTACGTTTTAATGCTTTGCGTTTGCGTACGTTTGCGTTTAAACGGGGAAGAATAACAGATTCTCCACTGTAAGAGTTAACATGTAATACTATAGTTATTTGTGCATATTCCAACCTGTTTGAAGTGAAAATGTATATTTCTGTCGGGAAAAGTATATTGAGCAAGAAAGCATATCTACATGTATGTGGTAATGGGTTCGGTTAAGATACCCTTGAAAGCAGACGATATTGAATAAGTGACTCACCTACAAGGTTGCGACACTGTCTACAATGTATTCCCAACTCCAGACAGTCTATGCAATACCCTTGATACTATCTCCCCATTCTATAGTATGCACAATTGCACATGTATACACATATGACTTGTCACAGTCTAGCAAACAGGTCACTATTAAGGACAGAGTGGTAAACCATACCCTTTGGTTACATTGTAGATCTAGCTTGAAATTGTCGTATAAAATTAAGATGTATGCATTATCAAATGACGAAACATAAAGACGAGTGTCAAAACAGTTAGGATCCAGTTCAGATGCTGCGTTTCACGACGTCTGATCTGGATTCAAACTCTTTAGAAATACGAGTCAAATCTCGATATACAGGCTTAGGATTAGGTTTTGCTGATCAATCTGTACTGAATTATGAACGTCCTCCTTTCGTGTACAGTAGAACTTCTCTATTACGACCAGTAAATTGTGTTAAATATAAGTCGGTTAAGACAGCTGACTGCTTAAAGCAATGTGAAAGTGAAACAGAAAGCTCCTACAGGAGCTTTCTGGTTCACTTTCTCATTGTTTTAGCTGTCACCTGCCTTTTATACAGACACATAGCCTTCTTTTAGTGGTCGTATTAGAGAGGTTTTACTGTATAGTATTTGCTCAGTGAAAAATACAAGTAAAATGGAAAAGAAAAACAAAGAACAATAAGTTAATTCCGAAATTAAACTTACCACACAATATATGCATGTACATTGTATATATTAATAGATATATTTAGATTACAGGTTTACCACACACTGTCGAGATAACTATATTGAGACTGATACAAAAGGCTTACATAAATGTACTGAATAAAATATCAGAATTTAACTCTTACTCTTCGACATTTGCAAATCGATACATGTAAGGCCAATTATAAAAATCGTCACTAACCCTTAACCTGCCGTTATTCTGTCTGCTGTGAGATTGTCATCTGCAAACATTTTTATCCAAGAAACTGAAAGACGAGGTTCAAACAGTTTGAAACTGTTTTGATCCCAATCAGACGCCGCGTAGTTCGTCGTCTGATCGGGATCCAAACTGTTTGCAAATACCAGTCTCTAAGAGATCGGCAAGATAATGGTTAACCCTTTCATGCTAAGTGCGACTTGGCCTACATTTTCAAATACCTTGGATACAGATCAGACGCTGCATTAGGCAGCCTCTGATCTGGATCCAAACTATTTTTGTCACATATATTCAACCTTTTATCAGTTTGACAAGCTTTAATTTTAAAGGGACTCGCAACCGGATGGTGTACTTGTCAAAATAAAATAAAATACTCAAATAAAAACAAATTTGTGCCATTATTTGGCTTCTGACTTTAAAAAGATATGATCAGTCCCAAAAAAGTCTCAAGAATCGTCACCGAATCTTAGTTTCTTTAGATATTTTCCATCGTTTTTCTATAGTGTCAGCTGACGGTATAGTTGTTGTTGTTGCTTCTCTACACGGGCTCAGACATAAACCCGAGCCGAATAAAGTACTATCAATCGCTACCAGTGAAGTACGTTAATTCGCTACCATATATAGATAAAGCGCTGGTAGCCGAGGCGGTAAAGGCGTTTCCTCATGTTTCATGTTTGTCTCCGCATGGAGGGTCTAGGGTTCGAATCCCACCAGAGCTTCTTCTTTTTTCTTTTTTTTTGAAATGTATTTTTTAACAGATTTTATTATCCTAAACTAAATCTTGCCCATTTATATAAGCATTTTACATAATATTATATTTACAAATTACTATTTTTAATGCTAAATACGGTTGCGAGCCTCTTTAAAGCTAAGTTAAAATTATTTATTTTTGCAGACGACATATTTGAAGCAGACGACAGTTCAGCATGCTAAGGCTTAGGCCAGAAAGCAAAGACGTTTTGATGCAAGTATCAGGGGCGAAACCGAATTTGCTTTTACATGTAGTTAAATCTGCTTATTTTTCAGGTAATGGCTTTGGGTAAAATGATTTTATACAGTGGAGAAAATGTTATTCTTTCCCGTTTAAACGCAAACGAAACGCAAACGCGGTGCACTTAAATGTAGAAATTGGTAACTTTTGGACATTTCCACCTATTCATTTTAATCTGAGTGGCACACAGTTTGAAGCCTGATCAGACGCCGGGTTACCCGGCGTCTGATCTTGCTCCAAACTGTTTTGAATTGGAATAATAGATTAAGCGTTAACGCGTTTATTTGGAAAGAATAACGTTTTCTCCACTGTAATGCCATGAACACAGTGTGCTGTAGAGATCGGCATTAGTTGACGTTTAAAATGAACTGACCATGGATAAGAATAATCAGGTCATTCAACAATAACTACCCTGAAAATACACAGAACAGTTAATACCAATTACCTTGTGATATCTATTTTCAACATAATTATTATCCATTTTACTTATTATCTTTTAAGAAATATTTATTCACGTACTATATTCTGTTATCCTGTTTTTATCTTAGCCGCTTTTGTTCAACGATGTAAAAGGTATTAAAAGTGTATTGCCTATGTACAGTTGATAATCTGTTATTCTTTCCCAAAATACACGTTTACGCTAAAACTATTATTTGCAGTGCAAACAGTTTGGAGCCAGATCAGACGACGGGTAACCCGGCGTCTGATCAGGCTCCAAACTGTTTGCCACAAAGATAAATATGAATTATCAGAATTGTCCAAAAGTTGTTCTTTTCTACGTTTTAGTGCTTTGCGTTTGCGTACGTTTGCGTACGTTTGCGTTTAAACGGGAAAGAATAACAGATTCTCCACTGTATGAGACACTTTGCATTACCTCTTTCATACAAAGGAGAAAACGTTATTTTTCCCGTTTAAACGCAAAAGAAAATCAAACGCATTGTACTACAATGTAGGAAATAACAATCTGTTCACAATTCTGAATGTTGATTTCAACCTAGATGGCGAACAGCTTGGAACATGATCAGACGCCGGGTTACCCGGTGTCTGATGAGGCTCCAAACTGTTTGCATTGGAAATAATAGATTTAGCGTAAACGAGTTTATTGGGAAAGAATAACGTTTTCTCCACTGTATGCATGGGACCGACTCGGCCTCATATCCTTATCGGCATAGTACATAAATAATACCATATAACACTATAGAGTTTACCAACAACTGTACATCTTAAGAAGTAATTGCCTAACCATTTCGGCGCCAATATAATCGTGAGGTTTTACCTTTCATCGTTATGTTGTCATCTGCTTCAATAATGTTGTCTGTAAGATCGTTTAAATGTTAGATTTAAAGTTAAATGACTTCGGAATTATCGATACGAGTGACAAACAGTTTAGATCCTGATCAGACGCCGAGTTACGCGTGTCTGATCTGAACAAACTGTTTGCAAAGTCGACTATATGTGACTCCGGCCACGTATAGGCTAAAGTGACGAAATCAGTCTGGGATGTTAATAATCGTAATCGCACGGCACATATCAAAATTATTTGTGTCATTATGATTATTTATGATACGGGTATAGTCGGATATTTTTTTCAGGCCTTGTCAATGAAGTTCCTCGTTTATTTTCCCCGTCATAGGTGTGTCGGGGTCGGGGAACTATCCTCCTCCAAACCTATTAAAAATATGCGTTGCATAATTGCATACATATATTTACAAAGATTTCACATTGGCACAGGTCTAAACACTGTCTTGAAGCCAGGTTTGTAAAGATATCTTATCAAATTACAATTCTGCATTTCTATATCATCGAGTAACTGAAATATGGCCGTAACATTAAATGAAACGCTTTGCCATAGTTTATAAGTCAACACACTGTTTCTCTCAGAATAACGTACCTTTGACGTCTTGGTGTAGTTCATTTACCCGGTACATTCCGATTTATTAAAGAGTACTGCAGTCTTGTTTTAAGTTTTTTGTCACAATTTATTATATTTAAGTCAAATTAAGCATGGGCTAAATTCTACATGTAATCATCTGTACGTGAACAAATTATTAACTTTTCGTCTGACATTCTATATTAAAAGTCCAAGTATTGTAAGTACCTACTATCAAACTAGCTTGTAAGAGGGGTAAAAGAGCCAGACTTTGTAAATTTCACATAGTTGGTGTCCAGTGTACTACAATTCCATGCTCAATGCTTGTGGCAGCTAAAGGAAATGTTGAAGCAAAGCATGCCATGATAGTTTTGCTTTATTTTCTACGTAAAGCTGCCAAATGCCTCTATAACCAAAGTTGTATATAGATTATTAGAATTTGGACCAACCCGATTGTCACACTTTCATCAAATTTCAACAACACATCCATCCTCTATGTTGATATATATTCAAGTAAAACCTCTCTATTACGACCACTACGTTATAGTTAGAAATCGTAATGGTTAAGAAGGTCAAAGCGAGCGCCCAGCGAGCGTGACCCTTCTAAACATGTAACCATTAAGATTTCACTTAATATGTTCTAACTAACTTACAATATAACCTATATTTTGATTGGCCCATTCAAAAGCTTCTTGTAAACATTCTGGTTGAGATCGCCAAAAGTGGCAGTGTTTACAATTAGTTGCTACAGTGGAGAATCTGTTATTCTTTCCCAATAAACGCGTTTACGCTAAAACTATTATTTGCAGTGCAAACAGTTTGGAGCCAGATCAGACGACGGGTAACCCGGCGTCTGATCAGGCTCCAAACTGTTTGCCACCAAGATAAACAAGAATTATCAGAATTGTCCAAAAGTTGTTCTTTTCTACGTTTTAGTGCTTTGCGTTTGCGTACGTTTGCGTTTAAACGGGAAAGAATAACAGATTCTCCACTGTACGAACCGGAGCTATCTTATAGCGCGCGCAGACACCGCGACGTCGAAAAAAAAATCTTAATGATTAAGTGCCGTACTTAATGGGTAGCAAAAGGCAGTTTTATTGGTTTAAAATGTAGGTTATATTCTAAATTGTGTTAATGATCAGGTACATGTATGTGTTTCCGGTGATTGTTTAAAACAAGGTGAGCATAACACAGAGAGCTCTCTTTGGAACTTTCTTTTTTTAATTCATATGACGTTAGGCCACCTGGCTTCGTTTTAGTAATAGGAAGGTTTACTCAGTGACCAAATCTAAATGAAACCTAGTATGGGGTACTGCTAGGTCTGCTTTATTTGGCATATAATTTCAAATATAACGTCATGTTTGGAATTCAGGCTTTGGCTATGACATTATCTTGGTATAGAGGGGCATACTATGTATTCTAATTATTCGTTGTTCCTTGGCAACGTGTCCGGTATTTTCTTGGCATCTTTTATACAAAATCCACAGGGAAAATAATAAATGTATATAATGTCTAGTATTCAATTCTTACAAAAGCAGCAACTAAACTTGCAGACGCCGTTGTCATATTTGGTCTGTCACGTTATCGTGTTTATTTTCTATTGCAAAGCATTCACTGATAAGACTGTCATGTTCTGCTTTAAAATTGATGTATGGTTTTATTTGTCAAGAATAAATCATCCTCTTTGGGCTAAATGAATTTTGAAATTAAGAACAAAAAGGTTTTGAAATAAAGTCAAAACTATATTCGTATCAATTTTGTAATTTAAAACAGAAATCCATACAAATAATGTTTAACTTGTTATCAAACGATATCTCAGCGTGATAAGTATCAACCCTTATCATGCTGAATTGTCGCTACTTCAGAATCTTCGTCTGCCAAAAACTTCAAATCCGATTTTCTTTTCAAACTTAAGAATATGGGAAGCAAAAAAGATGGATCCAGATCAGACGCCGAGTCATGACCAACATTTTTAACCCTAAATAGATGCCGGTTAACTCGGATTCTAATCAGGATGCAAACTATTGGTTCCTCAATTAAAGAGATTCGCAACCAGATTAAGCATTAAAAAAGAAATGTGTAAATGTATGTCAAACGTTTATATAAACGGGTTATATTAACGTTTGGAATCAGAAATTCTGTTTAAAAAATGCATTAGAATAAACAAATGGGCTCTATTGGGATTCGAACCCGAGACAGACCCAGCATGCGGAGGCAGAAAAGCAAACTAGGTCGACCAGCCGGGATATTTACATCTTTGAGGTAGATTTAACGTACTTCACTGTATAGGGATGGAGAGTACATTATTCGACCCGGGTGTATGTCCGAGCCCGTGATCAATATCTTTTGCGTCTTTGGGCGCAACGGATAAAGCGATGGAAAATGTATTAACAAAATAAGATTTGAAGACTTTTTTAGGGTGTTTATAGACTGATCATATTTTCCTAATGCCAGATGCACGATAATGCCACACATTTGGTTTTATTTGATTATTTTCTTTTATTTTTGCAAAAACACCATGTGGTTGCGAGTCGCTTAAAAATGAATACCTTTATTCACAAAGTTGTCATTTTACTCAATATAATTTGCGTTTAAGTTCGATTTAAATGGAAATAATAATGTCGAGTCTGTTTCAAACAAAAACACCAACAGTTACTAATTGGCGATGTTACATGTAACTTCTACAAGAAGATGATTAAGTCGTTATACTAGTTTGGATTCAGGTGAATTACAGTGTTGTCCAGACAACACTGATAATGTGTATAAGAACAAATTGCTGATGAATCAAGTTTTACAACCCTGCATTTAAAATTGTTTGCAGACTACATTTACTTTGTAAATATTACTTTGTTGTATAATCATCTACCTGTATTTTATAATTATTGTCTACAAAAATTGTTCAATTGAGATTTATATATATTCTAATTAAAGAAAGAGAGAGAGGAGATTCAAACTGTTTGCAAAAAACAATCAAGTCGCTCTCTGCATGATAAATGTTAAAGCTTATACAGTGGAGAATCTGTTATTATTTCCCAATAAACGCGTTTACGCTAAAACTATTGTTTGCGGTGCAAACAGTTTGGAGCCAGATCAGACGCCGGGTTACCCGGCGTCTGATCAGGCTCCAAACTGTTTGCCACCAAGATAAACAAGAATTATCAGAATTGTCCAAAAGTTGTTCTTTTCTACGTTTTAGTGCTTTGCGTTTGCGTACGTTTGCGTTTAAACGGGAAAGAATAACAGATTCTCCACTGTACGTTGTGTAACTTTTGTTTAGTATAGAAAGGTCAAGCTTGTTTTAAAATGTCTAGTTCTGACTAACCCAGTCATTTGACGATGCCGGGTGATGTCTTAACCCTTATCGTGCTAAGCGCGCCTTATATTTGCAAACAGCTCGGATCAAGTTCAGAAGCCGTGTAAAGCGGCGTATGATCTGTATCGAAACTGTTTGCCACTCATTTTGAACCATTCGTCTGTTACAAATGCCTCATAACTATTATTGATCTATTTACGCAGACGATGTATTTTACATGTACGACATTTCAGCATGATAAGGGTTCATAAAAGACTTTCATTTTTGTTGGTTGTTTGGCCTTTACAACATAATTGTTTTTCAAAAATAAACGTCGAGGCTTACGAACAAATATAAGAGCCTATTCAAAATGCACATGAGACCAGAACCGAATTCAAATAAAATCGTGTTGAAGAGAAATGGGCATTTATTTGCAAACAATGTCAACATATTGTCAAATTGTTGATGTGATGCCGAGCTTTCTCGGCGTCTTATCCGGATAAAAGCACTCATGCAATTTAAATGCGCAAAATCACAAGCTAGCAGGGTGCAAAAGGTTTTGTTGACCGGCTAACCTTGGTCATGTGGAAACGCGTTGGATACCTAGTCCACAGATCGCGAATTCGATACCCCGCCGGACAATACTCTTCGGATGAGACTTTATACCGAGATATCAAGTACATGTATCAGTGAGCTATTCATTGGGCACGCAAAAGAACCACAGGGCTCTATCGATAAAAGAAGAGCGTCGCCCTAGTTCATCTGTAATTGCTTTCCTCTCTCTGGGACGTCCAATTAGTCCAACGATGGCAGAAATGTACAAAGAGAAACTGAGAGAGAGACAAAAAGATTGACACTCATTCAAACAGGCCAATTCTTTGTAAAAGAATAACACGAGAGCATTTTGTTGTGGTAATGTTAACTCTTTCATGCACCGCCATGGACAACTACAGTCAAGTTTGAAAAACATTTTGGATCCTTGTCAAACCGTTTGATCAGTATCAACATTCTTAAAATAACTGTATGTATGTTTATTTCTATATGTCATCATGTGATTCCCGCGTGTAACCCTTTCACTTTCAATGACGCCATTTACAGTGGAGAATCTGTTATTCTTTCCCGTTTAAACGCAAACGTACGCAAACGCAAAGCCCTAAATCGTAGAAAAGTACAACTTTTGAAAATTTTGATAATTCATGTTTATCTTGGTGGCAAACCGTTTGGAGCCTGATCAGACGCCGGGTTACCCGGCGTCTGATCTGGCTGCAAACTGTTTGCACTGCAAATAATAGTTTCAGCGTAAACGCGTTTATTGGGAAAGAATAACAGATTCTCCACTGCAGCACATTTGCAAACAGTTTGTGTCCTGATCAGTAACCCAAACTGTTTGACACTCGTTACGAAATTTCGTCAGTTATATTGCCTTAAATCTTTGAAACGATTGTAGACGACAATATAGCGATAAAGGGGTAAACATCTCACGATGGATTTTAATCATGAAAGGGTTAAATCTAGCTTTAAACTGTAATACGGACCGCAGCAATAAATCTTTCATCGTACATGTAATTGCATAGTTTAAACACATTTTATTTCCAATGAAATGTACAAACATTCGTCTTTACTTACCATAATCATAAAGGAAAAAGGGTTAGGTCACAAGTTCTAGCAACATTAAATAAGACCTTCCCCATCTAAAGAAAAGTGTCTATGCTAGCTGGTAGTAGACAATTACAGTTATTAGATAAGACCTTTTCTTTCTGTTTAAGCGTGAACGCATTGCATAATGATATAGAAAATGACAACAATTGGACAATTCTGAAATTATGAATGTTCATTTAATATGAGCGGTAAAATGCTTGAGCCTGATCTGACGCCGGTTCACCAAAATGCTTGCAATGAAAATAAGAAAGCGTAACCGTGTTTCTCCGCTGTATGACAGTATCCCTTTCCCTCTCAATGACGCTTTAAAGCGCATTTGCAAAATGTCTGGGTCCTGATCAGACGCCGATCAGGACCCAAACTATTTGACACTGTTGGTGATATTTATTAAGTCATACAACCTTAAATCTACCTTTGAAATGTGTCTTGCAGAAAACACTGATGAAGCAGACGATAATAAAGCGGTGAATGGGTAAAAATATCCCGAATAAACTGATCATGAAATGGTTACATGTAGTACCCGTCTAACAAAGTCGCTGCCTGAAAAATATTGAATGGTTTGGTTTCACGGCACTGCAACACTGAACAGGTCATATAGCGCCGATGAATGACGAAATTAGACGATGATGATGCGGGATGATTTCAAGAAGATGATTTCAGCTAATCGCATTCTTTGCAATGAAGCGCATGGATCAGCACGCTTTGGACTCTGTCCTTCAAATACTTTGATTTTGTTTTACCCTTGTCTTTAAACTGTTTTCGTCTGTTGTAAGTTTGTTAAAATAATTATATCGTTTAATTTCACTATTTTATGGCTGACGACACTGACATTTGAAAACAGCCTGGCTGCTGATAAGACGACGAGTAACGCGGCTTTTGATCGGGAATAAAAATGTGTTGTTTTACATTCATACCAATATTTCTTTTTGGGACGGACCTTCGTACCTTTAATCGGTTCTTGGACATAATTGTCATAGGGGATGTTTTTTTTATTGAACCGAGATTTTCTCCTCTGCCAAAGACTACAGTGGAGAATCTGTTATTCTTTCCCAATAAACGCGTTTACGCTAAAACTATTATTTGCAGTGCAAACAGTTTGGAGCCAGATCAGACGCCGGGTAACCCGGCGTCTGATCAGGCTCCAAACTGTTTGCCACCATAATAAACATGCATTATCAGAATTGTCCAAAAGTTGCACTTTTCTACGTTTTAGTGTTTTGCGTTTGCGTACGTTTGCGTTTAAACGGGAAAGAATAACAGATTCTCCACTGTACATGTAATAAGAAGGCATGTCGGTGGTGTTGCAGACGTATTAGTTTAACATCTACACAGCTATGAAAACCTCTGGTTATCATTTGTAATTTACTCCGCTACTTCTCAAATTTTGATCTTACGCAATGCTACAGTACTGAACCTTATTACATTAAATTTATAATCGCAAGCGAATTGCCATCGAATTGCCATCGAATCGGACGCTTCAAAAGACGAATCTTACACTTGAACATTTTTACGCGATTTTTCCAAAGCGGTTGTGACAAAAATGGAATCGAAAAAAATAACGAAGGCATATTTGCGAATATTTGTGAGATACACCATTCAAGCAATTGTGTTTAATTTAATAAGGTTCAGTAAATGTAATAAAAAAATATCGCCACTAGATTCAAACATTTTAGATTCAGATCAGACACACCGTCAATCGGTTCCTGACGGTTCGTTCCAAACATATTACTAGTGGCAGTACAATCTGGTTAATCCTTTACTCAATAGCCTGTTTCTAGGTTTTGAAGACAGGTGATCACTTAAGGCAGGTTGATAGTAAATAAGAATTGCCTTAAGGCGCATTATGCTTTACGTTCAGCCTGCTTTTAGCTAACCATTGCTAGGATATAGAAAATATTTCTTATGGTACATGTTTATGAATGTATAAATTGGAACTATCTTCTTCAGTGGAGAAATACATTAAAGGTGATTAGATGCGCTATTATGGAGAAAAGGGTAAAGAACGAGAGAGGGTAAAATACGCAGTTTTTCTAACAGATCCCTAGAATTTATCCTCGATTCCTGAATGTTTATTGGAGGCGCAGCTGTTTGGACTTCAGATCGACTTGTTTATCGAACAAAACACTCATGATCTAGTTGATGATAAATATTATATTTCTCAAAAACCAGCATGGCTCCAAAATAGGATTCCCATTTCATTGAAACATTGAACGCTTATAACAGATACTGTGAGTTTCTACTTCAGAAAAACTATGATCTTTCATTATAAAAGCATCGCTGTGCTAAATCAATGGTGACTTTTGCAAATAGTTTGGCGCCAGATCAGGCACAGAGTAACGAGTGAAGTACAGAAACCCCTGAAACGTATGATACAATCGATATGAAAGCATCCATGAATCCATATCAAGTAGTTGCAAGCATTTTAATATTCTCAAATTGTTAGCGTTTATAGGGCATTATCCGATAAAACCAAGTTGTGCTATTTCAAAAGTGTTTACATGCGAATATGTGCAGTAGATTATGATATTGTGATACTTGCTGCTCTTGGTTTACGCATTTAAACTTTTTTATTTCTCAAACATAATTATGCAAAAAACCGTTGGTCCTTCATAAATCGTGTTGCTGATAATTTTCGCGTCTATTGAAAACAATTTCGAACCAGGCCAGGTTCAAAATCGCTGGAAATTCATATTCACCCGTTAATGCTTAAATATTTCAATTAACTTTCCTTTTATGGTTGATTGAGTAAAATATCGTCAAAGATATACAAGGGTGATCTAAAGAAACTGCATTGTTAGTCCATACAGCAGAACATCAAACAGTAACACGATGTGTCATTAGTCTCTACACTGTTTGCCAATGCCTACTTTAGGGATATAGGCTTACATGTAAATAGGTAAAAACTTACTTTTAACAATCTAACCCATTTGTGCCCATAATCCCATATACTGGACATAGGCAAACAGTGTAGACTCTGATCAGACGCCGCATTATGCGGCGTCTGATCAGAGTCTACATTGTTTGCTGATAGAACTTTTAATTTAAAACAAAATGAAAATTTTGACCAGCCATCCCTTTGATAAAAATGGACTACATGTAATCCAATATATAAACATGAAATAATCCACTGGGTATAAACGGGTTAAGAAAGTGCAATTCTGAATGCTTTATTGCACTGTTTTGCGTTTTGTTTCATCTTAACTGTTTCGCAGAGACGGGTTGTTTCCGTTAATACGAATCGTTTTCAATCAGACGACTCAATGGTTATTCATCCACACAGACAGGATTGTGATAAAACTATGATGTCCATTGCAAACAGTTACAGTGGATAATCTGTTATTCTTTCCCAATAAATGCGTTTACGCTAAAACTATAATTTGCAGTGCAAACAGTTTGGAGCCAGATCAGATGCCGGGTTACCCGGCGTCTGATCAGGCTCCAAACTGTTTGCCACCAAGATAAACAAGAATTATCAGAATTGTCCAAAAGTTGTTCTTTTCTACGTTTTAGTGCTTTGCGTTTGCGTACGTTTGCGTTTAAACGGGAAAGAATAACAGATTCTCCACTGTACAGACTATGATAGGCGCTGAATACAGTTTTGAATCAGAGCAGACGCCGGGTAAATGTGTCTGATTAGGTTACAAACTTTATGCCATCCAGATGAAACCGAATATTGAGAAATGTCACGAAATTGCATTTTTCTACATTTCAGTGCATTGTGTTTGTGTTTCGTTTGCATTTAAATGGGTAACAATAACGTCTTCTTCACTGACATGCGGCGTCTTTTAGGCTCCAGTTTGTTTTCCAGTCAGCTTTTAAGTTAATATGTCATTTTGTGCACTGTGTTGCAATGCGTTTGTGCATGGGTTTCGTTTATACAGGATATGATAATATAGCTGATTGCTTATTCGTTTGATATAAAAGAAAAGATTGCAAAATGTATGTATTGATTAGTGAATATGAGTTTAAATGTCAGCGGGAAAGATGTCTGCAAACGTAACGATATGTTTAACACACCGTAATGAATGGAGAAACAAGACACTGTGTTTTCAGAGTTCCGTACAGTATGCCTTCTGCTAGAGTCGAGTTGAAGTAACACGATTTTACTTCTCAGTAAAATTATTTTTAAATGTAAATTACAAGTAAGACAGATAAATGCAAATTTATTTCGTAGTGTATACAAATGTTTAGTTGACTGATCTGATAAACAGTTATCGAGATTTGACTGTAACACAGGGGTAAAAATGTTACATGTTTTGTGTCCCATTTAAACGAAATGAGTTACAAACTCAATCGAATGTAGAAACTGGCCGCTTTTTGACAATATTGACGACTTACTTTCATCTGAGCAGTAAAGTGTTTCAAGCCTGATTAGGCTTAAGGTTTTCAAGCCTCTGACCACGCTCTAGCCATTTATACCCAGTGGATTCATTCATGTTAATATATTTGATTAGTCAATTTTTATCAAAGGGATGCCTGGTCAAAATTTTCATTTTCATTTTGTTTTATATTGAAATTGCTATCAGCAAACAGTGTAGACTCTGATCAGACGCCGCATGATGCGGCGTCTGATCATAGTATACACTGTTTGCCTACATGTATGTCCCATATATTGGATCGTGGGTACATTATACAAATGGGCTAAACTGTTGCATTAGAGAAAAAAATCCAGCAGTAACGCATTTATTGGAAAAGAATAACGTTTTCTCCACTGTAGGAAAACGATACTTAATAGTCTCATGTGGTATTTCGCGTGTCTTATTAACTTTCTGTTCTGATAAATAAGCTCGATTAAATATGGAAATTACATTCAATATATTCTTTTAGATAATGGTTTAACGGTATAAAACAACATACACGGAATAATATTAGAACACATTTAGTAAAGAAAATAAGACAGAGCTGTTGCAAACATGCAAAATAAACTGTTTGTAGGTGCCACGGTTTATCGTAGTGGAATATCGGTTAATGAAATTCAACTATGTTCCATTTCCAAAGTATGAACCATTTGCCTGCCAATTCCAACTTGACTGATAATTGCAAACAGTTAAGGCCCTGATCAGACGCTGCCAAATGTGTCGTCTAATCATATATACCAAATGTATATATTGGATTAGTCCATGTTTTATCAAAGGGATGCCTGGTCAAAATTTTCATTTTCATTTTGTTTTGTATTGAAATTCCCATCAGCAAACAGCCTATACTCTGATCAGACGCCGCATAATGCGGCGTCTGATCAGAGTCAACGCTGTTTGCCTATGTCCCGTATATGAGATCGTGAGTACAAATGGGTTAAGAGTTCTTGACTTTAGAAATACTTATATTTTAAATGTGATAGTGTTGCAGACACCAATTTCACAGCAGGTGATATTACGGGGCAACATGATACTGTTAAGATAAAATGGTGTTAAACTAGAGGATGCAATGGATATTGTCTCAAGCATTAACTCTTTGAACCCTAGTCCCGCATATAGGCGTGCTTTTCAAACAGTGTACATGTGAATAGTACACTTGTCCTATGCAAACAGTGAAGACCCTGATCAGAGGGCTCCGAAAGGAGCCCTCTGATCAGGTTCTTCACTGTTTGTCACAATGCCAAACATTGACAAAAACAACCCTTAAAAGTCAGAAATGGACTAGACTAAAATGGAAACTGGAATTTTCCATTTAAAGTTTCAGGGAGGAAAGAGTTAAACCATCTGCAGATGACAATTTAGTAGAACTTTTTGTGTTGGCGGTTAAAGCATCTTATCATCATTACAATTAACCATTACATTGTAACTAGATCTAAGACGTCATGACCAGTCACGTGATGTGATGTCTTATCATGTCAACATCATGTCATACATGTATTACCGTATGTCAACAGTTATATTTAATTAGTCTGTTTTTATCTCTAAAGGTTAGACATTAATTTTAATAAATTTATAGTTAATTCATGAATGTACACTGCTGCTGATAAAATCAATTACATCTTTTTCTACAAGAAATGCAACTCGGGACAGTTTTTGCAAATCTGGAAACAGTGCCTGTATGGGAAGGATTATATTTCACATAATTTACCAACAATAATTTTTCAAAATTCATTTTTGCGGTTATAAATGTATTGCAAACAAGAAAATATATAGCAATCACGGTACTTAAGAAGTTTCTTTTTCAACATTTTTGATTTGCAAGAATATGTCTTTAATCGGAAATCAATCCTAAATACTAGAAACAAGCAATGGAGTAATGGGTTAAAGAAGGCACCACTTGCAAGTAGACGTTATACTTTGCTAGCAAACAGCTTTAACATAATATATTCTTTTTTCTTTTATCGATCAGTGTGCGTTGAGATGGGGTTATGATGAAATATGTAGATGCTGCTGTTTCTGTTCAGAAGATTACAGGGACGCATTGTTCCCGCGTGACCTGTTCATCGTCAGAATCTAAAACTTATATTTCCATAACCCGGCGTCTGATCAGGCTCAAAACATTATGCCTCTCAGAATATAAAAAAGGTCAGATTTGTCCACAAGGTATAACTTTCTCCATATTATTGCAATGCGTTTCATTGCGTTTTAAACGTATTCTCCTATAGAATTTCTTTTGCAATGCGTATGCGCTTCATTTCGTAGAAATGGGAAACACACCACCCTCCAGGTTGTATGTAAAACTAGGTCAAAATGTGTTGGTTTCATTTAAAGGTTCAGGCCATTATGTACAGTAAAACTTCTCTATTACAACCACTAAATGAACGTCAATCGAGTGCGGTCGATGTGTACATGAAAATTGTTTGCTCGCGTAATAAAAAATAAATATTGACACGATTCTATTGGACACTGACACTTTTAGTGGTACTGGATTAAATCGGATAGTGTTAATTCTATGTGGACTCTAGTGAAAATGTAAGTTCTATCGAAATTATCTTGCATTTGACATTTTTTCAAAGTTGCTTTGTTGAAGAAATATGTTTTGAATTGAAAATCAGTACCCTTTGGTAGCCTCTAAAAGCTATTGAATATCGATAAGTGTAGTGTCAAGTAGCGGACGGTCTATCGGGTCACGCTTCAGTTAACGCATAATAGAGGCCCTCAACAGGGAAGCCAAAATAGACTGTGGGTACGCTCGATTTGCGTTGCCGAGTTCATTACATTAAACAAGAATAGATTCCACGAGCGCAAGATGGGTATAGACGTTAGCTTGTGGAGAGTACGTATTGGAACTTTCTCGCAGCCGATGAAGACTAAATCTGCGCTCAGCACATTGAAACTGAAGAACGTTTGCCTTTGTATTCGTATTTTTCTGTTTTTCTTGCTGGCTGCTCAATGTGTTGAAACAAACCCTGGACCTACCCGTGGACAGCGCGGAGGGTCAACATCGGGGGCTAGAGGTAAAGAAACAACTGGTTCAACTCCTGTCAGAGAAAGACCAACACGCGAATCACTTGCTGCAAGCCAACAAACTCCTCTATCTAGTCAAGGAAATCAACAATCTAACCTAAATACGTGGTTAGATAACCGATCACACACACAAGATAGCGGATTTAATGAACTAAAGGACATTATGCTACCTATCAAGACCACTGTCGACAACACAGAACTCCGTATGAACAGATTCGAGGAAGCAATGAACGAAGTAAAAGAATCAAACAAGGTATTGGTGGAAAGTAACAAGCGCATAACAGAAAATGTGTCGTCGCTTAACGATAGGGTTGTCCAGCTTGAGAAAGACTTGAAAACCAGCGAAGAGAAAAGAGAAAATGTTGAGGCACAGTCGCGTAGAGATAATTTACGTTTCTATGGAATACGAGAATCTAGAAATGAGTCGTGGGAGGAAACTGAGGAGAAGGTAAAACAGTATATAAGAGATGATTTGCAGATTGAGTCTGAAGTTAAAGTGGAAAGGGCTCATAGAATTCGTAGTTCAGAGACTCCGCGACCCGTCATTGTAAAATTTTCATATTTCAAAGAGAAAGACAACGTTCTGAGGACTTATAGACAGAAGCGTAGAGATAACGCAGCTAGCAATGACGACGAAGAAGAAGAGGCGGCACAAAACAACGTGTACAGACGAGATATTCACGTGCGCGAAGATTTCCCCAGTAGAGTAATGCAACAACGTGGCAAGCTTAGAAGGTTTTTACGAAGAGTAATTGATGAAGGGAAGCGGGCGTACTTGAAATATGACAAGCTAGTTATCGGGCGAGACACGTATTCATACGATGAAGAACGTGATGATATAGTCAGAGTGGAAAATAAGAAATAGGGCGACGGCCAAAGCTCATTCTCCGAAGTACAGTCACATCTAAGAACACAAATAAAGTTAGCAAGCTGGAGCATCGAAGGTCTCTCTAAACATATAAACGATATTAGCTTCCGTGATTTCATTAAGAAATATGACATAGTAAGTTTCATCGAAACATGGGGTCACACTGAAGATGAATTTAATAACTCATTAGAAGGTTTCACTGTATTTACTAATGTCAGAAAAAAACGGTGTAGATACGGTAGACATTCCGGTGGCGTCAGTGTCTTTGTCAGAAGCTCTTTATACGAACAGGGTATAGTGAAACGGATTGCTAATGACCTCAAAGACTGTGTCGTTTTGCTTTTGTGTGGAGAGCAACTTAATTTGAGTAGTGATATTATAATGTTTTTCACTTATGTCTCACCAGAAGGCTCTACAATATATAACGAAAGTGACGGTACAAATGGAACTGAGTTACTTGAGGAAAAGTTGTTACATGTTGTTGCAAAATGCACCGATTCTGATATATTTATTATGGGTGACCTCAACGCACGTTGTGGTGAACTGCACGATTTTTCAGTAAATGATGATTTTGACTTCATATTTGATCAAGATACAATTTACGAAAGAGATTCATTCTGCGAGTCGAGATGTTCGAGAGATAAAGACAAATTCTTTTGGGTTCTCACTACTAGAGTTATGTAAAACATATGGCGTACATATTGTCAATGGTCGGAGTAAAGACGATGAACGTGGCGAATTCACTTGCGTTGCTAATAATGGAAACAGTATTGTAGACTACTGTATAGCATCTACAGAACTATTCCCATTAATAAGTTATTTTGAAGTTGGGGACAGGTCGGAATCGGTGCATTTTCCAATATACTGTACTTTGTCATTTCCGTCTTACTTTCAAACTCATCCAGAAAACGATGAAACTGTTGCAGATTGTTCTTTTAAAAAGTTTCGATGGAATGATGAGAGACAAACACAGTTTTTGAACTCATTCCGTAATATGTTTACTACCATGTCAACCCGTATATATGCAGCAATTGAGTCAAATATTGACGATTGTGTACAGTTAATTGTAGATGTCTATCATAATGCTGCGAAAAGTATGGAAGTTCGTACTCGTCATCCCGACAGGCTGGTTCAACCAGCCTGGTGGGATGAACAGTGCGAACAACTGAAAAAAGAAAAACTGAGAAAATTGCGTTTGTACAGACAGGATAGCAATAATATTAATTTGAATGCATACATTGAATGTAAAAATAAATTTAAAGCAACATGCAGACAAAAACAAGTTAACTTGCAACATCAGAATAAAAAACTTTTGATTGATTCCAGAAACAATACAAATTTGTTTTGGAGAACTGTTAAAAAGTTTAGATCCAAGAAAAAAGAGGCACATGTCATTAATAATAACCAGTGGTTTCAGCATTTTAATTCATTACTCTATAGCGAGACAGTAGATTCTCTAGAGGACTTTTCATTTGATACATCAGCAGATACATATGATATATTTAATGATGCTTTTAGTATTGAAGAATTATTGATAAGTATTAACAGTCTAAAATCAGGTAAATCAAGTGGCCCAGATGGAATTTTGTCAGAGATGATTAAGAACACAGTAAACGAAATACAGCCGGTACTACTACATTTATATAATAAGATACTTCAGACAGGTATTTATCCAACCATGTGGTCAGCAAGCATAACTTGTCCTTTACATAAGTCGGGTTCGCTGTCCAATCCCAATAATTTCATTGATTAATATCCTACATACAATTTTAGCAGGAATGATGAAAGAACGTCTGGTTAAATGGGCTGAACAAAATTCAAAACTCGATGAAGCGCAAGCTGTTTTCAGAAAAGGATATAGTACTGTCGATAATATATTTACACTTATGTCAACTGTACAGAAATATCTCTCTAAGAAGGGAGGGCGATTTTACTGTGTTTTTGTTGATTTTTCTAAGGCATTTGACTCGATAGATCATGTAAAACTGTTTAACTCTTTGTTGGTGAAAGGAGTAGGTGGTAAATTTCTTAAGTTGCTTGTTTCAATGTACAAGAATATGTCGACACATATAAGGGTAAACAATAACTCTTACACTGACTGTATTTGGTGTAATATTGGAACTAGACAAGGGTGTAAGTTAAGTACAATACTATTTTCTCTTTTTATTAATGATATAATGGATGATTTAAAAGATTCTGGAGCACGAGGAATACAAATATCTGAAGATGGGCAAGAAATTCTGGCACTTTTGTATGCCGACGATTTAGCAAACGTTAGTGACACTGTAAGAGGCCTGCAATCTCAATTGAACACTATATCATCATTTTGTGACACAACTGGAATGAATATCAACTTAACTAAAACAAAAATTATAGTCTTTAGAAACGGTGGCATCCTTAGAGGATACGAAAAATGGTTTTACAAGGGAAGCTCATTAGACACTGTTTCTAATTACAAATACATGGGCTTATTTATTACTTCAAGATTATGTTGGTCATATGCTAAATCATGTTTAGCTACTCAAGCCAGAAAAGCAATCATAGCAATGTACAAATTACAAGGAAATGTTGGTTATTTTGAAAAAGAGGAATTGTTTAAACTATTTGATACAATGGTAAAGCCAGTATTGTTATATGGTTCAGAGATTTGGGGAGTCGAGTATTCAAAAACTATCGAAACTGTTCATGATCAATTTTGTAAACGCTTTCTGAAACTACCACTACAATCATATAGTAACTTTGCTCGAGGAGAATGTGGTAGATACCCACTTTATGTTGATTATCATTGTAGGGCAGTTAAGTATTGGTTTAAGATTTTAAATATGAATGTAAATAGATATCCTTTCAAAAGCTACAAAATGCTTAAGAGATTAGATGAAGTCGGACGTAGTACATGGGTTACTAAATTGAAAGACTTATTATTCAAATATGGTTTTGGTAATGTTTGGATTAATGAAGGCGTTGGGGACGTGAGGAATTTTATGTCTGTTTTTAAGCAAAGACTTATTGATTGTTCAAAACAGGAATGGCGAGAACAGATATCAGACTCCAATAAAGCTCGACATTATTGCACTTTTATGCCGGAATTGAAAACTGCAAAATATTTGATGTTTGATATACCATTTCGTTTTAGAATAGCTCTTACTAGATTTAGATGCTCTGCACATAAATTATTTGTGGAAACTGGCAGGCACTTAAATATCCCTTATGATCTAAGAATTTGTAAATTATGCAACATGGGAAAAATTGAAGACGAGTTTCATTTTGTAATGGAATGTACGTTATATAATGATATAAGATCAACATATATACCAAGTATTAGAAATATGCATGTTCCTACACATTACCAGTTCTATAACATATTAAATGCTGAAAAAACAACATGTTCAGGTTTGGCAAAATTCATATACTATGCTAACCTTTTACGAGACGAAACAATTAGGCAATGAAGCAACATGCACATTTTACTGGTTATATATATACCCGTCATACATATATGTCAATTATGCAAACGTGTACATTTGTATTTACGCACTGCATTTGTATTGGTACTTTGTTTATATGCAGATTTGTGTATTATGGGCCGGAGGCCTACATTACTAAATAAACAATTGTCATTGTCATTGTAATTGTCACTTAATCGTATTACCTTATAGGTATTTTTGCAAGATGACGGTTTAAAGCAAGGCGACAATAAACAGAACGCTCCTTCAGGAGTTTTCTGTTTTATTGTAACCATGCCTTTAGCTATCACCTGTCTTTTACGTGTTTACAATAATTTGGCCTTTGTTTGTGCGGTCGTAAAAGAAACGTTTTACTATACTTTGTTGTAATTTGACGAGACTATTTTTTTCTCAGCAGATGTCGATGACTTTGGTAATTGCTATTGTTCGCATATTTGAAAACGGTAAAGTAATACTTATTTATATAAGTACTTTAACACAAATTACAATAAGCGTACAAAGTACCGGTATGATTAATAATTTTCAAAATCTCGGGCAATCAACTTCAGTACGAGAATAATGACTTATCGTAAATAGAATCATACTTCAGTTTTTCCCATATTATCAAAACAGTTATTATCATTATTAATTATTTTTATAAAGAAGAGAAACAGTGTCCATTTACTCTATGAATCTAACATTAAATTATTTAACGGCAGTGCTACAGTTGATAATACGTTATTTTCCCGTTGAAAATAAATTATTTATTAAGACTGTGCTTGTAAAATGTCAAATCTGATAGCTGAACAAACATTCTGACAAACTATTTCTATTTGAGTTTCCAACAGCTTAGAGATTGATCAGGTGCCGGGTTCCCGGGGTCTAATGTGGATCCAAACTAATTTCAAAGGACATACAGTTTACAGAATGTCATTTGTTTGTAAATGAAATAAAAAAAATCTTCACTCTAAACGAATATGTGTATGATGATACGAACATCAGCAATTACACCTATATTCAGACAAATTATCAAGTTGTACGTGACTAAAGTAGATTTATCCGGATTTTCTTTTCTGTAATTCATTTCTCTGCTATGATATCGTTCGCAATAGTAATCACCTTCTTTATTTCTTAAAAATAAACTCTTCCACTGTCAAGTATTTTCGTCTGCTTTAACCCTCTCATCACCACATTATCGTCTGCATTCATGGTGTCGTCTGCAATATTTTGTCAAGTCGGAATTAGGGCAATTTTGACTGAAGAAAGATCAACACGATTGTGAAACGCGCACTGATAAGGATTCAAACTCTTTGCAAAGTCGCTCTATGGCGTAATTGGCAGCGAAGGAGTATTAAACCCACTGGATTGAGATCAGACCATGAGTTTCTCGACATCTGACTTTGAACTAATCTCGTATGAAAAGTGAGTTTTGTAGCACTCAGCACCTTTTGGGTTGCAATATTCAAGATTAAAGACTTGTACGCCTTACTGAAGTTAGATCTCTTAAATTATTTGATTTCATGACTTCCGGTGGTCTACTGGGAACTAGTGGAGTATCACTTGATAATGTCTAATGTTATCCGAAGATTGGAATTTTAACCAATATTTAACAATATTTACATATCTATTTACATATAATGGAATCTACCCAATTCCCAATAAACTGCATTGTTACAAGCACTTAGTTTTATTCCTATTATTTTTTACAAAATTTTAAATCGATCCGTTCTAGATCCTTTGACTTTGTTAATCCCCAGAAAAGGCGATCCATTATTCAAAAATGAAGACACAAAAGCATCTGTAAACAACTATAAACATAATTTAGGCTTAAGATCAAATTTCTTAAGATGTAACAATAAAACATTTATAGCATTCAGTGCCTTTCCATAAAAAGTCGATTGTTTAAATCGAAAGTACAGTACCAGTATTATTAAACACTACGCATTGATAATTGAAATTAATCGTTATTTTAATAGTTATATTGTTTTACAACCAATTTTCATTTCCGTAGTGGCTGGCCCTTTTTGAAAACAACTATTTTTTGTTTATTCACATTTACTTTTAGACCCCATTTGTCACAATATTCTTCTAATTTATTCAAACTATTTTGTAAATCTTAATGAACCGTTTTATTTGGAACATGTTTGATCAAGCTATTGCCACTCTCATTTAAATATTTGTCTACATGGTTTAACAATTTTACTATCAATGAAGCCAAAAGGCGCGTTTGCAAACAGTTTTGATCCTGATTAGACGCTGCGTAACGCGGCGTCTGATTAGGATCAAAACTGCTTGACACTCATTTTGTAATATGCTCATCCAATCTGACTTTAATTTAACTCAAAACGATATGGCATACATAAATATTGAAGCAGACGACACTATTGTGGTGAAGGCGTAAAAATCTCACTATGAATTTGATCATGAAATGTTTAACATTTTGTTTTCAATATGTGTTCCAATCAGGACAGCATGTCGCCTCACATACTATAGGTGTATATTATTTGCGAAACACAAAACTCGTTGCACGCTACATGAATGCTGTCTGCTTTAAAGCTAACCTTGCAGTAGAATCAGAATGGTTACATGTACGCTTCATTCGTAAAGTTAGACAGTTTGTAACCTACCCTTGGTCCAGATAAGACAAGGCAGTAAAGAGATATACATATTTGTCAGCTGTGTTATACCTCTGGATAAACATGAATAACTTTATTTGTTTCTCAGAATTGCCATTAATCATGTCTTAAAACAGGCGGCCGTTTTCGATACTCCGAATAATTGAATTATTGTCTACCTATCTTAGCCAACTAAATTCGATTTTACAAACAGTTTATATCCTACAAAAAATCCGAAACGTGCACAGCTATTTCCTTGCTTTCAATCATACTTTGAACGAATATTGTTTCAATAGTGATGTTTACATGATAGTTTCATGGTATGGTTTAAGGTAGTATGACTTAGGAAATACTTATACGAATGTCAAACAGTTTGGATAATGATCAGACGCTGCATTACGCGTCTGATCTCGATCAAAACTGTTTGCTAAGTCGACTTCATGCGACTCCGTCGGTGAGATCAGACGATATAATATATAATGGCTGAGAAGGGGTGAAATGGCATGTTTGTATACACTATAATCAATATGAATGTAAAGTCTATTTAATTCAAGACAAAATGTTAATTTTTTCTGACTTATCAGAATAAGTAGAACAATACTCTTTATTATTGTTGTTGCCGAACGCATTTACGTGATAGCAATTTAGAATTTGTATGGTTGATTTTAAAACAGTTCAACTAGTTGTATATATTTTGTAATTTCCATACAGCCCGTGAAAATTGACTAGGAAATCCCAGAGAGTGGTCCCAGAGTTATTGTATGGAATTGTAATGGCCTTTCTTCTGATAAACTTAGTAAAGTAGAATTTACTAAATTGCTGACTGAAAACGATGTTATTATTCTATTAGAATCATGGACAAACAGTGACAGCGATATTGAGCTTGACAATTTTGCTTCTTATAATTTCTACAGAAAATTTAGACACAAAAATGCAAAACGTAGCAGTGGGGGAGTCGTTGTGTATGTAAGAAACGAGATAAAAGCATGTATGACACTTTAGTCTGGTTAAAATTTGAGAAACAATTCTTCCATATGTTAAATGATGTTTATTTATGCGGAATGTACTTGTGGTCAGATGAGTCTCCAGCAGCCGGTTTTATAGACAGCGATGTGTTTGGTGTATTGCAAACTGACATTATATATTACGAGCAGCTTGGTACCGTATTGCTAGCAGGCGATTGTAATGCACGGGTCAGGCTTAAAAATGATTTTATAGAATTTGACAAAATTATTTTTGATACTGATTTAGACGATTACGTTCCCGATACCCCCCTAGCCAGGGCCTCTGAAGATATTGTGTGCAATACACGGGGCAATAGGCTGCTAGATTTTTGTAAGGCAACGGCAATTAGAATTGCTATCGGTCGCTTGAATAATGCATGCAATACTGGTCAGTATACATATTTCAATAGAAATGCGTGTAGAACAATTGAGTACCTTTTGCTAAAGCAGTGTGACTTTCCAATTGTAGATAAGTTTACAATGTTTAGTGACCATGTACCTTTGTTATTCTCTATAAAGGTGTAATAATGTTACCTGTACAAGTGATAAAAGTAATTCTCGTTCTGCACTGACCATTTATAGGTGGGACAGTGTACAACATGACTTATTTAGACGGGGTATTATTGGTAAATTACCTGAGTTTAATTAACTGCTCGATAACGACCAGTATAGCATTGATACAGTTGTTACTAGATTTTCGGACTTAATTTGTGATATAGCAAATATGTTATTTCAGAAAAATGTTACTACCCATACTAATGGGCACCGGTTTAAAAACCAGCCTACACAGTGGTTCGATCATGAGTGTTCAGAGGCTAAGTGCTTATACTTGAATGCACTTAAAAACTTTAACTGTTCTAAAAGGAATGAAAATAGGTTTATTCTTTGTGATTTTAAATGCGCATATAAACAGATTGTGCATAAAAAGAAGTGTCGGTATAAGTTTACGAAAGCCAAAGAAATATCTGAGTGGAGAGAAGCCTAGGGACTTTTGGAAACATTTAAAAAAAAACATCTTATTCAGCGGAGCCAGATATTTCAGTCAATGATTTTCAGAAATTTTTTGAGGAAATTTTTAACAGTATTAAGTATGTTAAAATTGATAATATCGAACAGTTTAATAAAAATAGTGACTTTAATATTAATAATGCAACATTCGATGAATTAAACATACCTATGCATGTAACTATTATTGAGGTCGAAGAGGCTGCTAAACGATTGAAAAGAAATAAAGCCACGTGTCCTAGTGATAACTTACTGAACGACTATTTCATAGAGTCTATCGATATTTTGGGTGGACATTTAACGGATATATTCAATATACTTTTAAATGCGGGTTATTTCCCCGAAAGCTGGACGTGCGGATATATCGTACCGTTACACAAGAAAGGGGACGTAAATAACCCTAATAATTATAGGGGGATAACACTGTTGAGTAATCTTGCTAAACTGTTTTCTAGTATCCTCAAAAAGAGAATTGAAAAGTGGTTTGAAGATAATAACTTTATATCAGATGCACACTTCGGTTTTCGTAGTAATTGCAGTACTATTGATGCAGTGTTTGTCTTACATACTCTTATAGAAAACTTGTTACACAATCGATTACGTATACCGTGTGCTTTCGTTGACCTGAAAAAGGCGTTTGATTCTGTGTATAGAAACGCATTATGTTTTAAGCTCTTTAACATGGGGTTAGATGGAAATATTCTTTATATGTTTAAAGCTATGTATGTGTTAAACGGCTGGGTTTTTAAACGGGTAGTTTAACGAGCGGAAGGCAACCCAAGAACTGGGTTTTAACTAAGGTTGTTTACCTTGCCAATGTTATGTAAGAAGATAAGGTGTTTTACATAACATTAGTGAGATAAACAGTTGTCAGGATGGACACCACTGACCAAATGGTCAGAAAAAACTAAATAAGTAAAACAAAAGAATAAAATCAGTGTTAATCACTTGTATTTTATATCAAACAGTTCTAATCTAATCTAATCTAAAGAATAAAAGCATTATTTACACAAATGACTAAAGCCAGATAAAAGCCTAAGATATGCTGCTTTAGATGCAATCAATAATTTAGCAAAAAGATCTAAATAGCAAACAGCCAAAATGCTCAAAATGAGAAGTAAAGACCAAAAATGGTGCTAAGTTAAATGGCTTTAAAAGTGACACACTCAATTTAGAAATGTAGTTAAATAAAGCAGAAAATGTTCCTAAGTGAATTTAAATAATAAATAAGTTCCACCTAGAAGAACAAAATCTAACCTGCCAGTGTAAGGCAGGGTAGAATGCATCTTTCTAGTTGCTGGTCTGAGTAAGTGTGTGTGACTGAGAAATTTCCCTCAATATATAGCCTTTGAGAGAGCCTTCAATCACATGACCCTAATCAAGCCTTCTGATAGGCTGAGGGCAAATTATAGCCCTTCCTGTGTTTAGGGCTAAATACAAAATAATTACTTATTATAAAGATACATTCTAAATTACTAAAAATCAGCTCAAATAACAGCTATTAAATCAAAACTATCAAATCTATATTCAGAGTGGCCAAATACAATATATAAGTGATGTTTCAAAATATGAGCAGTGAAGGGTCTAGAATTTCTAGACCCAGATATCAGCCGAAAATCAGCAAATACACAAAAATACTAATTCATCAAGTTCCCTAAAATTATCTATCATAAGCTTCAAACATTTAGACACATTATGAGTATAAATCTAGAATTTATAGTAATTTATTGACAGAGATAAAGCCCCAATTGTAAGAGCAAATCATTGCTTTTTTCAGCTGGCGGCCATTTTGAATGCCTATCTTTACTAAGGATCTAGCTCCTCAACACAATATATCTAAATTACAGCATTACCTGGCCCTATTCATACAAATGAACATGTGAAAAACCTTAAGACAACAAAAGTCTACATAGTAGGCTTTTAAATGTGTGACAAATATCACTGTACAAGGAGATATTGCACTTATTAGAGTCTGAATGACAGACCTGGGTCACCAGCCCAATGTAAACAGGTCTACATTTTGGCAGGTAACTCAGGATCCAAACAATGTCATCCATCAAAAACTATTAGAAAAGGTAGAAATAAAGTATAAATGCCTAATCAGGCTGAGTTTCTACTGAATTCATGTTTATTTAATAAGATTTCACACCTGAGCCAATTTCCTCTATATGGTTATATAGAAGAAAATGGCCAAGATAGAAAATCTCTCTTAAAACACTAAAAATGCAATATCAACCTAAAATATATACACCGGTAGTTGCGGAAACATATCTCGCAGCTACCGTGACCAAAATTACAACTATATTTGGTCTACAGGTCTAAAGAATCAAAATAAGCAATTTGCTATCTGAGCAGAAATCTGCTCAAGCATGTCGGGTCAACTCCAGTTTTACAACACTACACCCCCTACGGAAAATTAAAAATATCGCAAGATATTTTTAACATTTCGTCCCCGAAATAAAGTAGATTAACTGTTGAGCTGACATGCTTTACAAATAAACACATGTAAATTTAAAGTAAAAATTAAATGCAAAGAATATATAATAAACTTTTCATATACTCTGTAATCTAGCATATACATGAGTATCTCTGAACAAATACTCCAGCATAAACTTTTTAACAGAGTAACAACTATTTACACTAACATACTATGATATCAAAATTCAAATGGCAAGACTAGAAAAATGAAAATACCAATTGTAAAAACAATGTTATTCAGTATTCAGATAGATTTGCAAACTACAAATCTAAATGAAACTGAAGAAAATTGCTAATATGTCAAAAATGAGTTATGAGAGACTGTTAACAAAAATCTATCATTTTTCATAAACAGTTGAAAACTATATTGCAAACATAGTACATTACCCAAAAACAAAAACATAAAAAATGACAAATAATTTCACTGGTAATGACTAAATTGCTCAATAGACTAAATCTAAACATATCTTTCTCTTAACTAAAGCAAAAGACACATCAACAAAAATTGCGTCTTTTGACTAAGTGATACAAATGTAAAAAGTACATTATACTAAAATGTACAAAACTACAACTTATCAAAATCTATCAAAACTCACTGATAATTGCACCAAGTGCAATTATCCATAAAAGTAAAATACTGATACGCACACACAAAAATTGGTGCTCAAATATCAAAACATGAAACATGGCGATCTAACAGGAATAAACTAAGTTGCTTTCATCTAAAAACGTTTCACCACTGAAAAATATGGTGAACAGTTTACAGAGAAAAGCTTTAAAGTTCTTTAATGCAAAAACTTATCAGAAACCTACCAACAGACTTATCAGAAATGTTACAAACACAGACAATACTTCATCACCACTGCTATCCTGATTTAAAAACTAAATAAAAAGTAATTAAGAAAAATACAGTTAAAAATAATTTAAATAAAAACTAAATCATACATAGTCTCAGAATCTAGGTATCTTATAATAATTCAATAAATGATATATAAAAGACTATTTAGTTCTGAATCACCCTGTGCTTACTTGTCAATGTGTTATCCCTAAAAAATTGAGAGAAAACATTTAGAATCTAATGTTTAATCTCAAACCCCTAATTTGGGACTGCGCAATTAAGCAGATACCTCAGCACAAGTGGCAAAAAACATTAAAAATGCGTAGATATTAGAACCTAGCATAATTAAATTTACCTACAGAAAAATATTGATGCTTATAATGCATAGATTGTCTCTAAGCATTAAAAGCAACAATAAAAAATAGAGAAAACACATTACACACTTAAACTTGTAAGTAATTACAGTACATAGAAAAATCAGCTAGAATAATTCTAAAACAAATAAATGAGAACCACAGGCCTAGAATATAGATATATTCCGTGCCAAACATAAAGCAATATTTCTCCCTTAAAAAAACTTAGGCGAGAGGTTTATGTGTCGTAGAGATTAACTCTAGCACTTAGACTAAACATGCCCCTAATTAATGAAAATAGGTCAGAGGTCGCAGATGACGTAGAGATTAGAATCTAGCACCTAAGCAACATCATTCCCTATTAAAACAAATACACTCTCAGGCGGTCAGCGGTTGCAGATGACGTAGAGATTAGAATCTAGGTCCTACATACAACATGCCCCTGAGACATGTAAACCCTAACAAAAAAAATATAAAAAGGGATATATGCGATATGTAAAACACAAGAGTAAATCTACAACGAAAAACTATGGCTCGCTCTACATGCGAGTCCAAAACATAAGATACCCTGTAAAGAAAATTCAAAGATTACTGCAGCTCTTCTCCTCTGGCTGTAGGAAAGTTCATATTAATGCATCTGCCAGGAGCGCGATAATGTAAAATAAAATAATCTAGAGTCTATGAATGTGTCGCGTAGATAGATGCGCGAAAGTTCTTGAAGCATGGAAGGTTTCTTGTTGCGCAAGAATATTTAAAGTTTCTAGTAGCGCGATATTTAAAAAGGAAAATTAACACTTGTTTCACTTTTGTGGTGTTTTTCCTACTTAATATAAAACGCGTAGAGGAAGAAACAAAATGGTTAGATAGCTTAACCCGTTGAATGCTTAATATACACAGTCACCTACATTATAAATTTTCAATCACATCTTTGGAAATTACTGGTATAAAGAAGCGCCAACAAAATGGCTAAAAGTTCAAGTCAAACTGTGTAGACTCAGATCAGAGACTTGACGACAAGGCTCAAAATCTGGGTATATACAGTAAACAAGAAAATGCATTAAAGGGTTAAATCTAGCTGACAAACACCACCACTCGCGATTATGTTCTCTGCCGCGGTATGATGTCTGTTGTAGCATGGCATGGCTTGGTCATCCGCCTTCTGGTTGTAAGTCTGGTAGGCGTCTTCATGGTTTGCGTCTGGCTAGTAATGTCGCCCAATATCGTCTTCATTCGTGAGGTATAGTTGTGACATATACCTCGTTGGTAATCGTCTCTATGCATTATTGTGACTTGATGCATCTTGGTTTATCGTCTCTTTAGGTAGGTATTCTTGTGATACCGTACCTCGTGGGTTTTCGTCTCTTTAGGTATTCTTGTGACTTGATACCTCTTTGATGGTTGTCTCTTGGCATTCTTGACTTGATGCCTCTTGGGTTATCGTCTCCAGGCATTCTTGTGACTTGATGCCTCTTGGGTTATAGTCTCTTTAGGTAATCTTGTGTTACCTCGTGGGTTATCGTCTCCAGGCATTCTTGACTTGATGCCTCATGGGTTATCGTCTCTTTAGGTATTCTCGTGACTTGATACCTCTTTGGTGGTTGTCTCTAGGCATTCTTGACTTGATGCCTTATGGGTTATCGTCTCTTTAGTAGTCTCGGAGTAGCTTCTATGTCTCTGGTGAGGTTCGTCTTTGACTAGGGCACTCGACAAGGCTTCTGCTTGGTAGGACTGGATTCAGTGTAACTCTTGAGATATCTTTCATTTGTACCCGAAGGTACTAGTGCGGACTACGGATTGCAGTGTAACTCTTTGACAAACACGAGCTTGTTTGTCAAGTGATATTATCTTTCATAAAATTCTAAGTACACAAAGGTAACTTAGAGTTATGCGGATGCAGGCAGTCAATTTTGAAAACTGTAAGTAAAAGGTGCAAATTTGCACTTAAAGCAAATATTAATTTTAAATTTATATTTCATTCCTCAAATGTTAAGTTGTAGTTCATATACGAGTTTATAGGGGGTCCACTTTTGTGGCTAATAACACTCGGTTCAAAGAAGTGACTACAACTAATTATTTGAGACGCATTCACTAAGTATTTAAGATCTAAATGTAGCACAGCTGAAAAAGTGCTAAGTTTTCGAATGTGAATGCTTTAAAGGACCGTAGGGCAAGGGAGATAGGGAATCACCGACTCACTCCGAAGTGGACTGGTAGCCTGTTTTGGTGGGCAGGCGTACAGCATTCGACTTGTGAGTTTGAGAAACCCTAACAGACAAAGAGTCTGAGACTGGATAAGTGAGAGAGATAGAGTAAAAGAATCAAAGGAATCACCGACTCACTCCGAAGTGGACTGGTAGCCTGTTTTGGTGGGCAGGCGTACAGCATTCGACTTGTGAGTTTGAGAAACCCTTGGTTCTTAAGTTTGCAAGCTTGTAGGTTGTAGCTAATGTAGAAAAAATATCTATCCACCTAGCAAAAATAATTTAGAAAAAAATTCTTAAACTAAATATCCCGATTCTGACACCAGTGTTAAAAGGCTGGGTTTTTACAACGGGTATTTAACGAGCGGAAGGCAACCCCAAAACTGGGTTTTAACTAAGGTTGTTTACCTTGCCAATGTTATGTAAGAAGATAAGGTGTTTTACATAACATTAGTGAGATAAACAGTTGTCAGGATGGACACCTTTGACCAAATGGTCAGAAAAAACTAAATAAGTAAAACAAAAGAATAAAATCAGTGTTAATCACTTGTATTTTATATCAAACAGTTCTAATCTAATCTAATCTAAAGAATAAAAGCATTATTTACACAAATGACTAAAGCCAGATAAAAGCCTAAGATATGCTGCTTTAGATGCAATCAATAATTTAGCAAAAAGATCTAAATAGCAAACAGCCAAAATGCTCAAAGTGAGAAGTAAAGACCAAAAATGGTGCTAAGTTAAATGGCTTTAAAAGTGACACACTCAATTTAGAAATGTAGTTAAATAAAGCAGAAAATGTTCCTAAGTGAATTTAAATAATAAATAAGTTCCACCTAGAAGAACAAAATCTAACCTGCCAGTGTAAGGCAGGGTAGAATGCATCTTTCTAGTTGCTGGTCTGAGTAAGTGTGTGTGACTGAGAAATTTCCCTCAATATATAGCCTTTGAGAGAGCCTTCAATCACATGACCCTAATCAAGCCTTCTGATAGGCTGAGGGCAAATTATAGCCCTTCCTGTGTTTAGGGCTAAATACAAAATAATTACTTATTATAAAGATACATTCTAAATTACTAAAAATCAGCTCAAATAACAGCTATTAAATCAAAACTATCAAATCTATATTCAGAGTGGCCAAATACAATATATAAGTGATGTTTCAAAATATGAGCAGTGAAGGGTCTAGAATTTCTAGACCCAGATATCAGCCGAAAATCAGCAAATACACAAAAATACTAATTCATCAAGTTCCCTAAAATTATCTATCATAAGCTTCAAACATTTAGACACATTATGAGTATAAATCTAGAATTTATAGTAATTTATTGACAGAGATAAAGCCCCAATTGTAAGAGCAAATCATTGCTTTTTCAGCTGGCGGCCATTTTGAATGCCTATCTTTACTAAGGATCTAGCTCCTCAACACAATATATCTAAATTACAGCATTACCTGGCCCTATTCATACAAATGAACATGTGAAAAACCTTAAGACAACAAAAGTCTACATAGTAGGCTTTTAAATGTGTGACAAATATCACTGTACAAGGAGATATTGCACTTATTAGAGTCTGAATGACAGACCTGGGTCACCAGCCCAATGTAAACAGGTCTACATTTTGGCAGGTAACTCAGGATCCAAGCAATGTCATCCATCAAAAACTATTAGAAAAGGTAGAAATAAAGTATAAATGCCTAATCAGGCTGAGTTTCTACTGAATTCATGTTTATTTAATAAGATTTCACACCTGAGCCAATTTCCTCTATATGGTTATATAGAAGAAAATGGCCAAGATAGAAAATCTCTCTTAAAACACTAAAAATGCAATATCAACCTAAAATATATACACCGGTAGTTGCGGAAACATATCTCGCAGCTACCGTGACCAAAATTACAACTATATTTGGTCTACAGGTCTAAAGAATCAAAATAAGCAATTTGCTATCTGAACAGAAATCTGCTCAAGCATGTCGGGTCAACTCCAGTTTTACAACATATGCAAATGTTAAATCTTGTGTAAGACACTGCAATACCTTTTCAGAGTTTTTCGAAATCTCAGTCGGTTTACGTCAGGGGCAGACAAATTCGCCGGCACTTTTTGCTCTGTTCATTGAAGATCTGGAGCTATTTACACAGGATAGGGCTAACTGTGGAATTTCACTAAACGATTTGTGTGTAATGCTACTGCTTTTTGCGGATGACATGGTTTTATTTGGTAATTTTACTGAAGATCTACAACACAGTTTAAATCTTGGAGCTTAGAGGTTAATGTTGAAAAAACTAAAATTGGCGTGTTTAGGAAAAGAGGAATGGTAAAGGATGGAGAAGTTTGGTTTTATGATGAGAATAAACTTGAAATTGTAGATAATTTCAATTATTTAGGCATTCTTTTAAATTATACGGGTTCTTTTACTCTGAATAACCAATATATAAAAGGTAAAGCTATGAAAGCTATGTATGTATTACAGAACAACATACGTAAAAAATTGTATAAGTCCGAAATTAGCACTTCAATTCTTTGATTGTTTTGTAGCACCTATTTTGAATTATGGCAGCGCCATCTTTGGATTTAACAAATCGAAAGACTTAGAATTAGTTCACCTTAAATTCTGTAAAACATTGTTGGGAGTGCAACAGAGTACCTGCACAGCAGCCGTATATGGTGAATTGGGCAGATACCCTCTATATGTTAATAGGCTTGTATCTGTTATTAAATACTGGTTTAAAGAAGTACAAAGCAATTATTGTCTTACATGTATAAAGAAGGTGTACCAGTTTGCTCTTGAGGAGTGTGGAAAAGGCAACACAAACTGGGTAACAAAAGTTATGCAGTTATTGTATAAGTATGGTTTCATGATCGTATGGAATGACCACTGTTTACATACGACTAACAAAAATCATTTTATTGTTACTTTCAAACAAAGAGTTATTGATAATTTTATGCAAACGTGGTGGAACGATATGGAAACAAGTAAAGTTTTAAATACATTATATAAATAAATACATTAAGCCCCATTTTGGATTTGAAGAATACTTAAGTAAAATTGTGTCCAGTAATCTTAGGAGATGTTTAACAATGATTAGAGTGTCTGCTCATAATCTTCGTATAGAGTTCGATAGATATTCGCGGAATAGAGTTCCACGAAATGAATGAATTTATAAACTATGCAATACTGATATCGAGGACGAATTTCACTTCATTCTCTGCTGTACAGCATTTAAAGACTTACGCAGAGTTCATATCAAGAGATATTACCATGTCAGACCAAATATGTTGAAGTTTGTGGAGCTTTTAAGCAATACAAACAAAACAGTCTTAATCAACCTATGCACATTTATATCTAAAGCGTTAAAGCTTAGACTTCAGCTACTGTCGTAAACAATTAACGTACAATGAAATGTTCCTACATTGTCATTGTCATATGTGAATTGTTTTATATACAGTTTCATTCTTTGAATAAGTGTTCTTAATAGCTACCTGAAAGAAAAAACGTCAAAAATGTATTAGCCATAAAAGTATTATATTTTCATTTTGCAACGTCATGACTAACACCATTCTCTGCAGTTTAAGTCATTGATGAATGTTTATATGTATGTGTGTGTGTGTTTACCTTACCATATCATTTACCTGATTGTACTTGATTATGTATGAATGTTAAATGTGACGAGATACTTTTATTTAGTTTAAGTCAATAAACTATATCTATCTATCTATCTTATTTTTAATTCAGTTTCCAGATTTGACACGGTATAATTGTGTAAAAACCTCTTCGCTGCCCTGGCGTCATCGGCTTTAAAGAAGAGTCGTCTGCTATTATTTCTCAAATTTAAATTGAGGTATTTGGACTTAAAAAAGTGAAATGAGTGTTTAACAGTATGGAGTCGGACCTGATGCCGCTTTACTCAGTGTCTGATCAGGTTACAAGCTGTTCGTAAATGACAAGTCTATTTGAGGTACAGTGGAGAATCTGTTATTCTTTCCCGTTTAAACGCAAACGTACGCAAACGCAAAGCACTAAAACGTAGAAAAGGACAACTTTTGGACAATTCTGATAATTCATGTTTATCTTGGTGGCAAACAGTTTGGAGCCTGATCAGACGCCGGGTTACCCGGCGTCTGATCTGGCTCCAAACTGTTTGCACTGCAAATAATAGTTTTAACGTAAACGCGTTTATTGGGAAAGAATAACAGATTCTGCACTGTACGGTAGTGAAGTGGTGAATATTTGAAAAAAAAATATATTCATTCGTTGATGTATTTCTTGGAGCTAAAAGTTAAAATGAAATAAAACGATTAATCTAAGCTTCTTGATATATGTATTCGACGTAAAAGCAGCTTTAAATGTGATTTATGTAGAAGCATCTCGTGAATAATATGAACGAATAGTGTCTTTGTAAGATTAGAATATATGCATTGCGAGTATAGTTATACAGAGTATTCATGTATGTCCGCTGAGCGACTGTCAAGGCGGGTATTTATTCGCCAAATTAATTGTCTTAACACATTTTGGATTCTGATCATTTTGCACAGTCGCCTATGCTGTAGAAAAGGTTAATCCTTTCAGTGTTAAGAGCGATGTGAATAACATTTACTAATTGTTCATGCCCAAGTCACATGACCGAACGTAAGTAAGAATGCTGTGAAATGTTTGTAAACACATGACAACTATGAACAACACTTTGTCCTTTCGCCAGTGTTAACAATTCGTTTTAATCATTTTTACCGACACAATCGTCCGTTTAAAATTGTTAGTAAACGTATTTTAGCTAAATTTAGAAATTATAATCTGGATCAAAACCATTTTCAAAGTATATGTTGGAGCTTAAGACTACAATTTTAACTATATGAAATTGTAATTCATCAGAAAAACACTAGTATAGTAGTTCATCTATTATATTTAAGAAAATTGTTGAAATGTAGTCATTGGGGGAAAACAGCCGATACTTTGGAACAAATAGGTATTTCTTGATCTAGTGTTTCATCTACATGTAATCAACGTTACTTGATTCTACGAGTAGATGTCAACATAGTTGGGATCTTTGTTATCTCAAAACTGTGTGCCACTTGAATGTTTACAAACTGTATATATTTTTATAAACATGATAATATTTACTAACTGTATATATTTAGTAGGCTATTGATACCCATCTTGTATCGATGTGCCGTAAAATATTATTCATTCATTCATAAACTGTTTACATGTTTTGCATAAACACACCATTTTCAACATTTCTACATATTCCGTTTAACGGGAAAACTTTTACGTCTTTACTTAGTATTAATAAATTCGCAATCTTCATACAAACATAATAAAGAGTTATGAAGATATAGAAGAAATTGTTGTTTGTAAGTGTTCAGTGTATTCTGTGTATAGAATCTTTAAAAAAGTTTAAAGATGATTACACGTTCAAGTAGAATCATCATACAGCCTCTTTCACAATGGAGTAACTTTTTTCGACAAGTAAATCTCAGAATTCGTGTTTATTATAGCCTTTTGCTGTCAGGTCGTACTATATTGGCGTTTGTAAACAGTTTATATCATACATTTAGGATTAAATATTCTTGCCTCAAACAAGTGCTTACTCATTAAACATTTTGCCTGCTGATCGCCACTTCACTGATTTTTGCAAACAGTTTGATATTCAGATCAGACGCCGCGTTTCGCGGCATCTGATCTAGATCCAAACTGTTTGCCACTCGTTTTAAAGTAAATTATGCAGATTACAATTTCACAGTAGATGTCATCACGGCAGGATACGTGTTTAACATGTCTAAGTCCTAACGTACGAAAGACAGTAAGACATTATGTTCGTCGTTACTCTTCGTATTTTCTCAGAACAGTAAACTGTCTTATATTGATTAACGATTACTAGAACCGGTATATGATTAACCAATGCTCTATACCGAAAAGCGTAAAACAGCTATTGCCAGAAGAAAGAATTTCATGATGGTTATGAATACAGTAAAACCTCTATTTTACGACCACTGAAACGAAGACTAATTGGCTTATAATATATAGGGGCAGTAAACCAAAAAGCTCCTGTAGCCGGGTTGAGTATATGACTAAATGGTGAGAGAATTGTGTAAGCGACCCGGTGGTTCAGTCGGTAGTACACTTGCCCTATAAGCAAGGGGTCCCGGGTTCGAGCCCCGGTCTGGCTGCATATTTTTCTCACCATGTTACACTCCTAAAAGAGCTTTCTGTTTAACTGTCACCTTGCTGTAAGGGCTCACCTGTCATAAACACCCACTAATTAATATAATTTAGTGGTCGTAATGTAGAGGTTTTACTGTATATCAATTGTAGAAACATGGGGAATCCTGCATCGTTGATAGTTTAAAAAGTATGACTGAATCTTCTCCATCACAAAACTGGCATTTAACCATTTATGAATAGATTGACTGTTATATGTGAAACTGACCTTTACTTTGGGGTAATGCTTATACATTTTACATTGTGTCAAGTACAGTCTGTATATTTGCAGGCAGCAGACCCATATAACAAAATGGATACTGGTAACACAAGTGTATCGATAACATATTGTCCGGTACAGCCTATTACTAGACCTCTACATAAATACATTCTTGTATCAACCGTTTATGTTAATTAATTTCATAATGGCATTACTGTTGACGTGAACTTGATCCTATGCAAAAAACATAACAAACAAACGCCTGAACACGCTACATACACCGACAAGTGAACATTTCAGCTACTAGAGGTAGTCGTTTGATGACAAATTGAACTTGTATGTTTAATGTAGATGTTGAGTTTATAAAATTAATTTGTTCTATTCTGGTTACCGGTTTTCGTATACATTATATAAAATGAACATTACTACGCTCGATTGTTCTCTTGCCTCTACCATACGATATGGCAGTAAAATGATACTTATATATTTAATTTTTTATCGGTTCATTACAGTTGGAGCAATCTGAAGTAAATGAGCAACAGAAGGCTCTTCTGCACCAGAATTCTTCCGACAGATAATATTATATTTATTACCTTGGTTTGATAACGGAGTTTATTCTAAAATGCAATGAACATTGGAGCAGACTCTGTGATGACTCAAACTAATTCATATTTCAATCTTGAAAATGTTATGGCTCTGTTTGATTAATTGGCATGGTTCAATCAACGATTTTGCGTTTTTATACATGTACGGTTTTTAGATATTGATTGCAGCTGTGTTGTAACCAGAGTTGTTACAAAACAGGACATTTAGTAATTATTTCAAAACCCTTTTGATACATGTATTACTATTCCCATTGAAATAGTCAGCAGGAAATGTACTATAACTCACAATGCTATAAACATTTGACAAACGAATGGGATCAATAAATCACAGCTCTTTAATAACAAAACGGTAATGTTGTTTGATGTCAAATACGACGAAATCAATATGTGTAGACATATTATTCAGGAAGGTTTAATAAGCTCTTTTGTGAATATTTCTTTTGGATGAGTACTTATGCTCGTTTTGTCTAGTTGTTCTTTATGGTGCAATATTGATAAGCAGTGCCATAGCTTTGATATTACTACAGTAACACCTCTCTATTACAACCATTAAAGTGTAATACTCATTAGGTATTTAAGACAAGTGACGGCTTAAAACCATGTGAAAGTAACTCAGAAAGCTCCTTTTGGATCTTTCTGGTTTACTTATATCTTGTTTGAAGATGTCGCCTGTCTTAAACATAATAAGTTAGCCTTCGTTTTTTGTAAAGAAGAGATTTACTGTAGTTGTGACGTCAATACAATACAATAACACAAAATACGACACATGTATAATGTGTAGAAATTGTGGTTTGGAGGCTATGGTTTTTTTTTAAGTTTGCTTTAAGAAGACACGTTCCTTACGTTGACAATGAAAACTAGTACTCGCTTTAGCAATCTTAATGTCATTTAATTTCTGTTGAATCGTTACTTGCTGAGAATGTGCTGGAATTAATTAAGATTGATCTATGATTTTCCTAACAAACTGCATTGATATGTCGGCTTTGGCGATTTTTAAAGAAAACTAATTGCCAAAGTTTCAGGTTTTGAAACAATGCTCCCCACAAAAGTGCGAACTCTTCTTTCGGTATCTACTCTGATGCAGTGATTAAATAAGAATGCGAATAAGGTATAAACTAGACCCAGTATACTATTTAGAAGCATTAAGCTATCATAACAGCCAAGAAATACGGATAATGATTACGTCTTTAATTCTTTTGTAGTTACTATCCTGACAGAGAGTTAAGGTAATCGAATTAATGAATGCAGCGTCGTTATGTTTCTAAATAAGATTGACCTGAAGGTATTTCCTAATTATAAAATACGGAACTACGTACAAGGAACGAAGGCGTAATGTAAGTCAACACATTGCTCTGCCTAACCCCAAGTAAACAGTTTGGATCCTGACCCGTCATATTAGGATCAAAACAGGTTGACACTTAATACAATATTACTTTAGTCAATTTGCCCAAATATTGAACTTGAGAAATGAAATATCGGCTGGTTTCAATAGCTAAAATCAAGACCAGGGGTTAATTGTAAAAGGTTGATTAAACTATGTACCTGTCGTTATATAGTTCAGTTCTTTCATGGTTTTTTAATAGTCTGATACAGCACCACACTATCTAAAACTCTACTATGATTAAAAAAGAAAACATCCACTAATGACTGCATGTGAAACTGTGTTTACACTGGATAAGCTTTAAACTTTTATCGCAGTATGTTTAACCCGTTCGCCCTCAGTTGCGCTTAAAAACGCGTTTGCGAACAGTTTAGGTCCTGATCAGGATCTAAACTGTTTGACACTCGTATCGATAATTTTAAGTCATACTATACTCAATTCCAAAAGAAACTGTGCACTTTTTATTTTCAAATATTTTAATATCTAGAAGACATATCTATTTAAAATTTCGCACATTATATCTCAAGTATATTTGTCATCCATTGATAATAAAATCAGGCTCTAAACTGTTTGCCACCAAGATTAACATGAATTATCAGAATTGTCAAACAATTGTACTTTTCTACGTTTTAGTGTTTTGCGTTTGCGTACGTTTGCGTTTAAACGGGAAAGAATAACAGATTCTCCACTGTATAAGCGATATCGCTAGTATTTAGAAAACAGTATGCATACAGCATTTTAACCGTTTTTACATTTAACCAGTATTAAAAGTTACTTACACCTTTAGTTCAGACGTGTCCTCGATATAGTGATGGTAGAACAGCGCAACGTTGCAAAGTTACGTCGTGCTGTTCCGAGCTCTCTTGAGATGTTATGACGTCATCGGAAAAACAAATAATTTTTAGGATTGAAGAAAACGAAAATGTACTTCGGAAAGAACTTAATCAATTATTTACTCATTGATAATTTTGTTCCATGAATAAACAAAAATTCATTTGTGTATTGATTTGTTTATGTTATAGTTAGAATTTATGGAGTGAAATCTTAGTGGTTAGAATGGGCGGAACGAGCGAAGCGAAGCGAGCCACTTTTTAGCCATGAAGAATTCACATTATTTGTTAGTCGTTGAGATGCTGGTAATTAAATCTCTCAACCCCCACCCGTGTTCTACATATATTGCACGATAAAACACTGGTATGAATTTATTATTTCCTAATTGAAATTGACGTAATGTCGAAATGACGTCAACTTATTATCAGACATCGTATTACTAGGTGTCTGATCAGAATAAAAAACTCTTAGCAACTACACGTACCTTTGCACTCGGGTATGGCAGTGACAAGATTGATTATGTAGTATTTACATATAATGACACGAGTAACGTTATTTAACAGAAACGTTGATTTGTACAGTGGAGAATCTGTTATTCTTTCCCGTTTAAACGCAAACGTACGCAAACGCAAAACACTAAAACGTAGAAAAGAACAACTTTTGGACAACTCTGATATTTCATGTTAATCTTGGTGGCAAACAGTTTGGAGCCTGATCAGACGCCTGGTTACCCGGCGTCTGATCTGGCTCCAAACTGTTTGCACTGCAAATAATAGTTTTAGAGTAAACGCGTTTATTGGGAAAGAATAACACATTCTCCACTGTACGATGAGTGCAGTTTATTTTCTACCTTATTAACCCATTGTGCCCACGATCCCATATATAGGACATAGGCAAACAGTGTAGACTCTGATCAGAGTCTACACTGTTTGCTGATAGAAATATCAATATTAAATAAAATGAAAATTTTGACCAGGCATCCCTTTGATAAAAATGGGCTGTTTCAATATATAAAATTTGAAGAATCCACTGGGCGTAAATGAGTTAAGACAGTTTACAGACCCTCCAGCGACAGTTCCCGTACCCCGGGTTATAACTGTTCAATACTGTTATCGCTATCACTACCAATCAAAAGAATCTTCATGGCGGAATACATCAAGATGAAAGTAAACTAGGAAGCTCTGATGTCAAACAGTTTGGAGACAAGGTCAAACGCTGAATATTTCGTTTGTGTTGCGTTTCCTGCTTGAGTCTTTCCTATTTATTAATAGTTCGAAACCTGATCGGACTCCGTAAATTGCATTTATTTTCCTGGGCAATCATGTTTATTTGTGTTGTACTTGCTGCTTAAATAAGCCAATTTCCCTAAAACGACTCCCTTCGAACTACGCACACATGTTTTGTCTCACATCGGATTTCGTTGTAGAGAGGGAACGTTGTAATTTACATTGGTACAATGTTAAATACACTGAATATTTACAATTCACCGAAACTTTCAAGCGTTTGGCAATTTGATGTTGAAATAAAACTATGTCATTACTGTTTCTAAAGGAATTTTTTTGAAGATATTTAAAATAGCGTTTTGGTGATACTGACAGATCCAAACAGAACTTTCTGTTGTATTTTCAACTAACTTTAAGCAATAACATATTCTAACCACATTATACAAAGCTGTGATCGTTTATAGAGATAGGTTGCTCTATTAAAAAGTCTGATAAATTGTTACCCATGACAAATATGACAAAAGTCTGCCTTGCATGATAATGCTAATGAAATGTTTTAATTATGTTTTATGTAGATTTAAGATCTATCATAATACTGATTAACTATCATTTAAATAGATGTCAGATAATACTATGGTGCACACGTCATTAATCCTTACACTGGTCTACTTGACATTACGTAACCTGCTTTCAGCAATTGTTGTCTGCTTTTATTTCTCATATGTAAAGTTAACTCTTTGCCTGCTGATTGAGACATCGCTAGCTTTTGCGTTACGCGGCGTTTGACCTGGATCCAAACTGCCTTTAGGTTTGTGTCATTAAAGAATGGATATAATGTACTCTAAATCTAATACATTTGGCAGACGACAATTTCAAACCAGACAACTTTACAGCATGATAAGGGTTTATGAAAACTGACTAAAGAAACTGTAAAGATTTTCAAACAATTCGAATCCTGATAACACAACGTACCAGGTTAGAAACAGCAAACGGTTTGCAGATAACTGTAATGTTCGATGTTAGGCATGTTTAGCACGTTATGTAATTGTCATTTGCGAAAGAATCAAATAGTTAAGATCAAATTGTAAAGCCGAGTTAATTTAAATTATTATCACATTTGCCATAGAGAGTAGACGGTTCAACGACAAGAAACACAAATGCTTTGCAACAAGAACTTTTTTTATAGCCATACATATTATTGAAAAAAAAATTTTTGTCTGAGCGTCAAACAATCTTGGATGGCTCGGCGACATTTTCAGCTCTAAACAGTTTATCTGACAAGTTTATCAGAAATGTTTTTTGTTTCTCCTCCATATCCATATCCGTATCTTTTCCAACAAAAGAACAGCAATGTGAACAATACTAATGACAGTTACATTACGTCATAATCCGACCTTTTAGAAACTTTAGATGTTTGAATGTTAGTTTTCCTAGTCGGCGTTTAATTAATATTTGAGCTGGTATTGCATAGACATCTCTGATATTGATTAACGAACACCAGTAATGGTATGTGACGGTCATTACCCTACTTTTTACATTGATATGCATAAAATGGTTATTACTAGAAGGAAATCGTATGAAAAGATTTATGAATAATTCAACGTTAGAAACGTTAGATCTACTCAATCCTTGATACTTGGCAAAGTATGTCGAATTCTTGTGGATCGGTGAAATGTGTTTTTATCGTTTACATCATATTGTGACTTATGTCTGACTGTAACTCTGTTTTCCAGATATCGAATTAATGACCAATCTATATCATATAACTACTTTATAACTTGCTGTCATATTTTCCATGGTTTACTTCACAGTTTATAAATGTATGTAACTAACTAGTTCTGTTACATGTACGTTCATACCTTGTCCGCCTGTTACTAATGTGTTTGTTACTTTTGATAATATTTAATTGCATTCTATGCTGTTACATTTATACTCTATTTGCCTGTTATCTGTATTTTTCCTTGTTTATACATGTTGTAATGGCTTTATGTTGTGCAATGGTTACAGTTTTGCTGACTGTTATCTATCAGTCATCTTACTGTTATCTATGAGTTTGCTGTGTAAGCAAAGTGTGACTGTTTTATGTTTGGTTTCCTAATACAGTGGATAATCTGTTATTCTTTCCCGTTTAAACGCAAACGTACGCAAACGCAAAGCACTAAAACGTAGAAAAGAACAACTTTTGGACAATTCTGATAATTCTTATTTATCTTGGTGGCAAACAGTTTGGAGCCTGATCAGACGCCGGGTTATCCGGCGTCTGATCTGGCTCCAAACTGTTTGCACTGCAAGTAATAGTTTTAGCGTAAAAGCGTTTATTGGGAAAGAATAACGTTTTCTCCACTGTACACAGTCTGACTGTTGCATGTTGTTTTTCATTTATAACTTTCCCAGCTGTTTTTTAATTGTTTACGTCTATGAACCATCTGGCGATAAATTGTACAACTAATGTTTTTAATGTTGCTTTCTCAATTTATTAGTGTGTTTTGAAGTATTTCGTCATTTGATTCAAATAAGAATTCATTATATCTAGATAAAAAAAACAGTTTTGAAAGTTTCTATCTTTTGAAACCTCTGTAGTCAGAGTAACGATTCCAAAACATTGATTCAGTCCTCATCCGCTAAAGAAAGCAACACTCAATATCTGATATTAGCAATAAGACCATTATCATCAGTAAATAAAAAAAGTTCATTATTAAACGAAACAATGAAAACGATTTAAAAATGCTTAACAGTCAATATATATTACATTCTGAAGTAAACATGACCTTCATAAAATGAGTAGAATCTATTTTCACTTTAGCCTGTGCATGAATGGTTTCAAAGATGCATTGAAATGCGGCGGCACCGAGGTTTGTCGATTTCGCAGCTTTTGTAAAATGATTCTTTGAGATTGTGTAATTAAATACAAGGACCCCATGTATAGATAATTTCCGAACATGTTTGTAATAATATTCAAGTGTTAAACTCATTTACGAAAATGGATTTAGTCACATTCCGGGCATTTAGGGTTTTTAACAATTGTTTACAGTTGTTCTCTGTATATATAAACAGTTCCCCAGAGACCTTCACCACAGTTCTGGGGCTTAATTGCTATATGGAATTGTTTCTGTCTATTAGACCTAGATTATCCCCTCTGCCAATAACTAAAAGGGAGACAGGTCGGTGGTTTTGATCCCATGCACTGTTTCGTAATGCATGAGATTGGCCAAAGTCACCTTCATGAAATCATTATCATCTCATCTCATCATCCCTCATCAATTCATCAGCGTTATATGACATATTTCGTGTCGCAGTGCTGTAAAACCTAACTCATCCATACATATTTAAACAGTTAAAAATCATACTATCAAAGACATTAAAAGACATTAACTAAATTCATTATTTCAGAATTTTTACTATTATTATCTTGGTTTATTTTCCATTCCATACCTTTGTTTTTCAGTTTGAAACCATCCTCAGTACTCTCAAGCACTTTAATTAAATGACGTCGCCATTGTTTTTGGTTCTGGTAAAAACATGTTTTAGTCTAATCAAATGATTCATAGTTTATCCATCTGGTATCAGTGTGTAGCGTTACAACGAATTTATTTAGAAATAACACCGACTAATGTAAACACACTGTAATGATAGCAACAAATGGTATACATGTGCCCCTGTGAATCAAACTAGTGTAAGTCCAATACTTGCATAAGAAAAACTCAGCTTTTGAAGTACTTTTGCTTGTCCGGTTGCAGTATAGTGTGAGTAAGAGCTAGAAAGCGTTTACATTTTAACAGTTCTTAACAATTGGAGCACTTCAGGAACATGCAGCGACAGAGGAATCGTTTGCATCAGAAATCATCTTGTGTTATCTCCCTGTATGAAACTACACATATTGCCATTTTCAGAGAAGCGACAATACACTCAGTGTACAATAAAACTTAACAATTGGAGCACTTCAGGAAGATGCAGCGACAGAGGAATCGTTTGCATCAGAAATCATCTTGTGTTATCTCCCTGTATGAAACTACACATATTGCCATTTTCAGAGAAGCGACAATACACTCAGTGTACAATAAAACTGATTGGTTCGCCAATGCTGAAAACAAAGGTTTATATTTATAACAAGCGCCACTCATCTTAATTAGCGAAATGTACCAAAGTATATAACCCCTTTTCTAGTGCAATGGTTTTACATATTGATATTTCTATTGTAAAAAGTGGAAGCTTACATGCCATTGTCAAAGTACTACTCGGACTATTTTGATAAGATGACTCGCAAATGTTTATTGTTGTATAACCATTATGATCGTTATGCCTAGTGAATGGGTATTGCTACTACAATGTCAATTAAAGGCAGATAGCTACGGAATCGTCCTTACAACCATATCACACGCTTTTACTGTATTAAGAAGGTAACAACTAACATCAGTATTACTATTAGGCAAACTATGCGCTTTCTTCATTTCTGTTTGTCATGACTTATACAGATCTCTGCTTAATACATGAACAACGAGCATCCTTTTTCTTTTAGTCTAATACTTTAAATTTATTGTATCAGTGTTTTGTGTGAAGGCGTCGAAATTCATTAGTACCAATATCTGATTGCTCTAACTAGCTGCAATGATATTCCGGTTTTGTGTTTGTAGTAAAATATCTGCATCAGTTTCCACATCTCAAGCAATTTTCCCTTGTAAGGTATGGACTGTTCCTTCCATGTCTATTCTAAGGTATTGATTGAAACGGAAAGTTAATAAGACACGCAAAACACACCAGGCAGACAATTTAGAAGCCTTACACTATCATTAGACAGCGGAAAAGGATGAACTATGATTGGATCCTTGAATTCTTATGCCATTATTGTCCTGATGCAGAGTTAAGTTGATCGAAACAATCTATACAGCCTGATTGCTAAGTTTTTATCCTTCTAAATGTCATTGACCTAACGGTAATCGATCTTTCTAATTTATAACACGCAGAACCTTCTCTTAACTCATTGATTTGTTAAACTTACATTGGACCTGTTTAAGCTGAAACTATATTTACCTATAATGGTCATTCCAAAAGTGTATCAAAGAAATGACAAACTGTGTGGATCGATATCAGATGGTTCACTTATCTGTTTCTACACTATTAGTATAGGGCGAATGTACCTCACACATGTACACTCTTTGTAAAGAAATCTTATTCACGTCATTTAAAGGTAAATGGTTTAATGAACAACGGAGAAAGATAGTATGGATATGTTGAAAGTTACAGCAATAACAATGAATGCTCCTAGTGGAACTTGCCGTATAATTAAATCCTTTAATAGGCTGTCAATAGGCTAAAAAATGACAATGATACTTCATTTGAGTGTCCACTTATATTTCGCTGCAGTTGATGAAATTGAAGGAATGCAATTAAAAGTTCTGGTGGGGTATTATAGAAATAACTATATGGCTATATTGTTTCCAATATATTATGACGTGCGTTAATTAGAAAACGATAATATGACCGTAATGGTTTAAGGCATGTTTCATTTAAGATCAGTAGAATTAGAAGACGTATTAGGGAATATAGTTTGATTTTCTACATTGAGCTTTTTACTGTTTACTGTTCAAGCAGGCTTCATATCCAATTAATGTTCAGGAAACTTTTGTACGCAAAAATAAAGTATTTTCCTTTGGTTTTGAAAGAAAAAATATTTTTGAAATTATCTGCAGACTAAATAAATACGAAAGACTCAAGCAGGAAACGCAACACAAACAATACACCCACCTCTCAAGCAGAACACACACACAGTCATACCATAACACACACACACACACACGCGCACGCACTCACGCACGCAATACCATTCCTTCATCTACACACGAAATAGTAAACAACACGCAAGAAAAACATAAAGTTAAGTGAAAACCCCATTTCTTCATAACTTGGTTTGAGCTTTAAAGAGGTATTTGCTTAAATTAGAATAACATTAAGATAAACACATCATTTAGGAGCTGTGTTGCTTTCAGCCTGCTTTAAGTATCTAGCTGTCCGGATGAAGGAACATTGTCATATAGCTCTTTATATGGAATGATTAAAAGCATAACAAGCAAGCCGTGTTCTTAAGTGTAGGTAAAAGCGTAAACTTTTTTACCTATCAGAAAATGGGTAAAGCACACACAGTATTGTCAGGAAAGTGGTTAAAAAGACTGAGACGTTAATCCATATGATAACCGTTTGTTATCATGTTATCTTACAGAACATATGACTATAGAACTTTTCTTCATACTGATTGTGATAGAAAGAAGATTGGCGCTAGTTGACTACTCCTGCAAGTTGTTCTTTGCTTTATTTTAACTCTGCTTAAAGCTACTGTCCGGCTTGAAAATCATAAATATGTCCACCTTTATATGAATATAATAGGGTAGGTATGTTGTGTATTAAGACAATATTGCCCTTTGTAATTATGAAGAAGGTCTCTCCTGTATACTTTTATTTTGGTGTTCGCGCCACACGAAATGCTACTATGATACAACTTATGCATACCAGTAAGAAACGGTAATTTGCCTTCACGTTCTACCTCTTTGCATTAGATGCATGGAGTATTTATTTACACCAGCTGTTAACGGTATCAACTGATAAGTCCGCGAAAACCGTTTACATGTTTTCGTAGCACATAAATTAGTATTATATATTTCATATTCTAAAGTCGGCATTAATGTATTTTATGAATTGAACCGTCACTATACGCCAAGGATTTACAATAATTATAGTAAATGGCATATTTGTTTTAACGATTCCTTTTAATTAAGATGTCAAACATGTTAGTCCATGATCACAAAACCATTTAATTGGCAATTTCCTGGATCAAAACATTTTGCAATGGACACTTTTATAAAAGTATACCCGCTTTTCATTGGAATGAATAACCACTTTACATTTTGAGTCAGCATTGAAGCAACTTGGATGTATCTCAATCGCGAACTAATAAACTATCCCATACGATATTGGATGTCTACGCAACAAACACTACATTACTAAATCACACCAGCAAGATGTAATTGATTGAACGTCTTGATTCAATTATGGTAAGGCATGTCTGGCTAAAGCTATTACATGTTTTTGCAGTATCTTTATAAGTTTTATCTATACGGCGAATAGTTGCTAAATTATAAATTAAGCAATATTACGCCAAAGTTATTTCGTTGGAGTTTTGACTTAAGATGAATTGGCGAACAGTTATCGATTAATCGAGACCAGACACTGTGCAAAGCGTCGACTGCTTTCGATACAAATGTTGGCCAATGACGATTAAAGGGTTAAAACTTTTGTTCAAATGTCATATTGTTTAGGCAGCATGCCAGTCACATTGTTATATCTGGACGCAGTTGAAATGTTCAAGTCCGATTTTATAATGATTCGCAATAAATACCATAATCATTAAAGTGCACGTTTAACCCTGTCAAACTCACTAGAAACAGGAACGTCATATTGTTTTTATTAGTTAGTTATTTAATGATATCTTCATTACTGTGTAAATTTAAAGGATTATTGAGAAATTCTTGAACTACTTTACATCTCAAAGTGTCATATAATCAAATCACACATATAACAAGATAGTCTCTGATACTGTGTTGGGTTGCAATACGCTCGTATGTATCCATTTGCAGAGTCTAAAATTTTCAATCCATTCAGTATAAATAACTTCATAAATTTCGTAATTATTAGCAAATACAGCAAATATAGCAAAGTCTCGCAATTAGGATTGACAAACCAAATACATATAACTGGTGTTGAATACCAGTGTTAAACTAAAAACAGGGTATAGGATATTTATGATTTATACCCTTTTTAAACAGACGCACGGCCAAAATTTATATTACAATAACCCCTCGCTACAACAACACCAAATGGGAGATGGAGATTGTGTGTGTTGTTTGGAGGTAGTTTGTTATATGGAGGAAAATTGGCTTAAACTTGTAAACAGCTTGAATTCAGATCAGACGCCGCGTTAAACGGCGTCTGATCTGAGTTCAAGTTGTTTGCACTCTTCATTTCCTTTCTGTCAAAATGTCAAATATATGACTTTGGGAGAAACAACTTTATGACATCTTGAAGCAGATGATATTTAGGCGTGAAAAAAATAGAAATAGTTGTTGTCAGGATGTACTCGTTGTTCTGTGGGCCATTGTGGGGAGGCTGCACTGTTACGAACAAATTCTCTTATGAGTAGTAGTAATAGTTGGGCTTTATGGTAATGTATAAGGCACGCAATACTCCTATATCATGACTGCTATCTGCATATCCATTTGCATAACTGCAGTCCGTATTATCATTATTGATCCAATTTGAGGCTCAATATAATTTTAATTCTTGTTTATAGGTTTTGTTTTCCATAAACTATTTATGAATTATTATGTTTAAACATTTAGTACCATGTTTTGTTGATAACATAGCATTATAACAGCACAACATACCGTCAAAGTTCTTGACCAGCAAGAAGATGCCATTATTGAATGTTTTCTGATTACAGTAAAACCTGCGTAAAATGACACTTAAAAGGAAACCAACAGCAATCTAACATTGGCGAAAATTTGCAATACACAAAAGTAAAACAAAAAAAACCCATACGTGTGTGTTAAGCATAACTCATGTCCTACATTATAACAATAATAATAACAATAATGATAATGTCGATTATAAATCAGGTATATGACATCCAATATACCTGATTTTTTGCTTTTTTGTTTACTGATAGTTTCACACATGCTTTGATGACATGCTTGGTACCTTTGCTAGTTCTCATACAGTGGTGAATACATTATTCTTTCAAAATCAATGCACGTGTGTTCCGTTCAATGCGTTCCAGTGGTAATGGTTTGGAACAAGATCAGAAGCCGCAAAATGACGTTGAATTAAGCCTCTCTGATAACATATGTAGTCTGCAAATTTATGAGAATTTCAATATTTTATGTTTTGACTAAATATATATTAATACAATATTCATTCAGTTTAGATCCTTATCAAATCTCGCGTGGATAAGTCGAATTATGTCGCTTTTGGCGGTGAAAATATTAAAACTGTCGTCTGCAAAGATAATTTACACAACTTATCAAAACGAGTACTCAACCTTTTGGATTTCTTTTAAACACAAATTCAACATGTGGTAGAATGGTTTTATAAAAAGGATTGAATATGCAAGTCAAAACGCGAATGTGACAGAGCTGATGAATAATTTATGATATGTGTTCGTATAAAATCATTCCGCATGTCATTCTTAAATAAGACTTTCAAACAATATATTTGGCTCGTTTTTAGATAGTTATCGTATAATTAAATATTAGCAAATACGGAAAATCATTCGTACATAACAATAACACTTCATGAAAGGTAATGTATATTTTACTGACAATTTATATTTGATTCTTACAATATATTGTAAAATTACAAATAGCTCATACTTTGAGCAGATGAAGCCCCTGACTTGGTCTACACTGTTTGCCTAGGATATGTATACTCTGCACAAAGTCACACTTTGTAAATGACGGGTATATTTATCGTTTTGCAAGTGAACTTTCGTAAGGACACATCACAAAATATGCAGAAAGCTAATGTATTTCATCTGGTCTGTTTAAATCACTCTCTCAGCATGTTTCTACAATTTGTGGTCGATTGGTCCAAAGATGGTTTTCCGTGTGTGTATTACAGTGGTCTGTACAATCATGTATTTGTATCACACAACTGTTTCGCAAATGATGTCAGTTAGTATTTGCCTCTTTAAATCTTTCACTACCATGGCGTCATCAATTTAAAACAATTGTCGCCTACTTTTTATTCTCACATTTGAATTTTGTTACCTGCATTTTGAACGAAGAAACATTAAATGGGTCTCAAACAGTTTAGATTATGATCGGATACTTAGTTATGCGATGTATGACCACGATTCAAACTGTTTGAAAATAACTATTTTACTCGGGGTAAGGTAGTAAAGGGTTTAATAAACCATGTACTCAACGAAATGCTATGTCCTTCGTAAGTTCCTTAATATAGTGGTGACATATTGTCCTGTTATATCAGTCCTGGAGACATATATTGTTGGATTGCAATATTGAACGGACAGAGCTCCGTTGTCATCCCTGGCGCTGTACCTGAGTTTGGACTGGACTGCAAAAGACCGTATATAATATAGATACACAACATGATTAATATGCTGGTGGTTGTCAAACAGTGTAGAACAGTGCCAGCCTTGATCTACACTTTGCAATGCAATAGGTCTATTTTTTCATGGCAAAGCTCATATGTAAAATGATGTTCCTTCACACTTACAACGTTCGTGAAGGAGGTTTATACGCATCGCAAATGCTTAGAGGATAAGGAATATACCATGTATGGATGTAGAAATCATGTCGTTTATTCCTTTTTAGCAAACATATAAATCCAAGTTACATATATTGGTGTAGAGCAAATTGCTTTTCTAAACATACCCTGATAATACACCGTGTTTACAATGTAGGAGTATAATATATTTAAAGCGATCGATGTTATGGGTTTTCTTTAGGCGTCCTACTTTCATATAATGCAGTATTCGCAGACGGTGATAATAGCATGACATGTGGTCAACATATTAAAATTATGTTCAAATTGGGAAAACATTATTGCCCTTCACTTGATTAATATTATATAATTTTATCTTCAAAGAACGGGTACGCCTTTGATAAAGGATATGCTGAATGTCTCGACAGAAATTATGACTCATAATCAGTGTGTATTTAATTGCATGTCGGTTCATATTCTAAACGAATGCAGTGTGTCCTGATATCTAAAACACAGTTTATGGTAATTTATGTGCCCTTCAAGCTATAGAGGAACTATTTAAACTTTCCGGTCCTACTACAGACAGTCAGCACAAACTGATAACCATGCCTTTGCCAAATATTTATGCATTTAAGCCTAGTGTCTAATAAAGTGGTCATTGGCAAAGAAAGCTACGCGGCGTCTCATCAGTGTCTGCACTATTTGATATATAATATGAAATATGTTTCAGTATGGACACACTCTATTTCGCCTTAATATCACTCTTGTATGATTTATATACAATGTAATTGTCCAGAAAGTATACAGATAGAGTTTATTGTAATATCTAGACTTACACGGATTTAAAACCGATTATAAAGGAGGAGGGAATAGTGCATGGTTTAGTCGCAATCACTGGACAGTTTCTATATCGTTCAGTGTCAGATATTTCTTTCTTAATTTTCTTTAACCCTTTCACTGCCATAAAATCAGCAATTTTAAACATTTGTCGTCTGCTGTAATTGTTAGATATTATGACTTAAGACATATTGAAGTACGTGTCAAACAGTTAAGCGGCGTCCAATCAGGATCAAAACTGTTTGAAAATGTCCATCATTTAGTACTCGTGGAAATACAAGGAAGGGTTCATGGAATGTTTGATACAATGGAAACAACAGTAAAACATTTTAATTCGGTGGCGATCTAGTTTGTGTCATAAGAACATTATTAACATCGTATTTACATAAACAGTACCACACTTTGTTATTTTTTCAGAATTTCTTGTTTTTTGTTGACACCATTCGAGGATCTTCTTATGCTATTTTTTAAACATTTTAGTGACATTGATATAGTTTTCACAAACCGTTTCCATTGAATACACGTCGGAGCAAATATAAGCGAATGGCAACTACCAACGATAACTCCAGTGATTGAGATGCGGTTATTGTTACAAATTCAAACAACCTAATTCTTAACCAAATCCGATAATTATACAACTCAGTAGAACTTTCTTGAAGGGGCAATTATATCGAGTAATCACGCTGAAAAAGAAGAATATGATGTAAATGTTTAGTTTACATACTCTCATCATCATCCGTGGAAACTCGAGCAATTACAAACTTGTTTAGCTACATGTACGAACGCATGCCAGCTGGTTTGTATACAAGAGTGATTCATAAAGTTATGTTAATTGACCAATAAGTCGATATAATACATGCAACATGTATGTGTGATGTATCATTTGAAAGAGGAATTATTTGCCTACTAAATGAAACAATCGCATAACTTTATAAGTCACAACATGAACCTAAATTACCTCTACTTAGGGCACTGAAACATTGCACTTTTCAGACATTCATTTTGGACGAAATACCTTCGAAATTTAATACTGTTCCTGAAATGTGTTTTTGAAATATATCAGTTTATGTCTGAATTTTAGCGTAAATAAAATTGTATTAAAACTGAAAGGGGTTAACTTTCTTAAATCTCATTTTTTCAAAAATAACATTTGTTATTTTGCTAATGACAACAGTGGGCGTGTACTTACAAACGCTATAAATATTTTACATCAATATATCTACAGTTTGATATTTAAATAAACAATCTACTTCAATCGCTTCGAATATATATCGTGGGGGTTTAATATAAAACATGAGTTTTAGCTTTGGCCATCTACTTTTACACATACTAGTAGATTCAATATTTATTCCATTATCAGTACGCTTTTAGTATTAGTGATATGTTTTGTTATTTATATAATATTAATACTTTAAGCTATGTAGTGAGTCCTTAATTGTCGGATGTTACTTGTCAGAAGGTTTCATAAACTTATATGAAATAATAAAGCCACAATAATAATAACAGTATCAAATGTTGTTAAAAAATATCCCTCATCAATATACTTAAAAAGGTCCAGTGCCTTAGACTTCGGGTACATGTGGTGACTGATCGATTTATTTTATCTTATCATGCAATCCTGTAGGCAGAGAATTTCACTTTAAAGTGACATATGACACATGCATTTTGCACGTATAATATCGAAGTTATTGATTTTGTAACATTACTTTTTGAAGCATCCGCGTAAAATGAGCAAGACGATTAAATAAACTGTGCAACGATATATGGTTTTAACATGTTTACGCATAATTAATTTCAAGCATACATGGAATAAATACATCTCAATCCAACGTTGTTATATAATTATTATCAGCTGGATGCCTTTTATGTTGGTTACTGTGATTTCAACTCCGCTTTGGATCCAGATCCAAACAGTTTGGCTCACAAGTCGAATTTTCTAAAAACAAAATCGCATTAAATTATCATCAGTGGGAAATTTAAACAGAGTGCACCATTTTAAGTAGATCTAATTGTAGAAAATACACTGGCAGTGACAGAAAATGATATATTAAGTTTACCTTTTTAGATGCAGTCAAGATACAATTATCGTGGAAGTAACGCCCTTTTTATAATTGTCACTTACACTAAGTCTCATGAGTGGCGTTTTAACTCATTATCCCCTCAGACTTCCAATGGACAATTCCAGTTTACAATGAAGGATGGTTCATTTCGAACTATTTAGGGTTGTTATTTTTTATAATACATTACAAAATGACAAACAAAAAGTGACGTCCCTAATTGTAGGGCTCCTGCAGGAGCCCTCTAATCAGGGACGTAACTGTTTGCATAGGACAAGTGTATTCTTCACAGGAACATATTCGGTCAAGGACGCATATATGCGTCACTAGAGCTCAATGAGTTAATCAGGATGGCTGCAATCATGTTCCACAAAATGTGTCGACTGTCCTTTCATTCTGATTTAGGCAGTTACAAGCCTTAAACACTAACAACTATATTCATACATGTATCATTGATACATTATGATGCTACTGTTTGTATAGCATTAGTTTAAACGAATTTCCTGCGGCATTACCGCTCTAGGAACTTTAGCTTGGCGAACACATTACTCTATAAATACGCCATTTTGCGCCTTTAATTTATTCTTCCGCTAAGGTAACAAGAGGGCCTGAAGGCCCTGATATCGCTCATGTGTTGTACTGAAGCATGATAGCTTTACCTCTCTGTTTCACCCGTTTAAATCTAAATCCAGTCAAATTTGTAGTATAGCATGCAAACAATTTTGGAATACAACCTCATAATTCTAGTATAGTAGATTACATCAAGGGCAGATGACTAGAGTCTGAACAATACTAAATTGAAGCCTTTTCTAGCATTTCAAAGTATATCAAAGACGGATAACTATTGCCACAATGATTAGATTTCAACAATAATTGCACTCCTTCGAGAACTTATAATGTATAATCAAAATACATTGAAAACTGTAGTTGCAAGAAGGTAAACGCTGTTAGATATGGCATTTTCAGCATTTCAAGGGCAGATAACTCTTGACTTATTAGTCCGATTTCAACCATAATCAATCTGATCCTAACTCTTATTATAATATACAACCTGGGCAAGTTTGAAAAGGATTGGATAAATAGTGTGGCCTCTAGGATTAAAAATGGTATTTCCAGTCATTCAAAGGTAGATAACTCTCGACATATTAATCAGATTTCAACCATAATCTAACTCATCCGAACTCGTATGGTCATGTGGCCTCTAGAGGGTAAAAACCCTAAAATATGGCATTTTCAGCAATTCAAAGGTAGATAACTCTCGACCAATTATTTGATTTCAACCATAATCGAACTCATCCAAACTGTTATGGTAATATACAATCTGGGCAAGTTTGAAAAAGATTAGATAAATAGTGTGGCCTCTAGAGTGTAAACACTGTTAAATATGGAATTTTCAGCAATTCAAAGGTAGATAACTCTTGATCTATAAATCTAATTTCAACTATATCGAACTCATCCGAACTCGTATGGTATTATTCAATCAGGGCAAGTTTAAGAAAGATTGAATAAATATTGTGGCCTCTAGAGTGTAAACACTGTTAAATATGGCGTTTTCAGCAATTCAAAGATTGATAACTCTTGATCTATAGATCTGATTTCAACCAGAATCAAACTCATCCGAACTCTTATGATAATAAACAATCTGAGCAAGTTTGAGAAAGACAGAATAAATAGTGTGGCCTCTAGAGTGTAAACACTAAAATTGTTGATGACGAACGCCGGACGACGGACATTCAAGGATTGCAAAAGCTCACCCTGAGCTAGCTCAGGTGAGCTAAAAATGTAAACCTTATGCAGTCATGAGTATAAGAAATGTTTCTATAGCATAGCTTAAATACAGCTGAAAGAAAAGCAGAATGCGTCAATTATCTTTAAACTGCAAACAGGCTATGGAATATTTGGTTAAACATTAAAATAGTAACTAGGGATATATGTATGAAGCGACCGTAAATTGTGTAAAGATAGCCGACATTGGTATACCTTATGCAATACGAACATGTTGGCATGATACAGTACTTCCTCCGAATAATAATTCCTTCATAACAAAAATGACTGCCGATGTTCACGAAACAAAACAATTATATGTAACACTTTCAGTGATGAAATATTGTCGGATGCTGTTTGTTTTTCTCAAAAATACAAATTGAACATTTTGACAGAGGAAACATATAGACGAGTTACAAACAGTTTTACACAGATTAAACGCCACGTTACGCGCCGTCTGATCTGGATTCAAAACTTTTGCAAATATATACTAAGGCCATTGATGTTCCCTTCCCATAACATCTCCTTCCGAAAAAGACACAATCTTTGTCTTACATCTGTTGCTGTTGTAGAGAGGGAGCACTGTACTTTTATTTACCGATTTTGTTGATACAAAATGCATCTTAACCCTTTGAACCCTAGTCCCGCATATAGGCGTCCTTTTCAAACAGTATACATGTGAAAAGTGCTGTTGTCCTATGCAAACAATGAAGACCCAGATCAGAGGGCTCCTTACGGAGCCCTCTGATCTGGGTCTTCACTGTTTGTCATAATGCAAGACATTGACAAAAATAACCCTTAAAAGCCAGAAATGGACTAGACTAAAATGGAACCTGGGATTGTCCATTTGAAGTTTCAGAGAGGAAACAGTTAATGAAGAATGTCTGCAATTAACAAATAACCAAACATAATATGTAGGTCTCACTTTCACCTGGCTTTGAGAGTTTATTTGCTTTAAAGTCCAATCCATGTTCTGGTGCTGTACTGAGCTTACAGTATTTTAGCTTTGCATATGAAACCCATTTGAGTAAGGATAGGTATATCTGATCATGTAATTGTTAAAAATTGTTCTCTATAACCTAGGACAACACAGACTATTAAAAACGCCCGTAATACTGAGCGCTTTAATGGGAATATTCTGTATCGTCCGTGATCTACATTAAGCACAATAACTGGACATCTGATATGAAACTAACATGATTTGAAAACAATTGATACGAGAATAAGGGAGAAACACTGGATGACGTTATTATAAGGAAACGATTGACTACTATATAGTGTGTTAATATAGGAAAAGTATGAAAAACAAACAGTAAAGCTATACGTTTTATTACAAATCATTGTATAGATATAAACATATAAGCAAACTTGACATATTACTTTAGCCACACCAACGTTTAGCCCTTTCAACCCTAAATATATCTCGTGGGTATTTATCATCCTTTTGGACTCTTCTAGTACATGTATTTTTAACCAGTCTACTGTTGCATTTTTATATGAAATTAAAAAGCAATAAAAATATCAAACAGTGCAGACCCTGATCAGAGGGCTCCTATAGGAGCCCTCTGGTCAGGGTCTACACTGTTTGCATATGTAATCAGTAATCTCTACAAAGGGCTGTAGGGTTGAAAGGGTTAGTATGCGTTATTTACAGTCGTATTATTGGCAAACGTCTATGACATAACTGACAGTTTGGTATTGAGCGACCACTAAATACCATTGTTTTCCTTAACCTATTCGTGGTCAAATATATCGATGAGAATTACCATTTCATCGCTATAGTTTCGCTTGCTTTAATATTGTTGTCTGCATGTACGTTAAGTTTATGCAGTAGGACAGAATAAATTTTGAAACAAGTGCCAAACAGTTTAAATCCAGACCAGGATGAAAACTTTTTGTAGCAAATAAATACGAAAGACTCAAGCAGGAAACGCAACACAAACAATACACCCACCCACCCACCAACCGTTTAAGAGATTTTGATAGTATTATATCTTTCATTTCGTAGTTACTTGTGTTTAAAGATCCCAATGCAAACTCAATAAATGGTCATTTAAAACAAAATTGATTGTATAGACAAGGAATTGATTCAGTTGGGAAGACGTTATTCTTTACCGTGTTACCCGTTCACCTACAAACGCATCGTGAGGGTTTTACCCCTTAACTGTCGTATTGTTGAATACTCCAATATGTTTGTCTGCAAGATCGTTTCAATGTTAGATTCAAGGTAGTAAAGGTAGTAACTTAAGAAAAATCGACGCGAGTGTCAAACAGTTTAGATTAGGGTCAGACTCTGCGGTGCGCGCCGTCTGATCTGGATCCAAACCGTTTGCAAAGTCGCATTTATCCGACTTTGGCGGTGAATGAGTTAAATATGACTATATACAAACACAGTGCAATAACATGTTAAACACTGAAAGTTATTGAAAATGTTGACAACTAATTTACATATCAACGGCAAACAGTTAAGAGTCTGAAGGGACATCGAGTAACTCCGCGTTTCGTCAGACTCTTAACTGTATATATTGGTCATTTGTGTTTATCAAGACATAGTTAAGTGTGAAAAAAATAACGTGAATCTCTCTGAGAATATACTCAATGGCCAAATATTAAAACCGTTTTGTTATATACATCTCTATTCTTATTACTGTAAAGTTCACTCAAATTCAGGATGACTTGTTGCGGTTAAAGACGAGAGACAAATATCGACAGTGCTTATATCGTCATAGAACAAAATATCGTCATACAATAATTTCTTAGTTTCAACTTCTTAAGTAGACTTGCAAAGTTATAAACTCCAACATGCATCAATTGTGTATTGTGCAGGGTTGTTTAGATGAGTCTTTTACAATAATTGTATTACATGCAGTGCGGAAGATATATTCGTTCCCAATAAACCAGTTTATACAAGACAAATGATGTCATTTTCAAACAGTTTTGGACATATTAGACACCGGGTAACTCAGCGTTTGATCAGGCTTCAACTTGTAGGCCACAAAAAATTAAGATAAGGTGTTTGAAATTTTAGCAAAATGTTATTTTGGATTAAATTGCGTTTGCTTTTTGTTTGCCTTTAGAAAATTAACAGCTCTCCACTGTGTTCTACGTGATTACATATGTATGTGACGAATCAACATTTTGCAGCAATTATATCTTAGGCCTAGTGTTATCTGCAAGTGCTATTTATTCAGGTTTTGTTAAAAGACATAAAAGTCAACTTTTAGTACCTCGAAGATATATGACCAGATTCATTTTTGTCAGGAACGCCTGCAATTAATGGAATAATTGTATCTGTTAAAATAACCCTGTTCCACACTGATAACATTTGTTAATTACGTTAACTGTCAAATATCGTTTTGCTTTAAAAATTCGTTTCAACATAAATTGTGATTGCATTACGTTTGCCCTTTTGTTTCATTTTAAAAGGAAGGAATAATACCCCGTGTATTTACAACTGAATGATGATCTTAATCTGAACATATCTAATGTACATATCGTCAGCAAATAGAACAAGTAATATTGGCGACATTACAATACGCCGTTTGTTCCAATCATATCGCAGACATTCTTTCAAAATATTCACATTATATAAATAGGTATTTACCAGTTCCTACCTTACCCCGAGCCCAATGGTTGTTTACAAACATTTTAAATTCATTCAGTGTCACCACACACATTGATCTCTAAAACGTTTCAGTTTAGACTATCGCGCAATCCTTGCGCAAAAGTAAGTACATGTAAGACGAAGGAAAACACGCGTTAAACAAATTGAATCTTAAGAAGGTTCCATACTATTTGGAATTAGTACCGCCCACTTATACATGTACAGTGGAGACTGTGTTATTCTTTCCCAATAAACGCGTTTACGCTAAAACTATTATTTGTTCTGCAAACAGTTTGGAGCCAGATCAGACGCCGGGTTACCCGGCGTCTGATCAGGCTCGAAACTGTATGCCACCAAGATAAACAAGAATTGTCAGAATTGTCCAAAAGTTGTTCTTTTCTACGTTTTAGTGCTTTGCGTACGTTTGCGTTTAAACGGGAAAGAATAACAGATTCTCCACTGTACGCCTATATGCTCTTTGAAGTATTATGTTTTAAACCAAAAACACTTGAATACGATGAATCTTTGTGTGTATCTATCATATTCGCTTTTTGTAAAAATATTCATTGAAAAAACAATGAATCATATGACCATATCTTAAAACTGTTGAAAATAATATTTATATATAACATAAAATAGTTCAAGACCAACACCTATACGGTTCTACGACTCGTATGTTATTTTCAACAGGCATAGCTGTTTTGTTAATGATTTATACGTATAGGAAATGCATATTGACAAACAGTGTTTAACCAATTAAGTTAATAATTATCGGACTAACTAGACTACTGCTATTTTAGAGTTGAAACAAAATCGATGAAAATAAAATGCAGGTACGTTCGTCCACGATACGTGCAGTACACTGGATAGTTCATGTTTGTGACATATTTTGTGATTATTGATATTTGATATTGGTCAGTATACAGCATACTTACATACATACAACTTTCACTTTGGTATGAGCCTTTTCAAAAGGTACTACGATATTTTAACAAACAAAAAACGAGTATATGGTATTAAAAAAGATGTGTGCACATCCCTATCAACATTTTTGTACGACAAATATTAATTATTGTGGTCCAAATAAGACTTTTCGGGAACATGTCTTGCGAACAATTGCAAACCAAAGCAGTGTCTAATATTGTAAAGAGTTTGAGTTAAGTCTAAACAAAAACAAAATTTGACCAACCAAAGGTTTGAACAACGAGCTCAGACTCTTTTCAAAAGCTTATAACCTTATATGCAAGTGCATAATAAGCGGCTGACCAATATCTTTAATGTTTGGTTATAAAATGGTGGTTCCTTGGTAAAAACAAATAAAACAAACTGATATGAGAATGTGTTATTCTTTCCCAATAAACGCGTTTACGCTAAAACTATTATTTGCAGTGAAAACAGTTTGGAGCCAGATCAGAAGCCGGGTTACCCGGCGTCTTATCAGGCTCCAACCTGTTTGCCACCAAGATAAACAAGAATTATCAGAATTGTCCAAAAGTTGTTCTTTTCTACGTTTTAGTGCTTTGCGTTTGCCAACGTTTGCGTTTAAACGGGAAAGAATAACAGATTCTCCACTGTACTTAGGCTAATATGTAATTATATCAAGTAGAAATCCCATTTATCAAAACTTAGTTTGCTATTTTCAAAACTTATTAACCTCTTTCTTGAGATGGTATTATTTGGCTTACATTTGACGCCTGTATTTTGGAGCGTCCAGGCAGAATATTGAACGACATGACTTTCAACCCTGTTCGATCTTGATCAGTCGCCGAAATCTGTGGCTTCTGGTCAGGACCAATATTATTTCAGAATGCTTTAGAACTCGAGCCATGTTAGTTAATAAGTTAGGAACAATTGTAGATCTACATTGATTTAATCTATGAGATTACATATTATACAAATACAACCGATTTTAACTGGTACATGTATAAACTTTTGATGATCTACAAAAAACAACTATGAAAATGCGCAAATAAAAACATAACAATAATTTAGCTATTTACATAATAAAAAACGTAAACGGTTGTGCATTTCGGTTCGAGAAAATCCTATTCAAAACCCATGCTTATAAACCGTTTGAGTTGAGCCTTAGAATGGTTTAAGAGTTTGGGTACATGTGTAGTATGGTCAGATTAGAGCATTATGTACAAATCTAACCATTCACAAGCTTGAGAGCGATCTTAGGCTCAGCTCAAATGCCTTAGAAGGATGAGGCCTGCTGGTTACATGTATGTTCGAACTTCGAATAATAGTACAGTAGGGGAGACACTATCATTCTCAATAAACGTGTTTAAGTTACAATGTAACCGGTTTATGCCAGATCAAATGTCAGGTAATGCGGTGTATGATAAAGCTCCAAACTGTTTGAAATTTAGTAAACATTTTAACTATGATATTAACCCTTTCCCCAATAGAAACGCCTTTTAGCGTATTCAGTTTATTCCTCCGCTCAAGAAAATAGTTCCAATTTAATCCGTCATGAATATATAGTATAGGGAACATTTTCTATATTCTAGCACATGGAAGCTTAAAGCAGGCTGAAAGTAAAGCAGAATGCGCCTTATGGCGCATTCTGCTTTACTTTCAACCTGCTTTAAGTGGTCACCTATATTCTATACTAGAAATAGGCTATCAGGTAAAGGGTTAAACATCATAATAAGGTTGCAATTGTCCTACATGCATGGCGTCTGTGTTCACGAGAGTATATACTCGAAAGTGTCATATCCCCCAATGTACTAGCTATCATTACTTAATAAGATCCTACGCATTTACCAATATATGTATGTTGTAGTAAACCCTTCGCTTCCTCATCCCGAATCCACTGATATTTATAAATTATTTGGATTCAAATCGGACGCCGAATAACTAAGCATCTAGACTATTTGACATTCAGCAGGCTGCATTTTGAAAGTCCAAACAAATGACAAATTGTAACACTTTACTCCATCGATACGCATTTTCATGCATTTGATGTATTCCTCCACTGAATAAAATAGTTGCGATTGACACAGTCATGGAAATGAATCATAAGAAATATATTCTTTATTCTATCAAATGGTAGCTCAATGCAGATTTAAAGAAACGCTATTTGGCGCATTTTGTTTTAGTGTAAACCTGCCTTAAGCTGTCAACTGTCTTCAACACTAGAAACAGTGTATGGAGTAATGTGTTAAGGAGATTTAAACTAGGCAATGAAATATTAATTAATATTAGCAGTGTACTTTCAGAGGTTTAAATAATCAATGCACTAACTAGTAACGTATTTATATCTCATATACATGTACAGTACATGTACAACCGTTCAATAAAGGTCATCTAAAAGCGGTGATGTTAAACTTTATCATGCTGATTTGACGTCTGTTTCAAATATATCATCTTCGAAATTATATCAAAATTAGTTTTAATTGTTTCTGTGTGACAACAGGTTGAAAATGAGTGTCAAACAGTTTTGATCCAGATCAGACGCCGCGCTACGCGGCGTTGATCAGGATCCAAACTGTTTCCAACTGTTAACAAAATGTCCATATAGAACAACAGTGGAGAAAACGTTATTATCTTCCAATAAACGCCTTTACGCTAAATCTATTATTTCCTATGCAAACAGTATGGAGCCAGATCAGACGCCGGGTAACACGGCGTCTGATTAGGCTCCAAACTGTTTGCAATGCAGGTCAAATATTCATTCAGTATTGTCAAACAGTTGTCATTTTCTTCATTATATTGCAATACATTTGCGTTTCGTTTTCGTTTTTAAACGGGAAAGAATAACGTTTTCTTTACTGCACATGGGTCAACAGTTTAGTCACCATAAATACACTTTCATATGGGCTGGTCAAAACAACTGTACATGTTTATAAAGTCGAATGTCATTCAAGAAGATTCAAAAAGATTTAGCACTTTAATACCATTCTATATACTATTTCCGCATTCGAATGTACATTGTAACTACTCCAGCTTTCATAAGTCGAATTTACTCATATGTCAAAGTTATGACACGTTTAAACTTCGAAATACGGATTACTGCAACTGGAACGAGGAGTATACTGAAATTCAAATGGTGATATAATATATATTTAATACCATTTATGATATACAATGTATAAACGAGCGTATATATACTTAAGCAAGCTCAAATTATCGGAGTTTGCCTGGATCTATGACAGAATATTTCATGGAGTGGTTACAATGCTTTTATTTTATAATTAAAATGGTTTAATTCAAATACCCCATGTCTTTTGCACGCGAGTTGAACATCGACCATGCGCCGATTCTGACCAGCGCTGCGTTCATTACCGCGAACTGAACAGAACCTCTCGCCACGGTCCGCTCAAAGTGTCACGTGCCTTCAACATTGCATGCTTTTGTCGTTATCCATGGTCACTCCTCCTTTGTCCGCCTTGAGGCAAGCGAATCCTGGCGAAAGGTTCTGTAGAAGTATGTAGGTAATGAACACGGGACAGGATTCAATATGTGTGACTGGTGCCATCACCCGCAAAATGCAAAATACGCGTGTTACTCTATATTGAATGCTTTTACGTTTGAAAAACTTTTCAATGGGAACGAATAACATTCTTGTGGTTGTATTTGTCAATATGTTATAAACTACACGATGTATAATAAACTGGAACGATACATGTCACATGCTATATTTTAACCCCGTCATGACGTCATCAGCTATAAAATTTCTCGTCTGTTTTATTTGTTATAATTGAAATTTAAGTATTTTGACTTAAGACTTTTAAAATGGAGTGTCAAACAGTTTGAACCTTGATCACAAGCCGCGTTATGCGGAGTCTGAGTATGATCCAAAATATTTTCAAACTACCATTATATTCGGAATAAGGCTTTTGAGCGGTTAATTTGACTAGTTGCTGCAAGTGATTAATACTTTTCTTCTATCCAATAGCGGTTTGTGCTACAAGATGGGAGCCAAGTACAGTACCATTTCTATTCTAAATTTCATTTTGTTGTCTCCATTTTGGTTTTGTTTAATAGACAACAACATGCATTTGTAAATATACTGCGCTGACAGTGAGGCAGACGTTTTACTTTAAAAGCTCTGTTACATTGTATGCCTTTCTCCCGAGTGCAATTGTAACGAGTGCCAAACATTTTCGATCAAGATCAGACGGCACGAGACGCGGCGTCTGATCAGGAACCAAACGGTTTGGCACTCGTATCTATGTTTGGCAGTCTAATTGCCTAAAATCGAAATTAAGAAAATAAAAGTATGACAATAATTTTAAGCAGATGCCGTTAATACAGTGAAGATGTTACTAAAAAGGTTTTTGCTAAAACAAATATGTCCGTTACAGAATCAAACAAGATCAGAAATTGAGTTACCCGGCGTCTGTTCAGGCTCAAAACTGTATTTTTCCACTCGGGCTAAAATAAATCGTCCACAATTTCAGAGCACTGTCATACTACAATTTATTGCATTGCGTTTACGTTTGACGTCTTTAAAACGAAAACTATACACAGCATATCCCCTGTTCTAGTGCGAAATGAAACTATACCTGTTTTTGACAAGTTAACACTACAGTCGTTGTTTATATCAATGATATCACGATAGCCATTATATAACACAAAAACGTGACTAACACGCAGATCACTTAGGATATTACACAATCCTGTCGGTTATGTGAGCGAGCATTTGACTTTCGAACCTTTGGTTTACTACCTCTTCTAATTAAGCTTCTACTCCTACTAAATTTACTACTATCGCCGCCGTTAGCTTTATCCGTGGAGCCGCCGACTTCTGAACCAATATGAGATTGTAATTCTAAGGAGTGCTCACTCAATCTTCGGGACATGAAGGGCTCGTTGATTCGTGCCCTTGGATTCTTAGCTTTTTCCATCAGTAACTTGAACACGTCTAAAATACATTCCCCAGTTTTTGCCGACACCTCTACAAAAGCACCACATGAGCTATCGTTGTACACCCAATTCAAAGCATCGAACTTTTCAATTTGTCTGTTGTCTTCCAAATCAACCTTATTTCCAACAATAACACAGGGTAAGTCTTCGTAATTACTTCGAACTTCTTTAATTTGTTCCCACAAACACTTTACTTCATCGTAGGTCGACTGGTCAGTAATTGAATAAACCAAAACAAATGCATGTGCGTTGGCTATAGACAATCGTCTCATTGCAGGAAATGCTAGGTTACCGGCCGTATCTAGAAAATCCACTCGTACTTCCGCCCCTTGAATTGTATATTCTTTGCAGTACAAGTCCTCGACCGTTTCGTGGTAATCAGTACTATACGTTTCAAACAGAAACCGTTTTAGTATCGAACTTTTTCCGACGCCACCTGCGCCAAGAAACACAACCCTATTACGTTGATCGTGTTCACCCATTTTAACTATGTTAACTATGTTTACAAAACTCCGGACACAACACCTTCAGCAAAGATTCAGGAACAAAAATCAATCCATTTTGTTGAACTAAAGAAATGTTATCGTTTAGTATCACAAATACCCTCAGTTTAGGTTAGCTGCTTCTCCGAAGTTTTGTTCATACCACATACGTCGGTACAATGCTTTTAAATTGCCATTGTCAAAGCTTGGCAGACTGGCGTAGATGTGCTTCACATCAGTGAGTATTCTGAAATACAAAAATAATAATATGCATGTATCATAACTCAAAATAGAAAATATATCACTAAAATATCTCTATTACAGTGGATAATCTGTTATTCTTTCCCGTTTAAACGCAAACGTACGCAAACGCAAAGCACTAAAACGTAGAAAAGAACAAGTGTTGGACAATTCTGATAATTCTTGTTTATCTTGGTGGCAAACAGTTTGGAGCCTGATCAGACGCCGGGTTACCCGGCGTCTGATCTGGCTCCAAACTGTTTGCACTGCAAATAATAGTTTTAGCGTAAACGCGTTTATTGGGAAAGAATAACAGATTCTCCACTGTATGGTATTCCGGGTCAGGAAGTAAAGGGTTAACACTTATTCGTCTTTGATAAAACTATTTTTACAAACTATACAAACTATACACACTTTAAAACTACATCTCGTTTGACAGGTTTCTTCCGAAAAGCTTTGTCGCATGCAACGATCCGGTATAATAGAAAACACCATTAGAGTGTCAAAACAGTCACGGTAAAATGAAAGGCAGCGTTTTTCGGCTGATATATCTATAATAAATTGCTTAGTGTACACATCGGTTAAATAGCGACAACTACATACTTTCAATAAATTGCATGTTCTGAAAGTGATAGCTTTTGTTTGTTTGTGCTTTATTGACATAATTATATGTAAATCATCAACATTTCATGATCTTCATAATTTCATATTATCACCCCTCATCATTTATCGGCGCTTTATGACCTATTCTGTGTTCAGTGCCGTAAAAGCCAACTTATATATTCCTGCTCCATATGTTCTTATATGTTTATTGTTTTGATATGTACTACTTCTTACAAACATTGTATCTATATAACTACGTTTTAATTATATGAATATCGATATTCTAAACTAGTTGTAATACCATATGTCTGGTATTTAATTATCATTGTTGTTTTATGAAATCAATTTATACTCGTGTAAATGTATTCCATGAAATGTTAAAGTAAAACACAATTGAAGACATACAACATTGTTAGAATAAGCGTTTAATCAAATAAACCTGTTTCAGTTTCAGTTTCAATAAAGAATGAAATAAAAAAAAATCGTTATCATTTCCCAAATAACACGATTGTCTAAACATTTTTGTCTATACATTTAGCCAACGGTGTGGAACCATATCAGGTCCCACGTTTAATGGCAATTGACTCATATCTGAATTATTTGCAAGAGTATTCCATACAAGCCTGACAGTGGTGCAGCTTGAAGGTTAAAAAACTTGTTTGGTCACCAACGGCACTCTCCTTTAACCATTTTCTCCACAGACTGTTTCTAGTTTTGAAGACGAATAGCTACTTAAAACAGTTTAAAAATAAAGCAGAATGCGTCTTAATGCGCATTCTGCTTTACATTTAGTCGGCTTTTAGCTAACGTCTAGTAGAATATAGAAAATGTTTCTTATAATATTCGTGACTGCATACATTGAAGCTATTTGCTTCAGTGACAAAATACATTAAGGTGTAAAAATGCGTATCTCTGGAGTAATGGGTTGATATCGTTCACATACAATTGCTTTTCATGCTTGTACTATAACAAAACTTCATATGAGCGGTCCCTACATCCTTGCAGTGGGGTTTACTTGTACTTTTGCAATACATTGTAAAAGAAACCTTCAATGATCAGACATTAGATCATACTTAACCCATTTGTGTCCTCGATCCCATATAAGGGACATATGCAAACAATGTAGACTCTAATCAGACGCCGCATTATGCGGCGTCTGATCAGAGTCTACACTGTTTGCTGATAGGAATTTCAATATAAAACAAAAATTAAAATTAAAATTTTGACCAGGCATCCCTTTGATAAAAAATGGACTAATCCAATATATAAACATGGACGAATCCACTGGGTATAAATGGGTTAATGGAGGTTTGGCTAGTCCAGTTAAGGTTCCGTAGGCTATTGAGTTAAGAACGGTAAGAAAAGTAAATTATACTGTATGTGTGTGTCTTCTTTTCTTACAGCCTGTTTACGAATGCAAATGTAAACGTGGATCACAACCACGAAAGACATTGGGACTTTTTGAGATTCGGTGTGTGTTTTACATTTGGTTATATGTACTATTTGTATATGATTAATAGTCTGGTCGAACTATTTACTACAAACATTTAATCCACGTTCCAGTGAGACTTCTATTGATCACTGAATCCCAAATGAGGTTATTCTATGGTTAAAGCTAACACCTAAATAGCAAAACAGCAGACATGTTTCCATCCATCTTTGGCGCTGTAATTAGCTGGTTAGCGTCTCGTAAATTGTAAAAAAGGAAATCGATTGGGCATGCTTTATTCCAACCTTGGCCTTTAAACGGAACACAATGTCGGTATCAGATGTTAATCAATTCTTGTTAGTAGATAACTATATTACATTTAAGGCTTTCGGTGTCGATAATTGAGTTCTACCCCGTTGCGTGTTAAATGTTTCGCCATTTCTTTACTAAATAAGGGGAATGTGCTTCATACATGGCAGTATATTTTTGTTTGACAACACGGTATACGGTGCTACTTATAGTTGTTACTGAAAACAAAAATATGTGTTTCTCAGAATGCCATGGAATTATTTCAGTACATTCCTTAACTCGTTCACCATGAAACCTTTGATCGGTAATAAAACTGTTTATGGTTCATTTAAAAATATGTTGCAAGATTGCAGACAGTGCTGACCATGATCACGGGATACACTTTTTGCATAGACCAAGAGTTCTGTGTGTAAATGTCGGGCATACTTGTCACTTGATTTGAATGTGTTAAAATCTAAACGCTTTAGGCACGTTAATGATGACCACATGTAAAGTAAGTAGCAATGAATAAAGAAGCCTCAAATATGTCTCCTATATTTTGCGATCCTGTAGCTACAGTTTGAATAAAAGTACCTTGGAGACGAATCAAATACCTAGTTTCAATACAAGTTAGGGTAATATAAGATTTTGAAAAACATCCCCATATAAATAACTATATATTGTAACTATTACATACGCCATTTTTTAACATGAAAGTGATAAGCGAAATTGTGAAACGGTAAACTTCCAGGTCAATTCGTAATATAATATTCAATATAGTCAAAACTCGAGCTCGCTTACGCCAAACATACTCGTGTTTCTAAGTTAAAATACGATTTTACCTACGTGCGGTATCTTCGTCGTACAGATTCTGTTATTCTTTCCCGTTTAAACGCAAACGTACGCAAACGCAAAACACTAAAACGTAGAAAAGTACAACTTTTTGACAATTCTGATAATTCATGTTTATCTTGTTGGCAAACAGTTTGGAGCCTGATCAGACGCCGGGTTACCCGGCGTCTGATCTGGCTCCAAACTGTTTGCACTGCAAATAATAGTTTTAGCGTAAACGCGTTTATTGGGAAAGAATAACACATTCTCCACTGTAATCAGCGAGATCGAGTTTTGAAATTTTTGAAGCAAAACATCAAAAAGACATTTGTTTAAAGGCATAAAAAGGTGATTTTTTCGTCAAAAAAGGTGATGGAAATTTGGTTTTTACCAAAGTTAAAACCTTTAATAATGTCAATAACATTTAATGGCATGTTTCAATACCCGTTTTGATATTAGGCACCAATGCATGCAGTACAAAAAGTACGATTGTGACAACAATGATCCGTTTACAACGTTAACTCGGTGGGTGGGGTAACAAAAATGCCTCAAAAGCCAACGAAGCTCCCATGAATTTACTGCTATCATACATTTCCTAAAAGCAGAGGGTTTGGGCTTCCTGAAAATCATAGTGAATCTTATTCACACGAATGGTACCCGTACCTCAAATTTCAGGTGCCTGGCTCACGGCCTATAAAGTAACTCGAGTTACAAGGTTCGACTGCATAGATCCTTTCTCATAATTTGAAGACAGGTGACCACTTAAAGCAGGTTGAAAGTAAAGAACGATGCGCATAAATGAGCATCTTTCTTTACTTTCAGTCTGCTTTAAGGTGCCATCTGTAAGGATAAACAAATATTTCTTATGGAACATATTTATTGCTGTATAAAATAGAATTTGTATTCAGTGGAGAAATAAATTAACTACTTATAAAGGCGCGTCTTTGGAGTGAATTGTTACATGTTACTACGTGACCCATAATTGTGTTTAACGGAATTAGAGACGCTGATAACCAAACCGTTTATTATAAATAAACAAATCATTTTTTTCAGTATAGATAGAAGATGCAGCAGATATAAAAGTCCAATCTTGAAACAGCAAAGTATGGTTTTATGACTATGATAAACATATCAAATAGCCATTCTATCTTTTTGAGTGACTTTATAGTATGTTACAGTGGAGAAAACGTTATTCTTTCCCATTTAAACGCAAACGTACGCAAACGCAAAGCACTAAAACGTAGAAAAGTATAACTTTTTGACAATTCTGATAATTCATGTTTATCTTGGTGGCAAACAGTTTGGAGCCTGATCAGACGCCGGGTTACCCGGCGTCTGATCTGGCTCCAAACTGTTTGCACTGCAAATTATAGTTTTAGCGTAAACGCGTTTATTGGGAAAGAATAACGTTTTCTCCACTGTAGCAGGTGGATGCTGAACGCAAGGCAAAAGTAATTCTAAATTAAGCAGTATTACTCCTGTCTTATATCGCACCGTCATCTGACATTTAAATCTACAGACTGCTATTTGAAGACTTGGTAGCTTGTGTTCTAAAAATGATTATATGATTGCTGCAAATGACAGAGAGATATAGAGGGTGAAGGAGAGAGATAGAAATAGAGAAAGAAAGCATCCAACAGTTATTCAAATTCCTCTTGTTGAAAATGTGTAGAGCTACTTTATCGATCGTTGACTCAAAAGCGGAGCAGAAGTAGCTTTCTTATATATATTGGAACCGGCCAGTTGTTGAAAAACAATTGCACTGCGTCAAAAATGGTTAGGTTATCGTTAAAAGACAATTGATCATTTCCATATAAAAGCAAGTCACAGTTTAACGGTTGAAAAAATCTTGTTTTCTGGAACAAAATCTGTCTTTTGTTCACTATACCTTGTACAGTGAAAGAAATAATGATCACTATTTTCAACAACATAAGAACATGTACAGTGAAGAATTTGTAGCAACATGATTTTAGTAAAGAGGTGATCATTTAGGTCACTGATATTATTACGTAGCCTTGCATTTAAGCCTGCTAGAGAACGTTTACCATGAAAATAACGATGTTTTATACTTATCTTGTTTGGATTTGCGCAAATCTTTGCTTTAAAGGAAGAAAACGTTGAAATATTTCGGCTGCTAGTATCTAAAGAGTTCCAAAGTGCTATTGACTATTGAATACAATATATTTAGATAGACTAGTCCTTGTAGACTTGTCCTTGCTCAGATTGATACAGATGGTCCACAATATGTTTTCCTACAAACACAGTCATTAAGCAACACATCCATCTGTTACAATTTATTGCAACGCATTCGCATTCGCATTTAATTCCCTTAAAATGTATAAGAATAACCTCTGTTTCGGATATTACTACACCAGGGGCCGTTTCATACTATGTTGTCGTAAGTCAGATTATAAAAGTCTACATTATTATAATTTCTCCATTTAATTCTATCATGTGACAACCCTTAGGAATTGTCTTGTAAAAGACGATTCCAAAGAGATATCACAAGACAGGATTAGATAGAGAAATCAGAAATTAAGTGTTTTTAAAGTTTTGACTTACGACCGTTTTTGTCGTAGGAAGTTTAATGAAACGGTCCCCCGGACTTTAAGTGTCCTTCTCCTAATTGTTTCTACATCCGATTAGGTATTATTAAAGAAAATAAGCTTGTATGCAGATACTTACAGGACCGAAACAGCTATATCGTTGTAAGTCGATTTAAGCTGTCCTACTGCGTTTGCTCTTACGGAGACCCTATTTAATAAGATTTTTGGCATTCTTTTCTGACAAATAACGTTCACATGGGATTTAAATACTTAAATCTAACAGAGTTAATAGCCAAAATGTTATCAAAAAGCTTTTAGGCTGACAAGACGAACACCTGAGTCCTTCAAATTTACAAAATCTGCGCCAGACTGATTTTAAGTAGGCTCATGAGTTTAATTGTTAAACGGAGAAGCCTGCCAACGCCGGTAGGATGATTTTGTGAAGAATTTAAGGGCGCTGCAGATATTATGTTTCTACTTTAGAGACAAAATTCTGCATGATACGAAATTCCAGCAGCTTTCAGATAGCCACCAACTCTAGATATAAACGGTTTCACTCAGCTGGGGAAGGTTTCGGCTTTAAAATAGCACGCATACTACAGTGGAGAATCTGCTATTCTTTCCCGTTTAAACGCAAACGTACGCAAACGCAAAGCACTAAAACGTATAAAAGAACAACTTTTGGAAAATTCTGATAATTCTTGTTTATCTTGGTGGCAAACAGTTTGGAGCCTGATCAGACGCCGGATTACCCGGCGTCTGATCTGGCTCCAAACTGTTTGTACTGCAAATAATAGATTAAGCGTAAACGCGTTTATTCGGAAAAAATAACAGAGTCTCCACTGTAACAGCACTATCATTACCCTTGATGGTGCAAGTTTAACAAGGAAAACCACGTTATAACAATGCAACAAAATGTAGATAATGACAGTTGTAATAGTTTAGAGATTGTTTTGTTGGAGGCATAATCAGACACCGAGCTCCAAATTGCTTGCAAATGACGTAATTAGTTAAACAAAGATGTGTTTATTTTGGAACATTGCGACTGTATCTCTGTATGCTGGAAAAAGGCGAAATAATGATATATTGAAAGTAACGCTCCTTGGTAAGTAATGACCCAACTAAACAAGACAAACACTATACAGATATCCTGAAAGATGTGTCCTACAATGCAACATTATTCTTTCACGTGTGAACGCACCGAAATGTTCAACAAAATACACAAACATTTCGAAAATGCTAATTTCCTGAAGATGTTGAATTGTTTTTAATCAGAGTGGCAAACACTTTAGAGTCTGATCACTTTTATTACAGTGACCATCCGTTTTTAGCATTTGTATTGGGAAAGTAATCGTCTTCTACACTTTCCAATGAATTCCGTAAACGTCAAACGAATTTACTTCAAATTAATAACATACAGTAAAACCTCTCTATTACGACCACTAAATTGTGTTAATCATAAGGTGTTTACGACAGGTGACTGCTTAAAGCAAGTTGACAGTAAAACAGAAAGCTCTTACAGGAGCTTTCTGTTTTATTGTCAAATTGCTTTAAGCTGTCGCCTCTATGTTATACAAGCAATTATCCTTCCTTTTAGTGGTCGTAATAATGAAGTGTTACTGTATTTCCCACTGTACTGATATGTGTGATTATATCAATTGAGTCCTTCCATATTTCGCCACTATAACATAGGATCAATTCTCTCAATAAACACATACATTTTGAATCTTTGGCAGTACATATATGTTAGGTTAGGTTATCGCTGATATCAAATATATTGGAGAATAGAATATTTCCATGTTTTTACTGTATGATCATCTGGTTGACGTTTGAGATTTGTCATACCGTGATTTTCTCTTGTGATTTCTAGGGTTCTTCTGCTCTACAGCGTTTTATTGGATCAGAGGGCTGTAAAACATTACTCATCTAACCATCGACATCATCTGAAAAGACGTTTACAAGTGCCAACTAACATCCTCTACAAATCAATGCCATGGTGTTTTATTAGCTGTTATGTTTCTAGTAAGACGGACATTGCTAACAGTCGCTTTGTTTCACAGAAACTCCAATCGAAAGTCTCACTCTGTGACTAAATCTGCGTTGTCAATTATTGTTTAGTTTTTGTACTAGCATAATTATGCGGAGTATGTATCAAACTAAATCCTGAGATGACGTAGTGTTACAGTGGGAATGGCCTTCTCGTTCCTATTTAACCCATACACGCCAAGTGGATTGTTCAATTTTAATATAATGGACTAGTCCATGTTTGGTGTAAGGGGTGCATGGTCTAAACTTGCATTTTCGTTGAATTTTATGTTGAAAATACTATCAGCAAACAGTATAGACACTTACCAGACGCCGCATGATGCGGCGTCTGATCATAGTCAGCAATGTTTGCATATGTCCTTTGTTATCGGACGCTAGGCACAAAAAGGCGTATCAAAATAAAACCCAAACACAATTCAATAAGATATAGAACATGAGGGATTTTCAAACTGACGACGATTGGTATTTATCTGGTTGGCACACAGCTTGGTCAGTCACCGTTGTGATTCACCTCCGTTTTATTGGAAATTTTTGTTTTAGCATAGACTCGTTTGTTTGGAAAGACAAAGCACTTATCTACTTTATTTAAATACTCATCAGGGTCAAATCGGTTTGCCAAATACGTGGCGTCTGATCAAGATCCAAGCTGATTTGCACGCGTTTTTCAGCGTCACTGAGAGTGAAAGGGTTAAACGTAGGGTTTCACTTATCGTACGACAAGAGTTGTGTTAAGGTTGTCTATTAAATTTGCCTAAGGCACATATAAGATATTCTCTCGACACATAACAATGAGTAAACATTGTCATTTTAAAAATGTGTGTCTGTTAATACTCAGCACCCTAGGCAAGATGTGTCTGCAATAGTTCTGGCCTATAGTAATACTGGAAGTCAACAACTAATCGGTCATGACGGCATCTGCTTTAAATAATATGTTTGTATTACTAAATTCCAAAGTTTATTTAAATTGGTTAAATTGATATCATAATGTATGCCAAACAGTTTAGATCCTATTCAGACGTTGTGCGACTGATTGAAAAATAACCATGGTATCAGGAGGGAGGCAAGAAGGGCTCCCTACATATAAATACAATTTATGAAGAAAGCATTGTCATAGTCTGCATCATCCAGATCATAATTATATTGCAGGGGTCAAAATGATACTGGTATGCCAATGTTGACTATTTATGTTTTATCTTGAGCGATAAACAGTGTAGCTCCAGTGTAATTACCGATAAAGTCGACTTCTGATTATGATTTAGTTGACCTTCTTCAGAATTGTTTCGAAACCTTTGCAATCAGTTTGGATCTAGTTTATATGCCAAATTCCTCGGCGTCTTATCTGAATCCAAGGTGGTGGGTACTGATGATGCTTTCTGAAAGAAGATGCATGTGATTTAACTCTAAAGTTAATTACAGTGGAGAATGTGTTATTCTTTCCCGTTTAAACGCAAACGTACGCAAACGCAAAACACTAAAACGTAGAAAAGTACAACTTTTTGACAATTCTGATAATTCATATTTATCTTGGTGGTAAACAGTTTGGAGCCTGATCAGACGCCGGGTCACCCGGCGTCTGATCTGGCTCCAAACTGTTTGCACTGGAAATAATAGTTTTAGCGTAAACGCGTTTATTGGGAAAGAATAACACATTCTCCACTGGACAGACGACAGCGTTGCAGACAAGTGTACATCGTACTTAACCCATTTGTTTCCAATGGATTCGTCTATGCTTACAATGTATAGATCTATATTGGATTAGTTCATTTTTTTTATCTCAGATTAGACAGGTCTTATTTTTGAGTTTGTTTTATATTGAAAGTCCTATCAGCAAACAGTATAGACTCTGATCAGACGCCGCATCATGCGGCGTCAGATCAGAGTCAACACTGTTTGAGTATGTCCCATTTATACCTTTCCTCCATAGAAGCGACTTTTAGTGTACTCAATTTATTCCTCCGCTAAAGAAAATAGTTCCAGTTTATACCCTCATGAACAATTACCATAAAAAATATTTGTATATAGCCTAGCAGATGGTAGTTTAAAGCAGGCTGAAAGTAAAGTTATCACCTATATTTAATGTTATACAGTGGAGAATCTGTTATTCTTTCCCAATAAACGCGTTTACGCTAAAACTATTATTTGCAGTGCAAACAGTTTGGAGCCAGATCAGACGCCGGGTAACCCGGCGTCTGATCAGGCTCCAAACTGTTTGCCACCAAAATAAACATGAAATATCAGAATTGTCCAAAAGTTGTTCTTTTCTACGTTTTAGCGCTTTGCGTTTGCGTACGTTTGCGTTTAAACGGGAAAGAATAATAGATTCTCCACTGTAACTGACACAGTCTCATATTCAGAGATACTCGTCCTTCCCCTATCCATCCGTTGTTTCCTCGATGACGACTGTGGTGTGATACATCGCAAAGCAAGGGTTTTACTGTCCGATACTAGCACTTTTAACGTATAAGACTGCAAAGCCCTCGCTATGAGATTATCTAAACGTTGTGTGCTCCGACCTCCTCGTCTGTTTGTGTTGCACGTAATGACGACATTCCTGATGGATTTGTTTTAGTACAGCTGTCACTACAAATGCTCAGGTGGAATTGATTCCAAATCGTCACAAAGGGACTTTCTGAGAAGACATGACTGTTCGTTAAGTTCTACACTCAACTGATAAGGTACACGCACATCTCATGCTTTATTTCCTTCATTACACTGACACCTGTACAAACTGCTACTCAATACTGTAAATTGGCAGTCCCTAAATACCACTTCCTGCTAAATACTAGAGAACGGTAATGCAATAAGTTCCTATAAATGCTGTCTGCATTAATTTTACTCTTTCAGTTTTATGAGCTTTCTACGTTATTTATCCTCAATGACGTAACATATTGAAATGACCGTGTTTGATTGCCGTTATATACAAGTTTTATTAGCCCCTTTCATTGTCATATTAATTCGACTTCAATGGTGAATGGTTAAATGATGTAAGACAATAACAGATCTGTAGACTAAACGCTTTCAGACCGCGTAGAAAGTTATGCTCAGAGAGATTAACTCTTTCCTCCCAGCAATTTTAAATGGACAATTCCAGTTTCCATTTTAGTCAAGTCCATTTCTGACTTTTAAGGGTTTTTTTGTCAATATTTTGCATTATGACAAACAATGAAGACTCTGATCAGAGGGCTCCGAAAGGAGCCCTCTAATCTGGGTCTTCTCTGTTTGCACAGGACAATTGTACTATTCACATGTACAATGTTTGAAAAGAACGCCTATTTGCGGGACTAGGGTTCAAAGGGTTAAGGAGCTAATCAAAAGACTAATACGTGGTTAGGACATGTCGACGTCTAGTTTAGGACAAAGAAAAAAAGTATATGGATCCTAAAGATGCATTCTGTTACACTGCTGTCGTGCATTACATAGTCACTTGCCTTGTTAGATTCACATAACTGTCCATGGCAGAATAGATGAGCAAGTGAAATATGTATTTGGGACCAAGACTTCCGAGTGGCCCGGATTACACTGTACTGCTCTTTTAGGTGTACACTGGAGAATCTGTTATTCTTTCCCGTTTAAACGCAAACGTACGCAAACGCAAACACTAAAACGTAGAAAAGTACAACTTTTTGACAATTCTAATAATTCATGTTAATCTTGGTGGCAAACAGTTTGGAGCCTGATCAGACGCCGGGTGACCCGGCGTCTGATCTGGCTCCAAACTGTTTGCACTGGAAATAATAGTTTTAGCGTGAACGCGTTTATTGGGAAAGAATAACGTTTTATCCACTGTAACCTTGGAACAGTTTGCCGCGTACGCGTGTAAGTGATATTGAACCAGTGTCAAAATGATCACATTCTAAATGATATAAATGCAGACTTCAAAGAAGTGTAAAGCGGTTGATGTATGCGAAAACGATCACGTTCCACTTAGTCGATGGCATTTTTAATTCCATGTCTGTTTCACCAAATTTACAGCGTTAATGACAATGCCATGCATCTAGGCCTGCTATTTCTCTTGAATTTTCCGAAATCTTCGGATTTCTATCCTAGCAGATGGTAGCTTAAAGCAGGCTGGAAGTAAACAGAATGCGCATTTTGCTGTTCGTTCAACCTGCTTTAAGTAATAACGCTTAGGATTTTTTCTATATCAACTTATGGCAGCCCTGAACATCCGAACTTGTTGACACAGGGAGGGGGTATTCTTTCCCGTTCAAACAAAATTAATACGCGTTGCAAGTTTTATAACATGACAGTTTTTTTAGGAATAATTTCTTTCTGAACGGCAATCAGCCCGAAGCCTGATCAGTCGTTAGGTTACCCGCTTCTGATCACGCTCCAAAAAATTTGCAACATAAATAAAGTATAAGCATAACGTGTTCATTGAGAGGACGAATAATGTATTTTCCGTATTAACAGTGTAAACGGCTGCTTTCAAACTTGGTAATGTTTTATAGTGTAAAACAATATCGGCAAGAATATAGCCAAACCTCTGTTAAATGTACTTTCAATATTGACAATAACAACTAACGTAGCATAAAAGCTATGCATTAATCTTATTCTGCAGTAATTTCATTCTGTTGTCTAGTACACAGACACAGTTATATTGAGATCAATTTGTTTCTTCAATGAATGTCCGGTTAACACTAGTTGGACAATGTTTAAATTATGGTGGTCGCTGTTACATGTATCTGTGGACGAGCTCATAATAAATACAAAACGAGCGCTTCATTGATTTACGAAGAGTGATACATATCAAATGAGAAATAAATCATTTCATACAATTGGTTATTCAGTATAAATATGGAGATTTTATTCTTCCACGACTTTGTTCCCCGCGCACTTAAATTCGTTGCAAATATTAGGGAGCCTGACCAGATTCCGCAATACAGTAAAACCTCTCTATTACGACCACTTAATTGTGGTAATTATTAGGGTGTTTACGATAGGTGACCGCTTAAAGCAAGATGCACATTGCTTTAAGCTGTCACCTGTCTATTATACAATCAACTAGGCCTGGTTTTAATGGGCGTAATAGCGAGGTTTAACTGTACTCAACGTGCAGTGCAGAATACCTTTCTCTAGTCCCTGTTAATGAAATGAGACGCAAACTCTATGCAACAAAGTAGAGTGAATGAAAGCGTTTCGAACATAAATACGATGTTTTCGTGTGAGAAGAAAACAGATGGAGCCTGATATGGCGTCAAACTGTTAACAATGAAGTTAAGATGTTGGCATACACGCGTTTATGGTGGAAAACAACGCTTTCCCACATATTGACATTCACGTGCTTGTTAACACAAAACGACATATCGGTTACGTTTAAAACAAAATGCTATTTTCTACATTTTATAGAACTGAGTTTCGGTTTAATTCGGTTTAAACAAGATGGAATACAGTGGAGAATCTATTATTCTTTCCCGTTTAAACGCAAACGTTCGCAAACACAAACCACTAAAACGTAGAAAAGTACAACTTTTGGACAATTCTGATATTTCATGTTTATCTTGGTGGCAAACAGTTTGGAGCCTGATCAGACGCCGGGTTACCCGGCGTCTGATCTGGCTCCAAACTGTTTGCACTGGAAATAATAGTTTTAGCGTAAACGCGTTTATTGGGAAAGAGTAACACATTCTCCACTGTATCATATGCCTCGCTGGATATCATTACAAATAAATACACTGGGTAAATGAAGAAATTCCAGTTAACCCCTTCACTCTCAATGACTTCATAAAGCGCACTTCCAAACAGTGTTGATCCTGATAAGACACCGCGTATAGCGGCGTCTGATCAGGATCAAACATGTTACATGTAGCCACTTGTTTTGACATTACGTCAGTTGTACATGTACTGCCTTAAATCTAACTTTGAAACAATATTGCAGACAACAATTTTGAAACAGACGACAATATGGCTGTGAAGGGGTAAAAGTCCTCACGATACGTTTGATCATGAGAGGGGAAAGGAGAGTAAGCTACCCAAATATAGTCCAAGTAAAATACAGGTACAGCGGAGAATCTGTTATTCTTTCCCCTTTTAAACGCAAACGTACGCAAACGCAAAGCACTAAGACGTAGAAAAGTGCAACCTTTGGACAATTCTGATAATTCATGTTTATCTTGGTGGCAAACAGGTTGGAGCCTGATCACAGTTTGGAGCCTGATCAGACGCCGGGTTACCCGGCGTCTGATCTGGCTCCGAACTGTTTGCAGTGGAAATTAACGTTTTAGCGTAAACGCGTTTATTGGGAAAGAATAACGTTTTCTCCACTGTACCAGTAGAAGTTAATCTGAGTGATATAATGTTTGGCGCCTGATCAAATGCCGTATTATCCGGTATCTGATCTGACTCCACACTGTTCGCATCGTTTTTATCATACGTGCGTTTATTGGGACAAGATATCGTATTCTCCACTCTAGGACAGAAAAGAAGGCAACTCAATCGATACAATTGTCTTAAACCTTCCACTGCCATGACATTGTTATCTTTAAACAACTATCGTGTGTTGTTACAGTGGAGAAAACGTTATTCTTTCCCATTTAAACGCAAACGTACGCAAACGCAAAACACTAAAACGTAGAAAAGTACAACTTTTTGACAATTCTGATAAATCATGTTTATCTTGGTGGCAAACAGTTTGGAGCCTGATCAGACGCCGGGTTACCCGGCGTCTGATCTGGCTCCAAACTGTTTGCACTGCAAATTATAGTTTTAGCGTAAACGCGTTTATTGGGAAAGAATAACGTTTTCTCCACTGTACAGTGAAGAAAACGTTATTCTTTTCCAATTAACGCGTTTACGCTTAAACTATAATTTCCGTTGCAAACAGTTGAGGGCCAGATCAGTAAACCGGCGTCTGATTAGGCCTCAAATTGTTTGCCAATCAGATTAACATAACTAGTCAGCATTGTCAACAAGATGCCATTACCTACATTTTAGTGCTCTTAGAAATATACACATGACAGCCAAACAGTTTGGATCCAGCTTTACGTGGCGCCTAATCAGGATACAAACTGTTTGCAAATATCCAGGCATTGTAGTCGTGATAATTCAGTGAAACCTTCAGCGTTCTTGTATCAGCGTCTTATAAATTGTCTTTTTTTATTTATGACATTTGTTTTAAGGCATCTTCGACTGGAGAAACATTGATGTTAAGTTATGCAGTTACGATCTCGATCAGATACCGAGGAACTCGGATTCTGACCTGGTTCTAAACTGTTTCCAAATTGTATAGTGTGTGGCAACCTGGCAGTGAAGGGGTTATGTAATAGATAAAGCTAAAAGAAAGGATATGTCGTTTTCCATTTCCGTTAGATACTGATTTATCTCTACATCGCATGTGTGCAGATTTATGAATGTAGTCATAAGCGGATCCAGAGAGGGGGACCGAGTGTCTGGACCTCCTGAATGTTTGGCAAGCATGTAGTTTTCAGGTTTGTTAAAAAAAAACAATATCGATACGTAATTAATCAGTACAGAAGAACCTCTCTATTACGAGCACTAAAGTGTGTTCATTGTTACAGTGGAGAAAACGTTATTCTTTCCCAATAAACGCGTTTACGCTAAAACTGTTATTTGCAGTGCAAACAGTTTGGAGCCAGATCAGACGCCGGGTAACTGTTTGCCACCAAGATAAATATGAATTATCAGAATTGTCAAAAAAGTGTACTTTTCTACATTTTAGTGTTTTGCGTTTGCGTACGTTTGCGTTTAAACGGGAAAGAATAACAGATTCTCCACTGTAGGTGTTTACGACATATGACTGGTTAAAGCAAGGGGACAGTTCAACAGAAAGCTCTTTTAGGAGTTTTCTGTTTAAATAGCATCTTGCATTAAGCTGTCATCTGTCTAATATGCCAACAATTATTGTTTAAAATAGGATGATTGTCAAGCACAAAGCTCTTGTCGGATATTTCTGGTCTACTTTCATTTTACTTTAAGCTGCCATATGTATTCAGCACCATAAATGACTATTCATTTGGCGTACGTATGTTTAGAAGACATAGGTAGATCTATTCATTCTAAGATGATATTACGAGTACATTTTAACGGGTCGTTGGACTCCACTACCAGAGATAAAAAAAAAAAGAAGCTGAATCCATGTCTGATTGTCAATCAGAAATGTTTTGAAATTTGAAATATAACTGTCACTTTGATTAAATTCTCAGTAACCCCTTCACTGCCTTTCCCCGATAGCAATTGATATTTGGAAACAGTTTGGATCTTAATCTGACGCAGTGTCTGATCAGGATCAAAACTTTTAGCGTTTACTTTCATATTTTCATATTTCTTTTGTCAACATACCTTAGATGTTAAGTTGACATATAAAAGCAGACGGCAAGTATTTAAAGCAGATGGCGTCATGGTAGTGAAGGGGTTAAGCGAGTTTTCCTATTACGACTACGAAAGTAGAAACAGAATGCAGAAGCATAGTTTCGATTACAACAAAAATATTGAGAAATACAATCTTCCTGTTTTAAGTAGATCTAGTTTAATCATTTCTACTTCTACTGTCTCTTCAAGTGGTCACTTGATTATACATGTAGTTTGAAACAGTAGTGTGGCGCCTGATCAAGACCCTATACATTTTACTGTCATACAATAGAGACTATTTTATTCTTTCTCATATTGATGCTGAAACAGTTATCTCCGTTGCAAACATTTTTTATATTAGACCCGGCGTCTGATTAGACTCTAAACTGATTGCCATAAAGATAAATATAAATCATTAATATTTTTAGAACTTGCTTTTTGGTACATGTCATTGGTTTGAAATTGCGTTTAGTTTAGCTGGAGAGGATTACGTACTCTCCACTGTTACACATTGTCTTCAGTGTAAATACAAACATACAGTGGATAATCTGTTATTCTTTCCCGTTTTAACGCAAACGTACGCAAACGCAAAACACTAAAACGTAGAAAAGTACAACTTTTTGACAATTCTGATAATTCATATTTATCTTGGTGGCAAACAGTTTGCACTGCAAATTATAGTTTCAGCGTAAACGCGTTTATTGGGAAAGAATAACGTTTTCTCCACTGTCTAAATGAGAAAACTATTCAAAGGAAGACGCTTTTAAAGCAGGCGGTGATATGTTGTGTCGTGAAAGATTCAAACTTGCAATAACAAATGTATTTTGTTAAGAGTTGCATGATTTATCTATACTTCGCATGTTTGCAAATATGGACTGTGGTCAATACAGATATGTTATATACACACACTTTGAAATAAACTGATACCTTAATTAATGTTTCATTAACCGAGGTGTGAACACAGCTACAGTGGAGAATCTGTTATCTTTTCCAATAAACGCGTTTACGCTATTTAACTATTATTTGCACTGCAAACAGTTTGGAGCCAGATCAGACGCCGGGTAACCCGGCGTCTGATCAGGCTCCAAACTGTTTGCCACCAAGATAAACAAGAATTATCAGAATTGTCCAAAAGTTGTTCTTTTCTACGTTTTAGTGCTTTGCGTTTAAACGGGAAAGAATAACAGATTCTCCACTGTATGAATTAATTTTCGCAGTGACATAAACGTACTATATTTATAGATATTAATCCATGGATTCGTTGTTAAAATGTACAGACAGGCGGTCGATAAAAGCAGACAACTACATGTAGTAACAGAAAACTCCAGTACGAACATTCTGTTACGTTTCATCTTGTTTTATTTATTTCACTTTCAGTGACGACTTAACTGTTTCATGATAGAATTATTCGGGAGATTTTTACCGCTTTATTGTCGACTGCTTTAGCATTGTTGTCTGCAAGGCATGTATCATAGTTAGTTTTGAAAAGGTTACATGACTTAATAAATTTCAATAAGAGAGTGTCAAACAGTTTTGGTCCTGATCAGACGCCTTACGCGGCGTCTGATCAGGACCAAAATTGTTTGCAAACGCGCCTTTTAGGGTGAACGGGTTAACTAACATTTGCAAACAAGTTTGGTTCAGATAAGACGTCGTGTAACCCGGCGTATAATCTGTATCAAACTGTTTGATAGGCAATGATAGGCGTGGCAAAGTTTATTAATCACGATATTAACAGTTCTAATTTCAATAGAAGAGACGACAATCTTAATTAGACGATACCGTAGTAATGAAAGAGTTAAGGTATACGTATATAAACCACTAATGTATTATTTCGTGATATTTTGTTAATATATTCATCACATTATTTTACTACATGTATATGATTGAATTACATTGTGAAAACAAAATGTACATGTACATGTGTTTGCTCGTTAAATATGTAAATATGTTACATATCTTCATAAACGGAAGAAAATAATAAATATAGATACTTATGTCTGTATAAACGCAATTACCCCTAGCAAGTTAAAGTAAAGCAGGCGCATTCTGCTTTATTTTCTGCCTGCTTTAAACAACAATCTACTAGAATCAAGAATACAATATTTATATTATACATATTCATTATTATTATACCTCAATTTCATTTACAAGGTAAATCTTCCATAGGCCACCGTGACATAGAAATACTATCAGACTCAGTTGGAAAAATTTACTGTCTTAAAAGTACTGTCTCCCGCTGCCATTGGTAATCGAACGTCGTAAATGACGTCAAACCGATTTTAGATCACGTTAAAACTTGGATCTACAATTTGAAGCAGTTTGAAAATTTAAGTTGACTAGATGATGCAAATAAAGTCAGATCCGAACGGGGAAAGATGTGCATGACGGGTATATTATACTCAATGTACGTTTATTTATAAAGAGTTTGTATAGATCTAATTCCTTCAAATTCCAATAATTTAATAAACAGTGAATTACTGAATTTCATTATGAATCACATGCGCATCTAGTCAGCTTTATGAAAGTTCTAGATTTCCTGTTTAAAACCACGGATTTCGGTATTATTATATAAATATCACATCTCACAGAGGGTGAGAGAACGGATTGGTCAACCGAGGCAAGTAATGTCAACCGAGGCGTCAGCCGAGGTTGACATTTACTTGTCGAGGGTGACCAATCCGTTCTCTCACCCTCTGTGAGATGTGATATTTATTTTATATACCGAACAAAAATATAGATCTAATTACCACTGTTTTCAATACAGAACAACGATCTCGAATACATGTACTAAGTATCGGAACTATTTTATTTTTATTACTCTAAACAAATAGACGAAATAAACACAATAAATAGATTTGCTAACCATTTGGTATCCACAAAAAAGAATCGGGAATCGAACTCGGACCGCCGTGGGCAGAGCCGACGATCTAACCGTTACACAACGGGGACAGATTACTCCATAACGATTTCAGTTGTATATAAAGTTTGTATATTGACGCGTTTTTTTAAAAAAATATAATATCAAATTGCAAGCAACAAACCTTAATTCTGATTAAAAATATTGCCAACAAAAAGTTTACAAACACATATCCATTCGTTATTTGTATTCTCATATAGCTCTACGCTGTTATAGGCCATTCTACAATCGTCTCCAACTATTGAACAAGATGCAGAGTTTGAATCTAAGAAGTTAGAAAAGAAACTTCTCCAAAATAATGAACGACCTTGATTAGCAACGCGAAAACTGGTGTCACTTTGCAGTCGATTGTTTTGAAATCTTATCGCATGAGATGAAGCGTAAAGTATGGTCCATTTGATTTCAATTGTATAACTTTTCAAATTTGAATCGACTCACTTTTCCAGTGCATTGCCGTTACTTCACTAGAAGCGTTTTGATTCTTCCTTTTTTCTGAACTGCTCAGGCGTAGCCTACTAAAACCCGGTCCGAATACAGGGCTGCCATAAATTGATCATGAAAAATCTCATGAAAGATTTCCAAATTTTCTATTTTTCAAGTGTGATTACATAAAGCAGGTTGAAAGTAAAACGGAATGCGACTATAGGCACACTCTGCTTTACTTTCAGCCTGTTTGAAGTTGTCATCTACTGGGATAAAATTTAGAAAATTTCGGAAAATCCGGAGTTATGGCAGCCCTGTGGACATGCGGGCCGATTGGTGATGTTATGCGGGCCGTTTGGTGATGTTAGCCAGGTAACATTACGGATTTTCACCTTCTGACGTCACATTAGGCTATATAGTAGATACATCGAGTGAGGTATAATAAAAAATAAATATCACATGTCTGACAGGGTGACAGTAAAATTGTCAACTTTCGGGAAAATACTGTCTAAATTATATACATCTAAAACGCGTTTCTGTGAGGGAAATGGTTAAACGTACACTCAACGCAATAAAATATGATGAGAACGGCATAATTTTACAGATTATATTAATATTATTATGATAAATGATCTCAAACAAGTTAGACCCGGATCAGATGCCGACATACTCGTATTTTGATCTTGCTTCAAACTTGCCTCAACAAAGAACATTGATTAGGGACAACTGCGTTCATTAGGACAAACTAATGTATATCATACTATAATACTAAACTTATATATGCAAACTGCATTATTTTGAGACCACGTATATCACAGGCTAGTGTTAAGTTGTCTTTTTTAATAATATGCCACGTGGAAACATTGGCGTTCACCAAATTTAAACCTTTCACCGCCAAATTCATTTTGATCTTTTTTACCCCTACACCGTTATTGTGTCGTCTGCTTCAATAATATTGTTTTCAATATCATTTCAAAGTAAGAATTAAGAGAGTATGACATAAGAAATATCGAAACGGGTGTCAAACAGTTTTGATCCTGATCAGACTCCGCGTAACGCGGCGTCTGATCAGGATCAAAACTGTTTGCAAATTCGACTTTAGGCGAATCCGGCGGCGAAAGGATTGCAGCGTATACAAACGTAGTGTACAGTATGTAAGACATCATTAAATGATTCGTGTACAAAAGAATCTCACCAGCAAGACAAATTATTATTGTAAACAACATTATTTTGTATCAGAAACATGTGTAGAGCTGTTGTACGTTGCGTAAATGTATACCTAACAAGCAACGTTTCATATAATGAACTGATGCCCCTTGCAAACAGTTTAGAACAAATTATCACGTAAGAAAAATAAAACTATAATTGATATAAGACTGATATTTAAGACTGCAATTCTTTAGTCTCCTTGTTTAAACATTTTTAGCTAGATCAGACGCTAAATGTGACACCCAAATAAAATTCAAATGTCAACACATTCATAAAACTGATATATTTAGACAACGCCCGTGAAGTGTGAAGGCGTTTCTGTTATAGTATAGTGTTAACCTTTTCACCGCTGATTTTGAAAACAGTTTGGACCCAGTCAGACGCTGCGTCACGAGGCGTCTAATAAGATATATACTGTTTGACGCTCGTTTCTATATTTTTGAAGGCATACTGCCTTTTACTTGACTTTGAAATGATCTCGTAGAGCACACGAATATATTCCGATAAAGGGGTAAAATCCTCATGCTTAATTTGTCACTAGAAGGGTTGACCGTCTCATTTTCAAACAATTTATAAAGCAAACACAACGTGTTTAAGCGAAACCTAACATACGCAATACAATAGAATGTAAGAAAAGTAACAATAGTTTACAAAACGAGAAACAATAATTTTTAATCACAGTGACAAACATCTTGGAGCCTGGCCAGACATCGGTAAACCAATCTACACTCGAACTTTGATATTTCGAACTCGTGCACTCGAACTACATGTATCCGATAGTTCGACACATGAGCTACATTATTTCATGCTCGGTTAAGTAGAAAATACCCATATTTCAAAGTTAAAATGTGGCTAAGCAACGTTTTAACTTTGAAATACGGGTTCCGGTATGTCGATTTAATCGAGTTAAAGATATCGAAGTTCGACTGTATATGGACTACATGTAGATACAATGTTGTTTTGAAAGAATAACGTCTTCCCTACAATTTCAAACTTCAAACAAACTCTATTTCATGTTCATGACGGATGGAATCCGTCCTTATTTTATTTCCAAACTAACGCATATTTGTTCTCGAAAAACATATGTCAATTGCAAATCGTTTGGATCCAGATCAAGTATAGAATTTCCCGAGGTTTGATCAGACTCACCCTTATTTGACACTCTTAACTGAAAACATATTGACACCATTTTCATTATACTGATAATTATAGACCACGCCTATTATGTGTGAAGGTGAGGAACATTAAACTTATTAATGATATTCCAAGCGGAAAAAATGACTTTCACACACGGTATTACACTTGACATGCAAACCATGTTTTTTGGCGCACAATGTAGTGAGCTGAAAGCAAACGTGGTAATACTAATTACTCAACAAAAAAAGTTAAGGAATTTTCAGTAAATCATCGCAAAAAAAGGGCAACGAAACTAACCATTATCTTTTTTTTTTATTTATTTGATTAGATCCATTTCTTCGCTTGAAAGAAATATTTCCTTTAAGTTGATATCACTTATATCCTCGCTGTAGCACCGTTTCAAGTAACCTAAAGGTCAAGGTCATTTGTCACAAAATAAGTGTTTACATTGGTGTTATTTAAAACACTCGAATAAGCTTTGCAGATCAGTGAAAAGTACATAAAAATAAGGTCAAAGGTCGAAGTAGCTCACTGGACATGTCTCCTATTTAAGATGAATATGATATTCTAAGACAGGGGGTCCGCAGAGTACCGACAAAAAGAATCCTCAAGGATCAAGGGACTGCTCTGCAGGAGAAATGGAGGCTGATCCCTCAGCATAATTTCGCCATAACTTCTTCCATTGTTCATGTATAATCTTCATTTTTGGTATGCATGTTCATCGTAATATTGCCTATCCAGGCATATCAAAACATTGAACCAAATAATATTGACCTTTACCTAACACCTAATCTTACTGTAAATTTTCACTGATCTTCAAAACAGACGAGCGATGAAACTTGCATGCATGCTCTTGTTTGAATATTCTCATCTTCCATGCATGACAATTGATTCTATTGGGAGAATAAACATACGTTAATGTCATGATACATTCAAGAGAGTTGAATTTCACTTTATAAAAACTCACGACTCATTTATGTGTTTTGTATAACAAGAGGGATTACTCTGTAGACACTAATTTTGTGAAAAATGACTTTGACCCTTAGGTTACTTGAAACAGTGCTACAGCAAGGATATAAGTGATATCAACCTAAAAGAAACATTTTTTTCAAGCAATAACATGTATCTAAACAAATAAAAAATGATAATGGTTAGTTTCGGTGTACTTTAGTGCGATGATTTTCTGAAAATTCCTTAACTTTTTTGTTGAGTATATATATGTCTACACGTCTATCTAAACTGTATATGGTGTATGTTAGGCGGTAAAACCTCTCGATTACATGTACCACCACCTAAGTGTGTTTACTATCAGGTGTTTAAGTTAGGTGAATGCTTAAAGCAGGGTGAATGTAAAACGGAATGCTCCTTTACATCTTGCTTAAAGCTGTTTCCTGTGTTTATGCATGCCAGCCATGTCTTCTTTCTAGTGGTCATACTGTGGAGGTTTTACTGTTATTAAGGTAGGCTATGTATGAGACGTATGGCAAGAAACACAACAATAACTTTAAAGCAAATAATACTAATTGTTAACACAGTCCACTCCAGCGACGTGTATACTCGTACTTAACCCATTAATACCCATCGGATTATTCCATGTGTATATATTGGATTAGTCCAATTTTAATCAAAGGGATACCTGGTCAAAATTTGCCTTTTTTATTTTGTTTTATATTGAAATTCCTATCAGCAAACAGTGTAGACTCTGATCAGACACCGCATAATGCGGCGTCTAATAAGAGTTTACACTGTTTGCTTATGTCCCGTACATATGTATGGGATCGTGGGCAAAAGTGAGTTAACAAACAGTGTACCTATTAAAACAAACTTATTCTATGCAAATTGTAGATCTTGGGACTGCACATTGTGTTAGTTTGCAATAATATAATTCAAAGCAATACTCAACAGTCGAAAAAAAGACTGGACTTAATATTTCACTTTAAATTACGCCTAAAATCGCGTTTCAAAGCCGTTCGACATTCTTTTGTAAATTTCTTCAGTGATACTGCCTTAAATTTAACTTTGAAACCATATAGCAGACAAAAACATTGAACCAAACGACAATGAAACGGTGAGGGGGTAAATTCTCACGATTAATTTGGCAGCGAAAGAGTTAATTTGAAATTGGAAATGTCTAAGGAAAGATGATAGAGGTGAGTATGTTAACCCATTTGTGCCCACGATCCCATATACAGTGGAGAATCTGTTATTCTTTCCCAATAAACGCGTTTACGCTAAAACTATTATTCGCAGTGCAAACAGTTTGGAGCCAGATCAGACGCCGGGTTACCCGGCGTCTGATCAGGCTCCAAACTGTTTGCCACCAAGATAAACATGAACTATCAGAATTGTCCAAAAGTTGTTCTTTTCAACGTTTTAGTGCTTTGCGTTTGCGTACGTTTGCGTTTAAACGGGAAAGAATAACAGATTCTCCACTGTATGGGACACATGCAAACAGTGTAGACTCTGATCAGACGCCGCATTATATGACGTCTGAACAGAGTCTACACTGTTTGCTGATAGAAATTTTAATATAAAACGAAATGAAAATGAAAATTTTGACCAGGCATCCCTTAGATAAAAAATGGACTAATCAAATATAAAACATATAATAATCAACTGGGCACAAATGGGTTAATGTTCAAACATCTCCTGAAACATAAACAGTTGGGAAGACGGCATTCCTTTCTGATTCCCGTAGTTACGCTAACAACCTTACGTATATTGCAAACAGCTTGGAGTCAGGTCAAACGCCGGGTAACCCGGCGTATGATATTGCTTCAAGTTTTTTACCACTTTGGATAATTAAAATAAAATTGTTTATTCCAAAACAATTGTCAAATTTATACAAACATTTTATGGCACTGTGTCGTAATGTTATCCTGCTTTAGACATGATCCTGTCTTACCGACAGACTGGTATAGACGAACGCATTTTTTGGTTACGGAAGAAATTGTTGATACAATGCTCCCTTCCTACAACGGCCCTCTGAACTACAATTCCCTTTGCCATAACCCTTGCCGCTGTTCACTAAACAAGACAATTATGTCGTGCCTTTCACTGCTGCAATGTCGTATGCTTGAAATTGTCGTTTTCTGTTTTTCTCAAAGTCACATATTGAACATTGTGACAGAAGAAACATAAATGACGAGTGACAAACAGCTTGAATCCAGATCAGACGCCGCGTTACGCAGAGTCTGATCTGGAGTCAAGTTGTTTGCATAATTAAGCCAAATTCCCTTCCTATAACAACTCCATCCGAACAACACTCACTATTTGTCTCCCATTGGGTGATGTTGTAGTGAAGGAGCACTGAGCTTATTTGAATATAAATGGTTCACTGTTGATCCCAGCTATCGATTTATAATATATCTATCTAATTTCTTTTAATAACACCTTTATACATGTACACAATCTGTTGCGGTTTAATTTCTCACAGCAAATTGTGATGATATGACACGATCAATAATTGTTATGAGTCATAGAAAATAAGTAATAAATTAGAATCGTATTCATAACATTAAACTGTTTTACTGCTCTTTGCATATGTTATGATTTTGATGAAACGCTGTTGTTGGGAAAATATGCATGAAGGTAAATGTCAACCTGATTACCGTTCATTTTTTTTAAATATCGAGTTAATATCGTTTTCTGTTAACGGTATCCCGTTTAATTTTGTAATTGATAGTGTAGTCCTGTATTGGTACGCATTTTCGACACTAGCGATGAGTAGCGTCTTGTCTTATTTACATGTACAACTATAAATAAACATGCACGTAACCCTGAAACTCTTGTGTCGCGTATTCAACAGATTAACACTTATGATAATTACAGTCGCATTTAACATGACTAAACAGTTGTTCTGCAGTGGAGTAATACAATATATATCTTAGAGATGAATTTATTCGAAATATGATTGACAATGAAAAATTACAATCCTGCTAGAATAGATTTAATTACAATAGATCTTCACTGAAAATAGTTTACACATTGCAAGTAATTATATTTTCCTATAACCGTGTGTTTATCATTTATCAAAAGACTTAAAATGATGTTCTTTTTTATGAGAGTTTCAATTTCTTGGTTTTATAAAAATACAAAATTCTACAATTTACTTAAAACGTTTTTAGATATATCAGAAACGTTTGTCTATGATAAATAGTTGGCTTTTTTATATTTTTCATAATCATTAAACACATCGTATGACAAATAACACGTTTGTGTTTTTAAAGAAAACCCCTTTCAGGATAACGATAGCGATTACAATCTTTCTTTCAAATAAAATTATTTAAAACGAACAAAAATATAGACGAAATTAACTAAACAGTTACCTTCAAATTCATTAATGTATAAATGATCATTAATTACAGAACTGACTAACCTTCATACACAATGAACCGCAATGAATCCCATCGTTAACAATCTTGAAATGTAACAAACCACGTTGAACTCTACTCCGAGAGAAATAATTTCCAATAAAGCCACATTCAGCCTTATATATCGGCCTTATAGAAATATCCTGCTGCGTTTCCAATACCACACACTCGATGCAGCTTCCTTCTTGACCATATATGCGGATATTGTAATTAAATAGACAGGTGTTAAGTGCATTGGTATCAAAAGAAACACTTATGATACACTTAGCGGACATGCGAGTGATAGGAGTACGTACGTACATGTACAGTACGACGTTTCTCTGATGGACTAAACCAGAATGGACGAGTTCCAAAATGAGGCGGGCGGCTTAACTATTACACCGTCTTAACATCGTTAGTTTTGAAAATGTCTAATGTAAAATGTATTCAACAAACAGAATAGAACAGAACAGAACAATATTTTATTCCTTATGGACTTAAACATAACGTTTATCGTCCATACATGAAAAAATCATATTAGTCAAGATCAATAACACGAGTCTTATTCTAGCATGCATATGAGGGTTTATATTTATTGATATACATCGTTATTCAAATTCGTCCTTATCTTCATGGTGCATTGGTACTTTTTTATTTACAAAGAAACTTTCAGACGAATATCAAACAGTGCAAACACAAGTCAAGTCGCAAGCGGCAGAATTAGGGTCATTGCAGGGCGAAAGTATGGCAGAAAAGTCCTTACGGAATTTTCAATCTTACTTTAAATCAAACTTACATTGAACTGTCACCTCTATAAATGCCTATTACTGGGGTTTGGTTGCATGCCGCTTACGAGAGCTTAACACTCTCAGTGCCCAATCTTATCGAATGTTTTCATCCTTTCACCACCATACTACAGTGGATAATCTGTTATTCTTTCCCGTTTAAACGCAAGCGTACGCAAACGCAAAGCACTAAAACGTAGAAAAGAACAACTTTTGGACAATTCTGATAATTCTTATTTATCTTGGTGGCAAACAGTTTGGAGCCTGATCAGACGCCGGGTTACCCGGCGTCTGATCTGGCTCCAAACGGTTTGCACTGCAAATAATAGTTTTAGCGTAAACGCGTTTATTGGGAAAGAATAACAGATTCTCCACTGTATCGTTTACTGAAAAACAACGGCGTATGCAATACTATTTTTAACATATTTTCGGAAATGCAATTGTAGAAAATAAGTTCGTGTCAAACATTTTTCGATCTGAACCGAAGGCGATAGTTATAGGGACACGTGATAAGAATAATGTGTAAACGGGGGATTATCTTCGAAAAAGAAACATTTTTAGGGTCACATCACTATATGTCCAGCTACACTGGAGAATCTGTTATTCTTTCCCGTTTGTATCACTTATGTCAGACAGCCTAAAAGGCTAACTGTATAGGTAAAAGCAGTCGATATATTTAAGTAGACCATAGTATTACAATGAATGTGTTAGACGTGTAGTGATGTCATTATGGAAGTGAAAGAGTTAAACAATCGTACTTTCAGGACTGCCATAAGTCGATCTGCAAAAATTCTTAGATTCCCAAATGTTCTATTCTTTTAATCGCGATTACTTACAGCAGATTGAAAGTAAAGCAGAATGCGACTGCAGGCGAAAATACAGTTATGTTTCCCAAAATGAAACATTTTCTCACTTACAAAGTTCGTCACATGTCATATATTGTAATGTTAGCTTGTCAATCTATGTCTTAAAACAGCTAATAATTGAGTGTTATGGTCATAAGTCAACTGTTCGAATGTGATATATGAAGCTTCTCGAAGTCATTTTCCCACGTTGATTATTGATCGAAATGTGGCGACGCCTGTTTCCTATAACAGAAGATAAGTTCATCAACCTGCGAACAGACACGTCTTGTTAAATGATTCATCGGTAAGCCGTTGACATATATTACATGACAGGTAGCAATGTATAGTAGAGTCGTCTTAACTAGAGCTCGCTTAACCTTTGGCAAGCTATGTGATTGTCTGAAAAAATGGCGATCGCAAAAGTTCTCAGACAAAATATATATCTGTATTTTCTTGGAGTCAATATCATAAGAGTGTAAAACAGTGTTGATCCAAGTAGGACACTTAGTTACATGTACTAGGTTTTCATTTGGATTCACACTGTTTTAAGCGGACTTGACAAGTTCGTCCATAGCTCGTGTTTGGGTGAATCGAACATACCCGTTTTCAAAGTTAAAACGTAGCTATGCTACGTTTTAACTATGAAACACGGGTATGTTCGAATAACACCAGCAGGAGCTATTATAATTAAACTCAACAGGTATTAAGGTTCAGCTGAAGATTACAGTGGAAAACGTGTTATTCTTTCCCAATAAACGCGTTTATGCTAAAACTATTATTTGCAGTGCAAACAGTTTGGAGCCAGATCAGACGCCGGGTAACCCAGCGTCTGATCAAGCTCCAAACTGTTTTCCACCAAGATAAACATGAAATATCAGAATTGTCCAAAAGTTGTTCTTTTCTACGTTTTAGTGTTTTGCGATTGCGTACGTTTGCGTTTAAACGGGAAAGAATAACAGATTCTCCACTGTATAAAACGTCCCTAGAGAACAGCAGAAAATACATGTATGATATAAGCTTAGCAGAAGGTTCAATTGGCTACAAACGACAAGGAGTACAACTTCTTGTTATGTTCTTACAAGCACGTCTAAACTAATGGCAAAAACTAATTTAAACGACCACTTATTGTACTTTTAGGACAAATGGTATTTTAATGCAGAAAATGAAATATCTTTTATAATGTTCGTAAAAGATGAATATGTTTCAGGTTACCATTCAAAAGAAATTACGTGCAAAATGATTAGATTGACTATCAAGAACGACAGATATTTGGAAAATACTAGTTTGTATGTGTTTTATTTGAGTGTAAAACTTTTCAGAGACTGCTCAGAAGCCGAGTTTCTGAAGGTTTTGTTTAATGGTCTGCTAGTTGACCCGTTGTAATGTACACAAATAACAGCATATCGTTACCCCTGCTTTATATGCCTCCTATTTTGTTTCGAACAGTCATACATTGTACCTTAATTTTGTGTCATAAAATTGATATATGAAATTGATATAATACGGGTACTACATGTACATGTACATGTAATATACGAAGGCGTAGAATGTATAAATTAACATCTATGATAAAATCTAATCTGATTGTTATATTAATATATACATAATTGCACGCACACTCTGCATCTGTACTAGTTTTTATCTCGATGAAACATATAATAACTAAATCGTGTGACATACAACTTATGTTTTGGTAATATAATTGCTACACGTACTATATGAGTGTATACGTTTTGTATATTGGTATAGTCATCTATAATAATAAATAATGTTATTACAGTGGAGCATATGTTATTCTTTCCCGTTTAAACGCAAACGTACGCAAACGCAAAGCACTAAAACGTAGAAAAGTACAACTTTTGGACAATTCTGATAGTTCATGTTTATCTTGGTGGCAAACAGTTTGGAGCCTTATCAGACGCCGGGTTACCCGGCGTCTGATCTGGCTCCAAACTGTTTGCACTGCAAATAATAGGTTTAGCGTAAACGCGTTTATTGGGAAAGAATAACACATTCTCCACTGTTTGCATAATTATACGAACTAGTTTCACATTCTGTTTTGTGGGAGTCAAACAAGAAAGACAACTTTAATTATTTTCGACATATTGTGATGAAGATGTCGCAAGGTATAATATAAGTTTACATGTAGGACTATGTATATTCATGAGTTCGACATTTTTGTTTTTGTATTGATCGTCAGGGATGTTTGAGTTTATTTTAATTCTCCGCACTAGTGTGTTGTGCTATATACATGTATGTACATGTGTGGTTTTTTTTTTACCTGGCATATTCTACTTCAAGTCATGTGCATATGTTTTGATGTATTTCCTCATCGGCTTTTAAGCATAATGGAAATATTTTGAATAAAACTTATCGAACTTATTAAACTTATTATTGAAGATGAGCCTACTTGTCAAGCTTAATACGGCTCTTCGGCACCTGATTGTAAATACGGGTAAAATAATCGCCTCAATGCAAACGATCCAGACTGATTCCAGACTTATAACGACCAAATCCTAGTAGGTAGTCCTTTCATTTCTATAAGAGTCAGCTACGGTTAACTGTGCAGCTTTAATCACGTACAGTGGAGAATCTGTTATTATTTCCCGTTTAAACGCAAACGTACGTAAACGCAAAGCACTAAAACGTAGAAAAAAACAACTTTTGGACAATTCTGATAATTCTTGTTTATCTTGGTGGCAAACAGTTTGGAGCCTGATCAGACGCTGGGTTACCCGGCGTCTGATCTGGCTCCAAACTGTTTGCACTGCAAATAATAGTTTTAGCGTAAACGCGTTTATTGGGAAAGAATAGCAGATTCTCCACTGTATTAACCCAATGCCTGCTGCTCGCGACTTTATTGATTTTTGCAAACAGTTTGGATTCAGATCAGACGCCATATAACTCGGCATCTGATCTGGTTCTAAACTGTTTGACACTCATTTTAAGGTTTCTTTACTTAAAAAAAGTATAATTCTAACTTTAATAAATTTTGTAGACGACAATGTGGTTGCCGACGATATCAACGCAGGATAACGGTTAACTCCGTCACTACAATGCCATTGTCTACTTACAAATAGTCGTCGATGTTTCATTTTGTTTTCAGGTTGAAGGGTTCGGCATTTGAATGGATGCACTGATATGAATGTCAAATCGTTTGGATCCAAGTTACTCGGCATCTGAACTGAATCCAAACTGTTTGTAAACGCAATTAAAGTAAGGCTTGACAGTAAAAGGGTTGATATTTTGCTTGAACCCATAAATATTGAATCTAAAAGAGAGTCTGCAACTAAGCGCATTGTTTGAACGGCTTTATGCTAGCTACCTATGGCGTAAAGGGATTTAACAGTGTGACTCTTAAATCTCCAAATAGCGGGGAACTGGCCAATAAGAGCAAAAGGATATAGAGCTCTGTAGTGAGTCGTTGTTTATCGATTTTGTATTAACGAATATGTTGGTATCAAACTATGCGCGACGTTGTTATTTTAGAAAACAATTTGGATCCAGATGTGACGCTTAATAAGTCGTCGCTTGATCAGTTTCGGAACTATTTGAGTTTTTTTAACTATTTGAACTCCGCAACAAATGGCACGGACACTAATATGGATTCATCTCGCTGAAAACAGTTCTCAAGCAGTCTTTCATCATAGTAAGAATAAAACAATTCACCCCTAGAACATTTCATAGACAAGTCTAGTTTCCTATTTCCATTTATGACATTTTATGGCTGTGGTCCGCAATTCATTTCAAAAGGGCAAACAGTGCAAACCCTGATCAGGCGGCTCCTTTAGGAGTCCCCTGAACTGGGTCTACCCTGTTTGCATCGGAAATCTGTATTCTATCAACAGGTAAAGTGGGGAAACGCTTTTTTCCCCCATTAATGCGTTTACGCTGAAACACTTTTTTCTAAAATGCAACAATATGGAGCCAGATCAGAGGCTTGGTAACTCGGTGTCTGGTCAGGCTTCAAACTTGCTGCCACTCAGATGAAAAATAGATAGTCAGAATTGTCAAAAACAATTATTTCTTCATTTAATTGCGTTGGGGTTTGCGTATAGTTTGCGTTTAAACGGGAAAGAATGACGTCTTCTTCACTGTAAACTGTATGTGTCTGACAAACATAATCGACACAAGGGTTGAATGTGTTTACACAGGACACTATTAACAGACATATCCCTTTAACTGCCGGTAATACGTAATAAAACGTCCAGCATATTCACTGCCATAATATCGTCTGCTCGCAAAAAGATCGTCTGCTTCTCTTTCTAATTGTTTTAGAAAGTTTGGATCACACAGATTGGGACCATGCTCGTTGCTCACAGGCTGAAGACTCCAAAGTGTTTGTCACTCAGATAACAAATAATCGGTAACGATTTCAAAACCCTATCATTATCTAAGGTTGTCAGCATAGCGTTTTGTTTAACCCTGTTGTGCCTATCGTCATATAAAGATATACTATGTACATGTATAGGCAAACAGTGTAGACTCTGACCAGACGACGCATAATGCGGCGTCTGATCTGAGTCCACACTGTTTGCTGATAGGAATTTAAATATAACACAAAACAAAAAGAAGATTTAGACAAGGCACCCCTTACATAAAAAATTGACTAGTTCAATATATAAGCATGGAAAAATCAATAGGGCGCAAACATGTTAAACGGACAAAAATAATGTCCTCACTTCTGAACCTCATCATTATATAAAAATGTAAAAAAAATGTTATATTAAAATCAGAAGCTCTTTAATGAGTCTTATTCTGGTATAGTGGAGAAAACGTTATTCTTTCCCAATAAAAGCGTTTACGCTTAAACTATAATTTGCAGTGCACACAGTTTGGAGCCAGATCAGACGCCGGGTAACCCGGCGTCTGATCAGGCTCCAAACTGTTTGCCACCAAGATAAATATGAATTATCAGAATTGTCAAAAAGTTGTACTTTTCTACGTTTTAGTGTTTTGCGTTTGCGTACGTTTGCGTTTATACGGGAAAGAATAACACATTCTCCAGTGTACATGTACAATATGGCCTTACTTGTCATTAACACTATTCCAGGAAAAAACTACAAAACACAATTCCTTACCGACTACTAAATGGAGCTTAGTATTGGTCCTTTACTCATTCACCCTGACACTTTTAACAAAACATTCAAGTTTCCAATTAAGTAAAGTATAGTTTTGCCTATTCGGGGTATATTTACAAAGTATTTCAGAATGACACACAGCGCATATACTGATTAGAGGGTTATTATTCGCATAGGACAAGTATACAATTGCAAATGTACGCCGTTTGTAAATGCCGAGTAAAACCGTCGCTGGATGTGTCAAGGTATGCTGCTACATGTAATTAGAGCAATATGACAGAAAAGCAGAAAGCTAAATTAGAGACTTAATTCTTTTTATTAATTTTAATACTGCTCAAACATATGACCTGCATTTTATACCATTAATCAGTCGTCTTTATACATGTAGTTGTCGTTATAGAGGAGTTACATGTATGCTTTTCTATTTAAATTGTAAACCTTATCCTGCCAATCGCGACTTTACTGGTACTGTAAACAGTTTGGATCAAGATAAGACTGTAAGTAACGTGGCGCCTGGTTTGGATCAAAATTGTTTTAAAACCGTCTTTATTTCCTTCTACGACGTATTAACCCATTTTGGCGCCAAATTATTCAGAAAAGTTGTACCCCATCGTCGCTTTGTTCGTCGTCTGCTTCAGTATTGTTATCTTCAAGAACTTTTAAAGTTAGATATAAGGTGGTTTGACTTCAAAAATATCGATAAGAGCGTCAAACAGTTTGGATCTTTATCAGACGCCGCGTCATGCGGCGTCTGATCTGGATCCAAACTGTTTGCTAAGTCGACTGTATGCGGCTAAGGCATCGAAAGGATTAAAATACAAAAACGTTAATTTGACAAATGTTATAGACAACAATTACAAAAGCAGATGGTACATTGTACATGTACGACAGGATAAGAGTTAAAATTGATCATAAATAATGATTACAATTGAAACGTAATACAATATCAAACCGAGAAAGAATTTTAATGATCCTTCTTCAGATATATACCAAAGTATTAAATTGCAATAACTATAGAGAATACTGTCGTATAATAGGAAATTTCTTGTCGAGAAATGTCAGACATGGGACTAATGAACACTATAATTGCAAGGAATTAGAATTCTGAGCAGCCTTTGTCAAAACCTACCTCCCATTATCGTTTGTCATTTCATGGATTTTGTCTATATTATAAGACAAATTAAAAAGCGTTGGTTTTTATTTTGTTGTTTGTCAAAGTAAAGCAATTTGTTTCAATAGTTCCCCTGTACAGTGGAGAATCTGTTATTCTTTCCCGTTTAAACGCAAACGTACGCAAACGCAAAGCACTAAAACGTAGAAAAGAACAACGGGAAATAATAACGTATTCTTCACTGTATGTCTTCTGCAACAATTACCAAAGTTCATTAAAAGCATTCAGTTTCAGAAAATGTAACCAGAGCATCAACAACTTTGGATCAAAATGAGACGCCGAGTTACCCATGCGTCTCATCTGGATCCAAACTGTTTCTAACGGTTATCTTATGTTCGCCCACAGATTGCAGAAGATAAGGTGTGTCTGGAATAACATTTAGTAAAGTATGCCTCTCTTGAACAACACTGTTGTCTTATCGGCTTACTCTTACATGTATCTTCCTTGACCATTAGAACAATCTACGAGTGGAAAAGGATTTAACAATACGCTAAAGTTAAAATGATTTACCCTTTACGTAATGTTTGGCAATTTTATTTCACGACAAGCGGTCCGTCTAACATTGTGCTGGGGCCCGTCTTACGAAACGTTGTACATGTACTACAAATAGTAAGTCAGTTTATAAAAAACTTATTTTTTATTTATTTCTCTTTTTAATCCTGTCTTGAAAAGAAGATTCCACAGAAATGTCACAAAACCAGATTAGATGGAGTTATCAGAAATAGATGTATTTTAAAGTTTTGACTTACGATCATTTTTGTCGTACAATGTTTCGTAAGACGGGCCCCTGGTATACTAGTGTCGCGTTGTTCTCCGTTAGAAAGTTAGATTACGGTGGATATTCAACTGACATACATTCTCAGTTGTTCTTATAGTGAGAAAGAGGTTATTAACGCGTCTGTGCCTAACATGTAAGCACAATGCAAAAGGTTGGAGCAAGACCAGGGCCTAAATAACCTGGTACATGTATCTGGTAAGACATCAAATCTGTTTTCCAATCATATTCTGCATACATGTATCAGTGCATTGCGGTAGCGGTACAGTGGAGAATCTGTTATTCTTTCCCGTTTAAACGCAAACGTACGCAAACGCAAAACACTAAAACGTAGAAAAGTACAACTTTTTGAAAATTCTGATAATTCATATTTATCTTGGTGGCAAACAGTTTGGAGCCTGATCAGACGCCGGGTTACCCGGCGTCTGATCTGGCTCCAAACTGTTTGCACTGCAACTTTTAGTTTTAGCGTAAACGCGTTTATTGGGAACGAATAACGTTTTCTCCACTGTACATATTTTGCATCGGGGATAATTTCCTCACAGTGATTTATCGTTTGCTTAAAGGACTGGTGGAATCCCCAAGACAAAAGACTGATGCTAGCCAAAACATCAATAGACTTTGTGTCGAGAACAACGATAATGTGTTAAACGACCATTGGGAAAGATACATCAATCGGGGGGTGGCAAAATATCGAACACGACCAACATGGCTCAATTATCACAGGTCATTTACATTTCAGAGTATAAAATTGATACATGTATATTAATCCTGTATGCTCAAATAATTTGGGAGAGTTTTACCCGTTCACCGCTTTCGTGTCGTCTTCTTCAGTATTTCTGTCTGCAATACACGTTTCAAAGTTAGATTTAAGGTTGTATCACTTAATTAATATCGATAAGAATGTCAAACAAATTGGGTCTTGATCAGACGCGGCGTCTGATCAAGATCCAAACTTTTGAAAACGCGCTTAAAGGCGCCATTGAGAGTTAAAGGGGTTAAACACATAATCTACATTGTAAATAGTTAAGTTAGATAAGAAACCGGATAATTCAGAATTTATCAATATTTCTACTTGTCACATCCTTCATTTATTTAATTGCGTTTGCGATTAATTGATAAGAAAATAATGTTATGTAAAGTAATAATATATGCTACACTGTTAATTGTGGTCCTTTCATGCAATGCAATATATAATTTAGAAGCAGAAATCTTTGGTCGACAGTAAATACTGGTGTGTTACTTTTCTAATCAAACATCATAAATATACACTTTCTCAGGCTTCAACATTTATCTCAGATACGACCACTCTAAAAGAGGAAAGTGACATTATACATGATAAGTGACAGCCTAAAGCAATATAACGTAAAAATAAAGCTTTCTGTTTTACGCTCACCTTGCTTTAACCAGTCACCTGCCTTAAATACCTGATAATCAACACAATTAAAATGTCGAAATAGAGTGTCATTTTATTTGCCATTATAGAAAGTAGCTTTTAAAATTCAAAATAAGAGAACAATGAGTCGATAGGGAACGCATTATTAAACATTTTACCAAAATACTAAATGATTCAATGTTTGTAGTATAAACCATTACGCCATAACCGATTTCTAGTTTTGAAGGAAGCTGATCATTAAAGCAGGTCGAAAGTAAAGCAAAATGCGCATTAAGGCACATTCGGTTTTTATTTCAGTCTGCTTTAAGCTACCATGTACTAGGAAATAGAAACAGACAAGGAGGACAACTATGAAAGAAATGTAACATGTGACAACATATGGCAGTATGGGCCACTGAGACTAAACTTTCTCCTGAGATAGTGTTTGATCTACTACCCATCCTGTATAATATACACAGATGGGGTAGTATTGACGCAAAACATCAATCTGAGCGGTAAATTCTGCACACGTTAGCATGTCTTGTGCACTTGCAAGTCCCACATTCTTTACCCAAGGACAGACAGATGATACATCTCTAAGGAAAGTACATGTAGCAACTGTTATGGAAAAAGCGAAAACGATACAGACATAAAAGAAACTTGCATCACCTAGCATACATTTTGTTGGAGAAGGAGAGATTATTCTACAACACATAAAACAAAAGACTTGGATATAGTTAGTGATTGGTTAGTTGATAACAAACTTTCTCTTCATCTCGGTAAGACTGAGTCAATCCTATTTGGTTCTAGACCTAAATTAAGATCTCAATCACATTTAGATATAATTTGTAATGGTCAATATATTAATTCTTCTACCTCTGTAAAGTATTTAGGTGCCATTTTAGACCAATTCTTATCTTGTGAGGCAATTGCCAGATCAGTTATTGCTAAGGCAAACAGTAGACTGAAGTTTTTGTACAGAAAAAGCCATTATTTAAATTTGCACACTAGAAAACTATTGGTCATGGCACTTATTCAATGTCACTTTGATTACGCTTGCTGTTTTTGGTACCCAGCTCTTACTCAAAACTTGAAAAACAGACTTCAAACAACTCAAAATAAATTAATCCGTTTTGTTTTAAACTTAGATGCTAGGGAACACATAGACACTAATCATTTTAAATACCTCAACTGGTTGCCAGTATCAAAAAGAGTTGATCAAATAACCCTTTCACATGTGTATAATATTTCAAAAGGCACTGCTCCTATATATCTTGGTGATTATTTTATTCCTTTAAGCTCTGTGCACAAGCGCTGTACAAGGTCAAACATGACAGCCATTTCCGTTCAAGAGGATTCGTTTTCTTTTACATTTACTGATAATGGACGCTATGCCATTCCTAGAGTCAACAACTTTGGTAAGAAGTCATTTCTTTTCAGAGGTGTTCACTTGTGGAATGGTCTTCCTCAGAATTTAAGAGTGAGTAAATCTTCCACTCAATTTAGATTTGATGTCAAAAACTTCTTGTTAGCTAAAGAATAAGTTCTTTACTTGATAAGTTTTATTCATTTGCCTTCTGATATATCTGTGTTAATTAAGATAGGTTTGTTTCATTTTATCATTATTCTTATGATTTGTTTCTGACACTCTGCTGCGTTAATTTGTGAACATGGTCTAGTCATTCTGAAATTGACTAACTTTCAGCTTCTGTGATACTATAATTTAATATACTATCTGTGATATTTATTTATAATAATTTACCGTGACTCTCTGTGTCTTGCCACTAGAATCAAGGACCACAATGGAAATAAGGAAAATAGTTTTCCTTTTTTGTGATATCCTTGGTTTCTAGTGCGCATTACATGGTTCTTGTATGTTTTGCTTTAATTATGCTTTGCCATGTTATGTACACTTTTTACCGAAATAAATCTATCTATCTATCTAAGAAACTGGCATCTTCCCACACCTTCAAACGAACCATTGCAGATAATCGAGGTCATAGTAAGTGCTTCCGGACATTGTGCATACAAATCAGCGACCAGACATTGTTCTATGGTTAAAACGGGATAAAAAGATTGTCATGGTCGAACTGACAATGCGGAAACGACATGTGACGAGGAATTTAAAAAAATATTTATCTATAACACAGTGCTACAAGTACAAGGGCTCTGCCAGAAACGAGGATGGAGAGAACCTGTCTTTTCTCCATAGAATTAGGTCCAGGGGCCCATTTCATAAACTTCGTACGACAAATGATGTCGTAAGTCAGATTATAAAAGTCTCAATTATTTTTTTTTTATCCATTTAATCCTCTCTTGTGACATCTCTTTGGAATCGGCTTTAAAAAGACGATTCCGAAGAGATGTCACAAGATAGGATTATATAGAGAAAACCGAAATTAAATGTATTTTAAAGTTTTGACTTACGACCGTAGTACAAAATTTAATTAAACGGGCATCAGAGGATTCACTTCACAATCACTGTCGATGCATATTGCCACTGCCACATGTTAAATATGTAGTCTCTATGCATTGTTGATGTTCAAAACAGAATGTTGTTGAGTTGATATTTTCCACACTTAACATCTTTATGCTAACGAAGAGAAGCCAAGTACCTCGACATATACTCATACTCCAAATCCTTCTGAATACAAGTAATTAACTGCTATCATTATAAAAATCTTTTTTTTACACTTTATTTAATTGCATTGAGGTATATTTTCGCTTAAACGGAAACAAATAATAGCTCTCTTCCGATTTTAGCATGTCGTGTGGCATAAATGGACAATTAGGTATGATGGTAATACGCTTTTGTTGTAGACATTACGGGTCCACTAACAATTCAATTCTTGAACTCTAACACACTGATAAACAACATGCCGACACAACGTGAGTATTATATATACTCAACAAAATAATTAAAGGAGCAAAGGTATAAATTCATATATCTTTTTAAAAAATGCAAACATTTTCAAGTTAAAAGAGTTAATGCGTGTTTAGATGCTTTAGAATAAACAAATTAAGAAAAAAACGTCACTATGTGCAAAAATGGTCATGGTTGAATGAATTGAAGCGGACAAGTATCAAAAACACGGCTTTTAACGTCCACTGGATTTTTGCACGATGTTTCTGCCTATTCTTCAATTAATCGTTTTATAGTTGTTTTCATTATATCGAGTGCATATTTGTGTCTAAAGCAAAAAAAGATTGCATGTTGGTACAAAATTTGAAAACCAAGCCCCTAAAGACGTCATTTGTCGTTTTCCAACGTCATGTTGCGACGGAGTTTTACGTTAGCAAGGGTGTCGTCGACAGGTTGTGGAAGTTGTACCTGGACACTGGAATGGTTAATTGGAGATCATGTCAAGGTCGTTTGCAGGTCATATTTGAGGTAAAGGACCGACGTTGTTACTTATGGCATGACGTCAACGGCTCAATTCCCTCGATAAGCTTAATAGTGTTTATAAACAGACGTGTGGTTACAGAATTTCTGTTCAAGTCGTCGGGAATAGACTTCATGCTGCAAACCTATGGGCTAGAAGACCTGTCGTGTGACCGGCCTTGACCCCACACAACCGAAAACGTCATCCATTGTTTTGCGAGAAACCATGCCATTTGAACGTTTACGTTTTCGCAACGTATTGTGGACTAGTGCGTCAAATTTCTTTTTGGATTTAAATGATGACTGCAGACGAATGTAAAGACAGCGATATAAATGTTTCTTCGACTGTTATGTGGCAGAGCATGACGGACTCAGAAAGGGGTCAGGGCTCCTATGGGTGGGCATATCGTACAACGGTTGCACGGACCTTTGCGTCATTAGGAACTGGACTCTGATTAGTTCGGGGTACAGGGACGAGACCCTAGACGCTATTGCACGCGCTGAAGCTGGATCTTTGGGTGCAGGCTTCATCCCGACAGACGACAAAGCTCGTCCGTACAGAGCACGTATGGTAGACCAGTACTTGAAACACAAGGGCATGGGACAGATGGACTGGCCAGCAAGGTCAATACACTTCGGTCACATTGAGGATGCTTAGGACATGCGGCAACGCCGGATATCCGGTCGAGATCGTCACCTTAGAGGCTAACAGATATGCTTATTGAAGAATGGCACAGAATGCCCAATGCACATATCCTTAAGCATATTCTCCGATTTTCCTGTAGATGCAAGGAAGTGATTAATGCACGTGGTGAACACATATGATACTAGCTGTAATTTAAGAGAAGAGCCTAAAAGCTGGGTCTCTTGGTTAAGTTGTTCGTTACCCCACCCACATAGTCTGGCACACGGGTATTTTAGGCTGGTTGTGTTTGAAGGGGAACTGCGATTTTCATTTCTACTTTTCGAAATACATTTATACTCTAAAACAAAGATAACATGTAGTTTTACATGAAACTGTTAAAAACATATTGTACAAACTTATTTTTATATATTGGGCCTACCAAATATATTTGCCCCTTTAATTATTTTGTTGAGTATATATCAGGATCAAAACTGTTTGCAAATGCGCTTTTTGACTTCATTGTGATAGTGTTAAGCTTATAAATAGTTCCAGAAATGTCGTGTTAAGCAGGATAAAGGGTTACACAAAATTGTGAAACTCGTAAACAACGTCAAAAGCTAATAAATGACAAGAGATTGTCTGTCATATTTTTCAATACCTATTAGATAATTTTCCAATACATACTTATCACAGTATAATACGGTGTTTACAAACCAAAGCGTTATCCCATGCAGTGTCATGACGTCATCTGCTTTAAACAATCACCGACTGCGCTTGTTTCTCAGGTTTGACATTTAGGTATTTTGACTAAAGAAAAAATTGACTGAGTCTCAAACAGTGTAGATCCTGATCAGACACCGTGTAACACGTCGTCTGATATGGATGCAAACTGTCTGCAGATACCCATAAGACCCGGGGTTAGGTAGTGAAGGATAACATCAAACAGTGAAGAAAACGTTATTTTTCCCATTTAAACGCAAAGGAAACGCAAACGCAACTAAGTAAAATTTAGAAAATGACAACATTTTGATAATTCGAAGTTTTCATTTTTTTACCCGGCGTCTGATCTGGCTACAAACTGTTTGCATTGAAAATAATTTATTAAGATATAATACCGAAACTTTCTGTACGCTATGTTATGGTTGTCTTCAAATGTTGCTGTCTCCAAAATTATATAGGTTGATATATCAGCAATGTGTACATGTACCAGTATAATCATCTAATGGTCAAACAGTAAAATCTAGATGAGACCACCAGTTAATCGGCGTGTCAAATGGGTTCCAACTATTTGCAAATGAAAAACAAGTGTCTGCAGCTTTCAGAATGTACAGTGGAGAATCTGTTATTCGTTCCCGTTTAAACGCAAACGTACGCAAACGCAAAGCACTAAAACGTAGAAAAGAACAACTTTTGGACAATTCTGATAATTCTTGTTTATCTTGGTGGCAAACAGTTTGGAGACTGATCAGACGCCGGGTAACCCGGCGTCTGATCTGGCTCCAAACTGTTTGCACTGCAAATAATAGTTTTAGCGTAAACGCGTTTATTGGGAAAGAATAACAGATTCTCCACTGTAACACTGTACAGCCAAGTTAGCGTTTGCTTCAAGCAGCAGTCTGTTCCTTTAAGTTAATGTCTCATTTTAGACAGATTCGAGATAATATAGATACAATGCAATTGACAATCAGTTTGGATAATAATAAGAACCCCAATGGTTATCTGTATGATGAGGATCTAGCATGTTTGCAAATGTCCTAAATAGCGGCGTTGACGTTTCTAGAGATAGTCCAATTATTCCACTACCGTTTTATATTCTTCATTGATATTGTCGCATACATTGCCTTTCTTTGTATCAATAACGCTTATTGATATTTGACGGAGTGAACATCAATACAAATGTTTAAAGTATCTGTCTTAAACAGACGTGGAGTTTTTCAATGTCTGGTCTAGTCTTTCTGAATGTCGGAGTTTAAGATGTCGTCTGTCATGCAAACGTTTTAGTCTTCTTCATTTCTTATCTAGCAGATTGTAGCTGAAAGCAGTCTGAAAGCTATCAGATTGTAGCTGAAAGCAGTCTGAAAGTAAAGCTTAACCTGCTTCAAGTGGTTACCTATCTTCCAAACCAGAAACATGCTATAGGATTATCGAAAAGACCCTTTATGTTATCGATCGTCTTTTACAAACCTTGTCTATTCCTTGTAACTGGATCATTTTGTGAAATATATAAATAAAATGTACTTACATGATAGTATATAATAAAACTTATAGCTCAAGCAATGTCAGAATGGATCGAAATAGGAGTTTCCTAAGACACTATCAAGATTTGGTTCACCTACACATATATAGTTGACTTGCAAATGATATTGATTGGAACATGTTTTGTTTCACTTATAAATATTTCAAGAGTGTAAACGAGCTACGCTCATATCTGTAGCTTTGACATTGGGACAATTATGCAAATTCGTGGCTTTGTTTATGTACATGTACATATATTGTTAAAAAGTCAATATTCGTTACAGAATCATATCATAATACAGTTACCCCTCTCTACAGCGACACCTAATGGAAGACACAGAGTGTGTGTTGTTCGGAGGGAGTCGTTATAGGGAGGGAACATTAAGATTTTGTTTACATTTTCAAACAGTTTGATTCCATATCAGACGCCGTCGTCATCATATGTATTATATCTATATATCCACTTAAATGTAACTTGAGAAGACCAGCAGACGACAAGTTTTAAGCAAACGATATTGTAGCAGTAACAACGTTAAACTTAATTGTTCTGTTTAAGGAACTGCAGCATGTGTCGTTGTCAGGAGTGAGTCGTTGTTTGGAGGGTCTTTGTAGGGAGGGAACACTATAATATATAATGTTGTTGTGTTTTTTACGCATGTCGTCGATCTAAATATTTCTATTTACATAAATGAGACATGCTTTATTGCGACATTCCTATATCTATTTTCTCCGATATCCATGATATGTATTTCTATTTCTATTTATTACTTCTACGCCATTAATTCTGATGATTATGAGAAGGGGCACTTTTTAGGTGCATCATTGGGACTGTACCCGGCCGGTCACTTTATCCTGACACCGACGAACCAGTCGTAATGCTAACCCGAAATCCTGAGCGTCAAGGAGGGAAGCCATTACTACCAATTTTCAAGTCTTTGGTTTGACCCGGCCGGGGATTGAACCCGCAACCTCCCGCACTGCAAGCGGACGCTCTATCATTGAGCTATACAGACGAGCAAATAACACTAACATAAAACAATCCGTTTAACCTGATCAGACACCGGGCAAATGTAAGTCTTGAATATGTAAAGGCTGAAGTACATGTATGTGTGCCACTTAGATTTAAACAAACTTAAAAGGTCTACATTTTCTTGCAATTAGAGCGAGTGTCGTTTCGTTAAAACGAGAAAGAATACCACTTTCTCCACTGCCAAATGATTGCAAAGCTTATATTTCAACGACGGCTTACAAACTAATTTCGTTTAACAAACTGGATCAAATTTGCTTGCAAATATCTATACTCGGGATAATGAATAGCAGTTTAAAAATCAATCTCAGTTTGGCGTTTAATTAAAATCACTTCTGTTTACAAATGTGAGGGCAGTCTTGTTTTGAAAGGAAAAATATTAAAGGGGGATGCTCACGATGCCGTATTACTTTTTTACTCGACAACCCTACTTAAATTATACAGTATACAGTGGAGAAAACGTTATTCTTTCCCAATAAACGCGTTTACGCTAAAACTATAATTTACAGTGCAAACAGTTTGGAGACAGATCAGACGCCGGGTAACCCGGCGTCTGATCAGGCTCCAAACTGTTTGCCACCAAGATAAATATGAATTATCAGAATTGTCCAAAAATTGTACTTTTCTACGTTTTAGTGTTTTGCGTTTGCGTACGTTTGCGTTTAAACGGGAAAGAATAACAGATTCTCCACTGTACATGGTATATTCAGCAAAATAAGTTTAGTAATACATGTACATTAAAAATGCAAACCACGTTTGTGTAGTACAAATTATCACTCATATTGCATAATGACATAAATAACGGAACGTCACTGAACAGAGAGCGATACATGTATCCACTGTGCTTTAAATATCTGTGTATAGGGAGGTAACTCCCCTTGTTTTGCATCTGCTTTACTGGTAATAAGACAGGTCAGACATGTTTTTCACAAACAACTACATTAATTTTGGAAAAGTAGTCCGGAACAGAAATCCAGCATTTAGGAAAATTATTCTTTAGAACCGTGTATAGAATCGGCCGTTTCAAATTATCTCCTATTGCATTGAAAAAAGGGTAAACTGTGAACAAATACTACTTAAAAACAACGTATTCAAACCGATGTTTCTCAATGCATGTCCGTTGAACATGCACCTTACTTTATTTTCTGCTGTTCCATATTTCTTAAGAATTATTTTCAAGACCTACACAAAACTGGGAGTGTTGTTGATGGAAAATCCGACGTTAAACAGCTATTGAAACTTTTTTCGATCAGTATGACTAATGTAAGCGTGTCTTCTATCTGTAAAAATATAAATATTAACAATGCATTCCGTTAAGTTAAGTTCATTTACATAACTCTGACTGTTCTGACAAGACATATTGATCATAAATGTTCAATGGATAAAACATTATTCGTTCAAATACACACATTTATGCTAAAACTCTTATGTTCATTAAAACAATTTTGAACCAGATGAAATGCAGAGAAACCCGGAGTCTGATTAGGCACCAAACGGTCTGCCACCAAGAAAAAAGTGTTTCCTTAAATATTTAGAGAAACTGTTATTTTCTACATTTCAATGCAATGTGTTTTCGTTTTATTTTATTTGAAGTGGAAATAATATCGTCGTCTCCTCAGTATGCACATGCGATGCAATTATAATGTAAAGAGACAGATATCTAAACTATTGAAGAACGTATGCTTATATGAAAATCTTTAATACTAGATTCATTAACATAAATTCCATATAGACATAAATTTCATATAGACATTGTTGTGTGAGAAAGGAACTCATCAATATAACATATATGTACAGTGTGATAGAGTAGCTTGAATATTGTCGTTTGCGTTCATTCATGAGAAATGAGTGTCAGTCAATTTAAATCTCAAACATACGCCGTTTAACTTATGCATAACACTGGTTTGTATATTTTAGGAAAGTCGAGCTTTCTAATGACTGATTTAACCATGACACAGGGATAACAGTTGACACAAACCAGACAGTGCATCTGGTTTGACTTAACAGACGCAATTAGCTTAGCCCGTTCACTGCAAAGGCCGACACCTTTGATATTTGCGAACAGTTTGGCCCCTGATTAGACGCTACGTAATGACAAACATACAGTGGAGAATCTGTTATTCTTTCCCAATAAACGCGTTTACGCTAAAACTATTATTTGCAGTGCAAACAGTTTGGAGCCAGATCAGACGCCAGGCTCCAAACTGTTTGCTACCAAGATAAACAAGAATTATCAGAATTGTCCAAAAGTTGTTCTTTTCTACGTTTTAGTGATTTGCGTTTGCGTACGTTTGCGTTTAAACGGGAAAGAATAACAGATTCTCCACTGTACATATCAATGTTCATAAATTCAAAATACGAAAGGCGAAACCTTGACGAAGACGATGTCATGAAAGAAACCGTGCTAGACGGATTATTACGTCATAATGGCAGCAAAAGGGTTTCTTACCTTATCTACTGGAAGTTACCCTATCTGCTGATTCGTTGTAACAATAACTAACACTTTGCAAACATATTCGACCTATTATTTCAAGACAGTCTCCTGTTCCAGTGGAGTCGCGTATTCAATCTACATTTAAGTGTAACATGTTCACAAGGAAACCATTACTGCATGAACGGGTGTCAAATAATTAGAATCCGTCAAGACAACAGTTACTATACGTGCTATTCAGACAAGGCCTATTAGTGAAAGAGATAAAGTCTTATCTACAACTTCTTAATTGTGTCGTCTGCATGTTGACTAACATGTTGCATAACACAGCGTCTGATCAGGATCCAATTTGTTTGACAGTCATTGTTTATTTCTTAATTCAAATAATGCAATTGGGAAACCTGCATAAAACAATTTTATCTCGGAAATCCATTTTTAAAATTATTTGGCTAATTTCTGGATAATACATCCAAATGTTTTACTTTTTTGGTTAACTCTACATAATGAAAATGTTTATAAGCTTCATTGTCTTTCTTGGTAGTTCAGTTGGTAGAGCGAGTGGCTAGCACCCCAAAGGCCCCGGGTTCGAGTACCAATCGATTCAAAACTTTTTTTTTCAATATACTGTCGAAACTTGAATGGTTTTTGGACTGTTTATCAACATTTCCGAAATCGGTTTGGGCCATGTTCAAATATTCTTCATTACCTTCGTTGTTATTTCAATTTTTTTGTAAAAAAAAACAACGTCTAGTTACAAACCAAACGGGGGCTTTAAAGAGCAGAGGACAGTTGTTTTAAGCTAATGACGTCATTGCAATTAAGGGGTTAAGAATATGACGACATGGTTTATAGTTTGTCATGGCCTGTACAGAAATCATCGGTTGCTCGGAATAGATTGCGATTTGGCTTTGCAGACGCACTTGTCTCAATTATCCAACCTAGAGGTTATATGTCAAATATAAACGTATATTTTATCTGTGTTCAGATTCAGTAGGAGACAAAACAGCAACAAAAATAAATGTTCTATAGGTCTACATCAATCTTTCGTCTGGAAGTTTATGTGATGCCGTCTACATAATGTATTGCAATTTCGATCCTAGGGAAAATTAAGGCTGAAAACTCCTAATAAGATTGGACCAAACTCGGCACTCTACGACTAGACAGCTAACAAGAATGATCGATCGCTCTCCGTAGTGTACTGAGTGTTCACACACATTCACGCGATCTAAATCGGGGGCCTCAACCTTAATAGTACTCCTTTTAAACGAGTGTCAATCTTTATGGAACATTATCAGACACCGAGTTACTTATAGCAATTTTCAGAAGAGTAAAATACAAATATATTAACTCAGGTCAGTGATACACTACATGTAAAACTATAAACATGAAAAATATCATTTCTATCATTTACGCCTTGAGCCAATGAAATGTTTTCAAAGAATTGGAACAGAAAAGCACATTTCAAAACGTGTCTAATAATAGTTTAAGTCCACACGTCGGCGAATAAAGATAAAATGTATGAGCTGTTTACACCATCTAAAAGTGGCTCAAAAAGACATGCTTTCTTTAGGAACTTTTCCTATCATAATCAAATAGTCTATTTGCACATACTTTGTCTCTAAGTCAGACGCCAGTCACTCTCAACGTTGAACAAATTCAGACTTTGAGATTAGTCGTTAGGGGCATTTAACGTTCTGCGCTTTGTGTAATTGTCGTCTGCAAAATTTCTAAGAATTCGTAAAAAAACAACCAGTTTAAATGCACTTTTAAAGAAGATTTCATCTACATGTCAAACGGTTTGGATCTAGACGAGATGTTTCATCTGTATCCAAACTGTTTTAAAATAAGTTCACAAAATTCAACCGCAGCGTGTAGAAGGTTAAATTGAATATATAAAAGTGACAGATAAATACAGTGCTACCTCTTTACTACAACACCACCCTATGGGAGACAAAAGTTGTGTGTGTTTTTCAAAGGGAGTTAATATAGAGAGGGAAATTGGCTAACGCGGCGTCTGATCTGGATTCAAGCTATTTGCGGTCGTCATTATACATTTTCTGTCAAAATGTCAATTATGTAACTTTGAGAAAAACAGCAGATGACAGTTTTAAACAGACGATATTGCAGTCGTGAAAAGGTTGGATAAATGGTTGTGTTTGGGGAATAGCGGCAAGCATTGTTGTAAGGATGAAATCGTTGTTCAGAGGGCCATTGTTGGGAGGGAGCACTGTATGACAAACCAGATAAAATAACGGCATATGAAAGGTTAATGCAGAGACTGGCACTTACCTTACAGGAAATGTCTATGACATTGGCCGCTGGGACATAAATTATATATGCATGTAGTAAGGTCTTAACAGACATTTTTATTACGTGCCAGTTTATATTGAAATTAAGATATAAAACTTTAAGCAAACGTGATGTAACTTGACGTTGCGAGTGTATCGCTGTGCGATTGAATAGTATAATCCTAATTGGACACAGTTGCATATTTAAGTATTGCTCATGAACAGACTCAATTAAACCGAGTCTGAAATGTTCAGTATTTGCTTTGTTTTCTGTGCTTTCAAAGGATCTCCCCTTATTCAGATGTTTATAACTTATGTCCTGATTAGCGTAAAACCTGTTTGTTACTCGTATTCTGGTTTCTTCAGTTTGGACCGTAAACCTATCACATGGTACAGCTGATAATTTAAAACCACATGCTAATGGTCGTTGGGCTCCATGTTACGTTTTACTAGAGTTCAAGCACGATGTAATTCCACAGTTGCAGTGCTTTTGTTAACTCCGCAGTACTTTGCTTGTTAAAGATTTTAATTCCTAATATATATTTTATCTTAAAATACATACTATTGATATACTTAATTACCTATAGCTATGGCATAACAAAACAAGTCTTATTAAATTGCACACTTTATAGACCTATACAAGCCGCCGTATGAAAGAGGCAGCGTCTTGGTTTGGCGCACACTGCTTGATACTCATAAGCACATTCAGTAAAATAGTGCTTAATTTTTAAGAGAGTGTATACTTTATTAAGACGCCTACTCTGAGTTGAAGGCTATGCTTGGTCTACACTGTTTGGTGTTGCATTAAGTGTGGTTTGATAGCTGCAACACAAGTGCAATAGGGTTGAAAACAAAAACAAGCCAGCTATCATCATCAGATTATAAAATCACAGCATGTCTTCGGAAATATTAACGACGTATTGCTATATTACAGTGCACTGTTTAAATATTTATAAGCCCTTTAGTCCTGGTTATGTCAAAAACAGATAAACGGATTTGGACCGAAAACCGTACTACAGTGGAGAATCTGTTATTCTTTCCCGTTTAAACGCAAACGTACGCAAACGCAAAGCACTAAAACGTAGAAAAGAACAACGTCTGGACAATTCTGATAATTCTTGTTTATCTTGGTGGCAAACAGTTTGGAGCCTGATCACACGCCGGGTTATCCGGCGTCTGATCTGGCTCCAAACTGTTTGCATTGCAAATAATAGTTTTAGCGTAAACGCGTTTATTGGGAAAGAATAACAGATTCTCCACTGTACAAGTCCATAACCTAAAGGTGGCTGTGACTAATATAGTGGGAGAAGATCCTCTTCCTTCCTAATTAACGTACTTGTGCTGACACACTTGTGCCCACTGCAAATGCATACCGATCCTTGTAATCAGAAATCGTTTCAGCCAAACATTCATGTACTAAGCCACGTTTTAAAGTTGAAATAAATCATTTTAAGACTTAAGCGAGCTAAAATGATCAAACCATCAATGGAGAAATTAGAAATATTTAGTTTAAACATATTGTATAATATATACATATTTTGATTCATACATAAATGAATATTAACATTAGGATGAGAATTCTTCTGATAATATGGTACAATTAATAATTCTGATTTACGTTTAAACTTTTATTGTATCATTTGGTCACAACTAGAATATAATATGGGAAAATGGGTAACATCATAATACTTAAAATTCAAAACCTGGAAACAGACCAGCAGGCGAAACGCTTTTGCAGAAAATACAATGAAAATAAGGATTATAGTGCAAAGTGCGTTATTGTATCCCATTTAAAGCAAAACTGTTTCAATTTGATTACTTCTTTGCAGTTAGGGAGTTTCTGTACATCGTAACGGGTAAACATTTTGGAGCCTAGTCAAAAAACAAAGTAACACATTTTCTAACCTGATTCAAGCCTGCGTGTAATGGCAATAATTGATATAGCAAAGACGCGAAAAAGACAGTATGGTTAGATATCGACTTTTTATCCTAATAGGTCATGTCAATTACTACAAAAACTAAAACGGCAATTGCTTAAAACTTAACAGATAAACTCCAAGTTACGCATCATTTACTCACGTTGTACCTGTAGATAGTACACATTTCCTACAGTGGAGAATCTGTTATTCGTTCCCGTTTAAACGCAAACGTATGCAAACGCAAAGCACTAAAACGTAGAAAAGAACAACTTTTGGACAATTCTGATAATTCTTGTTTATCTTGGTGACAAACAGTTTGGAGCCTGATCAGACGCCGGGTAACCCGGCGTCTGATCTGGCTCCAAACTGTTTGCACTGCAAATAATGGTTTTAGCGTAAACGCGTTTATTGGGGTCATTTTTTAGACATTATTATATTTGATTGGACTTTCCTTGTACATAGTCTTCTTACGAGCGTTTCATCAAATGAAAAGTACATTCCTACTTTAAAGATTAGTTCCAGCTCATCAAATGAACGATTTTGTGTGTTCAGAAGTAGATAAAGCTGGTGCGTATTGTTACCGGAAACAGAGTTCGATTATTTTCACTAATTAGCTGGGCAAATGAATGGGCTAGGGACATAGTTACAGTGGATAATCTGTTATTCTTTCCCGTTTAAACGCAAACGTACGCAAACGCAAAACACTAAAACGTAGAAAAGAACAACTTTTGGACAATTCTGATAATTCTTGTTTATCTTGGTGGCAAACAGTTTGGAGCCTGATCAGACGCCGGTTTACCCGGCGTCTGATTTGGCTCCAAACTGTTTGCACTGCAAATAATATTTGTTAGCGTAAACGCGTTTATTGGGAAAGAATAACAGATTCTCCACTGTATGTACAGTAAAAACTGCACAGTACACTCGTTAAGCGGGCGATCAACAGGCACTATACTATTCACAGAAGTCTTTAAATACATTTCAAAATGATGATGAAAGCACCTTAGTGGTTGAAATTATTTTTTGACCAATGAGAGTTGAGTATTTTGGAAAACATTTCGAGGATTAAATTTTGTAAGTCAGTTCTATCAAACACTAACCAACGACTAAACAAATTAATCCTGCGCATGTGCATTGGGGTTGATTCGCAGGTGTTTCTCTGGGTGCGGCATGTCCATTTCCTTTGACATATCTTTGTCGGTACTATTTAAAAAGGGGTTTCGGGAAGAACAAACGTTTTGTTACTTCCGATTGACGGTATAGCTCTTTGTCGGTACCAAAAAAATAATTTCAACCACTAAATTGGTTAGTGTCTATTAGTCTATTTTAACAAAAGATCAAAAGTCGCTCGGTGCCCCTCGCTTGACTTTTATGTTTTGTTAAAATCGACTGAAGGACACTAACCTATACTTAATGAACACTCTGCATGCCTTTTTCGTCTGATCTTAGCATTCTCGTATATTTCAAAACATACACACTTATTTAAAGACTGACCACTTAATGTACGACTATGGCCGCTTTGAATGCTCTTGCTAGAGAATGCCAATTATGCTTAACCAATTACCCAATAGCCTGTTTCTATTTTTTATGATAGTTGACCACTTCAAGCTGCTTTAAGCTATTATCTGCTAGAATATAGAATATATTTCTCATGATTATTTATTTGTGATAGTATACATTGAAACTATTTTCTTTAGTAGAGGAATAAATTATAGACGTAAAAATGCGTATTTATGGGGTAATGGGTTAACAGTACATTCAGCATTCATAGTTGGAAAACAAAATATTGTGCCAACAATCTCTTACAAACTGGTTCCAATATATCATTGAAAAACACTTCCAGCTAATTTACAAAACTACGGACAGTTCAACCGTTTACATCTTATTAATTTTACCCCGGTAATGAGTTTTAACACCTTCATCCAATCATTTGGGTGGCTCTTATGGTGGCATAGTTGGTCCTTTCAGTTGGAACAAATAGAGTATCCGGCGAAACACCATGTATTCAGATCAATTAACCCTTTCCCAGACCCGTGAACGAATTCGGGAAAAGTGGATGTGCTTACTGTTGTACTTTAATAATAATAATAAATAGTATACCAAGTTAAAGTCTACTTTCAGTCCGAATGACCACTCAGCCGACTGTACATATACTCCCCTGATCATTGAGCCATCTTGCCTACAATATTGACCACTGCTAACATATGGCGCAGTCAAATGCAGCTGCAGTACCGATTCAGATCTTTCACAGGTACCCATTTTGACCCCTGAGTGGAGAGGAGCAATTCGCGGTACATGTCTTGCTCACGGACATTCCTGTACATCATCGGGGATTTAGAAAAAATCCCCTAGTCAGACCGCTTGTCCGGCGGGGGATCGAACTCACGACCCCTGGTACCGTAGTCCAATGGTGTAACAGACATTCAAATGTATGATATAGGTAACGTACGTGTTCTTATTCTCCTGTTTCATTGCATGCAACATCACCATTGTTATAGAATAACAAATAGGTTTGTTTTAATGACCGCTTACCAATACTTTTTGTCGTATTTAGGTAAAAGCGTTTTACACATACATTTTATCCAATTCTTGACTTATTCGAAGCGAGTTCATTTTATATTTTAGCTATTCTTTTCAACGACTGTCAATTGACGCGCTAAGCAAAGTAAGACTGAAGACTAGACTTAAGAGAAAATCTTAAAGATGAACTGTCGTTTTATCTACAGTTTAACTTCGTTTCCGCATTATAATTATAGTGTCATAGTACCGCATTTCAAGATGAAAATGGTGCTTTGTTCAGTTTTAGCGTTGTAAAAGGAATAACCTCTTTGTACGTCAGTTCGAGTCTTTTAATTTATCAGAGCTAAATGTACATTTGGAATCATATATTGAAGCGCCATCTGCGTATACCTTGAGATACAGACGTATAAAAATTGGTCTCCAGAGTTAAATGAGAGTAAATTATATTTGATCATATTCAGTCTGATATAGATCCAATGTGCTGACAGACAGCAGTGTAGTCGCCATCGTCAATGAAAGAGGACCATCTCCTTTCCAGTCATTTTCGTATAATGTGATGGGATAAAATCACTTTCGGAGATAACCATTTCCTATTGTTAATCTAATCCTGGCAAACGTGTAATATGGGAGTCATCAGGCCAATGACAACCTATTATTTTCTTACCGTAGTCCTCCATCAATCCCCACAAGTTTGACTAAAGACCACTGTTACCGTGAAAAAGACGTTTTATTTCCCGTTAAAAGTAAACGAAACGCAAACGTATTGCGTTAAAAAGAAAACAATGGCAATTTGTCGACAATGTTTACTATCTATTTCAATCTGAGTAGCAACCATTGTGTATTTTGATCAGGCACCGGGTGCCCGGCTTTAAACTGTTTGCATAGGAAATAATTGTTTTAGCATAAACGTGTATATTGGGAAAGATTTACGATTCCCCACTGTAAAAAACTCATTCACCGCAGAAAGTGTAATGGACAATTCCTGTTTCCAATTAAGTCTAGTTCATTTATGAGTATTAAGGGTTGTTACTGTAATATATTGCAAAACGACAAATTGTCCTGTAAGAACCACCTTATCTGGGTGTACACTGCATTTTTGTATTTGCGTAGAACACGTATACTCTATTTAGGTACATTGCTTTTAAATGACGAGTATAATACGTATATGTAGATAAGGTTACAGTGTGTTAAGGCATCTATAAAGGGTAGAACGCTAAAGAAATAGCTTAAACTCAACGAACTAATGTAATTTACATACGGGTCGAAACCAGAGCAGACGCGGGGTTACTCGGAGGCTGGTCAAACATAAACTAATTGCCGATCAGATAAAAAACACACCATTATTCATTAGGTTTCCGGCAAACTGGAATAATAGCTTTTTCCCATTAAAATGGCTGTTGAAAAAATATATCCATTTATCACTTAAAAAGAATTAAAAAACATTATGGGCAATCTATGAGTAATACAGAATCTTTCACACACTATTAATTGTGTTTTACTCAATACTGTGTGTTCTGAATTTAACGCTGACTGTGTCAAAGGCTCATTTGATCTGCTGCATAAATAGGTCCTTACAACAACATTTATCTAAACATTGTACTTTTGAATATCCAATTTACATTCCAACTTCGATATCTCGAACTCGATTAACTCAAACTGTCCAATAATTCGACATATGAACTGCATTATTTCATGCTCTGTTCAGTCGAACATACCCATATTTCAAAGTTAAAACGTGGCTAAGCCATGTTTTAACATTGACATACGGGTATGTTCGATTTAACCGTGTTCGAAATATTGAAGTTCGACTGTATATAGCAGTCAGTCCCCACTATAACATGCACGACGAACTGTCCTGTTTTCACATGTAAATGCCCCAGCCATCTTATTGCTTGCAGTACAATGTCATCTGCATTTCTTTCAATTTGATTTTAATTTAAATTAGATTTTACTCTCCCCGTTTGCGAGCGACATTGTGACGCAAAACAATTCAATTTGATATGTTTCTTTGACAATTTGTATCCTGATCAAATGCTGAGGTACTTGGTGTATGATGTGTATCAAAACTGTTTACAATGTAACTCTTGTCGATATCGGCTGTCGAAGACTCACAACAGAGCGTGGTCTAAAATATAAACAACTTTCACTTTGACTGAGATAATTGGAGTTCTTACTTATTCCATTAACTTCGCCGCTAATTGCATGTACCAATGGTACCAATATTGGAATTAATGAGATTGATATTAATTGATAGTTACCCTAGTTCTAGCGCAAACCACAATATACTTGAGAGTTATGACAGAACGAACTAGACAGTAAATACTGTCTATAAACATTGGGATGAACATTCAACCTTTTGTAACCTATGGGCAATTTTATTACAACTGTTGCAAACGTTTTGGATATAGACGAGACACTGAGTTACATGTAAAAGTGTATTCGAAGTCTCATCAAGATACATGCTGAACTGTTGGGCAGCGGAAAAAAAATTCTGTCAAGTAAAGTACAATCCCTATCTTGGTGATGGTATGGATAAAAAACTATCACGCAAAAGGTAACAAGGTTTAACAGGCATTGCCGTATTGTTTGTTATCACATTGTACCCTAGCTTACAAGTCAGGCACCTGTAAAGAGTACATAAGATCATTTTTGTCCTATAAAAATAGTGTAGACTCAGATCAGAGGGATCTTGATCAAGGTTTGCACTGTTTAAAAGTTTGCAATATATTGCCAAAAAACAACCCCAAGTGATAATTAATACATGTAGATTAGATATTAGATTTAATTATTATTAACAATTTCGAATGTAAACTGGTAAATAGTTTAAAATTATCGATTCGTACAGGTAAAATATGGAATAAATTCAAAACTTACAACAAATTAGTTACTTCCTTTTTATCACCACCTCGATACTAATGCAAAAGTTAAACCCCTTGTACTGTTTGAGCTTGGATACAGGTTAAACGGCATTTGACATGGCCTATGACCAATAATTGATTTACATTGGCACTTTAGGGTGTCTGAAAATAAGGTCGTTTTGCATTGTAAGTAGTTTAGACCGTAATCGGACTTAAAAATAAAATGCCGTTTTCTAATGCATGAGCGTGTCAAACTGTTTAGGTTTAGATTCAGTTAATATATGTCTAATCTGCATCCAAACAATTGCATGTGTTGTTGTAGCTGCGCTTGGCAACAAAATGTTTAATGTTAAACATTAGCCTACATATGCTATTTTCGGTCTTAACTGTATTGAATCCGTCTCCCTATTGAATACCAATCTAAAGACAGATACTTATATTGTCAATATTGTCTCAGCCCAGATGAAGTATCCATCAACTGTCAATAAATCTAACGTCTGTTTTCTCATGACTTGCTCCTTGAAATTGCTTATTGTGTTGGCCTTGTCATGCTATGTTAAATTATCCTCAATCATCTTATCAAATTGATATTGTCAAGCTATACACACTTGGAGGAAGGCCTTCAGTAAGCGTATTGGTTTTTGTTTAGTCTAATAGCCATTACACTTGGCTAGGATTGGATGTATTAAGTGAATGGCTTTACCGGTATAAGCTTCCACGAAAAACAACATTTTACAGACCTATGATTACTGATGCGCCATTAAATAGATTATTATGCCCTAGTAATAGTGGTACAGGAAAACCTCTATGTTACGACCTCAAACTGTGTTAATTCTAGAACATTTTTATGCCATTGTTTTAACAGTGACAGGTAATTTTTGTTACCATACATTGCCTCTTCAAGGAATCATTCATTTTACACTAAGAATATTGTTTACAATCCATATACGTTGCTGTGTTGTACTAGCATGCATATAGGTTATGTACAGTACTAACCCTTATTAGATTAAATTGATAATCGCAAGCGAATTGCCATCGAATTGCCATGGAATCGGGTGCTTCAAAAGGCGAATCTTACGGTTGAATATCTTTACGCGATTTTTTTCCGAAGCGGTTGTGACAAAAATGGAATCGAACAAATTAACGAGTGTGTATTTGCGAATATTTGTGAGATACACCATTCAGGCAAATTTACCCGAGGGTAAAGTTACTATTTTGAATCGCCATCGCGAATTGCCATCAAATTACCATCAAATTGCAAGCGAATTGCCATCGAATTGCCATCGAATTGCAAAACATTGTTAATTTAATAAGGTTCAGTACTGTATATATTTTACACAAAGTATGTTCATTACAATCATTCACTGTATAACTTTGAAGTAATATCTTTCAATTACAATTGATTTGTCTACAATGCCTTGTTGTTTCAGCTAAGAAGCTTCAATTCATTGTTGTTTTGGCAACCTATACAATATTGTATTAGAAGGCATTGATCCAGACTTTTAGAATACAACGCTAGGCTCGATGGCATTGGAGGCCATAACTGAACTTAGTGCTCTTTCCCTACAACGGCCCTCCGAACAACGATTCCCTCAAAACAACAATGCTTGCCACTGATCTCAAAACAAGACAATTATGTCTAACGCTTTCACTGCTGAAATATCGTCTGCTTAAAATTATCGTTTGTCAGTTTTCCCTCAAAGTTACGTAATGGGACAATTTGACAGAAGAAATATAAAGACGAGTGATACACAGTTTGAATTGAGATCAGACGCCGCATGAACTGTTTGCAAATGTACTCTATGGTTTCTAATCTTCTCTTCCTATAGCAACTTCCTCCGAACAACACACATACTATTTGACTCCTATTGGGTGTTGTTGTAGAGAGATATAACTGAGTGTAAGTTAGTTCAAGTCACAAATGTATGGTTCATGACCAGATAAGAAGATTTGTTCTTTATTAAGCCGTACTCCCAGTTGGGTTTAACGTTTCAACAGTTTTTATCTTATGATCAATTTATTTATTGACCCGTTTAAGAAGTCAGTTTAAGTTCAACATCAGTCTATCATAATGACCTTGATAGTGGATAATACTTACCTACAGTGGAGAATCTGTTATTCTTTCCCAATAAACGCGTTTACGCTAAAACTATTATTTGCAGTGCAAACAGTTTGGAGCCTGATCAGACGCCGGGTAACCCGGCGTCTGATCAGGCTCCAAACTTTTTGCCACCAAGATAAACATGAAATATCAGAATTGTCCAAAAGTTGTTCTTTTCTACGTTTTAGTGCTTTGCGTTTGCGTACGTTTGCGTTTAAACGGGAAAGAATAACAGATTCTCCACTGTCTATTAATTGAGTTTAAATATACAATCCTTTCTAATATGCAAAGACTATATATTATTCTTCATAAATTCTAAACAACTATCTTAATGCAGATAACTCTAGACATTATGATCAGATGCCACCAAACACTACTATTATACGTGGGTTATCTTTATAATCTAAGTACATGCCCTTAATGTGAATCCGTTTTGAGAATAACCTATGTGATTTATTGCGTCACATTAAATGTGTTAAAGGACTAACGATGCATGGACAAACACAAATTGTGATTCATTTCAGGTTCCTGCAATTTCAATCCAGGACGATGATATATGAACTTCTCTTTAGTTTAAACAGTATTTGATTTCAAAATAGATACAGTCATGACTGACAATACATACAATTTCACATATAAATATAAGGATTAGAAAACAAGTTTGGGTAAACTTATATCAATTCTTTTCTTTAGTCAAACATTGCATTGTTTTTAGATCACCATTATATATCTACAAAAATTATTCCAACAAGAACATAGGGAGATTTCATTGCAATACCAAGGTATAATTTCCTTATAAAGAGCACGTGTATACAGTGGAGAAAACGTTATTCATCCTAATAAACGCTTTTGCGCTAAATCTAGTATTTCCAATGCAAACAGTTTGGAGCCAGATCAGACGCCGGGTAACCCGGCGTCTGATCAGGCTTCAAACTGTTTGCCGTCAAGGTTAAAACCTTCAGAGTTGTCAAACATTTGCAATTTTCTACATTTTACTTTGCGTTTCGTTTGCGTTTAAACGGGAAAGAATAACGTTTTCTCCCCTGTAACCACGCAGTTCATCATACTTATTGTATTAGATCTCTACCACGTTGCTTGCAGATGCAAGCGTACATGTGGTGATGCTGGGAATTAAATGACTTGAGCTAAGCTGTATCTAATTCGAGTTACAGTCGCATGTGGATGATTTTAGATAAGAAGATTAGTGCATTCGTTAAGCCGTTTTTCTCCGTTGGATATAGCATTTTAAAGCAAGTTTTCTATAAGCGGTTTATTCATTAATGTCGAGTCTATGGGCTTTTGCAAACAACTGGTTAGATATAAGACGCAATGTTGTGGGGAAAATACCCCGTTATTGTCCAGGAAATGCGTTTGTGTTTAAACAAAGGAGTTCCATTGCAAACAGATTGAATCTTGAACAGACACCGCATACATCGGCATCTAATCGGGTTCTAAATTGTATGCTATACCCAGAGTCTAAGCACTTTGGAAAAACGATCATTTCCTAAAGTATATGGTATTTACGTTTGCATTTATTTTCGTTTTTAAGAGGGAAAGAATAGCTTCATCTCTGCTTCAGTTTCTCAAATTTACATGTTTGGTATTTCAACTTCAAAATACACTGATACATGAATGAGTGTCAAACAGCTATGATCAAGGATCTGACGCCGCAATACGCAACGTCTGATCAGGATCCCAACTGTTTGCAAAAGTATTTTGTACTCGGAGTAAGGCAATGAAGGGGTTTAACCCTTTATCAGTCGATATCCAGTTCCAAGCTTGTAATCTACAAGCGGTTTTGTTGTTGACCCTTTCAATGCTATTGCCGAGACTACTGGTGATTTGAAACAGTTTGGCCCGACATTAGACACAGAGTAATCCTTACGCCCTTCACTGCAATGAAGGCATCTGACTTAAATAATGGTCGTCTGCATTTATTTCACAAACTTAGATATCAGGTAACTAAATGTTTAAAATATAATGCATTGCAAACAGTTGAGATCCTGATCAGACACCGCATTACGCGGTGTCTGATCACGATCAAAACTGATTGTAAACAACAAATACAGTCGGGCTAAAGCAGTGAAGAGGCTGAAATGTTTAACATTGGTTATATATTCTGAGCTAAAATGTAGATGTAGTAAAATCGTCTATTACAAACACTAAATGAGGTTCAATTATCGATGTTTAATCCTACCCCACTTAAACCTTAAATGGACAATTCAAGGTTCCCATTCAGTCTAGTCCATTGTTTGCTGTACAGAACTGGTTTTATCAATATTTTGTAATGACAAACTGTGTAAACCAGAAGGCCTCTGAATTGGGTGTTCACTGTTTGTATAAGACAAGTGCATTCTTCATTGGTAAATTGTTTGCAAATGACGCGTATATGTTAAGACAGATGACTGCTTAAAACAAGACGAAAGTAAAACGGTAACTAATAACGTATTTGCCATTGTGTTAAGTCTGAGAAATGTTCGCAGACGGCATTGTTGGCAGACGACAGTTACAGTGGAGAATCTGTTATTCTTTCCCGTTTAAACGAAACGAAACGCAAACGCAAAACACTAAAACGTAGAAAAGTGCAACTTATGGACAATTCTGATAGTTGATGTTTATCTTGATGGCAAACAGTTTGGAGCCTGATCAGACGCTGGCTCTAAAATGTTTGCAATAGAAATATTAGTTTTAACGTACACGCGTTTATTGGGAAAGAATAACGTTTTCTCCACTGTACAAAACGTGCTGACGGTTCAGTTGACCTCCACACCGCTACGCCTTATTATTTGATACACTTTCACTTTATTTGCTGCATTGTACGCGAAATAAAGGCAATTTACTTTAAGAGAAATGGTTTGATATAACCTTTGTAGATTACCGGTTAAACCGTGTCAAGTCATGAAATATGTATGCTATCACAATCTATATCTTCTTCAAGGAATATTATTGATTTTCCTTACTTCTATTATTTACTGGCTAAGCATTGTTCTGTTCCGTTTGAACGATACGAAACAAAACTCCTTTTTAAATAAACCTGAAATAGACTATGGTTCTGACGCCTTATTTGTAATATAAGTGACCAACCGTTAAACAGCACAGCGTCTGATCTGTCTCCAAACTGTTTGCGATTAACATCAGATCATAGAGTATCATAATTTGTATTTGCAAAGAATTGCGTTTCAACCTCTTCACTGCGGCATGACGTCGTCTACATTAAACAGTTGTCCAAACTGATTACAAATATATGCATATTTAGACTGTATCAGCTGGATACAAGCAATATGTTTAACTCATTTACGCCCATTGGATTATTCAATGTTTTATATATTGGATTGGTCCATTTTTTATCAAAGGGATGCTGGGTTAATTTTTCTTTTTGTTTTATGTTGAAATTCCTATCAGTAAACTGTGTAGACTCTGATCAGACGCCGCATAATGCGGCGTCTGATCAGAGTCTATACTGTTTGCCTATGTCCAATTTTAGGAATGGTGGGCACAAATGGGTTGATGGGAAAATAATGTTTTGTTTTAAGGTTTCGATTAGCATGTACTAGCAAACGCTTTTTACATACAATTGCTTTAAAATTTAATTGCATGCTTTAATTCATATTTCATGATTGTTCAAACATGTAACTGTTTTTATTTATGCTTTTCGGTGGATTACCACGAAAAAGCAGTGGATGATCACTTGGTAATCCACTGCAGTGGATTATCACCAATCGCTTTTATTATGAATTTTCCCCGTAGGGCTCCCCAAGAATCGTAGTCAATCGTGTCTTATCGTTAAAATCTGGCAGTCCGATTTGTCGCGAACTACTCACCGGAAGAGCACGAATCCAAACTCAATGGATTAAATTTCGATCTTACACTGAAAAAAACAGTTATCCTCTATGTAATCTGGAACAATGAATATATTTGAGTGTTATCCTATAAAAAGCCAAGAAGCATTATAAAATAACCTATTTAATATTACCAATATTTTGTTATATTGGAACCTGCTTCGGTTGTTTCATCGGGAAAGGATGACGTCTTCACCACTGTCACAAATCGTCTGCTTGAAACGTACAGTGGAGAATACGCTATTCTTTCCCGTTAAAACGAAACGAAACGCAAACCACTAAAACGTAGAAAAGTGCAACTTTTGGACAATTCTGATAACTCATATTTATCTTGGTGACAAAAGGTTTGGGTTGCCCGGCGTCTGATCTGGCTCCAAACTGTTTGTACTGGAAACAATAGTTTCAGCGTAAACGCGTTTATTGGGAAAGGATAACGTTTTCTCCACTGTAGTACTCTTAGACTAAAAGAATCGTTAATGCGAGTCAAAACTGATTGCAAATTCACGTTGATATGGGCTTGCGATTGAGTACGAGTTGGTGATCCGTAAGACCGCGTAAGAAATATCCGTGTCAAGGCGTCATTACGCGTTCTTATGTTTGACACGCATTCGGATATGTATGCGGATCCTTTCGATTAATACCACTTGTAAGAGTAAATCAGAGTTGTTACGAGCTATTTGCGGTTTCGTGCGAGTTTTTATGATGTATTTACGACACACTTTTTACGGTTTGTTGAACGATTCTTCGTCGCTATTTAGCTGTGATCTGCCTTCAATTACCTGCTTACCTTTTCGAAGAAAGATCACACAATAAATGACTGTACTGACTCGTAGAACGCTAATTAATATTCTGCGCAATAATTGTCGTGTGCTTCTGTTATTATATTTGATTTTAATATAAGAATTATTTTCCAAAATATGATAAGAAGTGTCAATAAGTTGGCCCTGATGAGATGCCTTGACTCTTTAATTCGTTGATCAATAGATACACAATTGTGTGCCTTTGATTTCTTCCTCCACTAAAGAAGAATGTTCCATGTTTCATAAATCAAAGCAGATGGTAACTTAAAACAGGCTGAATGTTAAACAAAATGCGTCTCAATGCGCATACTGTTTTACCTTCTATTTGGTTTTAGTGAACACCTGTCTTCAAAACAAGTAACAGGTACTCGGGTAAAGGTTTTATAAATATCTCCTCCATTCCATTTACACATGACTACAGCGATATGAACTACAGCGCTCCCTCTCTACAACAACATCCAATAGGGGAACAAAATTATGTGCGTTGTTCAGAGGGGGTCGTTATAGGGAGGGAAATTGGCTAGCATTTGCAAACAGCTTGAATCCAGACGACATTGCAGCCGTAAAAGCTTTAGACACAATTGTCTTGTTTAGGGAATAGCGGCAAGGGTCGTTGTTGGGAGGGCCGTTGTAGGGAGGGAACCCTGTAAATGAATAATTCAACATTTATTCATACAACCTGTATCAATACAACCATTGAACCAGTGTAATATAAAACGTTTTTGTCATTCACACACTGTCGAATCAGACGTGTAATTATTGTTTTCATTTGTAAATTAACTTACAAGGCTTGGACATTTATCAGTAAAACCTAAATTATTCAGTGATTATTGACAACCGCCGTTAAGTATCATATAAACATAACGGCATCTGCAGATGGTATTTTATCAAATCAATAGTCTTATCTTTCGAGCTGTAAATTAACTTCACTGGTGTGTTAATGTGCGAAGCTATATGAGAACCTTTCAATTCAATTTATAGAAAGGTACAGTAGATGCGACATTATTCTTTCCCAATAAACGCTGTTATGCTTTAAACAGTTCGTCAATCGCATCCACTTTGGAACTAGATGAGACGCTGTGTAAAGAACAAAAACTAATTGTTAACATTTTCAGAAACGTTGTAATTTTCTACATAATTAACACCTTCACTGGTTATTTTCAAAACATGTTCGATCCTGAACACGGCGTCTGATCAGGGTCGAGACTGTTTGACACTCCTTTCAATATTCCTTAAGTGTAAAAACATGGCAATGAAGGACTAATGCATGAAGTTTGCGATAAATTCGCTGAAACAGTATATCATATCGTCTTCTTCACTGTTACATGATACTGTTCTCCAATCACCAGTTTTGTTTGAATTTACAGACCCTGATAAAAATTAATCTAACACTAGCTACAGTGGAGAATCTGTTACTCTTTCCCAATAAACGCGTTTACGCTAAAACTATTATTTGCAGTGCAAAACAGTTTGGAGCCAGATCAGACGCCGGGTCACCCGGCGTCTGATCAGGCTCCAAACTGTTTGCCACCACGATAAACAAGAATTATCAGAATTGTCCAAAAGTTGTTCTTTTCTACGTTTTAGTGCTTTGCGTTTGCGTACGTTTGCGTTTAAACGGGAAAGAATAACAGATTCTCCACTGTACTAGCACATGCGATGAGTACACTTGTCCTTTGCAAACACTGTTGACCGCGATCAGAGGGCTCCATAAAGGAGACCTCAGATCGGGACACGATTGTTTGCATTTAGCACAAAAATGTAAAACAAATCTCTAAATAGTCCTAATCGACTGGACATAGCTAGAAATTGGAACTATCCATAGAAGTTTCAGGGCCGAACTATTTAAAACAGAAGGAATCCAGAAATAAAGCTTTCATTAACAAATTGGCAACGTATTTAGACAATAATTCAGCATGATGAGAATTATACGCCTTAAGCAACACTTTAACTGTTCACATATATTGACTTTCTGTAAAATATGGAAGCATATTACATGCAAAACAGAAATAAATTATCAGCCTGGTGTTGGAAGACATGGACTGTAGATAGACTGCGAGTGCATGTAGTTGAATAATCAAAACGTAGCAACAGCTAGAGTAAAGATGTCATGCGACTTTTTATAGTTTTACTTAATAACCCACTTGTGCCCACGATCCCATATATGGAACATAGGCAAACAGTGTAGACTCTAAACAGACGCCGTATTATGCGGCGTCTGATCAGGGTCAACACTGTTTGCTAATAGGAATTTCAATATAAAACAAAATGAAAATTTTGACCAGGCATCCCTTTGATAAAAAATAGACTAATCAAATATATAAACAAGGAAGAATCCACTGGGCACAAATGGATTAACCCTTTCGCTGCCAAGTTCTGTAATATTACATGTAACATATGCAAACAGTTGTATCTAGATCAGACGCCGCGTGATACGATGTCTGATCAGAATCTAAACAGTACTGTTTAACACTCATATAAATGTTTCCTCAGTAAAACTGCCTAAATTCTAAACTTTAAAAATAAAACCAGACGATAAATTTTCGAGGAGACGTTGTTATGGAAATTGATGTGTTAGACGGGCCATGACGTCATAAAGGCAGTTAAGGGTTTAAATCGTTTTCAAACGGAAAGTAACTGGGTTTTTGATCTGGATCTTAACCACCTGCAAAGGCCAATATTCCACTGTATACAGTGCTCATACGTTAATATATACATTTATCACATAAACGTGCAAAATATAGAGGGCCGTAAAAATCGTACGGCCCACTGGGCATATATTTTATACTAATTTTCGAATCACCAAAATACTGTATTACATGTACTACGCCGACTTTAAATCAGTTTAGAAAATCTAGACAAAATAAGATCACCACTAGGGATTTAAAATAGTTCCAAGTGTCCTATAACATTATCCCAGGCAATCCCGCAAACTCAGGCTGCAAATTAGGCTACGTAGAGCTCTAGTAGAACAGTGACTCAGACAGTTTTTCAAATTTAGACGTTACAGTAATAATGACGTCGTGTTGCTATAACGACGTTATTTTGAAAACAAAACTTGATTCTAACTGTCAAATGATCATTTTTGGTCAGTTAGAACAGTTTTAAATTAAATACGAATTTAAAATTTGAATAGGGTATCGGAAGAGTCTTTACACAACACATTGATGTTGATTTTCTTTATTTTAGTTTGATTGGTATTTTTATCTACGGATGAATAAAACCAAATGACTCCTATGACGAATCGTTTTACTAAGAGCCGAGGGCAAAAGTGAAAGTAAGAGCGTTCGGATTTTCGTGTCATTTTGGTGTTTATGTGATAAATAGGATATCAAATTCGTGTGTTGTCAGTCGTGAATTTATTGAACTCGTTGGATAAAATGATATGTTGCTCGCCAAGGCTCGCAACATATTATTTTATCCAACTCGTTCAATAAATTCACGACTGACAACACACTCATTCAATATCCTCTATTTATTATATGCCTTCGTATGATTTCGAGCGTTTCCGCGTGTATTTGCAGTGTAAAATACAAGAGTCTGTATCAGCCACCATGTTTCAGCCACTTTGTATTTTACTCTGACGTCGCTTTCGATTTGACGTGACGTCATGTACGTACATGTACGAGTGCCGCGTTATTCTTTGTGACATACAAAAAATCTTGTTCTGCTTCAAATAACTAATAAATTTGGGATATAAAATGATTTAAACGACTATTTAGTTGTTTCTTGTTTGTATTCAAGGCATATAATAAACACATTACCAGTTGGCAGTGCGCTACAGAGTGTTGCATTAAGCTCTCGACGTTTTTGGCGGAAACAACCGATCAGACTCGCGCCAAGGCGCTCGTCAGATCGGCTATTTCCGCCAAAAACGTCTCGGGCTAAATACATCACTCTGTATCGCACTGTCAACTGGTAATGTGTATGTATATGTTACAGTCAATCTGTGTATCAGTCATTTCATTAAATGAAGGAAAATTACAGGCATTTCGGGAAATTAATATTTCTCATAGTAATTTCAAGAAAAGCTGAAATTTTCAGTCGTTTCATGAAATGAAATGAATTTACCGGCCACTTTTACACAAATTGGCTAGAGACCTTTAACATGATTCAGGCTCCGTGTGGAATTGATTTCATCTGAATTAGTTCAACAGCAGTTTTACATTCATCTCATTATGTATGCATAGTTTGGTTAATATTTGATAATTTTAAAACAGTGTTTTTGAAACATTTTACATATATTTTCAAATATTGATGAAAATTGATTTGTATAACATTTAATAGATCAACAAGAGTATTATTGGAATAGTGTAGTGTGTAATTATAAAGATACTGTTTACATTTCACTTCAGTCATTTCGTCAAAGTACGGTAGGTCGTTCACGGTCATTCATGAATGTATTGAACATTTTAGGCATTTCGTGATATGATAAAGTGAAACAGTCATTTCAAGAATTTTCCCTGTTATTTCATGAAATGACTGATTACACAGATTTGCTGTAAAATATATACACTCAACAGAATTTCTAATTGGTCACTTTACTGTTTCTAATAATTCTCGAAATTCAACGCGTATTACGTTGAGGTTTCAAACAGGAATCACTGGTCATGTATAAATTGTTTAAATCGATGTTCTGGTGCCCGAGAAACCTAAAATTTCGCAGAATTTGCATGCATGCATGTTATGCATGAGTTGCACGTGCGTTAAAGGTACGTGGCCAAACATGTGTTATTTTCATACTATGTAAATGATACTTACTGCTCATAATATCGTGAAATCTCGTACATGCAGTTATTGAACATATAGCAATGAAATACAATTGGAATCAGCTTGTTGCTGAAAAATCCCGACTAACGTAGGTGACCAATAAATTTTTTTGTTTAAGTGTATCTATATATAGACCAGGGCTATTTTAGCCAATATGCCAAAAGCATCGTACTTTCTATTTATGACATGTAATAATCATGTATGTCTATTCACTTATAGTTTCCTAATTAGAATGTTCCAAATATAGAGCAAATGGCCCACAGTAGCAAGGCGGTATTCTGTTATGAGATGACCGCCAGACAATATACAGTTTCATGGTAGTGTCAGTACAGTGGAGAAAACGTTATTCGTTCCCAATAAACGCGTTTACGTTAAAACTATTAGTTCCAGTACAAAACGTTCGGAGCAAGATCAGACGCCGGGTTACCCGGCGTTTGATAAAGCTCAAAACTGTTTGCCGCTCAGCTTAATATCAATAGTCAGAATTGTCAAGAAGTTGTTGTTTTCTACATTTTATTGTTATGCGTTTGCGTTTAAACGGGAAGGAAAAACTGTTTCCTCCCCTGTAGTTATAACCGAACTACGTTATAGGCGAAAACAATATTTTTTTCCGTAAATGCAATTGTTTTCATGCATCTCTTCATTTATCTGGTTGCACATTTTTATATCTACAGCCGAGGCTCATAAGTCTTCCCCCAAAATGGCTGCCGTTTTGTTCTCTACTCTAAGCACATGCAAACTTTAAACATTAACCAACTAAAAACGGCAACTCCAACTTACCTGAAACTTTCAGTATTTTGAAATAGACCCGTTTTCTCTCAGAATATGCTGAATTCTTCTTGGAGTTCTCTCATACAGTAATTGTACATAGGCCTGATTGCAACGATCCAAAAGGCCAAGAACATGTCTGAAAAGCTCATCTTTAATTTTGATATACAATGCACGCTTGCACAAGTTAGTTTTCAAATATTTCCACACCTTTTTTATTATATTTAAGTCTGGGCTTTAGGCTGGTCGAACCATTGTAGGCATATTATCGTTCCATTTCCATTCGATGGGGAGTCTAGATTTATGTTGAGTAGCAGAGTAATTATGGACACTGTAGAGCTTATTTCAGAGCTTTTTAGCAATAAATGGCCACAAATGTGTGTCTAGAGCTTCAATATGTTTGGAATTGATATTACCATCAACTGATGTCAGGGTTCTAGCTCTGTCATAGGTTAAACAGCCCCTGAACACAACAGATGCTTTGCAATATGGGGTGGTGTTGGCATGGTTTCCGTGGCCTCACACTTCGGATCTTGTTTTCGGAGCTCCCTCGCCCTCGAAAACTCCTTTTAAACTTTGAAATGGTAGATATATCGATGTTTACCAAGCGTGAAATTTTGTGAGCACTTTGAGAGTCCTTATTTAAATGACGAATAGAGGTTTTCTGCTAGTATGTCATTTTCTTGCGTTTCACACTTGATATGCTACGAAGCAGACGATCAAAACATATCAATATCATTTGTTTACAAAAAATGGAGAAGTTATCGGTGTAATCATGAAATTCACTATGTTAAAATTTAAATCTTCCTAGTAATTAAATCGCGGCGCTATTAAAGTGTTTCGAACGCGGCCATATGCGGAACCGTTATTAGCGCCATATTTTGGGGAAAGACTTATGACCCTCGGCTGTACCTACATGTATATGTATTTCCGTATAAACATATGTCTGTCCGCCCGTCCGTCCGTCCGTCCGTCTGTCTGTCTGTGAATTTGCAGATAAATAAAATCTCAGGACTGTTGCAGACGACAAAAATTGACATGACACCTTAAAACATGGTAAAAGAAATTCAGAAAGGCCCAGTACGAGCTTTATAAATTACATTCGTCTTGCTGAAAGCAACCTTCTTATCTTAAAAAATGATTTAATTTTGAATAGTAGTAACAGACGGGGTAATACATTGCGCTATCTAGATGATATTTTTAATATAGACAACCCATTTTTGATACGTTGTTTCCTTTTATTTACCCAAAAGAACTACGCCTTAATAAAACAAACGAGTCAAATTTGTCGGCACCATTTTTAGATCTGGATCTTTTTATAAATAACGGAATTGTTTCTTCTAAGATTTACGATAAACGAGATGATTTTGATTTTAGTATTGTAAATTATCCTCATCTAGATGGCGATGTTCCCCGTTCCACATCTTACGGGGTTTATATTTCACAACTTATTCGCTTTGCTAGGGCCTGTACCTCTGTTGAGGACTTCCACATTCGTAATAAAACTATTACTGAAAAGCTTCTTAAACAGGGGTACAGATTTCATAAACTTCGTAAAACATTTTCTAAATTCTTTTATAGAAATCTTCCTCTCATTAACAAGTATAAATGTAACTTAAAGTCTTTTCTGCGGCAAGGTATTTCACATCCGGAGTTTTATGGTGATGTGATTTACAGACTTCGTAAGATTCTTGGACATATACATGTTCAAAACCTATTTGTGAAACGTATTAGATTTTTCCTCAAAAAAGATTATGATCCAACTATATTGCTGCGCACTTCACGTTTGGTTATCGATCAATCTACAATTGATAACTATGCTTTCCTCTTTGGTTGTGCGACGACAGACAGGGCTTAGCACTACATGATGATGTATCTTTAAAGCCGTCCTTAACCGGGAGAGTTATGTCGGATTTTCGTGCTTTGTATTTTCTCTCCCTCTCTGTCGTACCCTGGACCCTTCCATGTCTTACAGTTACTCGTAACTACAGACTAGTCGCTTGAGTACAATTTGACCGTGCCATAGTGGGTTATTTTTTAACACGGGCTTGAATGTTTAATTCTTTCCCATGTTACTAATGATCTTGTCATAGAATTTTTGTTAAATGTTTTACATGTATTTACTTACTGTGCTGGCGGTCTTTTTGATTGTGAGGTTGTGGAACAGGGTTTATATTTTATGTACACTGTTTGTCTTTATAGGTGAATTTAGGAGATAAGTGTGAGGTTGGGCGCCCCTAAATCCAGGTTTAACCCCCAGTGGTTGTTAATGGTTAATTAATTTATGGTTAATTATTGATTGCTACTGACCGTACCAAGGCGGGCTCCTATCTCACTTTGCTTTATGTTTGTCTTGCGTGTTGTTTTCTATTTAGTGTGTAGATGAAGGAATGGTATTGCGTGTGTGTGTGTGAATGTGTGTGTGTGTGTGTGTGTGGGTGGGTGTGTGTGTGTGTGTGTGTGTGTGTGTGTGTGTGTGTGTGTGTGTGTGTGTGTGTGTGTGTGTGTGTGTGTGTGTGTGTGTGTGTGTGTGTTTGTTTGTTTTGATATGACTGTGTGTGTGTGTTCTGCTTGAGAGGTGGGTGTATTGTTTGTGTAACGTTTCCTGCTTGAGTCTTCTGTATTTATTAACTGTGCAAGCACAATAAACCACATGTTATCCACTTGATCTACTGCGCATGCACAGAATATGGGCGTATCTTAACTCATCATCCCCTGACACTTCCAATAGATATATCTAGTTTGCAATAAAGGTTGGTCCAATTTTTACCCTAAGAATTGTTTTTGTTATAAATTGCAATTATAATAAACAGTGAAGTCCCTGGTCAGAGGGCTCCTGCAGGAGCCCTCTGATCAGGGACTTAACTGTTTGCATTGGACAAGTGTACTCTTAACATGTACACATTTGGTAAAGGACGCATATATACGTCACTAGGGCTCAATGAGTTTACCCTTTCAACATTTAGTAACTCTTGTAGGCTATTAGGTTTTCTTGTGTGTCATATTAGTTATTAAAACATGAACCAGTCTACATGGAATTATGGGTAATTTAATAAATACTGCTTTAGATTAGCAAACAGTGTATACCCAGATCAGAGGGCTCCTTTAGGAGCCCTCTGATCTGGGTCTTCACTGTTCTCAAATGTAACGATTTAAAAAAAAAAAAAAAACAGGTCAGTTAATGAAAATGGTTTGAAAGAGTGTTAATAATTTGTCCCTTGTGATGTTTCAACGAATGCAGTTGTACCATGAATGACAGACTAGTAAATAAAGCCAATATCATTCATTAGTTTATCCATTCAGAATGTACTATGTCACTTTAAAACAATTTAAACACATTATGTTCTAATCTAGATGGCCTATATTGCCATAATTGTCATATATATCTTTGTTTATATTTTTGTATGATACAAGTAGCCATTGTAGCCACTAGTAGCCGTCTAAAGACCCCAAACCTACCTAAACCCCTCCAAACCTGCCGAAGCACTTTACAAAACAATCCAAACTACTTAAATTCCTTAATACCTATTCAAATAAAGCTTATAAATGACGAGTTTTAACTAAAACAATGCAAAATATGTTTAATTTAAACTTAGTCCCCGATGTTTTCATTTCACGGGGAGCAACTCGTACAAAAATTAAAATAGCTATATACAATTACTACTAAATATTGACGCACTATTCAGTAGTCTGTTTCTGGTTTTGAAGACAGATTTATTTCTTAAAGTAGATTGAAAGTAAATCAGAATGCGCCTTAAGCCGCAATCTGTTTTACTTTTAGCCTGTTTAAGCTACCATCTGCTTGAATATTGAAAACTTGTTTTTAAAAGTGGTTTTGGGTCTTTAGACGAACCGCAGTTTGGCTAAACATAGTAAAACTATTTATTTTACGTCGGCATATTAAATTAAGACAGAACTACATTAGATAATACGTTATTATTTCCCATTACACAACGATTACAATATGCAATTTGATTTTAGATTAGACACAGTTTAGAAATTTGAAGAACCTATAAATCAAGTGGTCTATATTGTATTGAATTTTGTTCGTGTTGAAATGTTTTTAATCGGAAAAGAATAACGTCTACCCTATAGTATAAATAAAGGTGAACAACGCGGGTTAAGAGTTAAAGTTGAATATTAGTTTTTGCACTAACAAAATGTACTACCATCCTTTGGGTGCAGTTGCGTGTTTTTATATATACACTCTTTTGTCGGTAGTATTATGTACGAGGGGTAAATTACTACAACAATAGCATGTAATGGCATTTGATGCAAGCCATAGGCAAACTAGTTGACATAAACTAAATCGAACTAAAAGGTTTATTCAATATTTCGTTAAATGATTTAAATTGATCAAATAGAATATATTAGTGCTAATGCGTTCAGATAAATCACCCATTACATTTATCTATCTCGTTATGTGCATTAGAAATGAAATGGCGAATATAGGATTGTAGCTATCAATTTTGTAAAATAAGAATGTTTATAACGCATTACTGTAACTTCGTGATGCTTTTTTTCTGCAAAAAACTCGAAATGTTACACACAAACATTATGTCTCTACTGACCCATGACCATTACCTTATCAAAATGATTTTCCATAAGCAAAGTCATGCTCAACACTTTCAAATATTAATGTACCATTCTTATAACAACTCTTTCCGAACAACACAAACCCTTCTTTCTCTCCCATTGAGTATTGTTCTAGAGAGATATCATTGTATATGTGTTTTATATTCCGTTCATGCTATTTAATTAGTGTAACAGTGTATATATTTAACATATATCTCCTACAACCTTGTAAGGGTTACAAATATACTATAAAATTGCAAGAAACGGCAAGTGCTCATGAACCTTTTTATCGACAAACCATCGTCTGCTTCAATACATATGTTAATAAATTCATTTCAAAGTTGAAAGGCATGCTGCATGACTGAATAAACATATGCACATGTCCTAAACAGCTACAACTACTAGTCGTTACACGGCGTCTGAAATGGGTGCAAACTGTTTTAAAAGTTGGCTTTAAATGTCAACAAACGGACTTCTACGATTGTGTCGTGGAAAGATACTTCTATGAACATAAACATATATTGTAACAGTATTCAGCTTTTAAAAAAAGACTGAAACTCAATGTGGCATAAACTCTCTTTTTTGTAAATGGATTTAAGGTACTTTAAGAAAATCAAAGAAACGAAATATTAAGCTCGTGTGGAGTGGTGTTGAACGCGTGCGGATAAGGTAAAACAAGATAGGCGGTAATTTTTTAGTCAGGGCTTTGGTCACATCAACAATTTGGGAAGTCTATTCCGACTTTATTATACTAACACATATTTCCCTTTTAAACATCCGTGTTCGGATATATAATTAACGACACTCGCTTTAATGGTGTGAGCACACTTTTAATCTAATAGGAATTGTATTTACAAAGGATATTATATAAGTGACAAGAGAATAAATTTTTACAGTATAGAATACTTATTTGTTACGGAATGTAAATTCATGTTTTTCTTCCTACTTAATGTCAAAACAAAGATTGTCACTTTTCTTAGTCAAATTCAATCAGCATTTGACTAATAATATGGCATGATGCACCTTATTGTTTTGACAACGTAATATTTAGTTTGTATATTAAGACTGTATATATTATGTGAAAATTTATAATAAGAGAAGTTGAAAAACTTCAACTCCCCCCCCCCCCCCCACGAAAAAAATACTATTTTACCGCATTTTAATTGTAGGGTAAAACGTCTCTATTACGACCACTAACATAAAGACATATAGATTATATAAAATAACATGTGGCAGCTTAAAGTAATGTGATAGTGAAACAGAAAGCTCCTAAAGGAGCTTTTCTGTTTCACTGGCATCTTGCTTTAAACACTAACCTGTATTAGACACCTAATAATTAACGATTTTTAGTGTAATGTATGTAATAGACATGTTTTACTATATATATAGAAGTTCAAAACAAAGATCTACTTAAACCTTAGAACGAAAGATCCACAGCATTTTCTTGAGGATGTTTTGAAACCGATCATATGTCTATAATCCATATAGGTTTATGTGTGTTTTGACCAGATCCCAATTGCACGATAATGTACTATAATTGCTTTTTGTGTATTTCCTTTTATTTTTGCAAATACATGTACACCATCCCGTTTTCAGTATCTGTAACATGTACATGTATCAGAGTATGACCTACATGTAGTGTAACCTTTACAAGTTCCTTTAATCTTAAAAAATTAATATGATATCAGAACTCATGAGAATCGCCTCAAAAATATTCATATTATTTTTCACAGCATAACATCAGATAACAATTATCATTCAAGTGTTCAGGCGTATGTTCTCTCTTTTCCATCTCGCTAAGAGTACAGGATAACCTCTCTTATACGACCAATAAATTGTGTTAATTACTAGATGCTTACGAAAGGAGACTGCTTTAAGTATGATACACAATAAAACCGAAAGCGCCCTAAGGAGCTTTTTGTTGTACAGTGGAGAATCTGTTATTCTTTCCCAATAAACGCGTTTACGCTAAAACTATTATTTGCAGTGCAAACAGTTTGGAGCCAGATCAGACGCCGGGTAACCCGGCGTCTGATCAGGCTCCAAACTGTTTGCCACCAAGATAAACAAGAATTATCAGAATTGTCCAAAAGTTGTTCTTTTCTACGTTTTAGTGTTTTGCGTTTGCGTACGTTTGCGTTTAAACGGGAAAGAATAACAGATTATCCACTGTACTGTCACCTTGCATTAAGCTTTCATCTGTCCTTTCTACAATTAATTCGTTTTTGTTGTCATCAAATAGAGGTGTTACTGATGTGTCAATTCTTAACACAATCAATCCTAGGAACCCTCTGATCAGGGTATTCACTGTTTGTTATTTTGAAAATACACTATTAAACTTATACCTAGTTAATATTACTGATATTACTGAAAACCAGATTTTATTGGGAACTGGAATTGTCCGCTTAAAGGTACATTATTGAAATCTTTCAAGCGATAGGACCAGTTCATTACTGTATAAAATTAATATATTAAAATAACTAGCAGATGTTAAGCCTATCACTGCTACAATATCGTCCTCTAAAAATTGTCATTTGCTGTTTTTCTCCAAATTACATATTGGATATTTCGTCGGAAGAAACATAAAGACGAGTGACAAACAGTTTGAATCTAAATCAGACGCCGCGTCACGCGGCGTCTGATCTTGATTTAAACTGTTTGCAAATGTAAGTCAAATCATATTCTGCACTCAAAAGGTTAATGCACGTTGTATCGATTTAGTTACGTTGATACAGTAAAGTCTCTCTATTACGACCACTGAAAGAGGTCTTAATACTTGTATTAAATACTGGTGACAGCTTAAAGCAATATGCCATTCAAATAGAAAGCTCCGCAAGAAGCTTCCTGTTTTAATGCAATATTGCTTAAGGCAGTAATTAGTCTTAAAGACCTAACAATTTAAACAATTTATTGGTCGTTGTAGTGAGGGTTTTATGTATGTCATACTCGTCTTATATAAATCATGTAGAAATGGCAAACATCTATTTTACACTCGAAGATAAATTACAATATATACGAGTTGTACCGGACTGAACCTTCCATTTTCATACTACACTAAACCATACAACGTAAATAATTACAGTCAAACCTACGCTTAACGACAACCTATGGAAGAAGCGTGGATATGTCTGAAGTATATGCTGTCTAATGCAGAAAACAATAAATAAATGCAGAAAGCTTCTTACAATATTGTATAATACATTATTCAACAAAGACTTTCAAAGAATGGCATTGTTTTTAACAAAATGGTGTCGCTACATATCAGTTGAACTGTTATGTAAATCTGATAGGAAAATGCCAGGGGACTTGTTCTAGAAGGTAAATTAATATCTCCATCAGATGTTAGGTATCATATTAAATATGACATACAAACAGCTGCGACCGTAACGATCGATAATGTTCGTTGTTTATGTAACAGTTGCAAACAGCCTGGATCCTGATCAGACGCCGTGTTACTCGGCGTCTGATTTGGATCCAAACTCAAGTTTAGTTTTCTTTCGGGTAATAATGCTCAAAGATTAATTTTAGTTATGTATCTGCCATTTTCAAAGCGATAAGTAGTTGAACATGATAAGGGTCAAGTTATATCATTTCAAAGATACGATCCAGTCGTTTATTATTTAAGGTTTTCTCAAAACAGAGCAAATTAAAACCGTGGTATATATAAACACGACTAGTTTGTACATTTAGAAACCAACAAACCGAGATCCTTTGTAACAATTTCTGACTCCGATTGTTGCAAGATGCGACGTGTAACCCATTGGTTCATAACCTGTTTCTAGTTTTGACGAAAGGTGACCACTTAAAGCAGGTTGAAAGTAAAGCAGAATGTGCCTTAAGGCACATTATGCTTTATTTTCAGCCTGCTTTAAGCAACCATCTGCTAGAATATAGAAAATATTTCTTACAATGCATATCCATGCCTGTATAAACTGGAACTATTTTCTTAAGTGGAGGAAAAAATTAAAGGCAAAAAAGGTGTATTTATTGGGTAATGGGTTAAAATATCAAGATATTGCAAAATGCTAGACGTTAGAACTGAATAACAAAGTTCGCCATGGCTGGTGTACAGTGGAGGAGAGGTTATTATTTCCCGTTTAAATGCAAACGCAATGATATCAAATTAGAAAATTACATTTTTTGACATTTCTAAGGATTTATTTTAATCTGAGTTGCAAACAGTTTGGAGTCTGATCGGACGCCAGATAACCCGGCATCTGATCAGGCTCCAAATTGTTTTCAATGGGCATATGAATATAAGTATAAACACGTTTATTGGGAAAGAATAACGTCTTCTAAGGGTTACATACAATGAAGCAGGAGCCCTCTAATCAGGGACTTCACTGTTTGCATAGGACAAGTGTACTCTTCAATGGTACACTTTTAATAGAGGACGCATATATGTGTCACTAGGGCTCAATGAGTTAACTTGACCCCTGATCAGGCTCAACATAGTTTGAAAGTCAAAGTTTTCAAGACATAACCATGTTTGCATGTAATAACAATGCACTTGCATTTGTACTAATCTTGCCTTGCCTCGCGTACAGTGGTCATTTGCAAACAAATTTGATCCTGACCTGGCGCTGCATCAATTTCATACTCATTTCAATATTTCATAATACATAGAATTAAAATTTGAGAAATCAAAGCAAATGACAACATTTTAAGATTGATGACGTCATGGCAGTAAAAGGGTTAATGATTATATTACAGTAAATAACCAAACGTAGTACAGTGGAGAATCTGTTATTCTTTCCCGTTTAAACGCAAACGTACGCAAACGCAAAGCACTAAAACGTAGAAAAGAACAACTTTTGGACAGTTCTGATCATTCTTGTTTATCTTGGTGACAAACAGTTTGGAGCCTGATCAGACGCCGGGTTACCCGGCGTCTGATCTGGCTCCAAACTGTTTGCACTGCAAATAATAGTTTTAGCGTAAACGCGTTTATTGGGAAAGAATAACAGATTCTCCATTGTATCTGGCATATTCACACTGATCACACTCTTGAACTCTTTCACTGCCAACGGCGCTAAAAGGCAACACTACAAACAGTTTGGATCCTGATAAGACACCGCGTTACGCGGCGTCAGATCAGGATCAAAACTGTTTGACACTCGAATCGACATTTCTTCAGTCAAAACAACCGTAAATTTGACTAAGAAATATTGCAGACGACACTATTAATGCTGACGATATTTTTGCGGTGAGAGGGTTAAAGCAGACGATAAAACTTGGCAGTGAAAGAGTTACCCATTTCTATGCTTGAAATCAGTGTATGAGTATAGGGAGCTCTCTGATCAGGATCGGCACTGTTTAATTTGACGATTATGTTCCTGAAATATTTACAAAAGCAGCCCTTAAATCAGCATCAGCCGGACATTCTTCGGAAGTTGAATACTTTTTATTAATAGTTCGGAATGACAAAACAGGTACATTTTGCACTATATTGCTGTACATGTACGTTCTTGAGAATGACATCCACCCTTAGTCAACTTGGTTTATGTCAGTTCGGTAAGGTTATCCCCATTCACCTGCCATAATATAGTCTGCTACATATCGTATATCTACAAAACATATCGTCTTCAAATTATTTTAATTTAAGTTTTACACACTTTTTATGACAGACACATTTAATAGCGGGTATCAAACAGTCTGGATCCAAAGCAGACGTCGAATTAATCGGCGTCTAGTTTGGACTTAAATATCCGAAACTACCAGAACAATCACAGCTGCAAGATAAAGATCCAACGCATGCACACACATGATCCAGTCACACCTGCTATTGACACTTTGTCACACTTCCAGTACGTTTCTGGTAGTGCTTACTAAGGCAAAAGCGACATTGTATAGAAACCATAGCTTTCCAAAACGGTATTTTCGCAATATAAACCTACTCAAATAGGTGAAGCCCTACATACATGTACCTATTCACTTCCCTGTCGTCATCAATTTTATAAAATTGTCGTGTACTTTTATTTCTAAAATTGCAAATGTAGGTATCTTCACTTAAGAAATATTGAAATGATTTGCAAACAAATTGTATCATGATCAGACGGCGAGTTTCGCGGGGCCTGATTAGGATCCAAACTGTTTGCAAATAACTATAAGTGTGCTTGGGTTAAGGCAGTAGATCTAAAGAGTTAAATTAAAAAATCAATTATTTTATTTTAAACTAAGAATATTTGCGAACATTAGACAGTGCAGACTGTGTTATTATTATTTGCGGATGACCAGGTTATCTTTGGCGATTCACCTTTAGACTTAAAAAGTAAATTAGACAGATTAAAAGAATATTGTGATAGTTGGGGATTGGAAGTTAATTGTCAAAAGACAAAGGTAATGGTATTTCGGAAGAGGGGATGTTTAAAAGAAAATGAGTTGACGGGGAGGACAGTATTGAAGTTTCTAATGATTTTAATTATTTAGGTACCGTCTATAATTATACAGGTAATTTTGCATTAAACCAGGAATTTCTATCTGGGAAAGGGTTGCGGGCTTTAAACACATTAATGGTAAACATTAAGGATATTGATTTAAAAACAAATGTAATATGTCAGTTAGTTGATGCCTTCGTTGGTGCTATCTTAAACTATAATTGTGAAATATGGGGATACACAAAGTCTAAGCAAATTGAAAGGATACACTTAACATTTTACAAGAACTTACTGCATCTTAAGAAAAGTACTTCTTCTTTTGGTATATATGGAGAACTAGGTAGATATCCTCTGTATATAAATCGCTATACTAGAATATTAAAATATTGGTTTAGAATTGTTACAAGTGAAAATATTATTTTATCTACTGTATATAATATGTTATTAGAAGACTGCAAAAGTGGTAAAAAGAATTGGGTTACAAATGTTAAATCGTTGCTAGAGGATTATGGATTGGCATATGTTTGGCAAAACCCAAGGAATGTTAATCCAAAATCTTTTCATTTTGTCTTTAAAAGAAGAGCTATAGATTGTTTTATTCAATCTTGGAATGAAAACATTGCTACTACATGTAGTGGTGTCTTATTTTCATACAAACATTTTAAATCAAATTTTGAAATTGAACCATATTTGGATATATTACCTAAAAATCTACCATTTTATCTTACCAAATAAAGGCTGTCTTCTCATCCTCTTAAAATAGAAACTGGCAGATATGGTAGAAATAGTCTACCGAGGAATGAAAGATATTGTGATGTGTGTGGGAAGCGAGATATTGAAGATGAATATCACTTCATAATGGTTTGTTCAAGTTTCACTGATTTAAGGAAACAATATATAAAAAAAATATTACTACATAAGACCAAGTTTCGTAAAGTTTTGTCAGTTGATGCAGTCTACTAACAAAATTATACTTAACAACCTTACCAAATTTATTAAGTTTGCTCTTAGTAGACGCACTTCGTTAGTCGGAAATACAGATTAAACTCATTTTAAACTTTCTACTTGATTGGTAATAAAAAAAAAAAAACAAGAGTTTGTATTTTGTACACGTATTTGTTAATGAAATAATGATAAAGATTATCTTAAAATATATAGTCATTGCATTACATGTTTAAGCTACTTAATTATATGTTCATTGTTTGATATTTGCTCTGTTTGGATGAATGTGAAATTTTGCATGTTATGTGACCGTTATTCTATTATATAGAATGTATGTATCAACGAGGTACGTTTATGTACAAGTTGAAATAAAATTATGTTCTGTTCTGTTCTGTTATCATTAGCTGTTTAAACGCAAACAAAACACAAACACATCGCAATAAAATGTAGAAAGTACATTGCTTGCAATGGACATTACAGTTTTAGTGTACATGCGTTCAATGGGAAATAATTACGTCTTCTCCAATGAAGCACGATGTTATCAAATACATCACGATCAAGTACTATCGTTTGTTTCTAAACTGGAGTCACATTTAGCATAGATGGTAGACTTTAGAAATCAATCTTATAAAACGGGAAATTGGCCGCTTAAGTAACAATTAAAACACTTAAATGTTAATATCTACATATGGCTGTAGTTACGTTTCTGATCAATATTTAAAGAGTATAATTAATAAAATAATGTTATCATATTTTAACCTTCCCTCATATCAATCACAGCCTGTAAAGTATATCTCCGGAGTGGAGAAGACGTTACAGTGGAGAATCTGTTATTCTTTCCCAATAAACGCGTTTACGCTAAAACTATTATTTGCAGTGCAAACAGTTTGGAGCCAGATCAGACGCCGGGTAACCCGGCGTCTGATCAGGCTCCAAACTGTTTGCCACCAAGATAAACATGAAATATCAGAACTGTCCAAAAGTTGTTCTTTTCTACGTTTTAGTGTTTTGCGTTTGCGTACGTTTGCGTTTAAACGGGAAAGAATAACAGATTCTCCACTGTAGTCTTCCCCTTGTAAAATTAAATTAAACGCAAACGCATTACAATTAAATATAGAAAATTGCAGCTTCTTGACATTTCTGAGTATTTATAATTACCTGAGTGGCAAACAGTATAGATTAACCGGTGATATGGCTCAATACTGTTCGCGACTACATGTAGCATAATTGTTTAAGTATAAACTACGTTTTATAAGAACAACGTGTTTTAACTGTATCCATTGCTTGCAATGTTATGATGATGCAATTGGAAATAAAGTGCTAGTATGTTTAACCCTTATCATACTACATGTAAGCGCGACATTGCTAACATTTGTAAACAGTTTGTATCCAGACCAGTAGCCGCGTAACGCGGCGGCTGATCTGTATCTAAAATGATAGCCACTCAAATTCAACTTGTCTTCAGTTAGAACAAGCATAAAACTAATTTCGATTTTTTTTCACAGACGATATATTTGAATCAGACGACAATTCTGTATGATAAGGGTTTAATTACAACACAATGATTGGACGTTATCTCCAACACGTTGCTCACTTCCTTGTTACCAGTTCTGAAAAGAAACACCTTAAGTTATTTTAACCTCTCCCCTACAATGATATTGTCGGCGCTGCCTTTTCATCTACGCAAACTGATTTTAAAATATTCTTATGAGTAAATACTGAAATCTAGAGAAAAATGCAACGCTGTTTTGATCGATATGAGAAACCGAATTATGCTCGACATTTGTCAGATTCTAAGATGTTTGCATTATACATGTATATACATGTAGCACAATTTGAAAAAAATGTTCAGTTATTACTACATGCATATGATAGGATAACCCCGTTTCTACTTGAATTTGAAGTACCATCAATTAAAGCTTATTTAAATCACATGACTTTGGTCTTTTAGATATGGCAAAGCTTCTTCAGAACATGGTCACAAAGCACACGTTCAAGCTGTGTACTACAAATGTGCATACAGTGAAGAAGAAGTCATTATTTTCCGTTCAAACAAACTAAACGCAAACGCAATTATCTTAAATGTAGGAACAGGTATGGTCTTGAACTTGCTGACGATACACTTAAATTTGAATGGCAAACAGTTTTGAGCCATATCTGCCACCAGGTTATCCGGCGACTGATCAGTCTCCAAGATGTTTGATTAAAACGTAAGGTTTTGAACAAGAAAGCTTTTAATGGGACAGACTCATATATTCTCCACTTTATACACTGTATGTGTTTACCATATTTGTCAGGGATTAGAACAAATGGAGTTTAGCGCCGACTGTAGGGTGCCGTCTGTAGGGCACATGATTATCGGAACAAAAATAATACTTACAGGTTCAACAAAGTTAACCAATCTTACTGCTGGAATATATAAAACTCGTAGTTACTTAGCAACAAGAAAGATGTATGAGAGCATTCTGCCGCAGAGGCTAACTATGAGCTTAATTTCGTTCCACTGACATATACTGTATAAAAAGTAATATTCATAACTAAAACAAACACACTTCCACATGGGTCGAAGTTCGATATCTCGAACCCACTTAACTCGACATAACCAGTATTTCTACAAATGACTTTCTTTATTTAATACAAGTATTCCAAAGTTAAAACACGGCGTCTGATCAGGAACCAAATAGTTTGACATATCGTCAAAGACGCATACAATTCAAAATTGATAAAGTAAGAACAGAAGATTGTTTTCAGTTGACGATAATATGGCAGCGACTGTGTTAGACGCGTATTTCCCTTTTTTTCAGCGAAAATGGTTAAACATTGCTCAGACATCAGTCATTGTAATCGTGGTTCTGCTAAAGTTGGAAAGACGATTTATTCAAGCCTATGTGATTAACTGTAGTTATGCGACATCTAAACTGGCTTTATTCCTTAGCCCGCCAAATAAATTGTCGTCTGCTATATTTCTCGTCTGCTTCAAGTTTCAAAGTGCTTCAAAGTTGCTCAAAATTGCTGAAAATGTTGTCCGAGTATCAAACAGCTTGGATCCGGATGAGACGCCGAGTTACCGGGTTAACGTCATTTCAACGGTCGTACAGTGCTCCCCCCCCCCCAACAACGACCCTCTCAACAACGATATCCCCCTCTAGCAATAACGCTTGTCGCTGCTCCAAAAACAAGACAATTATGCCTAACTTTTCACGGCTGCAAAACCGTCTGCTTTAAATTGTCCTCTGCCTGTTAGTTTTTTTAAAGTAGCAAAATGGCCATTTTGACAGAAAAAAAATAATGACGAGTGAAAAACAGTTTGGATTCAAGTTGTTTGCAAATATAAGCCAATATTCATCTCTGTAACAGCTCTCTTGAGACGCATTCTGCTTTAGTTTCAATCTGTTTAAAGAGGGTAACTTGTCTTCAAAACTTTAAACATGCTATGGAGTTAAGAGTTCAACAAACCTAAGCACGATCCACCAGGATTTAGGAAAAAATGTATTTAACACAACTTCAGAATACAAACATTTGAGAGGAGAACAGTTTTGAGTCTGGTAACTTTAGCAATTATCATTAGGTTATGTTGAATACAGACCTTCCTCTCTACAACGACACCCAACGGGAGACTAACATTGTGTGTGTTTTTCGGAGAGAGTCGTTATAGGGAGAGACATTTGCAAACGACTTAAATCCAGATCAGACGCCGCGTAATACGGTGTCTGGTCTGGATTCAAGTTGTTTGTCACTCGTAATTTTTTGTGTGTCACAATGTCTCTTATGTAAATTTGAGATAAAACGCTGACGACACTTTTAAGCAGACGATAGTGCAGTTGTGAAAAGGTTGGACATAAGTATCCTATTTCGGGAACAGCGGCAAGGGTCGCTGTAAGGAGGGATTCGTTGTTTGGCGGTCAGTTGTAGGGAGGGAACACTGTATATCCGTTTACTGGACAGGAATAACGTCCTCTCACATTTAGCGCTTCCATAAAACATTACATTAACGCCACAATGTAACGGTAAACGTTCTAATCAAACGCCGCTTCACTATGTGAACTAAGTCTAAACTGTGTGTCAACAATATGGATTTTCCCAAATCAAAATACCAGATGTCTGACTTTGGTAAAAAGAAGCAAATGTCATATTTTAAGCAGACATCATTATGGTAATAACGTAGTCAATGCCATTGCAATCGCTGTTTTCTAAATAAGCGTTATAAATACAGTGCTCCCTCTCTACAACGACATCCAATGGGAGACACACATTGTGTGCGTTGTTCGGAGGGAGTCGTTATAGAGAGGGAAATTTGCTACATTTGCAAACAGCTTGAATCCAGATCAGACGCCGCGTAACGCGGCGTCTGATCTTGATTCAAGCTGTTTGTCTCTCGTATTTATGTGTTTTCTGTCAAAATGTCATTTATGTAAGAAAAACAGCAGATCTCAAACTTAAGCAGACGATATTGCAGCTGTGCAAGTATTAGACATAATTTTCCTGGGAACAGCGGCAAATGCCGTTGTAAGGAGGTCGTCGTTGTTCGGAGGGCCGTTGTAGAGAGGGAGCACTGTAGCTCCATTATGCGACTGACAGAAAATGGTATGTTTATCATTCTTCATGCTTAATGTTTCATGTTGACTATTCAACTTTAAAAACATAACTAGTTCATGTTGATTTCATAGTTGTCTGAAACGAATCGGGAAACATAAGTAAGATAAACCATGAAGCATGAGTAGATGGTCTACACTGTCTGCAAAATGACTATATGCAAGTATGATGGTTGTTAGCGGAGAAAAGGTTCAACAAACAGCATCCTATTTTGGCAATGTGTCAATGACCATTTAGCATCGTTGGCTATTTGCAGAAGTATGCCTCAAATACTTTGCTATATTAGTGTATTCAATGTCCCCTTTCGAAATATCAATAGCCTATGATTACAGCTGTTGATTGGCCGCAAAGTAACACAGTACACGTGCACATTAAAACTTCGATAACTCGAGCGTGTTTGGGTAGAACTTATCCGTATATTTGGATAACTCGAGATTGCTTACATCAGCCAAATATACACACTGTTTGAAAATTAACGTTTGTCACAATTTGCGGTGTAATGGTTATTTCAACTGTTACAGTTCAGCTTCATTTTGGGTTGAGATCTTAAAAGCATGGAGTTTTTGTACAATAATTTCAGTACATAGATCTACATGTACGTACCCTTTTACACGGTGCTGTTTTGCCGGACAATCTTATCAAATAGATGAATGCATGTATCACCTTTATTTCAGTCTCCTCTAGATTAAAAGAAAACTTACAAATATTTCAAATCGTAAAGCAACAAAACCATGCCATTCAAGATTTACAGTGGAGAAAACGTTATTCTTTCCCGTTGAAAAGCAAACGTACGCAAACGCAAAACACTAAAACGTAGAAAAGAACAACTTTTGGACAATTCTGATAATTCTTGTTTATCTTGGTGGCAAACAGTTTGGAGCCTGATCTGGCTCCAAACTGTTTGCACTGCAAATAATAGTTTTAGCGTAAACGCGTTTATTGGGAAAGAATAACAAATTCTCCACTGTAGTTATAATAGACTAATAAATGTCATATATACAGTTTTATGACATATATTATATTGCTTTCAAAATACAACATGCAGTCTTTAATATACACAGTTCGAGAAAGCTTATCAAATAACATTAGAACATAAAAGAGTGTCGCAAGCCAACGTACTAATTCGAACACGTTGAAGTGCCAATTCGAACACTTTGAAATTGCATTTGTTTTACGACAGCTACAGCAAAGCTCGTATATTGCATTAAAGTTGTTAAACTGCAAAAAGCAGGATCAAAATTAAATAGTTTGCACACTGTCTAATATATTGCAACATTGAATTGTATTCTATGTGCATTTAGTTTCATTTAAACGAGAATGAAGAACGTCTTCTCTTCATTCCACCTTTTGCTACACGTATATTCATTATAAAGCCATTTACACATAAAACGTCTGCGAAATTTCCATTGCTTACTTACAGTTAAAGCAAACATTGATAAACTTAAAAGTTAATTTTCATAATAAAATATATTATCAAGATTTAATTGCAAAATAAACATAAAACCAGAACAAGATATTCATTTTCAGTAAGGAAGCCGTTGCCTTTCTTTATTAGTTCAGTGTAATATACAGTGGAGAATCTGTTATTCTTTCCCGTTTAAACGCAAACGTACGCAAACGCAAAACACTAAAACGTAGAAAAGAACAACTTTTGGACAGTTCTGATATTTCATGTTTATCTTGGTGGCAAACAGTTTGGAGCCTGATCAGACGCCGGGTTACCCGGCGTCTGATCTGGCTCCAAACTGTTTGCACTGCAAATAATAGTTTTAGCGTAAACGCGTTTATTGGGAAAGAATAACAGATTCTCCACTGCACGTTGGAACATGATATTTTTAATGTCACTGACAATTTGACTGTTGATTAGAGACTGATATTGTCGATATTTAAATGGGGTTCAGTCGGTATGTTATGTATATCATTGTAATATGTATTTGTTTTATTTCTTCTAATCGGGAAAGTATATTATCCTCTGCACAGAAATATCAAATATATATTTGCGCTCTATATTGTCCGTTCAACTCTCATCTCGATATTTCATAGGCCACACTGCCAAAGTCTGGCTTGTACAGTGGAGAATCTGTTATTCTTTCCCAATAAACGCGTTTACGCTAAAACTATTATTTGCAGTGCAAACAGTTTGGAGCCAGATCAGACGCCGGGTTACCCGGCGTCTGATCAGGCTCCAAACTGTTTGCCACCAAGATAAACAAGAATTATCAGAATTGTCCAAAAGTTGTTCTTTTCTACGTTTTAGTGCTTTGCGTTTGCGTACGTTTGCGTTTAAACGGGAAAGAATAACAGATTCTCCACTGTATATGTTCCAATGTTTTGAAATACAGCCTGTCTCGATCAACCAACCAGTAAGGCATAATAGGGGTTGGATTTGACAGGTAACTGCTCAATGTATTAAACTGCAAAATGTCTTTAGTATGACAATAAAGCGTATTTTATGTTTCTTAGATGTATGGTTGTATAAATGAAAGAACAAACCTTACTTTTTCCTACACGCCATCGGAAAATTTGTGATAACTGGTGTCGGCAGTTTTGATTTTGATAAGATAGAGATTTATTCGGTGTCTCATCTGGATCTAAATGGTTGCCGCTTATACATTGTCGAAATTGTAGAAGGCAAACACTTCAAATTTCTGTAGATTATATGTTCATTACATGCAGAGGGTTAGCTCATTCACCGCGGGCTCCAGATAAGAAGGAGTAAACTGAACAATTTCAACATGTTCTTACCCATTTCAGCACCAAATCCTATTGTGTTACTACTCATTAGAATCGTCTCGAAGAGACTATTCTAATGAGTATTGACACCATAGTGTTTAATACAGCAATAAAGATTTTAGTTTTTGAAATGCTCCCATTATATGGAACTCTGTTCAGTGTTTACCCCGCAAACTTTAAACGGAAGATTCCAATTTCGAACAAAGTCTGGTCCATTTTTGACTAGATATGGTTGTTCTTAACACTATATTGTAAACTGACAAACAGTGCATACCATATGATCAGAGTCTATACTGTTCGCATATGACAGGAGTGCTATTCGTACATGTATGTACGATGTTTGTTAATGACGAGTATACTCGTCGCTAAGGTCAAATGTGCTAAAGGGTGACATCGTGACAATCTGAGATAAATGTTTATGTGTTAACCATTTTTCCGATAATGCCTGACGGTTGCACCTAATGGTGTCAGGGGTTGAGACTATTGGCAACATCTGACCGCTTAGTATGTCGACATGTCGCCTGCTTTAATATTCTCGTCTAAATTGCACGTTTAGAAGAAATCTGTGCCTGTCTTATAATTCAATGAATGTGCATCGACTACATAAACCAAACAGTTTGAATCATGATCAGATGCCGAGGTACCCGGCGTCTGTTTAGGATTTAAACTGTTTGCTAATATTTACCATTTAGAGACAAGGAAACGGCTACGAAATTGTTTGAATTGGTTTGATCGAGGAAATCCTTATCCGTGCGGTAAAGCACTATCTTCTTCTCTTGTGTCCAGGTTGGACTGAATTTGCTAACACTTAAGACGCTGATAAGATGCCTGCATATTTGATATGTAATTCGGGGCCTGTCCAGTGTCAACTGATAAAGTCGGGATGATGAATTCCTATTGAACACTATCATAATCAAACTTATCGTGAGGTTTTTACCCCTTCACGGCCATAATGTCGTTGGGTTCAATTTTGTTGTATGCAATATCGTGTCAAATTAAAATTTAAGACAGTATAACTGACTTAACCCTTATCCTGCGGTGATGTCGTCTGCTTTGAAATTGTCGTCTGCAAAGTTTGTTAAATTTAGATATAATCATTTTTTAAGTAAATGAACCCAAACACAAGTGTCAAATAGTTTGGATCCAGATCAGACGCCGCGCTACGCGGCGTCTGATCTGGATCTAAACTGTTTGCAAAAATCAATAAAGTCGCGACCAGCATGCAAAGTGTTAATTTTAAAACAAGTGGCAAACAGTTCTGATCCAAATCAGACGCCGCGTTGCTGTTTGCAAATGCGCTTTCTGAGGTCATTGATAGTGAAAATGGTTAACTCCTTAACTCCCTGACCCCGAACACAATAGTAATGCGGTGTGTGATCAGGATCCATACTGATTGACGCAGTTTTAATATTTGTTCGATCAAAATACCTAACATTTAAATGTACAGTGGAGAAAACGTTATTCTTTCCCAATAAACGCGTTTACGCTCAAACTATTAGTTATATTGCAAACAGTTTGGAGCATGATCAGACGCCGGGTAACCCGGCGTCTGATCAGGCTCCAAAATGTTTGCCATCAAGATTAACATGAATTATCAGAAATGTCCAAAAGTTGTTCTTTTCTACGTTTTCATGTTTTGCGTTTTGCGTTTCGTTTCGTTTAAACGGAAAAGAATAACGTTTTCTCCACTGTAACTAATAAAGGAGCAGACGACAATTGTTTGACGCTGATGACGTCATTGCAGAGAAAGGGTTAAATAAATTAACGCAATGTGATTACATGTAGGAGATGTTAGTTAGTTTCTTTATTTCCTCCAATACTGAAGAGTTCAAGCATACAAACAGACAACATATTTACATAGCAATCAGAAATAAATATATACATGCAAAAATATGCAAAATAATAATATATATGAATATTGTAATGAGATAATACTCACATCTTGACATGTCGACCACATCAAATATCCAAGAAATTCGAGACATGTCGACAGTGAGGATCGTGACTAACTCATTCATCCCTAATACTTTAAATGGATGAATACAGGTTCTAAATTAAATCTAGATAAAGCTAGATCTGGTTGTTTTCTGCAGTTTGTTGCAAAATGACCAACAGTGCAGATCCTAATCCGAGGACTCATTTATGAGCTTTTTACCTGGGTCTACAATGTCTGCCTAAGACAAGTGTACTCTGTAAATGCACACTGATTGTAAATGACGAGTATAACCATCGCTAGGGTTAAGTGTTCAAAACAAAATGTGTGCATAGCTTCATATATACATGTAACACTAGTGAATGAAACTAGACCATAATTTACTAACATGTATTATTCCTGCTTTCAAGAACTTATCATACTTAACATCGAGTAAATCAGCTATAGAATTGTCATGAGATCCAAGAATCACCCCTATGTATACATCTGCCTGCAAATTATTAAGTATTTCTAGAACTGGAGATCCAAATTCTGTATCAATATACTGTTTGAAGTCATTTCGGATACCCTGTAAATAGGAGCATCCAAAAAGACAATGACCTACGTCACCAGAAAATAACTCACCACACTTACAGCAAAGTTTTTCTATCTGGTATGAGTTCATTCGAGATATTAAACCTATAACATTTCGACAGTGCTCGTTTAGAAATGGGTAAGTCTTGCACACAGACCAGATAATACTAGCTTTGTACTCAGGATGTATACATCTGAATTGATAAAAACTATCGTCATTAGTACGAGTATACCACAGATACTCCTCCATATTGTTTACTGCCATCTTAAAGATTCTTTTCCACTCATATTTACCTGGAAATAATCTATTGCACATAAAGTTATGCACGTAATTATCAACATTATACAATGTTGCAACATTAAAAATATCATTAAAATATCCTGTGTGGCAGCCTTGTGTATCAATGTAAGATGACATACGCATCAAGAAGACAAGTGTGTGTGTGGTTGTGTGTGTGTGTTTGTTATGGTATGGCTGTGTGTGTGTTCTGCGTTAGAGATGGGTGTATTGTTTGTGTTGCGTTTCCTGCTTGAGTCTTATTTCGTATTTATCTTTAATGCGTGAAGCTGGGCTAAGATTACACAACTGACCAAATAATGTCAACTTTTTTAAATCAATTTCTGCCTTTACTGATTTCATTGCTAGAAGTCCAAGGGCTATATCCGTCCTCGTCCTGGTACCAAGGCATTGCATTAACTTACAACAAAATCTATGACTTCTTTCAAATTGGAGAATGTCAGAATCCTTCAAGTTATATAACACCTCACACCCATATAATCCTTTCGATAGAACTTTAATATTGTATATTTGCTTGAGAGTAAATGGGTGCAAACCCTGATGACCAAAACACCCTATGCTTAAAAAGGTACGTCTAAGTTTACTATTCATTTCCTTTACAATACAATTATTAGCTAAGTACTTGTCAAACAGTATTCCAAGGTGAGTATACGTATCTTGCTCAACTATACGCTCATTACCGATAAACCATTGCCTGTTAGACTTTATATACTGTCTTTTAGACTCGTTACATACGACAACAGCACACTTTTTGGCATTGTACTCGTAACGCCATTTACAAGAATATTCATAACACATATTTATCATTCTTGTTAAACCACACTTTGTAAGAGACAATAGGGTCATATCATCAGCTGACACGATAGCTGGCACAGAAAGACCATTAAAGGTAAATCCCATTTTAAAATCAATAAACTGCTGGATGAGTCCATTAATAAAGCAAAGATACAGGAAAGGCGAACTTACACCGCCTTGTCTCGTACCTACCTTTATCGAGAAAAACTCAGATTTAAAACCCTTAAAGAGCAAACAACTCTCCAGTTCCTGATGCAAATTAACAATAGCTTTCCAGGTGTACCCCTGAACACCAATTTCGTTTAATTTGTAAAACAACCCATTGTGCCATACTTTATCAAAAGCAGTCTTTACATCTAAAAAGCATGCATAAAGTCTGCTGTTGTTTTCATTGCAAAAATAAGCACATTCACGCAACAAAAATGAAGTCATAACACAACTCATATTTTTCTGAAAGCCAAACTGTAAAGGGCTAAAACTACATTTAATCTCAGATTTGATACGAGAAAGCAAAAACTTTTCATAAAGTTTCAAGATAGCCGAAGATAATGTTATAGCTCTGTAACTATTCGGATCGTCTTTCTTCTTTTGTCCGACTTTAAACAAGGTAACAATGACGCCATATTTCATACATTTAGGTATGTAAGAAAATTCATACATAAAATTGTACAATTTCAAAAGAGATAAATGTAGTGTAATATCCCCATACATAATGTGTTCATTAGAAACGCGGTCTAAAGAACAAGCCTGCTTTGTTTTCAAAGTAGACATTTCGTTTTGCAAATCAAACAAAGAAAACGGTTTTAAAGAATGTACATCTAAAACCAAATTATCAAGTTCAGTCACCTTTTTATCAACGTGTGATTTAAAATCCGAGTCATATGAAGGGTTTGCTTCGTCATTATAAAGAGTTTGAAAGTGCTGCCCCAATTGCCAAGCAATAGATTTAGCATCACGATACGATCTATTGTTAAATTTCATCTCCGTACAATAGTTGTCAACAGAACGACCTGTACGCCATTTTATTAACTTCCAAAAATAACAAGAGTCTATCTCGGCTGCTGCATCAATTTCTTCATTTAATTGCTTGAGATAATTACTAGAGCATTGTCTATGATATTTTCGAAACTCTCTCTTAGATTCCTTATAACTGTTATAATAGATGTTATCGGGGGTTTTAGGCCTGCCGTTCTGAATCCATGCTCTACGTGCTTGTCTCATACAATAATGATAATTATTAAGTAGGTCGTCCCAGTATGGCTTTAAAAACGGTTTAAATTCCGTTTTAATAAACGAAAGGTCTGATGCGCTGCAAATAGCGTCACATATATCAGTATACAGCTTTTTGATAACCACTCTGTGATTAGCAGCCGAGATAGACTCTGTGTAATCCAGACAATATAACGTATCTAACAAAAGACTCTTATATCGCTGAACCTGTTCCTCAGATACCTTATTCCATTTGATACCTCTATAGCAAGTATCTGTGCCAATATTAGTACACATCTCTGACACTGATAATTTACATAAAATCGGCCTATGACAAGACACATTTAATGCATTATCGTCAAGTATTTCACATGATTCAAATATATCTGATACTTCATCCGGACACAATACATGATCAATTAAGGATTCGGTTTGCCCATTATACGAGACAAAACTAGAGTGCGCTCCCTTACATAGAGGTAAAGTATTAATGGCTACAAAGTTATTGTCCTGTATAAAGTCAATCATCAATCTACTCCTTATATCTGAATCCTTTATATAATGATTGCTTTGTAAATGAGCATTGAAATCCCCAAACAGTAACACTTTACCTACTGGTGAATATCTAGATAAAATATCCGTTAATTTTTTGAGATATTCTCTAAAAATATATGTACCGTTATTACTGCTCGGTAAATAAACTTGGATGCAGAATAAAAATACCCCGTTATGTAGGTCTATCTGTAACCCAATTATCCTATCATCTTCAAACGTAATGGGACTAATTCTATTAGAAAGCTATTTGTTCCATAGAAAAGCCACACCCCCTTTTCCATATATTTTAGTCCCAAGGGATAACGATGCATCAGATATACAGACGCTTGTGTAACCACTGTGTATATGATTTAAAAAATGACTATCTTTATCTAACAACCAGTGCTCAGACAAACCACAAATGTCAATATTTCGAGTATACAATAAACTGGAGATAAGCGGAACTTGACATAATACCAGTTGAAACTTGCAGTGTCTTTGTATATATCTTGACCAGCACAGCACGGTTGTAAAATACTGCAGTGAAGACAATATTATTCCATTTTCCACAAGTTTAGTTTAACCAGTTACATGTAATCCTATTACTCCATGTATTTTTACGCTTCCAGTGTATTCCTCCACAGAAGAAATAGTTCTCATTCATACGTCATGAATACTTTCTATAGCCTAGCAGACGGAAGCCTAAAGCAGGCTGAAAGTGTAACCGAATGCGCCTTAGGGTGCATTATGTTTTACTTTCAAACTATTTAAGTGGTTACTTGTTTTCAAAACTAGAAACAGCTTATATGGTAAAGGTTCAATGATTCAACGCAAATTCACTGGAATTTAGAAATGTTAGCTGTTAGTGTTGACGAGGTGTTTAAAGCTGAGTGTCATTGAGTTTGGATGTTGATCAAATGGAGGCCAATTTACTCGCTAGTTGCAGCTCGTTTTGAGATTTTCATCAATTTCATTAATTAATATTGTAGACAACATATCAAGTATTTGTTAATTTAGCACTGTAATATTTCAATAGAGCAGCGTCACACTGTGTATACCATATTAATTTGTAACACATAAGAATAGACTGGTACATGTAACAGCCTTGTTTTACTATCCATTTAAAACTCTGTTATTGACAATAGTAATCAATAATACATCCCAAGTTATCAAGGACCGGCTTATATTGATTACACAAATTTTATGTTCATGTAGTATATAATTACAGAACTGTCCAGCTTTTATTACTTCTATTACGAGTGCACATTTACAGAGATAGGGGCAAATGATGGTAAGGGTGCAGTGGAGAAAATGTCATTATTTCCCGTTTAAACGCAAACGCAGTGCACTACAATGTAAACAATGACAATTATAGTTGACAATTCTGACTGTTTATTTTAATCTGAATGGCAAACAGTTTGGAGCCTGATCAGGCGTCTGATTAGGCTACAAACTGTTTGCAATTGAAATAATAGTTTAAGCGTAAAACGCCTTAACCCTTTACCTGATAGCCTAGTTATAATACTGAAGATAGGTGACTACTTAAAGCAGGTTGAAAGTAAAGCAGAATGCGCCCTAAGGCGCATTCTGCTTTACTTTCAGCCTGCGTTAAGCTATCATGTTCTAGAATATGGAAAATATTCCCTGTAATATATATTCATGACTAATAAAATTGGAACTATTTTCTTCAGCGGAGGAATAAATCATATTCGCTAAAAGGCGCTTCTATTGGGGAAAGGGTTAATTTGGAAAGGATAACGTTTCTTCACTGTAAAGTAAAACATCTCAAAAAGGTATTGTCTGCTCTCTCCCATTACATTTTAGGCATTCACAAGTCCTTTACCATCCTACAGTGGAGAATCTGTTATTATTGCCCGTTTAAACGCAAACGTACGTAAACGCAAAGCACTAAAACGTAGAAAAGAACAACTTTTGGACAATTCTGATAATTCTTGTTTATCTTGGTGGCAAACAGTTTGGAGCCTGATCAGACGCCGGGTTACCCGGCGTCTGATCTGGCTCCAAACTGTTTACACTGCAAATAATAGTTTTAGCGTAAACGCGTTTATTGGAAAGAATAGCAGATTCTCCACTGTACTTTCAGGTCATCTTGACTGTTCAGCAGAACTATTGTTAGAGTGTCATACAGTGAGAAGGACGTTAACCGTTCCCGTTTGACTCTTCGGCGCCAAATTAATAGTGATGTTTTGTTCATCTTTACCGCTATGTTGTCAGTTCAGTTCAATTTTGTCTGCTAGAACGTTTTAAAGTTGTAATTATGGTAGTTTGAATTTAGAAATATCGAAACGAATGTCAAACAGTCTGGATCCAAACTGTTTTCCAAGTCGCTTTTATGCGACTTTGACGCCGAAAGGGTTAAAGGAAATGAAACGCAAACACAAGACAATTAGATGTATAAATTGAGAGTTTTTTTGTAAACGTATGACGATTGGATTTATAAACATTGTGAACAATTAGGGGCCAGATCAGACGATTGGTTTCCCTGTTTCTGATCTGGCTCTAAATTGTCTGCAATTGAAATAATTGTTTCGACATAATATTAAACTCCATGTGAAGAATTTCGTCTTCTCCGTTGTATTAGCTTTCTTCTTTCCCTTTCATAATTTAGTTGTAACCTGTCCTTCAAAGATCTACCTCGAGGTTACATGTATCCTATAAGCAGGATTTGACTTTGGTTGCAGCGTTTCGTGCTACTTTTGAAATAATACAAAATATCTGGAAAATTGTTGATCCGGATCAGTCTTCTTGTTTGCCGATGTTAAGAGCCAGAATTATTTATCTTCTATCTCAATAAACGCCATATTCAAACCACGGAATTATTACACATGGGTATAATTCCATGTTCAAGTTGATTGCTGTTATTGGACTAAAATGTTTACAAAGTTCAAATGCACCCTTAATACGTGATGTAATCGCTTTCTCAAAACAAACCGCAAATATTTGTAATTGAATTACAAGAAGCATCGCATGTTCAGTGTTCGCATTTTCTGTAGATATCTAAATAAATTTTAGTTGTATTTCTGTTGAAACTCTTTTGTTACATTTCCAGAAATTAACCTTCAGTCCAATTCATAAGGTCAAACACATGTTTGTCTACCTTTAACTGTTTCCAAAATGGTTTTGTTCACTTATACTAATTATAATTATTTTATGTAATATTACAAAATGACAAACAGCGCAGTGCAGAACCTAATCATAAGGAGAACTCCTTTAGAGTCCTCTCGGATTGGCTAACATTGTTGGCATAAGACAAGTTTAAACGACGTACATATGTAGTGGCTACTGTTCTTTCTAAATAAATGCGTTTACGCCAAAACTATTATTCCCATTGCAAACAGTTTGGATCCAATTCAGGAGGCTCCAAACCGTTTGCCTTTCAGGTTTAGTTGAATGGTTCGACATTTGAAAAAATGTGATTATCTACATTTTAGTGATTTCGTTTACGATTTGTTTGCGTTTAAACGGGAAAGAATAACGTCTTACAGTGGAGAATCAGTTATTCTTTCCCGTTTAAACGCAAACGTACGCAAACGCAAAACACTAAAACGTAGAAAAGTACAACTTTTTGACAATTCTGATAATTCATATTTATCTCGGTGGCAAACAGTTTGGAGCCTGATCAGACTCCGGGTAACCCGGCGTCTGATCTGGCTCCAAACTGTTTGCACTGCAAATTATAGTTTTAGCGTAAACGCGTTTATTGGGAAAGAATATAACGTTTTCTCCACTGTATCTACTTTACAAAGTATACACTCGTCTCTAGAGTTGAATGTGTTTCAGCAACGCAATAGTTTCTGTTGTCAATATGACAAACAGTTTTTATCCTGAACAGATACAGTGGAGAAAACGTTATTCTTTCCCGTTTAAACGCAAACGAAACGCAAACGCAACACACTAACATAAAGAAAATGACAACTTTATGACAAGTGTGAATGTTGATTTTAACTTGGATGGCAAACAGTTTGGAGCCTGATCAGACGCCGGGTTAAGTTGATAAAGTTACAAACTGATTACAATGGACGTACAGTGGAGAATCTGTTATTCTTTCCCAATAAACGCGTTTACGCTAAAACTATTATTTCCAGTGCAAACAGTTTGGAGCCAGATCAGACGCCGGGTTACCCGGCGTCTGATCAGGCTCCAAACTGTTTGCCACCAAGATAAACAAGAATTATCAGAGTTGTCAAAAAGTTGTTCTTTTTTACGTTTTAGTGCTTTGCGTTTGCGTACGTTTGCGTTTAAACGGGAAAGAATAACAGATTCTCCACTGTAAGGAATCTAGCACAAACGCATTTATAGGCAAAGAATAGCTTCTTCTTCGCTGCAACACGCTTAGTTAGATTATGGTATCAAGGTTCCAGTTAAGACTTACATCTTACGTCTTTATTCATCCAAGTGATGTAAATACTCAATAGATTCATCTCTTTGAGACGATTCAAATGAACAGTTACACCATATACTTTGGTGCAGACATGAAGTAGATAAGTTTAGCATTTTCAGCTTACTTTATCTTACCTACATGTAGAGCCCTGTTGTATTACAATTGAGTAGCTCGATATCCGGTCATGTTCCAGTCTGTCCTACAGGTTCAGTTTCTGCAATCCTTAAATTACATGGCGGAATTAAACCACGTGTTTAAATCAATCTCAGACAGCATGCAACACTTTGTTTGATCAAGGGCCTGTTTCATAAAAGTTTGTAAGACAAAAACGGCCGTAAGACAGAACTGTAAAATACATTTAATTTCTGGTTTCTCTAGTCAATCCTGTCTTGTGACATCTTTACCGAATCCAAAAGGATGCCACACGACAGGATTGGATGGAGAAATAAATAATAATAAAGACTTTTATAATCTGACTTACGATCTTTTATGCCGTACGAAGTTTCATTAAACGGGCCCCTGGAAAGTAACTATGTCAAGCTGCCTAACACATAGCTTTAATGAATCAAATCAAACGACAATTTAGGCGCAGATAATATTGCAGCAACGAATGGCTTAAATAAAATACTGAACTGCATTCGATTGTTCACTCGACAGTTACAGTGAAGAATATGTTATTTCGATTAACGAAACGAAACGCAAACGAAATGTTTTAAACCTGTTGTTGAAATGTGTGTCGGTGCGTAATGTCAAACAGTTTATAGCCTGGATAAACGCACGATTTGTTACATGTACCATGCGCCTTATCTGACTCCAAACTGAACTGTTTGCAAAGGAAAGAAATGTTTAAGCAAAAACGCGTTTATTGGAGAAAAATAACGTCTTCTTCACTGTATAAGGCAGATGGTATTTTATGGTGATAAAGTATACCAACTGTTAATGATTTTCGTACGATGCCATGTTTAGCATTATTGATCAACAACAGTCAATTATCTCCATAACGACGATTTTGTTTGCCATCATTTTGTATCTTTGAAATAAATTTAATGTTAAACTCGTCCTACAATAAGAATAATGATAATACTAGTTCCTTTCTCAGACAAATTAAGCCATATTCAATGCTGACAATGGATAAGACGTTATTTATTCCCGTTTAAACGCAATCGAAGTGCCAGCGCGTTGCAATAAAATGAGGAAATGACAGATTGTTGACATTTCTAACTACTTATATTAATCCATGTGGCTAATAGTTTGGAGCCTGATTAGAATTCTGATTCTGAATTGTTTGCACAGGCAATAAAAGGTTTTAGTGTAAGCGCAAAATGTTTTTGGAAATAATAACGTCTTCTCCACTGTTATTTTTCGAGATACTGATTGTCAGGGTACAGTAGGCACTATAACAATTGTATGGACCAGATAAAACAACCGCCTTTATATATGTTTTGGCTGACAAACCGCATGTTTAGATGCAAGTTTCAAAACAGTTTTGACCCAGATCAGTTGAGACATCGTTGTTTGATTTGAATCAAAACGTTTTGTAAAATTTCAAGCAATGTCGCGCTCAGACACAATTTATGCGACATAAAGTTAAGCGTTAAGATTCAGCGTTGTTTGAATTTTACCAGATAGATGAGATTTTACCTATGATAAGAGATGTGATCTTTTTTCAATCAAATTATAGCTGCTTACATGCAATACAAGGTTACCGTTGTATAAAATCCAATTCTACTATCAAACACTTCGGTATGTTTTACAAAAACAAAATAATTGTGTTACCCTTTTACTACCAAATTTATCACAAGGCTTTCCGCCACTGTATCGTTTGTATAAATATATCTGCCTGAAGGGATAAATGAAATATAAAAAAAATGTAGCAAAAGAGTTGGGATCCTGTTCAGACGCCGAGTATGATCTTGATTCAAACTGTTTACAAAATCGACAGTTGTTGTTTGTCGTCGCCTATATGGCATTTAAAGAGTTAGATTAGCAATGAAAATCACTTACCTCTGTTATTTCGACGGATGCCATGGAGTATTTGTATTCTGTCAGTATATGCGACATAAACCAGTGTTATGAACGGCGGTTTTCACACATATCAAGTTTATTCCGATACCACAGTCAGATATATCAGGCTAGTATCGACCTCTCATCGTCACTATAACATGGTATAATAGACACCTGCATCCCCCTTTGTGGTCAATGATGTAATACAGTAAAACCTCTCCATTACGGCCACCAAATTGTGTTAAATATTAGGTGTATATGACAGGTGACTGCTTAAAGCAAGGTGACAGAAAAACAAAAAAGCTCCTATAGGAGCTTTCTGTTTCACTGTTACATTGCTTTAAACTGGCACCTGTCTTTTATACATTAAATAAGCCTCCGTCTTAGTGGTTGTTATAGTGAGGTTTTACTGTACAAATAAAAGTGTTATTACATAATGAGATAAGATATAACGAGTCTATAGGTCGGGCGAAAACTTGTCATACTAAACATTATATCAAACTCTCAACATAACATAAATCAAAACATATAAAACAGTTGAGAACACCTTATTTTTACCAATAAATTATTTTGTGCAGAAGTAATTGTTCCCGTTATGGAATCGCATCTGGTCACGATTCTCAAAGTTTAATTAATTAATAGTCAAATCACAGTCATTTTCTAACCACGATTTATCAGTGCGTTTGTGTTCTATTTCATTAAAACTAGAAATAATAAGGTTTCATGTATACATGTAATTACAGTGGAGAAAACGTTATTCTTTCCCGTTAAAACGCAAACGCAGTGAACTGAAATGTAGAAAATGACAACTTTTAGAAGGTTCCACCTAATCATTTTAATATTAGTGGCAAACAGTTTAGAGCCTGATCAGACGCCGGGTTATCAAGCCAGATCTGGCTCCAAACTGTTTGCAATGGAAATAATAGATTTAGCGTAAACGCGTTTCTTGGTAAAGAATAACGGTTTCTCCGCTGTAAACAACAATACCACAACGCTTTAAGTACGGACCTCACCAGTTAGAGTACAGTGGAGATAACCGGCGTCTGATCAGGCTCCTAACTGTTTGCCACCAAGATAAACAAGAATTATCAGAATTGTCCAAAAGTTGTTCTTTTCTACGTTTTAGTGCTTTGCGTTTGCGTACGTTTGCGTTTAAACGGGAAAGAATAACAGATTCTCCACTGTAATTATGAAGCTCAGAACTGCTTGCTATACTGTTTTTTAGAACAGCCAAACATTTTAAGTGAACTTTGTTTTGATTACATAGCTTTTGTGTTTCACTTCGTTCAAACCGGAAGTAAAAGTTTTTCCTCTCTGTAACAAAGGCTATTATATAAAAAAAATTGATTGTTATTCTCAATATCAAAGCGAGTTGTTTTGTCGAACATTATGTTGAATCGTCATGCAAGACTCATAACTATCAGTGACTTGAAAGTCAAGTACCGTTTGAAACCATCATTGTGAGGCTAACCAAATTAAATAAGATTTTACGTGCACACAGTTTCCTTCTTAGTTTTGCTCGATACTAAGCATTCATTTTAATTAACAATTGTATATTTAAATTCATTTACCGGTTGCTTTGTTGACGGTCATTCTCTTTTTAAAAGCATACTATAAACAGTACAATGACCTGCTTTTTTAAATGCGACAAAGAATTATTTTGTTCCCGTTTCGTGACAAACAATATTTATAGTTGCACTCTCAGATTCGTCACGCGCGAAACAATTTCATTGATGTCACTCATGGAAGAAACTATTTTCATAGACAAATAATTACCTTCTATACTATACTTACAGATGAAGATATAATTTCCAGTTTAACCCTTTATCCCATAGCCTTTTTTTTTTAATTTTGAAAATGGGCGACTTCTTAAAGCAGGTTGAAAGTAAAACATAAACTGAATGCGCTAAAAGGCGCTTCCATGAGGGAAAGGGTTAATCGAAAATTCAACACATTGCAGTGAAATGTAGAAATTTACAGATATTATTCTTAGATTATTTGACGAGTTATTCCTATCTGCGTGACAAACAGTTTCGATCTTGATGCTCAGACACCAAGAAACCCGGATTCCTATCAGGCGTCAAACGTTTTGTAAATAGCAAACATTAGTTTAGTATGAACGCGTTTATTGGGAAAAAATAATGTCTTCTGAACTGTGCAAATATCACATTAAAACAGCATCCATTCATGTGATGTTTATACAGGTACATGTAGGGGATGTTAGAACTAAGATACCCGTTAATATGCCCTCAAAAGGATACATTGTGTATTGGTAGATCTTGAGTTGGGGCTTTTCTCCAAAGAAATATTATTAAAAATGTAGTTACAGTGGAGAATCTGTTATTCTTTCCCGTTTAAACGCAAACGTACGCAAACGCACAGCACTAAAACGTCGAAAAGAACAACTTTTGGACAATTCTGATAATTCTTGTTTATCTTGGTTACCCGGCGTCTGATCTGGCTCCAAACTGTTTGCACTGCAAATAATAGTTTTAACGTAAACGCGTTTATTGGGAAAGAATAACAGATTCTCCACTGTATCCAAGTTTGTCCGAATGGCTAACCCGTTGCTCACTACCGACTAAAGTCTAGATGAAAGGAAAGACGAAAGCTTCTATAATAGCATTTATTTCTTCATCCAGCTATATCCCTTTACCACAAAGCAATTTTCTAGTATTTTAGATAGGTGACGACTTAAAGCAAGTTGAAAGTAGAGCACAGTGTGTCTTAAGGCGCATCCTGTGTTAATGTCAATCTTTTTTCATCTGCAATCTGGTGGGGTATCGAAAATATTTCTTATGAGACATATTCATACCTGTTTTTCTTCATCGGGTGATACGGTTCGTATATTATAGGAATAAAGTAAATAAGGCGCATTACTAATTCTGCGTTACGTTCAACCTGCTTTCATTGGTCACCTGTACTTCATAATGGAACAGCGTAAGTGGCAATAGGTTAAACACGTATTTATCTATAGCAAGCTACATGAACTTGTAAGGGGTCTTTCAAAATAATTAGTACAGTAGAACCTCTCTATTACGACCACTAAAGGAAGGCTAAGTATGTGTATAAAAGACAGGTGACAGCTTAAAGCAATGCGAAAGTGAAACAGAGAGCTCCTGTAGGAGCTTTCTGTTTCACTTTCACATTGCTTTAAGCACTCACCTGTCTTAAACGACTAATATTTAACACAATTTAGTGGTCGTAATAGAGAGGTTTTACTGTATTTCTTATTATACTCCATTATACGGAAAACAAGTACACGTATGGCCATTTCAAATAGTTTGGATCTAGAATAGACGCAGAGTAACTTGGCGTATGAATAGGAACCAAACTGTTTGCCACTTAGATTTTTAATAACTTGGCGTCAATATCTCAATTAGCTTACAAGAAACCTTGTTCAGTCTGTGTTGCGTTTCCTTTAACCCTTTCCCGAATAGAAGTGCCTTTTAGCGGATATGATTTATTCATCCGCTGAAGAAAATAGTTCCAGTTTAATCAAAAATGAATATGTGTTATAGGGAATATTTTCTATATTATAGCACATGATACATGTAGCTTAAAGCAGGCTGAAAATAAAGCAGAATGCGCCCTAATGCGCATTCTGCTTTACTTTCAACCTGCTTTAAGTAGTCACCTATCTTAAGTACTAGAAAGAGATTATCAGGTAAAGGGTTAAGAACAAATAACGCCCTCACAACTGTAAGCTGTCATACGAGTGTATACAAGTAACAGATGAGAAAACGTCATCATTTCCCGATACGCGTTTACGTTAAAACTATTGTTTTCATTGCACACAGTTTGGAGCCAGATCAGACGCCGGGTAACCCGGCGTCTGGTCTGGCTTCAAACTTTTTCCCACTCAGATTAAGATCAATGTTCCGAATTGTCAAGAAGTTGTCATTTCTACGTTTAAATGCAATGCGTTTGAGTTTCGTTTGCGTATAAACGGGAAAGAATAACGTTTTCTCCACTGTTATTGTTGATCATTCCAATCGTTCTGTGAGGTCGCTTGTCTACATTCCTGACAATGGCGTGTCTTTGACAGACGGGTATTATGTAACACATGGAAATCAGAACCAACTCAAGGGTATTAGTAAGCACGAAAGTATCGTGTATCGGTGGTACTTTTCTTCAATATATTGATTCTTATATAGCAAGACTGTGCAACTAGGGACAAGAAACGTAATTAATTCATTTAACACTCGTGATGAGTATACTCATCAGAGTACAAGTACAGTGGAGAATCTGTTATTCTTTCCCGTTTAAACGCAAACGAAACGCAAACGCAAAGCACTAAAACGCAGAAAAGTACAACTTTTTGACAATTCTGATAATTCATGTTTATCTTGGTGGCAAACAGTTTGAAGCCTGATCAGACACCGGGTTACCCGGCGTCTGATCTGGCTCCAAACTGTTTGTATAGAAAATAATAGTTTTAATGTCAACGCGTTTATTGGGAAAGAATAACGTTTTCTCCACTGTAAAGTGTAGAATCTGTTATTCTTTCCCCTTTAAACGCAAACGTACGCAAACGCAAAGCACTAAAACGTAGAAAAGAACAACGTTTTGACAATTCTGATAATTCATGTTTATCTTGGTAGCAAACAGTTTGGAGCCTGATCAGACGCCGGGTTACCCGGCGTCTGATCTGGCTCCAAACTGTTTGCATAGAAAATAATAGTTTTAGTGTCAACGCGTTTATTGGGAAAGAATATAGTTTTCTCCACTGTACCTGTGTTGAGTAGATTTGTTCTTTGCGAACAGAGTAGATCCTGATTGGAGGGCTCCTTAAGAACCCCTCTGATCGGAGTCTGTATTGTTTGTTATGTTAAAATATATTACTAAAATCAACCCTTAATAGTCATCAATGAACAAGACTGTATTGGAGAATTGACTTGTCCTTCTAAAGTGTCAGAGATGCATTAGTTACATGTAAGACATCAACAGATTTGTTTGCATTTATCAGAACTGAGCGCGCTTGTTCAATAAAGTTCCACTATTGAACCTTTTCAACACCGTGGGCGTCTTCAGTCGATTTCGCAATCAGTTTTGATCTAAATCACACGCAAAGTAACGCGGTGTCTGATCAGGATCAACACTGTTTGACCCTTCTTATGCTATTCTATTAGTCAAAATACCTAACATTTAAATTAGACAAATGAAAACAGATGACAATTACAGTGAAAAAAAACAACTGTATGTTTGTACCTGTTTGGAATGTGCGAAACGCCCTCAGAACGCATCAGAAGACCATCTAGGAATAAAAGTATCCGGCTAAACATGTTCCCCGGTACCCCAATAGTAACAGTGCGTTCACATTTTGGTCTAGCTACATGTACACACCTGGGGCCCGTTGCATAAAACTTCGTACGACAAAATTAATGTTGTCGTAAGTCAGATTATAAAACTCTCAATTATTATTTATTTCTCCATCTAATCCTGTCTTGTGACATCTTTTGGAATCATCTTGAAAAGACGATTCCAAAAAGATGTCACAAGATAGGATCAGATAGAGAAATCAGAGATTAAATGTATTTTAAAGTTTAGACTTACGACAACATTTGTCGTAAGATGTTTTATGAAACGGGGTCCAGAAGAGTCCCCCCCCCCCCCCCACCACCACCAACCCCCCCGGATCTCATTTTGCATCCTACAGGCCTGCTTTAGTACAGACAATAAAACTATCGTTAATCCCTTAACTACCATGATGTTGGTATCACCATTAATTGCCGTCTGTTTTTATTTCTTCAATACAAATTTAAGGTAAATCAGATAATATCGTTATAACTGGCAAATACTTTTAGTCCCGATCAGATACTGCGTGACGCGAAGTCAGGTCACGACCAAAGCTGTTTACAAGTCCCATTGCACGTGCTTAACCCTTACATGTAACCCAATAGCCTGTTTCTAGTTTTGAAAATAGGTGATTATATAAACAGGTTGAAAGTAAAGCAGAATGCACCTCAGGCGCATTCTGCTTTACGTTCATCCTGACTGAATGCGCTAAAAGGCGCTTCTATTAGGGAAAGGGTTGAAAAAGTAAAGTATGCATGTACATGTACCGGCTGTTCTACAGTGGAGAATCTGTTATTCTTTCCCGTTTAAACGCAAACGTACGGAAACGCAAAGCACTAAAACGTAGAAAAGAACAAGTTTTGGACAATTCTGATAATTCTTGTTTATCTTGGTGGCAAACAGTTTGGAGCCTGATCAGACACCGAGTTACCCGGCGTCTGATCTGGCTCCAAACTGTTTGCACTGCAAATAATAGTTTTAGCGTAAACGCGTTTATTGGGAAAGAATAACAGATTCTCCACTGTATGCTATTACTTTTCTTCAAAGTCACATGCTCATATCCGTTTTAAGCAGTTCAAACAGGCATGCATTAGAGTTAATGTGAAATTGATCCTCTTGAAAACAAATCACTGAAAAGCTATTTATGGGACATATTTCATACACGGTAATATACAGTGGAGAATCTGTTATTCTTTCCCGTTTAAACGCAAACGTACGCAAACGCAAAGCACTAAAACGTAGAAAAGTACAACTTTTGGACAATTCTGATAATTCTTGTTTATCTTGGTGGCAAATAGTTTGGAGCCTGATCAGACGCCGGGTTACCCGGCGTCTGATCTGGCTCCAAACTGTTTGCACTGCAAATAATAGTTTTAACGTAAACGCGTTTATTGGGAAAGAATAACAGATTCTCCACTGTATGCATGTATTTTGCTTTAACACATTCAACCCTAACAACTAGTACACTCGTTATTTACAAACAGCGTACATGTAAAGGGAACATTTCTCCTGTGCAAACTCTGTAATTTTGTAAAATATCGTGATAGTCAACCACAAATACAAAACTATATACCAGACTCAATTGGAAACTTGGATTTTCCACTTGAAATTTCAGGGCCAAATGAGTCAAGCGACCAATTGACAACATCGAAACGTAATCCAGTGGAGAATCTGTTATTCTTTCCCGTTTAAACGCAAACGTACGCAAACGCAAAACAATTCTGATAATTCATATTTATCTAGGTGGCAAACAGTTTGGACCGCAAATAATAGTTTTAGCGTAAACGCGTTTATTGGGAAAGAATAACACATTCTCCACTGTAACCCCTACTGTGTTTGTAATTAGGCAACTGTTTTGCATGCAGCCTTTATGACAAAGAAACATGTACTGGTTATAGATTGACTTTTTGCCTGTTTAATGAATGCGCAAGGTTGTTATTGAAGTGGTGAAAAATTGCACTAAATCTCGTATCACACAGTATGACCAATACGATACATGTACCGTATTTCTTAATTAGGAATGACGTCATCAACGAACGATGTTATTGCGAGGTTTCAAATGTGTTCATCTGACGCTCATAATTATGTGTTTCCTACTTCGTATATTTATTTGTTGTCGATTGAATAATTTCTGTGAGCAAGGGTGCTCAATTCGACGTACATACTTGCACATACTATTCCTGAATGATAACGTTTAACTAGCAATGCGTCTAATTCATCCTTGATTCAAATCGACTCTCATTCAGAACCGCAATTCAACATAGTGCACACGCACAATAATTCTAACAGACTGGAAATATTAATTTCCAAAAGTGTCCTTTCAAGGGACTATGTCATTTCATTTTAATTCACTCACTGTCAACAGTATTATACTGCATAATCGTCTTCAGGTACAACAGTTTGGAGGCATCAGACATCGCGTTACGCGTTGTCTGATTAGAATTCAAGGTGAATGACTCTCATATTAATATTGCTCCCAGTAAACATTCCCTTATTTTTATGTTTGCATAAAATTGCACACGCCAATCCTGTAGTTAAACATATACTGGGCAGACTATTTCAAACAGAATATACAATAAAATGAGGTTTTTTTTGCAAGTTGTATGCGTACATTTTTTTATCCAATGAATTCAGCCTCTAGTGTCATAATATAGGGGCGGCATACTAAACCTAAGTGTATCTATATAGTAAGTGTATAAATAAACCGGAACTATTTAACTGCAATATTTTCGTTCTTCGAAACAAATAGCAAATAATTTAATTTACAGACGCGAAAAATCACAGTACATATGTTTAATTATCATTTTGCATCTCCATTAACTCTTAACTAAAAATATATAATCAAAATGGATCCAGTGGGATTTGAAGCCGGGACGACGTGGTCGAAGGCGGTTATCATATCCTCTACATATGTAAGCCACCGGACCATATACACTTTTATGTCGATTTCAGATGTATATAAAGTTTGCTTATTGATGCGTTTAAAATAAATCAAATAGATAGCAACGAATAATTTAATTAGAATAAAGTTTTTAATTATTAAACCAAAAACAGTTCATTCAATATCAATATTCTCATAAAGTTTTTCCGTTGTTTTATATCACTCTTCACTCGTCTCTAATTCTGTCTTATACTACAGCAATACTGTTCTGTAGCAAAAACTAAAACGAGTCTTTAAAAGGCTAATACATAAAGCAAATAGACAGATTTCGTGGCCACTTTCGAAATAAACTATCTTACTATGCATAGTTTGAATTTACGAAATCAGGAAAAGAAATGGTTCCAAAACATTGCACAACACCGAAGAGAAAGAGTGGTGCAGCTCACATGGACGCAAGCAAATGGGAACTTTCTGCGTCAGCTTTGTCCCGGAATAAACTATATCTACATGTAACCCTTTCACTGGCAAGGCTGCCAACACTGACATTTGTCAACAGTTTAAATCCTGATCGTGTAACGCGGCGTTTGATTAGAATCCAAACGGTTTGACACTCAAACCAATATTTTTCTTATTCACAAATGCATAAATTTTAAATTTTAAATGTATAAACAGACGAAAAACATAAGCAGACGATAATATGACAGCAACTGTGTAAGCTCGGTATTTCCGTCATAGTGAAAGTCAAAGGAGTAAGATTACAAACACTTCCACGCATCAACGATGAGTTGAAGATTTAAACAAGTTTAATTATAAGCGTGAATTAATCTAAAAAATAAATGCTATCAAGATGAGATATAGTATTCAATGTTATAGAACGAACTACAAACTGCATTTCAATGACGTCTCATTTCGTACCGTAAAAGACGGCATAGTGGCTATTTGTTTTACAATCTTCCTGAATGTTTAACCCAATAATAATTCTAACAAGCGCTGTTAGAACGCATTTTTAACGGCAAAGCCAAACCAAATAATTTTGACGACTTACCCATGATCCTATAACCTGTTTCTAGTTTAGAAGGCAAATGACCACTTTAAACAAGTTAATAAATATAAAATGCGCCTTTATATTTGGAATGTCATATAGTTGTTTAAAATTGTACTGTGTAAAAATTAATTCCTCGGTTATATAACAGTAATTTTCGCTCCAATACCATTCCAGTTACACGAAAAAAACTATATTAAGACGTATTTCTTTTCATTAATAGACAACACGAATGCAAAAACTGCATTTAACCGTTTCTGGTTTATAATGGGTCTATACTACTATACCTGCTTTTATTAGCAAACGCTAAAGACTTAAACGTCAGTTACGACTCTAGATTTGCTCAGTATGAAATATTAAGCTATTCTTAACCCATTTATACCCAGTGGATTCTTCCATGTTTATATATAGGATGTGTCCATTTTTTATCAAAGGGATGCCTGGTCAAATTTCTCATTTTAATTTTGATTCATATTGAAATTCCTACCAGCAAACAGTGTAGACTCTGATCAGGGTCTACATTGTTTGCCTATGTCCCATATATGGGATTGTTGGCACAAATGGGTTAATGTGTTGTCTGCATAAAGTAAATACAGGTGCATATCAATGATGTAGAGATCAATGGTAGCGTTATAACTTTTTTCAGTCCCAATATCGTTTTTATATGTTTCCAAAGAGAAGACGCATTATTCAGAAATGTAGAAAACACATTGTCTCACTGGTTCTTTATATAATACATAAAACAACCATTTTTCTTTGGATTGAATTTCAATTAAACATTGTTCAAAATCAAATATTGTGCCGATTGCAACGATATGTTACGACCTTTTTGTTCTATACTGAACAACGAGTACCTCTGAGTATAAGCCTTATGTTCACATTTTAAGTCTAGTTTCAATGAAAGCAAAAATAAAAGAAAACATATGACATTTTAACTGTTAAACTATGGAAAAGATTTCTGAACATTGCTCACACTTCGGCTCTTCATTGGATCTCCGTTTCTCAATGGTTATACAATTTTTTACGATGCGGTTCATCTGAAGCACATGATTTTCAGAAAAAAACTTACCTTATTTAAGACTCTAAATACTCTAGGGAAGACATTAGTTTTATTCCCGAAAGTTGAGTTTATTCTAAACAGTACAGTATGTTAGTTACAAACATTTGAGCCGAAGCAGATCCTAATTAACGTCGATCACACTCCAAACCTTTAACCAATAAGACTAAAATCTGATGTTTGATTGTTTGAAATTTCTTTACATAAAACAATAATACCTTTTCTTCTCTGTAAAAGTATTCTTAACTCTTTGTTCCAAAGTACATCAAATGTCTTTTTTATCATAGAAATATCGACAAATTCAGCGATTCAGTTTGCTAAACAGAGCAACAACTCAACTCCTCGCTCTTGGCACATATAATGAAACTATAATTTACCAAATAATGTATTTTGTTGATAGCCCGAAGAAACGATAAGTATGACTCATCGTTAGAACGGAGTTGGCATGTGATAAGCTACAGTGGTCCCTCCCTACAATGGCCCTCCAAACAACGATACTCTCCTCACAACGAACGTTGGTGCTGGTACCGAAAACAATACAATTATGTCCAAACTTTCCACGTGTGCAAGATCTTGCTTTCAAGATACTGCTTTCAATTGTCGTCTACCGTTTTACACATAATCAAACATTTGACATTTTGACAGAAAACAACAAAATGATAAACAACTTTAACACGGTGTCTTATTTATATTCAAGCTGTTTGCAATGATAGCCAATATCCCTCCCTATAACAACTCTCAACATCAACACACACAATCGGTGTCTCCCTTTGGGCTTTGTTGTAGAGAGAGAGCACTGTAATTCTATAAAGAACGTATATGAGTGTTGGAAAGCGTTTCTACAAAGGTAAAAGAAATTACATTAAATGTCATTTTTATAGCTTAATATGTTGTTAATGTGTTAGTTGATTCGCCTATTTCCTCTCTATAGCTCGGATTTACTTTATTAATGCTGAGGCAGGAACCAGTTGAAACATTCATGGTTAATGCATATTCCTTTAGTACGTGTATTCAAACATTTTCGCCACATTAAGTGATATGTTACTATGAAACTTTGGGCCAAAACAAATAGTATCTCTTTACAATCTTATGTTATACTTTATTTGTAATTATTTACATCGTAAAACGTAGTTATTCTCAAATAAAGGACACTGTTGAAAATAACTCAACGTTTGTCTTTCATCACCATTGCTGATATATTGAAACATTTTGTTAAAGCTTATTTGTTAATGCACTTTAATGTAGATGTTAAATAACCGACATTATATGTAAACGTTTCACCTGCTAGTTGCAACTTTTCTAGAATCTGCAAATAATTTGGACTGATGTCAGACTTTGTGTGTTCATGATTTAAAAGCTAAAACGTCTAGAATGCTAATATTAATGCTTGACACCTAGTACAGGCGACACCTATGGATCAGACACTAGTGTAGCAGGCTAAGGACTAAGCATCGAACCAAGGTTTGATCACGGATAAGCTGCAATGCATCTCTATAGCATAGAATGATGAATAATACATGTGAATGTAAATAGTGTTTGTATTTACAAAACAAGCCAGTCTTGTCTAGTCACAACGTCTCCATCACACCCGTTATAAGTGATATATATAATTTGACACCTATTGATCCAAACCACCACAAACTACCACAACAAACATTATGCAATAATGATAAAAACGTTTAGATGTCTAACACTGATACTCTTCACACTTGATGCTACCTAACATGCAATTGCAAACAATTTGAGTCAGATCAGTAGAGGTTTCATCCGTCAAATATTGACAAATATAGCGCATCTGTAGTTAATTTAATTGGCAATGATTTCAAAGCAGGCGATATGGTTCACCTTAATCGTTCAAAGCGCGACTTGGCTAACATTTCCAAACAATTTGGATCCAGATCAGACGCCGCGTTTCGCGGCGTCTGATCTGGATCCAGACTGTTTGTCACTCATATTCAACTTTTTTCAGTTTACGAAAAAGAATAAAACTCATTTTGATTTTTTTTCGCAGACGATATGTTTTAGTCAGTCGACCATTTTTAGGGTTTAATATTATATCAATCAGAGTAAGGACAGTTATGATGAAGCCTGAAAAAACACATCGCAATTGTGTGGCGAGACACATTTATTCATAATTTGTCGTCTGAAATTCAGAGTTTTGAGTCATATGTTTCTAATGGCTTACAGCCCGTAACGAGCATATTGTATGTGTTTAGCCCTTTTTCGCTGCCATTATAACTATAACTCCTGTCTAGCACTGTTTGACATGACACGTCTGCTTGAATTTGTCATCTAGGACTGATTTTGTTCAAAATTCGGAATTTAAATGTTTTTAACATGAGAAACATAAATGAGTTTCAAATAGTTTGGAAGCTGATTAGACACCAGGTCACGGGGCATCTTATCTGGATCCAAACTGTTTGCAAATACTAATGCAGATTTATACTTAATGTAAGGTCTGTCAAAATTCGATAGGTTAAACTCGATTAAATGGCAAATTCATATTGTACAATTAAATAATCAACGTAAGAAACTCAACTGTAACAATACACCACATTTTGACATACATTTGTACGAATAATGAAGCTTCGACTGTAAAAAACATACAACAAGGAGACCGAACCATAGAAATATACTTGTTGCAAACGGTAATATGTACACGGTGCTTATTCCTAAAAATGTTGGGGAACCAATCATTTTCAAGATATGATGGCAAATGCCAAGCGTGTCTGCCTCGCTGTTTGTCTGTCTAGTTGTGTGTCGTTATTTACGACTCTCTGATTATGTCATTGTTTCTCTGTCTCTTTCTCTTTGTGTATATGTATCGATGTGTATATCCGTCTGCCTGTCTATCTATCAATTCTTTCCCCCTTTCTCTCACTGTCTGTATGTCTCTGTCTGTCTATGATTCCTTGTCTGTCTATCTATGTCTGTATATCTGTTTTCTCTCTGTAATCGCTATCTGATATGGCAATGAAGTTTCCTAATATCGTATGGCCAGTAAATGGGACACACGCACATATGACATTTTCTTGTGCTTTTTAATGATACAGACACTGTATTCCTTAAACCCTGCCCTATATCACCTTCTACAAAACAATGCCGTTTAAGTCCTGAATATTTCGTGACAAGACTCAATAATTGGAATATTATCAAATTACTTGCAGCCACAAAGCTCTCTAGTGACGAGGTTACACCACTGTTGTTCCGTTTGAGAAAGATCACTCACAGCTGAAATGACATTTCACAGTTGTAAAATCAATCTTCTACACACGTTTAGTTCTAATGACTTTAGACATTAGCTATGTTTTTGATACTGCACAAATCATCTTTCATCGATAGTTTGCCAATGTAAAGTAAATAAAAGCATAACGGCCATTGAATTTAAAGATACGTATTGCCAGTACATTTTTGTAATCTGAATGGCCCGGCGTCTGAGCTTGTATCAAATTATTTGCAAGTAGCTTAAAGCCGCATTCTGTTTTTGAGAAACCTGCATAAAACGGTAGTTTGGGGTCCCATTTGAACTACGTGGGACGTGATTCTTTCACAAAAACCGGCTTTATCCAAGAAATTCGCTTTTTAATTTTTATTTATAATTTTTTTTGTGCGGCACAATTTAAAAAGCCTCCCTTGAGAATGGAAAGAAGGACAACTCTGTAAATACAGGGCTCCAGATAACGGAAGTATTTCTAAAACTAAAATCTTTATATCTGCTTTTAAACCAAATGGTGTCATACTCATTAAAGTTGTCTCGAAGAGACGGTTTAATCAGTAGTAACACCATAGCATTCGGTGCTGAAATGAGTGAGAAAATGTTGGATTAGTTCAGTTTAATCCTGCTTACCTGGAGCGATGAAAATGAAGCGGTTAATCCTTATTCTGCTGCACAGACGTCTGCTTTGACATTGTCGTCTGCAAAATTTGTTCAGTTTAGATTTATGCATTGTTTTAATTAAACAAACCTTAAGACGAGTGCAAACAGTTTGGATCCAGATGAGACGCCGCGTTACGCGGCGTCTATCTAGATTCAAACAGTTTGTAAACTCCGTAAAGTTACGACCAGTAGGCAAAGGGTTAAACACTATGAGATCCAGTCACAACGTGTAAATTATATTCACAGGGGGGGGTGAGCGTGTAAAAAAAAATACGGAGAATCTATACCAAGCTTGCTGAAAATGACTGTTTCAGCCTTGTCCGCTCTCTAACTCAAACACTTCTTTTGGATCTTCACCAAACTTGCTACAAATGTTTATTAGTATAGAATCTAAGTCAGGTTTAATAACTAGCAAAATCGCATAAGGCATGTATGAGTTATTGCCCTTGAATCATTAAAAAATGACTGTTTCAGCATTTTCTGCTCTCTAACACAAACACTTTTTGTTGGATCTTAACCAAACCTGCTGACAATGTGTATTTGTATTAAATCTAGGTCAAGAAAAAAATCGAATACAGTTGAATGAAAATCTTTCAAGAGGTAAAGGAGAAATGGAGTGGTCATTTATTACTTAACTTATTACCAACACGGCTAAGATGAAGCACATGCAACCATTGACCAAATATGTGGCTAAAATAGAATAAACACTGGTCCTTTTACAGAGTGGACAGGGCAAAAATAAGGATAAAATAGCAAAATTTTAAAAATTGAAGAACCATAACTGCAACATGCCTTCGGCGATTTGGATATTTATAGAACTGGACCATGATTTTATACAAATATTATTTTCAGCAAATTTGGTGAAGATCCAATTAAAACTGTTTGAGTCAGAAAGCTGACAAGCCTGAAGTAGTCAATTTTTAGTTATTCAAGGGCAATAACTCCAACATGCCTTGTGTGATTTTGGTAGTTAAGATGATTGACCTAGATTTTATATTAATAAACATTTTCAACAAGTTTGGTGAATATCTGATAAAAACTGCATGTGTTAGAAAGCAAACAAATGCTGAAACATTCATTTGTAATACCTAAATGGGCAAAAACTCAGACATGCCTTTTGCGATTTTAGTAGTATTGATACCAAACCTTGATTTTATATAAATAAACATTTTCAGCAAGTTTGGTGAAAATCAATAAAAAATAGTATTTGTGTTAGAGAGCAAATGTGAGAGTCCTTTTTAATACATAAAGGGCAATAACTCAGATAATCCTTATGGGATTTTAGTAATAATCACACTAGACTAAGATTTTATATAAATAAAGAATATCAGCAAGTTTGGTGAAGATCCAATGAAAACTCTTTGTGTTAGAGAGCAAAAAAGGCTGACACAGCCATTTTTTAATAATTAAAGAGCTATTACTCCGATATGCTTCATTCGATTTTAGTAGGATTCAAGCTTAACCTTGATTTTATATTAATGAAAACTTTCAGCAAGTTTAGTGAAGATTAAAAAGAAAGTATTTGTGTTAGAGAGCAAAACTTGCTAAAAACAGTCATTTTTAATACATAAAGGGCAAAAACTCAGATATGTCACATGCGATTTTTGTAATAATCAAACTAGACCTAAATTTTATATAATTAAACATTTTCAGCAAGTTTACTGAATATCCGATAAAAACTGTATGTGTTAGAGTGCAAAAATGACTGAAATAGTCATTGTTTTATTAATAAACAGGCAATAACTCAGATATACCTTAGGCGATGTAGTAATCAAACTAAATCTTGATTTTATATCAATAAACATTTTCAGCAAGTTTGGTGAAGATCCAATAAAACGTATTTGTGTTAGAGAGCAAAACTTGCTGAAAACAATCATTTTAATACATAAAGGGCAAAAACTCAGAAATGCCATATGCGATTCTAGTAATAATCAAACTAGACCTAAATTTTATATAAATAAATAGTTTCAGCATGTTTGGTGAATATCCGATAAAAACTGTTTGTTTTAGAGTGCAAACATGACTGAAACAGTCATTTTTTATTAATTAACAGGCAATAACTCAAAAATACCTTATGCGATTTTAGTAGTAATCAAACTAAACCTTGATTTTATATCAATGAACATTTTCAGCAAGTTTGTGGAAGATCAGATAAAAAATATGCGAGTTAGAGAGCGGACAAAAAAGTGTGATAGTCTAGCTGACTGATGGATGGACGGGCGGAGGTAGATACGGTTGCACAGTGTGAAGTTGATTCCGGCTGTATCACGTGATACTAAACCGTGTGGTAATGTTTATGTCAGACGTTCTATTTTCGGTTTGTTATGATTTGAAATCGCCCTTTTTGGTGATTAAGGTCCGTCTTCATTATTTCATAGATCAGTTTGGCCCATAAGAATGTTCAAACATTATTATTAACCGTTATTGTATTTCAGACATTAAGAAAAGGTCTGAAAACACAATGGGACTTTAAGGATTTTTAGCATAAACGCGTTAATTGGGGGGGGGGGGGGGGCGTCGTCTCTTTTGTAACCACATATCTTCAAAACAAATAAGCCGTGCCATGCGAAAATGTATTGCATTGCAAACAATGAACATAAAAGCCTTTCTTTGACGCGACAGATGGTCTTGATCTACCCTGGTTGGCACCCACATGCATCTTAAGCATTTTATGTAGCTGTATTATAAACGGTATTTGACAGTTAAGATCAAATTAAGATACAGAGCCTAGATGTCAACAATGCTTGGTCTGTACAATATTGCAATGCAATAAGAACAAGATTATCATACAACTTTTAAACACTTATGATAGGGTTCGATTTTATTATTTTAAGATTGATTACTTTCGAGAAAGGTGACTACTAAAGGTAGACAAAAACTAAACCATTTTTATTCATGGTCAGACATTTTCTCCACCAATCTTAGTATTTTAATACATGACCTCGGTTGTCAGAATTTGAATAGCGACGACACAAAATCACTAAGTCTTGTATCGTGCATACCAGTGTTTACAAGGTAGAACGTGCTTAAAAAATCTACGTTTTCTCCATGAAATACGGCTACAGTGGAGAATGCGGTTTTATTTCCGATGAAATGTGTTTACGCTTAAAGAATTATTTCCATTAAAACAGTTTGGCACCAGACCAGAAGCCGGCTTACAAGCAGACTGCAAAATGTTTGCCACACAGAAAAAACTATATAGTCTGAATGTTCAAAACTTTGTACTTTTTTCAATATATATAGCATACAAGATACAAGAAACGTTTTTCATTATAGGGTACAAGTACATGTATAGAGGGACCTGCCCGTACGTATGTGTTTGTGTGGGTGTGTACAGTGGAGAATCTGTTATTCTTTCCCGTTTAAACGCAAAAATACGCAAACGCAAAGCACTAAAACGTAGAAAAGTACAACTTTTGAACAATTCTGATAATTCTTGTTTATCTTGGTGGCAAACAGTTTGGAGCCTGATCAGACGCCGGGTAACCCGGCGTCTGATCTGGCTCCAAACTGTTTGCACTGCAAATAATAGTTTTAGCGTAAACGCGTTTATTGGGAAAGAATAACACATTCTCCACTGTATGTACCTTATACAATTTTGTCCGGAGCATATCTTCTGTACCGTATCAGCTAAGGATAGCAGATACATCTTAGGATGGCAGAGTGTCACGTACTACTTTTAAGTCAATGTGACCTTGACCTCTGACCTCAATTGCAACAGACAGCTTGTCCGGAGCACATATTTTGTACCTTATCAGTTAGGTATAGCAAATTGTGTTAGTAAGTATATCTTGCGATGGGTAAGTGTCGCGCACTACTTCTATGTCACTGTGACCTTGACGTTGGACCGCAATTGTAAAAAAAAAGCTTGTCCAGAGCGTAGTTTCTGTACCTTATCAGCGAGGAACAGTAAATTCTGTGTGTGAGTACATCTTGAAATGGCAAAGTGTCGCATACAACTGTCAGTGTACTCTGACTTTGACATTTTGTCCGGAGTACCAGTGCATTTCCCTTACCACGAAACTTCGCACATATGATCGAAAACATCACCCCCATGTCAAAGGTTATCGTTAGTATAAAAATAAATCGGCGAGGTTATTCGCATTGTCTGTGATGTCTCGTTGCATTCGCATTTTGTTTTATTTAAACGGGAATGCATAATTTCTGTCATTTGTATTACAGATTCGACTGGAATCAAGACTTGAGTGCACATAAAACCAAGTGAATCTAAAAGACTAGCCAGACGGCTCATCTCCAATTTTGTTGTGTTAAACAGATTTGACATGCGTTAATAAAGGTTTAACGGCGATAATCACAATAATTTATGCTGTTGTCACTCAATCTTCCACATCAAACAGAACAAGGCAATACCTTACATGTACCTCATTCTAGGAACTAATCACTTCACTGATCTTTAATGCGATGATTAGTTGCAATCAATTTTGGTCCTGATGAGATCCAAACTATTTGACTTACATTCTTATATGTTTTAGTCAAAATGTCTGAAATTTTATATTATACAGTGGAGAAAACGTTATTATTTCCCAATAAACGCGTTTACGCTAAAACTATTATTTGCAGTGCAAACAGTTTGGAGCCAGATCAGACGCCGGGTTACCCGGCGTCTGATCAGGCTCCAAACTGTTTGCCACCAAGATAAACAAGAATTATCAGAATTGTCCAAAAGTTGTTCATTTCTACGTTTTAGTGCTTTGCGTTTGCGTACGTTTGCGTTTAAACGGGAAAGAATAGCAGATTCTCCACTGTACGTAAAACCAGGCTTCAATTTTTAAAGCAGTTGACGTTAAAGTCAGTGAAGAGGTTAACCCTTAAAATCAGCAATTAGGTTATAATCACATGCACGTATGATCAGTCACCTGTTTTATTGTCACTTGTTACGATCAGCATTTCCGTCTCTGCTCGTCCTACTTCATCAATGCATCAGTGCTTGTCAGGTTCACTTTTGATGTCGATCATCAAATACAGTGGAGAATCTGTTATTCTTTCCCGTTTAAACGCAAACGTACGCAAACGTATGCAAACGCAAAGCACTAAAACGTAGAAAAGAACAACTTTTGGACAATTCTGATAATTCTTGTTTATCTTGGTGGCAAAGAGTTTGGAGCCTGACCAGACGCCGGGTAACCCGGCGTCTGATCTGGCTCAATACTGTTTGCACTGCAAATAATAGTTTTAGCGTAAACGCGTTTATTGGGAAAGAATAACGTTTTCTCCACTGTTACTAAATCAAATCAAGGGCACTTTAGTTAGTGTGCTATGTTTCGGTATTTGTGTATTTTCGCTTGACAAGTCATCTATGCATATTTAAAACGGTTTTGTTCTTGATAAGAAGCCGGATCGATCTAATATGGGCTAAATCTATTTTCAGAATATGTATATTTCTAATATTATCAAATAACGAGTAGGTGAATTGCTGACCGATACTTTGTTGGCACGAGTACAAGTCTACGTCACGAACCTTTGTCTTCGATGAAATAAAATGATATACTTTTTACTAGCATGAGATCGCTACGTCGTCTGCTATAAATGATTTGTATCTGTTTTTTCCTGGAAATTGAATTTTGAATAAATTGACTAGAATAATTAAGTTTTCAAACAGTTTGAATCCAAATCACGCTGTGTGTCTTTTACGCAACACACTATACTGTTAGTCATCGTTGTCTAGTGAAAGTGGTTGCTGCTGTGGTAATCATTACTGCATATTTTGTTCAGAACCTTATACACTGGAATATGAAAAGGTAAAAAAAAACATGATCAGGAAATGCTTAACGAATGCGTTAATTGCGGGAATGTTACCGTTTAATCCTTTCATGATCAACCTATTCTGGAGAATCTGTTATTATTTCCCGTTTAAACGCAAACGTACGCAAACGCATAACACTAAAACGTAGAAAAGTACAACTTTTTCACAATTCTGATAATTCATATTTATCTTGGTGGAAAACATTTTAGCGTAAACGCGATAACGTTTTCTCCACTGCATTCTGGAGAAGTTTACCTCTTCTCCGCTTAACTGTCGTCTTCTTCAGCATTGTTGTCTGCAAGACACGTTTCATAGTTAGATGTTAGGCAATATGACGGACGAAATTTCGAAACGAGTGTCAAACAGTTTGGTAACGCGGCGTCTGATCAGGATCCTATTTGCAATCGCGCTTTTAAGCGTCATTGAGAGTGAAAGGGTTAGACGATATGTAAGAAATAGTAGAGTGGAGAAAACGTTATTCTTTCCCAATAAACGCGTTTACGCTAAAACTATAATTTGCAGTGCAAACAGTTTGGAGCCAGATCAGACGCCGGGTAACCCGGCGTCTGATCAGGCTCCAAACTGTTTGCCACCAAGATAAATATATATTGAAGAGTGTCAACCAGAGTTTAAGCCAAGTTACTCGGCGTCTGCGCTGGTTTCCCATTACTCCGCAGACACCATTTTTTATGCAGTTACTGTATTCCTTTACTGGCGGAAATAACTTATACACTCGCGAATATCCACCATAAGTAATATGTTCCATAGTATAGCAGACGGTTGCTAAAAGCAGACTGAAAGTAAAGCAGAGTAAATCTAAGGGCACATTTTGCTTTAGTTTCAATCGCTGTAAGTGTTCACTTGTCTTAAAAACTAGAAACAGCCTTTGTTTATACAGGCCGTTTACAATAGACATCAGTCTGCTGTGAAACAAATACATTATACATGTATATAAAGTGCTCCCTCTCTTCAACAACACCCACTGGAAGACACAGATCAAGTGTGATGTATAGAAGGAGTTGTAAAAGGGGGAAATTGGCTTGTACTTCCAAATAACTTTAATCCAGAACAGACGCCAAATCTTGTTTGAAGCTGTTTGTCACTCGTCATCATGTTTTGTTTCTGTAACATACGACTTTAAGAAAAACAGCAGACGACAACTTTAAGCAGACGATATTGGAATCTTAAAAGGTTTGACTTAAGTGTCTTGTTGGGGAACAGCAACAATCGTTGTTGTAAGGAGGGAATCATTGTTCTGAGAGACGTTGTGGGTAGCACTGTACGTTATTTCAAAACACGGGTTTAATAATACAAACATAAATGTGTATTGCGCACATATACCTACAGCCAACCGCAGTAAAATAATTAACAATTACTCAGGTAAAAGCGAAAATATCACGTTTCCTTTAATAAATAATGATTCCATGTGTGATATACATTCACTCCAAAAGCTTACTGCTTCTCATATGCTCGAACATGAATTAATGTGTTAATATTACCAAGTTGCACGCCTCGACAATAAACCCCTCGTTCATACCTCAATATACAGTGGAGAAAACGTTATTCTTTCCTAATAAACGCGTTTATGCTAAATCTATTATTCTCATTGCACACAGTTTGGAGCCAGATCAGACGCTTGGTAACCCGGCGTCTGATCATGTTTCAAACTGTGTGCCACTCATATTAAAATAAATAGGTGAAAATATCCAAAAGTTGCCAATTTCTACATTTAAGTACACTGCGTTTGCGTTTCGTTTGTGGTTTAAATGGGAAAGAATAACGTTTTCTCCACTGTGTATTACCACCCATTCATATTGTAATCACTGCGATCACATGGACCTGCTTACAGGTATGCGCCATTCATCATCTCTGTTGAGGTATTGCATCTCTTTATTAAAGATACCACTTGACCAAGCTTGGGTGGTAACACCTACCCCCGTATACAGTTTGAGTCAAAGCATGCAGAGCATGCACTAACGGTGGTAGCGTCTAGGCAAATAATCATTCAGGCGTCTCAAGTGAGGCCCGCACCTAATATTTGATAGCTTGGTTAGTAAAACCCAAAGAAAAACCTATTGATATCTATTATGTAAGGGCCTCTATTCAAAGCTGAGCCATTGCCTGAAGACTTTTCTCATGCTGTATACCGGTATATACCTGTATTTTGACACCAACTAAAGAATGGGGGTGAATCAATGAAAGGACTGGCTGGATGTCTTTTAACGACAGGAGTGTCAAATGGTCTATTCATTTCAAATTGCTTTTTTAACGGTCGACACGTTTATGGTAAGCATAAAATCAAGGTTTGATTACTAACAAGCTGATAAGCAATCTCGTAGAGTGTTGAATAAAACATGTGAATGTTAACGATATTGTATGCCATTTAGGGAAGGCAAGTCTAGTCACTACGTCTCCATTATATCCGTTAAAATGATACAGTGGATACGTTATTCTTTCCTATTAAACGCGTTTACGCTAAAACTATTATTTGCAGTGCAAACAGTTTGGAGCCTGATCAGACGCCGGGTAACCCGACTTCTGATATGACTCCAAACCGTTTGCAATGCAAATGATGGTTTAAACGTAAAACAAGTTTGTTCGGATAAATAACAATTTCTCCACTGTAACAATTGATGGGTCTATTGATTAGAATGTCCACCAGGATCCTATGTAACGGCAGATGTAGACACGTTTATGTCCAACATGCAGGCCTTGTCCATCTATGAGCTATTGGCAGAAAAGACGTTATTGCTTTTCCTTTAAAGAAAACTAAATGAAATCACATTATAATTAAATGAAGAACAACGTCAGACAATTTTTATCACACTCCCGGTTATTCTGTTTCTGATCTTGCTTCAAACTGTTTGAATACGAGATGCAATTTAGCATAAACGCGTAAGTTGAGAAATATAACATACCTGCACCTATAAACAGTCTAAATCCAGATAAAAGTAACCCGGCGTCTGTGTAGCTGTTTGACACTCATGTCAATATTTCTAAAATCAAAATACTTTAAATTTGGATTTGATCAAATAAAGACGATAATTGTAACAGACAAACTAAAAACGCCATTGCAGTGAAGGGGTTAACCCTTTGCCTGCTGGTCGCGACTTTATTGATTTTTGCAAACAGTTTAAATCCAGATCAGACGCCGCGTAACGCGGCGTCTGATCTGGATCCAAACTGTTTGACACTCGTATTTTGGTTTATTTACTTAAAAATGTACAAATCTAAAGTTTACAAACATTGCAGACGACAATTTCGAAGCAGACGACTTCATCGCAGGATACGGGTTAAAACAACGTTATACAGTGTTCCCGCTCTACATCGACACCCACTGGGAGACACAGATTGTTTGTGTTGTTTGGAGGGAGTCGTTGTAGGGAGGGAATGATAAGACTTTACTTACAGGAATTCTCATTAAAACTTAAACGAAATTGTAATTTTGTCCAGGCACCCATTTGAACAAAACTTGAACTCATCCTATATAAACGAGGAATAATAAATTAGGCATACTCTGGTTGAAGCGACGATATATTGGCAGTGAAATGGTTGAAATGTTTAACCCTTTCACCGCCAAATTATTTTTGAGGTTTTTACCACTACACCGTAATTGAGTCGTCTGTTTCAATATTATTGTCTGCAATATCATTTCAAAGTTAGAATTAGGAAAGTATGACATAAGAATATCGAAACGGGTGTCAAGCAGTTTTGATCCTGATCAGACGCCGCGTGACGCGGCGTCTGGTCAGGATCAAAACTGTTTGAAAATTCGACTTTAGGCGATTCTGGCGGTGAAAGGGTGAAGTAACTTGCAACAATTGACCGTGGAAAGGTTTTACTCTTATATCTATGATGGAGCACCTGTTTTTCATTGCAACCAAAACGCTTTGGCGTATTAGCTTGAAATGCAAATAAGGTAACACTAACGATCATTTCGAAACGATATAGAACATTATTTATTATTCAGTTACTGATATCAACTATTTCCCCAATAGCATGTTTAGTGCTTCACCCTTTCACTCTCAATGACTCTTGAAAGCGTGTTTGCAAACAGTTTTTGATCTGATCAGATCAGGACCCAAACTGTTTGACACTCTTTTCTATATATAGTAAGGCGTACAACCTTAAATCCAATTTTGAAACGTGTCATGCAGACGGCAATACTGAAACAGACGACGTTAAAGTGGTGAAGGGGTAAAAATCTCCCCCCCCCCCCCCCAATAATTTTATCATGAAATATTTCAGAGAAGTAAAGTTTTCAAGCAAGCTGATAGTAAAGTTGACATTTACCTAAGATTATGTCATTGCTTCTTTAATGTAGATTTTATAAGAGTGAATTTAAAGTTGCCCATTACTCTTTATCCGGCCATGATAGAAAAACATTTCTATATGGAATATGCATAATTATGGATACCAATGGAACTTTAAGTGGTATAGTGCTATAGCATCCTTGGTGTAGTTTTGAGTTTGTAGAATAGCTTGTTCAGTTGTCCGGTTTGTTCCTTGGGCTAGATTTATCAAATGAATTCAATCAGCAAGTAATTTCAGAAAACCTGTCTCGAAGCTATTGTAAGTAACTTATTTGTAAATGCTTGGTTTTCTCATTTTTCTCCATTTCTGAATACTTCTTTGTCCGAAAAATATACGACCCTTTTGGTGATTCTTTATGTCAATATTAAAACTAAAGTCGGTAATCTATTTCGTTTAGATTACAATGTCACCCTTATCTGTGGCATATTGTACATTAACCAAATCGCTATTTTCCGTTATTTAACGTATACTATCAAATAACATACATGTATTCAATTTACTAGCAGGTGTTGATAAAAGTTTAAAATAGCAGCTGTCCACTGAAATTGCCCTTTGTCCATATATTTTTGCTGAATCCAGCCGTTAAACATATGACATTACAGACAACAACTCGTACACCATACATTTTCCGAGTTTTGTTAAGAAGAAATGTAACTCGAAACCGGCTTAGAGTTCATTTCAAGCAACTCTAAGTTCCGTTAATGAAAAAAGTATAATCATGTTCTTCACGCAATCAAACTCGCACAAATATCATTAATTCATAATGTAATACACAGTTCAAAGCCAGGCAATGAATGAGTCATTGGTCAATGTTTTCCATACTGTACAAAAGTTACTGTCAAGTCGTTTTACAATCTCTAAGAATGGTGTGGTTTTGATGAGTACGACTGTTGACTTATAAAATACAAAAAGTACCTTTACTTGGATCTCTAGACTGTGTTTAATTATTCTTAAATGTCTCATAAGGTTTAACCCTTTTACAGTGGAGAAACCGTTATTCTTTCCCAATAAACGCGTTTACGCTAAAACTATAATTTGCAGTTCAAATAGTTTGGAGCCAGATCAGACGCCGGGTAACCCGGCGTCTGATCAGGCTCCAAACTGTTTGCCACCACGATAAACAAAAATTATCAGAATTGTCCAAAAATTGTTCTTTTCTACGTTTTAGTGTTTTTCGTTTGCGTACGTTTGCGTTTAAACGGGAAAGAATAACAGATTCTCCAGTGTAATGGTATCTCCACTGTAACCCTTTCTTCCACAGAAGCGTCTTTTAGCTCTTTAATGTATTCATTCACTGAAGAAAAAAGTTCGCATTTATACAATCATAAAAAGGTATCGCAAGAAACAGTTTCTAAATCTTCTCAGATTATAGCTTAAAGCAGGCTAAAGATAAAGCAGAATGCGCCTTCAAGCGCATTCTGCTTTACTTTCGCCCTGCTTTAAGTGGTCATATGTCTTCAAAACTAGAAACAGGTTATGGAGTAAAGGGTTAAGCACAAGCAATGTTTTGTAAAGGCGTTTGGCTTATACTAAGGATGAAACGGTATCATTTGTAATTCAAACGAAACTAGATGCAAATAAAATGCAGCAATGTTGGCGAAAACGATTCGCCAATTCTATCCACTATATCTATCTGAGCGGTTAACAGTTTTGAACTTGATCAGACGCCAAATTACAAGGCGTTTACCAGATACCATTTTAAAACCGGTGCTAGTAGCTACCTTGCCCTGCGCTCGGTATTATAAGGGTAGAGCTAGTAAGATAACTGTAATGTCCAGAAAAGTATGTCTGTTAATGGATACCTTGTTTGTCACAATAAAAGCTCATTGGTTTTATACGTTGAGTGTTTACCATATGCGATGTTAAATAAAGCTTACCCTTACCTTTACCTTTGCATTTAAACTCCAAACTGTCTGAAATTGACATTGATACTTTGAGCATTGAGAAACGAAATGGGACGCGATATTATTTTAAGCGTGGTTTACTCACGACACATATGGAACATGTGTCATACGAATCAAATACCCATTTGACGCTGTGAATTACACCTGGGTCCAATATTATAAAGCATTTAAGTTGAGTTTGAAATCTTCCTCCAGCATTTTATCGATCAGCTTTGGATTTGCACAGCAAAAACTAAAATCTGACAATCAAATCAATCAAATGCTTGAGAACGATTTCAGACTCGGCTCAAAAGCTTTATAACCTTTGAGCCTGTACATACAAAATTTAATGCAAGTTATATTCCGCTAAGCACTTACAGTACTTACATGCCCTCAAGGTTACAGTGGAGAATGTGTTATTCTTTCCCAATAAACACGTTTACGCTAAAACTATTATTTCCAGTGCAAACAGTTTGGAGCCAGATCAGACGCCGGGTAACCCGGCGTCTGACCAGGTTCCAAACTGTTTGCCACCAAGATAAACATGAATTTTCAGAATTGTCAAAAAGTTGTACTTTTCTACGTTTTAGTGTTTTGCGTTTGCGTACGTTTGCGTTTAAACGGGAAAGAATAACAGATTCTCCAGTGTAATGGTATCCCTAATTGGGTGATGTTGCTTAACCCAATATCCCATAAATACGCCTTAAACTTATTCCTTCAATCAAGACAATAGTTACATAATTATATCATCATCATGAATTTTATCATATGAAATATTATATATTCTAGCAGATGGTAGCTTAAAGCAGGCTGAAAGTAAAGCAAAATGTGCCTTCAGCCTGTACTTTTAGCCTGCTTTAAATGGTCAACTATCTTCAAACCTAGAAACAGGTTATGGGGTAATGGGTTAAAATATCACATACCGATATTTTGAACAATCTTGAGAGGATTATAAAGATTTGTATTATCATAATTTCAGTGTACACTTTTGAATCCGTCAAGACGAGTAACAGAAATAATCACTTAAATATTCAGGAATAAGTGAGTTAAAATATAATATCAGAACTTGACGTGAATATAATTTGATTATTCAAAACACATGGATCCCCTGATACAAGATAACCATATAATTTTGCCTTGTCAATGTGATTATAACGGAATGAATCATTCGTTTCAAATGCTTCAGTTCTCCCCTTAGTATTAGAAGTTATTACAGTGGATAATCTGTTATTCTTTCCCGTTTAAACGCAAACGTACGCAAACGCAAAGCACTAAAACGTAGAAAAGAACAACTTTTGGACAATTCTGATAATTCTTGTTTATCTTGGTGGCAAACAGTTTGGAGCCTGATCAGACGCCGGGTAACCCGGCGTCTGATCTGGCTCCAAACTGTTTGCACTGGAAATAATAGTTTTAGCGTACACGCGTTTATTGGGAAAGAATAACAGATTCTCCACTGTACAATAAAGTCTCGTTTTATGCATCCTACACAAACGATTGCTTGCTTTCGGCGACATATCTTGAACAAGAGGTTCCATAAAGTAAGTAGAATATAAAGCAAAAAGCTCATACCAATACTTCAATTTGTTGCTACATTGCAGCTTGTCCATCTCGTTAACATAACGAAATAGTATTAAAATGATATCCATTATCATATTTACTGAATAAGAATATCGTATTATTTATCATTTCAAATGTCTCAGCTATATATTTTCCTTATTAGTTTAAAGATACTGTTCTTGGGGCGATATAAGTTTTGTAGCATAAGCTACATTATATAATCCGAGTTTCAAACAATTTGCATACTAATATTCAGTGAAATATATGACTCGCTACTGCTTGAAGTGCAAACAATTGTTTTAACAAATACATTTATTAGGTGGCAATAGCGTTGTCGCAACTGCACCGCTTACGCGGAATACGAGGGCGGTTCAATAAGTCATGCAACTTGATCAATAACTTCAATGTATTCAGTGCGAACTGCATGTTAGGTATATTATTCTAAATATCTAATGTTTTGCCTACACGATGATATAATGCACGATAAGATCACATAACTCGATAAGTCACAACATGAACCTTACTTATTATATTGAAGGCATTGATCAAGTTGCATTACTTATTGGACCGCTCTCGTATATAGGACATGTTATTGTATAATCAAATGATTTCGTGGTGTGTAAAACTAGTGATATTTCAAATTTAAGTGTTTGCATTATCAATGAATTCTGCTATTCCATCCTAGAAGACAATGTAGTTCACTTACCATTTGTGTACATTGCATGGAGTTAAGCAATGAACTCTTGCAATTTTGGCTTAACACTTCCTTTCTGCAACTTGGCGCGAAAATAGCACTTTCTTTTTTATTCACAATCGTATACAACAGGAATCAGGTGCCATTAAAGTGTCCATTAGGCATGCTCTGTAATTAATGTACAGTGTTCCCTCTCTACAACGGCCCTCCCAACAACGACTCCCTCCTTACAACGACACATGCCGCAGTTCCCCAAATAGGACATTTATGTCTAACGCTTTTACTGCTGCAATGTCGTCTGCTTAAAGTTGTCGTCTGCTGTTTTACATAATGGACATTTTGACGGAAAAAACTTAATGAGGAGTGACAAACAGCTTGAATCCAGATCAGACGCCGCGTTACGCGGCGTCTGATCTGGATTCAAGCTGTTTGCAAATGTACGCCATTTTCCCTCCCTATAACGACTCCCTCCGAGCAACGCACATAATTATTGTCTCCCATTGGATGTCGTTGTAGAGAGGGAGTGCTGTAGTATACAATAGTATAAGCTGATCACAGTTTTGGATTTAAGGTACAGCGTACCTTTTCTTGAAACAAATCGTGAATGAAATACCTGAAGGAAATTGCTCAGAATACTGAACAAGTGTTTCAAACTTCAAAAGAATAGACTACCTAAGATAATTATTGAAATGTTGTCTTACAAATGACGCAGGCGACAGGTTGACGATTATACCTCAACTTTTCGAAGAGTTGAGCTAAACATGATAGTAAAACAAAAAACATGATAAAAAAGACCCAACAATTTTTTGCGATCGCCGGGATTCGTACCTCTGACATCATGTTCCCCATATTTTGATGTTAATCATGAACTGAAAGAAATAAAGAAAAATTGAATTTGAAATAAAAAAAATCAGTTTCACAGTTGTGCGCGTTAACCGCTAAACTATTTTTACACTTTTTGGTGTATTTAAAGAATAAATAAAGCTAAAGTAGGTTTGGTTTAAAAACCTTAACTAGTAGGTTTTGTCTGAAAGTTATTTATGCCTCATGATTTATTTCCATTGCAAGTGCGAATTACTTGGTGTTGTAAGGTTCGGTCAACAATTTTGAATCGTGTTTTTTTTCTTTCAGAAAAGCCGTCAAAACAAAAGCAACCCAAATTATTTGACTTAATAAACCGGCTAGGTAAAATGACGTAGGCGTGTACGAATCTTAGATGGATTTGGTGACTCAAGGTTTTCACTTTTACTTGATATACAAAAGCTTTTGTCTAAAAAATTAAAAAGTTCAGGTCGTAAGACTTTATCGATAAGTATGCTATAAACACGAGTCTTGGATGATTGCCAAAGTCACAGTCTCGACACAGCCAAAAATGACTGTTTTCCGATAGGAAATTGGGATATTGGTTGGAAGACTGAAACCTTTATTTTCCTGTATCATACACATAAACTGAAAATAAAGCTTATTTTATCACCCATTTAATTCAAGACATTGCGTGCTTTGCTATGGTCAGGTGCATTGTAATTTTCTTTTTAAAAACGTTCTAGTTCAATAATGAAACGGAAAACCAGCTGGTTGCTTCATATCAAATAATATAAGTGTATCGTCTGTTGTATGGAGAAAAGTATAAACAATATTTAAGGATCATAAACAGACATTTCGTGCACGGAAATCAAATTGACTGCATGAGCAATCAAGTGTAAATTTGCATTTCATTCTTTATCATACGGCCATTGCAACTCCCAAGTATATTTAGCCAGATACACTTGAAGCAATAGTTCTAAATCAATCTAATCTTTTTCCTTCTTTAGATGCCAATACTTCCATTTACACGTCTCAGTGAAATTGTTTTTCAAACAGAACGAAACACTGTAAAAGATCCATGAGTTAATTTGTCTAATAATCGATGAGTAGAGGACTAGAATGGGAATAGTTGTAATGTAAATCTTCAATGTAAGTGTCAGCGCAAATGTGCTGGTGTAAACTTCCATTAGGCAAGAATATTTGATACAGTATAGTAATGTTGCGATTTAGAAGATGTTAAAATTCGGTTTTTGAAAAACAAACTTAATGCATAACGCAGTGCAATAAAATATAGTAAAATGAGCATTTCGGTATTGATTGATGATTTACTTTATCCCATAAACACATAGCCTGTTTCTAGTCGTGAAGATAGGTGACCACTTAAAGTACATGTAAGCTGAAAATAAAGCAGAATGCGCCGTAAGACGCAATTTACTTTACTCTCAACATGATTTAAGCTACCATCTACTTGGATATAGAAAATAATATAATAGTTCATATTCATGACTACTTAAATTGGAACCATTTTCTTCAGTGAGGGAATAAATTCAAGGCGTAAAAAGCGTTTTAATGGGGGAAGGATTAATCTGAACACCAAGTAGTTTGAAAAATTTATTTTACAATCCAATGCGCTTTCACTGGCATTCGCCACCCATTATGATCGCGTGTAGATAATGAGTAAATCGGAGTCTTTTCATAATCAAATACTTTTTGGAATGTAAAATATCTTTCTTTGCTGCAGGGTAACATATTTTAACAATGATGACATACACTGGAGAATCTTTTATTCTTTCCCGTTTAAACGCAAACGTACGCAAACGCAAACCACTAAAACGTAGAAAAGAACAACTTTTGGACAATTCTGATAATTCTTGTTTATCTTGGTGGCAAACAGTTTGGAGCCTGATCAGACGCCGGGTTAACCGGCGTCTGATCTGGCTCCAAACTGTTTGCACTGCAAATAATAGTTTTAGCGTAAACGCGTTTATTGGGAAAGAATAACGTTTTCTCCACTGTAGCCATTACTGTATATCACAGTTGAATTTAAGCTACTGTTTCGCAATAGAAGTGTATCTTAATATTATTTTTATTTTACCAGATTTATATTGCGCTCTTTTCACACAGGAGTTATACGTTAAAAGACTATTCTCGTGAAACTATATGCATGTACTTACAGAGCGAAAAAGACAAATCTATTTGGTACATTGGAGTTTTGGACAAACTCAGTCACAAATAAATATTCGGTTCATGAAAATCCTACAACATCTCCAATTCTGTTGAAAATATACTATCTTCATTTAAAATGCTCTATATTGAAATGCACTGCGTTTGCCTTGAAATCGAAATATATCATTTTCGACTTGGAACGTCGCTTTAATCTTAAAGGAGTTGCTTCGGGTTTAAGTCATTTCAACAAGGTCATATCGAGACGGGATCTCACTTAATTGTTTTGTCCAAGAGACTGTGGAATAATCCTCGAATATATGTCTGCCTGCAATAGCAAAACTTGAAAGAAAGGCTTAACCCTTTCAACCTTAACTATCTCGTGTGGGCATTTATTATCCTTTTGGACTCTTCTAGTACAGGCATGTGAACCAGTCTACTGTTGTATTTTTTATATGACAACAAAAACCAAGGAAACTATCAAACAGTGCAGACCCTGATTAGATGGCTCCTATAGGAGCCCTCTGATCAGGGTCTACACTGTTTGCATATGTAATCAGTAATCTCTACAGAGGGCTGTAGAGTTGAAAGGGTTAACAAATTTCCTATACATGTATAAATAAACCCTGATGATGCTACTAAACGTTACTTTTTTCTGAGTCCAAATTCATATCCAACTGTTCTTTAGGTAAACAAAAGCAACAGGACAGAACTCTGTTTTTTGGTAGTTTTGCAGACAATGTATTTGATGGAGACGACGATGCAACGAAGGAGTTAAAAACAAGATATGCAGTCAAACATTACTAGCGTGTCAGGGCTGCCATTTCTCCGGATTTTTCCTAAATCTTCGGATTTTTTCTGGTACATTGTAGCTTAAAGCAGGCTGAAAGTAAAGCAGAATGTGCCTTGAGGCACATTCTGCTTCACTTCCAGCCTGCTTTAAGTAGTCACATGTCAACAAAACTAGAAACAGGATATGTGGTAAAGGTACGATTCGTACAATCGCACTTGAAAAATGCAAATTTGGAAATCTTGGGATTTTATATGTCAACTTATGGAAGCCCTGACGTGTTATCGTATCAAGATCCAAATTCTGTATAACATTCATACAACGTATGTTTACATATGTTATTACTATAATCACAATAGAACCGACGTAATTCTTAAACTTAAATACAGAAGACAATTTGTAAATAGACGATTGGAAAGCAGTGAAAATGTTTCAATTGCCACATGACTAAGGAAAACCAAACTTAAATGTAAATACAATTAAAAAGAAAAGTCAATAGAATGGAACAAAAGAATGGAACTAGTAAACTGTAATAACATTACAACAAGCACACGACGGCACCACACGCGTATTTCAATGTCAATGTCGCTTTTAGCAGCAGTTTAAGTTGACAGTTTAGACTACCGGTTCGATACTCCTTGTATACCTTTTCTCTTTTATATGCTATAGCAAAAATGAAAACATGTGTCAAGTACAGTGGAGAATATGTTATTCTTTCCCGTTTAAACGCAAACGTACGCAAACGCAAAACCACTAAAACGTAGAAAAGTACAACTTTTTGACAATTCTGATAATTCATATTGATCTTGGTGGTAAACAGTTTGGAGCCTGATCAGACGCCGGGTTACCCGGCGTCTGATCTGGCTCCAAACTGTTTGCACTGCAAATTATAGTTTTAGCGTAAACGCGTTTATTGGGAAGGAATAACAGATTCTCCACTGTACCTGTGTGCAAATTTACTCTTTAATATTTTGAACCAAAGTTGCATTTTACCTTACTGACTACGAACATAAGTCAAATAACATGTTAAAATATTTCTATTGCAACAATGTAGTCTGTTAAACTTTTATTTCTCAAACTAAGATTGAAAGTTTTTAGAATGAATAAACATCGACATAATTTTCTAACAGTTTTTATCCAGATCAGACTCGAGGTAACTCGGTTTCTGATCAGGATCCAAACTGCTTGCAAATGAAAAAGCACAAATACAAATGCAAGAAACGCGTTGATAAGTTTATTACTACAGTTACCAGTATTTGCAACTATAGTGCTCCCTCCCTACAACGGCCCTCCCAACAACGACTCCCTCCTTACAACAACCCTTGTCGAAGTTCCTTAAACTGGACATTTATCTTCAACCTATTCACGGCTGCAAAATCGTCTGTTTAAAAGTGTCGTCTACTGTTTTTCTCAAAGTTACAAAATGGACATTTTGACACTTATTATTTGCGAGTGACAAACAGCTTGAATCCAGATCGGACGCCGCGTTACGCGGCGTCTGATCTGGATTCAAGCTGTTTGCAAATGTAAGCCAATTTCCCTTCCTATAATGATTCCCTACGAACAACGCACACAATTTTTGTCTCCCATTGGGTGTCGTTGTAAAGAGGGAGCGCTGTATTACGGGTTCCATGCGACAAAGCCGTGAATCTGCAAGTTTAGTGTCTAAATCAATGCAGATAATCTCGTGTCGGTCTGGAAGTTTAATCTCCCAAATTAAACAGTTGCTCTGTATATATGTTTTACACTTCAGTCGGTGGATATTTAATCAATTGAATATTTGTGCAAACAGCATATACTAGTAGTATATTGTAGTACCATCGCATGTTGCAAATGAAACACTTTTTGTTAGAAACTGTTTTGCAAGGGGACGATTTTACCATATGCATTTACATTTTTGAGCCTATGTCGATGATAGATTTAAAACAGGTGTTTTACTGATTATCTGAAATATGTTTGCAGCTGTATCCAAATATTCATTCACAGCATGCAGAAAGTTTAACGAATAGCGTAAATGTTACGCAGAAGAGTGTTCCGTATAGAATATGGAATCGTCAATAGACTAGAGCAGATATCCGACAGACTTTCGTTACATGGCAATGTATTGAAACCTTAAACCGACTTGTTACACCTATTACCATTGTCTCTCAAACATGTGTTATAAATGTCCACGAACTTACGCTGAATGTCGCATTGGGGCTGTCAGTCATTGTAGTAACCGGTTATTTATTAATGAGAAGTGTGTTAGAAAGAACGTCTTTCACCAGTGGAAGACAAACACGTCCCTTGTGACCATTTCATTCATTAGGAATTAATTAGAAGAACACGCTTTATGTTCTGTCTATATACTGCATAAATAGCGTACATGTATTTGCAAATGAGAAAGTTATCACTGAAATGTTTATGTAAATCTTGTAAAGCATATGAAGTTTTAACTTCTTTGATTGAATATTACCAAGCTCAAGTGCCGTCATAATAAATGTCAATCTCCTTTAACTAGAGTAATCGCGTCTTTCAGTCACATACATCTCCCTCAGAGGCTTAAGGCGAACATGGCAATATTATCAGTAAGTTTTTTTTATTAAGAATGTTGGTAATCTTGATATATCAATCGTCCGAGACAACATATTCAAAGAAAGCAGGTGGTAGTACGACTCAAATTGACAGCAAATGAAACAATAAGCTAGCCAAATTCCAATTAGAGACTTTCCCAAATTCGTTCTGAAGTTTTACTGTTTTAATTTTAAAATGTGCAATGTCTGTATGTTCTGTTTGGATGGAAAGGAAAATAATCTAGAAACAAGAGCGTGTCCCAGTATACGAATGCCCCCGATGAAACAGGGAGGGGAATCCATACTATCAAATGTAAAATTTACGAGTTAGAGAGCTGAAACTGTCGTGGAGCGCCATTTTTAGGAATTCAAGGGCCATTGCTCCAAAGGGCCTAGCAATAACTGGCGCCGATGGTTATCCTAATTGTTGTCCATTTTATGTCAACAAACATTTTCAGAAAGTTTGGTGAAGATCAGATGAAAATCAATGTGTTTGTGAAACACAAATGCCCCCAGCCAGCGTCATGTTCTGTAACGTAATGCTTATTAGCAAAAGTAGGTCCAAGTCATGGTCGTAGGGTAAATGAAACATTGGCATGGTTGGAGAAGTCTTAACACAAGAAACATACAAAGAATGGAAGCTGTAGGCCTACTGGTTCAAATGTTATAGGCCTATAAAGATTTATACAATAAACGTCAAAGGTCAAGGTCACAAGGGCAAAAAACGTATATCTGGTTGGAAAGGTATTGACACAAGAAATATATAAACAAAATTTGAAAGCCGTAGGCCTACTGGTGCAAATGTTATAGCCATTTAAACATTTTTTTTTACAAAAGTAAGTCAAATCTCAAGGTCAAGGTCACAAGGTCAAAAAACGTGAGTATGGTAGAAAAGGTCTTGCCATGAGGAATACACATGCCAAGTATAAAAGGTCCAGGTTAAAAAATGCAAAAGTTAAAGCCAAGGTTAAGGTTTTTGTTTAAAGTTTGATTAAAAAGGTCAAAGGTTAAGGTAAAGGTCACATTGTCAAAGATATTGGTATGGTTGGAAAGGTCTTGACACAAGAAATATACATACAAAATATGAATGCCTTGGGCCACCTGGTGCAAATGTTATAGCCATTTAAAGATTTTTTACAAAAGAAGGTAAGGTCACAAGGTAAAAAAGTTTGATATGGTTGGAAAGGTCTTGGCATGAGAAATACACATTTTAAGTATAAAAGGTCCAGGTTCAAAAAATGCAAAACTTATATCAATGGTTAAGGTAGGGCACATGGTCAAAGATGTTGATATGGTTGGAAAGGTCTTGACACAAAAAATATACATACAAAATATGAAAGCCCTGGGTCACTTTGTGCAAATGTTATAGCCATTTAAAGATTTTTACAAAAGTAGGTCAAATATCAAGGTCAATGTCACAAATTCACAAATTTGGTATGGTTGGAAAGGTCTTGATACAGGAAAGACACATGCCAAGTATAAAAGGCCCAGGTACAAATATGCATGAGTTGTAGCCAAGGTTAAGGTTTTTGGCACAGACAGACAGACGGGCGGAAAGACGGACGGACGGACAAACCAACAGACATGACAAAAACTATATGCCCCCGAATCGTAGATTATGGGGGCATAAAAACTTAATCCTCCCTTTGGTTAGAGTGTTATGCAACCGCCCACATAGTCCAATTTATCACATTTGCGCAATGATTAAAAACTTTACACTACAGTAAACCCGTTCTATTAAGACCACTAAAAAGAAGGCTAATTGATTGTATAAAAGACTGGACTATGCCACCTTAAAGCAATTTGATAGTAAAATTGTCGCACTGCTTAAACAAGTCACCTGTCTTAAACACTTAATAATTTTAACAATTTAGTGGTCATAATTATACAGTTATTAAACGGCCGTGGGCGGGCCGTCGTTGCTTATTGGCACAAGTTAGCCATAATGGCACGAGGGCCTTGGCCCGAGTGCCAATGTGGCTAACGAGTGCCAATAAGCAACGACGCCCCGCCCTCGGCCGTTTAATGACTTGTTTATTGTATACCTGTTTCAAAATCAACGAATACGTAGATTGTTTAAATGTTTACATAAGCGCTGCCGTTATAAAAATCAAATGACGTCATCTTTAACGAACGTTGGCCATTTTGAACGTTACGTTGCTAACGTTTTCACGTTCATAAATTCTGTTGTCCCCGGGCCAATAACCGGATGTAGTCCAAATAACCGGTTATTGGACTGCATCCGGTTATTTGCTCGCTCAGCAAGGGTGTATTGCATGGTCATAAAGGCAAAATATGTTACTATTTATAGTAAGGTATACAATAAAGTTAGGTTAAACAATACGGCTCTCTTGCATTAGTCAATATTTACAATCGCCCCATTCAATTCCATTGACAAAAAGTGTGTTCATTTCATATAAACACCAATTTTCGAGAGGGCGGGACTTGTGGAAAAGTGTCGAAGGGGAGGCGGGGCATATGCAGTTTTCATTCGCGAATTAATCTTTGGAACTTGGGGCAGCAAACATTTGGCGGATTTTTTCAAAATTTGTTTTCAACCGATCTATGCCTTCCTACTAGTGGAAACCATGATTCCCGACTAATATTCTTCTTAATAAATGAGATAAATTGCAAGAAAATTGACATAAGAATCTACCTTATAAACAATGGCCTATATCTGCGTTTCTTTATGACAATAAAACCCCGATATATTTATCCTACTTTAAAATCACGTCACTTCTAATGACGTCATAAATCGGAATTTTTCGCGCCAAACTGTCAAGTTGTTGACAATGGAACTTATTTTTTCTGCTTTCGAATGTACACAGATTCAGTAAATCGGTCATGGCTGTTCCTTATAGGGTACACATTATTCGTGTTATCGACTTCTAATATGGATTAAACATACATGCGTACAGACAAAATGTTTATTTAATGTTAGAAATTACAGCAAATATATTGTAAATATAAGAAATGAACTGATTTTTCGGCGTTCAAGCGAAATGAACGACAGAAAATTATCGGCAAGTTTACCATGAATCGCTAGCGCGATTCATGGTATTTGCCGAAATTTTCTGTCGTTCATTTCGCTTGAACGCCGAAAAAAATCAGTTCAATTCTTAAATATAAATGTTTGGTGATAGTTAATTTGTCAGCAATATAGTGCATTGACATATAAAAGGCAAATACATGTAACAGTAAAGATGTTTTTTCCCGTTTGAACAAAACATAACGCAATACACTGAAATGTAGAAAAGGACGAGTTCTGGAAATTTGAAGTTGAATGGCAAACTGTTTGCAATGGATATACTTGTTTTAGTGTAAACATATTTATTGGGAAATAATAACTGTTTTCCCACTGTAAACGCCGTCATATCCCATCTTTTCCTACATACAATTGAGTTTGAAGCAGACTTCAATAAGAACGGAAGATTATTATTATTATTATTATTATTATTATTATTATTATTATACCCGATTTATATAGCGCTTTTTTCACACTGGAGTTGTGCGTTAAAAAAAACGCTTCACATGAAATAATATACAGTAAAACCTCTATATTACGGACACTAAAAAGAAGGTTAATTGTCTGTATAAAAGACAGGTGAAAGCTTAAAGCAAGGTGACAGTAAAACGAAAAGATCCTACAGGAGTATTCTGATTTACTGTCTCCTTGCTTTAAGCAGTCACTTGTTCTTAACTCCTAATAATTAACACAACTTAGTGGTCGTAATAGAGGAGTTTTACTGTAAATGTACCTACAAAGCTATAAAAGACACTACATTCACAATAAATATGAGTGGTTTATTTCAGATACAGTGGAGAATCTGTTATTCTTTCCCGTTTAAACGCAAACGTACGCAAACGCAAAGTACTAAAACGTAAAAAAGAACAACTTTTGGACAATTCTGATAATTCTTGTTTATCTTGGTGGCAAACAGTTTGGAGCCTGATCAGACGCCGGGTAACCCGGCGTCTGATCTGGCTCCAAACTGTTTGCACTGCAAATACTAGTTTTAGCGTAAACACGTTTATTTGGAAAGAATCACAGATTCTCCACTTTAATAACATCTCAATATTCCACTTGTTTGTGTTATTCGATGTGGCTATAACAGAATGCAAAGTTGTTTTACAAGATGTGTCCCAATGCCTTAATGGTGGTGTATGCACAAGTTTTAAAGTCTTAAATATGTCGAGCTGTACTTTTATGTCACATAAGAAATATATGCGGCTCTATCATAAACAGCTTCATATGTCTGCTTTGACAATATAATACAAACCAATTCTATATCTAACTAGGTGTTTGAACTGTATCATTAATAGTTTTGTCATTTGAAGTACCATAAATTCTATTAATCTAGGTACGACGTCGTTACGACTGATAGTTGAAACACAAATACCTTTTTATAAGCTATTTGTAAACCTTTTAATGAGGAATTGTTAAACATTTGAAAAGGCGCTTATGGGAAAGAGTTAAAATCAGCTTATCGAACACTGAATAGTGTGCAATTATTTGAATATGATTTTTATAACCGTAAAATAATCCGTTATTCTCTGATTTTGTACTTTTTAATAGTGTATCAAGCTTCTATCAGAATTCAATATAGATCTACATCGTAAAACTTCAAACCGCGACTTTCAAGTGTTAGCATAAATTATACGCACTTATAAATTTGGTGCTGATCATGTTGATCAGTTACACAGATTACACATGCGATATAAGCGCAAACACTAGTTGTATAATTCAGTCCATACAAAACGGGATGGAAATTGATTTTGAGGTATTAATCCATGTGTGCCCATGACTCTATAAAAGGGACGTAGGCAAACAGTGTAAACTCTGATCAAACGCCGCTTAATGCGGCGTTTGATCAGAGTCTACACTGTTTGGTGATAGGAATTTCAATATAAAACAAGACAAAAACGAAAAATTAATTACCATCACCTCCCCCTTTAGAAAAAAAGACTCATCCAATATATAAGAATGAGTGAATCCACTGGGCGCAAATGGGTTAAGATTTAACGCTGATATATACCAATTGTATCTCTCATGACATGTTTAGGTTTATAAACAGACAAATATATGGCAATGTAACATTGGTTTACGCAAATGGCATGTATTCCATTAAGGCTTAAAATAATTACTTAAAATAATTACCGACATGACGTTGTTGAGACTCATTAATTTAAGGATTTAGCATCTTAGTCTAAGCCATGTTGATTTTATTATCCTGTTTAACTCATTATTCCCTGAAACTTCCGATAGACAATTCTAGTTTTCAATCAAGATTGGCCTATTTTCGACTATTTATGGTTGTTTTTATAATATATTACAAAATGGCATACAATAAAGACCCTGATCAGTGGGGACTTCACTGTTTGTATAGGACAAGTGTAATCTTGGCAGATACATCTTTGTTAAAGGACGCATATATGCGTCACTAGGGCTCAATGAGTTAACTCATTCTTCGCAATGACTCCATGTGTATTTTAGTTTTTATCTCTCAATTTAGAATTTTTGATAAAATTGACGGAATTAATTTCGTAATGAGTGTCAATGTGTATGGATCCTGATTATACGCTGCGTGACGTAATGTTTGATCTGTATCCTAGTTGTTTGCAACTAACCATAGTACTCTGGGCAAGGTAGTGAAGATCTGGGCCCGTTTAATAAAAATGTGTACGACATAAACGGTCGTAGTCAAAACTTTGAAATACATTTAATTTAAGATTTCTCTATATTATCCTGTCTTGTCACATCTCTTTGGACTCCACTGTTCAAGACGATTCCAAGGAACTGTCACAAGACAGGATTTAATGGAGAACTAAATAATAATTGAGACTTTTATAATCTGACCTACGACAACATTTGTCATACGAAGTTTTATTAAACGGGCCCCCTGAATCTTAGTATCCACGCAATGTAAATCTTAACATCAATATCGGTTGGTACATAATTGGGATAGTTTTATCGGTTTAAACATTGCAACTTATCCGGAATCCCTTATAATGGGGATTTGACATCAAATAGGTCCTCCTATATACTTCATATAAATTACATGCAAATATTATTTGTCTATACTGAATACGGATGTCACTCTTTACTTTCCCTATGAAACGTTCACGCCCAACTGAAAATGCGCAAAATAAGGCGTGTGTTATGTTTGAAAATTAGATCGGCTTCAAATATATTACTAATGTGCTATTAGCTTTTGCCAAAGGCACTACCTAAATCAGGCACTTTCAACATTGGCCGACGTTATTTCGCAATAAATATGTCATAGGTTAAAAGAAATACTTTGTACTTGTACACATGTATTTTACTAAAAGCACAAAACAGTGGAAGATTTTCAGAAGATTTAATATGTTATCTGTCCTAGGATACTAATTAATCTGAACTTTGAACGAAATGTTGCATTTGAAAAAACAACAACACAAATACTATTATCTCAAGGATATTTAAACTCTTCACTGCCAAGGTAGAATATTTTTCGAGCAGTTTGAATATTGCCTGATCAATTAATCGGCATCTGATTAGGATCCAAGTTTTTTCTCTCACATACGCTCGTAAATACCCCTGTTTTCAATAGCGAACAGCCACCGCGAATATCCTTGTCTCCAAACAAAATGTGTGAGATCAATTTGATTACGTCACTTTATGATGTTGTTGTTTATAAAGCGTGATTACGCCACTGGTTTTAAAAACAATATTTTGCTTTTAAAAAAAAGCTTGAAATCGTTGACTATGTGAGAAAAAGAATCTGTCACTCGTCGATGTGTGAGACAAGCTGATATCAACCTCGTTTGGAATAGAAAACTTATTACATGTAAGCTCACTAAGACTCGCATAATAAGATTTCAATTCTAGACTCGGTTGAGATCAGCTTGTCTCACACATCGACTCATGAAAGATCCTACATGACTCAAAAACGCACTTAATATGAGTTTAAATAGTATAAACAGACGGTAAATAAGACAATTATCAGAACACGAGTAAGGCGGTAAGTCCTCAAAAACCACCGAGACAGTTTGCATTTTTAAGTCATGATTAGAGCAGTTTATACTTTTACAAAACCAAAACGACTCAATTAGTTCCTGCATTTACTGTGGAGAATCTGTTATTCTTTCCCAATAAACGCGTTTACGCTAAAACTATAATTTGCAGTGCAAACAGTTTGGAGCGAGATCAGACGCCGGGTAACCCGGCGTCTGATCAGGCTCCAAACTGTTTGCCACCAAGATAAACAAGAATTATCAGAATTGTCCAAAAATTGCACTTTTCTACGTTTTACTGCTTTGCGTTTGCGTATGTTTGCGTTTAAACGGGAAAGAATAACAGATTCTCCACTGTACATTAACCACTTTATTAAACAGAATGCAATATGTATATATGTCGGTGTTGTAAGAAGTAATGTGGTAATTTTTAAATGACAAGTTCTGTAGTTGTGGATAAACTTAATTCTGTTCATTCTAGTAAATGTTTCGTCTGAAACGATTGCCGTCTGCTATTGTCCGATTTTTCTGAACTGTCCGGGTTATTTTTAGAACAGAATAGTTAATAATGGTAAATAGGTAAGCAAGGTAACATCGAATAATTATATAATCGTACACTTTTTTACTTGAGATAAGTATGATCCTCGTGCAGCACGAGACTGCTGCGCTACCTTTACTGATATGTTATTATTTCCCAATAAACGCATTTATATACTAAAACTATTATTTCCATTGCAAACAGGTTGGAGCCAGATCAGACGCCGGGTAACCCGGCGTCTGATCAGGCTCCTACCTGTTTGCTACTCAGATTAAAAATATAGTTAAAATTTCTAAAAGTAAATTTGCACAGTTTAGTGTAATTGCGTTTGCGTTTAAACGGGAAAAAATAATGTATTCTCAACTGTACATTACGCACAAAAATTACAGCTATCCGTACTGGCTGTAGAGAAAAATAATCCCTTGTAAAGTTTTAGAATGTCCCAATCTAAACATGACTCTGACAGGTCAGAAGAAAACACTAATACCGTTCTAAAAATACATGTTTTCCAAACCATGACTAAGGGGTGTCAAACAGTTTGTATCCTAAAGTGACGCCGCCCTACACGACGTCGTATCCGTAGTAAAAAGGTTTGTAAAGGTTATCATGGTGTCGTCGTTAGAATGCTGAGGGTTAAAAGTTCTACATGGTAGTAAAATGTTTCAAATAAAATGCGCCGTGAATCATTGTCACAATAAATGTCTAGGTTGAAAACTGTTCTTTGATTTATTACGTAATATAGGACGTTTGTGTTATTTTATACTGCTAGATAAAATAATAAGTACGACTTGCTCTTAACCATCAGAAAGTATCGTTTTATAAGAAATGGCATAGTTTACAGTTTTTATTTAGACTTTCACCCAAATCGGCATTAGTACAGTGTAGCTATTGATCTGGAAATGTATAAATGTATTATGGTATATATCCCAGTTCCTTATACTATTATGCCCACAAGGTTGATCTTTGCCATAAATGTTTGCAAAATATAATGTTTACAGATTGTTTCTTTATTATCTGCTAAGCAACCTTTCACATTGACACCGATATTCTTGGAAACGTTTTAACTTTTAAACGTTTCAAAGTTGCTTGTAGTATAGCACTCATAGATACATTTTGAGCTTAATCTATGGCGAGTGGCTCCATTGACCTTTATCCTTTTATGAGTATTTAAAAATACTCATAAAAGTAGAATGATATCTTCATGCAAAAATAGCATTACAAAAAAGTTCAATAAACTTGAAAATAAACAATGCTTTTTACGTTATTATGCTCCAGTTCTGACTGATACAGTGGAGAAAACGTTATTCTTTCTCAATAAACGCGTTTACGCTAAAACTATAATTTGCAGTGCAAACAGTTTGGAGCCAGATCAGACGCCGGGTTACCCGGTGTCTGATCAGGCTCCAAACTGGTTGCCACCAAGATAAACAAGAATTATCAGAATTGTCCAAAAATTGTTCTTTTCTACGTTTTAGTGCTTTGCGTTTGCGTACGTTTGCGTTTAAATGGGAAAGAATAACAGATTCTCCATTGTATAACCCGTTCTCAGACAAAATATCGCCTGCAAGGTACATGTGTATGCCAACATTTAAATGATTTAAGTTTAGGCTAAAGAAATATCGATATACAAACTGTGTCGGGTCCTCATTAACCCTTTCACTCTAAATTACGGCATAACGCCCTTTTGCCAACAATTGTGATCCTGATCAGACGCGGCGTTACGCGGCGTCTGATCAGTAGCAACAATATTTGCCACTTGTTTTAAAATAACGTCAGTTGTACTGCCTTAAATCTAACTTTGAAACGAAATCACAGACAACAATACCGAAGCAGACGACAATATGGTGGTGAAGATGTAAATTTATCACGATAAATTTGATCATGGAAGAGTTATATGGCATCTGATATGAATCCAAACGGTTTGAAAATTCGACATACGTCACTTATTATTACGAAGGTATTAAACAAACAGCGGAGCAACCGTGTATTATATATTACCAAAGAAATAACATTCCTGAGTAAATTTTATTAAAGGAAATTTATGCACATTCGTGTTCTTGAAATATCGACCGACAAACGAACTAATAATCCTAGTTAATGTAATTTGTAATACGTTTTAAATGACTCTTCTCTGAATATTCGTTTTCAACAGATATTTTACTGATATTTTATTTGAGTAATGACCCAGTCAATATATCCAAGCACAGTCTGCACTATTTGCTTGGGACTCGTTAACTATTCACTAAGTATAGTGCAATGCTTGCAAACGACGCGTTTTCTAGTCGCTAGGTTCGATACGATTTACCGAAAACCTGGTGATGTCATTGTCCAAAAAACTGTTATACTCATTTAGCGCTTAACCTTAAGACGTTGAAGTTTATTATGCTAAATTAGTGTCAGTTTTAAAGGAATATAAAAGAATAGCCGTTATTAGACTAAATTTAAGTGGGTGCAATATGGTTTGGGTACGAAATGACCAGATCCCTGCATTCATGATCAAACGACCCTCCAGTCTGCCTTCTTTAAGATCTATTTAGTACATAACAATATCATTGCAACATCTGTTCAACTTATCGAATGGTGTAGGAACGCGGAACAGTCTCATGTAAGCAAACACACTACAGTGGAGAATCTGTTATTCTTTCCCGTTTAAACGCAAACGTACGCAAACGCAAAGCACTAAAACGTAGAAAAGAACAACTTTTGGACAATTCTGATAATTCTTGTTTATCTTGGTGGCAAACAGTTTGGAGCCTGATCAGACGCCGGGTAACTGTTTGCACTGCAAATAATAGTTTTAGCGTTTATTGGGAAAGAATAACAGATTCTCCATTGTATATACTATACACAGACAATACTACAGTGGAGAATCTGTTATTCTTTCCCAATAAACGCGTTTACGCTAAAACTATTATTTGCAGTCCATAGAGTCCATAAAGTTGTTCAGCCGGATATGGGCTCCTGCCCATATAAACACTGGGTTTCTTAGGCTGTTTTCATGTCTGCGTTTTGATGTTCTAGTTGCAAACAGTTTGGAGCCAGATCAGACGCCGGGTAACCCGGTGTCTGATCAGGCTCCAAACTGTTTGCCACCAAGATAAACATGAATAATCAGAATTGTCCAAATGTTGTAATTTTCTACGTTTTAGTGTTTTGCGTTTGCGTACGTTTGCGTTTAAACGGGAAAGAATAACAGATTATCCACTGTATACACAGACAATACTAGTATAAAAATGTGATGGAAATAAATAGCTTCGGATGTTTGCATTACATTTAGAATGAATCTCAAGTCTGTACGATTACCAGGAAACGACAAAATTTCGCACCGTGAAAATACCGTTAATCTGCCACTTAGACATCGCTCTGTTCTGGACCGTGTCTCCTACCCAATCACTAATGACATTTTTGCACGTTCTTTTCAGTTATTTTGACACGAAATGGCTATAATGACGGTAGTTTAACGCTCATAATAACAGGGAAATGTCTCGATCAATGCAGATCTTTTCTGAAAAACTGCCTCTACCTTAATTTCGCGTCACAGAGCATTGAAAACAAATATTACGGGCCGTTTATCAGCTTGAGATTACCGAAGCAGACTGACACTCATGATTTACCCATACAGTGGAGAAGACTGAAAGGAAACTAAACGCAATGCAACAAAAATAATAAAGATGACCGATTTGTTTGAACAATCTACCGATTTATTTTTACCTTAGTGTCAAACAGTTTGAATCCTGATCCGACGCCAGGTTACTAACATAACTTCAAATTGTTTGCAATGGGCATAAAGTTTTCAACATATATACCTTTATTTTGAAATAAAATAGTACCGTCTCCACAGTATAAGTAAAGGTTGTACAGTGGAGAATATGTCATGCTTTCCGGTTTAAACGCAAATGTACGCAAACGCAAAACACTAAAACGTAGAAAAGTACAATTTTTTGACAATTCTGATAATTCATATTTATCTTGGTGGCAAACAGTTTGGAGCCTGATCAGACGCCGGGTTACCCGGCGTCTGATCTGGCTCCAAACTGTTTGCACTGCAAATAATAGTTTTAGCGTAAACGCGTTTATTGGGAAAGAATAACACATTCTCCACTGCACTATGCGGCGTCTGATCAGAGTCTACACGTTTTGCTGATAAATATTTCAATATAAAACAAATTGAAAATAAAAATTATGACCAGGCATCCATTTTATTAAAAATGAACAAATCAAATATATAAACATGGAAGAATGCACCGGGTGCAAATGAGTTAAATAAATAGAAAGGCACATGTATAAAATCGCCCTATATTAGGATACAGTTGAGTCCCAATCCCTTGAAGTGCAGTGAAGAATCTGTTATTCTTTCCCGTTTAAACGCAAACGTACGCAAACGAAAAGCACTAAAACGTAGAAAAGAACAACTTTTGTACAATTCTGATAATTCTTGTTTATCATGGTGTCAAACAGTTTGGAGCCAGATCAGACGCCGGGTTATCCGGTGTCTGATCTGGCTCCAAACTGTTTGCACTGCAAATAATAGTTTTAGTGTAAACGCGTTTATTGGGAAAGAATAACAGATTCTCCACTGTAGTTTAACCCCTTCACTTCCTTACCCCGAGTACAATGGTTATTTTCACAATGATTGGAGCCTACACAAATACCGTATAACACAATGACTAATCAGAATCCAAATTGTTTGACGCTCATTTCAATATTTTATAAGAAAGAAAACCTAGCTTTAAATTGTTAAAATTGGTGATACCATGGCAGTGAAGGGCTTACTTACTGAACTTACTCGAATATCATTTTAATGTTGCTCACATTAGTGTGATAAATACACATTACCAGTTGACAGCGCGATACAGAGTGATGTATTTAGCTCGAGACTTTTTTGGCGGAAATAGCCGATCTGACGAGCGCCTTGGCGCGAGTCTGATCGGTTGTTTCCGCCAAAAACGTCGAGAGCTAAATGCAACACTCTGTTGCGCACTGCCAACTGGTGATGTGTTTATTATATGCCTTGAATACAAACCAGAAACAACTAAATAGTTGTTTAAATCATTTTATATCCAAAATTTATTAGTTGTTTGAAGCAGAACAAGATTTTTTGTATGTCACAAAGAATAACGCGGCACTCGTACATGTACGTAAATGACGTCACGTCAAATCGAAAGCGAGGTCAGAGTAAAATACAAAGTGGCTGATACAAGGTGGCTGATACATATTCTAGTATTTTACTCTGCAAATACACGCGGAAACGCTCGATATCACTCGAAGGCATATAATAAAAGGCATCAAATATACCATATCTCACAAACATATATACTTTTATGTTTATATTTGCAAAGAACCGATTTCGCTTTATCTTGTATCAAGAAAATACGGTTTCTGTGAAACTAAATCTGAGTATTTGGCAGCCAAAACTTTAATCTTTCTCATTTTTCCACTACGTTTAATGCACGCAATGTAATCGATATAATCGTTTAAGACTGAATCGACTAAAATATCATACAGACATGGCCATCTTACAGAAATGGAATGTAACATCCATTGAAGTTTGATTTCCCATGCTTCTCGTAATGCTTTGTAGAACTGCAATATATCAGAAACTTAGACATCAGCAATGGTTCATTGTAAGCTTGTTCATCTACTAACTTCCTAATACCATTATCTGGTTTAATTCCTTCACTATCAGGACGTCATCTATTTTAAAGATTTGTCGTCAGCTTTGTTTTTCAATCTCAAGTTTACGTCCATTGACTTAAGGAACATTGAAATGAGTGTAAAATAGTTTGGGTCCTGATTGGTATCAAACCTGTTTGAAAATGGCTATCGTACTCGGGGTCAGTCAGTGAATAGATTAGTGATTACTTGTCACACAAGGGCTGTTAAGTATATTATCGAATTATAAAAAGAAACTTGGAGAAATCAGAGCAAAGTCTATATAACGTATTTATATAAGGTAACTACTATGATATTAGCAATTAATTAAAATTATGTATGTTTATAACAACTCCAATGATATTCTGATAAAAACCGCAGATGACAATTATATTTAATATTCCACTTCATTACAATTAATGGGTTTGTTAATGAGTTGAACCCTAGCGACGAGTATACTATAGGAATAAACAACATCTTTTTGACGTTCATGACGGTATGACTACATTAGCTTCGCAGGGGGTAAGTTTTGTAAACGCCCGAAGGGCGTTTTCAAATAAACTTACCCCCCGAAGCTAATGTAGTCATACCGTCATGAGCGGCAAAAAGATGTTGTTTATTCCTTATATTTATATTTTTATTTTCTGTCATCCATTTAATGTGTAGTTTGACCAGATTTGTTTTCATGTATATGAATATATCATATACCGGCCAAATGGGTTTGATAGATGTAATATCGATGTAATAGCCATTCCAGTTTCTAAATATGGTGTCAAAAGTAGTCCTTACTACATGTACTGTATTTACATGATAATTTCAGGGTTTTACGCAGTAAACTTTCTCGCTGTGCTTTAAGAACGCTCGTAAGAAACTAAAACAAAAATTTCAATCTGAATATCCATTATCAAAGCATATTTTAAACAATTAGGTGGCGCAAGTTTTTATACACGCTTTACACATAGCAACGTGAATAGCAACGCTGAAATGCGACTTCACAGTCAGCGTGTACACACACCCGCGGCTATCCGTGGCATATCCAATACACATAGGCTAGTTTCAATATGTCATAACGGAACATTACGTTACCAATTTAGTAAGTGTGAATGCATTATTTTGTGTTTGAGCGACTTTCCTATGTAATTCTGGTGAACAAATTGTTTGAACTTGTCAATTTCAAACCGTAATTGGAAGACAACTTGTCTAATCTATAAATAGAACACTCGGAGAAGGGAGAGAACGCGTACAGCTTTAATGACGGAGCGTAATATGATAACCTCACTTAAAAACAGCATTTAATTTTTTTATCGCAATTTGATTTTAATTGAACTGTCTGCGACTTTAAATAGGGGTTTCGAGATACCCAAACGGATAATCTAAACGTAGATCTTAACTTGGTCGGTATCTCTCCGCCGTATGGAAGATTTTCTTCGCGGCGAAGACTCCGCCCTCTTTCTAACTGGCTGGAACCGGATTCGATTCGTAGGTTCATCGAGAATTGACCTGCATATTTTTAATACGATTACATAGAGACTTTACAAGGTGAATGTAAATATTCATCATTGAAAAACTTTGTACACGTGAAGAGTAGTTTTTAGTGCTGGATGGTGAAACCCAGCACTTTAGATACCATTTCTGAAAATTACGACCATATTGCGTAGCGTTTTTTTTTTTGAAAAACTAGTTTCCCTTCTTAATTCTATATCATTGGGTGATTCGGCTGTTTTCCGTCGAGCCCAGGCTGTGGTTTGGCCTAAAGGTGTATGCGTGTACACTTTACCGCACAGTCCCCAAAATAGTTCGCAGTAGATCTATCACAGGACAATTTACCCACGCAATCTGTAGATAATGTAGTTGTTTTCTCAAGTTAAAAACATTTAAATGATGAAAAGAATGCATTTGATAATGTTACAATAATGCTTTTCTTTCGTAAAATTTAACTTTACAAAAGTTAACGAATCTTCGTAAATACGGAAATTACCGATGCACAGCTCACTGTACTTTCCCCCAAGCCCCTTATAATACTTAGCTCAAAATAGGCAATATTTGCAAACAGTTTGGATCCAGATCAGACGCAACATAATGCTGCATCTAATCTTAATCCAAATTCTTTGCCACTCATTTACATACTTTACATTTTCTTAATTGATTTTTATATATGTTTCACATACAGTAGGTTTTAAGCAGACATCATTTCAGTATAATAAGGGTAAGTCAGTAGCTACTAGATGCTACTGCAGCTATTGCATAATATTTGACCTCAGTGAATGACCAACAGAACTGGTGGTGTCTGCTGAACATGTTGTCTGCTAAAGTTTAGAAATTGTTCAGTCTGCTTCATACTTACAGAAACAGGATCAGTAAGAGATCCTCAGACAGTTATGTAATTATGTCTTATCCCATATTTATACATATATCTTTAATATTGGTATTGTCAGAGTTATCTGTATGTCTTGTCACTTTTTTCTTGTCCAGGAGATAATTCCAATTCTGCTAAGGTTAGTTAACCCATTCCCCCATAGATACTGATGTTTGTTTACTCATTACCCCATAAATATGCATTTTACGCCTTTGATTTATTCCTCCACTGAAGAAAATTATTCCACTTTATACAGTCATAAAAATGTAAGATACGTTTCTATATTCTAGTAGATGGTAGCTTAAAGCAGTTTGAAAGTAAAGCAGAGTGTGCTTTAAAATCGTTTGCTGTCTGATTATGTTTCAGCCCAGTTCTGACAGTACCTTCTTCTTATACATGTACAAAAGATTCAAACCAGAAACACTCGAAGAAAAATCCCTTATTATTCACCATTTCAGATAAATAAAACCTCTAACCATCCAGCACTATCTGTCCTCTCAGGCCTTTCATTATATGTAAACAGTTTAGACCCTAACCAGGATATGCACTGTTTTATTTATTTTGAAATGAATTGTAAAATAAACAATAAATAGTAAGCAATGGACTAGACTTTATTGCCACTTAAAGTTTTAGGTGTGAGTAAATTTATCAATACATGTACTTTTATGTGTCTAAAATTGCCGATGTATTTGAAGAATTCACTTTCCGCACGTCCCAGACGACGAATTAAGAAATAATAAATTCATACCAGTGTTTTATCGTGCAATCGAAGACTGGTAGGAGTTGAGATGCGTAGTAATTTAATCATGAGGCCTTTAGGCCGAGTGGTTTAATTACAAGCATCTCAACGACTACCTGTGTTCGATTGTTAGATAACACTGGTATTAATTTATTATTTCGATTCTAACACATAATTTAACCTTAATTTGCACCGAAGCAACGGCGCTACATTTCTTGGCGTACGCGTTTTCGAAGCCATATGACGTCACGTTAGAACGTTACAGCGCGTGAGTTTTGTTCTATTGAGAATTCGTACACTGATACGTTCCTTCTTTATTTATATAGGGACGTGCGGGAAGTGTGTTAGAATTCCTTAAAACTGTAAAAAAAAAAAAAACTGTTTGGTTCAAATTATGAATCCAAATTGTTTGACACTCTTATGAAATTTTCTGAGACATAATTTATATAAATTAACCCTTCATGGTAAGATGTTTGCCCCATATTGTCATCTACTTTAATGTTGTTGACTGCAATATCGTTTCAAAGTTAGATTTAAGGCAGTTTAACTGACGTAATTTCAAAACAAGTGGCAAAAAGTTTTGACCCGCGTTACGCGGTGTCTGATCGGGATCAAAACTGTTTTAAAATGCGCTTTATGACGTCATTTAGAGTGAAAAATTATAATGTGGGAATTGTATCAGTGTGGTTATATATTGAAAGACCTTAAATATAATTTCGAGTAATCAAGAGCAGGCTTTAATTTAAAGCAGACATTATGCTCTTACAGTAAATGCGTTACATGTAATCAATACAGTGGAGAAAACGTTATTCTTTCCCAATAAACGCGTTTACGCTAAAACTATAATTTGCAGTGCAAACAGTTTGGAGCCAGATCAGACGCCGGGTAACCCGGCGTCTGATCAGGCTCCAAACTGTTTGCCACCACGATAAACAAGAATTATCAGAATTGTCCAAATGTTGTTCTTTCTACGTTTTAGTGCTTTGCGTTTGCGTACGTTTACGTTTAAACGGGAAAGAATAACAGATTCTCCACTGTAACACTGTTACTTAAACCTTTCACTCTCAATGATGCTTTGAAGCGCGTTTGCAAACAGTTACGATCCTGATCAGACGCCGCGTAACGCGACGTCTGATCAGGACCCAAACTGTTTGACACTCTTATCGATGTTTATTAAGTCATACAACCTTAATTCTAACTTTGAAAAGTGCCTTACAGACAACAATAATGAAGCAGACGACAATTAGTCGGTGTAGTGGTAAAAACCTCCCGAATAATTTGAGCATGAAAGGGTCAACACCATCTATTGGAATCGTTAATTTCTGATGTTGATTTCCCAAGTCTAATTAACACTATTTCATTTCAATGCAGTAATACCCAAGAGTTATTCATTAGCAATGAGGAACATTCACCCATTTGCGTCAGGTGGATTTTTCCATGCTTATATATTGGAATAGTCCATTTTAAGATAAGGGGTGCCTAGTCTAGATATTAATTTCCGTTCTTTATTTTTCATTGAGATTTGTATCAGCAAACAGTGTTGACTCTGATGAGACGCCGCATAATGCAGCGTCTCATCAGAGTCTACACTGTCTGCCTATGTCCCTTTTATAGGAAGCTACAGTGGAGAATCTGTTATTCTTTCCCAATAAACGCGTTTACGCTAAAACTATTATTTCCAGTGCAAACAGTTTGGGGCCAGATCAGACGCCGGGTAACCCGGCGTCTGATCAGGCTCCAAACTGTTTGCCACCAAGATAAACATGAATTATCAGAATTGTCCAAAAGTTGTACTTTTCTACGTTTTAGTGTTTTGCGTTTGCGTACGTTTGCGTTTAAACGGGAAAGAATAACAGATTCTCCACTGTACTTACAAATGGGTTGAGGAATAAACCTGACTAAATAAAGTGCTAAACTCCTTTAATCCGTTTACTACTTAACCCCTATTACAATAGTTTGACACTCTTTACTAAATTGTATTAGTCATTTTACTTTAGCTACCGCAATAAAAGCAGACGACAACTGTTTTAGCAGATGACGGCATGGTAGTGAAGGGGTTACAGTGGAGAATCTGTTATTCTTTTCAAATAAACGCGTTTACGCTTAAACTATTATTTGCAGTGCAAACAGTTTGGAGCCAGATCAGACGCCGGGTAACCCGGCGTCTGATCAGGCTCCAAACTGTTTGCCACCACGATAAACAAGAATTATCGGAATTGTCAAAATGTTGTTATTTTTTACGTTTTAGTGCTTTGCGTTTGCGTACGTTTGCGTTTAAACGGGAAAGAATAACAGATTCTCCACTGTAGTTTCTAAAACGCAAGTCTCTCAGAAATGGACGGGGAAAGCATTTACCGAGACGCAAACTCTGACTCATTGCAGACATAAATGGAAGAAGCTGATTAGAAAGTCAATTCTGCGGTGCCCAAAAGACTCTTCCCAGAGTGAAGGGACCCAAGTCCAGGTCCAAAGGGGCATACGTTTGTTGAGCCGAATTCTTCACACTACGAATTCTTCACACCGAAATCAGACGTGTGAAGAATTCGTACAAATTCTTCCACTCGTGTGACCAATGTGTGAAGATTTCGTACGAATATGTCACACAATGGCAGTGTGAGATTTCCGTACCCCCTTTTTTAACGACCTGTTGGTACCTACGGATTCTTCACACATCACCTTCCGTTTAACATTTATTTATGAAACAAATTCTAACAACTTAGGCAAATCACTTTCCATAGCAAAAAAGATGGTGTATTGCGTCGTATTGTGGGATGACACTAGAGTTCTAGGGAAAACCAACATCTTCGGACAGGCGACCCTCTCACGTACTGTCACGACCCGGGATCGAACTCGGGATGCATTGTGAAGAAGCGGGTGCGCTAAAACTGTTTTATCCATCCTTTTACATGCAGTTTTTACGAATTGATCAATAAAGCTCTTAAACAGCCGACCTAAATCCGAAGAATTATCTGTTAATAAGTGCAGCCCTTTTCATCCCATGATCAAACTTATGTTCAGTTGAGTTTATGCTTAGTTCTTGACTTCCTTTGAGGCATAATAGGCCAACGACCGACAGATTGCCGGTCGAATGCTGGTAGATTGTTGGTTTTCTTAACGGGATAGGGAGGGAAGAACCCGTTGCCGTGGTCCAGTGCTCATAGTGACTATGACTTACACTCACTTAGGTCCTTACTGCTGTTGGTTCGAGTCCCAATCTGAACACTTGGGCTTTTTCATTTGGAGAAGCCTTCAAGCTGGCTATCGGAAATTCGGTGCTTTTACCCAGATGCAAATTTTTACCTGATTTATGACGTGCATCCGGTTTCTTCTCCCATCTGCGATTAGCTTTATGTCGAGATATGACTTGAAATACTGTAGTATGAACATAGTATGAACTCAGAATTCTGGGCCTCGGTTTGATTTTAAAGTGGAGTTAAAAGCTAGTTTCAACGACGGTCATCAAAACGACATCGATTTAAAATCGGTCGATTTCGGGCGCCTTACACGTTGATCGGACCCGAGAAAGCTTTTGACCAAATATACAAACGTATACAAGCGTGTCAGAGGTCGGGCAAGGCCGTATCCATCCGGCTTTTGCCTATCCTATAACGGCCGGTGTAATGACGAAAAGTGTCCCCACCACTCAGAATTTTGACCCCGGGACATTTTTTGACTCAGAAAACTAACCTCCCGTGTCATTTTACATGTATTATGCCAAAGCAAGTCCCAAGGACAGTTTTCTACATCAAATATTGTCCTCATGTGTCACTCTTTAGAGGGGGACACATTTCGTCTTTACACCGGCGCCCGTCTGGCAACCGGATAACACCGGTTTCCTTTCGGTCTCCCACAGTATTGCACGTTAATTCTGAATGCCCATGATGTGGACTTCACGATAAGGCAATCGGTAGTATGGTTCCATGTACGAAAGTGAACAACATAACAAAGAAGTGAAATCAGCACGTCTTTATAAACCTCATTCATATATTGAACCCACGATAACTAATATTGGGCGATGATGGTCGCCCGTCTTAAAACCGTTGCCCGTCCGGTATTTAAGGACTATCGCGGCAGTTTGTTCGAATTTTCAAAACATTTTTTTTTTAATTTTGCATATTGCTAGTTTATATCCTGTTGTGCAGAAATATTAAATAAAAATAGGGAGTCCCCGAACTGGTTCTTTTCTTAATAGCTTTCTTGACATGTGCTTTTGATCATAAAATATTTCACAAAATAGAAAATAATAGGAGGAAGTAGCAATAAAAACATGGAAACAACATATTATTCCTCAATAAAGGGAACACATCAAATAGTTATTTTTCAAAGTTTTTTCTCTTACAGTTCTTACATTCAGATTTTGACAAAATTTTCCCAAATATTGATAAAGCATTAATTTACTGAAATCACTAATAAAAATTATAGGTACCGGAATTTTTTTTTCTAAAAAATACAAATGTCTGCATAATGAGTAACGCATGTCAATCCAGTTACCTCAAAAAGCTTAATTGTGGGGTCATATAATTTGGCGGCCAAGATAAATAATATATACTAATAATGCTTGTATAGTGATTTATTGTTACCGACTAAACAGTGGATTTGGACACATTCTAGCATTTAAAAGTGGTTAACATATATCATTTATAGATAGCCCTACATGTAACTGGATAGACATGCGTTACTCTTTATGCAGACATTTGTATTTTGTAGAAAAAAAGTTCGGGTACCCATAACTTTAATTAGTGATTTCCGTAAATTAAGGCTTTATCAATATTTGTGAAAAATATTGGCAAAATCTAAATGTAAGAACTGTAGGAGAAAAGAAATTGAAAAATATCTATTTGATGTGTTCCCTTTATTGACGAATACAATGTTGTTTCCAATGGCATGTTTTTATGCTACTTCCTCCTATTCTTTTCTATTTTATGAAAACATATAAATAACCCAATATCTAAGGAAAATTACAAAGCTGAAGAGGGGTGTTCTGAGATTTTCAAAAGCACGTGTCTCTGGATAATTAGGGGTTTACCAAAAAAACAAGCTATTAAGAAAAGAACCAGTTCGAGGACATCCTATTTGTATTTCATATTTCTGCATAACAGGGTATATACAAGCAACATGCAGAATTTGAAAAAAATATCTGAATGGTTTGAAAGTTCGAAAAAACTGCCGCGATAGTCCTTAATAAAATTTAATTTCAAAAGCTTCGGAATGGCAGAATCTCCCGGAAAAATGTAGAAAGGGGAATATCTCTCACGGTGTTGATACAAGAATTATGAACTTTGTTTGCAATACACGTCTACTCACTAAACTCTTTAAATGAAATTTCAGCTTAAAAACTTCAGTGGAACAGGCGTTAGAGTAAACAACAAAACCATAACAGTTGGACGATCGGACAGATAGACTACGGAAAAGTGACCGACCCCGACGTGTCATCTTTGCTTTCAACTGGTGACACAGAAACCGGTCCATACGTTTATAAAGTTCTTAGAATGCATCGTACAGACGGACCGAATAATATCCAATACGACGGAATCGAGTAAATTATATGGTCACCAAAGTGCTATTATTACCATGATATTTTCAGTTTGATGTGTCTATAATTAATTATATCGAGTGCTGAAAAATGTGACATTTCTCAACATGTGACCTTGACCTTTTATCATTTAAACAGGCAATCTAGTACATACCCAAACAAAAATAAAATGAATCAAATAACTAATTATGAACCAATAATGAACCAATAATGTACTGTTTAATACATAGTTGTGGTTCAGTATTAGTACATCATTGAAAAGTACACGATTAGACCCCTAACAAAGTACTATATTTCAGATTCACCAGAGTACTTTGATAGTTCAGCATTAAGCAGACAGTTCATTATTAATTCAGCATTGAACATTAACTACCTTCTACTGTACATCATTGGTTCTCTATTAAACTTAAAAAATCTGGATAGTACATTAATAGTTCATCATTTAACATAGTTCTTCTATAACTGTTCAGCATTGGTTCATAATTAAACTTGAACAATCTGGATAGTACATTAATAGTTCATCATTGTTTACGTGCGGTTATTCCCCTTTTTGAATCTACTCTCCACTTCGGGAGAATTCGGCAGATATTCAAATCTGGAAAATTGTAACCAACAGCGAGCGATCTGGATGTTTGAACCAAGATATCTTGCATAAAGTGTGAAGTTGAACCGTTAATTAATACACGCAGTCGACGATGCTTGGGTTTTCAACTGTGTTTTGTTAGCGAAGCCGATGAAGGTTAGTTCATGAGAATTTTCCGTGATTGTTTACAAAATTTAGAAGATCCCGGGTCAATTCGGTCCCTCGTCAAATCGACCCCGAATTGACTCGACCTCTAAACTATAGAATAATACATGTACTGTTTATCTAGATACAAGTTTAACGTTTTGTTATAGGCTGCCGCATATTATTTTTACAAATCAAAAGTTTCATTGAAGGAAAATTGCTTGTTTTAAATTGACAAAGGGGTCAATGAAATATGCAGCCTATGTAGCTCAGAAATGGTGCAGAATTAGTACATTGTTAACAGTTCATCATTAGTACATTGTTATGAGTACATGATTAGTACATTGTTAATATAACTATAGGTAAAACCTATATACGGCCGAAACCTGATTCTACAAAGTATAAAAAATAAGGTATGGAACAGCAACTTAATTTTTCGAGGGTACGAACTGACCAAAAAAATAGGGTGCGAAAAGGCGAGGGTACGAAATGGCCCGTTGCCGTGAGAACAACAATGGCGGCCATGTTGGACTCGCCCGCAGGTCAACTCGATTCACTAATCTGCTGCCAGCTTTTTGTTTCGGTCGTACAAAGTATAAGTGTGTTTTGATGTGATTTTCTTTGGAAAAGGTCCATAGAAGTCGAAATATTAGAAAAAAGCAGTTTATATTACTAACAAAGTATGAGAGTTAGAGCGCCGTTTTCTGGCCGCGTTTTATACCGAATCTTGAGCTCATAAGAGTTACCCCCCGTGCTAGAAAGCTCTTCTTTTTAAGACTCCTTTGGTATCCGGAAGTAGTTTATCATGTTCAGTAACAATGGCGGCGCCCGTTGTGCGATAATTTTTAAGCAGTATTAGATAATGAAAATTATTTTTTTTTATCCTTGTTTTATTCACGCAACGCATACACATTATCTAAAGGCGACCTCCGCAAAAAGCTGGCCTTCGGCCAGCTTTTTGTTTCGGCCGTATAAGTACATAATTAGTACATTGTTAACAGTGCATGGTTGTGATCGACAGTACACAATTGGTTCATTGTTAGTTCTTTATTAGTTCATTGTTGGAAGTTCATTATTAGTACATTGTTACTAGTACATTGTTAACCTCATTTGCATGTGATTTGACAACCAATTATGTACTAATAATGAACTGTACAGAATTAGTTCATTGTTATAGTTATTTGTTACCCTGTTTTTTTTGTTTGGGTATGTTTTGTCATTATGTGAAATATAAGACCTCTATCAAGTAAAGCAAACCTAATATGTCCCCTTATCCATTTGGGTGGCTTAAAGCTTTTTGGAAAGTGTGAGGTTTTCGTATGCACAAACTTTTTACATGCGTTTTTAAAAACAAATTGACATGTGAAGAATTCGTATCTACTGTCAGGGGGGGCTGAGAGTCAGTACGAATTATTCACACATGTGTGACATATTCGTATGAAATTTCTACGAATTCATCACAGGTGTGAAGAATTCGTAGTGTGAAGAATTCGGCTCAACATTCGTTTGCTGCATGACTTCAGATACGTTTATACATGCGGGATTACCGAGAAGAGGGTTCTTTGAGAATAATGACTATGTTTACAAAGGAAGTCAACTCTATTACGCAAAACACTAAAACGTAGAAAAGAACAACTTTTGGACAATTCTGATAATTCTTGTTTATCTTGGTGGCTAACAGTTTGGAGCCTGATCAGACGCCGGGTAACCCGGCGTCTGATCTGGCTCCAAACTGTTTGCACTGCAAATTATAGTTTTAGCGTAAACGCGTTTATAGGGAAAGAATAACAGATTCTCCACTGTATGTTACTTTGACAAAAGGCAACAGACGACAATAGTAACTTGACGATATTGCAGCAGTGGAAGTATAAGACATAATTGTCTTGTTTCGAGACGCGTAGCAAGCATTGTTGTAAAGAGGTAATTGTTTTTGGGAGGGTCGTTGTAGGGAGGGAGCACTGTATAGAGCTAACCCATACGACAGACACCATGAATTCGAGTTAGATTAGAAACTGTTTGACACCCAATAATAACCAAATCGTGTTACTTTTCAATGTTTTGTCGTTTATCCAAAGTTGACCTTATTCCGTTTGGGATTTGTTAAGGTTAAATGGGAAGAATGACATCTGTTCTACGATATCGTCTGCTAAGAATTGTTACAGTGGAGAAAACGTTATTCTTTCCCAATAAACGCGTTTACGCTAAAACTATTATTTCCAGTGCAAACAGTTTGGAGCCAGATCAGACGCCGGGTAACCCGGCGTCTGATCAGGCTCCAAACTGTTTGCCACCAAGATAAATATGAATTATCAGAATTGTCAAAAAGTTGTACCTTTCTACGTTTTAGTGTTTTGCGTTTGCGTACGTTTGCGTTTAAACGGGAAAGAATAACAGATTCTCCACTGTATTTGCTGCTGTTCTCACAGTCACACACTGGACAATTTGACAGAATAAAAATAACATATTGACGAGTGCCAACCAGCTTGAATCCATATCAGGCGCCACGTTTCGCGACATCAGATCAGGATTCAAACTGTTGGCAAATGTAAGCCAATTCCCCTTGTTATAAAAACTCCCTCCGAACAACACACACTATCACGGTTTCCCATTGGGTCTTGTTACATACAGTAAGCACTGTTTAATATTTTGGGTTTAGGCTTTGTTGACTTTATAGAAACGTAGTTTTGAGTATTAAACAGTTTGGATCCTGAACACTTTATTATAAATACATTCCACTTTGTTAACGGCAGTAATCGGGTTAGTACAAACGATGCAATGTAAGATGTTTCTACATATGTCTTGTGTTGTTCTGAGATGAAACTTATTTCATCTTTTAATTCTTTAATGTTCCTTTCAAAATGGCATAAGCTCATTACCCATTTGGGAGTAAGAAAATCATGAGGCAGGCAATAGTATTTGAAAACAACCTATTAACCCCCGCCTCGTGAAATAGTTCTTCTGTTATCAGAGTCCCGTGTGGTTCGGTTCATTTGAACACGCGTGAGAAGCTACACTCCTTCAGATAACTAGAACAATACTGAATCATTATCCTGCTGTAAATATCGTCTGGTTTAAAATAGTCATCTGCAAAATTTGTTAAATTATTATTTATTCATTTCCTTAGTAAAGAGTGTTAAAGAGGAGCGTTAAACAGTTTGGATCTAGGTCAGACGCCGCGCTACGCGGCGTCTGATCTAGCTCAAAACTGTTTACAAAAGGTTTAGTTCACCCTCAGCAGGAAAAAGATTCACAGACGAAGTTCATCTGCAATATCACATAAGTCGAAACTCGATAACTGGAGCTCATGTTACTTAAATATCGTCTGTGAACTTAAATATTGGTAATTCAATTTTTGAAGTCATACAAAACCCATATTTCCAAATTTAAAAATAGTTAACACGTTAAACCCTAGTTACGAATAAACTCCCCATTTACAAACAGTACAGTGAAACCCCTCTAAACCGGACATGTTTGGGAACAACAACAATATCCGGTTTAGAGGGGTTTCCGGTTTAGAGGGGTTTTAACACATAGCTTGTTTCTAGTATGGAAGGTAGCTGACCACTTAAAGCAGGTTGAAAGTAAAGTAGAATGCGCCTTAAGGCGCATTCTGCTTTACTTTCAACCTGCTTTAAGCATATAACTTGTGATATCTGAATATAAGGTAACTCTCGTGTAGGAAACTGTTCTGACACATATGAGACACATTCTATACGAAACAGTTCAGACCCTTATAATGTTCAGATTGTGCCAGTTTAATGGTCGTTATATGGTCACACTGTTTTGTAAAACACGTCAATTAAAGTTGTCTACAGAAGAAATATAAACTTTCAAATACAAATAAGTTTGACCTGAAGGCATATAACCATTTCAAATATTTTTTTCGTATTGTAGAACACTCTGTAGACAAATGTTTTAAAGCAGGAACTATTACTGACGAAATTAGAGTTCCAAAATTAGTCCCTAAAAGTTTTTTTTACATCATCGCGGCCCTGCGACTTTCAATAAACAATTCTAGTTTCCGATTAAGTCAAGTCAATTTCGACTAGTTAAGTGTGTTTAAACAATACAATCAAAACAAGACAAACAGTACAAACTCAGATCAGAAACTCCTGATTAGGGTCTACACTGTTTGTACAGGACAAGCATATTCCTGTTTATATATATTTGTGTAGTAGCGCGATTTCGTCATAATAGTATTGTCTTTTGGCACAATGATTTTAATTATTGTTTCGTCCTTTCAAAAATAGTTCACTTGTTGCAGTCACAACGAAGGAAATCGGTGATTTTGTATCAGTATATAATGATACGTACCATGAGGAAACCTGACGTACTGCATTGCAAACAGTGTAGATCAAGGCCAGTCGCTGCGTCAAAGACATGTTGTTGATATACACTGTTTGACACTACCACGGTAGTATGACGTTTAATTTACCTGTATCATATATGGTATTTAGCAGTGTATACCGAATTCAGATACAGAGCCTTGGATGACAACGACACTTGGTATGTACAATGTTGCTATGCTATTAGACTGTTTTTGTCCTAGCATGCATGGCTCATTCAATGTAAGAGGCCCGCCCACTTTGGCTAGTCGTATTGTTTTTAAATAGAGTTTTGACTCGTGTTGTCGAATGTCACGTTATTTTTAGCGATTATGAGTGACGCTACGACTAGCCAGTTCAGCTCTTAATTACACAGTTTGTGATTTTATTTCCATAAAAAGTATAACAGTGTTAACAGTAAGCAGCATAGATAACTATGAGACTCGTTTTCCACAACCGTAATCTAGATATAAACTTAGCTCACATTTACACATTCACCTCAAACGATGTAAAATAACGACGCATTGTTTCTGCTTTCCCGTTCAGGGACTCATCGACACTACATTCGCTGGCCTGATTAGACAAGCAAGTTTGTTCTTTCATCATCGTTTAGAAAAGAATATCGAAAAAGTGTGGCAAAAGGTTAGACGCTAAGTAACTTGGCGTCTCGTCCAAATCAAAACTATTTACAATGACTATTAGTTATTCTTAAATACCATGCTAAAGTCTTGACAAGCGTGTACGTTATGGCATTCTAAGACATTTTCTAAGGTCATTGATGCCTACTGGCTAATCTCCCTTCCTGGTAAAATTACGTGCTTTTGAGATGACAATACCTTATGAGTCTCTAATATGAAAATTTCTAACTAGCCTGTAAACACTTTCAATAGAATATAAAAATGGGAAGGTTATTATATCGGTATGTCTGTGTTTGCCGGGCATGTAACCCTTTAGCTGCAATTATAACGTAAAAACCCTTTACTGCCGTGATGTCGGCTTCTTCAAGTTTTTCATCTGCTTTATCAATATAAAACTTGAATTTTATGCATTTTTAAACTCAAGAAACATTAAAATGAGAGTCAAACGGTTTACATCCTGGTCAGACGTCTCGTAAACGCGGTGTTTGAACTTGAACTAAACTTTTTTCTTGTGTTTTGTCATATAGCTTGGCAGCGAAAAGTTTGATGTAAACCATCGAAATACATGATTTCCCAAGGAGCAAATAGAATTTTATAATATACTATACTGTCTTATACACTTGTTGTTTGAATATTTCAACGAAAGGGCATTCGTAAATCTCATTATAGTTTTCGAAACATTAACAGATAAACGATAAATTCGCAAAAACTTCAGACTTTAAGAGGTATACATCTATTAATATTCTTCAGGAAAGTTCTTGTAAAGAAGATATCAACAAATTAAATGTATCTAAATAGAGTGGAGAAAACGTTATTCTTTCCCGTTTAAACGAAACGAAACGCAAACGCAAAACACGAAACGTAGAAAAGGGCAACTTTTGGACAACTCTGATAATTCATGTTAATCTTGATGGCAAACATTTTGGAGCCTGATCAGACGCCGGGTTACCCGGCGTCTGATCTGGCTCCAAACTGTTTGCAATACAACTAATAGTTCAAGCGTAAACACGTTTATTGGGAAAGAATAACGTTTTCTCCACTGTAGGTGTAAAACTGTCAGACATCATTATGAATTTTATAGTATTCGAACACAAATCATCAAAACAACTTGAGGTCAACTTCCCATATCTGTTATTTCAAACTACAGTGCTCTCTCTCTCTCTACAGAAACACCAAATAAGAGACAAATATGGTGTGTGTTGTTCGGAGGGAGTTGTTATATGGAGGTAAAATAAATACCCTAAGAGAACATTTGCAAACAGTTTAAATCCAGATAAGACGCCGATTAACTCGGCGTCTGTCCTAGGTTCAGACTGTTTGTCACTCGTCTGTATGTTTCCTCTGTCCTAATGTCCTTCCCGGTGTATATAACTTTGAGAAAATATGGCAAGCGACACTTTTAAGCAGACGATATTGAAGCAGTGTAGGCGTTAGACATGTCATGTTTTTGGAACAGCGGCAAGCATTGCTGGAAGAAGGGAATCGTTGTCCGGAGCGCTTTTGTCGGGAGGGATCACTTTAGTTGAAGCGGAATATCATTTCATTGTAATATTTATTTAAAATGATTTTAACCCCTCCATCCCCAATCGGAACCACAAATATATTTGCATAACCCCATGGTGTATGTCTATACCTGGGTGAAAAAGGTGTTTTAATGTTCTCTGAAAATCACTGAAAAAGATCTACTCCGTGTTCAGTGTTTGACTGCAAAAGGTTTGCGCTTAATTAGACGCCACGTCTGATCAGGATTAAAACTATTTCGGATTCAAATCGAAATGACTTTGCTAAGTTTACCAAACATTTAAAAAAAATTCAAGAGATGACATCATGACAGGGATGAGTTGAACGAGACTCCGAGCACAATAAGCGCATGGATGCTAGCGATAAATTACAAACGTTATGCAATAGCTGGTGTCAAAAGGCCCATACATTTTATGCTTTGACAGTTAATTTCTGATTGTCTGTCAGTTGTCCCAAAACACACAAACACATGTATAAAACAGTCTGAAATCTGTTTTTGATTACGATACAAACGTGTTCCCTATTTCGAAATACTTTCGGCCATTCGCACATCGAAGCTTTTTTTTCTGCGTAACAACTATTCTGTTGTTTTATTACCTGCTTTGAAAGTGTCGTCTGCAAACTAAGTTATGATTCAAATTGATACATTTTCAATATAACGAAACCACCAGACATGAGGGAAAGGTAAGGTGGGTTCTACGGCACTGCGACAAAAATAGGTCATATACCGCCGATACGTGATGAGAGATAATGAGATGAGATGTAGACGGCACTTATTTAACTGACAAAAACTACGCAACGTGCTGCTGGGCTGCCATAACTTGATTTTGAAAAGTCCTAAGATTTTCAAAGTTTCTATTTTTCAAGCGTGATTACTTAACGCATGTTTAAAGTGAAGCAGAATGCGCCTTAGGGCGCATTCAGCTTTACTTTTAATCTGCTTTAAGCTACAATCTGCTAGGATAAAAATCAGAAGATTTCGGAAAAACGGAGAAATGGCAGTCCTTGTGCTGAATTAAAGAAAAATGCATGACCGTATGTTGTACCAATAGAATTTTAAACTTCAATTGCAATCAAAACACTTGATTTCCCAGAGGGCCCGATTTATTAAAAACAATTTAAAATAAGATTCATATCTGATAATAAAAAAAATCCACACAAAAACTGAAAAGTTACTACAGTGTATAACACGTAATTCGTTCAAGTTTAAATGAAGAAATATTTGTTGTTATTGACAGACAGACACTTTATGTCTGTGTGTCTGTCTGTCTTGTATAATTCATTATTGTATTAATCCATAACAGATGAAACATTTAAATCTTTAATTTACCTAAAGTATCTTTTAAAGTCTAAACTTTTCAATTTTTACACATATTAATGTAAAAGCTACACCTGGTAGCTTTCGTCCGAGTACTTCGGACTTCGTCAGCTCACGAATGCTTCGAGCGGTGTTATGATGTATCTCTAAAGCCGTCCTTAACCGGGAGAGTTATGTCGGATTTTGGTGCTTTGGTTTTTCTCTCCCTCTCTGTCGTACCCTAAACCCTCCCATGTCTTACAGTTACTCGTGACTACAGACTATTCGCTTGAGTACAATTTGACCGTTACCATAGTGGGTTATTTTTAACACGGGCTTGAATGTTTAATTCTTTCCCGTGTTACTAATAATCCTGTCAGAGAATTTTGTTAGATGTTTTACATGTATTTACTTACTGTGCTGGCGGTCTTTTTGATTGTAAGGTTGTGGAACAGGGTTTATATTTTATGTACACTGTTCGTCTTTATAGGTGAATATAGGAGATAAGTGTGAGGTTGGGCGCCCCTAAACCCAGGTTTAACCCCCCAGTGGTTGTTAATAATTAATTAATTTATAATTGATTATTGATTGCTACTGACCGTACCAAGGCGGGCTCCTATGTTCACTTAGCTTTATGTTTGTCTTGCGTGTTGTTTTCTATTTAGTGTGTAGATGAAGGAATGGTATTGCGTGTGTGTGTGTGTGGTTGTGTGTGTGTGTGTTTGTTATGGTATGGCTGTGTGTGTGTTCTGCTTTAGAGATGGGTGTATTGTTTGTGTTGCGTTTCCTGCTTGAGTCTTCTTTCGTATTTATTACAGTGGAGAAAACGTTATTCTTTCCCAATAAACGCGTTTACGCTAAAACCATTATTTGCAGTGCAAACAGTTTGGAGCCAGATCAGACGCCGGGTAACCCGGCGTCTGATCAGGCTCCAAACTGTTTGCCATCAAGATAAACAAGAACTATCAGAATTGTCCAAAAGTTGTTCTTTTCTACGTTTTAGTGCTTTGCGTTTGCGTACGTTTTGCGTTTAAACGGGAAAGAACAACAGATTCTCCACTATAACCCCCGATGAGATGTCAGATCAGTTGCCTGACGAAGTCGGAAGAACTCGGACAAAAACTACCAGGTATAGATTTCTCAATTATTGCGTGTGAAATTGAAAAGTTTAGACTTTAAAAGATATGAATATGAAACAGTTTAATATCCATCATAGTTTAATTGACCTGTTTCGATACGCTGTATGCTTTAATGTTAGATAGCTTATTATGAGACGTCTTCTTCTATCAGTGTCGTTTACGTGAAGTAGCTCTATAGAACGATATTGACTATGTGCCAGATAGAATACGGCAGTCGACAACTTACATTTATGTAGAATACGGCAGTTGACAACTTATGTGTGGAAGATATTATCATTTCCGTTTTAACTAAATTCAACATAAACGCGATGCATTTAAGCCTGGGAAATGAAAGCCTGGTCAGAGACAGTATTTTCCAATGTCTGATATTGCTGCAAACTATTTGTGTTTTAAAGTATCTTATTTTAGCACGATACAAGTGTGCTTATTGGGAAAGTGTAGCATCTTCTACGACTATACGTCACGTGTTATAAATGAACACGTACCACCCTAGCGACGAGTATACACGTCCTTCACAGACAGTGTACATGTGCAGAATACATAATTATATTCCATGTAAACAGTGTAGATCCCCATAAGAAGGTTTCTGTTGGTTTTTTTTATATACATTTGTTAAAATAAATCATAAAATTGTAATATTGGATCAGTCAATATTGGAAAACGGAATTGTTAGTTTAAATTCCAGGGGTAAATTAGTTAAGGGATACGGTAAATCTATGTATGGTGATAGCAGATCGTAAAACGTCCATTGGAATTAGAATCATCTGTTTTCGAGAAGTCAATTTGTGTTTAATGCCATTTTATGCGATTATATTCGATACAAGAAAATAGAACAATTGACAGATTATAATATTGGACATTCTCTTCTACACAAGTTTTCCGATTAGATATTTAACGTACCATTTTACAACGTCTAACTCGATTCCGTTTTCTCTAGTTATACATTAAACGAATACATGCTAAACCAAAGGCTGACTTCAGTTAGATTTATATACCAAAGCAAATTATTTTTGCAAGCAATCGACAATTTTGCGGTGAATTTGCAAGATAGACTTAACGTCATAAGGGCAACGAACGTGTTAAAATATTTTAACAAAGCATCCAAACTGTTTGCTATCAATTAGTACTGTACATAATTGTCTTTTAAGACACACAATACACTAAACCTATTAACAAAAAGCATAATCTATCGATCAATATGTCAGACTATACATATATAACGAGACATTTACTTATAAACTATTGCTTCATGTGCAGTTTAGCATACCATGGTCCTTACAATTTGTGAAACCAGCAGTTAGGATCTAGTTAGGATTAGAGTAACTCTAAGTATCATCTTGATGTGAAATCTCTGATGCTTTTATGATAATTACTGCAGGTGACATTTCAGTTCTAAATGTTAAGACATAAACGTGGTATGGTAACTGATTTCAGGTCACAAAAGCACAAAGTACTCAGTATGGGCTACTGTGCTACCATTTTGTCCGTCGTCCGTCGGTCTTCGTCTGTAATGTCTGTATGTCAACAATTGCAAACGAATTATTCTCTTAAACCAATAGCCCCCAGTGTTTTGTCATTAGCAGAGCCCGGGTGAATTGTGGTATCTTTGGGATCCGAACTATTAATAACTTTTAGAAGTGTTGAAGCCGATATTTATTTGCAAACGTCAAAGATACATAAACTGCTTAAACTTGAAGGCTATCAGATTCGGAATGAATATTCCTTTATTACCTTAAATCTGAGCCACATCACTGTAATATAACTTTAAAATGTCTCCACGTTATTAGTGTAAGCTATACGCAGCGATATCAATTATTGTGACATAATTATGCTAGTTTATCGGTCGTAGGCGTGTCTTATAAGTAGTTGGTTATATTTATACATCCTTTTAGTCTGGAAAACGATACCAATAATCAGGAATTCAGATAGAATTAAAGAGCTTCGGACAATATTTTTTTAAAACAAAATGTATCCTTTAAAATGCTGGTCATTGGCATCGATGAATTGCCATGTTTTCAAAATGTATAGCGGTCTATGTATTTTGCAGTGGGCGTTATTCGGTCCAATTTAAACGAAACTAAATGCAAATGCATTGCAATAAAATGTAGCAAATGATAGCATGATGAAAGTGCTAACGAATTACAGTAAAACCTCTCTATTACGACCACTTAATTGTGGTAATTATTAGTATGTTTACGATGGGTGACAGCTTAAAGCAATGTGACAGTGAAACAGAAAGCTCCCATAGGAGCTTTCTGTTTCACTGCCACATTTCTTTAAGCTGTCACCTGCCTATTATTCAATCAATTAGCATTGGTTTTAGTGGTCGTAATAGCGAGGTTTTACTGATTAAGTTCCAAACTGGTTTGAGCCTGATCAAACGCTGGACAATTGTCGTCGTTTTCGCGGTTCACAACTACTTGAAAGGACATGTTGTAACATAAACACGATTATTGGTAAAGCTACCTTCCTCTCGAATGTATGTTATAAAACTGTTTTGAATGAAATCACGCTTTTGAATGTTTAATTATTTTTTCATTTATTTATTAATAAAGCAGCTTGTACATAAAACATATCTTATACACATATAAAGTAACAATGATGATTTATAATAATCTGCTTATTTATGACACAACTATATGTTTTACGAATATGAATCCATGCGACGCCATATAGAGAGAAATACATAACTCTTTTCTAATCAAACAAAAACTGATGTTCCGTTTTTATTTCCTCATCAAATGAAATGCTACCCTCACATTGTTGTACATTTCTTTGTATGGTCAAATTATGTTTCAAAAGCTGCTAAATTACCTGGTATCGTCATCTAGCCCTTATAACTCTTTTTTTATTTTGACTGTTATTAAAAATAAATAATGGCCTTCTAATATATCATGAGTTTGATGCAACCTTTACTCGTCATAACCACTAGACTTAAACAAGTATAAATGTAACTTAAAGTCTTTTCTGCGGCAAGGTATTTCACATCCGGAGTGTTATGGTGATGTGATTTACAGACTTCGTAAGATTCTTGGACATATGCATTTTCAAAACCTATTTGTGAAACGTATTAGATTTTTCCTCCAAAAAGATTATGATCCAACTATATTGCTGCGCACTTCACGTTTGGTTATCGATCAATCTACAATTGATAACTATGGTTTCCTCTTTGGTTGTGCGACGACAGACAGGGCTTAGCACTACATGATGATGTATCTTTAAAGCCGTCCTTAACCGGGAGAGTTATGTCGGATTTTCGTGCTTTGTTTTTTCTCTCCCTCTCTGTCGTACCCTAAACCCATCCATGTCTTACAGTTACTCGTGACTACATACTAGTCACTTGAGTACAATTTGACCGTTGCCATAGTGGGTTATTTTTAACACGGGCTTGAATGTTTAATTAATTCCCGTGCTACTAATAATCTTGTCATAGAATTTTTGTTAGATTTTTTACATGTATTTACTTACTGTGCTGGCGGTCTTTTTGATTGTAAGGTTGTGGAACAGGGTTTATATTTTATGTACACTGTTCGTCTTTATAGGTGAATATAGGAGATAAGAGTGAGGTAGGGCGCCTCTAAACCAATGTTTAACCCCAGTGGTTGTTAATAATTAATTTATAATTGATTGTTGATTGCTGCTGACCGTACCAAGGCGGGCTCCTATATTCACTTTGCTTTATGTTTGTCTTGCGTGTTGTTTTCTATTTAGTGTGTAGATGAGGGAATGGGATTGCGTGCGTGCGTGCGTGCGTGCGTGCGTGCGTGCGTGCGTGTGTGTGTGTGTGTGTGTTATGGTATGACTGTGTGTGTGTTCTGCTTGAGAGGTGGGTGTATTGTTTGCGTTGCGTTTCCTGCTTGAGTCTTTCGTATTTATTACATTCAGTGCTCACGGTGAGAGTGAGCAAACATTTCCAATATGTCCCCCTATGTTCTTCAACCAAACGCCTTTGGATCAACACAATAAATAAATTAACTAATACATACGCATTTTACGCCTTAAATGCATTTCTCTTTTTTAAGAAAATTATTCCACCTGATACAGTCATACATATGCATCATAAGAAATAGTATCTATATCCTAACAGATGGTAGTTTAATACATGCTAAAGAGGCATTCTGATTGATTTTCAATCTGCTTAAGGCAATCATCTTTCTTCACAAATGAAAACAAGCTATTGGGAATAAAGATAAGTTAGTATTATAAAGGCCGCCTTATCTGGATTACTTCTAACAGTTGATATGGTTTTGAATAACTACATTGCCAATAGTTCTATGTATTTTCAAGAATTCCCATGTACATCATTTTCAACCCGCATGTTATAATGAAGATTCTCGCAATAAGGACAATCTACCACGGCTGGATCTAGTTTGGTAACAATCTTACTCAACAAGATACAGCCAAATCTTAAGATGAATGGAATTAACACGTAACAGCTTGGATGATCGGTTATACAGTGGAGAATGAGGTAATTTTTCCCAATAAACGCGTTTACGCTAAAATTATTATTTGCAGTGCAAACAGTTTGGAGCCAGATCAGACGCCGGGTAACCCGGCGTCTGATCAGTTTCCAAACTGTTTGCCACCAAGATAAACATGAAATATCAGAATTGTCCAAAAATTGTTCTTTTCTACGTTTAGTGCTTTGCTTTTGCGTACGTTTGCGTTTAAACGGGAAAGAATAACAGATTCTCCACTGTAGCTTTCAAACGATAATATTTATGAAATTGACTTGTCAATTTCATTTAAGAACATATTAAGTATGTTCGTGTTGTTTTACACTAAAACTTTAAACGAAATGTTGAAGTTACATTTAGCTTTGAAGGAGTTGCTCCGGACACAAAAGAATGTTGCTCTCCATTAGAATGCATGCATGCTCAATTTTTACATAAGTAACAACCCATGCATAATGTATCATTATTTCAATACTTTTCGGACTGTCTGTATACTTTAGTGACAATGTTAATATATATAATTGCTGTTGAAATACAGACCTATTACATTGCAAGATATTATTCATCATTACAGAACTCAAGATAAGGGAAAATGGAGCATTTTAAAAAAAATATCTTTATTTCTGACTTATTTAAAACTGTTATGCCACTTATCATAAGAATATTCAAACCTGGACCCCGACTTTAATATTAGGTTCTTTATTGCATGTCATCTACAACTATTGCATCATTTTGCTTGGCAGTACTATACATGTATATACAATTTATTTCGGTTTAAACTACACTCATACGCAAAGCCTTAGATGACGTCCATATATGGTTAAGCATATGCCATCTGATGTAAACTATTGTCATCTGCTTTTATTTCTAAAATTGAAATGTTTAGTACTTTGGCCTATGAAATATTGAAATGGGTTTCAGGCATTTAGGATCAGATTTGATAGGAATCTGTGTCTCGCCGCTTTCGATCCAAATCCAAACTGTTAACGAATAACCGATGTACTCGAGGAAAGGCAGTGAATGAGTCAAGACATATTTGCGTTACAATATTTCTGTGTTTTCCTACCATAACGCATATCATAAAGTAGCAAAATCTTTCAAAGGATTGTCACAAACTCATATTGCGCACAAACATGTCAAGTACTATAAAGAACAAATAATGACAGTCAATCTTTTTCTCAAAGCCGCTAACAGCGAAGGACATAGTCGTAAAATGACAAGACCATTTAATTGGGACCTAAAATCGCAAAAATAAGTGTTTGTAATTGTTATGCTACATTTTGTTTATCCCTTTCCCCAATAGAAGCGACTTTTAGCGCATTTAATGTATTCCTCCGCTGAAGAAAATAGCTCCAATTTATACAGTCATGAATAGAATTCATAAGAATTATTTTCAGTTTCCTTGCAGATTATAGCTTAAAGCAGGCTGAAAGTAAAGCAGAATGTGCCTTATGGCACATTCTGCTTTACTTTCAACCTGCTTTAAGTAGCCACATATCTTAAAAACTAGAAACAGGCTATGGGGTAAAGGGTTATAGTTGTTATCCCTGTATTTATAAGGAAATAGAATAACTATCTAGGCTATAATATTGCGAATATTTAAAAACATTAGAATGATGAAATCTGTGTTCACTATAACACATCTGTCATAGTTCTTGCATCCCATTGCATCATTTGTTTTTTCGACATGTTTGAATGTTGTAAAATAATATTGTCACATGATCCGTAAAGAAAGACGTACAGTGGAGAATCTGTTATTCTTTCCCGTTTAAACGCAAACGTACGCAAACGCAAAACACTAAAGCGTAGAAAAGTACAACTTCTGGACAATTCTGATAATTCATGTTTATCTTGGTGGCAAACAGTTTGGAGCCTGATCAGACGCCGGGTTACCCGGCGTCTGATCTGGCTCCAAACTGTTTGCAATGCAAATAATAGTTTTAGCTTAAACGCGCTTATTGGGAAAGAATAACAGATTCTCCACTGTAGCGCTTTCCCGTTTAACTCTTTCTCTGCCAAGTGTTATCGTCTGCTTTAACCCTCTAACCACCAAATATCGTCTTAATTGGTGGTGTCGTCTGATATATTTTTAAAGTCAGCTTAAGGGCTGGTTTGAATGCAGAAATTTCGATATGAGTGTCAAACAGTTTGGATCCTGATCATACACCGCGCATGGAGGCCACTTGTTTTATTCTGAGTGGAAAAAAGTGTGGAAGCTGATCAAACTCGTCGAAAATACGGCTCCAAACCATAATTATGCGATAGAAATCACTGATTAAGCACAAACGCATTACTTTCGGGAAAAAACTACATGGTCCCCCACTTCAAAGCGCTCGCGATCTAGCTGTTCATGATTGTTGTGTTTAGTGTCTGCGTTTACGGCGTTCTATTTTAGCTGTTGAACTTAGCGAATCATTCAAGAGCTGTCTCATTGTAAACTGCTTTATCATATAAAACTATGGATAATGTTAAGTCAACTTTTCATACAATTAATTATTGAGAAATTGTATGGTTGAACATCGTCGTCTCCTTTTATTTCTAAAATTAAAATTATAGAAATTAATAAAAGTGTATTCGAAACACAGATGGGAATGTCAAACAATTTTGCTTTGGTGAGTCATCGGGTAACAGTGTATGTGTGATTTGTCAGTTAATCATTAATTGTGAAACACTTTTAAAAATGAGATTAACCAAAAAGTGGTAACCAAGCAGATTAAATGCAATAAAGACTTCAACCTCGTCGTGCCAAGGAAGAATAATGATACCTTTCATTTTGCCATGTGCGTAAATAGCCATGGCTTGACACTCGTGCACTAACAATAGCATTCTTATCTGATACTGCCATTGTTTAACCCTTTACCTGATAGCATTGTATCTAGTATTGAAGATATGTGACTACATAAAGCAGGTTGAAAGTAAAGCAGAATGCGCCCTAAGGCACATTCTGCTTTACTTTCAGCTTGCTTTAAGCTAGAAACTGCTAGAATAAGGAAAGTATTAAATATGACACAAATTCATTACGGTATAATTTGGAACTATTTTCTTCAGCGGATGAATAAAATGAATGTGCTAAAAGTCGCTTCTATAAGGGAAAGGGTTAATCTAAATCATAGCTTTATAGCACAAAAAATGTGATTGTACAAATGTGGCACAAGGTCGTATTGACTTTAGATATAATCAATGCAATTTAATCATTCTTTCATATAGTATCAGTTTTATAAATATTTTATGTTGTTTTATTGCTCTATAACTTTCATCTATATTTGCTTGTTTTACATTAGTTCTGAAACCGTCATGATTTGTCTGTCAGTTCATTTTCCGAGAAAGACTTAACGTTCATCATAAACGCCAGTTAGGTGACTGCACATATATAGTAGTATAGTAATATCAATTTAAAACAGGAAGTTCATGTAGGTAGTATCTGCCTAAAAGTTTTATCCAGGTCCAAACTTCAAACATTTAAGTTTAGCAGGAAATTACAGACGATAGATGTTAGCAAACGTTAAATCTCACCGTTAATTTTGCAGGTGAAAAGCTTAAGCTGTAGTGGTTACGTATGTTAGCCAAAGAAAAGACAGAAAATATAAATACACAGTGCTGAGGGGTGATTGTAAAATTGCCATAATGGAAGGAATGGTTTCGTGTTAAGTGCGTTTACTAACAAATCCTTAACATATGAATGTGGCAGATTTCGCTATTTCGTGAAAGGTATGTTTCCATAACATGATGTGTACTTTGTTTGCGTAAATATTGACTTATTTTTAAGCACCTAATATGCTACATGTAACAATCGAATGATTAATACTATAATTATGACACCTGTACTAGATGAGACTCATCACTTCTATTTGAAAACTTTTATCGTTTTAGATCCGGTAGTGCTGATCTGATATGCAACTGTAATAGTTATTGGATTCTTGTCAAACTGATATCGGTTTATTGTCCGTCTGAATACAATAGGACCATAAAGAGGGTAATTCGGGTTTGATGCCGACTATTGACCACATTCTTCTGACGTTATAATGTCCCCCATGTGGTTATGTTCATTGCAAATCATTTCATAGTGTGCGATTGTTTATGAGTTCCGACACAAAGTGAAATAAAATTAAATGAAACTCATAAAATACTCATGCAAAAACAAATTATTGACTCTTATGGTGTTACAGTGGAGAATGTGTTATTCTTTCCCAATAAACGCGTTTACGCTAAAACTATTTTTGCAGTGCAAACAGTTTGGAGCCAGATCAGACGCCGGGTAACCCGGCGTCTGATCAGGCTCCAAAATGTTTGCCACCAAGATAAACAAGAATTATCAGAATTGTCCAAAAGTTGTTATTTTCTACGTTTTAGTGCTTTGCGTTTTGCGTACGTTTGCGTTTAAACGGGAAAGAATAACAGATTCTCCACTGTAGTTCTTGATATGTACGGAGCTATATGACCTGTTCAGTATCGTAGTGCCGTTAACCAAAATCCTAAGTACAATTGTTAATTGTAAAACGTTTGGGTTACCCGTCGTCTGATCAGGGTCCTCTTTATTACGACCATTACAGTGTGTGAATTATTAGGCGATTAAGATAGGCAACTGCTTAAAGCAAGGTGACAGAAAAACAGAAAGCTCCTGAAGGAGTTTTCTGCTTACTGTCACCATTCTTGCAGCTGTCAACTGACTTATATATGATCGATTAGCCTTCGTTTTAGTGGTCGTAATAGAGAGGGTTTACTGTATTTTATTTAAGAATTAGACGCAATCGACAATGGTTTAGAGTAGAATACGTCATGGCAGTGAACTGATTTACCCTGTGTACATGTATTATTACAGTATACGGTCTCTGTGCTTTTCGTTATCTACAGTGGAGAATCTGTTATTATTTCCCGTTTAAACGCAAACGTACGCAAACGCAAAGCACTAAAACGTAGAAATGTACAACTTTTGGACAATTCTGATATTTCATGTTTATCTTGGTGGCAAACAGTTTGAAGCCTGATCAGACGCCGGGTTACCCGGCGTCTGATCTGGCTCCAAACTGTTTGCACTGCAAATAATAGTTTTAGCGTAAACGCGTTTATTGGGAAAGAATAACGTTTTCTCCACTGTAAATAGAGCGCTTGTCATCCATACAAACGTGATTTCAAAAGGCACCTTCTGCTTTCAAAGCACCTTGAACGTAATGATTGACCAAATCTTTAAGCTTTAACTGATGTGTCTCTCTATTTGTTGACTTTAGAAGGAGCCAAATCTCATTACAGTCTGAAGGTTTGATTTCCCAGACGACTCATGACATTTAACAGCGCACTATAATCTCAGATGCTAATATGACTACGTTGATTAGCTATGAAAGGCAATTAATGTCCTCAGTTTATTCAATACCGTTGACTCTCATACAATTCTACAGACGTGTCGAGTTGAACTTTACTGAGTAACAGCTTCTCTTGAAAGTAAACCGCCTATATGTTTGGTTTGTAAATATGTGTTAGGTAGACTTTGGAATGGCTAAGTAAAATTACTAATTAGCATAGTTATATTCAGAGGGTACTGTGGCCAACACCTCTACTATCATTGTGACACCAATATAAATAGAACTTGAATTCTTTTGTTTGACGTCAAATAATTATTTTAAACCATTGTGGCCTGCTTTGATTTCTCAAACATACAATTCAGATAAATAGATTGAAGTATTAGCGTCATGATTGTCAACTATTTGGATCCTGATCAGACGCTACATAACAAGACGTTTGATTTACAGCGTTCCCTCTCTACAACGGCCCTCCCAACAACGACTCCCTCCTTACAACGACACTTGTCTCAGTTCCCTAAACCGGACAATTATGTCTAACGATTTTACTGCTGCAATGTCCTCTGCTTAAAATTGTCGTCTGCTGTTTTTCTTAAAATCACATATAAGTGGACATTTTGATAGAATAAATATAATTATGAGTGACAAACAGCTTGAATCTAGATCAGACGCCGCGTTACGCGGCGTCTGATCTACATTCAAGCTGCTTGCAAAAGTAAGCAAAGTCTCTATAACGACTCCCTCCGAACAACGCACACAATATTTTTGTCTCCCATTGCATGTCGTTGTAGAGAGGGAGCACAGTAGATATAAACTATTTGTAAATAACCCTTTGACTATGTAAGGCCTTACAGGTGTTTATATTGCTGTAATCAATCATTAGAAGTACTGTTAGTACTGTTTTATACATCCACATCTTTATATTTATCTTTACAGATGCAAGTTGATAATAACTTAAATTAGTGTATTATTCCCGTCCCCTATTCATACTTAGAATTACAAAACATGTTTCTGGACAATAACTGTAGTTAAGGGTATTTTCTTTTACGGGTACACTGATTTTAATTGAAGAGTACATCTATACTCGCGACGATACAGTGGAGAATCTGTTATTCTTTCCCGTTTAAACGCAAACGTACGCAAACGCAAAGCACTAAAACGTAGAAAAGTACAACTTTTTGACAATTCTGATAATTCATATTTATCTAGGTGGCAAACAGTTTGGAGCCTGACCAGACGCCGGGTTACCCGGCGTCTGATCTGGCTCCAAACTGTTTGCACTGCAAATTATAGTTTTAGCGTAAACGCGTTTATTAGGAAAGAATAACGTTTTCTCCACTGTACCTTAACCGTCAGTTTACTATTCTATGGTACTGCTGAGTTTGTGATTAAGTTTTCAAATGGGTTTGGTCCTGTTGAGATTCATCATCATTATCTTCTGTTTCATTAATCGTATTACACTGCATAGACTTTACTCGCGATATGGTTACACTTGGCACGCGTAGTCGACGGAAGTGAATTTGATCTCTGTACACTTAAAACAGGGTAAAAACGAACGTCTCGTTTACAGATTGTGGACACTGGACATAGCCACTTTAACCCATGTGTGCCCCATGATCCCATATGTGGGACATAGGCAAACAGTGAATAGTCTGATCAGACGCCGCATTATACGGCGTCTGATCAGAGTCTACACTGTTTGCTGTTAGGAATTTCAATATAAACCAAATTGAAAATGAAATTTTTTTACCAGGCATCCCTATGATAAAAAATGGACTAATCCAATATATAAACATGGAAGAATCCACTGTGCGTAAATGGGTTAATGCCGTCAAGCGTGCGTATATTCATTACTTGCTGCGATAGTTGGTTCCACGGTATGATAGCTAAACTCGTATAGATGTATAGTTATTTTGAGTATTTATGAGTAACCCTGTGAATGACATGCTACAATGTAATCCAAATCTCACCGAGTTTGAATAAATAACTAATTACAGTAACCACATTTCTGGAAAATAATTGGCGCGTTTCATATGATACTTGTGTAAGGTTTCCCCTAAACAAGCACACTATCACATGACTGAACTTTAGCTGAACTCACGAAGGGATTGTTAATGCCGATAAAATATTTCTACCATAAAGGGTATTTACAACATTATTTAAGAAATAATAAATTCATACCAGTGTTTTATCGTGCAATCGAACATTGGTAGGAGTTGAGATGCGTAGTAATTTAATCACGAGGCCTTTAGGCCGAGTGGTTTAATTACAAGCATCTCAACGACTACCCGTGTTCGATTGCTCGATAAATCACTGGTATTAATTTATTATTTCAAATCTTACACACAATTTAACCTAAATTTGCACCGAAGCAACGGCGCTACATTTCTTGGCGTACGTATTTTCGAAGCCATATGACGTCACGTTAGAACGTTTAGCGCGTGAGTGTTCTACTGAAAATTCGTACACCGAGACGGTCCTTCTTCGATTATATAGGGGTGTGGGCGAGGTGTGTTACATGTAGAATAACCATTTCAACACTGTCGTCTGCTGGAAATACTGTCTGCTTCAAAGACGAAAATTGCTCTTTGCAATTACATAAGCAGGCGGATCTTAGTTTAATACAAATTAACACCACGGTTAAGTCAAATATACAGTCCTGTATCTGACTTAAGAAATAATAAATTCATACCAGTGTTTTATCGTGCAATCGAACACTGGTAGGAGTTGAGATGCGTAGTAATTTAATCACGAGGCCTTTAGGCCGAGTGGTTTAATTACAAGCATCTCAACGACTACCCGTGTTCGATTGTTAGATAAAACACTGGTATTAATTTATTATTTCGATTCTAACACACAATTAACCTAAATTTGCACCGAAGCAACGGTGCTACATTTCTTGGCGGACGCATTTTGGAAGCCATATATATATGACGTCACGTTAGAACGTTTAGCGCGTGAGTGTTCTACTGAAAATTCGTACACCGAGACGGTCCTTCTTCGCTTATATAGGGGTGCGGGCGAGGTGTGTTAGAATTATACATAGATTTGGATTAACCCTTTCACTCTCAATTACGCTTTAAAGTGCGGTTGCAAACAGTTTGACTCTGTTATCGGTATTTATTAAGTCATACAACCTTAAATCTAACTTTGAAACGTGTCTAGCAGACAACGATACTGAAGCAGACGCCAATAAAGCGGTTAGTTTAAACATATTTTATTTCCATATACATAAGGAAATGGGATCGGGTCACAAGTTCTCACAACATTAGATTCGACCCTTCCCCTATAATGTATATAAACAATAAAGCGGTGGAGGGGTAAAAATCTCCCGAATAATTTGATCATGAAAGGATTAAAACACCTTGCACTGAATCAATAGTTCCTGCGATCACTTCATTATATCAAATTGATTTATCGAAACAGATATCCATCATTTAAGAATTTCCTTGGTTATGCAAACCTGCATTTATCTTTGAGTGTAGCGACTTCTGATGCATTGTTTATAATTAAGTTCAATAAATATTTTTACCCTATTTTTCTAATCCACTTGAAGTTCAAACGTTTATCTTTTTCTACCCATTATTTATCATAATGATAATTAAACAATCACAATAATAATATACATATACTAGGCTTTAAATCAAGAGGGAACACACCTGACCAAAACGAAACGTCCGCGAGTCCTTCATAACATATATACTTTTACAAAATTCAAAATTAATAACAAGTGTTAAAAGCAAATTTTTCATCAGTATATGTATATACATGAATATGCACAATAAAGATCATGGTTACTTACTTTTAAATACAATATAAGACGGTTGAGCTTAGACCAAACTGATAATTTAGGCACAGTTTGAACAGAATTTACAATTTGCCATTCCAAATATATAAACAAGACTGTAAAATATTTGTCTAGAACACACCGTACGTCAGTCGAGGAAATGTAGAAACAGATCCGAGCGTCAGGATTTAATTAATACAAACAAAATAACATTGCTTAAAACACCTCATGTATAGACTTTCAGAAGCAGATATAGAATTGCAATTACTTCCGTTGTAAGATTAATCAAATGCATGGCTTGAAAATGGTTGGGGTTGTTTACCTTTCAGTAACTAGACTTTCCGTCTTCGAGTGTTTCTTTCAAACCCAAACATCCGGCGCATCGACATCATAATTGTTGATACGAAATGAAAAGTTTGAATTCCTTTCAAACGCAAGGTAACGTTCTGTTTTGTATTGGTACAAACTATTTGCTACTGCCCGTTAAGTGTCCAATTTCAGTGAAAGAGTTATGTTAGATATAGAGCTATAATATGCGCAGCTCGAGAACTACGTAGGTAAAAGCTGTACAATGTAAATGTACAACATATATAAGTTTAAAGTAATAGAGTAGACAATGCGCATACTTTTCTCAGAATTATATCAAAAGAACAAGAACGCGTAACTAGATATCTTACACCTTTTCCATTTGGCTCAAGAAACCTTAACATGGTTGTCAAACAATTTGATCCTAATCAGACGAAGCGACATATTGATCGTAGTGAGAGATGACTACTGTGACGCCTACTGTTGCCATGGCGTCATCAATTTTAAACAATTTTCGTCTGCCGGTATTTCTCAAGTTTAGATTTTAGATATTTTGACTGAAGAAATATTAAAATGAGTGTCAACCAGTTTGTATCCTTACATGTATCAGATGCCGCGTTAAGAGACGTCAGATCGGGATCTAAAATTATTGCAAATAACTAGAGTACTCGAAGTAAGGCAGTAAAGGGGGTAAACATTTCTTGAAGTACGCTATGACGAATCCTAGCGACGATCAACTACAGTGGAGAATCTGTTATTCTTTCCCAATAAACGCGTTTACGCTAAAACTATTATTTGCAGTGCAAACAGTTTGGAGCCAGATCAGACGCCGGGTAACCCGGCGTCTGATCAGGCTCCAAACTGTTTGTCACCAAGATAAACATGAATTATCAGAATTGTCCAAAAGTTGTTCTTTTCTACGTTTTAGTGCTTTTCGTTTGCGTACGTCTGAGTTTAAACGGGACAGAATAACAGAGTCTCCACTGTACGTGCATGACTGTAAAATGATGACACGATTTAACCCTTTCACTCTCAATGACGCCTGAAAGCGCGTTTGCAAACGGTTTGGATCTTGACCAGACACCGCGTCACGCGGCGTCTGATCAGGATCCAAACTGTTTGACACTTGTATCAATATGTTTAAGTCATACTACTTTGAATCTTACTTTGAAACGACCATACAAACAAAATATTGAAGCAGACGACAATGAAACGGTGAAGGGGTAAAATTTTCACGAAAGATTTGGTAGTGAAAGGGTTAATATGACATGTGTGTATCTGAGATCAGTGTAAAGTCGTGCATAACTTCAAGAATAGTATTAGTCTTTTTTAAACTGGAAGTCTACTCTAATCGGCATAGAGCTACAGTCGAACGTTGATATCTTGAAGTCGGTTTTGTCGAACATAACTGTATTCCAAAGTTAAACGTGGCTAAGCCACGTTTCAACTTTGAAATATGATTATGTTCGACTTAACCGAGCATGAAATAATGCATTTCATATGTCAAACTTTCGGATAGTTCGAGTTGAATGAGTTAAGGATATCGAAGTTCGACTGTAGATGTAATAACTTCGGGTGCCTGACTGGATCATAATGCAAGTATAATATGTAAGTTGTATTGCAATGAACGTCTGTTGAACCTTATATGTCACAAAAACTTATATGTCACAATTTGTCACAATTGTGACGTACACGTGCGAATTCATCACAAGGCGGTTGCGACAGCCACGTATATGTCACAACGTGACTTTTTGATAGGGTTGACATTAGAACCGTATATGTCACAAAATTGCGAATTTTTCACAACGTGACTTTTTGGTAGGGTTGACATTAGAAACGTATAATTGTTTGTTTATTATAGTGTCATTGTTTATTATAGTTTCACCCCTAGCGAAGTAGGGCCAGTCACATTTGTGACGTATACGTTTTGTGACATATAAGGCTCTAACAAAACGTATATGTCACAACGTGACTTTTTGATAGGGTAGACAGTAGAAAGGTATAAACGTTTGCTTATTATAGTGTTTAAAACAATACTCTCTGTGTTGTTTGGTTGAGTACTGAATAATCCATGGCCGCGGTACACCTTTAGTTCATAAACATAAAGCTGTCCAAGAATTACACTATAGACCCCTAGCCAAATGGTTTCAAAGCGATTGGACAATCCCTACCAGCAAGATCTATCAGACAGGCACAATGTCAATGGTAAAACTTCAGAACTGCCATTTAGACCCACAGCATCCACAGCCCAGAGGTAGCAGTCATTGGTAAACTACTTTCTTCTAATAACATATATTAAAGAAGTGTTTCTTCTTCTACTTCTTCTTCTTCTTCTTCTTCTTCTTCTTCTTCTTCTTCTTCTCCTTCTCAATGAACGAAGAAAGAAGAGCGAGGTCTCTAAAGCATCGCTGTGTTAATTGCTCCAAAGTAATACACAGTTTACATTGCCATGCGAGGGTTAAAAAAATAGGTCTGAAAGAGAAGTTATTTGACTGAAACGAGTATAGTATGGAAGTTTTCAAGATAATTATATACTGAAAAGAGCATCTCCCATAGGTTCCTGCCGGAGTATCCCTAAAGACACTATAATAAACAAACTTTTATACGTGTCTACTGTCGACCCTATCAAAAAGTCACATTGTGACATATATTGTTAGAGCCTTATTTGTCACAAAACGTATACGTCACAAATGTGACAACCCTACTTCGCTAGGGGTGACACTATAATAAACAAACAATTATACGTTTCTAATGTCAATCCTATCAAAAAATCACGTTGTGAAAAAATCGCAATTTTGTGACATATACGGTTCTAATGCAACCCTATCAAAAAGTCACGTTGTGACATATACGTGGCTGTCGCAACCCTCATTGTGATGAATTCGCACGTATACGTCACAATTGTGACGTATACGTTTTGTGACATATAAGGTTCTCTTCGTAGAGCCTTATATAAGTTCTCTTTGTAGAGCCTTATATGTCACAAAACGTATACATCACAATTGTGACATATAAGTTTTTGTGACATATAAAGTTCAACAAACGTCAACGCGTATACCAGCTAGATAAACATCTAGTATACAGGAAACACGTACATTTTGGCCGTTAGTAGATGTGTATTGCTCATATTGCTTTTGTTTAAAATATATTTGTTTTCGGAGTTTGTTATATGAGAATGTGCAACAAACACTTCAAATGACGATTTCAGCTCACATGTATAATGTAGTATGTATAATATGAAATATGATAAAATAAAATTAATTACAAAATAATCGATAAAACAGAATTTTCAACCTTATTTAAGCGTCCATGTCTTTTACACCGTTAATGCAGAGCTGTTGAAGAGTTGTCTGTATTACGTGTTACCAATAACTTGGTTTTAATCGGTTCACCCATAGCATGCTGAATTGGCGTCTACTTCAAATGTATCCTCATCGTAAGAACTCAAAACTATTAAAACTGAATGAAAATTGAATACGAATGCCAAACCGTTTGGATCCGGATTAGACGCCGCGTGATGCGGCGTCTAATCCGGATCCAAACTGTTTACAAAAGCTTACCAAGCCGCGCTTAGCATTATTAATTTAATGACATGATTATTTAAAAACGAACGGCTGCATAAAGAACTTTCGTTTGAGATCATTTGTTGATCATAGAAAGTTCGTTCATTTAACCCTTTTAATCCATAGATATTCCTGTTGACACCTTTAAATCATTCCTCCATTGAATAAATGGTTCCACTATACACAGTCATGAATATGTACCATTTGAATTACGAGCTTAGTTTCTGTGTCCTAACAGATGGTGGCTTAAAGCAGACTAAAAGTGAAACAGAACGCTCCTAAAGGAGCATATTGCGTTTCTTACAGCCTGCTTTAGTCTCTCTTCAATACTGAAAACATGCTATGGGTGGGTTAAATGTTTAGTACGATGAGTCACATTACCAAGTAACGTATTACGACTTGGTTCTACTGAGGATAGGCTTAATCTGTTACAAAATTGCTGTGTTCAATCTTTCGTTACTCATTTTCCCTATCCGGAAATACATAAACTTAATTTAGCTAATATAAGAGACATCAGAAGTAAATTTACCTTAACAGAGAAGAATATTTATAAGTGTCGCAGCTGAGCTTCACAATACGTCCAGATATAAAAATGTTATTTCTAAGACTACACACTCGTATATTTAGCTTAAAACATATTGGAAGTAAAATAGGAAACGCAGGAGTTCCTACTCCTCAAACCGATTTCTTTCAGGAGCCATGTGATAAAAAGCGTGGTTATAAACTGTTTTTGGATTGGTCGTTTTAGGGGAGTTTCTTTTTTACTATTACAAACTCTTCAGGGACGAATGCGGATAACGATGACATATGAGTGACAATTACCGTGCCTTACAAGACTTAATACAGATTTGTAACTTATCTAGGTCAAGATAAGTACAGATTTTGATATGTTATTTTTTTTCTCAAAAGGCTTGGACACTCATATAACAAGTTTGTGTTTAAAACACGTTTTTGGCCCCGGCGGCGTCATTGACTATATATTCTGATATCATTCTTTAGTTCAAATTAGGTCATAATCAATATCATAATGAGATTGATTGATATAGTGAACTGTTAATGGTCCAAGGCAGCAACTGTTTAAGTACAGTGGAGAATCTGTTATTCTTTCCCGTTTAAACGCAAACGTACGCAAACGTAAAAGCACTAAAACGTAGAAAAGAACAACTTTTGGACAATTCTGATAATTCTTGTTTATCTTGGTGGCAAACAGTTTGGAGCCTGATCAGACGCCGGGTTACCCGGCGTCTGATCTGGCTCCAAACTGTTTGCACTGCAAATAATAGTTTTAGCGTAAACGCGTTTATTGGGAAAGAATAACACATTATCCACAGTATATACCCAACAATTCTGTAGATACAAACTGATTGCGAAGGATACTTCAATGTGAACAGTTTAGATGTTAGTCAGTATGTTTCTCTCAATTGATACAATTTCTCAAAACACATTTGATACTAAAGGATGCTATCAAATCATGCTGCATTGATCTTCTGTGTAAGAAATAACTCTTTAGAAACAAAACAACAGCAACACCCGCTTCGATTGTGTTTACTACAAATACCTTTAACACATTATCCCCTGAAACTTTTAATGTACAATTCCAGTTTACATTAAAGGCTGGTACATTTTAGACTATTTAGGGTTGTTTTTTTATACATGTAATATATTGCTAAATGACAAACAGTGAAGTCCCTGATTAGAGGGCTCCTATAGGAGCCTTTTTAATCAGGGACTTCACTGTTTACATTAGACAAGTGTACTCTTTACATGTACACTTTTAGTAAAGGACGCATATACAGTGGAGAATCTGTTATTCTTTCCCTATAAACGCGTTTACGCTAAAACTATTATTTGCAGTGCAAACAGTTTGGAGCCAGATCAGACGCCGGGTTACCCGGCGTCTGATCAGGCTCCAAACTGTTTGCCACCAAGATAAACAAGAATTATCAGAATTGTCCAAACGTTGTTCTTTTCTACGTTTTAGTGTTTTGCGTTTGCGTACGTTTGCGTTTAAACGGGAAAGAATAACAGATTCTCCACTGTACATGTATGCGTCACTAGGGCACAATGAGTAAAATACAATAAATCCGCATTTACAGCATTGCATTCGAATTTGGATACAATATTTGATAGTTGAAAAATTATTACATAACGATTGTCTTTTATAAATGCTAGAAATTATAGTAAATACGAATGTAAATATAAAAAATAGTTTGAGTTGTTCTTGTAAAATGAGCGACGGAAACTGATCGGCACATTTACCATGAAGCGCTGTGTCTACATGGTCATTGTTTGCAATGGCCAAGTTGTATGGAAATAATGCAAAACTGTGTTAACATTTTCCTCCATAATGAAAGTGAAACCCACCATGTGTTTAGGGTTATATAGAAACTGCCTAAAACAATATATTATTAATCAAGAATACTGATTTGTAAACTGTAATCGTCACTTTCACCTTGCTTTTGACTGTCATCTGTATTCAACAGTATCATTCTATATTCGTTTCTGATGTGTATGCAGAGGAAGGGTATTCTCTTTTCCAGTGCTACGTCATACACCCTTAATTCGGCACCCCTCGGTTTGTTTACACTTAGTAATCAAACGCAAATACATAAGCTTGTTTTCTCCGAGTAGGACCGAGAATATGCGTAAGACATAAAATACCCGGATAACTGGAAACGAGAATGCTTTAAGATTTTTTCTAGATAGCTTATTCCTGGGTATTCACCGTGTACAAAAATTAAGTAAAGACATAATTTATCTTTAAAACATTGAAGGATCGTCATTGATACTAGGCTCCTTTACTGTGGCAGTTCCGCGATTCATTGTTTAACCGTTTCGCTGTCATGATGTCATCAATTTTAAATAATTGTCGTCTGCTTTTCATTCTCAAATTTAAGTTATTTTAACTGAAGAAATATTGAAATGAGTATCAAACAACTTCGATCCTGAGTTGAGAACTATCACCAAAGTCCAAGGCTTCAATATATTTTCAGTAGTCAAATCTGTCTCATATTAGTATTAAGCATCTCTGTTTTGTTTGGAAACATGTCAGTTTCGAACATTACAATGATGCATTTAGAAATTAATGACTCTCTTGAAGGAATAGTCGATATAATGTTCCCCTTTAAATACATTTCGTTAAAAAAACAAATGTCGTCCAGTCGTGTATCATAGAATTTCAGTATTGGTTCCCAAAACGAGGTTTCTAAAAACCGATGCAGAGAACAGGTTATTCACTCCCATTGAACGCTTTCATGCTAAAACCGTCATGTCAATTGCAAACCTTTTGGAACCAAATCAGACTAACGTATGTTACAGCAGACGTTATTCTTTCGCAATAAACGCGTTTATGGTAAAATACAGTAATTATGCCCATTGCATCCGATCAGACTCCGAACTGTTTGTCTCTCATATTTTGATTTAGTCTTAACGATAAGTAAAAATATGTCATTTTAATCATGTTATTGAATTTAATCTTGCTAACTGTATAGTGATCAAGTATTCTGAGCTTATAAAATGTTCAAAATGTAATTGAAATCAGAAACATTGACCAACAAACGTCAAAAGGATTGCACGAAAAACTATTTTACATACACATGTTATGGTTTTCATCACATATATCAGCAATTTTTGTTGTGCTGAATTGCAGTTCAAGTAGGATGATTTCGAACTGACGAAATTAACATATTAAATAACTGACTGGCATATCACCTCGTTGCAACAAACGTTGGTAAATGTACAATACCATTATTAAAAAATATTAAATGCGAATCATTGAAAACATGGAACTTAGATGCGATTTTTTGTAAAACGTGGAAATTAGATGCGATTTTTTAGAATGTGGAAATTGCTGTTTTAAACTTATTAAGATCAATACAAAAGATCATCTGCCACGAAAACCTTTCTTATATAGAGTCGAAACTCGATACTTCGAACTCGCGTTAGTTCGAACATACCAATAATTTCGACATTGGACTAATGAAATACTGGTTAGGTCGATTTAAGCGAGTTCGAAGTATCGAGTTTCGACTGTATTTGGCCGTATTAGTTGTATATCTATGAATATTGTGAGAATGTCTCAATCTTTTTTTAAAAAGTCTTAACAAATCCGATGTTACGTCACAAATATATACCAGGGTGTTCTCTTCAAGATCCTATCGTACTAAAATCAATATGTATTTTGCTTGGATAAATCTGCAATAAAACACATTATTTACCCATATTTTATATGTACAGTGGAGAAAACGTTATTCTTTCCCAATAAACGCGTTTACGCTAAAACTATTATTTGCAGTGCAAACAGTTTGGAGCCAGATCAGACGCCGGGTAACCCGGCGTCTGATCAGGCTCCAAACTGTTTGCCACCAAGATAAACAAGAATTATCAGAATTGTCCAAATGTTGTTCTTTTCTACGTTTTAGTGCTTTGCGTTTGCGTACGTTTGCGCTTAAACGGGAAAGAATAACAGATTCTCCACTGTACCCATAGTTTATATGTAATGTAGGCAACAGACATTGAAAGCTAATATTTTCAACTGAACCCAATGTATGCCGAAACAATACGATGAACTTTCACTGTGTGATCTTGCTTTCATTATAGATATACATGGGTTATTCAAAGACACTGTAAAGGATTCCCAAACAACAGAGCATGACATATGCAGAAGCAAACAGAGCAGACAATGATGTCACATAGCGCATCATCATGGTTTACACTTTTCGTACAAAAACACTAGGTTTAAATGGGTCAGTATGTTTTTCAGCAAACATATCCATCGTTTCGGCAGTTTATGTCTCTGAATAATACATAATATATATGTCAAATGTTGTATACTAGTTCAAACAAATGTTGTAGGAGACAAAATGAAATATATCGTCTACGTAAACAATAGATATTGTTAGCATGTACGTAATAGCGCTTGAAGGCAGTTGTATTTATTTTATGTCGTTATTTGGTGAGTAGTAATATAAATTAGACTCTAACACGAACAAAAACGAAGCTCATACAGGTATGTTTAATCTGAAAAGAAGTAGCTAGACGAAACGGACCAATAACGGACCATGGTAATATTATACTCGTACATGTTTCAAATGCAATTGCAAGGCCTATTTACATATTATACAAATGAGAATGAAGTCTAACAAGAAGTGATCCAACTGAGAAACTAATGCATAGTGTAAACATGCATTCTCTATGTTTTAATATACCATTTCTCATTCAAGCATTTCACTTTCATTGCACTTGAAATGCCACCTTCCTTTTCCACTGTCATTGAGCCTTGTGTTATTTTTCCTGCAGTTACTCTTCTTTCCCGTGTTTAAACGAAGCAATAAGAAAACACAATGCAATACAGGTAGAATACATTGTTTATTATACCTGCGTCATAAACTTCGTACGACAAATATTGTCGTATGTCAGATTCTAAAGTTCTCAATTATTAATCATTTCTCAATCTAATCCTGTCTTGTGACATCTCCTTGGAATCGTCTTGAAAAGACGATTCCAAGGAGATGTCACATGACAGGATTATATAGTGAAATTAGAAATTAAATGTGTTTTTTTTTTAAGTTTTATTTACGGCCGTTTTGTCGTAGGAAGTTTTATGAAACGGGCACCAGGAGTCTGATTAAACATCGACTAGATGTCGAGCTGTTCGACGTCTGATCTTCCTTCAAACTGTCGTTATGTGGTAGACAATTACGTCTTCCCCATCAATAACGGGGTGTGGCTGCTTTGTTGTTGTTTCAATGCTGCTGAGAATAAAAAGGTGCCTTCTGTTCGTCAGTGTTCTATATTTTGATGCAATTTGGAAAAACATATATTACCAACATTTTTCTGTACTGGTGCGAATTGTAATTAATTTCTCCCCTAGAAACAAAAAATAGAAATTATACATGTAGATATAAATCAATGCTAAAACCCTCTGCAGTGTTAACACTTTGAAGGTGTAATTGATGCTGAGTATAAATACGTCCAGTCGTTGAGAATAAAACAATTAAATTACCATATATATATACGCATGAGCACTGAAAATGTTAATGTTAAACATGCGGGTTGTGTTGTTTACGATGCATAGATTGGAACCAATATTCCCTTTAGTGATACATGTACATAGTAATAACGCATTTTAAACGAGTAATAAGTATACTATCTACGTCGAATCTGGCACATATGTGAAGATTTAAGATAAAGGTAAGCATGGGTATTCTACAGAAGATTTAATACTTAAATATAACAAACTGCAATGTTTCAAAACTGTATGATGTATTAGTCTCTAAGCATGTGCATGTATTACTAAATTTTGGACAAACACGATATTGGCAAAGTATGTAGACTAAGATGAAAGGGCTCTTGCAATAGCCATACGATTAGGTGGCCCTTTTTGCAATACTTTTAAATATCTATAAGGGGTAAACCATCGAATCAATGTACGCTCGTCATTTTAAGGAAATGGAAGGACACAGTTGGTACATGTATTTAACAGTGTAAGAGTCGATTTATTTTTATTCAGTAACACCAAACAGAACAGCAAAGCATCACACAATTTACATCTGCATGATCGTGAATAAACATTTTACTTTATTGAATTTACGACACAAACCTATCTCTGAAAGATATCTTATTACATAATTCAAAGAGTGTTCTCAAATAAACTGTGCTATGTGTTAATACCAGCTTCATGAGAATTTATGATATATGCGATTTTATATCGTAACTTTTTCACCAGTGAATTACGTGTTTTGACATATCTTGGAAATGTCTGTTTGGTTAGTTTGCGGTTTTCGTTGGCTTAAACCTCCTTTGGGGTCTCTGAATTCATTTAATTTATTATTGTTCATTTAATTTATTTGACATCAAGTTTTATTGCCATTCTCAAGTTTCCAATTTCATTTGTCTGAGGAAAAAAACGACTGTCAGTTTAGACATAACATGCAATCCAAAATGGAGATCAGTAGTTTTCAATATTTTGCTGGAGAATCTAATGTATTAACCCCTTCACAACAATAGCATTTGCAAACAGTTTAGATCCTGATCAGACAAATTAATCGTGATATTTAACCTCTTCACCGCTATATTGTATTGTCGTCTGCTTCAATATTGTTGTCTTCAATAACGCTTCAAAGTTAGATTTACGGCTGTATGACTTACGAAATCTCGATACGGGTGTCAAATAGTTTGGATCAATAGCAGACGCCTCGTGACGCGGTATGATCAGGATCCAAACTGTTTGCAATGTCGACTTTATTCGACTTCGGCGCCGAAAGGGTTACAGGTCGCGTCTCACAACATCTGATGGACAGCTTGACAGGCAATTCTGTCTGTACCAAGCTGGCCTGTGAGTGTTAAGCACAGATACGCCAACAACAACAACAACAACTCCGAAATGTTTTACATTCTTAGAGTTTCTCATTTGATACTGGAACACATCTTAAATTGACAAAGTTTGCTGTCAGCAATTTCGAAACAGATGATGTAACTACATTAGAAGTTTAATGAGTTTAGTGTTATAGTTGTGTGTCCCTTCTCTGTCTTGTAAACCCATTTGTGACTAGCGTACCATAAATGGGACATAGGCAAACAATGCAGACTCTGATTAGATTTCGCATAGTGCGGTATCTGATCAGAATCTAATCTGTTTTCTAAAAGGATTTTCTATAAAAATGAAAATGATATTAAAGCATTAAACCAGGCACCCCTTTAATGAGAAGAAAACTCATCCAATATATGATAATCGAAGAATCCAGTTGGCATAGGTCGAATAAACATTTGAAACAAGTAATATTGATACAGTGGAGAAAACGTTATTCTTTCCCAATAAACGAGTTTACGCTAAAACTTTTGTTCCCAATGCAAACAATTCGGACCCAGATGAGACACCATGTGACCCGGCGTCTAATCAGGCTTCAAACTGTTTGCCACTTAGATATGGCATGAGTGTCAAAATGTTGGACTCCTGGTCAGACTTCGAGTTCCTAAGTGAGTCTGATTCGGCCCTTAACTGTTTTCAAATGCAAGTGTACAGTGGAGAAAACGTTATTCTTTCCCAATAAACGCGTTTACGCTAAAACGTTTATTTACATTGCAAACAGTTTGGAGCCAGATCAGACGCCGGGTAACCCGGCGTCTGATCAGGCTCCAAACTGTTTGTCACCAAGATAAACATGAATTATCAGAATTGTCCAAAAGTTGCATATTTCTACGTTCTAGTGTTTTGCGTTTGCGTTTCGTTTCGTTTAAACGGGAAAGAATAACAGATTCTCCACTGTAGCTAGAGAAATACAGTGAAAATGCTTATTTTTTGCTTATGAAAAGTAATAGCGTATTACTTGTTTCAATTTTTTGTGGGAATATTCAGATTAATCAAACTACAGAATTAATATCCAGACTTAGAAAAAGTTATATTTAAATGTAATTATACTTACGAAACAGTTTCCCTAACATAATTACAGAAACTCCCAAGACAATGCATATTCGAGTAGGTGTTCGAAATAATGTAGTTTTTTTCTTTCAACGCCAAACAATGTAATAACATTAATTTCAAATATTTTATATTGATAAAAATGTCAAGGACATTCGAAATTCAACCTTACTCTACTCTTAGTCGTATAACGACACATAATATGTAGAAAACGTTATTCTTTCCCAATAAACGCGTTTACGCTAAAACTATAATTTGCAGTGCAAACAGTTTGGAGCCAGATCAGACGTCGGGTAACCCGGCGTCTGATCAGGCTCCAAACTGTTTGCCACCAAGATAAATATGAATTATCAGAATTGTCCAAAAGTTGTACTTTTCTACGTTTTAGTGTTTTGCGTTTGCGTACGTTTGCGTTTAAACGGGAAAGAATAATAGATTCTCCACTGTACGTACACAAGTCATACCCTATACAACCTAGCTACAGTTCAAAAGCAAATGCATTGCAGTAAAATGGAGAAAATGACAACTTGTTGGCAATTCTGACTAATAATTTTAATCTGAGTGGCAAACAGTTTGGAGCCAGATCAAACGCCGTGTTACCCGGCGTCTGATCTGGCACCGAACTGTTTGCATTGGAAATAATCGTTTTAGCGTAAACGCGTTTATTGGGAATTATAACGTTTTCTCCACTGTAACCTGCTACATGCCGAGGACAATTTTGTGATACAGTGGAGAAAACGTTATTCTTTTCCATTTAAACGAAACGAAACGCAAACGCAAAACACTAGAACGTAGAAAAGTGCAACTTTTGGACAATTCTGATAATTCATGTTTATCTTGGTGACAAACAGTTTGGAGCCTGATCAGACGCCGGGTTACCCGGCGTCTGATCTGGCTCCAAACTGTTTGCAATGGAAATAAACGTTTTAGCGTAAACGCGTTTATTGGGAAAGAAAAACGTTTTCTCTACTGTAACTGCTGCAAACAGTTTTGATCTCAATGAGACGTCGAGTAACTCGGCATTTCACCTGAATCCAAACTGATTGGCACACTAATGATTTTAACCGACCTAAAATGCATTTAATTGTAACAGGTCTAGATTCAAGCTGTTTGCTCAACTATTCAAGTCACTATTTGAACGATAGAGAAAAAAGGTTAAATATAGAGGCATATCATATTATATCATTTACGCAGCGTTTTAGACATAACTAGATATTTGAAAATGTGGACTCTAAATCACTCTTTACGCGATCTGCATTTGGAAACAATTTCACTCCAGATCAGATGCCGATTTACTCGGCGTGTGAAAAGTATCAAACTGTTTGGTATTCGTTTTACATCAGTTATAGAATGCATATCAGTGAGTACGTGTACAGCGTAGATCTTATATGGGTCCGCTTATCAGGGTTTAAACTGTTTGCCATTGTTACACGGGGGGCTAACTACGTATTATCAGCAAACTGTTACTCTACGACAACCTATATAGGTTTTATAACAGATTTGTATTGCTACGAAGTCAGTGTATACAGTGAGAAATGTTTGTCTACAAAAACAAAGTTGCCTTCGTAGCAATACAAATTTGTTATAATACCCATATAGGTTGTGGTAGAGTACAGTGGAGAAAACATTATTCTTTCCCATTAAACGCATTTACGCTAAAACATTTATTTCCATTGCAAACAGTTTGGAGCCAGATCAGACGCCGGGTAACCCGGCGTCTGATCAGGCTCCAAACTTTTTGTTACCAAGATAAACATGAATTATTAGAATTGTCCAAAAGATGCACTTTTCTACTTTTAAGTGTTTTGCGTTTGCGTTTCGTTTCGTTTAAACGGGAAAGAATAACAGATTCTCCACTGTAACATTTCGTCGCCATTGTCATTGTCATCGTAATAACTAGTTGGCCCCCAGTGTGTTAAGGTGAAAGCTTTGCGCTGGAACGTGTATCTGCAATGACTTGATTAAAGAAGTAAAATACAGCTGTTACCTGTTTAGAGCCAATATTGGAGCTCTTGTCGATTTAATAAAGTCCTGATAATACTTAAACTAGTGGCTTGTTTAATATGAGTGTTAGAACCCATACCATAAGAGTGGTGTACGTATATGTGTGTTTTAGTTAAAAAGAACAGCGATAAAAATGCTAAACCATTTTGATATTATTCAAACTGTTTGCCACTCTTCTGTTTGCTTATCTTATATAATATAAAATTTAATGTGTATAATTCTAACTTTATCATATTTTGCAGACGACAGTTTCAACGTAAACGGTATTGCGTCAGGGTAAGGATTAATTCTGCGTCGGGTCATGTATAAGAAGGGAACACCTCTATCCTATCTAAAAACCGCATTCATTTAATGAAATATGTCACTGTGTAATCACTTCTTTGCGAACTCATAGTATATGTCTGATAGAAATATCAAAAATTGTCATGCATATACATTTTAAAGATGAAAAAAGTCAGACCTCTTGTTTAAGAGGCTTTCTAAAATATTATGTGAAGTCCGCTGGAAGCTTTATAGATATTACAAAATCATATTTCTTATTTACTATGTGCTTCCGCCATAAATCCCCTACAGATTCATAAAACCTTATCAGTGTTTTTTACATTTCGATAAACGTCTTACCATATTATCAGTTATTCATTTCTTAGGTGATATTTTGACAAATAGTTCATTTACTTTTGTACTGTAGTTCTTCAGACTTTGATCGGTGATCTACAGTCTCAAATGTTCGACTGTAAAATGGAGACACCATCACCTTTTCTGTTTAAACGAAATTTAGCACAGATGCTTTGCAACAGAAGTAGAACGTTGCAGCAGTTTTTCAACTATTTAAACTGTGATACTTATTGTTGTCAGCCAGATTGGGCGTTTAATTTCAAGGCATCGTATCTGGATCCAAACTGTTTTGTATGATATCACTTCTACATGTATGTATACAAACGCGGTTTACGGGGAAAACATATGCAAGAATCGTCATTCAAACTTAAAACCATCAACATGTTAGATGTTTACGCTGGACTTTACGCATAGAATCTAAACAGCTCCAGAAATATTTTTGAATTAAACATGCATAAATGTTGGCGCCAAATTTAGACATTGGCTGACTTAATGAAGCGTTTCTGTTTGCTATGATAAGGATACATTTTCGGTTATATAATATCAACAAATGCAGTGTTTATTAAATGGAATAGTCTAAGAAGCACTGTGAAAGAATCCATTGAAACCTCTCAGCATAAATGGCTATGTACGGTATATATGTGTGCCAATAAATGCCGTGATTGCATGACTCATTTTATGTATATTATCACCGTAAAACCTAATTAGATCCTTTGAAAGATGCATTAAGCACTTTGAACAGATTGCATTAAGACAAAATACTTTATCATTCTGGACAATCACCCATATAACGTGACAAATACCATTACAAGCAATCAATTGTACCTTGAATTATTATCAGCCGACAAGTGGCTAGACACAACTTTATAGAACAAATACAGTCTAATTTCAGCATATGCGTTTTCCAGCTAAATGAAAAGTCTGCTGCCACACCAGATGTCATCGATTCATGCATGCATTTTGAGGTAATGCTCTCTTATTTTCTTATAATTGTCCCCTTGTGAATAATTCCTCGTTCGCCACACTACCCTGGAAAATGAATATGTTTTGGCACGCAAAAATGCCAAATACTGTACAAGTACATATATGTAGAACCAAGTTATTATTTAATGTTTTCTATGTATTCTACAGTCGATCGGGAAGATGTTACATGTATAACTTTCAATTAGATGCGTTTGTGTTAAAACAATTATGTCCGGTTTATAGAACCAGTCGATATTATGGTACAGTGGAGACTCTGTTATTCTTTCCCGTTTAAACGCAAACGCAAAACACTAAAACGTAGAAAAGTAGAACTTTTTGACAATTCTGATAATTCATATTTATCTTGGTGGCAAACAGTTTGGAGCCTGATCAGACGCCGGGTTACCCGGCGTCTGATCTGGCTCCAAATTGTTTGCACTGCAAATTATAGTTTTAGCGTAAACGCGTTTATTGGGAAAGAATAACGTTTTCTCCACTATAAGAAGTTTGAGTTGAGTCTAAGATAGTTTTCAAGTATTTGATTAGTCATATTTGAGCGTTTGCTCAACTCGAGCGCTTTCTGTCCTTGATCTTTGGTTACATTGTACATGTATGAACAGCGTCCATAATAAACAGTTTGAAGCAGCTGTGTTTGGATCTACAGTGCTAGGTTTGCATAAAAAGTTAAAATAAAGCATGTTTATGCTAAATTTGATATATCAAATGCAGACAGCTTGGAGCAAGATCAGATACCAAATTTATTAGCGTCTGATCCGGCTCCAAACAGGTTTTACTAAGACTATTATAACCCACTAACGCTTTTAAGAACCTGTAATTTTGCAGCATCTTATGGCATTAAATTGGAGTTTTGTTTCACTTTAACGAGAAAGTAACATCTTATCCATTTAATGAACATCGTCCAAATGGCTATACTTGGATTTACTACTATGTTGTTCAGACTATCTATTTGTCACAGTCTAGATGACATGATACAATAAGGAAGACGTCACTCGTTCCAATTTACAAAACCCTTCTAAATGCCAATATAATGCAACAATATGCAGAAATGCCGTGTATACGACATTGTTGGTGTTTCGATAAAATACAGGCTTCAAACACAAAGTTGGATCTTGATCAGACGCTGAGTTATGCGACGTCTAATCTGGTTCATTTGTGTGCAAGTGTTATCTAAGTCGCGCTTAGCATGATAGGGTTTAAAGTAGAGCTATTTCGGTTTATGCTCAAACATTATAATTTATCCGTTGCAGAGTTTCGAGCCAGACAACATGCCGGATAACACGGCGTCAGATCAGGCTTCAAATAGCATACCAAAGTTATGAAAACAAAACCTGCAATCAACCACCGATAATTTCAACATAACTGATTACGAAAGCCATTGTATAAGACAATTTTGGCAACAAGCCCAAAATACTTAAAAGTGCAAATGAATTAGATGTATTATACCATGAAACGAAACATACCATATCAAACCTCATATTTTATTGGAAATGAAAAGCTTTAAGAATAAGAAAGATAAGAAAATATTTAGGAATGGTCAGGAAATTTAAGACAAAGCGTTAAAGAGTTTGAGCCTGGTCAGGTTTGCAATCGACATCAGTTATTGCCGTACAAAGGCATTCGTTGGGAGAAATGACGTTTACTGATTTCAATGCCATAGAACTGATGTCAGGCTGAATGGTTGATTATACGGAAAAACGTTTTCCAATCTAGTTTCTTGCCGCAACCGTCTCGCAATCACCCTTGAACAGTAACCCAACTATATATGTCCAAGAGGGTTGAATGTTCCTTTATGGACAACTACGTAAGGCTGCTAGACTGGGTAATTGAATTATGTGATCCTTAAAGAGACTGGCATTAGCTAGTGGATTGGCAAAATTAACCAAACTATCCCAAACCGTTGTCTTACTTCAAATCAGATCTCACCCCGCGAGTGTTGGCGAATTTGTGATAACCGTTGCAAATAGTTTGAATACAGATGAGACGGCAATTACAGTGGAGAAAACGTTATTCTTTCCCGTTTAAACGCAAACGAAACGCAAAAAACTAGAACGTAGAAAAGTGCAACTTTTGGACAATTCTGATAATTCATGTTTATCTTGGTGACAAACAGTTTGGAGCCTGATCAGACGCCGGGTTACCCGGCGTCTGATCTGGCTCCAAACTGTTTGCAATGGAAATAAACGTTTTAGCGTAAACGCGTTTATTGGGAAAGAATAACGTTTTCTCCACTGTAACTCGACGTCTCATAAATTATTGTTCCATAATTTAGACACTACAATGACGAATATTGAAAACAATAACAGATAAATCTACACTGGATATTATTTAATACAACTACATTGTAAGACATACACCAAAACCTTATATAATTACCATAACGTCTTCTACGCCGTAAAGGTTACATGTTCGTGATAAGGTAAAGACAGGCTGAATAGATAGATGAGCATCGCAAGACAGAATGGCTTTGCATTCAAGCCAATAACGATGTAGTTGATAAACATTGTTTTTGTGATACGTCTGACCTGTGGTATATAAACATTATCAGAAGTCAATATTGCCATTTCCCTCTACTAAGAATACATATTAGACATGACCTGGTTTGAGGTAAACACAATTGCCTTCTTCCTAGGATACTAGTACATTGTAGTCAAATTTAGATATCGAACTGTATTCGATTTGTATTTAATTTGAAGTTAAAACGTGGCAATGCCAAGTTTTAAATTCGAAATAAGGGTATATGCGAATAAGGCGAGTTTGAGTTATGGGATTCAACAGACGTAATGAAATAGTGTTAGGTTCGGGTCAATCCTTTCGCTCTTAATGACGCTTAAAAGCGCGTTTGCAAACAGTGTGGATCCTGATCAGATACTCTGGTCAACATCGGCTCATTGTTGTGGGATCCTCACGGCAGTGAAAGGGTTAAATACCACACCTACAGTAGACATAGTGTTCGGGCGTCTAATAGAAGTCATTTAGACATATGGTAGCTTTTGTTGGACTAACATACAATGTAGAACAGAAAACTCCAATAGGAACAATTTGCTTTGTACGCTTGTCCTTCAGTAAGCAATCATGAATGTAGAAATATACTTGCTCAACCAACTGAATCCTAATGACACATATACGCGGTCTTTACAAACAGTGTACCTGTAAGAAGTACACTTTCCCTATGCCAACAGTGTAGACCAAAATCAGAGAGCTCCTACAAAGCTATTTGGTCAGGAGCCGTACTGTTTGTCAGTTCGCAAAACATCGTAAAAACAATCAAAAATAGCCAGTGGACTGAACTGAATCAAAAACGGGAATTGTTTATACATGTATGAAATTGCACGGATCAAGGAGTTGAAATTAATCTAACAACACCTCAAGCATCCGTGATGTTATGTGCTCCAGGCAACAGCAGCTGCTAGAAATCTGATAAATTGTATCTAATAAAACATCGTTATCTGGAAATCCATAATCAGACAAACTAACCCGTATTTCACGCGTTGAATTTTATTTTGACAATTCTAGGTATTTATTCAAAGTCGAACATACATGTATTTTAAGTTAAATTGTGGCTAAGCCATTCCCAAGTCACCAGGCTCAGTCACGTTTTAACTTTGAAATACGGGTTAATTCGACAGCCTTGATTGAGTTCTATATTACGGGGTTCGACTATACGTCGTACAAATGTATGTCATGTCATACAACCTACATTTAAGTCTGATACAACAGCTGTGTTGTCGGGATAGTATACTATGCAATTTAGTGCTCTATTAAACAGGGCTCCCATATCTGCGGAATTTTCCGAAATCTTCGGAATTTTCTTAGTTTCTCTTAACCTACGGATTTTTTTCCGAAATCTTCGGATTTCTGCTCTAAATTTTAAATTTTGGAATTGTATGCGTTTTTTACTTAAGAAACAGTGATATGGGTGTCAAACATTTTAGATCCAGATCAGACGCCGAGACAAACTGTTTGCATAATCATGTAAGTGTTATAGAGCCTGGCAACGAAATGGTTATACAGTGGAGAAAACGTTATTCTTTCCCAATAAACGCGTTTACGCTAAAACTATTATTTGCAGTGCAAACAGTTTGGAGCCAGATCAGACGCCGGGTAACCTGGCGTCTGATCAGGCTCCAAACTGTTTGCCACCAAGATAAACATGAATTATCAGAATTGTCCAAAAGTTGTACTTTTCTTCGTTTTAGTGTTTTGCGTTTGCGTACGTTTGCGTTTAAACGGGAAAGAATAACAAATTCTCCACTGTAGGTACGATTCCTTAACCCTTTACCTGATAGCCTATTTTTAGAATTGAAAATAGGTGACTACTTAAAGCGCATTCTGCTTTATTTTCAGCCTGCTTTAAGTTACCACCAACTAGAATTAAGAAAATATTTTTTCTGATACATGTACATTCCATGACTGTATATACTGGAATTATTTTCTTCCGCTGAGGATTAAACGGAATGCGCTATAAGGCGCTTCTATAAGGCAAGGGGTTAAAATCACTCTTGACAGTTTGGAAAGCTTGGTATTTCTATTCTCAACTTATAGTAAACCTAATTAACCCTTCAAAACAAAGGACGCTTTGTAAGTTGTTGTACGTGTGGAACAATCCAGGACATCTGTTGTAAAACAAATATTGATGCTGTTTGTGAAATATGTATCCAACCCTATGCATTGGGTAATCAATCTTCTCTTTGGTAGCATTGGTTACATTTTTGTCATATCTATACTATCTTTAACGCATTCATCCCTGAAACTTCAAAATGACAATTACAGTTTCCAATTAACTGTGATCAATTTTTGATTATCAAAGGTTGTTTAATAAAATATATTGGCAAATTACAAACAGTGCGAACTCTGATCAGACCATAGCTATCTCAGACGGCTCGTTTAGGGACTCTCTGATCTGGGTCTAAACTGATTGAACAGGACAGGTGTACTCTTCACAAGTACTCTGATACGTATGTGCATACCTAAAACTAGGGTTTAATAGATTGAAAGAAATGCAAATCAAAAGTAATACGGAAAGCTACCATACAGCTTTCTGTATCACTTTGGTTCTGCATTAACAGACCACCTGTCTTTAAAAATAACCATTCTTCCTTATGCATTGCTCATGTTAGAGGTTGAACTGTATTTACAACAGTCATAAAGTATGTCCTTGTCTTCCATGGATATTTACACCAATACCTTAAGTGGCTCTTGCATGGCTAACCATCTAGAGAATGACACTTAGTGTCTAATATAAAATACCAGATAACAAGATATTGCTTGTACTCGTCATTGTATTGTTAGGAATATGAGTTCACGGGATTATTAGCCAATAAAGATTAGCAAGTGTTACTAATGGTCCTTTATCTTACCTATATTCACGTACAGTCAAAACGTTCATAACGCGTGCTTACTTACTTTAAACTTACCCGTATTTCAAAGTTAAAACGTGGCTAATAAACTGGTATATGTAAGTCAGGTCGAGTTATCAAATTTCAACCAATTAAACCCTAACCCTAACAGCTAAGCCACGTTTTAACTTAGAAAAACGGGTAAGTTTAATAAACTGGTATATGTAAGTCAGGTCGAGTTATCAAATTTCAACCAATGAAATATAGATCAGTTCGACTTAAGGAAGTTCTACTAGTTATCAAGGTTCCATTGTATAACAGTTTTATGAGGCAATAAATAATCTTTGTGGAATAGAATCAGTTTTGTAGACATACAGTGGAAAACAGTCTGCGACACGCAGATTGAGGGAAGACGTGGGCCAGGCGGCCCAACATGACAACGGAGACATTGACAGACAGACAGACAGACAGACGAGAGTGGAAACTCTCTGAAGCCGATTCTTAACCCTTCACCGCCATAGTGTCGTCTGCTTCAATATTGTCATCTGCAACATCATTTCAATGTTAGATATAGAATAGTATGACACATTGATGAGTGTCAAACAGTTCGGATCCTGATCAGACGCCGCGTTATGCGTTACTGCTGGCAAAGTCGACTTTATGCTACTTCGGCGCCGAAAGGGTCAAGTGCAAATCCAATGCAACAAAGTGTAAAACATAGCCTCATTTCAAGCACAGGTGCTCCTTGCATACTATGTCTAAACACGTTTACAACTACCACCTCCCTGATTTAGGTTCTTCAGGAGCCCTGTGACCTTAGTCTACACTGTTTGTTAATGGTATACAGTAGAACCCCTCTAATACGACCATCAAATAAAAGGGTAATTGTCCGTATTAAGGACAGGTGACAGCTAAAAGCAATGTGAAAGTGAAACAGAAAGCTCCTGTAGGAGCTTTCTGTTTCACTTTCACATTGATTTAAGCAGTAACCTGTCTTAAACAATTTATATTTGACACAACTTAGTGTTCGTTATAGAGAGGTTCTACTGTATATATACTAGTTTCCAACAGAAAACGGTTTTATGGTGCGATGACGTTTTCATAAGGGAAAGGGTTAATGGTACCCTTTTTACTAGGTAAAGGTTTTATTGTACAGTGGAGAAAACGTTATTCTTTCCCAATAAACGCGTTTACGCTAAAACTATTATTTCCAGTGCAAACAGTTTGGAGCCAGATCAGACGCCGGGTAACCCGGCGTCTGATCAGACTCCAAACTGTTTGCCACCAAGATAAACATGAAATATCAGAATTGTCCAAAAGTTGTTCTTTTCTACGTTTTAGTGTTTTGCGTTTGCGTACGTTTGCGTTTAAACGGGAAAGAATAACAGATTCTCCACTGTATTATGTATCCTTTTATTTTTCGATTCTGTGCTGTTTTATGGTGTAATTTTTAATTGTAAAATAATACTGTAACCGTAAAAGAAATTCCACTCCATAGTATATTTCTGTACTACATTAATACTATGATATTGTAAGCATTTCATGACTACAGCTAATTTTTGCAAACACTTTGGATCATGGGTGGATGCTGCGTAATACGGCATCTGATCAGGATCCAAAATGTTTGACAATCATTTTAGTATGCCTTCAGCAATCTTAAGTTTTTAAACAATATAAGTGCATATTACCACGGAGTAAAAACAGAGGCTGTTTTTACTCCGTGATATTACATACCTTAAACACAGGTCTTAAAGCAAAGGGTTAAAACAGACGAAAAACAGTTTTATTATCCAATTCAGATTTAATACATGAAACCAGTGCCAAGAGACCACACAAAAGGATTCCTGATATTAATATTTGACAGAGGCAGCAGCTCAATATACCAATAGGCCAAGAGTACAACAGCAAGCTGATTTAGGAGTCCCATGCTTCATATTATTTTCTGCATTAACTCATTCACCCCTGAAACTTTTTATGGAATATTCCAATATCAAAATAAGTCTAGTTCATTTTTGACAATTTAGGGTTGATTTTAACAATAAATTCCAAATGGCAAACTGTGTCGGCCCTGATCAGAGGGCTCCTTAAGGAGCCCTCTGATCGGGGTCTACACTCTTTGCATGGGACAAGTGTAATCTTCATAGACATTCTGTTTGTAAATGACGAGTATACTCGTTGCTAGGGTTGAATGTAGCAGTCACCTGCTTTTTCCCCAAGCTTCATTGTTTTAAGAGCTGTCGCTTAATGCAAGTTTTACTGTAATTCTGTTTTGAGTGATCTGTTGCATGTATTCTGGTATTAGAGTTGCACTAATTAAGATAGTGTTTATTTTGATGCTACAGTTAAGTGGAAAGGCAATTTAATGTCTGTTCATTTCCTCTCAGTAATGAATAATCATTAAAAAGCAATCATTTGTTAGAACAGTAGGTCGTAATTAAGTGACAGAAGTAGCTCTTAATTGATATGGTAAATCAGATTTAAAATCAAGCTTCAAATGTTATGTCCTGTTTGTTCTTGTACAAGTTTAATACTCAATGTCACAAACAGTACCTACAGTTAAAGCCCTCCATTACAAATTGTGCTAATCATTAAGTTTAAGGCAGGTCGCTAGTAAAACAGAAAGCTCATTTAAAAGTTTATGTTGTACTCTCACATTGCTTTAAGCTGTCGCCCATCTTTTATACAATCCTTTAGCCTTTCTTTAAGTGGTCATAATAGAGGGGTTCACTGTAGTACTAAGGTGCAAAATCTTCAATACCTTTACTATTATTTTAATCAAACATAGCAAGATATCAGGATATGTATTACCGGTATTTGTAAATTGTGGAGGCCCTGATCATTGGGCTCTTTGATCAGGGCCGCCACAATTTTATTTTTAATTATTGTCTGGAACAATCCCTAAAATTCACCATAAACCGATCATTTTTTTAGCAGTCAAGTTAATTCATTTTAAAACTAAATCAGCATTCTAATAATTAATAGATTTACTCTAAATAGTAGCACCATCAAATATGTCTGCAAATGCTTTTGTTTTGCAAATTTGATAAGGCCTTCATATCAACTATTGCAAGACAGAACCACCTGCTCTGTAACTCTGCATGCTGGGAAACTTTTAAACTGCAACAGTTGATGTCTGCTTCTATTCTAAAAAATACAATTTTCAAATTTCTTTTAAAAACTGTGGTAAAGTTTTAAACAGTCAAACAATTTGTATCCTGATGAGATGCCCCATGATACCTCCTATGAATAGCCTGCGCCCATCTCATAGCCACTCCAGCCTCATCAACACGGATCAGACTGTCTGCTACTCTTTGACGTTGAACTCTGTGTCCATCAGTTAGAAGCATGGCCTGAACCATCCTCTGACCCAAGTTCCTGTTGCCAGCAACAAGTTCTTGAACTTTCCTGTCCAATTCCTCATTTGACAGAGATGAGTATCTGGCACTTAAATTGATGCTGTAGAGTCTGCAAGTGGAATAAAATATACAAAGTTATATCTACAAATGAAGAACCATGCATATCATTGTAAACAATAGATGCTCCAATAAAAGAAATACCGTAGAAACTCTCTATTACAACCACTAAATTATGTCAAATAATAGTCGTTTAATACATTTGCTCCTACAGGAGTTTTCTGTTTCACTTTCACATTGCTTTAAAGGGACACGTAACCAGATGGTGTACTTGTCAAAATAAAATAAATTACTCAAGTAAAAGCAAAGATGTGGCATTATTTGGCTTCTGGCATATGATCAGTCCAAAAAAAAGTCTCAAGAATCGTCACCGAATCTTAGTTTTTTTTAGATATTTTTCATCGTTTTTCTATAGCGACTAGTAGACGGTATATTTGTTGTTGTTGCTTCTCTACACGGCTCATACATAAACCCGAGTGTCTTCTCTGTTAGCGCAGTTGGAACGGTGATTGACTTGCAATCCAAACGTTCTAGGTTCGATTTCCACTCGCTTCAAACAAATTTAAACAAATTGTCCGATTTTAGTGACTAGTCAATTCATAACGCAGTGATCAAAGGACAGGCTATGTTTAGTCACATACTATAGGGTTAATACACCTTTTTTCGTGCATTAACATCTGAAGAAGCCCGCGGGCTGTATTTGAAGCCCGAGGCTTTAGCCGAGGGCTCCAAGACAGCACAAGGGCTTCTGCAGATGTTAATGCACGAAAAACAGGTGTATTGACACTATTCTTGCATAAAAATATGTCTATTTCCCCTTCTTGTTGGATCTCACCTAACTCCGTTCTCTAATACATTGACAGAATACGCGCACCTAGAGAGGTCAAGTTTGTTTACAAAATGTTCATGTATTTTATATATCAACGGCTTGGATACAGGGCCACATGCACCGGATTTATCAATGTCGGCCATTTTTAAAAGCGACTCGATTGTAATTTACGCTTGGCAATCAACAGACATTATGCTGTTCTTCGTCCGTTAATTCAAGGACTTGAAAATGTTACAATATATCTGGATATGAGGAGAAATGTGGTTGGATGTTGGAATAACGTTGAATGAGTTGGTCTGGTACAACGCAGACCGGTCAGGTGCGCCGCAACACAGAACGTCAGAGACTTTCTCTAGACCAATTATATGGAAATACAGGTACACCGATTTACAGTTTAGCATGTTTAGGGTAGGACTTCATTTATAATGCTATATTTATTAATAAATATCAGACACAAAGTACATTCCAGTATTGGATTCCTGTCCTTAAAAAGTTATAACGGAAGAAGGGACATGAATGGATTACCAGCAGTCGATTTGAGTTATTTAACTCATTATAACTCCATACTGTAGTCTAGCGGGATCGAGTGTAGTCTATTTCTATTTCTATTTATTACTTCTTCTTCTTCTTCTTCTTCCTATTGTTGTACGCCATCAATTCTTATGATTATGAGAAGGGGCACTTTTTAGGTGCACCATTGGGACTGTACTTGTCGAACACAGGCACAGAGGAGATAACGTTATTCTTTCCCGTTTTTAAACGCAAAGAAATGCAAACGCAGTGCACTAACATGGAGAAAATGACATCTTTTTTTATACTTCTGACTGTTTATTTTAATCTGAGTACCAAACATTTGGGAGCCTGATCAGACACCGGGTTACTCGGCGTATGATTTGGCTCCAAACCGACGTCTGATCTGGCTCCAAACTGTTTGCAATGGAAACAATAGTTTAAGAGAATAACGTTTTTTTCCACCCAAGACATCTATTACATGTACATGTACATAATTTGATTGCACATTAACCTATCACTCAATCAATATGCAGTTTTCCACCTCTTATCTATTTCTCCACTGAGCAAAATAGTTCAACACTATGGAATCATGAATGTATGCACTATAAGGAGCCTAAAGCATTTTGAAAGTAAAGCAGAATATACCATTAAGTACTTTCTACTTTACTTTCAACATGCTGTAATAAACAACCTGGATAAAGGGTAAAGGGTTAAACAGACATAGTCTGAAAGATCAAATTACTGCAGAGCTACAGGTAAAAAAAGGCATGATTTTATCTGATTTTCAAATATTCTAAATGTCAATTTTTTCATTTTTAATTCCATTTCTAAAATATAATTATTTCCTAAATGCATTACTTTGGCTACTCAAACTTCTTAGAACATATCTATTACATTGTGCTTCAGTATATTTACCAAGTTCATTTATTATCTTGAGCTATGTAAATTTTTAAGTACTTGAAATATGTGTACAAAACCAGAATTTCAAATAATATATATTTCAATAAGCACAATATTTGCATAGCTATAAATAATAACAAGAACTTTTGTCTTTATATTTGAGATCCATTTCCATTTTTTTTTTATTAATATCAGTCATTTTCTTCCATATCACAGCTTCCTTTATTCTAATTGCACACCAATTGTATATCTTGCAAGTATTATGCTTCACTACAAACAGTGTACTTACAAGGAATGCACTTGTCTTCTGCCTCAGTGTAAACTTTGAACAGAACATCCCCTAAAGGAGCCCTCTGATCAAGGTCGCCACACGAAGAATAATTTTCAATGCATCGGTGTACATGTATACTTTAAACAGAACGCAATTAATCAAGATGGACAAACTTTTATTTTGATTTTAAATGTACATTTAAATCTCCAGTGGTAATGGAATGAGAGGTTTCGCCTAACTGTGGCCAACGTATGCAAATAGTCGCTGTCATGGACATTTTACTGAAATGAACTATCTGGTTGTAGACCAATTGGAGTGTCAGATGGCCGATTTTGTCAATTTCAAAATTGATTGATTTGGGTTTACGGCCGCAAACTGTGACACAAAGGTTGTCATAATAGCGCCGATGTTGTGTCAATTTCATGTCATCTATAATAGCAAGTCGCTGCCGTCGAAAGTTCGGCATTTTATAAATATGTACATGTATGTGCACAATTACGGTACAATGTATAAATAACTCGTATACGAGAAATGGGATTCAAGCTGTTTGTTATCGCTTTTATTAATGAGTTAACTGCAAGTTTTAATAATAAATCAAAAGTTACTTTGCCTAGTGTGTTTACTTATATGATGTGTTCTGCTTTGTATCCATCCTAAAGTGGTGAAAACGTTATTCTTTCCCCTTTAAACGCAAACAAAGCGCAAACGCAAAACACTAAAATGTAGAAAAGGAGAATTTTTCGGCATTTCTGACCTTTCATTTTTTCAGAGTGGCAAACAGTTTGGAGCCTGATCAGACACCGGCTTAACCGGCGTCTGATATGGCTCCAAACTGTTTGCAAAGGAAATAATAGTTTTAGCGTAAACGCGTTTATTGGGAAAGAATAACGTTTTCTCCACTGTACCTAATAATGTCACCTGTCAACAGAATTATTTAGTTGTATAGGTTTGGTTGGATTGTATACTATGGAGAAGACGCTATTATTCCCCAATAAACTCGTTAATGCTAAAACTATATTTGAATATAGTTTTCCATCGTAAACAGTTTGGAAACAGATCAGCCGCCGGATAACTAAATAGTAATGAGTTCAAAAGGTGCAAACTGAATGGGAAACTGTTTAGATCCCGACCAGAATGCTCCCCCAGGAGTCTACACCATTTGTTAGCTATTGTCTGTCCAAAGACTTAGGGTTATTACAGTAAAAACCTTTTGCATTTCGCCTTAATGACCGTTATGTGTATTTGGCGCACGGTGATTATTTTGTAATTTCAATAACAATGCATTCACCAGCATCTTTGCACTGACAGTGTAGGCTGCAGTTTGGCCAGAACGCTGTTCAAACCGTCATTGATATTGTTTATACTGGGCCCCGGAACAATCATAACTATAGCGGGCATTAACGGCGCGTGTGCACGTGAATCGCCTTGTTAATACACGTTAAAGTACTCGTTAATGCACCCCCTGGGAACGGCTTTTTATGCAAGAATATTGAATAATATCACATGCAAATATAGTCAAGTGACAGCTAAATGTGTGAGGATTTATAGCCTATCTGACAGATGGCAGCTTAACACAGGACAAAAGTAATGCTAAAAGATAGATCCTAAAGGAGCTTTTGTGCATTACTTTTGTTATGCATTAAGCAGTCACTTGCCTTTAAAGATCTACAGGCTACCTATTCAATGGTCCCTTATTACAGGTTTGACTTATGGTATTATTTAGAGCTGACGGCATTTTAAAGTTGAACTCAAGTGAGGTTACTCGTCTTGTGTTAACATTTTGTCAGAATTTCAGGAAATCATGTATAAAATGTAAATTCTACTGTAGATTTTCATTAAATTTTTGTGACTAGTAGAACTAGGTTATATCATCTAATAAGAGTAAAATAAGTGTATGTTAAACAGCTAGTTTTTTTGTTATTTGAGATTTAGTGACTTTTTCAGAATTGGACTTTTTTTAAATATTTATATTTCCAGAAAATATGTCATGAAATACTTTTGTTTGCCCAATATCTTATAGTCTATGTACAGTTTACTTGAATGTACAGAAATTATTGAGTTATATCATTGTATAAAGAAAATATTCCTGTTTATTGAAAAAGGAGCTTTTCTCGACAAAAGGTCCTGTCAGAAAAAAACGGCAGTGTAACTTTTTTTATTTGAACGATTTTTCACTCTCCATATGGTATATTTCAATTTAATCAAGGTTTCAAAGAATTCTGTCACAGAATAAGCTGACCCGCGAACCACCTTAAACTGGACGCTTTTGATTAAGCAGACACAACAAATTACATTTTTGTGCTAATTGAGACAGGTAGTTGTTATTTTTTAAAGAGCGCAATAGTATGTCAGCAAATGTCTGTGTGTATTTTCATGCTGTATTATTAATTTAAGGTATTAACTGTCTTTTTAAACCATCATTAGATTAAAGCATGGTGATTTCGGAGCATGATTACCTCAAGCGGCGTTTCAGAACTGATTTGGACACATGCAGTATCTGGGCCATCTGTGTCATGGTAAATCCAGCTTCTGCAAGATGAGACAGTTGCTCTCTGGATATGTAGTACAGAGGTCTTCCTCTCGTTCGTATCTGGCGTGGCCTTCCAAACTCAAAAGCAGGCTCTAATTGCCTAGAAAATACAATTACTAAAATATTCATAAAAGTTTTTTAAACAGTAACATCTGATTAATAGACTTAAACAGTTGAAGAGACTGGTAACAAAATAGTGTTTTTGCAAATATAAAAGAAAAATTCAAATCAAGGTTTTGCAGAATGAAACAACGTGTAATTTCTGTGGCTTCACTGGCTTGTATGAAATGAGAAGGCTATATAGTATGGATTTACAGTCAAAACGCCCCCATTTTGGTCAAAACGCCCCCATAAGCTAGTCAAAACGCCCCCATATTTTTTTCAGAACGCCCCCAAAACCAAAACGATTTGAAACTACTACATATAGGCATTTATATATGTTTTATAGTATGGAAGTTTATGACCATATTAAAGTACATGTAGTTTTATCTATTCACAAAATGATTGAACATATATACATTATACTTTTATACTTGTCATAATCCTAATGTACAACATCTCGACATCACCCCTAAAAATATGTTGGGAGGCCCTTCAGGAACCCAAAACGAGTTGACCTTACTACATTATATAGTATTTTTTCCAATTTATAATACGATGTACAGTTTATCATTTATTCCCAAATAAATCGTATATGAAGACATTTATACAACAACACATGTTATTTAAAACAAAATCCCCCATTAGCCAAGTAACAGGAGACATCTAACCTAGATTTCACATCTTTTGTAATCACATAATAGTTTCAGTTTTATTGACAATCAGCATACATCGATGCCTTTGGTCATTTACAAAACAAATTTATCTAATATGACCAAGACAGCCTCATCAAAGTATTTTACATGCATAACTGAACATAACTACATATAGAATAGAACATAAACACAATACACATACACAAATCAAACAAAACATGCACTAAACATATCAAATTACTGTTTTACTTTATGGAGCAGTTAATGCATCGAGGGACTGTTTACGAATAGAAAATGCTTCATTTATATATTTAGCTGTACTAATTATGGTTCTTTTATTATTGGAAGACATAATTCTTTCAAACTTTTGGATCGATGGCCATGAAGAAAAAGTATTACCTAGAAATTTAGAACGAATGCTAGAATACTTTGGGCAACATAATAGAAAATGATATTCAGATTCAACAGCATTACTTGTACAAACTTGACATATACGTTCCTGTCTCGTTTTACCAGCAATTCTACCAGACTCTATTTCTAAATTATGTGATGTTACTCTAAATCTAGTTAACTGTTTGCGTGCCTTTTCATTATCAAGAAAAGATAAGTAGTTTTCATAACAAAATTGAGTTTTGAATTTTCTATAATAGTCAAGTTTAGAAGTATTATATATCGATGTATTCCATGTTTGTATATACTGATCATGAATTCTTTGCTTAAATAGTTTCAGTGCTAAAGATACATTACCAAAATCGTTCCACATGTTCCCAAGACCGAGCCTATCTAAAATACCTTTTACTAGATTTCCCCAAGACTTTGAATTACCATCTATAATTTGCTCATTAAATACCCTACGACTTGGCATGTTTTGGGTTTGCATTATCTTTAACCAATAGCGAAGTGCTCGCTCTTTCGCTAATTCTGATAGAGGAATTCTGCCTAGTTCACCCAGAACAGCTACATTAGGTGTTTGTTGTCGAACCCCAAGTATATGCTTACAAAATTTAATGTGTATCTTATCTATTTCTTTTATATCATAGACACCCCAGACTTCAGAACCATATAAAAGAATAGGCAAAACCATGGTATCAAATAACGACATCTTAGTCTTAATATCCAAACTTACTTTGTCAAAAAGAGCTAAAAGACTATTATAAGCCTTAAGGGCTTGATCAGAAAGAGATTTTACAGCTACCTTCATATTACCAGTATAATGAAAGTTTATCCCCAAATAGTTGAATGATTCAACAACTGCAATTTTATCACCGTTGATGAACCAGTCATAAACATTATTAGATTTTCGACTTTGAAAAATACAAACTTTAGTTTTCTTAGTATTAATCTTTAACCCCCATTTCGTAGAGTATCTAAAAATACAATTAAGCTGCGTCTGAAGACTCACTGGATCTGTAGTAAACAAAGCTATGTCATCAGCATATAGGAGCATGTACATAGATAAATAGTTAATATCATTCTCAGTCAAATTGTTGCTTACATCATTAATAAAAAGGATAAATAAAATCGGCGAGAGTGGCTCCCCCTGTTTCAATCCAAGTGATACATCGAAAAATTCAGAATAATTCATATTTGGATACAATTTAACACATAATGAGTGTGCACACGTGCCGATAATAGCATGAGAACATATTCATTTCATTCAGATTTGTACAAAGTAGATCTACATCATCTTAGACACATATAAATATTCATATAAAGTAGATTAAGAGATCTGCCACAACTTCTTATAAATCATATATTATAAGCTTGACGTATTTAGCGGTTACCCAATGAAGTGTGTCTGGCAGTTTTAATGCAGTATATTGTTTATGTTTGTCTCATAAATGGCCATAATGTCAAAACCATTTATGACCCACAAATTGCATATTTTCTTTGCAAATCTAATAAATTAGTAAATAAAATGTGTTTATACATCATCTGAAACTGTTTTATGATCAATAATATGTATATTTAGCTGTATTTCGGTGTATTCCGGTTATTCTAGTAACCCGTCAAACAGGGGTCTCCTGTTCAAACAGGGGTCTCCTTTGCAGTTCGATAATTAAAGTCACATATGATATAACTATTTCTTAATAAAAGAAAGATCTTCATTATTCAAATTTAATTTTTACAGCATTCGTTTATCTACTTAACCTCATCACTGCCGTTTTCTCTGAGTGCCAATTTTAATTGTAAACAGCTAGGATCCTGATCAGACGCCGCATAACACAGCATCTGATCAGGATCCAAAATGTTGGACAATTTATACAATTTAAACACCGGAAATTGAGAAATAAAAGCAGACACCAATTGCTTGAAATGGATGACACCTGTTCTGAAATCAATGATTGTTTTTAAATAGCAACCCTCACTTAATTTTTGAAATATCTCAGAATTGAGAAAAATTAATTTCAATTGAAAGAGCTCATAAAAGCAAACTCATGGCTGTTTGAATTATTGAACTATCTTTTGAAATAAAAAAGTTATGAAGATTTGAAATTTCACAGGAAAGGCGTTTTCGTTGAATTGTCGCCTTATAGTTTTATGGCTATATAGAAAATCTGGGCCGAGCGCGGCACCGTGAAACTGTTCAATTCTCTTCAAATCTCAATAACTGTTTTATCAGAGCAGATTTTTACATGAAACTTGGCTTTCTTATGCCATTGTTTCTGCTGAATTCAATTCTTTAAAGTTTAAAGGAATAAACACTCATGTACTGGTCTCACACTTCCCACCTTTGGCAATCACTTCAGCAATTCAGCAAACACATGGCGATATAAAATGCTAAATCTAAGAATATAGAAACTAGCGAAGCTTCGCCTCCTATCAAGTATCGATACATGTAAGTTTGCTGGTTAATGACATACGGGATACCTGTTACAAACATCAACTCGAAAAACACGTTTAACTATGGATCGCAATTAAACAGTGCAATTATTCTAAACTAAGCTGGTTTTGGATATACATAGAGCTCTACTTGTAAAAAGTAAAAATGTGTGAACATTCTTTAAATTCATAAGTGCAGTTTTCGCTGAAATCTTCAGAAATGCCACTAAAGTTACTACTAAATATTACCCATTTCCCGATAGCATGTTTCTGGCTTGCAAGAAAAGTATCCACTAAAGCAGGTTGAAAGTAAAGCTGAATGTGCCATGAGTAAATACACCCACACCCATGTACACAGATTATAGTAACTTCGTACCGTTTCTGATCCTCGATCGCTTTCAGCATGTCCTCTACAATCTCCGCCATTTCGGTGGCATCCAGCGTTTCACGTGAAACGCGTCGTATGTTTCGTAATATGGCCGTCAACTGGTTGTATGCAGTGTCAAGACGTTCCGAGGTCGCCTCATTTTGCTGTAAACCTCGAGCAACATTTAACACACGTCGATGACAGACAGTGATAAAGGCCTCCGCCATCGTTCTTAATTTGAAAATGGCGGTGCGGGAGTGGCTCCGCGGTTAATATCAAGGATAAAAAACTATTTTATTTAAAATATATATATTGAGTCGTATTTTGAGTCGTTATTACATAAAAAATACTATGTCAAGAAAGAAAACGTTTCATTGTTTAGAATTACGTATTTATTAAAGTAATAGGAAGGCGACCATGTAGCTCTCGCATCCGTCTATGTAAGACAGATTGTGATTGGTTCGTTGGAAAATTGGCGAAATCTATAAATAACTGCCGCAGGGCAGCGTTATGCTGCTCGGGCAGGATTTACAGATGACCAGTTAAATTGATTTTATATAGTGAAAGGTCTGGACGTTTCGGTAAAAAGGTAAATTATAGTAATTAAAGGATTACGTATATCGCACCTCTCCCGGTAACAATTAGACAATGTCACGGTGTTTGTGCCACATTTGCAGGGTTGTTTTAGTATGCGTGGATCACAGAATTATACACTGAATAATTCCGTGCGTGGATCATGATCTACCAACGAAATAGATGGGCATGTGAAGGGGCTAAAATTAACTGGATTTCTTCAATACATGATTTCATGTCCTTCATGAGGAGATGAGATGTCTGTTACATCTCAAATTAATTAGTAAGGGGCCCTACCGCATTACAGAGTTATCCCAATTTTCATCACGAGTTAACTACCCTGATAAGGAAAAGGTTGTTTCCGGTTTAGTTAACGCATCATTGAGACGGTGTCGATAACGGTCATAAACGATTCGGAAAAGAATAGATCGAATGCGGTTTATTAGTTTGATACCTATATCTATATGCAGTCAAGCTCCCGTTTATCCCTATGTATTTTAATGTATTAATTTTGTTTAATGTCAAATGCGACGGTTATTTATTTCATCGTTTTTAGCAAACCGAAAGTAGCACTGATCATACTTTTTCTATATAACAAAGAAGCCGACTTTTAACATACTTAACAGACACGGGTTTTCACCTCGGTAAAAGAACGTTAACATGGATTAATATTTGAAACAATTGTCAATTTTTGTAACGTATTCTATACTGTTTATACCGCTGGAATGTGATACCGTGCATCTTACCTGGATCCAAATTGTTTGGCAAAAGTCGACATGAACTCTGTTGAGTCGCGCTTAGTGTTAATCCTTTCTTTACTTCATAGGAATGTTTTTTTCACACCTTTAAAAACATAATAGACCCTGTTCAAAGAGCTCTTTTAGTTATAGGAGCCATCAGGTCAAGCTCTTATCTGTTAGCTTGCAAACAGTATTGGTCTTAATCTGCAAAAACATCAGTGTGACACAAATCTTTGTTGCTCATAAGACAAAGTGGCACATTACTTCTTATCTTCCTTCTTTACACCAATAGTTGTGCATAGCTTAATAGTTACTACGTAAGTAGATCCTGATCAGATGGTTACTATATAGGAACAGTCTCTATAATCAATGACTGTCCTCTGGTTCTTAAATGACATTATAGGTCTATAAATGCTGCCTATTACAGGTGAAAAAGGGGATATTTATTAAGACATTACCGGTATTAAACATAAACTTTGTATTATTCAGTTATTAATAATGACATGAATATTCATTAGGCAAAGGGTTAAACTGATCTTTTAAAATATGTTGAATGGTAAACAGTTTCTTCAAAAATGTATACTTTGTTTGTTCATTATATACCAGCAGATTTTAGTTGACAGAAATTTCATAGAAATAGTTCAGCCTGTCATGCTCATAGCGCACATGGATTTCACCTCTCAATGCTTCTGCCCAGGGGCCATAAAGCGCAAAGCATCATCACAACTAACAACAGGAAGTAACCAATTAGCTAGAAATCGAATTGTATACTGACCCCCCCCCCCCCCCCCATTTGGGGTGCAGCTGCTGTCCCATAATAGTCATATATACACAATGCCCCATAGCCATAAAACGGAAGCTTAAGTCTTGGGTACACAGGCTGGAATCAAATCACACCAAACTATTTTTTTTATTTTTTTATATATAGGATCCACATTGTTATTCATGTGGGGAATACATTTTAATCTCCTATACCATGCACTCCTTCATGTGCAAAAGCTTAACCCATTACCCCCATCATTATGCCTTTTACTCCTTTAATGAATTCCACCTTCATAAGCAAATAAATCCTCTTCATGCACTAAGCAGTCATAATTATGAAACATAGGTGATATTTTATGTCGTAGTGGGTGGTACCTTAAAGCAGGATTAAAGTAAAGCAGGGTGCACCTTAAGGCGCATTATGTTTTACTTTCAACCTGCTTTAAGTGGTGACCTATATTCAATACTTAACACGGGCTGTGGGGTAATGGGTTTAGGTAATGGGTAAACCCATTACCCGATCGCCTGTTCCTACCTGGAAAGACAGGTGTCCATTAAAGGTTGATTGAAAAGTACATGCTACTTTACTTTCAACTTGCTTTAAGCTACCATCTGCTAGGATATGTAATGTTTTTAATGTTGCACATTCATGCTAATAAAAACTTTGAATTAGAACTCTTTCCTTCAATGGAGACATAAACCAAAGGCGTATTTAAAGGGTTAATAGGAAATATACCGTTTTAACAACATAAATACTTTAGAACCCCTCTCCTATCATTAAATGTGTACTCTATTGAAAACTCAATGTTGAAAGTAAAGCATGTATTCCATCGTTTTAGTAGATTAAAACTTTATTTCTGTTGATCTTTTACCAGTTCACTAATTATAATAGGCTTAAAACACTATCATTTGTAAAAAGTTTGGAACTAGATAAGATGCAGCATATATACTAACAGGCTGATCAGGGGTAGAACTGTTTCACACTCATATATGTTTTAAGTCAAAATTAATATCATGATCTAAACTTTTATCAAGAAAGCAGGCAGTATTTTTTTTAAATATTAACCCTTATCATGCTATTAGCATAGTTGGTCATTCCTACGGTATTTTTCCTTACTTAATCAGCTAAAGTAATAATCAAATGATAGGTATTCATAGCGGGTAGGGTTTATGGTTGATTAACAGCAACCAGAATGTTGCTATGGCACATCCATGTAACGGGGTTTAACCATTTACCCAATAGATAGTATTAGTTTTGAAGATAGGTGACCCCTTAAAGGCAGGTTAAGGTACATTCTGCTTTAAGCTATCGTCTGCTGGGAGGTATAACCTATTTATTGAGGTGCAGATTGATGACTTATTTTAATAAACATATGAATAAATGATATGCATAGAACGGTATATCTATGGAAGTTTTTGTAAGTTTTATTGTAGGCAAAGTAAATGCCTGTCTTAATTCTATTTTTGAACAATATGAGAGATTGCGCTTTCAATAATGTATAGCCAGGTTCTACTGTATATAACATAAGCTCTACACTAACAAGCAGACGATCTCCTCAAATTCGTGTTTGAGGATAAAGGATTTTCGATACTATGTGTACTTCACTATTGAACCGGAAACAACCGCTCATTCAGGGGGCGCTACTCTAATCACACTTTCCATGCGTGGTAACTCTGTATATCGGTAGGGCCCCATTCCTTTCATTTTTAACATACATGTATATTTACAGAAGAATATTCAAGTGATACATAACACAAAAAGGCCAATGTATGTACATGTAATTACGAATTAATTCACTGCCGAGGCGTTGTCGTTCCTTTTAAGATTAAGTAAGTAATTCGGTAAACTGACAAATTAAAATAATTTTGAGATTCTGCTCAATAGATGTCCCATCAGGATCCAAACTGTTAGCAAAAGCGTTTGCACACGTTGTAAGGCAATGGAAGACTGTTAACCCTTAGCCCGCCAAATAAATTGTCATCTGCTATATTTCCCGTCTGCTTCAAGTTTCAAAGTACTTCAAAGATGCTCAAAATTGCTGAAAATGTTGTCCGAGTGTCAAACAGCTTGGATCCGGATGAGACGCCGAGTTACTCGGCGTCTCATCTGGATCCAAGCTGTTTGCATATGGAGCTATAGTCATGAGTGGCAGGCTAAGGGTTAATACTCATTCATAAGATGTGTCAAAGGGTTTAGATCAGCCGTCACGTTTAGCAAATAGTGAAAAGGTTTGCTAATTCACAAATAATTTTTGCTGATCTGGGTCTATGCTGTTTGCATATTATAAACGCAGCTAAGGAATTGTTATATACTTCTTTATTTTGTGTGTCAAAAAGTTTGGATTCTGATCACTCCTCGTTGTTTCTGAGTAAATAGCATATATAATGACAAAGCACATTTTTATTTCTAAGTATCAATTATAATATATATATATATATGAATAAATACAGGAACGTATCTCTGTATGCGTTCCAGACAAATATTAGATGAAAAGATTTATTTCTTTATTTAAAGAAACGCAAAAATGTACACTCGCTTAAATAAAAGTAGATTCTAACATTGTCAGTTAATTAACCCTTAGCCCGCCAAATAAATTGTCGTCTGCTATATTTCTCGTCTGCTTCAAGTTTCAAAGTGCTTCAAAGTTGCTCAAAATTGCTGAAAATGTTGTCCGAGTGTCAAACAGCTTGGATCCGGATGAGACGCCGAGTTACTCGGCGTCTCATCCGGATCCAAGCTGTTTGCATATGGAGCAATAGTCGTGAGTGGCAGGCTAAGGGTTAACATAAGGGTTATTTGTTTCATTTTCACATGTTCTGCCTGCCAAGTAGATCCTGGTCGTAATAGATTTGTTTTCTTTATTTGATGAAACGCAATAAATATATACTCCTTAACCTAAAGCAGATTCTAGCATTCTACCTTCGCCAACCAAACTAGATCTATGTTTTATTTAGTTTTTTAACATTCACTGTCTACATAGTAGACCCTGATCATAGAACGGATTCTAATCGGGGTCGCAAATACTTTCAAATGACTCTCAATGTTCACTGTTTTGTCTTTTTTCATTTTATTGTTTTCCATTTCCTACTTTATTACTGACTTTATTTCCCCGATTCGGCATAGAATTTAACCGTTTCCAGAACTGGATCGTATAGTTTAGATCCAACCCATTTGTAAGGCATTAAAGGTACAAGTGATTACATATCAAATAGTTATTGATCAAGCGAGAGGTGTGATATACATGTATACAAACATTTAATTACTATACTTTACCTTTTTACCGAAACGTCCAGACCTTTTACTATACTTATAAAATCAATTTACCGAACTGGTCATTTACCGAAACGTCCGGCACCCTCGGGCAGTATAATGCTGCCCGGGCAGCATCTAGATAATGCCCGGGCAGCATCTAGATACTGCCCGAACAGCATCTATACTTTAGACCCCTTTGGTACACCATACTATGGCGATCATGGCGATCAGATAGCGACCCATTTGCGCTCAGGTAGCGCTCCTGGCGACCTCGGCGCTCTGCATGGCGACCTGCGGCGCTCTGACAGAGAGCCATAGATCACCGTCTCGTGGAATGGGGGTATTACCTTTACCCCATAGTCTGTTTCTTGTTTTGAAGACACATGACTGCTTAAAACAGGTTGAAAGTAAAGCAGAAGGCGCATTCTGCTTTACTTTCAGCCTGTTTTAAGCTACGATCTGCTAGGATAAAAATCTGAATACTTAGGAAAAATCAGGAGAAATGGCAGCCCTTAAAGAACCTCATTTATAATGTAACTTGTCTTTTTCTCATTTTCTACAAACCCTGTAACTATCCATTTTGAATATTTATAATTGGGCGGTGGAAAATACAATCAAGACATGGTATAGTACAGCAACTCTTTATTGCTCATCTCTAACATGAAACATGAGACAATTAACAATTTACTTTTAAATACAAAAGTAACAGTATTTAACTATGTACAGTATGATAGCTGTTAACTAAACTCATAAGCAATCCTTCATTAATATTCTATCAACAATAACTGTGTGAGGAAACTATAACACTTATATACAGTGAAACCTCTCTATTACTATCACAAAAACATTCTATCTATAATAGACAGGTGACAGCTTAAAGCAAGGTGACAGTAAAACAGAAAACTCCTAAAGGAGCTTTCTGTTTTACTGTCACCTTGTTTTAAGCAGTCATCTGTCATTAACACGTAATAATCAATACAATTAAGTAGTTGTTATAGAGAGGTTTTACTGTACATCATTTGCAAACCGTGTCGACTCAGATCAAAGGGCTTCAGAAGCAACCCAGCTCTGATCATAGTCTGTGCTGATTGCAATGATTTAAAATACTTTGGGGAAAATACAGGTTACCGGGGTACAGTGGAGAATCTGTTATTCTTTCCCGTTTAAACGCAAACGTACGCAAACGCAAAACACTAAAACGTAGAAAAGAACAACTTTTGGACAATTCTGATAATTCTTGTTTATCTTGGTGGCAAACAGTTTGGAGCCTGATCAGACGCCGGGTTACCCGGCGTCTGATCTGGCTCCAAACTGTTTGCACTGCAAATAATAGTTTTAGCGTAAACGCATTTATTGGGAAAGAATAACAGATTCTCCACTGTATGATCTGGCTCCAATCTGTTTGTAATGGATGTTTGGTTTTGAGCATAAACATGTCTATTTGAAAAGAATAATGTCTTCTCTACTTTACAAGGTTTTCTTAGGAAAGATTAGCACATATCCTTCTTGTAGAAGAGAACTTTCCAGGACTGAGTATCACATTACAATGACACCCATCAACTATGACAACTAAATGAGGCTTGGTTTTCAGTATTTGAGGAAGGTGGTTGCTTAAAGCACGATGAAAGTAAAGCAGAAAGCTAATTTAAGTCTATAGGAGCTTTATGTTTTACTTTTTTGCAGCTATCTGTCTTAAATACCAAACCTAAACTTTATTAAGTGGTCATAACAGATGGGTTTTACTGTAATTTGAAATTTGATGCCAAAAAACTCTCAACTACAGCTTATAGTATGCTTAGCAGACAAACGCATTTGTACACCATGAACTTATTTCACATTCCCTGCAGTGATCACGATATGTTTACTACATCCGTAATTGGAAATTAGAACATTATAGAAAGTGTTAGTGGTTTTGAAAAATGTGTATGCCATTATACCATTATGTCATCACTGCCATTATACCGCAAGTACAGTTGTTATTTGCAAAACCTTTGAATCCTGATCAGATGCCACGTTACGTGGCATCTGATCCGTATCCAAACTGTTTGACACTCATTTTAAAATCTCTTACAACCAATAACCTTAAATTTAAATTTGAGAGGTAAAAGCAAACAACAGTTGTTAAAAGCAGATGACATCATGGCAGTGTAGGGGTTAAAACAGACATGTAAAATTGTAATTCAATTATCACTGTTGGAGCTGCTAGAGGAAACATTTATTCACAATAAATAAACAAATTATACAACTAATTAAAACATGCTGCGTCTAATTTTTCATTCTGAGGAGAATATTTTGTAGACAAGATAATCTTGCATAGTGTTTCTACAGTGGAAAACATGCTATTCTTTCCCAATAAACACATTTACACTAAAAGTATTATTTCCAGTGCAAACAGTTTGGAGCCGGATTAGACAGCGTATGATCAAATGGTTTGAGACTCAGACTAAAATAAGTAGTCAGAATTGTCAACAAGTTACCATTTTCTATGTTTTGTTACAATGCATTTGCATTTTGTTTGTGTTTTAACCCTTTCCCACATAGCATGTCTCAAGTATTGAATATTTGTGTCCACTTAAAGCAGGTTGAAAGTAAAGCAGAATGCGCCTTAAGCGCATTCTGCTTTACTTTCAGCCTGCTTTAAGCTATCATCTGCTAGAATATAGAAAATATTTCGTATGATACATATTTATGAATTTATAAATTGGAACTATTTTCTTCAGTGAAGGAATAAACTTAATGCGCTAAAAGGCGCTTCTATGGGGGAAAGGGTTAAAAGGAAAGCATAACCTCTTCTCCACTGTATAAAGAGGTAACAAAAGAGACACTCTCTACATCACTTTGCATTCCTACTACATGTATTCTTTCTATTGATTTGAATAAACACAAATCTTTGTCCCACAAAAGTACATTTTAATGCAATACACTTATTCCCCATAGAGATATGATTCCATGCTTTACTTTGCCAAGTTTTAGACGTTTTAGAGCCATAGAAAAAGTTGCATGGTAACCTGATAGGTGGATGCTTAAAGTAGGCTGAAAGTAAAGTAGAAAGCTTTACTTATGTACAGCCTGCTTTAAGTGACCACCTGTCTTAAGCACTGATGTTAGGGGACGGATTAAGAGAAGATCACTAGACCTTAAGATTTTTTTTTATAAAGTTATATTTGTCTATATCCGAGAGTGTTAAAGGCAGATGAATGCTTAACGATGAAATATATTTACTATCATCTTGCTTTAAGCTGCTACCTGTTTTCAAAGTCCTCACGATCTAATACTCATTTGTGGTGCTTATATGTAGGTACAGGAAGAGGAGAAAGGTGTTTACCCCTTTACTGTCATGAAATCATCTGCTCCATACGATGAATGTCTGCTTTCATTTCTTATATTTAGATTTAAGGCACTTTAATAGCTGGATCCTTATCAGATCCACTTAACCCATTACCCCATAAATTAGCCTTTACTTTATTTCTCCACCAAAGAAAATAGTTTTAATATATACATTCATAAGTATGTACCATCAGAACTATTTTCTACAATGTATATTCTAGAAGATTTTGGCTTATAGCAGGCTGAAAGTAAAGCAGAATGTGCATTAAGGTACATTCTGCTTTACTTTCAACCTGCTTTAAGTGGTTACCTATCTTCAAAACTAGAAATAGGCTATGGGGTAATGGGTTAAGTAACTCCATGTTTGATCAGATAAAACAGTCAGAAAAACCTTTTCCGTTGTTGCATAATTATACTAGCACATTTTTATCAATATATGAGTAAAAAGGGTGGATTTCATGCTTGAAATGGTCACACATTAGAACATCAATGTAAATAATGCCAGGAATAATGCAAGCCTAGACTACTGCATAAAACTCTACTCAAAAACAAACCTATAAAGCTATCCTATTTACATTGAAGGAATGTCAGTCTTTGAATATACAGACTTCCACTGAAAATAAATGGAATCTGTACACACTTTTGATTAAACTGTTCTAATACTGTACATGTACTGATATGTATTTAAAATAAATAAAATAAGTAAGAAACATGCTTTTTGATCAGAAATGTATTTAAGAAATAAATAATATAAGTAAGAATATTTTGATCAGAACTAAATACAGGTACAGTGGAGAAAACGTTATTCTTTTCCAATAAACGCGTTTACGCTAAAACTATTATTTGCAGTGCAAACAGATTGGAGCCAGATCAGACGCCCGGCGTCTGATCAGGCTCCAAACTGTTTGCCACCAAGATAAACATGAATTATCAGAATTGTCCAAAAGTTGTACTTTTCTACGTTTTAGTGTTTTGCGTTTGCGTACGTTTGCTTTTAAACGGGAAAGAATAACAGGTTCTCCACTGTAAGTCCTGCTATTATGACTATTCAATAGAAGACTATTGGTTGTTTAACCCTTTCCCTCAATTTTGGCGCATTCAGTTTATTCCTTCTCTTAAGAAAATAGTTCCAATTTATACAGTTATGAACATGTACCATAAGAAATATTTTCTATATCTTAGCAGATGGTAGATTAAGTCAGGCTGAAAGTAGGGCAGAATGTACCTTAAGGCGCATTCTGCTTTACTTTGAACCTGCTGTAAGTGGTCACATATCTTCAAAAATTGAAACAAGGTATGGGTAAAGGGTTAAAGCAATATGACGTACATAGTAATTTTCTGCAGAAGAAACAAGTATTTAATCATTTGCAAACAGTATAGAGCCAAACTCTGATCAGGGTCTGCACTGCTTGTCATAATTTTAAATACATTAAGGACAACCCCTAAAGTTTAGGGTTTGTTTATAAACTGGAAGAGGCCATTCAAAAAGTCAGAAGAGCGAAGGTTAAGCTGAAACCTGTATTCAACCACATCTATTAGCCTTCTTTTAAACTATCATAATAGTAAAACTTTATAATTCTTTGACAAATACAAAACACAAACTAAGGTCTGAAGGTCTTTTGATATGCTGTAATGGATGAGTATGTTTTAATCCACTTTTGTCCATTTTCCATCAGGCTCCTTCTTGAAATAGTGGCCCTTTCCTTTGAAAACAGAATTCTTTGGATCTGGGAAATCCCTAATCTGTACAAGTGCTGCCCTTACGCAGGCCTCAAAATGCTTTGGTTCCTGCTCCGGGGAAGTGGACAAATGCTGAAAATAAAATAATATATTAAAACTAATTTGCATTGGTAACTATTTCTTCCATATACTGTATATTTCTATCTAAACACCCTCAGACGCTATGAAATATCTTAAAAGCTTAAAAGCTAAGTAAAGCAGAATGATCAATAAGGAGCATTCTGCTTTAAGCAACCTTCTGTCTTCAATACTGAAAACAAGCTAACAAGGTAAATGTTAAACAGATTTTAGCTAAATTCAGTGCTTTTTTGCTATTTATTGTCAGTAAGCGAACATGAGCGCTCCACAAGGAGGCTCTGAAGGAGCATTCCGCTTATTACTTTCAACCTGCTTTAGGCAACCATCTGTCTTCAAAACTGGAAACAAGCTACTGGGGGAAGTGTTAAAGAAGGTAGATCAAACAATATCTGCTACAGCTATGTATTTACCTCTCTAATAAATTGATCAGGAAGTCGACACAAGAGATCTATTTCATCCATGGAACTATAATCAAATGGTCCTATTACCATCTGTTTCCGCCTGTTGTCATATATGTTGATAACCTAATAAGAAAATAATCAAATAATGTATGGTTTCTCTGTCCTGTGTCCAGCAATAATCAAATACCAGGCAAAAGTGATACAGAAATATTCCATCACTTCCATTAACTCATTCACCCCTGAAACTTTTAATGGACTATTCTAATTTCAAAATATGTTTAGTCTATTTTAGACTATTAAGGGTTGATTTTAATAGTATATTTCAAAATGACATACAGTGTAGACCCTGATCAGAGGGCTCCTTAAGGAGCCCTCTGACCAGGGTCTACACTGTTTGCATGGGACAAGTGTAATCCTCACATGTACACTGTTTGTAAGTGACGAGAATACTCGTCCCTAGGGTTGAATGTGTTATCGTCATTCACTGCCTTACCCAGAGTAAAATGGTTACTTGCAAACAGTTTGGATCCTGACAGGCTGACAAGATACCACCTAACACCCCATCTGATCAGGCTCCAACCTGTTTGACACTAATAACAATATTATTTCAGTCAATTTATTTGGTCTAACCTTTCTGCATTACATATATCCTGTATTACAGTCAAAGCAAACTGTCATAACCATTTCCTCAAGTAAATGTGTTAGGATGCCGTTACAAATTCTTGAGAAAAGGAAACCTCTAACTTGTGCTAATAAATATACTCAATTTTAGAATCAATGACATTGACTACGTAAAGCACAGGTGACTCTTAAACAAAGATGCTTAAAACATTAGCCGTCTGCTTTTATTTTCAAATTTAATATTCAGATGAACTGACTTAAAAAAAATCATAATGAGTGTCAAACAGTTTTGATCCTGATCAGATGCTGCGTAACATGGTATCTGATCCCAGTTACACATATAAATCACTATTTTGTTTTTGCATCTATTAATAATTGTCAAATATGGGTGAAATATATAATTTTTAAAAAGTGGGACGTTGGATCCAAAAATGGTACGTTTATGTAGTGGGGCGTTGGTGCAGTGGGACGTTGAGACCAGACACCTATCTGATCAGGATTCAAATAGTTTGCAAATTATATAACCCTTTATATAAGGCTTGTACTCCAGGTAAGGCAGAGCAGGGGTTTGGCAACACAAACGTTTGCTTCACTACAGCCTTATGTAATTTGTAACAGCAAAACATTTGATTATTTTACACATTTCGTTAACAGTGTTTATTTTTGTCAGTTCATATATTTCACTTAAACATCATACACAATTCTGAGAGTATAGAAATCACAAAAGTACAAATTTAACACAAACATTACAATGCAAGCATTTGTCAACTCTGCATGAAGTTAATTTCGAGGAATAATAAAATATCACACCAACTGTTTTGAGTGACGTAACATTTCTTAATTCTTTGCATGCCAGTGGAAATAAAGTTAATACCTTTGCAAACAGTTGGATCCAGATGAGACGCCGCATTATGCGGCGTCTCATCAGGATCCAAACTGTTTGACAAAATGACCCTATTTGAATATTTTTTTCAAAACTTCTTTCGAAAATCAATTTTTAGGATAGCAGCAGATGGTAATGTTGTTGCTGACAACTTTTTGAGTGACATTTTCATTTCTTAAAATAAACTACTAGTGTGGACATATCCTTGTGACAGCAGTGAAGTACAAACACATATCTGTCTAGAACATTTAAGACAAAATAACATACAGTAAAACTTCTCTATACGACCACTAAAAAGAAGGCTTATCTATTGATTGTATAGCTGAATGCAAGGTAAAAGTAAAACAAAAAACCTCTTCTTTTGCCTTGCTTTAAGCAGTCACCTGTCTCAACACCTAATAAATTAAACACAACTTAGAGGTCTTAACACATTCAAACCTAGTGACGAGTATACTCGTCATTTATAAAGATTGTACCTATAAAGTGTACACTTGTCCAATACAAACAGTGTAGACCCAGATCAGAGGGCTCCTGCAGGAGCCCTCTGATAAGGGTCTGCACTGTGAGTCAATTTGCAATGTAATGCAGAAAACATCCTTAATTGTCATAAATGGACTAAACTTAATTGGAACTTTCCATTAAAAGTTCCGGGGGTGATTGAATTAATAAAGAGGTTTTACTATACAACATTGCAATACCTCCTCTGAACCTGTGAAATGCCTGGCTGAACGAAGAGACTGGTCAGGGCCACGGTCCTGAAACTTGGCAGGGAAAATCTCCCCTGTTTGTACTATCACAGCTGAAATGGAACAAAACGGTAATCAATAAAGATGACTTTAAAGATTTGAAATTATCAAAAGACAATTATAATTGTGTCTACTACTACATCAAAAGTTTTAACCCCTACAGTACTGAACCTTATTAAAATTAACAATTTTTGCGATTCGCTTGCAATTCGATGACAATTCGCTTGCGATTCAAAATTGTAACTTCACTCTCGGGTAAGTTTTCTTCAATGGTGTTTCTCCAAAATGTTCGCAAATATGCCTTCGTTATTTTTTTCGATTCCATATTTGTCAAAACTGCTTCGGTAAATTCGCGTAAAGATTTTCAACGTAGGATTTGTTTTTTGAAGCGCCCGATTCGATGGCAATTCGCTTGCGATTATCAATTTAATTTAATAAGGTTCAGTACTGTATTCTACCCATCACCACCATTGGACACCTCTGCTTAAGCATCACAATTTATACTCATTGATGTTGTTGAAAATAGGTTGTAGATTAAAGCAAATGAATGAGTCACTAGATTAATTATTATATGGTTCAAACCCCAAATGTTTAATACTCGAGACAATAAATAGCAAGTTCTTATTCAAAATTATTTGCAGTTTGCAAAATTAAACCACACAGTATTATCAAAGGATAATGACTAAATTGTATGTATACAGTAAAACCTCTCTATTACAACCACTAAATTGAGTTTATAAATAGGGTTTTTCAATTTATGACTGCTTAAAGCAAGGTGAAAGTAAAACAGAAAGCTGCTTTAGCAGCTTTCTGTTTTACTGACACCTTGCTTTACGCTGTCACCTGTCTTTAATATAACCAATGAGCATTGGTTTTAGTGGTTGTAATAGAGAGGTTTTACTGTATATACAGTGGAGAAAACGTTATTCTTTCCCAATAAACGCGTTTACGCTAAAACTATTATTTGCAGTAAAAATACGTATTTTTCCAAACTGTTTGCCACCAAGATAAACATGAATTATCAGAATTGTCCAAAAGTTGTACTTTTCTACGTTTTTAGTGCTTTGCGTTTGCGTACGTTTGCGTTTAAACGGGAAGAATAACAGATTCTCCACTGTATATGACTATGAGTAATTCTTAGCTGAATTCACTGCCATTTTACTTCACAGCTGACAATGATCTAAACTGTTCAACATTGGTGCCAATGTTTTTCACTTTAAATTAAAAAGCTAATATCTAAATTAATTCAAAATATGCCCATTTTAAGCCTTTAATTTATTCCTCCCCTGTAGAAAATATTTCCACTTTATACAGGTATGAATACATACCATAAGAAAATATTTCTATAGCCTAGCAGATGGTAGCTTAAAGCAGGCTGAAAGTAAAGTAGAAGGCGCCTTTAGATGCATTCTGCTTTGCTTTCAACCTGCTTTAAGTGGTCACCTGTCTTTAAACTAGAAACAGAATATAGGGTAATGTGTTAAAATGCAGACAATTATTAGAAAGCAGAGTATATCACACAATTGTTTCATAAACAGTTTGAACTTACCTAGACCATATATGATAGGATACACCACATTTCTGTCCACCCTTGTATTTAAGTCTGTGAAATAAAATTGTTTCAATCATTTTATATCTGGAAACATTTGAAATTTCAAGCTTTTAGCAGAACAAAGAATCCTTCAATGTCACAAAGAATAATGCTGAACTTGTACATGTATATGTACATGATGTCACAATTATAGAAATCAATGTCGGTTAAAATATAACTGATGTGATTAATGAATTTAACCCATTACCCCATAAATACGTATTTTTACACCTTTAATTTATAGAGAAATAGTTTCTATATTCTAGCAAATGGTAGCTTAAAGCTGACTGAAAGTAACGCAGAATGTGCCTTAAGGAGCATTCTGCTTTACTTTCAACCTGCTTTATGTAGACTCCTGTCTTCAAAATTAGAAACAGACTATGGGGTTATGGGTCAATACAGACTTTTGTATTATATTGTTCAAATACACACAGAAAAGCCTCGTATCACTGGAAGGCATACAATAAATGTGAGCTTGTGAAACACTATAAATACCCCCTGTAAAGACCATGACCTCTAAATGACCTTGACAATTGTCTGACATGACCAAAATTGCACTGAGCTCAATAGCATCTTGAGTTCAGTAAACATACCAAACATGAAGTCTATTTCACATAAAAGTTCCAAAGATACTGCCAATTTGACCTCTAAATGACCTCTACATGACTTTGACCTTTGTCGGGGATAGTCCAAGTAGTATTGAGCTCAAGAGCTTCTTGAGTTGGGTACACATTCCTAATATGAACTCTCTATTACATGTAGTTCAAAAGTTGTGGCCACTATTAAAGTTGTGTACAGGTCACAGACAGACAAACAGACAGGGGACAAACAATATGTCCCAAACTTAGTCATGTGGGGGCATAACATTTTTAACACAGTGGCAACTCATTATTCAAACTCGCTTTTGTTTCAACATATCCATATTTCAAGTTAAAACGTGACTGAGCCACATTTTAACTTTGAAATATGGATATGTTTAACTTTAGCACGATCACGTTATTGAAATACTGGTAAGGTTGATTTATGTGAGTTTGAAGTATAGAGTTTTGGCTGTAATAATATTGTACCATCCTACACTTTCAATAAAGCCCAACATTAAATAAAGGTAAATGGAAGAGCACAAATAATCTGTTACCTGTGATGCAGGCGCCCACAAGATGAACCTCAACTGGTTGTTTGTTAAATGAATCTGAAAAATATCAAACCATGCATTTGTTGTGCTTTTTGTACAGAGGAGAAGATGTTACAGTGGAGAAAACGTTATTCTTTCCCAATAAACGCGTTTACACTAAAACTATTATTTGCACTGCAAAAAGTTTGGAACCAGATCAGATGCCGGGTAACCCGGCGTCTGATCAGGCTCCAAACTGTTTGCCACCAAGATAAACAAGAATTATCAGAATTGTCCAAAAGTTGTTCTTTTCTACGTTTTAGTGCTTTGCGTTTGCGTACGTTTGCGTTTAAACGGGAAAGAATAACAGATTCTCCACAGTATTTGTTCCCATTGAAATTCAAGTGTATATTGATGTTGTTTGAAAACAGTGTAGACCAAAATCAGTTGTCATATAAGATGTCTGACATGATTCTGCACTCTTTCCTGGGGAAATTTTCCTTATTTTTATTAGCCAATGTAAAATTTCAGATGCTAAATGAGTTTTAATTTGATTTGATGTTTGTTTTGATTTTACGTTGCTTTCAACAGTATTTCAGTCATATCGCGACGTCCAGCTAATTACATAAATGAGTTTTAAATACAAATTCAGCAGGAAATGGGTGAAGATACCTGCATTAAACAGTCGCCTGCAAATACTACACAAAGGTTATAACTACAGTAAAATCTCTCTATTATGTCCACTAAAACCAAGGCTTATTAATTGTATAGAAGACAGATGATACATGTAGCTTAACACAAGGTACTAGTAAACAGAAAGCTCCTTAAGGAGCTTTCTGTTTTACTATCACCTTGCTTTAAGCAGTAACCTTTCATCAAAAACTTACAATTAACAAAGTTTTGTAACTTCGTAATAGAGAGGTTTTATTGTACATGCTGAATTCTGATGATGATGTTGCTAGAAACTCTAATGTAGAAATATTCCATAAATTTCCTCACATCTTTTATGATAACTTTTATAGTAAAGAGATGCTATTACTGCCACTTCATAAAGAAAGGCTTGTTACCGAGGAAAATAATATGAGCATGCTTTAGTTCAACTGTCTCCCATAGGTTTACTACAATAAAATCTTACATACCATAAAACACCATACAATGTTGCCACTAGAAAATACTGTATTTTTCATTTCTTAACACATTTGACTGCTTAAAGCAGGATGAATGTAAAGCAGAAAGCTCCTGAAGGAGCTTTCTGTTTTACATTAATCCTGCTTTATGATGTAAATTTCTTTCAAACTGAAAACGAACCACCTACCGAGTGTTAGAATATTTGGGTTTTATGGTATTTCAATTTCCCCGCTGTACAAAGAAAGTTGCAATCACAGCGAATTTTCATTGATCCTTACTAGCAATTTACAGGAATTTTCTCTCTTTTCTTGTAATGACTCTCTTGTGCATAGTTTCTCATACATTGTGGTAATTCCGAGAAATGAAGTAGCTGCGCACATGCAAGAACTGCCAAAGATTGTGCTAGAGTATCAAGGCTATAGAAGACAGGCCATGGGAAAACCATGACTTCCACACATCACAAACTGTGTAGATCAAAGTTACCATAGTGTCTGATCAGGATCTACACTGTTTGTTGACCTTGAGATTTACAAGAATGTTTTACACCATTGTTACCTGTGCCAGTATGTAGAAAATGTATCCTCTGGTTAACAAACAGTGTAAATCCAGATCAGACATTGTGTCAATGACATGTTTGTTTGATCAGGATCTTTACCGTTTGTATCTTGTCTATTGTTAATTCTTAACAGGGCTTTTATTTACCTTATAATACTGTATACATACTGTAGACACTATAGATCCCACTATTAGTTTAACTAAATCCTCAGTTTGCAATATTAGAAAGACACTTTTTTCACAATGCAGCTCATATGTTATACGGTTGAGGACCCCTAATGTGATGGAGACAAAACTGGTATACTACGGACAGCAAAGGGCCATTCTTGTCAACTGTCTGTTCATTCCGCACCATGCTTTAGTTGAGAATGGTTGATCACTCTCAGTAGAGTACGGATTTTGTTCAAATCTCATTAGATGCTCAACCTTTATTTTTGGATTTGGATTTGTTATGACTGTATGTCACTTTAACAGTATTTCAGTCTTATCATGACATCCAGCTAATTACAAGTTGAGGAAGACCTCAGAGGCCCTTTAAGCTTTGTTTCAGGCAAAAATCGGTAACAGGGTAGAACTATCGTTTATTTGGGGGAGTATCATGGTGAGGTAACCTATGGAATAAAGGGTTTGAACACTTGCAACATGCAAAATGATTTTGTGTTTGATCTGGATCAAATCTTTTTGGCAAATTCTAGTCACCCTTACAGATCAAACTTTTAGAAAGACTCTGATATTGGTTAACTTGTTGATTTTTCATTAATAAACAAGATTGAAGGGAATTAATGCTTGTCAATTTTAACCAGAAATAAATTCTGAAAATTCTACTCAATATACAAAATTTATGACAGTTTTCTTCAAAATAAGAAAGGAATATTCATGTAAATCTTTTTATCAAAAGCTGAATATTTTAATAAAATTTGAGTGTATAATCTTTTATTTACAATAAAATGCACTTTGTTAAAAAAGTTGCATTATTTTGTGGTTGAAATACTTTTAACCCTTAGCCTGCCACTCACGACTATAGCTCCATATGCAAACAGCTTGGATCCGGATGAGACGCCGAGTAACTCGGCGTCTCATCCGGATCCAAGCTGTTTGATACTCGGACAACATTTTCAGCAATTTTGAGCAACTTTGAAGCACTTTTGAAACTTGAAGCAGACGAGAAATATAGCAGACGACAATTTATTTGGCGGGCTAAGGGTTAATATCTTGCTATGTTGTAATACAAAACAGATTTTATTCATGAGATCAACATTTCTGGAGAGACCAACCAGTAAGGAATCATTCAATCATTTAAGGTTGGTGTATGTTCAGTGCAGAAATGCATAGAGTTCTGCAATTGTTTTGGGTATCACCAACATAAGACATTTTACTGTATAAACTAGAACGGCTATCACTAAAGGTGATAAATACCCCCACTATACAGCACTGTGCCACACTCTGCAGACATTTTCAATAAGGTTTTACAATAAGGTCAAAGGTGTAAGCCAAGGTCAAAATGACTTAAAAATGGTATATGACACTCTGCAACTCCTGAGTAACATTTATGTCAAGTATCAAGTTAATCAGGTTGAAAGTGAAGGAGGAGCTGTACAAGATTTTGCCTGCCAATTTTAAGACCAATTTCAAGGCCAAAGGTCAAGGTCACAGAGATTTGAAATTTGTGTATCAAGTGACACTCTGTAACTCCTGAGTAACATTTATGCCAAGTATCAAGTGAATCAGGTTGAAAGTGAAAGAGGAGTTCAAAGTACAAGATTTTGCCTGCCAATTTCAAGACCAATTTCAAGGCCAAAGGACAAGGTCAAGGTTGCAGAGACCTGAAATTTGTGTCTTACACATCTACTACTCCTAAGTAACATTTATGCCAAGTATCAAGTGAACCAGGTTGAAAGTGAAGGAGGAGTTCAAAGTACAAGATTTTGCCTGTCAATTTCAAGGCCAAAGGTCAAGGTCACAGAAACCTGAAATTTGTGTCTTACACATCTACTACTCTTGAGTAACATTTATGCCAAGTATCAAGTGAATCAGATTGAAAGTGAAGGAGGAGTTCAAAGTATTAGATTTTGCGTGCCAATTTCAAGACCAATTTCAAGGTCAAAGGTCAAGGTCAATGTCACAGAGACCTGAAATTTGTGTCTTACACATCTATTACACCTGAGTAACATTTATGCCAAGTATCAAATGAATCAGGTTCAAACTGAAGGAGGAGTTGAAAGTACAAGATTTGCCTGCCAATTTCAAGACCAATTTCAAGACCAAAGGTCAAGGTCAATGTCACAGAGACCCTAAATTTGTGTCTTGCACATCTACAACACCTGAGTAACATTTATGCCAAGTATCAGGTGAATCAGGTTGAAACTGAAGGAGGAGTTGAAAGTACAAGATTTTGCAGACAGACCGACCAACGGACAGACTGATTCCAGTATACCCCCTCAAACTCTGTTTGTGGGGGTATAATAACACATTTTTATTTATGCTTTTCGGTGGATTACCACGAAATAGCAGTGGATTATCACTTGGTAATCCACTGCAGTGGATTATCACCAATCGCTTTTATTATGAATTTTCCCCATAGGGCTCCCCAAGAATCGTAGTCAATCGTGTCTTATCGTTAAATTCCTGCAGTCAGATTTGTCGCGAACTACTCACCGAAAGAGCACGAATCCAAACTCGGGAGCAACCAAGTAATTCGGATGACGTCAAATCAATAAATAAGTGACGTCATCGTACGGGAAACTGTTTCAAAAATGTCTTCGATATAAACTTGGGGCTCAACACGGGGTAAATCATGTACTTGCGCTTTCACAATTGTCGAACAATTTCGTTTAAAAAGTGGCTTAAAAGCATAAATAAATAGAATAATTGTATTTTTTCAGTATAAGATTGAATTTAATCCACTTCGCCACTCGTGAAAATATAACGTCTGATGTTCACTCAATGGATTAAATTTCTATCTTATACTGAAAAAAACAATTATCCTCTATATCTTCACAATGTGTGAAGGCAAAAAGACAGAACAAATCAATACCATAGCTATTTCAAAATAGAAAATTGAACCATTCAGAGAATAAGTTTAACATTAAATACAGCAAAATCTCTCTATTACGACCACTATAAAGAAGACCAATTGATCACATAAAAGATGGGTGACTGCTTAAAGCAAGGTGACAGTAAAACAGAAAGCTATAGGTACTTTCTGTTTTACTGTCACCTTGCTTTTTATTATTATTATTATACCAGATTTACATAGCGCTCTTTTCACACAGGAGTTGGGCGTTCAAAAGCGCTTCACATAAAATCAGGTGAATGTACTTACAAAGTGAGAAAAGACTAATAACTACATTTACAATAAAGTAAAGACATACTACTTGTAATTCTTTCAATATAATTACTAAGATTATAAGAACTGTTATTACTAGTTTATAAAATCAATTTTAAAATGAGTCAAATATTTAAAAGATTAATTGCATTATTAAAACACAGTAGTTTAAAAGTCATTGTTGTCCCAAACACCTACACTCTACTATCTCGCACCTCTGACATCCGGCATACTGAGCCGTGTCGATGCTTGCGTATGACATAATTAATGTCGGTGGTAACGAGAGGCCTTATTTGTTTTACTGCTTGGGTTTTCTTATTTATTGTCCTGTACACCTAATAATTAACACAATTTAGTGGACATAATACATGTAGAGAGGTTTTACTGTGTCGCAAAACCTGTGTTTAATAGCTATGTTGGAGAAGATGTTACACCTAATATCCATTGAAACAACACAAAACACAAATACAATGCACTATGATTTTGAATATTACTACAATCTGAGTGGCAAACAGTTTGGAGCCTAATCATACATAATGTACCCCTGGTTACCTGACATCTGAACTGGCTCCAAGCCTTTTACAATGAAATCCATAAAAACAGTGGCTTACTGATAAGCGCATGATAAAAATAATGCAGAGTTTCGATAACAGCTTTCTGCATTAGTTTAGGTCATGCATTAAGCTGCCAATTTTGAGTACAAATGTATCACAAGGGCCAACATGGCCCTAAATCGCTCACCTGGTTCACCATGTAAAACTTGACTATAGTGATATAGATTACGACTGGACATGACTCACAATAAACCTCTAGAGTGTAAACAAGAATTTTCTATGATTTGACCTAGTGACCTAGATTTTGACCAGACAAAATCCATGTTTGATTTTGACATAGATTCGATGTAGGCAAACATTCTGACAATATTTCATTCAGATCTAATGAGATTAGAGGGTTAACACTGTTTTTCTTTGATTTGACGTAGTGACCCAGTTTTTGACCAGACATGACCAGACATGACCCATATTTGAACTTGACCTAGATATCAATTAGGCAAACAGTCAGACCAAATTGCATTAAAATCCAATGAAATTTGTAGCATCTAGAGTGTTCACAAGGTTTTTCTATAATTTGACCTAGTGACCTAGTTTTTGACCCGACATGACTCATATTCGAACTTGACCTAGATATCAATTAGGAAACATTCTGACCAAGTTGCATAAAAAATCCAATGAGATTTGTAGCCTCTAGTGTGTTCACAAGGTTTTTCTATGATTTGACCTAGTGACCTAGTTTTTGCCCGGACATGACCCATATTTGAACTTGACCTAGATATCAATTAGGCAAACATTTTGATTAAGATCCAATGAGATTTGTAGCCTCTAGAGTGTTCACAAGGTTTTTCTATAATTTGACCTAGTGACCTAGTTTTTGACCCGACATGACCCACATTCGAACTTGACCTATATTTCATCAAGACAAACATTGTCATCAAGTTTCATGAAGATCGGATTAAATTTGTAGCTGCTAGAGTGTTCACAACCAATTGTGAACGGACGGACGGACAGACGACGGACGACGGACATCCAGCGATCCTAAAAGCTGACCTTGGCACTTCGTGCCAGGTGAGCTAAAAAGTCATCTACTTTTCAGTGGCTGTTAAAAACATTACTCAGTAGATTCACTTTTTTCACGCCTTTAATTTATTTCTCCAAAAAACAATTCCATTTAATACAGGCATGAATATGCAACGAAGAAATATTTCCTACATCCCAGCAGATATTAACCTAAAATTTAAAGCAGGCCGAAAGAAAGCAGAATGCTCTTAAAGGAGCATTATGCTTTACATTCAGCCTGCTTTAAGCTAACATCTGTCTTCATTATACTGAAAACTAGCTATAGAGAAAAGGGTTGATTAATGTATTACAATGACTGTAAAGTATTACCAAGAATTTTATGTGATAACTCCACTGACATTCCTCTTTCATCCTTGAAGCCACCAACCAAGGTTAATTCAAGCCTGAAAATAAATTTTTTAAAAACATATACATTATGTAAATACAATCTCTCTCTCAACCAATCAGGAAGCAGCTTTAAGCTATAATCTGCTAGGATTTAGAACAAAATTCTTATGGTTCATTTTCAAGACTGTATAAATTGGAACTATTTTCGTAAGTGTAGGAATAAATCAAATGTGCTAAAAACAACTTCTATGAGGAAAAATATTGATATGAGTGTCAACATGTTTTGATCCTGATCAGATCTGAATCAAAACTACTGTAAACAAAAGCTCCTACAGGAGCCTTCTGCTTAAACTCTTCTGTCCATAAAACTTCAAATGGACAATCCCAGTTTCCATTTAGTCTAGTCCATATCTGACTTTCAAGTGTTGTTTTTGTCAATGTTTTGCATTATGACAAACAGTGAAGACCCAGATCAGAGGGCTCCGTAAGGAACCCTCTGATCTGGGTATTCACTCTTTGCATAGGACAAGTGCACTTTTCCCATGTGTTATGTTTGGAAAAGACGCCTATATGCGGGACTAGGGTTCAAAGGGTTAATCAAACTGCCTTAAACAAGAGTGAATATGGATGGTTTTCACTATTTGCTATGGAAGCAAAATATGAAAAGGTCAACAGGAGAGTTATAAAGAGAATGACTTGCGAATATACAGTGGAGAATCTGTTATTCTTTCCCGTTTAAACGCAAACGTACGCAAACGCATAGCACTAAAACGTAGAAAAGAACAACTTTTGGACAATTCTGATAATTCTTGTTTATCTTGGTGGCAAACAGTTTGGAGCCTGATCAGACACCGGGTTACCTGGCGTCTGATCTGGCTCCAAACTGTTTGCAGTGCAAATAATAGTTTTAGCGTAAACGCGTTTATTGGGAAAGAATAACAGATTCTCCACTGTACATACCTGCCCCATTGTTTGCCCCCAGTGAGTCCCATGACAGAGTCAATCATACTCCGTGTAGCATTCTCTACATTGGACCCATCATAGTGAGCCAATCCTACCACATGAGAGGCTGGAAAAACAATAATGAATGTTATAGGGACTGAAAACAAAATACATGTAGCGTATGTGCAAGAATAAAAGAAAATGTTCAATTGTAACATGTTTTAAAGAAATTTAATCTGCATAAAAATTTCCAATGGAATATTGAAGCCTTTTGAAAATAGTATACATGAAATTCTAATTTATTCTATCTCCCCCTCAATATTCATTGATAGTAAAACTGCCTAATATCAGAATCTACCATCTTGACTATTAATTGGCTGATACAATGAAACAAAAATCCAAGGAATCTATTAATGAAAACAGACATATCCTACAAGAAAACAATGCAGACCCTGATCAAATAGCTCCTGAAAGATCTGTATGATCTTCGTTTTCAATATTTCAACAAATGTCAATATATACTACATTGTATTAGCATGACAAGAGCTGCATGCGGCCCTAAATCGCTCACCTGGTACCCATGTTTACGGTCATGGTAATGGACCAGTAATGATAAAATTCCACTATACGCCATCACCGGTAAATTAACCCCCACCCACAGGCAGCCATGTTGTTTGAACTAGGAAGATTCTTTGAAGAAAACTGGCAAAGGGTCACCCATCATTACTTTTTTAAAAAATATTCTTAAATCAGACTAATAGTTTCAGAGAAAAAGATTTTTGAAAAATTTATACAGAGATATAAGGACAACTTTTTATTTTCAATTTGGACAAGCCGTGAGTTTCACAGAAGAAGATTTTAAAGTTTTAACTATACAGTATCATAAGGAAAACATGCCCCACCCACTGGCAGCCATGTTTTTTAATATATCAAAATTATTTTTAAAAATCTGGTAGAGGGTCACCCATGAATCATTTGTGTAAAATTATTTTCAATTTGGTCAAGCAGTTTCACAGAAGAAGATTTTTAAAGTTTTAACTATACAGTATATCATAAGGAAAACGTGCCCCACCGAATGGCGGCCATGTTTTTTAAGATATCAAAATTATTTTTAGAAATCTAGTAGAGAGTCACCAATGGATCATTTGTGTACAATTATTTTCAATTTGGACCAGTAGTTTCCCAGAAGAAGATTTTTAAAGTTTTTACTATACAGTATCAAAAGGAAAACGTGCCCATTCCAATGGCGGCCATGTTTTTTAAGATATCAAAATTATTTTAAGAAATCTGGTAGAGGGTCACCCATGGATCATTTGTGTACAATTATTTTCAATTTGGAACAGCAGTTTCACAGAAGAAGATTTTGAAAGTTTTTACTATACAGTATCATAAGGAAAACGTGCTCCACCCACTGGCGGCCATGTTTTTTAAGATATCAAAATTATTTTAATAAATCTGGTAGAGGGTCACCCATTGATCATTTGCGTGAAATTATTTTCAAATTGGATCAGCGGTTTCACACGAGATTTTTTTTTAAAGTTTTCACTATATAGCCATATAAGGATAATCTGCCCCACCCACTGGCGGCCATGTTTTTTAAGATAGGAACATTATTTTAAGAAATCTTATAGAGGGTCACCAATGGCACATTTGGGTAAAATTATTTTCAATTCAGATAAGTAGTTTTTGACAAGAAGATTTTTAAAGTTTTTTCAATTGGTTGCCATGGCAACCACAATTTCAATTGGATGACCTATATTTCAATAAATCTTAGAGAGTACCCTACAAGGAACAATCCTATGAAGTTTTAATGAAATTGACCCAGTAGTTTCCAAGAAGAAGATCTTTAAAGAAAAAGTTGACGACACACGGCGGACGACGACGGACACAGGACGATCACAATAGCTCACCTTGGCACTTCGTGCCAGGTGAGCTAAAAAGGGTTAAGAAGAGGATTCATGGGTATAATTAAATCTTTGGTTTGAACTTGTTTACTTTTTCTCTAATAGTATTAGGATTAATTTAGGATTAAAATGAAAGCCATAATGGGAAGTTGTATTTTTTAACAAAAAGGTTGACTGTTTAATGCATTACTGTGTAACATATCTTTTATGAGGAACATGTCAAGATCTGAAGATGCCTTTCTATGAGATTTGAAAAAGTTGACAGAGCCATTGCAATATGGACAGTTTTAGAATATAGTATAGTAGAACCTCTGTCCATTAGATTGTGTTAACTGTTTGGTGTTTAACCCTTTTGCATTTAGATTCAGCGACTTTTAGCGGTAGTTTCAATACAAACAGTCATAAACATATACCATGAGAATTATTTGTCTATATCCTAGCAGATGGTACTTTAAAGCAGGCTGAAAGTAAAGTAGAATGTGCCTTCTGCTTTACGTTTAACCTTCTTTAAGTAGTCACCTATCTTCAATGCTAGAAACAGATTATGGGGTAAAGGGCTAAGACAGGTGATTGCATAAAGCAAGGTAACAGCAAAACAGAAAGCTCCTTTAGGAGCTTTCTGTGTTACTGTCAGCTTGCTTTATACTGTCAACTGTATTTTATACAAGCAATTTGGTGGTCATAATAGAGAGGTTTTACCATATACCATACCTGTATGTCTTAGGATAACTATGTGACAGGTGGTGGCATCATCTGTTCCAAGAACTTGAATATTTTCTGTGGAAATGAAAGAATAATGAAATATATAGCCGTGTAAACCTTCATTACAACCACTCTAATAAAATATTGTTGTCTATGTTTACTTTATTCAGCACTAGGCAGGGGTAGAAAATTTCACTCATTCACTCATCTTGCAAGTTTCTTCTCTTCTTTGTCTAATGTGCAGGACAAGTGTTTTTTTTCAACTTAACTCTTTCCTCCCTGAATGGACAAAAATGGACAATCCCAGATTCCATTTTAGTCTAGTCCATTTCTGACTTTTAAGAGTTGTTTTTGTCAATGTTAAGCATTATGACAAACAGTGAAAACCCAGATCAGAGGGCTCCTTAAGGAGCCCTCTGATCTGGGTGTTCACTGTTTGCATAGGACAATTGCACTTTTCACATGTATACTGTTTGAAAAGGACGCCTATATGCGGGACTAGGGTTCAAAGGGTTAACCTATTATCCCATAAATACGCCTTTTTACGCCTTAATTAATTCCTCTACTGAATAACATAGTTCCAAGTTATACTGTCACAAATAAATATCATAAGAAATATTTTCTATATTTTAGCAGACAATAGCTTAAAGCAGGCTAAAAGTAAAGCAGAATGAGCCTTAAGGCACATTCTGCTTTATATTCAATCTGCTTTAAGTGGACACCTGTCTTCAATGTGAGAAATAGGCTATAGGGTAATGGGTTAATTGTCTTTTATGCAGGACCAGTGACAAATTTCAGAATGTTCTACCCCTGCTGGGGACAGACTTCTGTGCTTTATGCAAAAGGTATACCATATTAAAATTACACACAGTGCATACCCTGATCAGAGAGCTCCTGTGGGTCGTAATGCTTTCACATACAAAACAGGTACAGTGGAGAATCTGTTATTCTTTCCCGTTTAAACGCAAACGTACGCAAACGCAAAACACTAAAACGTAGAAAAGAACAACTTTTTGACATTCTGATAATTCATATTTATCTTGGTGGCAAACAGTTTGGAGCCTGATCAGACGCCAGGTTACCCGGCGTCTGATCTGGCTCCAAACTGTTTGCACTGCAAATTATAGTTTTAGCGTAAACGCATTTATTGGGAAAGAATAACAGATTCTCCACTGTAAGCAAGCGTGTGCATCCACAAACATTATAGGTTTCATGTTTGCTCAAATTATTTTATACACAAAAGGATCATGTATATTCAAGACTCACTGCATATATACCACCATGTGGTTTTGCATAAAACTTTTGAGCTTCACCCCTTGCATAAAGAGCTTTTATAGCAATCATATTTTATGGTAGCAATCAAAGAGAAATGGATTTCAAACCAACTTAAAATGTCCAAATTACAGTCAATCTTGTACTAAGCAACCACTGCAAGGGGATATAGGATAGAATTTACTTTGCCGGTCCCCATGCTCATCCTTACCAACATGTTGCCATACAAGAGTACAGTAAAACCTCGCTATTACGACCACTAAAACCAAGACTAATTGATTGAATAATAGACAGGTGACAGCTAAAAGCAAGGTGACAGTGACACCAAAAGCTCCTAAAGGAGCTTTCTGTATCACTGTCACCTTGCTTTAAGCGGTCACCTATCGTAAACACACTAATAGTTACCACAATTAAGTGGTCATAATAGATAGGTTTTATTGTATATATATAAAACACCCAACCATTTTGTCTTTCTTTTCAAAGCGAAAAAGGTACACAGAGTCAGATTTTGAAGTAAAAATCCCGTTATTTTCAAAAATAGCCTATTTCTCACGGGGTTCTATTTAAACAGTAAAATGTCCTTATTTCCCAGACTTTTTGGGGACCGGCAAAGTAAAGGTGTTCCGGGATATATTATCTTGAATTCTATAAAGTGGTTGTAATAATGGGATTGTATTGTAAAACCTTACCATCATCTGGACCCACTGCACCCATCTCCCTCTGACCAATGTACAATAAGCCATGGGGTGGTACTGCCTTCACTGGTTTGGAGCAGAGAACCAACGCAGACTCCTGAAAAAAGATATTTCAAGGAGTAAGAGGAATATTGAATAAAATGTGAAGAAAGTATCCTTTGAGAAGTATGCAGCTAAAAGGCAAATTAAAACGGTGTGATTTTGTAGTCTATATATTGAGTGGTTAGGTATTGGGTATTACCCCATAGCCTGTTTCTTGTTTTGAAGACAGTTGTCCACTTAAAGCAGGTTGAAAATAAAGCAGAATGTGCCTTAAGGCACATTCTGCTTTACTTTCAGCCTGCTTTAAACTATCATCTGTTAGAATATAGATAATATTTCTTATAATGCAAATTCATTACTTTTTAAATTGGAACTATGTTCATCAGTGGAGGCATAAATTAAATGCGCTCAAAGACGCTTCTATGGGGGAAAGGGTTAAAAATGTCCCCATGGCAATGGCATATCGAGATTGGATTTTGGTCCTAAATGTCTCATCTGAAAGACAGAAGGAACTTGAGAAGCTTCAAAGCAAGTAATGCAGAAAGTTCATGCAATATTTTTACCCTACATTAAGCAGTTACATGTTTTCGAAGAACTCCATGCTTCTTCATTAAACAGCTACTGAATACATGTTTCGCTATAGTATATGATTAACTCTGCATTTACAAAAAGATTTATAGACTTAATACAATATTTCACAGCATGTAATTACAATCAAAATCAGTTCTCCTTCAACCTTTAAACTGCTGACTTTGCAAAATTTAATGGACTTTCCATTTTCTTCTTAAAAACTAGCTATTGTTTTACAATACTGGCGCTTGAAGGGTTTGTCCTTAAATATCAAAACTTATGGCAAACAGTACAGACCCTGATCAGAAACTTTGATCTGCACCAATCCTACACTGTTTGAAAATAATGATACTTGTTAAGTTATGATCAGTACTCTGTAAGGGTTAAGAAAGGAGCAATGCGGTGCTACATGTCTATTGCTGATGAGATTGAACGAGGCAAATGTTAATTTAACCCCTTCACTGCCTTATAATAGCCTGGACGACAATAGTTATTTGCAAACAGCTTGGATCCTGATCAGACGCCGCATAATGCAGCGTCTGATCAGGATCCGAATTGTTTAAAACTCGTATAAGTCAAAATACCTAAAATTTAAATGTGAGAAATTAAAGCAGAAATTTGATGATGTTATTGCAGTGAAGGGGTTAAGCTAATTAGAGAATTAAGCTTCAAATTGCACTGTCTTAACCTGGTTAAATGAGATCAAAAAACTTTTCTGGTAAAAATTCCATTAAAATTTGGGAAAACACACACTAAACTGTGATTTAATGTGATCCCTGGTTTCTACTGAAAAGTGCAGTTCCTGAATTTGGGATAAGCGTTTAACATTTTTTTTTTGCTTGCATATGTTTTGTTGAAGCTCAATTATATGTTTTCTGATTTGATACAATGCTATGAATCCTTTAAATTTCAGGAAATGTGAAAATCATCTATCAAAATCAAGAGGTATTTACAGTAAAACTAGCAGTATATCTTACCCATTACAATTTTAATATTAAACAAGCACCTTAGAGCTGATATCCCCTGCCGCAGCGATTGTCCAGAAGAAAGTGGCAAACTTTATTGTGGGAGGAAGGGGCAAATGGTGATCACCTGTCTTTAAAGATCAACATTCAAAAGCTTTTTACAAAGTTTAATAAAATCCATTCAATTTTGTACATTTTAAAGCCTAAACTATACAAAAAATAAAGCCGTTTGTAGCATTATAAATCTAAGTATGACAGGGGCAGGTAACTCTTGATTCAAATTCAACAGTAATTAAACACTTTCAAGAACTTATAATTGTGTAAACACATTTTCAACTCATCAAGGGCAGAGTATTCTTGACTAATTTGCACATTTTCGATAATAATTGAACTCATTCTATAAATAATAGCCATATATGATTTAATTTTTTTCTTCAAAATCCATTCACATTTGTACACAATAGCATGTAAACAATAAAGCCATGTTGAGCATTACTAAGTACATAAAGGGCAGATAACTCTTGCCACAAAGTATCCTATTTTGACAATAATTGCTACCCTTATATTTATATACATCATGTGTAAGTTAAATAAAAATCCATTAAAGACTGTAGTTTCTAGATGGTAAAAACTGTTAAATATGGGTTTTTTTTACTCATCAAGGGCAGATAACTGTTGACTAGTTTCTCCGTTTTCAAAAATGATAACAATTATTTGAAAACTAATAGCCATACATAGTTTAAGAATTTGTTTTATCAAAATTCATGCATATTTATAGATACTAGGATGTAAACAATTTTAAAATAAAGCATTTTCTATCATTTCAAAGTACATCAAGGGCAGATAACTATTGCCACAAGTATCCTTTTTTGACAATAATTGCACACCTTCAAGAACTTTTACTGATAGACATCGTGTGCAAGTATCATTTAAATCCATTCATAATTGTAGTTGCCAGAGAGTAAAAACAGTTAAATATGGGTTTTTTTCTTATCAAGGGCAGATAACTCATGACTTATTTCTCCGTTTTCAACAATAATCAAATTCATTTGAAAACTAATAGCCATACATAATTCAAGAAAGTTTTTTCAAAAATCCATGCATATTTATAGGCTCTAGTATGTAAACAATACCAAAATAAAGCATTTTCTAGCATTTCTAAGTACATCAAGGGCAGATAACTCTTGTCAGAAGTATCCTTTTTTTACAATAATTGCACACCTGCAAGAACTTGTACTTATAGACAATGTGTGCAAGTATAAACAAAATATGTTGAATACTGTAGTTGCTAGAGTGTAAAAACTGTTAAATATGGCATTTTTAACACAAAAAGGGCAGATAACTCATAAATTCCTAAAATTTTCTGAAAAAAATTTGATTTCCCACGGTGCTCCTATGATGACAAATAAGTATACCAAGTTTAATCCAAATCTGTTTATAGGTTTCGGAGATACAGTTGCGGACGGAAAACGTGACGGACGCACGGACGGCATTTTTAACACAAAAAGGGCAGATAACTCATAAATTCCTAAAAGTTTCTGAAAAAAATTTGATTTCCCACGGTGCTCCTATGATGACAAATAAGTATACCAAGTTTAATCCAAATCTGTTCATAGGTTTCGGAGATACAGTTGCGGACGGAAAACGCACACACGCACGCACACACGCACGCACGCACACACGCACGCACACACGCACGCACGCACACACGCACGCACGCACGCACGCACGCACGCACAGACAGCCGGACGGACAGACCTAAAACAGTATCCCTCTGCCTTTCGGCAGGGGATAATTAGTCGATACTAGAATATTCGAAATTCCTTTAGTTGGAACATATCCATATTTCAAAGTTAAAAAGTGGCTTAGCCATGTTTTAACTTTGAAATATGGTTAAGTTTGACTTGAGAGAGATGATTTTGCAAATTATCCATGACTGGTAATCTTTGTGTTGATTTTGTGTCACATAAAGTCTTGTCATATTAACCCTTTACCTGATAGCCTATTTCTAGTATTGAAGATATGTGACTACTTAAAGCAGGTTGAAAGTAAAGCAGAATGCGCCTTAAGGCGCATTCTGTTTTACTTTCAGCCTGCTTTAAGCTATTATGTGCTAGAACATAGAAAATATTCCCTATAATATATCTTCATGACTGAATAAATTGGAACTATTTTCTTTAGCGGAGGAATAAATCATATTCGCTAAAAGGCGCTTACATGAGGGAAAGGGTTAATTTAGGCATTTTACTGACTCTACTCTTTTTGTAATTATATAACTTTTAAAATCTGTATCAATCCTTTCATAGATTGGATATGTCCATAAAAAGATTTTTAACTACATAATAATGTATCACTGCAGTATAATTCTGTAATCAGTAAAAAATAATTAACCCAATAAATACTCCTTTTAACGCCTTTAATATTTTTCTCCTCTGAAGAAAATAGTTCTAATTTATACAGTTATGAGTATATATCATAAGAAAAAAATCTATTTTCTAGAAGATGGTAGCTTAAAGCAGGTTGAAAGTAAAGCAGAATGTGCCTTAAGGCACATTCTGCTTTACTTTCAACCTGCTTTAAGTGCTCACCTATCTTCAATACTAAACACAGGCTATGGGGTAATGGGTTAATATCCAAGACAAATGTTTGTCATACTTACTAAACCCTCCTTTTCCCTTTACTCCATAGCCTGTTTCTAAATATTGAAGATATAAGTGACCACTTAACCCATTACCCAATAGTCTGTTTCTAGTTTTGAATACAGGTGACATCTTAAAGCAGGTTGAGAGTAAAGCAGAATACGCCTTAAGCCACATTCTACTTTTTCAGCCTGCTTTAATCTATACAACCTGCTAGAATATATAAAAAAAATTCTTATGATACATAGTCATGACTGCAAAAAATGGATCTACTTTCTTCTGTGGAGGAATAAACTACAAGCGTTAAAAGGCGTATACTATTTATGGGTTAATGGGTTAAAGCAGGTCAAAGTAAAGCAAAATGCACCTTAAGGCGCATTCTGCTTTACTTTCAGCCTGCTTTAAGCTATCATCTGCTAGATTAAAGAAACCGTTTCTAAGATGATACATATTCATGACTGTATAAATTGGAACTATTTTCTTCAGTGGAGGAGTGAATGGTTCAATGCCAAATGTGTATCTTTAATGGAGTAAAGGGTTACACACCTGAATATTTATCCTACTGAATATTCACATCACAAATATTATAGGGACTGAGACTACCCACTGTGAACATCTATGACTTTGTACAGTATAATTATTAGATTTGGCTATCAAAATAAGATTTTTCCCCAAGGAAAAGATGCAGACAGTTCCCATAAGAAGACAGTGCAAACCCTGATCAGTCAGCTCCTTTATAGAAGATGTCCTTTCTTAATTTGAAATAAAAATAATAAATTTACATTAAAAGCCAAAGTTTTATATCAGCATTAAATGCTTGAAATAAATCTGTTGGTGATAACCCGTTTCACCATAAAAATACCTTTATCCACATAATTTTATTCCTCAACGAAAGATATAAAAATAGATTTTTTGCACTACTTACATTAGTTGTGAAAGTATCCCAGGATAAAAGCATACAAAAACTAAACATATTTTAAACATTCCACTATGTACTTCTTCAAGACATTTTTTTTTTTTAGTTACAATGGCAACATATATTGAAGTGAACATGAGTGAACTATAAGGTTATTAATTTCCCTTACAATCACAACTCCCTCCCAACAACACACAAAATCTTTGTCTCCCATTGGCACCATATACAACTATGTTCTTTATCCTAGCAGATGGTAGCTTAAAGCAGGTTAAAAGTAAAGCAGAAAGTACCTTAAGATGAGTTTTGCTTAAATTTCAACCTGCTTTAAGTGGTAATTCTACTTTTAAGCTAGAAATGGGTATTAGGGTGATGGGTTAATTAATCAGTCTGCATCTGAAAGCAATATTCTGGCTAAAATTCTAATTCTCAGTAATGTTCACCTTTACCTTGACCTTGACAAAAATGTTAATCATCAGTATAAATTTGACTGAGCCCTCGGCATGCTGTGCTGCTCATGGTGAGTGTGATACAGTGGAGAAAACTGTTACAATTCTTTCCAGTTTAAATGCAAACGAAATGAATGGGTAGCACACTAAAAGGTACACAATGACAACATTTTGACATTTCTTATGATCGATTCTATATAATCTGAGTGGCAAACAATTTGGAGCCAGATCAGACGCCAGGTAACCCGGTGTCTGATCTGGCTCCAAACTTTTTGCAATGGAAATAATCATAAGATTTAGCGTAAATGCGTTTATCTGGAAAGATTAGCGTATTCCCCGCTGTACTGCCAAATGTGCTCAATCAGGAACACTCAGACTGATGCAGGGTGATAAACAATTTGGAACCAGATAAATACCTCTGGATCCAAAATAGTTGGCAACAAATAAAGCGACTACTTAAAGCAGGCTGTAAGTTAAGCAGAATGCGCCTTAGGGCGCATTCTGCTTTACTTTCAGCTTGCTTTAAGCTACCATGAGCTTGGAAAAAATCCGGAGATTTAGGAAAAATCCGGAGAAATGGCAGCCATGTTGTATGCTAAAGGTTAATAAGAGGATCTTTAACAATTTGCTTATCTATAAGGACACAATCATGTCTGTATATGAAATTTCAAGCTTAATTAACCTTTTGCATGCTGGGTAATTTTTTTCTGTCTGCAAAAATTGCTGTTTGCTATTGTTCTAAAAATATATTTTTTTGTAAATTTCTTTTCAAAACAGGGTTAGAGGGTCAAACAGTTTGGATCCTGATGAGATGCCGCGTTGCGCGGCGTCTCATCTGGATCCAAACTGTTTGCAAAGGTAATCAATGTGGGGCTTATAATGCTATTAGCATATTATACAGCATGTCTGTATATGAAATTTCAAGCTTAACTATTAACATAAAAGGAAACACTATAAACAAAGATAACAATACCCTCAACACTCAAGAGAGGGCTCAGTAAATATTGACAATATATTTGACAATTATTACTGTATGCTATTTCAGCTTAATACATACTTAACACATTCTCCCCAAACCACAAGTACATTAATCATGCACCTCTTTAACCCATTACCCAATAACATGTTTCTAATTTTAACAAGAGCCGTATCCGGCCCTAAATCGCTCACCTGGAACAGTAGATGTAAATGTAAAATATCTTGGAAAGCTGAGCAGAATCTGATGCCAAAATTCTAAGCTCAGGGTACTGTAGTGTATGACAATAATTTTTTTGAAGGATTCATTGAAAGAATCTATTTTTAGCTCCTGTGACCTAGATATGCAACGGACTGGAACAATTTGAACAATATTGGTAAAGGTTCTCTTAAAGTGACACCATGCCAAATATCAAAGCTCTCATGGCCATATTAGTTTCAGAGAAGAAGCTGTCTGAAGATTTCACTATATATATAACTCTATAAATAAATTTGTGACCCCCTGGGGCAGTGTCATTTTTTACCCAGGGACATAATTTGAACAATCTTGATAGAAGACCTGCAGTTGATAGTTTGTGTCAAATAGCTAAGCTCAGGGTAATGTGGCTTCATTATGATGCAGACAAGAAGATTTTAGTTTTAATTGAAAAAAATCTATTTTTAGCTCCTGTGACCTAGATATGCAATGGACCCGGTCAGTGTGAACAATATTGGTAAAGGTCCTCTAGAAGTGTCACCATGCCAAATATCAAAGCTCTGGCCATATTAGTTTCAGAGAAGAAGATGTTTGAAGATTTCACTATATAACTCTATGTAAATTTGTGACCCCTTGTGCGAGGTCATTTTTGACCCAAGGGACATAATTTGAACAACTTTGATAGAGGACCTGTAGATGATGCTTTGAGCAAAATATCTAAGCTCAGGGTACTGTGGTTTCAGACAAGAAGATTTTTTAAGTTTTTATTGAAACGATCTATTTTTAGCTCCTGTGACCTAGATATGCAACAGATCGGAAATTTTTGAACAACTTTCAAAGAGGACCATTTAAGGATCATTCCTGCCAGGTTTGGTAAAAATCCTTACAGTAGTTTAGAAGGAGATGTCGTTTAAAGAAATTGTTGACGACGAACGAATGAACGGACGGACGACGACGGACGACGGACACAGCACGATCAAAATAGCTCACCTTGGCACTTTGTGCCAGGTGAGCTTAAAACAGGTGACCACTTAAAGCAGGTTAAAAATTGAGTAAAATGTAATCTTAACCCCTTTACCCCATAGCCTGTTTCTAGTATTAAGATAGGTGACCACTTAAAGCAGATTGAAAGTAGTTTAGCATAATGCACCTAATAAGACACATTCTGCTTTACTTTCAGCCTGCTTTAAGTTTTAATCTGCTAGAATATAGAAAAATATTTCTTATGATACATATACATCACTGTATATAAGAACTATTTTCTTTAAGTGGAAGAATAAATTAAAGGTTTAAAATGGCATATTTATTGGGGGAATAAATTAAGGGGCATTCTGCTTTGCTCTCAGTCTGCTTTAAGCTATCATCTGCTTGGATATAGAAATTTGGGAAATTATTCTTAATATTCATGACTGTATTAATATGATATGTGGAAATATGTTCTTTAGTGGAGGAATAAATTAAAACAGGTTGAAAGTAAAGCATAATGCTACTTAACTCTTTCCTCCCTGAAACTTTAAATGGACAATTCCAGTTTCCATGTTTATCTAGTCCATTTCTGACTTTTAAGGGTTGTTTTGTCAATGTTTGGCATTATGACAAACAGTGAAGACCCTGATCAGAGGGCTCCTTTCGGAGCCCTCTGATCTGGGTCTTCACTGTTTGCACAGGGCAAGTGTACTGTTCACATGTACACTGTTTGAAAAGGACGCCAATATGCGGGATTAGGGTTCAAAAGGTTAAATTAAGAGCATCCTGCATTATTTTCAACCTACTGTAATATTTATTGTCTGGAAAGATACTGAAATTCCTTATCAAGGTTCTATGTTCAAGCTCTAGACTTTTGCGCACTCAATTACTTTCCATGGTCTGGTAATAATTAGAGGCGTAAAAAGGTGTACAGTGGAGAATCTGTTATTCTTTCCCAATAAACGTGTTTACGCTAAAACTATTATTTGCAGTGAAAACAGTTATGAGCCAGATCAGACGCCGGAAAATGTGAGAATGCAGTGATTTTGAATGTCGTAGTATACAGTACAGTATATACAGTGGAGAATCTGTTATTCTTTCCCAATAAACGCGTTTACGCTAAAACTATTATTTCCAGTGCAAACAGTTTGGAGCCAGATCAGACGCCGGGTTACCCGGCGTCTGATCAGGCTCCAAACTGTTTGCCACCAAGATAAACATTAGAATTATCAGAATTGTCCAAAAGTTGTTCTTTTCTACGTTTTAGTGCTTTGCGTTTGCGTACGTTTGCGTTTAAACGGGAAAGAATAACAGATTCTCCACTGTACCTATCGAGTAATGATTTAATCACAGTTGCAGTTTGTTCACATAATTGATTTGCAGCCGAGACTGACCTACATGTAAAACATACTGTAAAACATCACTTAACTCTCAAAATTAAACATTATTTAAGTTAAGTTGTTTGACAGCTTAATGCAGGACAAAAAGTAATGCAGAAAGCTCATTTAGGAGCTTTCTGCATTACTTTTGTCCTGCATTAAGTATCAAACTGCCTTTAAATGGCACCATACTCCAGGTTTGCGGTTAGTCTTCAAGGAATATTGTACTTTGTCTTTCAAGAGAGATTGTACTAACTCAGATTTATTTGAAAACAATGTAATTGAGATCAGACAGTAATACCCTAGATGTATTGATTGTTGACTGAAAATCTTACAGAACAAAAAGTCTCCCTGAATAATTTATGGATATGTCTAGATAGAGCATTGACTGAGTCAATTTTCAATTCCCGGAATAAAATTTTGACAGCATTACATCAATCATATGCTTTTTAGTCAGCAGTTAAGGGCATCAAAAAATAGTTTTCAACTGAATAAAATGATGTAAGCAATTTTGAAAATGATGTAGCAATTTATTTAAGTGTATCCAATGGCAATATCAAGTGCTTACCTATTTATTTATATGCAAACACATTAAAGGTTTCAGAAGAAAATCACACTCAGTTTCCAAGACCCATTTCTTCATTAACCCTTTGAACCCTAGTCCCGCATATAGGCTTCCTTTTCAAACAGTGTACATGTGAATAGTACACCTGTGCTGTGCAAACAGTGAAGACCCAGATCAGAGGGCTCCGAAAGGAGCCCTCTGATCAGGGTCTTCACTGTTTGTCATAAAGCCAAACATTGACAAAAACAATCCTTAAAAGTCAGAAATGGACTAGACTAAAATGGAAACTGGAATTGTCCATTTAAAGTTTCAGGGGAGGAAAGGGTTACTCTGTTTTATTGCCTGCCAGAATATCAACTGCTTCAAAAATGATGTCTGCTTTCATTTGTTTGTTTGTATTTAATAAAGTTTAGGTATTTTGAGTGAAGAAACCTTGAATTGATTGTCAAACAGTTTGGATCCTAATAAGGTGCTGCATTATAATGCTGCATCTATTCATTATCAGGATCCAAACAGATTGAAAATGTAAGTTTACCAGGGATAGGCAGTGAATGGGTAAAAATTGTCCATCTGGTTATATTGTTCGACAATATTGACCTGACGTTGGTGACCTCTATTAGCATAATTTCACACTTCGTTTCATGTCTAAATATATCTTCGGGACACTTCGTTAAATTTATACGAGAACGCACATGGTACCGAAACCGGTAAACAAAGACAAATAGCATTGACCGGTTATCAAACGTATCGAAAAGCTATTAGCTCAAGTGGTAAGGAAGGCTACTATACATTATCTTTTCGTAAAGGCCAGTGGTTCGAGATCCTTTTTTCTATTTTCCCCATATATAGCGCTTCTGGGGGTTTTTTTTCGTTTTTTTCTATAATTTTCTTTTTTCTCGCTTTCTTTCTTTTTTTATTTTTCTTTATTTTTGCAAACGTCTCAGAAACGTTAAAGATTATTTCTTTAACCTTAGATGATAAAATATAGTTAGACTTCCTATTTGACATGTTGCTGGTTAGGCTGTGTGTGAGAAAACGTATGATGTGGCATAGAATGACACGTGAAAATGAGAAGAACGTGTCATCCGTGCGTTCTATGTGTAAGATACAATTTATTACTTATAAAATATGAAAATACAAATAAAAAAATATTTACCTCATACGGGATTCGAACCCGGAACCTCGCCATTACAAATCATTTGCTCTAACGACTCACCTATGGAAGAACCGTTACGTCAAGTGGTTTCCAATTAGGTATATATAGTGAACCGGCCTTAATCGCAGGTGAGGGTATCGATGATCTGTCGTGATTTAAAACCAAATCTAAACCCAACAGGATGCTTTTTAGTAGATACGATTATACTAGCATAATCGGAAATCGTATTTTATCGCTTAATAATAATTAAGTGGGAGTTTTACTCCACATAAGATCAAAAATGTAACACGATTTACGTAATTTATCGAACATTCCCGACTGTGTACGACACGCTGTCGATTATTGATTTATACTGTGTCATCACTCTTTAATCTATTCATGCATAAAGTTCAACGTCAGGTCAATATTGTCGAACAATACTTTAAAGACATCTCCTGACGACCTTTTGGTCATAACGCCTTGCCAGATTATTTACTGTCAATTTCCTTGCAAAAAGCATGGGTCTTGTGCATATTGAACCATTGAACCGTCTTATGTGAGACCGGACCTTTATATTTGATAGTTTGGTTAGAAATAACAGGGCTGCCATTTCTCCGGATTTTTCCTAAATCTCCGGATTTTTTCCAATACATGGTAGCTTAAAGCAGGCTGAAAGTAAAGCAGAATGCGCCCTAAGGCACATTCTGCTTTACTTACAGCCTGCTTTAAATTACAATAAGTCGCATGTCAACAAAACACAAGAAAAAGGCTATGGGGTAAAGGTACGATTCGTAAAATAGCACTTGAAAAATGCAAATTTGGAAATCTTAGGATTTTTTATGTCAACTTATGGGAGCCCTGAAATAACCATTGAAAATCACTAGAGCATGTGTATAATCTGGGATTGTATTTCACGTGCTTTACAGTTACATTGACACATCCACAAACAATATGCTGGTGGTTCTTCAATGGGCTGAGGAAAAGTTTTTAAACATGCCATAATGTCATCTGCTTTAATATTGTTTGCTGCACTTAAAGTTTAAATTTTTAAATATTTTGTTGAAAACATTAAGACAGGGCTGCCATAAGTTGATAATAAAAATCCTAAGATTTCCAAATTTGCATTTTTCAAATGCGGTTTTACGAACCGTACCTTTACCCCATAGCCTTTTTATTGTTTTGTTGATATCCGACTTCTTAAAGCAGGCTGTAAGTAAAGCAGAATGCGCCTTAGGGCGCATTCTGCTTTACTTTCAGCCTGCTTTAAGCTACCATGTGCTGGGAAAAAATCCAGAGATTTAGGAAAAATCCGGAGAAATGGCAGCCCAGCTGTTAAGAGTACAATGTACATGCAATTACCAGCTAGTAAAGGGTTTTTATTTTAGCAGCCATCAGTCCAAGAAGCCTGTTCTTTCTTACTGGTCAGTTCTCTTAACCCATTACCCCATAGCCTGTTTCTGAGTTTTGAAGATAGGTGACCTGAAATTAATGTGCCTTCTGCTCTACTTTTAAACTGCTTTATGCTGCCATCTGTTAGAATATTGGAAATATTTTTTTATTGTGCATATTCCTGAGTCCTGTCTGAATGAAGTCTTACCATTTTCTTCAGTGGAGGAATAAATTAAAAGCGTAAACGTGCATTCAAAGGACCTGTTTTATGTGATCTAGTATGAGTTAACCTATTACACCCTGTTTCTAGTTTTTAAGACATTGTGACCACTAAAAGCAGGTTGAAAGTAAAGCAGAATGCTTTATTTTTAGCCTGCTTTAAGCTATTTTCTGCTAAAATATAGAAATTATTTCTAATGTTAAATATTCTCAACTGTATAAATTGGAACTAATTTTTTCAGTGGAGGGATAAATTAGAGGCGTAAAAATGCGTTTTAAGGGTTAATGGGTTAATTGTTTTGACTTTTGCCTCTATAATCATTTGGAAGTTATCCGCAAAGAGGGAAAACAATTTATTGTCACATTATTTCCTGTTACTGCACTGAAATCAATAAAGGCACTGGCAGACTATTGATGGGGTAGTTTATTATCATTATAATGTAACCTGACAATATTTTGACATTACAACCGAATTCAACATTTTTATCGCTATAAGAGACTTAACCCAGTACCCCATAGCCTGTTTCTAGTTTTGAAGATAGATGACCACTTAAAGCTGAGGTTGAAAGTAAAGCAGAATGTGCCTTAAGGCACATTCTGCTTTACTTTCAGACTACTTTAAGCTAATATTTGCTAGGATATAGAAAATATTTCTTTGGTATATATTTATGAAGGTATTATTTTGAGCTATATTTTCTAAATCAAAGGCATAAAAAGGCGTATATATGGGGTAATGGGTTAAAGTGACTTTGTAAAAAGTCCTGATCCCAATCAGGTGCTGAATTATGTGGCAACTAATCAGAATCCAAACTGTTGGGCAATTTGAATTCAATATTTGCATGGCTGTAAATTACAGACAACATTTTTTAGCAGACTTTAATTTCTATCATTGCTTTAAATGTTTATGAGCCATTATCATCCTAAACATCCTGTTTTGTTTATAAAGGCCAATCGATTAATCCTTTAACAAGGGTGAGGCCTGTCGGCCTGTCGAGGAGCGTACGGTCTTCCTCTCCACTTCTGGTGATCCTGTGGTTCCAGGTAGAGTCCATCCCCAGAGATGCACAATCACACTTCACAAGGTCAATCCAGGATAGTTTGGGTCTTCCTTGACCTTTTTGTGATTCAATGCTCATGTTTTTGATCTGGTAGATCCAGCTTGCACTTCTTTCTGTGTGTCCAAACCATCTCAGCCTGCCTGTTTGCAGAATGTCTGCAATGGCCTTCAGTTTCAGCTGAGATAGGAGTGTCTCGAAAGGGATGTCATCATCTGGCTTATCCAAGCTGACCCATCTAATCATGGCTCTGTCGTTGCGCTGAAGACGTTGGAGAGTGTTTGCTGAGGCTGCCCATGTCTCTGAACCATAGAGCATCACCCTCACACAGCTTGAGTAAACTCGGCCTCTGGTTTCGATCGGTAGTTGCCTGTTTGTGAGGATGGGTAGGGGCTCCCTAAACTTTTTCCATGCATATTTGCATCATGTAATAGCAGCGAGCTCGCATCCACCTCCGGATGACAAAGTGTCTCCAAGGTAGCAGAAGTCTGAGACAACCTCCAGTGTTTCGTTGTCAACTGTTACCTCCTTTAATGGCCTTCCAATGATTGGCCGAGCTGTTCCCAAACAGCGTGGCCACTTGTAGTGTGGGTCGGGTCTAAGTGGGCCTTTGATACCACTGCACTTTTTGTGGATCCAGCATGAGCAAGTGGTGCAAGAGATGGAGTTCCTGCCTGTTCCAGTGTTTGACAAACTGCACAATTGGATGCTTTCCTGATTTTCTGAGAGAGTCAAGATGTGGTCCAGAGATCATTATTTTGGTCTTTCCCATGTTTACTCGGAGACCCTTTTCCTCCATACCTCTTTTCCATTTGGTTAATCTAGTCATATTTCTATATTTGAAGAATGTTTTACTTTCAACCTGCTTTAAGGAGTAATCTGTCTCCACAACTAGGAACAGGCTAAGTCTTCCGAGGTAACAGGTTTAATCTTTCAGTAATTACAAAAGATTGAATTTCTATTATATAGCGACCTTTGCGGTTGAAAAACTTAATTCTTTCAAATCTCATCAAAATCAAATTGTTGCCTAAAACCATTCAGTGCATTCGAAAATTTCAATTACATGTTTCATCGCAGATACTTGTGGCTTTAATCATAGTGCAAATTGCTTTCTACAAGAATATAACTCTGTCACGAAAACCAGCATTGTCCCCTTATAACTTCTGAAATTGACACTCACTTTCATCCAAGTGAAGATACATGTATACAGTCTGCATGCCACAGTTTGGAAGTTGATAACGTTGGCCCTAGATCTTTACTTCAAAGATCTAGGCAAAGATCTAGGCAACTTTATTTCGGCAATACAGTAAAACCTCTCTATAACGACCACTAAAATAAATGCTAATTAGATGTATAAAAGACAGCTGACAGCTTAAAGCAAGGTGACAGTGAAACAGAAAGCTCCTAAAGGAGCTTTCTGTTTAACTGTCACCTTGCTTTAAGCAGTCACCTGTCATAAACAAAAAATAATTAACATAATTTAGTGGCCGTTATAGACAGGTTCTACTGTATAAGGATTAAAGTGAACCTAAATATGATTAAACTTTCTTCTATAATAAAATATCAATGCAAAAAGCTTCAAAATGATGTTTGAATATTTAATACAACCATTTAACCGGATCACCTCATAGTCTGTCTTATCTACATAGATGGGTATTTTGACACATTTAATATATCCTTCACGGGAGAAAGTAGTTGCATAAGAATAAGAAATTAAAAATAGTTTCTATATTTGAGAAGACAGTAGCTTAAAGCAGACTGAAAGTAAAGCAGAATGTGCCTTTCAACCTGCAATAATTGGTCATCTATCTTCCATTCCAGAAACAGACAATGGGGTGGAGGGTCACGCAGGCTGAAAATGAAGCAGAATATGTTCTTTCAACCTACTTTCAGCTTACCATCTGGAAAGATACTGGAAATGCAATTTGTCAAAAGTCTTAAATCTGTTTCTGGATGGGGCTTACATAATTATGTAAGTTTTGATTAAGTTACCTGCATTGTTCATAATGATTGATAAATCAACAAAGAGTGTTAACACAATATAGGTACCTTAAAGTGTGGGTATCTTTGAAGAAATTCATCGACAGTTTTGGGTGTTGAGCCCATGGGCGTCTCATTCACAATCAGTGGCATCTTGGATTTTTACCTTGAAATAGAAGCAAAGATTAATGCCCATAACTGGAACTCATCATTTAACCCATTACCCTATAGCCTCTTACCTAGTTATGAAGATAGGTGATCTGACTGAACCCATTACCCCCATATTAAATATGCCTTTTTACGCCTTTAATTTATTCCTCCACTGAGGAAAATAGATCCAATTTATACAGTGATGAATAAGTATCACAAGAAATATCTTTTTATATTCTAGCAGATGGAAGCTTAAAGCAGACTGAAAGTAAAACAGAATGTGCCTTAAGGCACATTCTGCTTTACTTTCAACCTGATTTAAGTGGTCATCTGTATCTTCAAAACTAGAAACAGGCTATGGGGTAATGGGTTAAAGCAGGTTCAAAGTTAGGCACATTCTATTTTTCTATCAGCCTATTTTATTGAGCTAGTACCATCTGCTAGGATTTAGAAAATAATATTACGGTTATATATTCTTGACTGTATAAAGTGGAACTATTTCCTTCAATAAAGGAATAAATCAAAAGTCTAAACAGCCTATTTATTTGGAAATGGTTAAAAGAGAATAGCTGAGTGCATGACACATATGTCAGGATATTTAATAAATGCGATTGGAGTCTATCATATTCTAATATGACAAACAGCTAGCCAGTGCATACCCTAATAACAGGACTCCTTTAGAAGCTCTCTGATCAGGATTTACACTGTTTGTCATTTTGAAATAAATTGTTAAAAATCAACCCTAAATAGTAAACAATGGACTTGACTTATTTTGAAATTGGAATTGTCCATTAAAAGTTTCAGGGGGGAATGAGTTAATCAGCAGTTCAAGGATATAACATGGAATTTTCTGAAGATTGATAACTACTTAATGTTGGACAAACCCTGGAAAGCTTCTTTAAGAGTTTTTACATTAGTTTTACCCTACATGAAGCTGCCATTGCTCCTGTGAGGACACCTACATTTTCTTCTCCATTATATTGCTATTTAAGGGGAGTATTTCAAAAACTAAAATCTTTATTTCTGCATTAAACCCTATGGTGTCACTACTCATTAGAATCGTCTCTTGGAGACGATTCTAATGAGTAGTGACCCCATAGGATTTGGTGCTGAAATGAGTGAGAAAATGTTGAATTTGTTCAGTTTAACTCCCTCTTATATGGAGCCCTGTATTTAACGAAAGTTTGTTCCTATTACATAACTGCTAGTATATAATTGAGCAAGCTACCTTTACATGGAAACGTAATTCTACTTCAAAGTAATTAAATAAACAATTAACTTGGCAGAAGTGCCAGTAATGCGAGAAAATATCTCCACTTACAGGCATTATTCAGCTATGATCCATGAACCAGTTCTTAGTTTATTACATCTTCACACGCAATTGTTATCTAAATAAGACAGTATTAACGAGAGCGAGAAGATGTGAGCCATGGGGGATAGTTGTGCTTCTTCCAGTATTAAAGTATAAACACACAAGTTTTATGATACATCTATTCCTGATATATTTAAAATACCCATGTTCTTGGATTTTTTTTTACTTAACCCTTTACTTTATAGCATATTATGTAAGAAATGTTTTCAATAGCTCATTTTGCTTTAAAGGGACTGAAAACAAGAAACTAAAAACAGAAAATAGATCTACTTGAATAAAAGCAAATTTGTGGCATAATTCTAGCATTATAATAATGGCATTAAAGAAATATTATTGGTTTAAAAACATCCTTCAGAAAAATCATGGAATCTTAGAACTTCAAGCTTGTTCTCTTTTTCTTCTCCACCCTAAGATGAACTAGATCTTTGATTTGAACTCTAAGCTTAGTAACATACAATTCAAATACGATAAAAAAGACTGTCAGATAAGAATGCCGCCCTCAGTGGTAGTGTGGGCTAGTGTGATGGCACAATTTCAGGGTATATTATATAAATATTTGATGGCAGTTTGCGTGACATTCAAATTGTCAACCCGAGACACAGCATGCCACCCCGAGGCGTAGCCGAGGGTGACATTCTTGTTTTCGAGGGTTGACAATTTGAATGTCACGCAAACTGACATCCAATATTTATTTTATTACACCGAGCTTATCAACCCTGGCTTTGGAATCGTTTTGTTCCTCTTTTATAAAATGTGTTGTAAATACCAATTTAGCGCGGACATGTACATAACGCGGGAAATGACGTCGCCGTCTTACGACGTCACATTGTTTATAATTATATTACAAGAAACAAAGAAGAACGTTATGATAAGTAAATTGAAGTACCACTCTTTAAAACGTTCCATGTAGTAAATAGCGACAGTCATGTCAATGCTGACAGTACGTTTTCGGACGGAGTAAAAAAGTAATGTCCTTTAGAGTGACGTCACAAAAAGAATATCATAAAGAGTGACAGTATATTTTGAAGACATGCAAAATGTTAACTGTAGGTCTATGCGAATTTAACATTGTAACTCAAAGCGAGGTGTAATAATTTGTTTTGCCTTCTCCACACTGGTGATTTCCTGACTGAACTCAATATTTTCTTTTTGAAATGTGCTTTTTTAACACTAATCTTTTTCCTAAACTAATGTTTATACATGTCTATATAGGCGCCTGGCATGATTTACAAAAACAAATTTGGTTTTAAGCTGAGTAACCTGCCTTAATTATATTAACCCTTTACTCCATTTAAGCCTGTTTCTGGTATTGAAGACAGGTGGCCAGATAGAGCAAGTTGAATAAAGCTAGGCGCATTCTGCGCTACTTTCAGCCTGCTTAATTTCTTCTGATAAATATCCATGACTGCACAAATTGGAACTAGCTGTTTTCTTCAATGGAGAAATAAATTCAAGGCAAAGAAATGTGTATCAAAGGAATATTATTACCCTGGTTAACACAGTTTGATGATAGATCAGAGTTGTAGATAAGCTTAATGTCTTGGAATTGGGTATCACTCCATGGATTTTAAATGAATTGGGTTTTTTGGAAAATTCATTGGGTATTGCATTGACCAAAACCCCATGGTTTCAAATTCGATTGGGTATCCACAGTCTAGAACCCATGATTTGTTATATAACTGGATATCAGTAGGAAAATAAACTTCTAGGATCTCCTATCCTTGTCCTTTCAACAGTGCATTCAGGGTATTGTTGTTAAATTTCAGTGTTTACCTTACATAGTTCTATATGCAACTTTTGTTTACACACGTTCGACTAAAGTAAAAGTTTAAAGTTGATAACCCGATGAAATTAATTTATTATTAAAAAGCAATTGAGTATTTGTTTGGTTTTTACCCATTCACTTTCAAGTAATTGGGTTTCCTTTTGCTTTTGTTGGGTACTGTCACCCATTAGTTTTGAAATAATTGGGTATTTCACCAATTTCAATTGGGTAAGTACTCGGATACTCTGCTTATCTACAACTCTGAATAGATGATTTGCATTTTTGACTATGGTCCTCAGGAAAGGGTTAAGATTCCACAGTATTACACTATGGAAATGTACCATTACAATTTTTAATACAGTAGACTATATATAATAATTAAGGTGTGAATGGAGAGAGTAACTGGGCAGACCAAAATCACTTGATTTGTATCATAAGATACAATTATAATATGTCAACCTACTCTTAGAGTATTTCCTTTCCTATATAAATTCAACCCTTTCACTTCCATGAGACCATCTTTAAGTTTGAACAGTTATCGGCTGATTTTATTTCTTAAAATTAAATTTTAGGTATTTTGACTTAAGATATTTTAAAATGAATTTATGTCACAGATTTTGGATTCTGATTGGACGCTGAGTCACTTAGTGTCTGATCTGAAAAACCTAGCTGTTTCAGCCTGTTTGCAAATACAGTGGAGAAAACGTTATTCTTTCCCGTTTAAACGAAACGAAACGCAAACGCATCACACTAAAACGTAGAAAAGTGCAACTTTTGGACATTTCAGATAATTCATGTTTATCTTGGTGGCAAACAGTTTGGAGCCTGATCAGACGCCGGGTTACCCGGCGTCTGATCAGGCTCCAAACTGTTTGCACTGCAAATAATAGTTTTAGCATAAACGCGTTTATTGGGAAAGAATAACACATTCTCCACTGTAACCACTGTGATTTTGAGTTTGAGGTACTTATAAACATTTTATTGACATTTGCCCCATTCATTTCCATTACAAAAATTGATGTTTAATTTGTAACAATGACTAATGCAATTGTTCGAGGGGGGCGGACTTGTGGATATCTTTCTCAGAGGAGGTGGGGCTTATAGATCTTTTCTCCACAAACTAAGCTTTCGATACGGAAAGAAAACAGTTGGCAGATTTTTTCAAATATGCTTCCTGAGAATGCCTTAAATTCCTATTATAGAAACCATGATTATCGACTAAAATTCTTCTTTATTAATGAGACAAATTTCAAGAAAATTGAAATACCTGATAAACAGCATATATGTCTGCATTTCTTTATGACAAAAATAATCAATATATTCATCCTTAGTTTAAAATGACATGATTTAAAAATGACTTCAAATCGGCATTTTTGTGCCAAACCGTCAATTTGATGATGTTCAATATTTACAAAGGAACTTATTTTGTTGCGCTCCAATGTACACAGCTTTAGTAATGCAGTTATGACTGTTCTTTTCAGGGTACATTTTATTCCTGTTAACAACCTCTATTATGGATTAAACATACATGCATAATATGATACTATTAAAATGTTCATTCAATATTAGAAATTTCAGCAAATATAATGTAAATATAAGAAAATAAACGACATAAAATGATCGGCAAATTATAAACCTTGAATCGATTTCTGGAATTTGCAGATAGTTTTCTGTTGTTTATTTCACTTAAGTGCCAAGGCCGACAACACTCACATTTGCAAACAGTTTGGATCCTAAACAGATGCCGTATAATGCAGCAGCTGATCAGGATCCAAACTGTTTGACACTCATATCAATGTTTTCTAAGTTTAAAATGCATAAAATTTTAAATGTATAAAAAAAAATACATAAAAGCAGACAAAAAATGTAAGTATAAATAAACATGGCAGTGACTGTGTTAGACGGGTACAGTGGAGAATCTGTTATTCTTTCCAAATAAACGCGTTTACGCTAAAACTATTATTTGCACTGCAAACAGTTTGGAGCCAGATCAGACGCCGGGTAACCCGGCGTCTGATCAGGCTCCAAACTGTTTGCCACCAAGATAAACAAGAATTATCAGAATTGTCCAAAAGTTGTTCTTTTCTACGTTATAGTGCTTTGCGTTTGCGTACGTTTTCGTTTAAACAGGAAAGAATAACAGATTCTCCACTGTATTTAATTCCGTCATACTGGCAGTGAAAGGGTTAAACACTTAACCCGTCTCTCATTGTCAAACTCTCACCTCCTAAGGTTAAGCTGTTTTAGTGTCAGTGAAATATTTGAATAATATTGTTAAATAAATTGTCAACAAGTTTAACCCTTAGCCTGCCACTCACGACTATAGCTCCATATGCAAACAGCTTGGATCCGGATGAGACGCAGAGTAACTCGGCGTCTCATCCGGATCCAAGCTGTTTGACACTCGGACAACATTTTCAGCAATTTTGAGCAACTTTGAAGCACTTTGAAACTTGAAGCAGACGAGAAATATAGCAGACGACAATTTATTTGGCGGGCTAAGGGTTAACATTAATTCAGTGTCATACAAAACCCTGGTGGCTGCCAACCAAATAAATCAAACTTAACCCATTTTCGCCCAGTGGATTCTTCCATGTTTTATATTGGATTGGTCCATTTTTTATCAAAGGGATGCCTGTTCAAAATTGTCACTTTCATTTTGTTTTATATTGAAATTCCTATCAGCAAACAGTGTAGGCTCTAATCAGACGCCGCATAATGCACACTGTTTGCCTATGTCCCATATACGGGATCGTGGGCACAAATGGGTTAAGCGTCAGTTTAGAACCCATTCATTGAATAATCATGTCCATCTCTCTAGACAATTGTGACAGCTTTTAAATTTATGATGTAGAACAAAAGTAATGCAGAAAGCTCCTACATTATCAGTGATAATTTTAGAAATCAGATGAATGAGTACTTGGGATGCACATTCTGTTAAACAATGAGTCTTTGAGACAAACATCGAGTCCTTGAGGTGAAAAATTAACCCAATATCAAAACTTATTTCTAGTTTTGAAGACAGGTGACCACTTAAAGCAGGTTGAAAGTAAAGCAGAATGTGCCTTAAGGCACATTCTGCTTTACTTTCAACCTGCTTTTAGCTACTATTTGTTTATGAGTAGTAGGTTAATAAAGGCCAGAAAAGCTATGGGTCCATGGGACTCGCAACTTTTTAAATAATGAGTCCCCGGAAAGTTTAATGAGTATATGACTCGGGATGCACAGGTAAAATTATCACTGCATTATTACTGTATTACATCAGGCTGTAATAATTATCTTAAAGACTACTTATAATAATCATCTTTTGATTGGCTGACAAACACAAGTTTGACTGTTACATACTCACTATACACCCAATGACAGCTGATCAATATTGACAATTAAAAGTGCTCACTGCTGAAATTCTTAACCTGTCTTTTTATGAGTCATATTTCTATACTTGAAGAAATATTGTTACAAGAATTAAACAGTTTAGATCATGATCAGACCCCACATAATGTGAGGCCTGATCAGGTTCCAAACTGTTTGCAAATGTCTTAAATACATTTTACCATGTTAAAAGTGCAAGACAAATAAAATTGAATAAACATTCCAAATATGTCCGTTAAAAGTAAATTGTAACACCCTTACAGGTCGTTATTTTTGGCATGAAATCAATATTATTATTATGTCCTATATGTTGGTATCAAAAAAAGAAATACTTGCAATCAACTCTTTCCTCCTTAAAGCTCCTTCCAATGTCCTAAGCTTAGTTATTTTTACCCTTTACCCCATAGCTCAGCTGTTTCTTAGTTTTGAAAACAAGTTCATGCTTAAAGCAGGTTGAAAATACTGCAAGGCAGAATGCACCTTTGACACATTCTGCCTTTTTACCTACTGTATGATAGGATTTGGAAAATATTTCTGATGGTGTTTAAAATACAGGTGTTGGCTTCACCCAATACCACATATATATAAATACTCATTTTTACACATTTGATTTATTCCTCCACTTAAAAAAATATTTCCAATTTATACAGTCATGGATATGTATTATAAGAAATATTTCTATATTCTAGTAGAAAATAGCTAAAAGCAGGCTGAAAGTAAAGCAGAATGCACCTTAAGGCACATTCTGCTTTACTTTCAACCTGCTTTAAGTACCCACGTACCTAAGTCCTTAAAACTAGAGCTAGGCTATATGGGATAATAGGTTAAAGGAGCTTCCTGCTTTACATTCATCTTGATTAATTAATATTTAAGCAGCCCTACACAAAGTTTACAAAACACTACATGAATGAATGACAAAACAATTTGATATAAATGACATGCACTCTGATAACTTAAAATTTGGATGAGCCATATGTTGTGAGTATTTCAAGTCTTCAGATATAAACTAAAATTTACAACCTGTACTTTTGTGTATTACATTTATGAAAACAGGTATAAAAACTCTCCCTAAATTCTAGGAGCAAGAATAATCTTAGGCCATAATTCCAACACTGAGTTTTCAATAGAATTTCCATTTCAAAACAATGAATGACCAGTATAAAATTATAAATGAAGGATTATCTTCACAAAAAGTATTTCCTTGACAAGCATGATCAATGTTAAAGGGTTACCCTCAGACTTAAGGGTCTACACTGTTTGAAAAGGATTTGTACACTAGATCCTCACATCTTAAAGATGAAGCCTTGGGGATGCTTAATTGTTTATTGATAAAATTCAAGCTATGCAAAACAATACTTCATTTGAAATTGAATGTCACTCAGATTCAGTATTGGCAATAAAGAATTTGTAACTTGTATTTGTAATTTGCATTTGAATTTAATTGTATTTTGTAATCTGGTAACTCATGATATCAATAGAAGCAATTATCATACAGCTAGAGTACACAATTCTTAGAACTAGAGTCTTCAATCTTACAACGCCAATTATAAATTACAGACAATTTTTTATTTAATTCATTCACCCTTAACGTTTAACCCATTACCCCATTAATTCGCCTTTTTACGCCTTTAATTTATTCTTCCAATGAGGAAAATAATTCCATTTTATACATATGAATATGTATGATAAGAACTATTTTCTGTAATCAAGCAGATGGTAGCTTAAAGCAGGCTGAAAGTAAAGCAGGAGGTGCCTTAAGGCACATTCTGTTTTACTTTCAACCTGCTTTAAGTGGTTATCTGTCTTCAAAACTAGAAGCATGCTATGGGGTAATGGGTTAAATAAACAATTCCAGTTTCCAATTCAGTCTTGTCCTTTTTTTAACAGATGTAGGTTGTTTTAACAATTAATTGCATTAATGTTAAACAGTGCATACCCTGATCAGAGAGCTCTTTTAGGAGCAGTTTGCATAGAACTCTTCACTACACTGTTTGTAAAAGACAAGTTATAAAACTCAGGTTGCATAGGGCTTAATGAGTTAACCCATTATATACCCCATAGCCAGACAGTGTTTCTCATTTTGAAGATATTTGTGTCCTCAACTTAAAGCAAGTTGAAAGTAAAGCAGAATGCGCCTTAAGGCGCACTCTGCTTTACTTTCAGCCTGCTTTAAGCTACCATCTGCTTGGAAACAGAAAATATTTCTTATGGTTATATGTTCATGATTGTATAAATTGTACCTATTTTTTACAGTGGAGGAGTAAATTAAAGGCATAAAAAGGTGTATTTATGAGGTAATGGGTTAAAGCGACTGTCAATTGAAGTAGATTGGGAATCTCTATAGACAGGTGACTGCTTAATGCAAGATAGAAATAATGCAGAAAGCAACAATCTGAATGTTAAAGCCAGTACCCATAGGACATTTTTCAAAGTTGAATGGTTATTTAAAGCTCTTAATTGGTAGGCTTACATGTATAACAAAATGGTGACTGTAATCATTGAAAATAGTTTTGATCCTGAGAGAGGCAGCTAGATATAGATTCAAGAATTAAATTTTGAACCCAGCATCTCACTTATTTATTAAATCCAAACCATTTGATTTGACACACTGATCCAATTTTAACAAGAGTTGTCAGAGAGACAACAAAGCTCGCCATTGGCACATTTAGAAACTTAAAAGCACACTTAAGGTCACCGAGGTCAAGCTTTTTGCCTGCATGGAAAGGTCTTGTCAATATACACATGAAAATTAAATATGAAGTTACACCTTAAGGGACATAGGAAATATAAACGTTTTTGGAAACCTAAACACAGATTTTGAATCATTAAACCCTGGATCTAAGTTCAAAGTCACAGGGGTCCAAATTTTTCTGTGCATGGAAAGTTCTAGTCCATATACACACTATGAAAGCAATACCTGAAGGGACATAGAAGTTATAGGCATTTTTCGAAACCTAAACACAGATTTCGAAACCTAAACGCGGGCCCTAAGTCAAGGTCAAGGTCAAAGGGGTCCAAATTGTTCTGTGCATAGAAAGGTCTTGTCCATATACACACACATACCAACTATGAAAGCAATTAATACCTCAAGAGACATAGAAGTTAAAGGCATTTTTCGAAACCTAAACACAGATTTCGAAACCTAAACGCGAACCCTAAGTTCAAGGTCAAGGTCACAGGGGTCCAAATTTTTCTGTGCATGGAAAGGTCTTGTCCATATACACACACATACCAACTATGAAAGAAAAACCTCAAGAGACATAGAAGTTATAGGCATTTTTCGAAACCTAAACGCAGATTTCGAAACCTAAATGCGATCCCTAAGTTCAAGGTCAATGTCACAGGGGTCCAAATTTTTCTGTACATGGAAAGGTCTTGTCCATATACACACTATGAAAGCAATACCTGAAGGGACATAGAAGTTATAGGCATTTTTCGAAACCCAAAACACAGATTTCGAAACCTAAACACGGGCCCTAAGTTCAAGGTCAAGGTCAAAGGGGTCCAAATTTTTCTGTGCATGGGAAGGTCTTGTCCATATACACACACATACCAACTATGAAAGCAATACCTCAAGAGACATAGAAATTATAGGTATTTTTAGAATTCTAAACACAGATTTCGAAACCTAAACACGAACCCTAAGTTCGAGGTCAAGGTCACAGGGGTCCAAATTTTTCTGTGCATGGAAAGGTCTTGTCCATATACACATACATACCAACTATGAAAGCAATACCTGAAGGGACATAGAAGTTATAGGCATTTTTCGAAACCTAAACACAGATTTTGAAACCTAAACGCGGGCCCTAAGTTCAAGGTCAAGGTCACAGGGGTCCAAATTTTTCTGTGAATGGAAAGGTCTTGTCCATATACACACACATACCAAGTATGAAAGCAATACCTCAGCCCGGCTGTACTTTTTCCAAGGTTCAGTGTAAAATTTCCATGGAATATGAATAATTTACGTGGAATTTACATGGAATTCTAAAAGTTCCATGGTTATTCGTAACAATTTCCAAGGTTTTTGTTTAGTCACCAAAATGTCCATGGTTTATGCATGCTAATGAACAAAAAAACCACGTAAATATCATGAAAAAACCTTGGAAACTCTTAAAACCTTGGCAAAAGCTCGGAAAAATTGGACTTTGGCAAAAATAAACACGGAACAATCTCGGAAATAAGAACTTAACCATTTTTTAGCACGGAAAATCCTTGTAAAATAATAACTTAAACAATTTGCACCTCGTAAAAATTGTACTTAGACATTTTCCAGCACGGAAAAACCTTGGAAGTACAACTTAGTGAATTATAAATATAAGTAATATTTGCTACAATTGTAAGTTTCACAAAACAGTGAATATTATACACACCCAGGACACCAGCTCACAACAATCAGAGGTCAGAGATTTAAGTTGTCTGTTTATCTATACTTTAAAATGTGAATGTGGCAAAAATTAAAGACTCCAAACCAGTTCAGACTCCTGACAAAAGATTCATGGTAAGTTACATAACTTACATAAATACAATTTTATCATGATCATAATATATTTTGGATATTTACATGATACAAACAAAAGCATGTGGTACCCCACCCACTAGTAGTTAACTATTCCTCGTATATATATACTTTTCCATGGTATTTTGTCGAAACCACGTAAAATGGTTCTAATATTTCCGTGGTTTTTTCCTAAAAACCACGGAAATAACAGAGTAAATATTTTACAAGGATTCCTCGTAAACTTTTCCGAGGATTTTTTGTTTCCGTGGTTTTTAGGAGAAAACCTTGGAAATTAAATATTTTACAAGGATTCCTCGTAAACTTTTCCGAGGTATTTGTCAAACCATGTAAAAACCAAGGTCTTGTATTTTCTAAGGTTTTCTCGTCTTTTTTCCAAGGTTTTTGTAATATGACCGTCCGAATACTCCGTGGTTTTTTCCATGGTTATTTTTTCATAAAACCTAGGAAAAAGTACAGCCGGGTGAAGGGACATTGAAGTTATAGGCATTTTTCGAAACCTAAACACAAATTTCGAAACCTAAACGCGGGCCCTAAGTTCAAGGTAAAGGTCACAGGGGTCCAAATTTTTCTGTGCATGGAAAGGTCTTGTCCATATACACACATATCAAGTATGAAAGCAATACCTGAAGGGACATAGAAGTTATAGGCATTTTTCGAAACCTAAACACAGATTTCGAAACTTAAAACGCGAAACCTAAGTTCAAGGTCAAGGTCACAAGGGTCCAAATTTTTCTGTCCATGGTAAGGTCTTGTCCATATATACACACATACCAAGTATGAAAGCAATACCTGAAGGGACATTGAAGTTATAGGCATTTTTTGAAACCTAAACACAGATTTCGAAACCTAAACGCGGGCCCTAAGTTCAAGGTCAAGGTCAAAGGGGTCCAAATTTTTCTGTACATGGAAAGGTCTTGTCCATATACACACACATACCAACTATGAAAGCAATACCTGAAGGGACATTGAAGTTATAGGCATTTTTCGAAACCTAAACACAGATTTCGAAACCTATCCGCGGGTCCTAAGTTCAAGGTCAAGGTCAAAGGGGTCCAAATTTTTCTGTACCTGGAAAGGTCTTGTCCATATACACACACATACCAACTATGAAAGCAATACCTGAAGGGACATTGAAGTTATAGGCATTTTTGGAAACCTAAACACAGATTTGGAAACCTAAGCGAGGGCCCTAAGTTCAAGGTCAAGGTCACAGGGGTCCACATTTTTCTGTGCATGGCAAGGTCTTATCCATATACACACACATACCAACTATGAAAGCAATAACTCAAGAGACATAGAAGTTATAGGCATTTTTTGAAACCTAAACACAGATTTCGAAACCTAAACGCGAACCCTAAGTTCAAGGTCAAGGTCACAGGGGTCCAAATTTTTCTGTGCATGGAAAGGTCTTGTCAATATACACACACATACCAAGTATGAAAGAAATACCTGAAGGGACAAAGAAGTTATAGGCATTTTTGGAAACCTAAACTAAGATTTCGAAACCTAAGCGCGGGCCCTAAGTTCAAGGTCAAGGTCACAGGGGTCCAAATGTTTCTGTGCATGGCAAGGTCTTATCCATATACACACACATACTAAGTATGAAAGCAATAACTCAAGAGACATAGAAGTTATAGGCATTTTTCGAAACCTAAACGCATATTTCGAAACCTAAACGCGAACCCTAAGTTCAAGGTCAAGGTCACAGGGGTCCAAATTTTTCTGTGCATGGGAAGGTCTTGTCCATATACACACACATACCAACTATGAAAGCAATACCTGAAGGGACATAGAAGTTATAGGCATTTTTCGAAACCTAAACACAGATTTCGAAACCTAAACGTGGGCCCTAAGTTCAAGGTCAAGGTCACAGGGGTCCAAATTTTGCTGTGCATGGAAAGTTCTTGTCCATATACACACACATACCAACTATGAAAGCAATACCTGAAGGGACATTGAAGTTATAGGCATTTTTCGAAACCTAAACGTGGGCCCTAAGTTCAAGGTCAAGGTCACAGGGGTCCAAATTTTTCTGTGCATGGAAAGGTCTTGTCCATATACACACATATCAAGTATGAAAGCAATACCTGAAGGGACATAGAAGTTATAGGCATTTTTCGAAACCTAAACACAGATTTTGAAACCTAAATGCGGGCCCTATGTTCAAGGTCAAGGTCACAGGGGTCCAAATTTGTCTGTGCATGGTAAGGTCTTGTCCATATATACACACATACCAAGTATGAAAGCAATACCTGAAGGGACATTGAAGTTATAGGCATTTTTCGAAACCTAAACACAGATTTCGAAACCTAAACGCGGGCCCTAAGTTCAAGGTCAAGGTCAAAGGGGTCCAAATTTTTCTGTACCTGGAAAGGTCTTGTCAATATACACACACATACCAACTATGAAAGCAATACCTGAAGGGACATTGAAGTTATAGGCATTATTGGAAACCTAAACACAGATTTTGAAACCTAAGCGCGGGCCCTAAGTTCAAGGTCAAGGTCACAGGGGTCCAAATTTTTCTGTGCATGGCAAGGTCTTATCCATATACACACAATTACCAACTATGAAAGCAATAACTCAAGAGACATAGAAGTTATAGGCATTTTTCGAAACCTAAACACAGATTTCGAAACCTAAACGCGAACCCTAAGTTCAAGGTCAAGGTCAAAGGGGTCCAAATTTTTCTGTGCATGGAAAGGTCTTGTCCATATACACACACATACCAACTATGAAACCAATACCTGAAGGGACGTAGAAGTTATAGGCATTTTTCGAAACCTAAACACAGATTTCGAAACCCTAACGCGGGCCCTAAGTTGAAGGTCAAGGTCACAGGGGTCCAAATTTTTCTGTGCATGGAAAGGTCTTGTCCATATACACACATACCAAGTATGAAAGTAAAACCTGAAGGGACATTGAAGTTATAGGCATTTTTCGAAACCTAAACATAGATTTCGAAACCTAAACGCGGGGCCCTTAGTTCAAGGTCAAGGTCACAGGGGTCCAAATGTTTCTGTACATGGAAAGGTCTTGTCCATTTACACACATATCAAGTATGAAAGCAATACCTGAAGGGACATAGAAGTTATAGGCATTTTTCGAAACCTAAACACAGATTTTGAAACCTAAACGCGGGCCCTAAGTTCAAGGTCAAGGTCACAGGGGTCCAAACTTGTCTGTGCATGGTAAGGTCTTGTCCATATATACACACATACCAAGTATGAAAGCAATACCTGAAGGGACATTGAAGTTATAGGCATTTTTGGAAACCTAAACACAGATTTCGAAACCTAAGCGCGGGCCCTTAGTTCAAGGTCAAGGTCACAGGGGTCCAAATCTTTCTGTACATGGAAAGGTCTTGTCCATATACACACACATACCAAGTATGAAAGCAATATCTGAAGGGATATAGAAGTTATAGGCATTTTTGGAAACCTAAACACAGATTTCGAAACCTAAACGCGGGCCAGGGTCCAAATTTTTCTGTGCATGGAAAGGGCTTGTCCATATACACACACATACCAACTATGAAAGCAATACCTCAAGGGACATAGAAGTTATAGACATTTTCTTAAAATTGTTTACGCCGTTCACGACGACGCCGACGACAACGACAATGACGACTACACCGGGGGTATTGCAATAGCTCGTCATGCGTACTTCGTACACTGGCGAGCTAAAAACGAATTAGAAAACATTTATTTTTTCTAATATTAGAATAGAATCAGACAACAAACTATGTTTCAGATGAGACTATATATATATATAACTTTAAGGGTAAAAAGAGGTGAAATATATTTGGTTATCATAAAGCTGAACAATATTTGTTCATAAATCATTTTATGTCTGACACTGAATATTCCTTAGATTAACTCTTTGCATGCTGGGTAATTTTGTCATCTGCAACACTTGTTATCTGCTAACTTTTCTTTCAATAGAAATTTTAAAATTCATTTTCAAAACAGAGTCAGAGTGTCAAAAAGTTTGGGTCCTGATGAGACGCCGCATTTCATCAGGATCCAAACTGTTTGCAAAGGTAATTGCTGTAGGGCATATCAGCCGCTAGCATGAAAAGAGTTAAATTATAAATCTATGAGTATAATGCAATCTGACTGTAGTTGACATATATATTAATGCATCTTGCATTTCACAGACAGCTCGTAATTTTTCATAAGACAACGTTTAGTACCACTTGCAGAAGCAGCACTTTGAGAGCTTAAATTTAATCAATTTTGTCTACTACTTTTCCTGCATTTAAGTGCGCTGAAATCTTGAAGAAACATTATACCAGGTTACAAAAGTTTACAGAGCTCCAGATGAGGATGTGACATAATAAAACTTCATATTTAGAGCCTTATTATTCTAAACTTGAGCCAGCGGACATGTTCCAGTGATAGCACACTCGACGGCGGTACCTGAGGGGTTGTGAGTTTGATCCCCTTCCGGACAAAGTCCTTCAGATGAGACTTTATAAACCCAGGTCCAATGTATCAGTGCTTTACCCTGGGCATCCAAAATAACCAGAGAACTTTGTTGATAATAAGAGTAGGACATCACTCCCTAGTTTTTCTGTTTCCGCGGAAATTAACAAACCAATCAAAATCAATGCTGCTATGTCAACCTTTTACTACACATTAACCCATTACCTCATAAATATGTCTTTTTACGCCTTTAACTTATTCCTCCTCTGAACAAAATAGTTCCAATTTAGACAGTCATTAATAAGTTTCATAAGAAATATTTTCTATATTCTAGCAGATGGAAGTTTAAAGCAGGCTTGAAGTAGTCATCTATCTTCAAAACTAGATAATGGGTTAAAACTGTCTCAGAGAGACAATTCTAATGAGTATAGTCACAACTTAGCCTTTGCAATGATGAATTGTCAAATGGACTCTTCCTGTTGTCAGATAAAAGACCAGCTCAATTTGACTTGAATGGGTTGTCAAAAACTTGGTTAAAAGTGACATTATGTGACTGGCAAACAATGCAAACCCTGATCAGAGGGCTCTTGAAGGACCCATCTGATCTGGTTCTACACTGTGTTGCAAAGGAATCATATATACTCGGACACATGCAATACATGAAATGATTTGGGTTTGATGGAGAAATAGGGAAACTATTATACAGTGGTAAATACGCTATTCCTACCCACTTTATGCGTTTCTTAAACGTTTCTTACGCGGTTATTATCCGTTTCGTTAAACGCGTTTCCTAGCCGTTTCTTTACGCGTTTCTTTACGCGTTTAAAAGATCCTGGGTGAAAGGGTCATCCCTTAGCCGACTGACCCCTTAGCCGAGACTGCATTGGTATAATCGTTTTTTAACGCGTTTAAACGCGTTTAAATCGTTAGGCGGTAACCGTTCGTTAACCTTCACAATGCGTTTCTTACGCATAGATTAACGCATAAATGGGTAAGAATAGCGTATTTTCCACTGTACATGTTTATTCTAGGGCTCAAGATAATATAAGCATGAATATACTGAACAAGTTTATCCTTTTTTTCTGCACTCAACTCTATAAACTATGACTATGCTAAATATAATTGTCTCTTTGAGACAATATTAATTCCAATGAACTAAACTAAAGTTACACTATATAGGGTTAAATTGGTGCACTTAAAATGGATTTTAATTTTTGGAAATTATAATACTACCCGTATCTTGAGCCCAAGGCCATTCCTCTTAATGATATAATCTGGTCCATTATAAGCCCTAGATGTCATCCCCTGTGCTAATAATGATAATATATAATTTATACTTAGTTATGACACAAATGCTATATTAAAATTCTGAAGATCTAAAAGCATTTTGCGGCTTTGGTAAGTTTTAGTAATTACGAATCTGCCCAATCTAGTTATCAAAACCTTCAAGTTAATAATATCACAAGAGACAGTTACAGACATAATCAATATTGCAGCAATTTTGGGGAGAAAAAATAAAGAAAATATATAGCATATTTTCCTTTAAACTCATAACAGAAATGTCCCCAAGGCTTCTTCATGGCAAATCCTTTATATCAGGCAAGTGTTCAAAGAAACAGCATTATGGCAATTTCTTAACCAATTCCTCCATCTTTAACCCGTTACCCTATGAATATGCTTTTTAATTTTACATCTTTAATTTATTCCTCCACTCAAGAAAATACTTCTGATGCATACAGTTTTGAATATGCATCATAAGGAAAAAAATCTGTACTCTAGAAGATGATATATATATATATATAGCTTTAAACAGGCTAGAAGTAAACCGGAATGAGCCCTGGGGCACATTCTGCTTAATTTATAAAACTTTCAAACTGCTTTATATAGTAGTCACCTATTTTCAAAACTGGAAACATGTTGTGGGGTAATGGGTTAAAAATGAATGAATGAATGAATTACGGGTGTTTTATGGCCCATCAACACAAAAAGGTCATTTAGAGCCGAAGGGTAATGGGTTAAAATACATTTTTAATTTACACTTTCATTTATGCCTCTCGGTCCTTCAGTGACTAAAGAAAAATGTTCCACTTTATAAGTCAAGAATATGTATCATAAGAAATACTGTCTATATATATCCTAGCAGATACAGTAGCTCAAAATACTTAAGGCCATAACTAAGAAGAAGGATGCATTGCACTGAGAAATGTAAGGAGTACAGTGGAGAATCTGTTATTCTTTCCCAATAAACCCGTTTACGCTAAAACTATTATTTGCAGTGCAAACAGTTTGGAGCCAGATCAGACGCCGGGTTACCCGGCGTCTGATAAGGCTCCAAACTGTTTGCCACCAAGATAAACAAGAATTATCAGAATTGTCCAAAAGTTGTTCTTTTCTACGTTTTAGTGCTTAATGTTTGCGTTTAAACGGGAAAGAATAACAGATTCTCCACTGTAGACTTAACCCTTATAAACTGAAATGTCAACCACATCATATACAATTGTCTGCGAAAAACTCAAAATCAGATTTGTATGCTATTTTAACTGAAGAAGTACAATTTGAGTTCCAAACAGTTTAGATCCAGAACAGACATTGTGTTAATATATATGCAGTGTCTGTTCTGGATCCAAACTGTATGCAAGTGATAGCCAAGTCCCACTTTTAAGCATGATATTAATTAAAACCCTTTCTCACATAGAAGCGCCTTTTCGTACATTTAATTTATTCCTCTACAGAAGAAAACAGTTCCAATTTATACAGTCATGCACATGTATCATAAGGAATATTTTCTTTATTCAAGTAGATGGAAGCTTAAAGTAGGCTGAAAGTAAGGCAGAATGTGCCTTAAGGCACATTCTGCTTTACTTTCAACCTGCTTTAAGTAGTCACCTATTTTCAAAACTAGAAACAGGCTATGGGGTAATGGGTTAAAGAGTTATAAGCCATGATATATGCTAGATGTCTGACAAGATCAGAATTGTTTTGCAAATATTAACCATCAACTCTTTAAACTCCTAGTCACTTTTCATCTGCAACAATTGTCATCGGCTAGTCTGTTTTAAAATAAAATCCAATTTTCTTTTCCAAAATAGAGTCAGAGTAGCAAACAGTTTGGATCCTGATGAGACGCCGAGTTACTAGGTGTCTCATCTGGATTCAAACTGTTTGCAAAAGGACAACACTGTTTCTCTGTTTAAGCATGTAAAGAGTTAAGACTGCAATCCATTACTGATAGCATACGAGGGGTGTTCAAATAGTTTTGATACTGGATCAATAACTTCAATATAATGAATGCTAAATGCATGTGTTACAGTGGAGAAAACCTTATTGTTTCCCAATAAACGCATTTACGCTAAAACTATTATTTGCAGTGCAAACAGTTTGGAGCCAGATCAGATGCCGGGTAACCCGGCGTCTGATCAGGCTCCAAACTGTTTGCCACCAAGATAAACATGAATTATCAGAATTGTCAAAAATTTGTACTTTTCTACGTTTTAGTGTTTTGCGTTTGCGTGCGTTTGCGTACGTTTGCGTTTAAACTGGAAAGAATAACAGATTCTCCACTGTAAGACTGCAATCCATTACTGATAGCATACGAGGGGTGTTCAAATAGTTTTGATACTGGATCAATAACTTCAATATAATGAATGCTAAATGCATGTGTTATATATCATTTTAAAGAGCAATTCTTCGCCTACACGATGGTATAATGCACGATAAGATCACATAACTCGATGAGTCACAACATGAACCTAAATGACCCCTACTTGAGGACACTGGAACATAGCACTTTTCAGACATTACTTTTTGACGTAATAACTTCTTAAAGAGTACAAATTCCAGATCTGTTTTGGAAATATATCAGTTTATGTCTAAATTTTAAAGTAAATAATATTTTATTTCTATTGAAAGGGTTAACTGTCTAAAATCTCATTTTTTCAAAATCAACATTTCTTATTTTGCTAATGACGAAACTGTACATGTATTTTCGAGCGCTATGAAAATGTTCTAGATCAGTATATCTACATTTTGATTTTAAAACATGAAACCATTTTTCAATGGCTCCAATTATAGCCTGGTTTAATTATAAAAAAAGAGTTTGTAGTTTCCCTAACTACTTTTATACATAACAGGAGATCATTTTTTATTATATAAATTAATTTCCAGTGCGTGTTTAGAATTAGCTCTATTTTTTATATTTTATGTAATAATAACATTTAAAACTATGCAGTGTTTGCATAATTGTCTAATTGTAATTGACAGAAAATTTCATAAAATTATTCAAAATAATAAAGCCGTAATAATAATTATAGTATCAAATAGTATTTAGAAAATTAACTCAAATATACACAAAAAATATGTCCAGTGTCCTCGAGGAGGGGTCATTTAGAGTCATGTTGAGGCTGATCGAGTAATGAGATCTTATCGTGCATGATATCACTGTGTCGGCAAAGAATGGATCTTTAAAATGATATATCACACATGCATTTTGCACTTATAATAATGAAGTTATTGATCCAGTATCAAATTTTTTTGAACTACCCTCGTATCAGCTGTTTATTATATATCACTGAAATGTCCACAACAGAACCAATCCACCATTACCATAGAGAAAACCTTACACAAACTTCAAGCAGATTCCTATATGCAAGTCTTATATAAGGAAACTCATCAGATAAATTATAGCTCAACCCTTTTGCCTGCTATATACACATCACAACGAATGTCACTAGATTTTGTAAAAACATTTTGGACCCAATTCAGAGACACCACATAAAGCTGCATCTGATCAGGTTAAAACTCATAATCATTAAAAAGGACTTTACTTTCAACCTACTTTAACTTTAACCCTTTGAACCCTAGTCCCGCATATAGGCGTCTTTTTTAAACAGTACGCATGTGAAAAGTGCAATTGTCCTATGCAAACAGTGAATACCCAGATCAGAGGGCTCCGTTAGGAGCCCTCTGATCTGGGTCTTCACTGTTTGTCATAATGCAAAACATTAACAAAAACAACCCTTAAAAGTCAGAAATAGACAAGAATAAAATGGAAACTGGGATTGTCCATTTGAAGTTTTAGGGAGGAACGAGTTAACCTGTCTTCAAAACTAGAACTTAGGCTATGGGGTAAGGGGTTAACAAACTGTTGCTAATAAAGCAATGATAGCATTTGTTTTGCAATTCACTGCTGTGTAAGAATTACTTATATTAATTATACTCAAGCTGAATGTGTCACTTTTATCTTATGACAAACAAAACTAATACATGTACTGCTATTTTAACTCAATGCACTGCATTGCAATTTAAAATTGTTATATACAGTACTTTAATATTTAAACACAGCTCCAAATTTGGGGGAGTGTTTCAAATTTTAAAATCCTTATGTCTCCACAAAAACCTTATGAATTAGCGACCACTCATTAGAATCCTGTCTCAGAGACGATATTAACAAGTGGTCACAAAATAGGTTTGCAGAAATATTTTTAGAACTTTTTGTTAAACCCCTTTTATCTGGAGCATTAACCCTTTACCTGATATCCTATTTCTAGTACTTAAGATAGATGACTACTTAAAGCAGGTTAAAAGTCAGGTTAAAAGTAAAGCAGAATGCGCCTTAGGGCGCATTCTGCTTTACTTTCAGCCTGCTTTAAGCTATCATGTGCTTTAATATAGAAAATATTCCCTGTAATACATATTCATTACCGATTAAATTGGAACTATTTTCTTCAGCGGATGAATAAATCATATCCGCTAAAAGGCGCTTCTATTGGGTAAAGGGTTAATTGCTTTAAATATAAAACATAGTTACAAACCTCTTAAAACAGTTCCTAATCCTTTCTTACTCTAGTCATATGTTTGAAGCCAATATCTAAGATCATTCAATATCCCAAACACCAGTACACATTAAAATAGTTTATGAACTTTTGATGATTCGACCGACCATAGGTACCCAGTGGTGGGCCAATCTACAATGTATATTGATTTACATAATAGACCCAGGTGGAATCAAACCGGCTAAATACCCGAGACAAATATATCTGCATAGCCATGTTTATTGTGTTCCCTATATCAATCGAAATAAGGTTATCAAGGTCTATTCATTTATTTGTGTTGTAAACAGGATTTGATAAAATGTATAATGAAATCTGACCGGGTAAGGAGCCTAAGCACACATTATGCCCATTTAGCTTGTTTAACTCTTTTAACACTCAGAATAACTGCTGTCTGCTTAAATAGTTGTCTGCTATAAATTCCTGAAATTGCTTAAGTCTACATTGTATTTACAGAAACTGAATCGGTGTAACAGTTTTGATTCTGATCAAGCCCAAATGTATCAATTCTTAAAGTGCAAATGCCAATTTTTTCAAAATAGGGGTTTTCAATGTTGAAAGGGTTAAGCCCTTACTATACTTAATTTGAGAATGGACAGTTAAGTTTTCCTTGATTTTTATATATGAGTAATTTATATTGGTTCTGGATCAAAAGCTTTGCATAAAAATATCTAAATGTATGACAAACAGTGAAGACCCTGATCAGAGGGCTCCTCTGATCAGGGTCTGTACACAGTGTTTGGAAAGGATTATTATCCCAGGTCACTTCACTTAAAGGGTTAATTCCATTTATTGATTACCGGTACTTACGAGTGTTTAAACTTTGATAATGGTTCACACTTTAAAGGCAAGACCACAACATTGTCCAAATCACAACAGTTTTGTTCACAACATTTTGCTAGTGTAGCAAAACAAACTTAACCCTTCGTAGTACTGTGCAAAAAACTATATCAATATACACCATCTGCAAACAGTGTAGACCCAGATCAGAGGGCTCCTTTAGGAGCCCTCTGATCAGGGTCTGCACTGTTTGGCATACTTAATCATTTTGGAAATAAATGCCTTGAAAAATAATTATGTTTACTAGCTATCATTGAGAGAATGGTAGATTCCAATTAGACAGTCGGCAGTGAAAGGGGTTAAAATGGCCTGATGGATCAATGATTCACTGCAATCCAATATTAGACCACTGTGAAAGCTTCCAATTAGCAATTGTAGAAGCAAATTGTTTTTAAACTAACTTTTCCATCAACCCGTTCACCATTACAGGCCAGACGACTTATAATAGTCTAGACAAGTTTCAACAGTTTGGATCCCAATAAGAAGCTGTGTATTAATACTCAGCATTCAGCAGCTGATCAGGATCCATTTAGTGGTTACACATAAGTACATGTAATACTATTTCTTTTGTCAACTGCTTTAAAGACTTTGACCCATTACACCATAAATTCCCATTTTACGCCTTTAATTGATTTCTCCATTGAGGAAAAAAAATTCAGTTTATACAGTTAAGAATGTGTATGATCAGACCTATTTGCTTTATTCTAGCAGATGGCATCTTAAAGCAGGCTGGAAGTAAAGCAGAATATATGCGCCTTAAGACGCATTCTGTTTTATTTTCAACCTGTTTTAAGTAGTCACGTATTTTCAAAACAAGATTCAGATTATGGGGTAATGGATTAACAAAGAAAATCTTAAATGTTTTCTCCTAGAGAATAACCTAAAGATTGGCTTCCCACTTTCTCCTAGAGAATAACCTAAAGATTGACTTCCCACTTTCTCCTAGAGAATAACCTAAAGATTGGCTTCCCACTTTCTCCTAGAGAATAACCTAAAGATTGGCTTCCCACTTTCTCCTAGAGAATAACCTAAAGATTGGCTTCCCACTTTCTCCTAGAGAATAACCTAAAGATTGGCTTCCCACTTTCTCCTAGAGAATAACCTAAAGATTGGCTTCCCACTTTCTCCTAGAGAATAACCTAAAGATTGGCTTCCCACTTTCTCCTAGAGAATAACCTAAAGATTGGCTTCCCACTTTCTCCTAGAGAATAACCTAAAGATTGGCTTCCCACTAATCCATCTAAATTTCTGGTATACAATGAATGAAACTTGTATATAGCTAAACAACTATAATTATATTGAAAAAATGTTAATATCTCTAAATACATATGAATGAAATAATAATATTCAAAGGGTCTTAAACCTTTCAACTACTTTCTTCATTAGTTTTATTCTACATTATACTTAGACAGCCATATTTATTTACTCTTTGCACGCTAGCACATAAAAAATGATTACCTTTTCTAACGATTTGGATCTAATGCAGCATCTCATCAGGATCCCAGCTATGTGACACTTCAACCTTGTTTGGAAAAGAAAGTTTGATAAATCTTTATGTACAAATGTAGCAGAATACTTATGACAATAACGTTGCAAATAAAAAATTAACTGAGCATGCAAATGGTTAAATCCAGTATTTAAATTGAACAGTACATATTTAATGGTCACTTAATACAAGTTAGACTGTAGAGTATGAGATTAATTGTGTAAAAGAAAGACAACAATTATTTACAGCTTTGCATACAAACTCTTTCTGAAGGACTGTGAGTGACTCAGAACAACAACTTTTCAATGTCATACAGTCAAACCTGTATTCAGTGCATGGCCACTCACCCCAAACCTCATAGCCTGTTTCTAGTTTTGAAGGCAATTGATCAATTTAAGCAGGTTGAAAGTAAAGCAGAATGCGCCTAAAAGTGCATTCTGCTTTACTCTCAGGCTGCTTTAAGCTACCATCTGCTAGGATATTGAAACTATTTATTATGGTACCTGTATATGACTGTAAAAATTGGAACAGGTTTCTTCATTGGAGGAATAAATTAAATGTGCTAAAAGGCGCTTCTATGGGGGGGAAAAGGGTTTAGAAGTATGCATCTATATTTAATGACAGGTGTGTAATTTATTGCTCATCAAAGTAATGCATAAAGCACCCAAACTTGAAAGATCCAATCTGCAAATTTGAATACAATTCATTCTGAAATCAAAGCTCAACCGCATGTCCTACAAGCTGACTTAAATATATTCATTTAACACATTACCCCATAGCCTATTTCTAGTTTTGAAGATAGGTTACGCTTAAAGCAGGTTGATAGTAAGGCAGAATGCGCCTTAAGGTGCATTCTGCTTTACTTTCAGCCTGCTTTAAGTTACTTTCTTCTAGAATATAGAAAATATTTCTTATGATACAATCATATTCATGACTTTAAATTGGAAATATTTTCTTTGATGGAGGAATAATTAAGAGGCGTAAAAAGGCATATTTATGGGAGAAAGGGTTAACTTGCTGCTGAACAAAGATTGTAAAGGGCACATTTGAAATTGCCCTCTATTCAGGTAATGCACTATCTCCATTCACCCTGACCTATTTCGATCAATTTACAATATTTTACAATAAATGTCTTTAAACTCTTAATCCAGTTAAACTTGTCTCAAGCAGTCATTCAAAATTAGATCATGATGCATCCAATAATCTTTACGATAGATGGCAGTTTAATGCAGAGCATTAATTTTGTAATGCAGAAAGCTCCTGTACAAGCTTCCTGCATTAATGTTTTCCTACATCAAAAGCAGTCACTGTGCATGTAAAAATATCTAAGGATCCAATTTTTTCATTGATTTATCTGTCACTTTAAGTCGTGCCATGCTAAGCAGTGAAACTATGATAACCTTGGCAAATAGTTGAGATCCTAATGAGACACGGCATAAAGCAGCTTCTCATCAGAATCCAAACTGTTTGTCACTCAGAACCAGTGTTTTGAAAAGAAGTGAAAACTAGAACGGCTATCACTAAAGGTGATAAATACCCCCACTATAAGCTCTCTGTCACACTCTGCAGACTTTTTCAATGAGGTTTTACAATGGCAGGGTGCTGGGACCATCATAAAAACTTTATGCCATGTATCAAGTAAATCAGGTTGAAAGTGAAGGAGGAGTTCACTGTACAAGATTTTGCCTGCCAATTTTAAGACCAATTTCAAGGCGAAAGGTCAAGGTTACAGATAGTTGAAATTTGTGTCTTGCACATCTACTACTCCTGAGTAACATTTATGCAAAGTATCAAGTGAATCAGGTTGAAATTGAAGGAGGAGTTCAAAGTACAAGATTTTGCCCGCCAATTTCAAGGACAATTTAAGTCAAGGTCACAGAGACCTGAAATGTGTCTCTTGCACATCTACTACTCCTGAGTAACATTTATGCCAAGTATCAAGTGAATCAGGTTGAAATTGAAGGAGGAGTTCAAAGTACAAGATTTTGCTTGCCAATTTCAAGACCAATTTCAAGGCCAAAGGTCAAGGTCACAGAGAATTGCAATTTGTGTCTTACACATCTATTACTCCTGAGTAACATTTATGCCAAGTATCAAGTGAATCAGGTTGAAATTAAAGGAGGAGTTCAAAGTACAAGATTTTGCCTGCCAATTTCAAGGCCAAAGGTCAAGGTCAAGGTCACAGAGACCTGCAGTTTATGTCTTGCACATCTACTACTCCTTAGTAACATTTATGCCAAGTATCAAATAAATCTGGTTGAAACTGAAGGAGGAGTTGAAAGTACAAGATTTTGCAGACAGACCACAAGACCAATTTCAAGGCCAAAGGCCAAAGATCAAGGTCACAGAGACATGCAATTTGTGTCTTGCACATCTACTACTCCTGAGTAACATTTATGCCAAGTATCAAGTGAATCAGGTCGAAAGTGAAGGAGGAGTTCAAAGTACAAGATTTTGCGTAGACCAATTTCAAGACCAATTTCAAGGCCAAAGGTCAAGGTCACAGAGACCTGAAATTTGTGTCTTGCACATCTACTTCACCTGAGTAACATTTACGCCAAGTATCAAATGAATCGGGTTGAAACTGAAGGAGGAGTCGAAAAGTACAAGATTTTGCAGACAGACCGACCGACCGACCAACCGACAGGCTGATTCCAGTATACCCCCTCAAAATCTGTTTGTGGGGGTATAATAAATGTTGCAGATAAAAAATTGCTCAGCAAGAGTTGAGCTATAGTACATGTTAATGACTGTTTTGAAAACAGGTTTCAGAAAGTATGTTTACCTATCTAGGCAGCCTTGAGAAATTATAATTCAATTGACAAAATAAGATAATGTTACTTCACAATCAGACTACTATTATACAAACAACATTTTCAACAACATAAATGTAAGAGTCTATATAGTACTCTTTAATCTTGCCTAGAGTGTCAAAAATATAGTTGAAATAAATTAGGGTACTGAGAAACCTGTAAAAAACAGTTTTTTCTGTATACATGTATAAACCAGAGTTTGTAACATGTGGCAGTTTATGCAGGATACAAGTAAGGCAGAAAGCTCCCTCTGAGAGCTTTCTGCCTTACTTGTATCCTGCATTAAGTAGGTCACCTGTTTTTCATCTCATGTGTAAAATGTATTTTGTATAATATGAAAATTGTAAAATATGTAATATGATGAAATGAAATTCAATAAAACAGAAAAAAGTTGAAAAAAAAGGTAGTCCCATAATGTCTTATGTAGTCTACCTTCTTTTCCAAAGAGTGTCAGTTTTAGACATGGTATTACTGTATCTTGTACCAGTGAAATAAATTAAGAGTTGTACCAGTTCAACTTGGACATTAAAACCATGTGATCAGGGTCTACCCTAGCTATTTGAATTTAGAAAATGCTCAGTCACTGCACTGTAAAGGTTGAGAGTAAACAAACCATTTATCGATAGACTTCCATACAAAACCAAGCTCAAACAGCCATACACAGAGCTCCAGATAAGGGGATCATTTCAAAAATTAAAATCTTCATTACTGTATCAAACTCAATGGTGTTGCTAATCATTAGAATCGTATCTTCAAGACAACTCTAAAAAGTAGTTACACCAAAGAATTTGATGCTGAAATAAGTGAGAAAATGTTGGATTTGTCCAGTTTGCTCCATCTCTCTATTAGCTGGAGCACTGCGTACATGAAATCAGGGCAAGGTTGAAGCACTGCATGAAGGCATGCTCTTGACATCAGCATCTTTTTTTACATAATTTGCAATGCATCTGATATCGTGCCCCATCAGCCTCTTGAATAATTCATGTCCATCGTCCGTCATCTCTTTGCATGCTGGTGGCGAAATTATGAAACTAGTGAAAACTTGTGCAAACAGTTTAGATTCAGATCAGGCCCCACAAATGTGGGGCCTGATCTGGATCCAAACTGTTTGACTCTTATGTCCAATAACTGCAAGACTGATACACTTCATTTACTCTAAGAAATTCTAGACAAAAAATCAAAGCATTAGAATTTCTTATCATGTAAGGATTATCAAGAGAGGCCTTAGCTATTCAAGGGAAAAACATAATAAAACAATTTCTGAGATTGATTTTTAAAAAAAGATATTTATCACATGATCACACATTGTATAACTCAGTTTTCACTGAATGTCTTGCAAGGAGTTACAAAGTGTTTTTAGGTCATTCTGTGTTAGGTCATTAAACCCTTTTTGCCGCTTAGTTTGTTTTGATATTCAAGACAATTGGTTGCTTAAAGCCGAGGCTGAAAGTAAGGCAGAACTTTAACAGAACTTTCTGTTTCACTTTTTGAAATGTTCGTGGAACAATAGTATACTTGATGCATTTGTGACACTTCCCAATCATTGTATGTTGGGAAGTGAGTCTATATATATCGCGCAACAAACACCTCTTGGTGTGAGCTTCGTTAAGCTTTGCTTTGCATCGAGTGATGGACAGGGCATTGACTTTTGCAAGTTACAATTGATTGCAGCGGTGGGATAAAGACATTGTAACTGCCGGACCGGAGTTGCCTTACCAACAGTTCTCCCAGGGCAAAGTCTCGGGACAAGACTTCTCGGAGGGGAAAGTTATGAAACTTTAGTGGAACTAGAATGTGAGTCAATATATAGCCCAACAAACACCTCTTTGTGTGAGCTTAACCCATAGCCACCAAATAAATTGTCGTCTGCTATATTTCCAGTCTGCTTCAAGTTTCAAAGTGCTTCAAAGTTGCTCAAAATTGCTGAAAATGTTGTCCGAGTGTCAAACAGCTTGGATCCGGATGAGACGCCGAGTTACTCGGCGTCTCATCCGGATCCAAGCTGTTTGCATATGGAGCTATAGTCGTGAGTGGCAGGCTAAGGGTAAGCTTTGCTTTGACAGGGTTTGTTGTTGCTGGGTCAGCCCCGTTTGCACATTACACATTTTTTTCATAAAAGTTTTCATCAGGACGAGATTGAAAATGCATTTCTATGATGAATAGGTAAAGGCATTGAAACACACATTGAATGTGGGGTGGTAGAAATTGTTAACCTCTACAAATAGTTCAATAACAGAATTCAATGGCACTCTTAACCCATTACCCCATAGCCTGTTTCTAGTATTGAAGACACCACTTAAAGCAGGTTGAATGTAAAGCAAAATGTGCCTTAAGGCAAATTCTGCTTTACTTTCATCCTGCTTTAAGCTACTATCTGATAGGATATAGAAAATGTTTCTTATGATAATTATTCATGACTTTGAAAAAAGGAACTATTTTCTTCAGGATGATGAATATTTTAGAGGCGTAAAAAGGTGTATTTATGGGGGAATGGGTTAAGAATATACCATTTTCATTGTACAATATACCCCTCTTATAATTCTATTATACTAATCAAAATAAATTGCTTGTTTTCAATGTTTAGCCCATTACCCCATAAATACACCATAATTTTTATCCCTCTAAATTCATTTGAGCTGTGGAAAGACATGGAATGAAATAAGTTGGCTCGCCCTAGACAGAGGTGGCTTAGGGAGACATTTCGTTGGTACTGCTTTATGCTCCACTGGGAGTGAAGAGGATTAAGTAAGTAAGTGGCATGATGACAAAAACCAGCCTTATTGCATAGCAACATTGTACAGACACGTTGTCATCCCAGGCTCTGTATCTGAGTTTGGTCTACACTGGATTCATATTGCTAAAGTGCAGTCTGCTTTAATTATATAATGTATAATTAAAGCAGACTGTAACATGGAACCAGGGTTCCATATTGTCAACTGCTTTACATTGCTTAATATATTCATGTATATCAACAAATATCATGTATATATATCAGTGTATGAGCTACCGGTAGTCTTTAGAGCATGATTGAGAGAGAGAAAGCTGAGATAAAGGAACTTATAATTCCTGCACAGGATTTGAACGAGCTTTCGGATCAATCAGTCTTCTATCTACGTGTCCCAACCATCTATACTCAGTGCGCTCCACTAGACCATCCTCATGGTCATATTGCTAGTTAAAGTATAGAGTTACTTCTTTTACTGTCTCATGACAGCAATTAATTCTTCTATAAATTTTATATCTATCCCGAGTATCTGGTGAGTACTGAGTAGTCTTATATTTGAAATGTATTTAGTTTAATTTATTCTGTTTCCGTATCTCGCCATTATACGTGTTTTAATTCTAAATTAATCATTGTTATGAATTTATTGGAATTTGTATTTACAATATTCTGCTTATAGATATTAAAGCGACTCGCAGCCAGATGGTGTATTTGCAAAAATAAAAGAAAATACTCAAATAAAACCAAATGTGTAGCATTATCATGCATCTGGCATTAGAAAAATATGATCAGTCTAAAAACACCCTCCTTGGGCGGCAGAAGCGGCGATCGCGGCCCCAATATTTCAGCAAGCAACGGCAATTTTTTTTTCGTAAGTTTGTCTAAACCAACATATTTCTGTTAAAGTGGCAAACACAGCGATCAATGCCAGATTCAGCGGTATGGACGACCACTTTATGGCATGTGTATTGCAGAACATAGGTGCGATCGCCAATAGCATTGTTATCTTTAAATGGCAATAAACTGTTAATCCCTGATAGCTGAGTGGCGTATAAAGGCGGGTGGTCAATTCTTGTTCTAATTGATTGGTTACAGGCGGGTGATCAATGTTGTTGTAACTGATTGATGACAATTAATGCGGCTATATCTTAAACTATCTGTGCAATACTTTAATCTACATCTGCTTCTACACAGTTCACATTGCCGTCACACTTGACCATTATTGCGCGTTTGTCTGCTATAAGAAAAGAAGAGTAATTGAAATTATAGGAAAGTCAGAAACATTCAATAGCAAAGATAGAAACAAGAGAAAGGGAATGACCAAGGCTTTATGAAACTGAAATCTATGAAAAATTGTTATTACTGAAAAAAAAAGAAGAAAAACGTAACCAATATTGGTTTGCTAATTCTTTAGAATCACTTCAATATGTCTGTAGCTAACAAACCTCATGAATTTACGTTTCAAAAGTGCTCTTTTGGTAAAAAACGACTGAACTTATATATGGACTTAATAATATATAAGTTCATCTTTATAAGTTCATGTGTTTTCTTTCCAAAAGATTACTATGCTCATTTTCCCCATAGTGGTTCAAGACCTACACCGTTGCTTCATTATGATGAGGTATGTATGCAAAAAAAACCTGTCTGTCTCTCTGCATTCGATTTGAAAGCAGGTCATTATGATAATATGAAAGCTTCATATAGTAGTTATTTTTTCTTTTCTTGATTTACAAGTAGGTATATTTATGTAATTTCATGTGACTTAGCGCTTTTGAACGCTGTACCCCTGTGTGAAAAGAGCGCTATATATAAATCTGGTATAATAATAATGATAACAATAATAATAATATACAATGTAGATCTATAAACGTGTGTATCACTATGCTTCATTTACAAACAGTCCATTAAAAACATTATACTAATGTTCATAAAACTTTGCCGCTCCAATGTCAAAGAGCCCGCGACGCGCCTGCAAGAAAAGTCTTCAAATCTTTATTTTTTAGATATTTGCTATCGTTTTATCCGTTGGGTCCAAAGATGCAGCAGAAATTAATCACAGGCTCAGACAGACAAAACCGAAAAACAACTGACCAAATTTCTTTTCAGTAAAGGTGTTAAAGAACAATATTTACAATCGCCCCATTCAATTCCATTGACCAAAAGTGTGTTCATTTCAAATAAACACCACTTTTCGAGAGGGCGGGACTTGTGGAAAAGTTTCGAAGGGGAGGCGGGGCATATGCAGTTTTCCTTCGCGAATTAATCTTTGGAACTTGGGGCAGCACACATTTGGCGGATTTTTTCAAAATTTGTTCTTAACCGATCTATGCCTTCCTACTAGTGGAAACCATGATTCCCGACTAATATTCTTCTTTATAAATGAGATAAATTGCAAGAAAATTGACATAAGAATCTACCTTATAAACAGCGGCCTATATCTGCGTTTCTTTATGACAATAAAACCCCGATATATTTATCCTACTTTAAAATTACGTCACTTCTAATGACGTCATAAATCAGCATTTTTCGCGCCAAACTGTCAAGTTGTTGACAATGGAACTTATTTTTTCTGCTTTCGAATGTACACAGATTCAGTAAATTGGTCATGGCTGTTCCTTATAGGGTACACATTATTCGTGTTATCGACCTCTAATATGGATTAAACATACATGCGTAGTGACAAAATGTTTATTTAATGTTAGAAATTACAGCAAATATATTGTCAATATAAGAAATGAACTGATTTTTTTCGGTGTTCAAGCGAAATGAACGACAGAAAATTATCGGCAAATTTACCATGAATCGCTAGTGCGATTCATGGAATTTGCCGATAATTTTCTGTCGTTCATTTCGCTTGAACGCCGAAAAAATCAGTTCATTTCTTAAATATCACAAATGACTATACCTCGCGAACCCCAGGTTGTGTGACAGACATGCTGAGAAGATTAGGATGGGACACCTTACAACAACGTAGGGAACAGGCAAGGCTATTGATGCTTTACCGTATTCAGCATTCCCTGATCGATATCCAAAAAGGACCATCCCAAGGAAAGAAGAATGTTAATGAAAAAAAAAATGAGCTTTCCGTGTTATTTCAGTTGAACTGTTCTGCACTCCATAAAACTTTGCTTATCATTAACTATCGGCAGAGGCGGACGGAGTTAACACAAATATGGATATTATAATATAGGCATATGGCTAAATGTAGACTCTACATGCCGACGATCGATAAACTGCACAGAAGAAACATTAAAGCTACTAAATTTAAAGATTACAGTACGAATAATATAATTGAAAACCAGGTATGCAACAACACAAGAGGACTCACAGTCCCAAATAGCAAAACCCAACAGTACAGACATTCCTTCTTTGTAGACACTATGATGCAGTGGAACAAACTGCCAGACAGCACAGTGCATGCTGATTCCGTAGAGGCTTTTAAGACAGCCCTACGAGATCATCGCCAATAAAATGGCGTATCTTCACATCCGTCGTGTAAAAGCCTTTATAGGATTCTACGACGTACTATATTCAGATTCAGATTCAGCACTGGGTACGAATGAGATCTAGGCCGATAGAGTCGTATTATTTTAAGGAACTACAAGACATTTTGACAATGACTGTCAATACAGGCAACAAAAAAACATATATAGTCACCTGTTATTCACCGCAACCCTTTCAATACTCGGTTAATATAGTGATTAGCGTCTCAAACGTCTCTGTTGCAGGAAAAATACCAACGCTTTTCGGCAACTGTGAATGTTTACTTTCTGTTTGGTAGGGTTATGTCTAAAACGCCGACTAGTGCGGACTGCTTAAAATTCCGGTCCGAAGCATTAAATAAGGACTACTTAGATAAATTGAAGTAAGTTAAAGGCCTTTAGTGTAGTGAAACCATAAAGTTTCAGGCAAAAATCGTGAGGCCTTGCGGGTCCGTGCAATGGCGGCACGAATGGAAGAATTCACATGTAGAAGTCTGCAATTTGCCGGTTTGTTGCAGGTTGCCACAGAAAAACTGTTGCTTCTTTCACCAGAAAGAGCTTCACACAAGTAAACCTAAAGAGTCTGTTCAGAACTTTGCACTGTGTGTTAAACTGCACATGTGTAGTCTATTCTGAGAGCTACCAAAAAGACACGTCCGCTCAGCTCGACATCCAGCTCATTTTTCATATTATATTAATATATAGTCTCTATATTTTTATATGTAGTCTATATAGAATCATGTTCAGTAAGTAAAAAGATAATTTTTTGGTGGATTTTTTTTTCACTGATATCCTAGGAGGGGGCGGACATTACAACTTAAGCATTACAGGCTTATAAATGATACTACATGACAAGATAGAAAGTGGATTTACTTTTATTTCTTCACAAACATACACTAAAAACAGTTACCTCTATCTGAGCTTGTAGTCTTTCAGTTGCTTGTTGGAATCTAAGTCTAAATTAAGTGATTACACTAAGACCCGTGTTTTATGATGGTGATTGACTGATTGCATAATCTTACATCATGGGAGGGTGTCTTCCTGCCTTAGCCCCCCACACCCATATGTCCCTCTTCCCCCAGAGGAGATTTCCAATAAACAATATCTCCTGTCACGACTAATTGGACAGATAAAGGGATTAAAATTGCTGTCAGCCTTTAGAAGATGCATACAAGTATTTAGACTTTTGAAATGGTCTTAAAGAGCTGTTTCAAGCCACTAATAACAGTCCCCCCAAACACAGCTTGATACTTTGAGATAATCTGGATAGAAAGGCAATAAATGCAAAATTGTGGAAAAAAGAGATGCTAATTCATTACAAGCAAAAAAGGCACTTTTTGGACCACATAAATTTAAATAGTTTTATAACCGACCAATAGTTTTCAATGAAATCTTGTGCGAAACTCCGTGATGATAGATGCTATACAATAACTTTGTTTTTATTGGGCTCTTGTATCTTACCTTTGAAAAAATGAATGTACATTATTTGTTTGGTAATTGGCCCATTTACTGTGCACCAGGCAATATGTTTTGATTTTGGAGAATTTCATACAGAGTTTAGACCAGAAGTCTCAGCAAGGTTTCAGATAAGAGAGGATGGAATAAAAAAAAATCTAGATTTTCTATAAAACATTTTGTTATGTCTTATCTAATCCTATCGTGCCCGTGCACGTGTAAGAACAGCTGTTTTTACTCCGTGTATCGTGTGACTGCTCATCATAATTGTCTTTACTAGACGATTCTAGTGAGCAGTCACACCATAGGGTTTGGCAACGACATCTAATTTTTCATCTCTTACTATGTATGTGCATATAGATGTAGAACTGTACAGTGGAGAAAAAGTTATTCTATCCCAATAAACGCGTTAAACTAACGCTAAAACAACTATTTCCATTGCAAACAGTTTGGAGCCAGATCAGACGCCGGGTGACCCGGCGTCTGATCAGGCTCCAAACTGTTTGCCACTCAGTTTAAAATAAATTGTCAAACTTGTCGAAAAGTTGTCATTTTCTCTATCATACTGCGATGCGTTTGCGTTTCGTTTGCGTTTAAACGGGGAAGAATAACGTTTTCTCCTCTGTACCTATGGCGTGTTGGGCACGCAGACTCGGTGTGTTATTGTTGTTGTTGCTGCTGCTGCTGCTGCTGCTAAGAAGAATTTACGTCCACCGAAGCCAAATATTGTTGCATCCTCCCATGCCTTGCGACCTTTTGGCCCGTGTTACGAAACGTCGTACGACAAAAAGACATTGTCGTAAGTCAGTTTCTAAACTTCTCAAAGTATTTTTTATTTCTGCACCTAATCCTGTCTGGTGACAAGTCTTTGGAATTGTCTTGAAAAGACGATCCCAAAAGATGTAACAAGACAGGGTTATATGGTGAAATGAGAAATAAGATGTATGTTAAAGATTTGATCAACATTCGCTCATTCATCGCCACCCTACCCTGAAAGATGGCGATGTATTGGAATGTGTTTACAAATATACCCATGTAAGAGGGGCAGCGAAAAGTTTCTACAACACTTGATCAGCCATAATGACTGAGTTGAACCAAATGTGTATAAAATCATTTGGTTCAACTTGGTCATTTTCCTAAGTAAAATGGGCAGCAGAGAATAGTTTCTATTAAATGTGCTACAGCAAATCTATAGTATATTTGATGAAAGATTACCCCTTGATTGGTAACACTGGTAAACAGAGTATCTATAGTAAGAAATTAGTAGCACCCCAGGTGAAGACCTTGACTAAAGCTATGCGCTGTCAAATCTATAGTACATTTGATGAAAGGCTACCCCTTGATTAGTAACACTGGTAAACAGAATATCTACAGTATAGTAAGATTGCCCTTGAATAATTAGTAGCACTCCAGGTGAAGAGCTTGACTAAAGCTATGTACTGTCTGATACGCAGTTCCTGTGGATCGCTGATTTTGGCAAGAAGGAGTTTCTGTATGGACAGTATAACAAAGTTTTACTGTATAGCATCTGTTGATGTTAGGGTGCTGAGGCGTTTGAATGTTATAGCATGTCCATGGTAGTTAACCCCTTCACTGCGTTACTCCAAGGTGAAGTAAAAATTACAGGCAGCCTGGATAATACCCAGACACCTACAAAATCGGCGTCTGATCAGGATCCTAACTGTTTGGCTGTTTAACATTCATGTCGCTATGTATACACTCAATATAGTCATATCTTCTAAATTTAGGAAGCAGAAGCAGACAACACATTATCTGTTAAGTTTGTTGTGTGAATTAATATCCATGGTTCCAGATAAGTAGAGTATGTCAAATTCTAAATTCTCTGTGTATGTAGGGGACACTGTGATGTCATATTACTCATTAGAATAGCCATCTGAGAAGGAGACACTTCTTGTGAGTGATCATATCATTGTGTTTTGTGCAAGTATAAAGGACAAATGTTGGAAAACGAGTTTACTTTGGAATCCCCTAATCCATGAACATCTTTAACTCTTCAGCCGCCGCATTTATTTACAAGCAGTTTACATCCAACCCGGATGCTGAATAACTCTGCTTCCGAACAGAATGAAGCTGCTTGTCAAATGCCAGCATCCAAAAGTTTCAAGCAAAAAATAAAGAATAGTTTTATATTTCATTTTATAATGTATCTTCATAAACCTGCTAAGATAAGTTGGGTCATAATGGTCCTCTGAAAAGGAAAGGAAACGTTTAGTGTGCACGCTGATATCATGCATTTAGTATCTTCTGTTCATAAATATTTTGCTTTGCTATATGCATCCTGTATGATGTTAAATGCAATAAAAGACAAAGCAATTCCATTCAAAATCGAATTATGAGAGACTATTAAAGGGAGAATTCATTAGTCCCATCACAATGAAATAACAGTAGCATTTATCAGTTTTAGCAGCAATGTATATTAAACGTTCCTGGTACAATCTAATATACATTCCTAATTGTACTTAGTTTCAAAGGCCTAAGTTTCTACATTTTCCTTGTCATACCCGTTATCTTATTGGTACCATTCAAATGGTATCTCTAAATTTTAAGATTGTGTTGTGATAAAGTTAATATTAGTACATTATTAATTTTAAGCTACTTAACAAAAACCAGAATCGGATTTTGCAGTTTGGTGTGAATAAAGTTGAGTTGAGTATGTGCAATGGCGTTTTAATCTTATTGACACCATTCACTTCCCTGTACACACATTTTGTTGCGATTAAGTGTTTGTCTTGTTTTCGTTTGGACGACCACCCAGACTCATTGTTGTTGTTGTTGCTGCTAAGGTTTATAGTCCCGCATTTAAGCTTTATGAGATGCATCATCCCATTGTCTCAGGATTGGGACAATGGTCAGCATCATGCCTATTGCTGAATGGACTTTGCTGTGGTGGCCTTGAAAAGGGCCGTTTGTTGCCGCTGGTCGTCGGGAAAGAGGAAATGCTGTCTTGTCCTGGAGGTGTTGTTGTTTCTGGTTCCCAGTGGTTGGCTGTTAACAGATCCATGATGCACCTTATCCGATTCGGGGCTCCCATCGGAAACCTGTCCGGCTATTCCAGAGCCTTGCTCAGATTCGACCATCCAGGCGTCCAAGTGTAATTCCCCTTTTACCTTGTGCGTACCATGATTCTGGACCCAGACTCAAATACGGGTCCACGTTTATAAAGCGTTTGAGACGAGTCTGAGATCATTCTATTTCAGGGCTGCCATTTCTCCGGATTTTTCCTAAGTCTTCGGATTTTTATTCTAACAGATCGTAGCTTAAAACAGGCAGAAAGTAAAGCAGAATGCGCCTTAAGGCGCATTCTGTTTTACTTTCGACCTGTTTTAAGCAGTCATGTGTCTTCAAAATAAGAAACAGACTATGGGGTAAAGGTACGATTAGTAAATTTGCGTCTGAAAATTGAAAATTTGAAATATCCGGATTTTTATGATCAACTTATGGCAGTCCTGCTATTTAAAGCTTTTGATTTGTCAGATATGAGCATAATGCATGACTAATCTTTAGACTCAAAGTTTGTGTCAAAACTTTGAAGCATAACAGTTGGTGAATACAAATAGAAAGACTTAGAGGCTAAATCCACATGTATCATTAATGAAAATTTAATACGCACTGTTGCCAAATCCTGCCATCTTATTTTAAACAGACGCAGAGGTCTGCTATATAACAATGTATAAACTGTGATATTTGATGTTAATTCAATTTGTATTTAACAGTGGTGAAAATGTCCGTTTTAGTGTAAATAATGTTGTATTGTTTTATTACCTAGTATGTGTTCATTTTGATAACATTATGACAGTCTCTTATAATTCACAATTGAATGACATGGGTCATTGACATGTATATATAGTTGTTAACTAATTGTATGTATGATGTATCCATGATGAGACTTGAATAAAGATATTATAATCATGAGCAGTTACCTGAGAATTCACACTTGGGGAGAACAACAGGGAAGGGAGGGGTCATAGATGGACATTAGAGAATTGATAGATCTATAGAAAATATTACCTACTGCAAGACGTTGTTTGTTGTTTGTGAGTAGTTATGTTAAGACTGTATTCTCTACCTGTAACCAGTCTCTACCAGTGATGCATAACTCCCTATCTACATGTATATATTATAATCACTACATGCGTTAAAAGCCCCCTTATATTACTGTTCATGATTACCAATACAAAGTTTTAGACAACAACTCAACACATGACACACCAAAATCAGACGTCTTCTTCACCATAAAATATTAGTCTTCTTGACGATGAGTGTATCCTTCTGTCGATAAAATTTATAGATAAAACTCTACCCACTATGAAAACATAATATCTGAGCTATCACATCCGCTAACAAAATAGGGAAGCTTTCCTCAGAAAAGAGTGCATACACATATCAGATCTATCCTATAAGAAAATTGCATATCCTGGTCATAAAAAAGGTTATTTCTTTTAACGTGGTCCAATGTCATAAAGCTTTTAAAGTTGAGTCTGGAATCTTTCTCAAGTATTTGATTGGTCAGATTTGAGCCTAGGCTCAAATCTAAATAATCAAAAGTTTGAGAACAAACTCAGACTCAACTCAAACGTTTTATAAGCTTGAAGCAAGAAGAATGGCTAGGCAACTCGTATTGGAACACGGAGTCTATATCATCATTACACTGGAGAATCTGTTATTCTTTCCCGTTTAAACGCAAACGTACGCAAACGCAAAACACTAAACCGTAGAAAAGTACAACTTTTTGACAATTTTGATAATTCATGTTTATCTTGGTGGCAAACAGTTTGGAGCCTGATCAGACGCCGGGTTACCCGGCGTCTGATCTGGCGTCAAACTGTTTGCACTGGAAATAATAGTTTTAGCGTAAACGCGTTTATTGGGAAAGAATAACGTTTTCTCCACTGTATATAGAGCCGTTGTCGTTATATAGATGCTTGGAATATCTTGGTATTCTGACAAATACACGAACTAAAAGTTCTTTTACTGAAATTATATGGTCCAATTAATTCGGCAAATTACAAGAGTTAACCGTCCTTTTACTGTAACAACAGCTATTACTATTGATTAAAACGCTTAAATGGCCCGTCAGCATAATTTTAAAGCTTTCTTAGCACTAGAAACGAAGTTAATATCTGACAGGGACCACATGCAAAAAAACGAGACTTGCGTTATTCACTGAATAAACGCTGTTTTCTCATCTAAACGCCGCTGTACACTATGAACTCATGCAGGTACATGTAGCAAAGAGTTTGGAGCTAGGTCAGGCACCGATTAAATCGGCGTCTGATCAGGCGCCAAACTGATTGACACATATACTACATACAATCTTGAACAGCTTAGATCCCATGTTTTCAATTTATTGCTCGCATTTACATTTATGAATCGTTTTCCGCATTTTTAATTGCCAATGCAATAAGTCTTGCCAAACGTTTAAAGACTCAGAACTTAAATTCTGCATGCATGTACATTTTAGCAGAAAGCAGTTTTTAAATCTTTTAGAATAAACAAAACCCAAAATTGAAACATACTTTGTAGAAGATGTTATTATTTCCTAATAAACGTCTTTACACTAAAACACATTTATAATGCAAACAGCTTGGAGTCAGATCAGCTGCCGGGCAACGAGGCGCCTTAATAGGCTCTAAACAGTTTGTCATTCAGATTCATTTTAGTTTTTATTTGCTAACGTGACTGGTACATGTAAGCTGGTTTTACCTTGATCAGACGCTTTTATTGGGGAATAATAACGTTTTTTCCACCAGCAGATGCATGAAAACGCGCTTGCATGATGACTAGATAATCCATGACACAGTTTATTGAGGAGTTTTGTCTTTCCTTTATCTTGTGTAACCCTTTACTCCATAGTTTGTTTTAGTTTGAAGATAGGCGATTATTTAAAGCATGTTGAAAGTAAAACAAAAATCGTCTTAAGGCCTGCTTCAAGCTACCATCTGCTAGAGTATAGAACTTATTTATTTGTTATGCTACATATTCTTGAATGTGTAGATTGGAACTACTTGGAGGAATAAATGTGTATAAAATACGTATCTATGGAATAAAGGTCAAAGCCATTAGCTATATTTAACAAACGCAAAGAAGTCTTAATTTGCGTGGCCGTATTTAGGAGACGGAATTCTTTCTCGTTTAAACAAAATTGATGACAAGCACAAAATAATGAAATATAGTGAATGCCTGTTATTATTAACGACATATTTAGAACCTGAATGGTAAACCGTTTATATCATGGTCCAGCGCTTATAAAGCGTTTGAGTTGAATCTGAGTGCGTTTTCAAGCATTTGATTGGTCAATTTTGAGCAGAGGCTCGAATCTTACCAATCAAATGCTTGAGAACGATTTCAGACTCAACTCAAACGCTTTATAAGCATGAACTCTAGTCAGACGTCGAGCATTTTGGTGTCTGAGCAGGCATCAACTTTCTTTTGCCATGGGCATCATTGTTTCAGTATAACCAGAGCTATTGGGAGAGAGTAACGTCTTCAACTCTGTACAGTGGAGAAAACGTTATTCTTTCCCAATAAACGCGTTTACGCTAAAACTATTATTTGCAGTGCAAACAGTTTGGAGCCAGATCAGACGCCGGGTAACCCGGCGTCTGATCAGGCTCCAAACTGTTTGCCACCAAGATAAACATGAATTATCAGAATTGTCCAAAAGTTTCACTTTTCTACGTTTTAGTGCTTTGCTTTTGCGTACGTTTGCGTTTAAACGGGAAAGAATAACGTTTTCTCCACTGTATGTATTGTTTCAAGCGGAACGTCTGAGGAGCGGATTGCTGTACTGCATTGTATGCATGTATTCGTAACAGACTAATGTCGAGAATATTGATGGTAAAAATGTTGAAAGTTGTCATTTTATTGCAACTTCAGCGTAAAAGGAGACATATTTATACTCAGAAAATAATAGGTTGCGCAATGAAACATGCGCTTCTGCGTCTGAGATTTGATTGGCAAAACTGGTATTATCCATGGATACAGTGGAGAATCTGTTATTCTTTCCCCAATAAACGCGTTTACGCTAAAACTATTATTTGCAGTGCAAACAGTTTGGAGCCAGATCAGACGCCGGGTAACCCGGCGTCTGATCAGGCTCCAAACTGTTTGCCACCAAGAAAAATATGAATGATCAGAATTGTCAAAAAGTTGTACTTTTCTACGTTTTAGTGTTTTGCGTTTGCGTACGTTTGCGTTTAAACGAGAAAGAATAACAGATTCTCCACTGTACTCAGAAAATAATAGGTTGCGCAATGAAACATGCGCTTCTGCGTCTGAGATTTGATTGGCAAAACTGGTATTATCCATGGATATATGGGTATTACAAATGTTAACAAAACATAACAATCTTTGAGAATTACTACTGACGATATTTTTGCAGAGTGTTCTGTTCAGTGTAGTAATTAAACTTTAGCACGTTATGTTACTGTCGTCTGCAACACTTTTTAGAGCGCATCTATCTGCATCTGAGCTCATCTATCTTTATCTGTTTTTAGAAACCATCATTAGCATGTCAACCAGTTTGAATGCAGTCGAGAGGCTGCGTGTCTTGGTGTCTCATCTGGATTCAAACAATTTGTAACTGTAATAACAGATTCGCCCGTAGCATGCAGGACGTGTGCTTACTCTAAAACTTTGTCGTCTGTTTTCATTTCACAAATTTCAATGGGGGCATTTGTTTAGGAAATTGCGATATGGGTATTAAATAGCAGACATCAAATGTATTGGTGTTGTATGATCTAGACACAAGTTGTACATAAGTCTCAATGCAGTGTAGGAGTTCAAAGTTTTCGACGTGCATATTGGCTAGAAATAATGTCGAGGTACATGTAGCATTAAGCCATCAACCCTTTCACTACAGTGACGCCATCGTTGTTTTGATAATTGTAACCTGCTTCTATTTGTCAAATTTAAATGTTGGTGTTTTTTTACTTAAAAATAGTGAATAAATGTTCGACATTTTGGATCCTGATCAGACGCCATGTTTGGTCAAGATCCAAAATTATTTTTAAATAATAAGTGTACCCTGAGTAAAGCAGTGAAAATCTAGGGTTAACCCCTATCATGCCGTCATACAGTGGAGAAAACCTTATTCTTTCCCAATAAACGCCTTTACGCTAAAACTATTATTTGCAGTTCAAACAGTTTGGAGCCAGATCAGACGCCGGGTAACCCGGCGTCTGATCAGGCTCCAAACTGTTTGCCACCAAGATAAACATGAATTATCAGAATTGTCCAAAAGTTGTTCTTTTCTACGTTTTAGTGCTTTGCGTTTGCGTACGTTTGCGTTTAAACGGGAAAGAATAACAGATTCTCCACTGTAGTTCCGCCTTCATTATTGTCGTCTGCAAAACTGGATATATTTAAAATGGATGCGTTCATGCACGAATCAGCAGAAGCCAAACAGTCTGGGACCTGCTAAGAAGCCATGTTCCTCGACGTCTGCTCTTGATACACGAACCACTAAGGAGATATTCGACTATCGTTACAGTGGAGAAGATTGCATTCCTTCGCAATAAACGCGTTTATGATAAAATTATTATTTCCGAGGCAAACAGTGTTGAGCCAGATCAGACGCCAGGTATCCCGGCGCCTGATCATGCTCCAAACTGTTTATCACTCAGATTAAAATAGATAGATCTAGTCAGAAATTACAACAAATTGTCATTCTTGTATTTTAAATAGTGCATTGCGTTTCGTTTGCGTTTAAACGGGGAAAAATAACGTCTTCTCAATATAGTTATATTTCTAATGAGGATAACATGAAACTGTTTTATTTCTTTGAGTATCGCACAACACCTTCAATGCTACTGACGTCATATATCACAGATATTTGTACCATTATTTCTTATATTTAAATGTTAAACAATGAATACAATGGCTAAAGTGACATCACAATGAGTGTCAAACAGTTTGGATACTGGTCAGGATTTTTCTGTGCTTTCAAAGGATCTCCTCTTATTCAGATTTATATAATTTACAACAGCAGATGTTAAGTGCTTGTGTGGCGGTTGTAAAAAGTTGCCCCGTACTTCATTCTCAGTGTTGTTATACTTTCTGGTCCTTTGGAATCATTGATTTCAGCGCATTTACAGTTGAAGGTTGAATTCCGCTTAAGCCGGTGCTAGGGGGCGTGAGCACTGTTGCACATTTCAGTATTGCTCATGAACAGACTCAATTAAACCGAGTCTGCAATGTTCAGTATTTGCTTTGTTTTCTGTGCTTTCAAAGGATCTCCTCTTATTCAGATTTATTGAATTTGTTTGCAAATAATTATTATTCTCGAGGTTAGGCTGTAAAGTGGCTAAGAGACAATAAACAAAACTTGATATGCAAGTTTTAAGAAGGTATGGTACTTTAGGCGATATGAGCAAATGTGACAAAAATGTAATCAAAGCGTCTGTTTGATTGTTTTGTAAATATTTGAGTCGCGCATACAACGACCTTCTAAGAGTTTCTCCCTTAAAGTATGTATATTTATCGTACAGTGGAGAAGACGATTTTCTCTCACAATTTAAACGCGTTTAAGATAACACTATTATTTCCTGTGCAAACAGTTCGGAGCCAGAGCAGACACCGGGTAACCCGTCGTCTGATCAGGCTGCAAACTGTTTCTCACTCAGATTAAAATAAATGGTGATTTTTTTTTTACAAATGTAATTGTCTTCATTTTATTGCATTGCATTTGCGTTTGGTTTGCGTTTAAACGGAGAAAATAACGTTTTCTACACTATAATACATTGTAGTGTATCATACACTTCTTTTTCTGTTTATAAAATGTATTTGCAATCAAAACTTCTTTCATTGTTTCGAAAGTTTGATGAATACCAGGTAAGCATTTGAAAGTTTAAGTAACTTCTATATATAAAAATCAATTCTTTATTTATTTGTTGTTGTTGCTTTTTATCAAATGAAAGAGATATGTATATTACTATATAAACACAAATTTACAAACACATAACGGTGCTAATTGTTATTTTATTTCAATTAAATTTAAAACCACGATTGAAACTCCCCTCGTCGTTGGTTTATATGCAATTTCATATTACATGTACTTACAACCATGTTTCCAATACACTATCAACTCGACCACTTTCATACTGTCTGTATAATTCACCAATCTCTGTTACTAATTTTTACAGGGAGAAGTTCGCTACCTATAATTTACACCTCTGTAGAACAGGACACTCTATAACGAAATTAACTAGTAAATCACCGAGGCGCAGCCTGTCACTCTGAAGATAGACCAATTCCTGCTCTGCAATTTTAAACGTCCAATTAAGACACTTTATAGTCATACCAATTCCTATCCCGCACACTTTCACGATTCACAATATCCCAGTCATCTCAGTGTAATCTACTTTCAATCTTTCCCTGCAAATCGCGACTTGGTCTACATTTGCAACTACATTACAGTTTTGACCACGATCAGATGCCGAGCAAGCCAACGTCTGATCGTGACCAAAACCGTTTGACACCCGTATACTAATATACCCTTAACTGCCTTACCCCGAGTGCAAGAGTAATTTGCAAACAGTTTGAATCCTGATCAGACGCCGCGTCATTTCTCCGGATTTTTTCAAAATCTTCGGATTTTTTTCTAGAACATGGTAGCTTAAAACAGGCTGAAAGTAAAGCATTACTTACTTAATCTTAAAAGCAGGCGCATTCTGCTTTACTTCCAGCCTGCTTTAAGTAGTCACGTGTCAACAAAACTTGAAAAAGGTACAATTCGTAAATTCGGAATTGAAAAATGCAAATTTCGAAATCTTAGGATTTTTCATGTCAACTTATGGCATCCCTGTCTTAATTTTCAAACAAAATATGCTTAATTTCAATATGGCAGTGAAAAACTAAAGGTGGTGGGTGAATGTCTTCTTCATAAATTAATTTCCGACCCAGAACCAGGAACCACTTTGTTTTTGCTAACTTTCGATTGAGCTTTAGTCGGCTCTTTTGTATGTAAAACAATCTTTGTCCCGTTGCTTTTCAGTGTTTGGATCGTGTTCGGCGAACAGCCTGGCGGAGGATCCTGGAATAATAGAATGCCTAAGTTTGAACCCTTTTCCCCATAGAAGCGCATTCACTTTATTCCTCTGCTGAAGAAAATAGTTCCAATTTATACAATCAAGAATATGTATCATAAGAGTTTTTTTTCTATAACCTAGCAGTTGGTAGCCAGTTGGTAGCTTAAAGCAGTCTGAAAGTTAAGCAGAATGCGCTTTGAGGCGCATTCTGCTTAATTTTCAATATGCTTTAAGAAGTCCCCTATTTTCAAAACTAGTAACAGGCTATGGGATAAAGGGTTACGCCTAATACAGCAACTTCAAATTGCACCATGCGTATATGATGCACGTGTATATCTATTGAATAATGGAACAAACCAGAAATATGCACAGGAGTTTTAGGTGGTCATTACGAAGAGCTTTCTGTTTTACCCTCATTGTGCTTTAAACAAGAGCCATGGACACAATTTTAATATAATTTAAGCTAACTGAGCTGTCAACGTAGTATCGCCTTTAACGCAAGTTACGGTATACCTGGAACTAGCTAACATCTATAAACCTCGATTTAACTATTAGATACTTGAAAGTTGTTCAAATGTATATTCAATTGTAAGACAATTGCTAAACCCTTTAAATATACAGAAAACTGAAAAACCAAAAGTTTTATTTCAAACGTTCAGTATAATAATTGCATAACCACTCTTATCTTATTCATAGAAGACTTGTCATACTTTTTTTTATCAACCATCGTTAACTTTAACATATCAATTCCAATGTATGCATGCAGTATTACGACTCACGTTTGAAATCAATCGTATTTGTCCATAATGTATATCTCTCTCATCTTTTTGAAATATTATTATTGAAGTATTATGAAATATCAACTAATAAATTGTCCCGGGAAATACTTTACCCGACAATGCTTACTTGTCTAAACATATGTTTACTAAATGACATGCAACAAAACGTTTTGCTGTCCAACAGAGAAGGGCATATTTATTACAATTATATTTTCAAAAATGATCTTGTATACGTTATATATAAAAGAGATACAATTAAATGTCACTGTGATGTGCTATGAGTACGCTGTGGATGCTGGTATGGTGCCTATCCTTGGGTCCATCAGTATTAAGGTAAAACCTGTTTTGTACATATGAGCCGTGCCATGACAAAACCATCATTATTGCATTGAAACATTTTACAGACCAATCACTGTTGTCATCCCTGGCTCTGTGTCTGAGTTTTGTCTACACTGCCCAATACCGTATATGATACAGCTACATACATTGCTTCAAATGTACGTGGGTGTCAAATAATGTAGACCAACGCCAGCCGCCGCGTCTGGCCTTGATCTACACTGTTTACAATGCTGTAAGGCAGGTTTTGTTATGACACGACTCATATGTAAGTTAGTTGGTAGGCGTGTCACTAGAGCACCGTGTACCTATAACTATCCTTCCGCAGGCTATAGCAACTTTTGTGAAACAGTTGCATATACTTTGTATTTAGACGAGACATCCAGTTAGTCGGCGTTTCACCTGGATTCAATCTAATAGTGATGTATTCTAAGTAATGACATATACCATATACATGTATCATTAGAATTTCTAATGATTAAAGTTGGTTTGTTTATGAATTTTGTTTATTGATTGATTGTTGTTGAAATTTACTGAACAGAATAGAACACTCCTTTTATTCACTCATAGAGAACAAACCGTGCGGTTTGTAATAACATTGTGAAACAAAACATAATTACAATTATAATTGAGACAATGGGACTTAAGATTTAGTACAATACTGAAGATAGGGATGAAGAGATTTCAAGCTGTGGGTCAGCATTATTTCTGCGATGGAGGGGAAATGTTGTAAAATATCATCATACTTAACTTGATTATCTGAACACAATAAATGGAGAAAAATATCAACCTATTATAAAACATGATGCATATTAACTTTGCAGACCAATTCCTTTTTTTGTAACCACGACGTCATATCCAGATGGCGACGACTCTTTAAAAACCTACCGGTATTTGGGGTTTTGTGCCGCCGTCAAAACGCGCAGCCCTTGAGAAAACTCCCCTTGTCTGTCCGATTACTAGTGACGGTGCCTGTCCTGAATCCCCAGGTGAGATGGCTACACGATTGGAATGGCCACGCAGAGAAGCCATAGGTAGGTTCAATAGTTTCTTGACTGAAATACAAAACCATACATTAAAAGTCAATACAGATAATCACATTTAATCAGCTTTAACTCATCACTCCATATTAGTCTCTTTCTACTATTGAAGATAGTTGAACATTTAAAGCAGGTAAAAAGCAAAACAGAATGGTCCTAAAAGCTATCGTCTTCTAAAATATGTTAAATGCATGCCTTATAATGCATATTCATGACTGTATAAATTGGAATTATTTTCTTCAAGGTATGAAATAAATTTAAAAAATGTGCGTATCTGTGGAGTAAAGGGTTAAACTGAATCTTTTAATCAGCTGCATTGGTGCTACTACATTGTACTCTAGCATTTTCAAAAACGTTAGACCCCGATTGAATGCCGTATATGTATGTGTCTTATGAAGAATAAAACTGTGTTGTTGCTGATAAAATAATAATAACTTTACCGTCTAGCCAGATAAATATATAGACACAGATACTATTTTGTTTTCAATCAGATTCGATGATTTGGCATCATATTAAAGTTCTGGTGTATTAATTATTTCAATCAATTACTCGTACAAGTCTGAATATGAAATACAAGAATTATGGCCTTAGCTTATCTTAATTGCACGATTCAATGAATCATAATACCGGCAACCTTGACTACTAGTAAACCAACATCATCGAGTGTTTAAAAGGATTTTAAAGTAACAATAGATACGTACCTAGAAGTTTGGAATTGACCGTCAATACCAGGGATAATCCAATTATAATTTCAAGGAAAACAAGTGGTCACTTCTCGTGTTCATCATAAACTGCGACAACCTTTAAGTAACCAAGACAAACTATATCAGTCCTTTTACTGCGGAAAGGGTTAAGAAAGTTCATATAGATCAGACACAAATTGTCTCAGCGTCTCATCTGGATTAAAACTGTTTGCAACAATTATACTATCAAGTGAAGCAATATGCAGGATAGTTTGAGCCACAAACCTTTCAACATATGTCAGACATGATGACACTGTGGTCATGCGTATCTGATGACAAGAATAAATTTATACAAATATTACACCTAGACGCGGATCCAGCGATATTTCAGATATTCTAAGTAGGGACCAAATGTCTTTCCATATAAACACGTTTATGGTAAAAAACTAAACACATTTTCAGCTGCAAACAGTATTAAGCCAGATCAGACTCAAAACTATTTACCACTCAGATTATAAAGAATTGTTTCGTTTTAAACGAACAATAACGTGTTTTACCACTTTAGAACAAAAATGCTGTGTTTCCTTCTTTCCCTTTTTTGTCCGAGGACTCCGGCTGGTTGGATGAGTTGGGTTTTACGACACTGCGACACCGAATATGTCATATTGCGCCGATGAATGATGAGGGATGATGAGATGAGATGATGATGCATAAACCCTTTTCCCCATAATAGCGCCTTTTAGCACTTTTATTTTATCCCTTTACTGAGGAAAAAGTTAATTATGAATATGTGTTATAAGACATATTTTCTATATTCTAGCAGATGGTAGCTTTAAGCAGGCTGAAAGTAAAGCAGAATGCACCTTAAGGCGCATTCTGCTTTACTTTCAACCCGCTTCAAGTGGTCACATGTCTTCAAAACTATTATCATCCTATGAGGTACAGTGGAGAAAATGTTATTCTTTCCCAATAAACGCGTTTACGCTAAAACTATTATTTGCAGTGCAAACAGTCTGGAGCCTTATCAGACGCCGGGTTACCCGGCGTCTGATCAGGCTCCAAACTGTTTGCCACCAAGATAAACATGAATTATCAGAATTGTCAAAAAGTTGTACTTTTCTACGTTTTAGTGTTTTGCGTTTGCGTACGTTTGCGTTTAAACGGGAAAGAATAACAGAGTCTCCACTGTATGTGTTTTAAGACATATTTTCTATATTCTAGAAGATGGTAGCTTTAAGCAGGCTGAAAGGCCTTAAGGCGCATTCTGCTTTACTTTCAACCCGCTTCAAGTGGTCACATGTCTTCAAAACTATTATCATGCTATGAGGTAATGGGTTAAAGAGGATTATTTCGGCTTATCTCATTGGTTGCGAAGCAGCGCATGGGATCAAAACCACCGACCTGCCTTACTTTTAGTTCTTGGTGCAGCAGAGGGAGGAATAATCTTGGTCAAATAAACAGAGACATCCAATATGACATTTAACCCTTTCACTCTCAATGACGCTTGAAAAAACGCGTTTGCAAACATTTTGGATCCTGATCAGACGCTGCGTGACGCGGCGTCTGATCAGTATTCAAACTGTTTGACACTTGTTTTGACATTTCTTCAGTCATACTGCTATATTTTTAACTATGAAACGACATTGCAGACAACAAAATTGAAGCACACGACAATAAAGCGGTGAGGGGATAAACTCTCCCGGATAATTTGATCGTGAAAGGGTTAAATGGTAGAACCGCTGCAAGGTAGGAAGGCCTCTGTGGGAGTTTTCCTGGACCCGGACATATTCCACTTGATCCGCGCATGACGCCCACATGTACATATGTAAACATTTGACTGTACTTTTAAATGGCTAACATGGTAATAAAACAAACAATGGGTGTATTCTGTGTAAACATAGGGTGACAAACGTATTCTAAATAAACAAATGCAGAGCTTAAAATAATCAGCACAATCCTAAGTTTGATATTCATGAATATCCTCTTTTGGTCTAACTCCGAGCCTCAGTATAGTCGAGAATCTCGAATTTAATAATCGTATGCTTTATTGAACCTTTTCACTGCCTTTATGACGTAATAACCCCTCTCACAGTGGAGAAAACGTTATTCTTAACCGTTTAAACACAAACGCACTGCACTAAAATGTAGAAAATAACATTTTTTTTATTTTTCTCACTATCTACAGTGGAGAAAACGTTATTCTTTCCCGTTTAAACGAAACGCAAACGCAAAACACTAGAACGTAGAAAAGTGCAACATTTGGACAATTCTGATAATTCATGTTTATCTTGGTGGCAAACAGTTTGGAGCCTGATCAGAGGCCGGGTTACCCGGCGTCTGATCTGGCTCCAAACTGTTTGCAGTGGAAATAATAGTTTTAGCGTAAACGCGTTTATTGGGAAAGAATAACATTTTCTCCACTGTACACAGTCGCTGCTATATTCTCGTCTGGTTTTTAGTTTTAAAATGTATAATTTTATGCGTTTTTGACTTAAAAAACATTTATTTGCGTGTCAAACAGTTAAGATCCTGATCAAATGCCGCGAAAGCCAGCGTCTGGTCAGAATTCACACTGTTTGCAATTGCCAGGGTTGTCGGCATTGGCAGTGAAGCGTTAATGTACTTCAGTGGAGAAAATGTTATTCTTTCCCGTTTAAACGCAAACGAAACGCAAACGCATTGCAATAAAATGTAGAAAATAACAACTTTTTGACAATTCTGACTTTTGATATTAAGCTGAGTGGCAAACAGTTTGGAGCCTGATCAGACGCCGGGTTACCCGGCGTCTGATCTGGTTCCAAACTGTTTGTACTGGAAATAATAGTTATAGCGTAAACGCGTTAATTGGGAAAGAATAACGTTTTCTCCACTGTATATATTGAACTATTAAAGATAAAAAGAGCCGCCTGCATTTTGTTTTCAGATCTGTGATTTTGTATCTTTTATGTTGATTATGCGCCAAAACAAATGAGAAATAATGGATATCCTTATAACATGCAGATGGAAATTAGTGGGCAGTAATCTGAATTTTAAAACAACAACTCGTTACTAAATTTTGATGAATCTGTTAAAATACCAATGATAAAATAACAGTACATGTATTATATATTGTTACGACTGACTGCCTTATACAGGACAACGTAATAATGTAATTAGCAATTAAATGAGCGTTTTTATCTTACTTCCGTCAATTATTAAGTTTACAATAGTCTGAAATGCCGATAGTCAGATCTATTCTGATTCAACTTAACCCTTTGATGATCGAATTATTCGGGATATCTGTACCCCTTCATCGCATTATTGCCGTCTGTTTTAATATTCTTGTTTGCAAGACACGTTTCAAAGTTAGATTTAAGGTTGCAAGACTTAATAGATATCGAATAGAGTGACAAACAGTTGGGTCATGAGATCAGAACCCAAACTGTTTGCGAGCGCGCTTTATGGCGTGATGGATAATGAAAGGGTAAAGCGATATATGAATATCTTTGATTTATCGTGTACAAACTCACGTTCCGCTTTACCATGAAATAACACTTTGGTTTTTTATGAACTCCTTTCTCATCATAAACATTTAAATTTATATAATGCGGTAAAAAAGAAATTCAGAAACTGAAATCGAACACGAGTTAAATTAAGTATGACAGCTGTATCCACAAATGCTGTTTATCCTTTACACATCCACTGGTAACTTCGCTGGAATTTGCAATCAGTTTGGATCCAGATCTAGAGTCGAGTAAGTCGACCCGTATCTGTATCTAGGCTGTTTGATACTCGTTAAATGTTTCAACAGTCAAACTTCCAAACCATCTGAATTTGAGAAAAAGCATACGCAGCCGTCAATTTACACGAAGAAAACCGTTCGGCAGTGTAAGAGTTAAACCTATCAAATGCCTAAAACAGATCCTCCCATGGGTTATGAACGTTAGAAATTGCCTCATTGAAAGTAATAGTTTTGCTCTTTGAAACCTTCTGTGTACACTATAATACAGACATGTGATAAATAGCATTGATGGAGATATTATTATCACGCAACATGTGTTTACAAAACTAGAGTTATAGTTACCGAAATGTCAAAAGAAAGGACTAGATCTAGATGGTTTTGTGTACATTAAATTTGATCATTTAACCTTTTGTGCCATCGATCCGGTAACAATATACATTCTACAAAATAGTTGTATTATTTCAAGTTCGGTAAAGTCAAACATTTCCGTATTATAAAGTTACATTTAGACACATTTTAACTCACGGCTTAACCGAACTTGAAATAATGCAATAGTGGATGGCTACTGAACTTTACGATGGAATTTCCCGAGCCAGTTTGTAAAACAACATGTCTATGGAGTGAACTACAGTGGAGAATGTGTTATTCTTTCCCAATCAACGCGTTTACGTTAAAACTACTATTTGCAGTGCAAACAGTTTGGAGCCAGATCAGACGCCGGGTAACCCGGCGTCTGATTAGGCTCCAAACTGTTTGCCACCAAGATAAACATGAAATATCAGAATTGTCCAAAAGTTGCACTTTTCTACGTTTTAGTGTTTTGCGTTTGCGTTTCGTTTCGTTTAAACGGGAAAGAATAACAGATTCTCAACTGTATCTAATAGCATTCGTTATCGTCTCATCGTATTAATATAACACTTTTAACTCTTTCATTGCCACATTTTATCGCCTGCTTTAATCCCTTACCGCAAACATAATCGTCTGTATTGTTAATGTTGTCTACTATATCTTTTAAAGTAATATTTATATGTTTGGACTGTAGAAATATCGATTCAAATGTCAAACAGTTTGGATCATGAACAGACGCCTCGGTATACATGGTGTCTGATCATAATCTAAACTGTCTGCAATTGCTATTTGGCGCCGGTGGCAATGAAAGTATTGAGTGTCTGTGACATCCCGACAGAGATAAGGCTTTCCAGAGTGGTGAACGAGATAGAAGATCATGAATGATAGATCATGAAATGTGTCGATGGTTTCATTGAAGCTGTGCTTCAACATTTTTAAAGAGAAATTAAACTACTAGGATTGACTGTTAGAGATGTCTGTTTGTTGTGTTAAGCTACAATGATTGACCTTTTGTTGTTGGACCGTATCACGCACACAAGCCATCGATCAGTGATGAGGTTTAGCCAACACACCTTAAGTTACCATCTAGTAAATCGCACTATTTGTAGTCTCCATAAGTTATTTTTTAGTGTTTATGACATGTCAAAGCTTAAAATCAGATGCAAAACCAAACGCTCACGTGTTTAGCAACATCGATTTACAGTGAATAAGTATGGTGTTATTCTCTCCCGTTTAATCGCAAACGAAACACAAACACATTGCAATAAAATAGTGAAAAAATGACAACAATTCTGACTTTTTATTTTAATCTTAGTGGCAAATAGTCTGGAACCTGGTCAGACACCGGGTAACCCGGCGTCTGATCAGGCTCAAAACTGTTTGCAATGGTAATAATAGTTTTAGATTAAACGCGTTTACTTGGGAAAGAATAGTTAACGTCTTCTCCACTGCAATTTTCTTCTAATTGCGACAAATGCAAATGGCTTGGTACTTTGCACGTACAACGAGAATCTGTTATTCTTTCCCGTTTAAACGAAACGAAACGCAAAACACTAAAACGTAGAAAAGTGCAACTTTTGGACAATTCTGATATTTCATGTTTATCTTGGTGGCAAACAGTTTGGAGCCTGATCAGACGCCGGGTTACCCGGCGTCTGATCTGGCTCCAAACTGTTTGCACTGCAAATAATAGTTTTTAGCGTAAACGCGTTTATTGGGAAAGAATAACACAGTCTCCACTGTACAGCGCTCCCCATACAACGGCCCTCCAAACAACGACTCTTTCCTTACAACAACCAATGTCGCAGTTCCCTAAACGGGACAATTTAATCTAACGCTTTTTCTGCTGCAATATTGTCTGCTTAAAATTGCCGTCTGCTGTTTTTCTCAAAGTTACATATAAGTGGATATTCTGACAGAGAACAACACACACAATCTGTGTCTCCCATAGAGTGTCGTTGTAGTGAGCGCGCGCTGTACATGTTTATTTAGCTCTTCTTACCATAATACCCATTATCTGTTCCTCGTTTTCCTTGTTGCAATGATTTTCTTCACTTCAACTTATTTCACAAAGCATAGTCAGTTCAGATGTTTCACCCTGTGTCATACAGTCAAACTTCCTTTTAAGCATTTACCAGAAGAACAAAGTGTAGATGAATCTTATAGAAAGTGCCATTTGAACTCTAGAAACGAATATATGAGTCTTTGCAAATTACAGTGGAGAATCTGTTATTAGTTTAAACATATTTATTGCATATAATATACATGCAGGGGATTGGGCTACAAGTTTTTACAACATTATATAATGCCCGCTCCCCAGATATTAACAAAACAGTGACATGACTATAATAGAGGTAACATTACTATTTTCAGTATAAATAGCATAGCAATTTGAAAACAAATCACCATGTTAATAACATCATAAAGAGAAGAGAAAGAGAGGAAGGAAGAAAAGTGCTAAGATCAAATTCTTTAATTCAAAAACGGTTGGAGGCTCGGATGTAACGATGAACTGCATTAAAAATAACTTTGTTGCAATCAGGAGAACAGTTTGGGTTTCCAAATAGTAAAATGTCTAAATTGACAGTTGTTATAGGTATTATATCATGGAATAGAATATCCCGCATATGTACATAGTTTGGACAATCTAAAAAGTAATGGAAAGCATTTTCACATTGATATCCACATATACATGCTGGGTCGTTTTTTAATTACACCTGAATAGATCGTAATTTAGTGAGCTACAGTTATGCCTAATTCTGGTGTGAACAATATCTAACCGTCTATTGCCGAATAAATAGTGAAAAGGGGATTTTGGTGTTACTATGGTTAAGGACGATTTAAATGCAGAAATAGTTTCCTTAGTACGAATACTATTGTCTAAATTATTCCATAGCCTTACTGACGTTGGTATATATGATTTGTCACTGAGGGTTAATCTATTGCTTGGCATAGTATAGTTATCACTATTTCTTAAAGGATACGAAGACATAGTTGATACTAAAGGTGGTAATAGGTCATTAAGATAGTGTGGTACCATATTATTATGTATTTTATAGAACAATAGTAATTTTCGTCTTTCCCTTCGTTCGTAAAGTGGTTCAAGGCCTGATTCAAAGTATATAAGTTCCCTTTTGCAAAATATGGGAAGGCCACATGCTATTCTAGCAGCTTCTAACTGTACATTTTCTAACCTTTGTCTATCGATAGCTGAGCAACCGTCCCATAACTCACACGCGTATTCAAGAATAGGAAGTATGAAACATTTATAAATTCTGATAAGGGTCTTTTTATTTAAAATATATTTAAGTTTTCTTAAGGTGTTAACTTTCTTCATACCAGATTCATATATAGTGTTAATGTGAGCTGTCCATTTTGCATCTTTTGATAGAGTTACTCCTAGATGGCGATGTGTATCTACAGGATTCAATGTAGTATTGTCAAATATTAAGGATATATCTTCATTATCTAATGTATTGGAGATGAACAAAATTTCTGTTTTCGAAGGATTAAACCGAGTTAGCCATGACTTTGATCATTCATTTAATACAGTTAAATCTCTATTCATAAAAGTTTCAATGTCTAATGTGTTAAAGGAAGAATATGAAAGGGATGTATCGTCTGCAAACAGGCGAGTTAGACTTTCTAAATTATCAGCTATGTCATTGATATACAATAAAAATAATAAAGGGCCTAACACAGACCCCTGTTGGACACCAGCATTAGTATTACCATAATTTGAAATATTACTGTTTAATAAGACTGACTGATGTCTGTTGGAGAGATAACTCACTAACCATTTTAGAAATTGACCATTAAACCCATAACAATGTAACTTTTTAATAAGACCTTTGTGCCATACTCTATCAAACGCTTTAGAGATATCGCAAACTATTAAACACACATGTTTCTTATCCTCTAGCGATTGACAAATACTTTCATACATTTCTATCAATTGGTAAACAGTTGTATGGCCGGGTAGAAAACCTGATTGTAGATTATAAAATAAATCATTGTCATGTAGATAATTATACATATGTTTAAAGACAACCCTCTCAAAAACTTTACCAACACATGAAATTAGAGACACTGGTCTATAATTCATTACTTCATGACGGTCGCCTTTTTTAAAAAGAGGAATAACAGTTGCTTTTTTCCACAAAGAGGGGAAGCGCTGTGTATTTAGAGACATGCTAAATAAAATACATAACGGTTTATTGACTGAATTGGATGTGTATTTAAGCATTTGATGACTAATTAAATCACAACCAGATGCTTTCCCAAATTTGAGAATGCGAAGAATATCAGAAATTTCATTTTCAGTTATATTATGCAAATTAAAAGATGAGTTTGTTCGACTGTCAAAATTTGGTACTTCAGTTTCACTATCATCAATAGTCGAAATAGAGCAAAAGTATTGATTTAACATTTCGGCCTTTTCTTGGTCGTCAGAGACAATTGCATTATTCTGGTTATCAAATAGAGGGGGGATAAGGGAACAAGAACCTACTTGTTTTGTTAATCTATTAATAAGTTTCCAATAGGATCTTGAATCACATGTATATAAACGATCAATAAGTATATTGGCATTTTCATAAAATGAAACCCGAGCAAATTTTTTCATGTTGTTTACTTTATTTCGTTGTCGTTTAAAGTTACATAAGTTTAATGTTGTTTTGTTGTGCTTGTATTTGTGATGGAGTTTTTCTCTGATTTTTATTTCACGTCTTAATTCAGATGTCATCCAAGGTTTATCTGAAGGTCTTAGTGTAATCTTTTTAGATGGTATACACTGTTTAGCCATTGATAAATATTGGGCGGTGAATCTGTCACATGCATCGTCAACTGACGATGCACCGATAAATAAGCCAGCCCAATCAAATTCATCAACTAAGTTATTAAATTTTTCATAATCACCTTTTTTGTACATCCATATTTCTCTTTTGTACGAACTATTTAATTTTCCCACTATGTTTATATATGTTACACATGCATTATGGTCACTTATTAATCTATCAATATCAATTACAGAAGAGTTGTTAAAGGAGACGGGATCACTTATTAGTATTGGATCTAAAAGAGTGCTACACGTGGGTCCTATTCGGGTTGGTTCTGTTATAGTATTTGTAAGATTAAATCTAGTAATTATATCGTATAGTGGATATCTGTTTATGTTTGAAAGCATATCTACATTTATATCACCAGTTAAAATCAAATTAGTCGACGTTTCGTAAGCCTTATCTATAGCATATTCTAAATATTCCCAAAAACTATTGTTTGAATTTGGTGGCCGATAAATTGTCCCTAACATTATTGATTGGTTGTTTATTTTTATTTCAATCCATACTGATTCATAAGGTGCTGATTCTATATCAAACCTTCTTTTACAAAATAGTGATTCAGAACAACAAACTAATATCCCCCCTCCCGCGAAATTTCTATCCATCCTAAACGGTTCTGAGAAATTTTCTATTAACAGGTCAGACATAGGAATATTGTTATCAAGGTGGGTTTCTGTTAAGCACAATATGTTGTACTCTGATGCAACATTTAATAAAACAGCTAATTTAGTTCTTATACTGCGAGCGTTCCAATTAAAAATAGACAATTCAGAAAACGGACCAGGATTAAGTTCACCATCCATCGATAGTTTGAGTAAAATTAACAAAATTAGCTGAAAATCATTATTTTGTAAATACGTTTTACATGATATGAACAACATGCAGAAGTAAATATTCATGAGGTAAATCTGAATTTGTTTTGCAAAGGCACAAAATTCATCTTTAAGATTTATATCAAAATATATTTTATTACATCTCCTGATTAGACGACAATAACGCTTACAGTGAAAGACACCAATGGCAATTCTATGTGATGTTATTAGATCACACATTAACCATTATCTGTTATTCTTTCCCGTTTAAACGCAAACGTACGCAAACGCAAAACACTAAAGCGTAGAAAAGTACAACTTTTGGACAATCATATTTATCTTGGTGGCAAACAGTTTGGAGCCTGATCAGACGCCGGGTTACCCGGCGTCTGATCTGGCTCCAAATAAATTATAGTTTTAGCGTAAACGCGTTTATTGGGAAAGAATAACATTTTCTCCACTGTATATACCTGTCAAGAGCACACTTACCCAATGTCAATGGGGAATATCAAAATTAAAGAGTTCCATAATGTGTCCTATGATCAGGGTCGGTACTTCTTGCCGTATTGCAATACATTGACATAAAACAAGCCTATATGGTAAAACTTGACTACCTATCTATGCAAAATACTTCATTTTCGAAACTAAATATGCAAAATTAATTCCTCTATTCAATAATTTTATACAATACCTTAAATATGTAGAAAATATGGAACGAATAATAGCAACAGCGACAGATAAAATTGAACAACATAACGTCAAATGGGATAAATTACAGTTGAACTTATAACTTACAAATCGATGGAAAACACAAATAGTAAAACCCGCTTCGTCCTCACACCAATACTCTGCTATATACCGCTACTTTGCTCTACTTTTCTATACTGACCATATACGAAACTTATTTCTTGATGTACATAAATAGACAGAAAATTTACGTGCGAGAAAATAGTAAATACATATGTACTATATGATAGAAATGTTTATTGAAACGAGATCTATGTATGTGATTTCCACCTGTTTGTGTATGTATATCGAGAAATAAAATATTTTTAAAAAATCGACTATTATATAAAATTTGACTATTCCATCGTGCCTGAAAATAGATACTGAAAAAGATTGATATCATTTTCTGCAAAACACACTACTTCATTGAAAATATAAAAATCAATCCCCATGTAAAATGGTGAATTTTCTGCTGTTTACATATTTATTGAATATTGTAGATTCTTTATTTTACAGGGGATACTTTTACTCAACAAATGTGAATATTGTCCAAACTCTTATATGAACAGCAAAGAGTTTGGAGCTAGCTCAGATGCCCTTCTGGTGGTTTCTTCTATTTATAAACATCGACAAAATGTTCATGTTTCAATACATTTTATTTTATCGCTTCAAAATTGTTTTTAACCCGAAAACAATATTTCCCCCATATTTTCGCAGCTTTATTTGTTTTTTAATGCTACAGTGTAGAGAACTTTATTTTTCTCAATTATACGCGCGTAGGCTAAAGTACTATTTCCAATGCAAATAGTTTTGAGCCAGATCAGACGTCTGGTAAAACGGCGTATGTTCAAGCTCCAAGCTGTCTGTCACTCAGCTAAAAATAAGTGGTATAGATTTTCAACAACTTGTTAGTTTTACCTTTTTTTGCAATGTATTTGCGTTTCGTTTGTGTTTAAAGGGATATAATAACGTGTTTATATTGATATAAGAACAGCAGTTTCTGGAATGTTTGCGATGAGTATCTTGCTATCCCCTTCACTGCCGCGACGTCATCAATTTTAAACATTTGTCGTCTGCTTTTATTTCTTAAATTTTCATTTTTGCTTTTTTGACTGAAGAAATATTTAAATGAGTGTCAAACAGTTTGGGTCCTGATCAGACACCGCGTAACGCGGCGTCTGATCAGGATCCAAACTGTTTGCAAAAAACTGTTGAGCTCGGGGTAAGGCAGTGAAGGGGTTAAAGTCCCATTGTGTTTTCAGACCTTTTCTCAATGCCTGAAATACAATAACGGTTGATAATAATGTTTGAACATTCTTATGGGCCAAACTGATCTATGAAATGATGAAGACGGACCTAAATCACCAAACAGGGCGATTTAAAATCATAACAAACCGAAAATAGAACGTCTGACATAAACATTTCCACACGGCTTAGTATCACGTGATACAGCCGAAATCAACTCCACTGGGTGCAAACCGTATCTACCTCCGCCCGTCCATCCATCAGTCAGTTAGACTATCACACTTTTTTGTCCGCCCTCTAACTCAACTAATTTTTATCCGATCTTCCACAAACTTGCTGAAAATGTTCATTGATATAAAATAAATATTCAGTTTGATTACTACTAAAATCGCATAAGGTATTTTTGAGTAATTGCCTGTTAATTAATAAAAAATGACCTTTTCAGTCATTTTTGCACTCTAAAACAAACAGCTTTTATCGGATATTCACCAAACATGCTAAAAATATGTATTCATATAAAATTTAGGTCTAGTTTGATTATTACTAAAATCGCATGTGGCATATATGAGTTTTTGCCCTTTATATATTAAAAATGACTGTTTTCAGCAAGTTTTGCTATCTAACACAAATTTATACGTTTATTGGATCTTCACCAAACTTTCTGAAAATGTTTATTGATATAAAATCAAGGTTTAGTTTTATTACTACTAAAATCGCATAAGGTATATCTGAGTTATTGCCTGTTTATTAATAAAAAATGACTGTTTCAGTCACTTTTGCACTCTAACACATACAGTTTTTTATCGGATATTCACTAAACTTGCTAAAAATGTTTATTTATATAAAATCAAGGTTTGGTTTGAATACTACTAAAATCACAAAAGGCATGTCTGAGTTTTTGCCCTTTAAGTATTAAAAATTAATGTTTCAGCATTTTTTGCTGTCTAACACATACAGTTTTTATCAGATTTTTTTCTTGACCTAGATTTAATACCAATAACGATTGTCAGCAAGTTTGGTGAAGATCCAATAAAAAGTGTTTGTGTTAGAGAGCAGAAAATGCTGAAACAGTCATTTTTTAATTATTCACGGGCAATAACTCAGATATGCCTCATGCGGATTTGCTAGTTATTGAACCTGACCTAGATTCTATACTAATAAACATTTGTAGCAACTTTGGTGAAGATCCAAAATGAAGTGTTTGAGTTAGAGAGCGGACAAGGCTGAAACATTCATTTTCAGCAAGCCCAAGGTAAAGATTCTCCGTATTTGTTTTTAATCGTTCACCCTCCGTGAATAATATATACACATTTTGACTGGATATCATAGTTTAACCCTGTGCCTACTGGTCGTAACTTTGCGGGAGTTTACAAACTGTTTGAATCTAGAAAGACGCCGCGTCACGCGGCGTCTCATCTGGATCCAAACTGTTTGACACTCGTCTTAAGGTTTGTTTAATTAAAACAATGCATAAATCTAAACTGAACAAATTTAGCAGACGACAATGTCAAAGCAGACGTCTGTGCAGCAGAATAAGGGTTAACCGGTTCATTAACAGTGCTCCAGGTAAACGGGAGTAATCTGAACTAATCCAACATTTTCTCACTCATTTCAGCACCGAATGCTATGGTGTTACTACTGATTAAACCGTCTCTTCGAGACAATGTTAATGAGTATGACATCATTGGGTTTAAAAGCAGGAATAAAGATTTTTAGTTTTCGAAATACTTCCGTTATCTGGAGCCCTGTATTTACAGAGGTGTCTTTCTTTCCATTCACAAGGGAGGCTTTTTAATTTGTGCTGCACAAAAAAAATTAAAATTAAAATTAAAAAACTAATTTCTTAGATAAAGCCGGTATTTGTGAAAGAATCACGTCCCATGTAGTTCAAATGGGACTTCAAACAACCGTTTTATGCAGGTTTCTCAAAAACACAATGCGGCTTTAAATGATTAATCATTTTCAGTGTTATGCAATTGGAGAAATGTTTATTCTTGCTCGTTCAAATTTCACACTTCTCCTGCATATACGCTTTTATTATAAAAGAGTAACATGTTTTCCACTGTAAAGGTGGGAAACATTTTCTATCAGGTATCACTTTAATCATTGTTTTTATTTCCCTTGCTACACTTTAAAAAATACATCAACCCATTCACCCAATAAACTTTTAATAGATAAGTCCAGTTCCTAAGCAATTCTTATCCATTTTTATAATATTTAGGGCTGTTTTGGTTTCAATGAACAACGAAATACAGAAAAAAACTTTTAAAAGATAAGTTTACTAAGAAATATATTCCGATGCAGTTTCTTTTTAACTACGGACATTATATCACTTTTTCGTATGTTAACATTATTACCATTAAAATGATATTACTTACAACACATATACATAATTTGATTAGAATTCGAACAAGAATCCCGGCCTTGTACAGTATTCATATCCTGATGTAAACATGTGACTTGATTGTACTTTTTGAAATTTCAGCTAAACGACATAAAATCCGCTTGTTTTATTTTGTAAAACGAGTAATTTGGCCTATATATTTGTTCTTTCTACTTAATCATTCTTCTCGATACAATATATATTTGGATAAATATTTTGCAAATTTGGTTATGGAGGAACGGGTTGGCCCTACAGTGGAGAATCTGTTATTCTTTCCCGTTTAAACGCAAACGTACGCAAACGCAAAACACTAAAACGTAGAAAAGTACAACTTTTGGACAATTCTGATAATTCATGTTTATCTTGGTTGCAAACAGTTTGGAGCCTGACCAGACGCCGGGTTACCCGGCGTCTGATCTGGCTCCAAACTGTTTGCACTGGAAATAAACGTTTTAGCGTAAACGCGATTATTGGGAAAGAATAACGTTTTCTCCACTGCTAACAGCATGGTGTTGCCATTTTAAACGTCGGTCCCTTGTTGATCCGTGTATGGTATAAATGTTAATTGGTCTCGAGGATATATTAAAAATAAAAACTAGTCTCAGACTTTTATATAACAAATGTTTTCTGCTTTGTTCATCCCAGAGTTGCAGGTAATATGATTATTCTTCACGACAGAATTCTATTACGGAAATAATTAGATTCTCAATGTTGAAAGCATACACAAGGGAATGCATTAGCAGAAATTCGTTTTGACATCTGGGTTCATATTTGAAGGAACGCATTTTTTAAGATGCTATAACTATGTATTTATAAGGGAACATATGATGCCATTTTGTACGGTATCATGTTACAGCCAATGCATTATTCGAACAAACAGTTTCCAATAGAGCGTCTTAGTGGAGAATCTGTTATTCTTTCCCAATAAACGCGTTTACGCTAAAACTATTATTTGCATTGCAAACAGTTTTGAGCCAGATCAAACGCCGGGTTACCCGGCGTCTGATCAGGCTCCAAACTGTTTGCCACCAAGATAAACAAGAATTATCAGAATTGTCCAAAAGTTGTACTTTTCTACGTTTTAGTGCTTTGCGTTTGCGTACGTTTGCGTTTAAACGGGAAAGAATAACACTCCACCGTATGCGTTGTTCTACAAGGCCGATGCCCATTTCAAAGGCCTGCCTCCAAATCGTTTACTATTAAAATCAGAACAGAATCCTGAATAGTTTCGAGTACCTGCCATCATCTGCATGTTCTATTGCGATATTGTCGATTAAGAGCTACAGAACGCTTTTCCAGCCGTTTCTTTAAAAACGCCGCCCTATTTGACAAATAAATATATATTCATGCTGTCGATCTTGTAGTAAACAATCACTTGATCATCATGTAAGATCGTTTGGTAATCTGAAACACAGGTGGTTGCAAAATGCAAAATATAAATAAATTCAAACGCTGCTATATGAGCTTCTGCATTATTATTTCTATTCTACATTAAAGGCTCTTGAAACTGTCTTTTGCGATTTCACGCTTTCTGTTCGCTTAATGCAAGATATGACTACATGTATACAAACAAAGAGAGCAGTAACACTTTATATGGGAAAATAGTAAATTGAGACTATATCTTGAGTTTCTGTTACAGTGGAGAAAACGATATTCTTTCCCAATAAACGCGTTTACGCTAAACTATTATTTGCAGTGAAAACAGTGAAAACAGTTTGGAGCCAGATCAGACGCCGGGTAACCCGGCGTCTAATCAGGCTCCAAACTGTTCGCCATCCAGATTCTGACAAGAATTATCAGAATTGTCCAAAAGTTGTTCTTTCTACGTTTTAGTGCTTTGCGTTTGCGTACGTTTGCGTTGAAACGGGAAAGAATAACAGATTCTCCACTGTATATGTACTTAACCCTTTCACCACCAAAATGTTTGTGAGAATTTTACCCCTTCACCGTTTCATTATCGTCTGCTTCAATTGTGTCTGCAACGTCGTTTCATAGTTAGAAAATAAGGCAGTATGACTGAGAAATTTCAAAACGAGTGTCAAACAGTTTGAATCCTATTCCTACGCCGAAAACTGTTTGCAAGCGCGCTTTTAAGCGCGATTGAGAGTGAAAGGGTTAAATAAATCAAACAATAGTTTCTACTATGTAAGCTGTCTTGTGATATGTGATTTAACCAATGCGGTTTAAGAAAGCATGGTTATAACAGATTGTTTTAGGTTCACATAAAACTGTAAGACCGAGTTGATAGTTTACTAGTGATTAGCACTATTACGACGTGAAACGCAATTACTTTCATGTCTTTTATTAGAGAAGCACGTCAGGACTTCTTTAAATTAGACCTTTTGTTTCCATGTACAGTGGAGAAAACGTTATTCTTTCCCAATAAACGCGTTTACGCTAAAACTATAATTTGCAGTGCAAACAGTTTGTAGCCAGATCAGACGCCGGGTATTCATTGAATGAACTGGGGTAATGTCTTTAAATATCGAATGCATTATATTTCTTGGAACTCAGAAAGCAATCATTCTGTGAGTGTTGGTAATTGTGTTTTGTAACAACTAAATGGTGTACGTATGCTATATATCATGATAAACGTTGCACTACTGCAGCACTTGTTTTACTGCAGCATATACTTATACAGTAGAGAAAATGTTATTCTTTCCCGTTTAAACGCAAACGCAGTGCACTAAACTGTAGAAAATAAAAAAGTTGGACATTTCTACCTATTCGTTTTAGTCTGAGTGTCAAACAGTTTGGAGTCTGATCAGACGCCGAGATACCCGGCGTCTGATCTGGTTCCGAACTGTTTACAATTGAAATAATTGATTTAGCGTAAACGCTTTTATTGGGAAATAATAACGTTTTCTCCACTGTTTACTACAATATAGGACGTGTACATCCGATCTATAATTCAAGTACATTTCCTTTTTAATGTCATTTTCACGTGTTTTATATAACTTGCATCGGGAAACAGTATTTGAAAGCAAACAGCTTCCAGATGGACTAGTAAAATAACTGCCTTCAGCTGTGTCGACAAACTGTTGCAGCATAATGTAATTATTATTCCAGACAAGATTCTTTACAATACAGATAATCTGATTTGAAATGTCGGAAGAATACAAAAAAGAAAGCTTTTGTAGAAAAATTAACATTATTGGTAATGACATTACGATTTACACTTTGACATGTTGTCAATATACATTGGCAATGCTACAGATAGATGTACAAGTATTTGGTCTGAGTACGATGTATCTAGTAATCATTCAAGATGTACAAACAGATTAATCCATTTACAAGTTAATTCTTAGTAAACTGATGAATAAATCGAAACTTTCTTTTCGTATTGTTTATTGTAGGTTTATGCTGCATTGTGACGTACCAAGAATGTTCGGTTTTCGATACAATTCCTGCCTTGTTGAATGGCGTTTCTCTTATTCCAGGAAATTGGGTTTTTACCGTTCAACATTGATGAGATATTTACGTCTGCTATTTAATATCTGAATCTCAAGTTGGACCACTTTCGTGTATCTTCCATTGTACAATATAAGCGTATTGTAGAACGTAGACAGGCTAGCAAACTCAAATTATTAGGACATGCCAATTGCAAAATGCTAGTTGCTAAATGACAATTGCTTATTTGCTGATTGCTAATATGTCAGTTGCTAAATGCTAATATATGTCACTTGCTAGTTATATAATGCTAATAAATAAATACGAAAGACTCAAGCAGGAAACGTAACACAAACAATACACCCACCTCTCAAGCAGAACACACACACACAGTCATACCACAACAAACACACACACACACGCAATACCATTCCTTCATCTACACACTAAATAGAAAACAACACGCAAGACAAACATAAAGCTAAGTGAATATAGGAGCCCGCCTTGGTACGGTCAGTAGCAATCAATAATCAACTATAAATTAATTAATTATTAACAACCACTGGGGGGTTAAACCTGGGTTTAGGGGCGCCCAACCTCACTCTTATCTCCTATATTCACCTATAAAGACAAACAGTGTACATAAAATATAAACCCTGTTCCAAAACCTTACAATCAAAAAGACCGCCAACACAGTAAGTAAATACATGTAAAACATCTAACAAAAAATCTATGACAAGATTATTAGTAACACGGGAAAGAATTTAACATTTAAGCCCGTGCTAAAAATAACCCACTGTGGCAACGGTCAAATTGTACTCAAGCGACTAGTCTGTAGTCACAAGTAACTGTAAGACATGGATGGTTTCAGGGTACGACAGAGAGGGAGGGAAAAAACAAACAAAGCACGAAAATCCGACATAACTCTCCCGGATAAGGACGACTTTTGAGATACATCATCATGTAGTGCTTAGCCCTGTCTGTCGTCGCACAACCAAAGAGGAAAGCATGGTTATCAATTGTAGATTGATCGATAACCAAACGTGAAGTGCGCAGCAATATAGTTGGATCATAATCTTTTTTGAGGAAAAATCTAATACGTTTCACAAACAGGTTTTGAAAATGAATATGTCCAAGAATCTTACGAAGTTTGTAAATAACATCACCATAAAACTCCGGATGTGAAATACCTTGCCGCAGAAAAGACTTTAAGTTACATTTATACTTAATGAGAGGACGATTTCTATAAAAGAATTTAGAAAATGTTTTAAGAAGTTTATGAAATCTGTACCCCTGTTTAAGAAGCTTTTCAGTAATAGTTTTATTACGAATGAGGAAGTCCTCAACCGAGGTACAGGCCCTAGCAAAACGAATAAGTTGTGAGATATAAACCCCGTAAGATGTAGAACGGGGAACATCGCCATCTAGATGAGGATAATTTACAATACTAAAATCAAAATCATCTCGTTTATCGTAAACAATTCCGTTATTTATTAAAAGATCTAAATCTAAAAATGGTGCCGACAAATTTGACTCATTTGTTTTATTAAGGCGTAGCTTTTTTGGGTAAACAAAAGGAAACAACGTATAAAAAAATGGGTTGTCTATATTAAAAATATCATCTAGATAGCGCGATGTATTGTTAAAGGCTTCGATTATATCTGCCTGTGTATCAGGTTTTAGACTTAGCATAAAGTCCCTCTCATAACAGTACAAAAATAGGTCTGCGACAAGAGGCGCACAGTTTGTACCCATAGGGATACCAATCACTTGGCGGTATATGGTACTCCCAAAACGTACATAAATATTATCCAGAAGAAATGATAGTGATTTACAAACATCGGTGCAAGTCCACATAGTGTAATGCTTAACCGTGTCATTTGTAAAAAATGCACGATCAGTATTACACGCCAGAAATAGTTTCCTTTCTCTGGCAAAAGTTGCCAATATGTCATTTGCCAGTTGCTAAAAGCTAATTGCTATTTGTCGTAAATTTCTTTTCACTGAAGAGTGTTAGGACCACAAACGGATTAGATAGGATCGTTTCTGTAACTTGCACAATGTTCTGTATTCTTTATGAATGATGTTTACTTACCAGTTTTATGAAACAAGATCCTTTGACTAAATTAAGTCAGAATTATATTCCTTTGGCAAATGGCCATTTAACAAATAGCAAAAGGCATGTTCGGGCAGGCATTCCTAAGCATTCAGCAACTGGCAAACTACCAAATAAGCAATTTTCATTTAGCAACTGACAAAAGAAGCAATTAGCAATTAGCAGTTGGCATGTCCGAACCGGCATTCCATGGTTTAAGTATACATGTATTTGATCGTATATCTGATTTGAAATGAGATAAATATTTAACATTTGAATGACGGTAACATGAAAGAAATGTTAACTGTTTATATTATACTGCCTTACTCCAGTATAAGGTATTGCAGTGATATATTGCTTCTCTGTAAATATGTTCATCTTGTTTTGCCTTCAAATGGCAAGAAACATTGTAAAAATGTTTGAGCCAATAAAATTATGTTATGTTATGTTATGTTATGTTATATATATCAAAATGCTACACTCGAATAAGCCGAGGTTGGTGAAGTTGAAAATAGCATTGCGATAATGTCAACCATACGTAAGTCATACACCAGTATTTCAAATCATAAGGTACGTTAACTGCGCTTTGACTTGAAAAACTGAATCTTCCTAAACTGAAATGCGACCATTACTGTGTACTAGAATAACATGAAGCAACACTATGAAAGTGTATTCTTTCATCACCTACTATAGTTAACTCTTTCAACATGAAGTTACTCTTGTGGGTTAATAGGTTCCCTTGTGGACGATTTTAGTGACAAAAACATGAACAAGTCTACTTGGAGTTCTGGGTAGTTTAATCAATACTGGTCCAAGCTAGCAAACAGAGAATACCCAGATCAGAGGGCCATCTGATCTGCGTCTACAATGTTTGCAAATGTAATAAGTATATTTTAAACAGGTTCATGGTGTTGAGAGAGATAAATGTTAGTATATCATATTACGCGGCTCTGTGCGTGATTAACAGCATTATTTAATTTTGGTAACACATAGAAGTTTATTACACTCTAGGACCGAATAATATTCATACGCGCTGTCAAAAAAAAGGCGGACTCTGACCTAGCTGGCAACGATCGAGTGCCAATAGACGGAAGGGGACTAGAAACAATAAAATCAACGATATTCACTATTCAGAATGTTCGGTGCATTTTATACGGTACGGGTCATACGGTGCAATTGACCACGAGTATCTGCAGTTTACCGAGAGTCAAACCAAAACCAGTAAGTCAGGCGAAGCCCCAAGGGACGCAACGTTCGAACTGTTGCGCCTAAAGTTTGTTCATATCATACAAGTCCTGATCGTGTCCTGTTAGTATAATAATCTACAAGATTTTAAACCATTTATGCAGAAAGATTACCTACCGGCTACTCTGGTCCCGGTGTAACGCAGTAGAATGACCCACCCGTACAAAAGGACCCCGGGTCTTTAGACTACGTAGAGAAATGACCCCAGACCGAGAGGGGGTCATTCTACTACGAGTCTATGTGGTCCTTTTCTACGGTCTGAGGTCATTTGTCTACGTAGTAATATGACCCGGGTCACTGTTCTACGTAGTGACATGACCCATGGGTCATTTTAGCAGGGGTGGGTCATTCTACTGCGTTACACCGGCCATCCTTTCACGATTCAAAGCTGAATGACAACAACCCAGTCCAAACAAATAATGCAGTCGACATCTCGTTTATAAATATTACATGTATCTAAATCCATCACAGCTCAAATAGCTTTCGAAAATTTTATATTCCAACACAGTTCGTAGCGAATATTCTCCTATTCATGCACACTCCTATGCCACCGTTAGTACAGAATCAAATGTTGAAATAAAAATACGGCGCGGACATGACACAGTAGAATGACGTCACCAGAATGTGTTTCCTTTTATGGGAAATATTTGTGACGTTTGATGTGACGTTCTTAACTGTAACTTAAAATGTTTTTCGACGTAATTTTATAATCACCTTTCACAGTTTACTTAATTATCAGAAAGATTCTAAATCTAAATCTAAATCGAATAATGGCTTATATAGTGACAATAAGTCAATAAAACATCGAGATATTTGGAACTTCTTTTTCCCAGGCACTTAGAAAACCTCATTTCGCCTTCCATTGATAGTTTCTATATAAGGAACACCTTACTACAACCTACCTTACTCCCGAAAAATTGGCTATAAATGTGAGTGTGTGTTGGATATGATATAAATAGGATCTTATATTCGTGTTCATATTTATTTGATTTATTAAATTCGTCTTTTTGAAACGATAAAAAACTCGCTGAAGCTCGTTTTTTATCGTACAAAAAGACTCATTTAATAAATCAAATAAATATGAACACTCATTTAAGATCCTCTATGTATTCTTACACCACAAACGTATTAGCGTCTTAGTGATTAAGTTAGTAACAAGTTGTAGTATTTAGTTCCACTATTGTTTATGTGAATAGTGTTCATATTTCTTTGCTTTACCATTGTCTGTCCCTGCCTACTTGGTGCAATAACCGTAGAAACATTTTTGTGAGATTATGTTTTACAAGACATGCTATAAATGTAAGTGATGTTCCATATAAATCCTGGCGGTTTATATTATCCAGCGTCATTTATTATACAGCCTTATGTTTCAGTTTCACAGAAAGCTGGTCATGAATAGAAAAACTTTGCTTTGGTCAAACTGTTGCAAGGTTTATCGTTTAATTCATTTAAGAAAACAACATTTACTGCACGTTGTTGCACAGTGCGTACGCATGTATGGTAAGCTGTTATCATTTGCATTAGCATGAATCACACGTAAAACATATCAAACTTAAAAATACAGTACATGTATAACCTCTCTTCTATGACCACTTAATTGTTTTTATTATTAACTGGTTTAGAAAGTTGGATGTTTAAGACAAGGAGAAGGTAGAACAAAAAACTCAGTTAGAAGCTTTCTTTCTATTTTCATCTTGCTTTAAGTTGTCACTTGTCTTTTCTACAATCAATTACTCATCTTTTTATTGGTCGTAATAGAGGGGATTTACTGTAGTTGAAAAGTAACAGAGAAAGCTTCCAAGGGAATTTGCACATTCATCCGTCTCCTGTATAAAGTACTATCTATTGTAAAGACTGTTTTATTCATCGCTCGATGCTATTGAAATAGTTCTTGCTCTACTGTATTGTATAGACAATTAAACTGTACAGACATATTTATCAAAAGCAAACATTATCATTTCCTAGAATCCTTAACCCTTTCGAAGCCAAGACCGACAATACTGACATTTGCAAACAGTTTAGATCCTGATCAGACGCCGCGTTATGCGGCGTCTGATCAGGATCCAAACTGTTTGAAATTCAATATCAATTTGCTTAAGTCATAATCGCATAAGAGTCCAACTTTATAGTAAAATCAGACGACAAATATAGGCAGATGATAATATGGCAACGACTTGGACGTCATAATTACAGCGAGAGGGTAAATATGTCTTACATGTACAGACATGCAATATAATTTCTCAGATTATATGGTCGTCGAAATAATTGTACAGAAAACAATGTCAAAACACATAATATCAATGAGTTTGCACGTTCACGAACAACAGGATCACACAGCAATCATCTCAGATCTGTATAAATTCCATGTTATATCTATCGATAAACTCCCAATTATTTGTTAACACATATCACACTCACTATGATAATGTCGTTTGCGGTAGTTACCATTTTCCACCAATCTGCAATTTCGTTTATAAAATATCAGTGTTAAAATAGTGGGGTCAGCATATCTTGGCGACTCATCGTGCTCCAAACTATTTGCAACATTTATCACTGATTCGTCCATTGTATGTAGACTGTTTACAGTTTGCCTCCATCGATAGCATCTGCTTCAAAAGTATCGTCTGTGATAATTTTCAAACGTTATTTGGAAATCATTAAAATAACGAAATCTCATTTTACTTGTCAACAATGTTTCATGTTCAAGTGTCGAGTTACAGTGGAGAATCTGTTATTCTTTCCCGTTTAAACACAAACGTACGCAAACGCAAAACCCTAAAACGTAGAAAAGAACAACTTTTGGATAATTCTGATATTTCATATTTATCTTGGTGGCAAACAGTTTGGAGCCTGATCAGACGCCGGGTTACGCGGCGTCTGATCTGGCTCCAAACTGTTTGCACTGCAAATAATAGTTTTAGCGTAAACGAGTTTATTGGGAAAGAATAACACATTCTCCACTGTAGCATCTGCTTCAAAATTATCGTCTGTGATAATTTTCAAACGTTATTTGGAAATCATTAAAATGACGAAATCTCATTTTACATGTCAACAATTTTTCATGTTCAAGTGTCGAGTTAATTAGTACAATATCAGGATATGAACTCTCCTTGATTATGCAATTCTAACTTAACATGTTCTTGTCAACCGTATAAAATATATTTTACCATCCAGCTCAACAACGCTTTTTTAATACATATTGCACTGGACAAAACGCGAATAAATAATCTTGAATGTAACCCATTCTCTGTACCGACGTCACGTGCCTTAAACTAATCAATATTGTTGGCTGCTTATATTTCTTAGATTTCATTATGAGGTAAATGACTGAGGTTATATCATAATGAGTGTTAATTGGTTAAAATCCTGATCAGACGGAACGTTACGTAGTGTCAAATTAGGATCCAAACTGTTTGAAAATAACCATTGTCTATACTCATGATGGGGCAATGAAGAAATTTAGGAAAACGAAGTATCGAAACAAGCGAGATGGAATGGGGAACTGTATTGAAACACGTAAGACAATCTTAGTACTTGTAATTGATAAACCTTTTCCCTTATTAATTTGATATGACTAACATGATAAAACTTGGTGATTCATATGTACAAAAACAGAGACAAAATGTGAAAAATCCTTTTTGGCAAAACGTTTTAGACGCTTATTTGGTTCTACTTAGAAAAAACAATCCTTCAAATTGGGACCATTTTCTTTCTACACCAATATTTTTTAACAATAATATTAAGATAGGTGAACAACCTATATATTTCAAGAAATGGTGCCAAAAAGGAATTTTCCTAATCAATGACCTGATACAGGAAAATGGTAACTTTTATAGTGCAACAGACTTAAGAGAATTTTTTAATATTAAAACTAATTTTTTACAGTACTATGGAATATTGAAGAGTTTAACTGAATTTGCAAACTTACATAATATTCAATTATCTAATCAGAAATTACAAGCTCCAATTATTCCTTGTACATTCTCAGTTTTGATAAGAAGTAAAAGGGGCACAAAAGACATTTACAGTATTTTGAATAAAAATGATGATTCTGCAACAGCTAAACTGAAATGGGAAAAAAAATATAAAATAGAAAATGAAACATGGAAACAAATATTCATGTCCCCTTTTAACTCTTCGACTAAAACCTCTTTACAATGGTTCCAATTTAGAATCAACCACAATATACTACCTACCAAAAAGTACTTGTTTACCATTAATGTAATTTTAAGTCCATTTTGCCAGTTTTGTCAGGTTGAAGAAGACCTTGTTCACATGCTCTGGTCTTGCCCAAGTACACAGGAATTTTTAAAACAAGTCAACGAATATCTCCAATCAAAAGGCATAACCTGTATCTTGGAGGAGAAACATTTTATATTTAACATTAATGAGAATTACTCAGATCTTTCCTTCTTCATTCAGCTAAAACACTATATTTTTCTATCCAAATTCCACAATAAACCACTATCTGTCATTGCTTTTATGAACAAAACTAAAACAAACTATCAACCAATAAAATACTTAGCCCAAAAGAATAATAGAACAGAAAATTTAATCAAATATTGGGACAAATATATGCATATTCTGGACAGTGATTAAATAGACAACAAACACAATAGCACCAAATATATGTGATAAGGACTACTCATAAGAAAAACCCTGACAGTATACCTAAAAATGTAATATTTTGTTTAAAATTGCAAAAGCTACAATAACTCAAATAGTTTGACATGGTTTCGGCGGGGAGAGAAGTCCCGAGAGTAAAATCACTAAGAAAAAATATTTTTATACTTAAAAATATTCCATACCCCTTATTAATAGAGAGAAAGAGAGTGAGAGAAGAATGAATAGAGTAGAAATATAATCGTATTAATAGAAAATGTTTAAAGTTTCTTTAGAATGTTCAATTATATGTCTATTTGTATTATACAGTGAAGCCTCTCTGTAAGCGACCACAAAACTTGGTTAATTACTAGGGTATGCAACAGGTGACTCCTTGGAGTGGGACAACAGTAGAACAGAGAGCCCCTGTAGGAGCTTTCTGTTTTGCTTTCTCCTTACTAAAGGCTGTTTTTTTACATAAAAAATTGTCCCTTTTTAAATGGTCGTAACTGAGAGATTTTACTGTGATGCATGTTCTTCTTTCAAATTTTGTAAAGTATGTTGAGGGATGGCCCACCCCGACCCTCTGCATACTGATTGGACGGGGTGAATAAAAGTATAAAAAAAAAAAAAAAAAAAAAAAAAAAAATAATAATTCTGTGACGCGGTTGTCATTGGAAATTGTGATTTATATTTAAATTGATTTATGATAGTAGTCAGTTCTAGGAAAGTGATCTATAATCGTTTTCCGCGATTCTTGAATAAAACCATTGTCTGGAGATGCATTTATACACACTCTTAAGAAACCATTTTGAGCATAACAGCTTTCAATTGTATTGGATTTGACAACAGTGGAAGGTAGCTTTTTATCTAAAAAGTTGCAAAAGTCAATCATTTAGCGGTTAGTTATAAATCATTGTATACTTTTGCTATACTGACTGAATTGCGAAACAGACGCTAAGTGTTTTGTACACAGCGCCCTCTCTACAACGACTTCCAATGGGAGATCAAAAGTGTGTGCGTTGTTCAGAGGGAGTCGTTATAGGGGGGGGATTGGCTAACATTTGCAAACAGCTTGAATCCAGATCAGACGCCGTGTATCGCGGCGTCTAATCTGGATTCAAGCTGTTTGTCACTCGTCATTGAGTATTTTTCTGTCCAAATGTCGAAAAATAGCAGACGACTATCTAAAGCAGACGAGATTGCAGCCATACAAGCGTTAGATATAATTGCCATGTATAGGGAACTGCGGCAATGGTCGTTGTAAGGAGGGAGCGTTGTTTGGAGGGCCGTTATAGAGAGGGAACGCCGTTACATGAACAGTTACGGATGTCATTAGTGATCAATCGTTGAAGCTACGTTATCAAGGTATGCAGCTGAAAAAATACAGGGAAACAAAAATGGCAGACATCTCCCATGAGAGCTCCTTGCATTTTGTTATCTTGCATTTAGTAAACATCAGTATAATCAACTGCAACTGTGTCTCCTTTCGAATGACCGCCTGGTGTATAAAACGCTTGTATAAATAGACACTACAGTGCTCCCTCCCCACAACAGCCCTCTGAACAACGAGTCCCTACTTTCAATAGCATTTGCCTCTGTTCCCCAAACAAGACAATTTGTCTCATCTTCCACAACTGCAGTATCGTCTGCTTACAAGTGTCGTCTGTTGTTTTTTCTCTAAGTCACAAAGTTAACATTTTTGACAGAAAGAAACATAATGACAAGTGACAAACAGATTAAATGCAGATCAGACGCCGCGTGACGCGGCGTCTTATCTGCACTCAAGCTGTTTGCAAATGTAAGCCAATTTTCCTCCCTACAACATCTCCCTCTGAACAACACACACAACCTTGGTATCCCATTGGGTGTTGTTGTAGAGAGGACACACTGTAGAAATCAACCCGACTTTAAAAGTGCAACCGGTGATTCATAGTACACGAATATCTCATGCTTGTAAGTAATATGTTATACGACATATTCTTTGTTCCGCTTATTTTCTGATCTGAAAATTGTAGATGAACATTGTATGGTGTGCTAGAAGGAAGTACATAATAATTTATTGCGTTTCATTACTTACCACGTGTTAAAACATGCTGCCATAAAGTACAGTAAGCAGAAGCAGACACCCACTGGGGATATTATTGAATATTGCAGACCAGAACAAAACAGGATATTGAACCATTTGAAGTCTTCCACTTTTGTAACAATATTTACATGTATGTACATTTAGTAAACATTGAAGATGCTGTTCAGATGTCGTCTCTGATCAGGATCTGTATTGTTTCTTTACTTATACTTATTTTGTTTTATGTATTTTCTAAAATAGCCCGAATACATTAGTTATAGTTAACGTAAACTGATTGGCAAACATTGAACACTCTTTTTCGGAAATAGATTTTCCAGACGTCTCAGTGTAGGGATACAGTGGAGAATCTGTTATTCTTTCCCGTTTAAACGCAAACGTACGCAAACGCAAAGCACTAAAACGTAGAAAAGTACAACTTTTGGACAATTCTGATAATTCATGTTTATCTTGGTTGCAAACAGTTTGGAGCCTGATCAGACGCCGGGTTACCCGGCGTCTGATCTGGTTCCAAACTGTTTGCACTGTAAATAATAGTTTTAGCGTAAACGCGTTTATTGGGAAAGAATAACAGATTCTCCACTGTAAGTGTTTGACAAATTGAAAGTTGCTGTCAATAAAGTTAAAGAAGTAGATGCAATGTTGTCATGTTCATGTAAAGTGAATCTACTTGGACGTGTGGACCGATGAGTGGTCAAGGTTCGACATTAATTGTTGTGCGACTGCCTGCGAAAGGAACATTCGACTCAATTTAATCCAACTATATTAAGTCAGAGATATATACAGATGTTTTATTTTCAATAATAAATTGCTTTAAGGTGCGTTCATATTGCCGATCCGAGTACCTCGATCGCCCCGACTCGCGAATTTTCCCGACCGAGTTCGAGCATAATGCTGGTCGCGGGTCCTACTCGACGGCATTTCGATCGTTACTCGATCATATACGATCTATACCAGACCATCACAAGACCCTTGTCGACCACTATTCGATCTCTACTCGACCACTACCCGACCTCTTCTCGATCACCTAGACTGATTCCCGATGTTTACGCGATGAACACGATCATCTTGATCTCTACCCGATCTCAAGCCGATCCCTATTCAATCAGTACACGACCGCGACTCGATAGTACCGATATCCGTGTCCCGTTTCTTCAGGGTATATTTTCTATACAACATAAGTTCATGATGCCAATTTTAATAAGTAAGTACATTGTTGGATTGCAAATTGTCACTTTCAGGTTACTGTGACCTTGACCTTTAATCTAGTTTATAGAAAACATCTTGCCTTGGTCATATATTCTATACAACATCATCTAGAGTTGTCAAATCTGATGTTTGAGTACATCTTGGAATTTCATAAAATTTTGAGAACAAGGTGGCCTCTACCTTTGACCTCACTTTTATGAACTATGGATACCAGTGTTAGTGTACATGTATGTGTACATCATCGGATAACAGAGTACTGTGCACTATGTTAAGGTCGCTGTGCCTTTGACCTTCACTTTTGACACCAATTATAGATAAAAACTTTTTCAAGAGCATATCTACTACCGGTATTACACTTCAGATTAACCAAACTTTGGGTGTGAGTACATCTGTAGATATTGGAGTTTCGCGAATCATTTTCAGCTCGCGTTTACAGTGACCTTTGAACTCAATCATTAAATAAATGTTTTCGGATCTTACTTTTCTAAACGACATATTTCCATATTTTTATGCGAGTACATCTTTAGGTTTTGATGTGTTGTGAATCATTTAAACTCTAATATAACGTTGTCTTTGACCTCAGTTATATAAAAGAAAAATATGGAGAATATCTACTAAAGTACATCAGCTAGGTATTCCAGTGTACATGGCTTTCCGGATATTGGAGACGGTAGAAGGACCAGATGAGGAACACGAGTGGGATAATAGAGTTGATGGTACCCGTTTTATCTGGACATTTGCTGGTTGGAATTAATGCTTGTTTTCTGGGGCATAATGTTAGCAATAGAATCATCAAGAGGGTCATGGTGGCCCTGAATTCGCTCACCTGAGTATATTTAAGTCGATCGTTTTTCTTTTGGGTGGTATAGTATCAAGGATTTGACCTAGAGGTCTACTTTTTGATACGACATGATATATTTTTTAACTTTGCAAATATTTTGTCAATAACAACATTGACCCACAAATGTGGCCTTGAGAGAATTCATAAGTTTTTCTAAAACTTGACCTAATGACCAATGTTTTGATCCTACATGACATATCTTCAAACGTGACCTAGAGTTCATGAAGAACAACATTTTGATAAAGTTTGAAGAAGATTCACTTATAACTGTGGCCTGCAATGTGTTCACAAGAAATTGTGGACGTAAGTACGTAGTCACAGACAAGCGAACGTCGGGAAAAGGCGATCATAGTAGCTGCCCTGCTTTGTTCAGGTGAGCTAGAGGGATTATTAATGGATTTTGATAACATTTCAATTTTGATGGGGTGGTTTTTATTACTATCAGGATCTGTTAAATGAGAGATATGCACCTTTTTAGCTCACCTGGCACGTAGTGCCAAGGTGAGCTTTTAGGATCACTGGATGTCCGTCGTCCGTCGTCCGTCGTTTGTCTGTCCGTCCGTCCACAATTGTTCGTTAACACTCTAGCAGGTTCAAATCTCATTGGATCTTGATGAAACTTGGTCACAATGTTTGCCTTAATTAAATCTAGGTCAAGTTTGAATGTGGGTTAGGTCCGGTGAAAAACTAGGTCACTAGGTCAAATCTTCGAAAAACCTTGTTAACACTCTAGAGACTACAAATTTCATTGGATCTTCATGAAACTTCATCAAAATGTATGCCTTAATGAAATCTATGTTAAGTTTGAATGTGGGTCATGTCCAGTCAAAAACTAGGTCACTAGGTCAAATTATCGAAAAACCTTGTTAACACTCTAGAGACTACAAATTTCATTGGTTCTTCATGAAACTTCATCAATATGATTACCTCAATGAAATCTAGGCCAAGTTCGAACGTGGGTTATGTCCAATCAAAAACTAGGTCACTAGGTCAAATCTTTGAAAAACCTTGTTAACACTCTAGAGACTACAAATTTCATTGGATCTTCATGAAACTTCATCAAAATGTTAACCTTAATAAAATCTAGGTCAAGGCTGAATGTGGGTCATGTGCAGTCAAAAACTAGGTCACTAGGTCAAATCTTCGAAAAACTTTGTTAACACTCTAGAGGCTACAAATTTCATTGGATCTTCATGAAATTTCATCAATATGATTGCCTCAATGAAATCTAGGCCAAGTTGGAATGTGGGTCATGTCCGGTCAAAAACTAGGTCACTAGGTCAAATCTTCGAAAAACCTTGTTAACACTCTAGAGACTACACAATTCATTGAATCTTCATGAAACTTGAACAAAATGTTTGTCTCATTGAAATCGAGGTCAAGTTAGAATGAGGGTCATGCCCGGTCAAAAACTAGGTCACACGGTGTACATGGTTACTTGGTTACCAGGTGAGCGATTCAGGGCCATAGTGGCCCTTGTTTAAGTATACACTGGTATATTGTGAAATGCATCACAATTAAAAGATAAACTCTTAAAGGATTGACAGGAAAGTTTTCAACATAATACTGTCAACAGCAGCACTTACTTTTATGTGAGAGTGTTTCGGGTAGGGGTGCCAGCGACCTGCTCTTGTGCTTCGTAATTTCCGGTGTTTGTGCATTCTCAACAAGAGCACAGCAAGCCGGCGTCCAATCAATTTTAAAATCAAGGCATAGTAAAAACATTTTCAAGTTAAAGTGAACAAAAAAAGAAAAGGGGCATAACTGGGAATATATGCGTCACATTCAAAATCCATTATATCATGTCAACTGCCGTACTTTCTTGTATCACCATATCAAATCTGAATGGAAATAAACTTGCCTTTTCTACGCAATGCCTATTTTGTCAATAAAAGCTAAAAATTTAAAACAAAAAAATCCAAACACTATTTTGTTTGAGCTTTTGTTGTATGGTATAATTGTAGCAGGGGTTATTAAAATCGGTCAATAAATAAAGGTAATAAAGCAATAGCAAGAACAGGTTAAGGAACGATAAAAGGGGCATAATTCTGGGGGAAAGTCACATGGAAACCCGCAATATATATCCATCCTTTTACAGATTGTACAACCATATCAAATCTGAAATGAGTTGAACAGGTAGATCTCTAAAGAATGTTTGTCTTTCTACACAAATGCCCATATTTAACGATAAAATGGACATAACTCTTGAGTGTCTAGGGAAACCTTGCTGGTTATCAAACTTGAGCAAGGCATTTTGGTTCTATACATTCTGACCAAGTTTCAAAATGATTGTAATACATTTTTATTAGTTACAGAACGGACAAGCAAAACAATGTCACGGACGGACAGACGGACGGGCGGACAACGCCATTAAGTAATACGCCCGTCTGAAGACGGTGGTATAAAAAGAGTTACAGTGTCAGAGCAGTTTCTCCTTCTATAGTCTGGTGATTGTTTTAAATGTTAGAAACCGACGACTTTTCAACCCCACGTGTGAACAACAAACAAATCGTGCTTGTGTAAATAGGAATAGTAACCTCGAGTTGAGGTCGGGGGAGCTCGTGTAGAGGTCTACAACACTCGTGTAGAAATCGAGACCACATCGAGTGCGATCGAGAACATATCGCGTGTAGTCGTCTATTCCATGCGGTGATGGAGCCAATGAAATCGAGCACGGTCGGATTTAGATCGTGTTGAGTCGAATTGATCGGGTACAGATCGTGTAGAGGTCGGCACAGAAATGTAACAAGATTTGTTCTCGATCAACTCGATTACGTACACGAGTTAAGCCGAGTGCTACTAGACCGATTTCAGACCATGTCCAGACCGTCTGTTTTCTCGATCGCTACACGGATATTTGGAACATGTTCCAAATTTCCGAGTAGTAAGGCCGACCGAATTCGATCAATGCAGACCGCTCTCGATCGACCAGGACTCTTTGAAACTTTGAAACTTTATTGAAATATATCTGTATAAGGTCCACTACCGTGGACAGCATTAACATTTATACAAATAGAAAACATACATATCAATAGAGAGGTCATTAGTTGGGAATACGCAAATTCTTTTGAAATTTTTATAATTTATAATAAAGCCTTTATAAAAAGTATAGTTTAGTTTAAACATATTTTATTTCCAAAGTAATTTACAAACATTCATTCTTAACTTAACATAGAAATAAAGGAAAAAGGGTTAGGTCACAAGTTCTATCAACATTAAATAAGACCTTCCCCCAGTAAAGAAAAGTTTCATATGCTAGATGGTAGTAGACAATTTAGTATTTTTAAGATATGGAAATAGTTTTAGAACGTAAGCAGCAAATGATTGTGATATTGGTAAGTACCCATTTATGAGTAAGTTGTGTATTGCTTCCTTTGATTATTTATCGAATTAGATAGCGTTGTAGCTTATGTCATATTCCTGAGACTAACATTGCAGATCCAGATCAGAAGGTTCCTGTATGAGCTCTCTGACTAGAATCAGCACTGTTAGTCATTAAACTGTAATGTAAACTTTCTCAAAACGGGTTAAGAGTGATATGGCAAAGTTAAGAAATTCTTTTGACCCCTTTGATGCACAGCTTAAGTAATTAAAATTAACTTTTAAGTAGAATCAGTCATAGTTAGACCCATATGAAATTTCGATTACTAAAGTCCTTGAAAGTAGAGACATTACCACCCAGTATTAATAAACTTGATTCATAACTTAATCTAAGTTTTCAAATCTACGACATTTTAGTAGACAACTTTTGGTGTGCGTCAAAGGGCTATGCAAAAATCAACATTTATCACTTGCTTTAGCCACTTAATACATATATACAAGAAAACAGAAATAGTAAACAGGCGAAAGTAAAAAATAAAACAAGAAAAAAAAAAAAAAAAAAAAAAAAAAAAAGGTTCTTATGAATGTAAACATTCAGTTAATGGAAAAAAGATAAATGAAATGGTAAATGATTGATGTCTTGTCCAGATTACCTTATATTTGTTATATAAATATGCTTATATAAGTCTTTGTGAATACATTAAGCAAATCTTTTTGTCGCTTTTATATAGTCATGTATCGCGGAAACAATCTGAATATTTTCGTCAAACGTTAATGTCGGTTTGCCGTAAAGAAGAATTTGACAATTAAGCGGATGAAAAGTGCGAAGTTTGCGGAACAGGTCAAGTCGTTGAACAGTAAATAAAGGACATTCAAAGAAGTAATGCTCTACACTTTCAACTTGATATCCGCATGAACAGCTTTCTGTGATGGATAAATGGTTTCTAAATAGGTGCGAATTCAAGTTGCTGCATTTGTTGCGCAACCGAGCATGCAAGATTGATATTTTCCTATCACCAGTCAATAAGTATTTAGAAACATGGTTTGTATTCGATAATAAATTACGTATTGCTAGTTTAAAACCACACAGGGTATTACTATTACGAATCTCTAGTGGTAGATCATTCCACAGACTAGTAGCAGAAGGAATAAAAGATTGTGCATATATTTGGGTTCTTCTAGTAGAAATTACATAATCATCTGAGTTCCTCAGATTATAGCTTGTATTTGAGCCAACAATATTAGGCATTAAGTTTTGTAAGTAATCAGGACAGTCGCCGTTGTGTATTCGATACATATAAACAAGCTTCAAATAACGACGACGGTCTGATAACGATAACCAATCAACTTCACAATATAGGTCGTAAAGAGAAACAGATCTTGTTAGGCCGGACACTATTCTTGCTGCTTCATGTTGGATCTTATCGAGAGTCATTTTTTCACCTAATGTACAGCCATCCCAGACAACAGATGCATATTCCATAATAGGTCTTAAGTATGAAACATAAATTTGGTTAAGAGTTTGTACTTTAACTGAAAATTTTAATTTCCTCATGATACCTAGTAACTTAGATGCAGATTTAGTTAGACCACGATCAGTATTTCTTATGAATAAACAGATGTTAACCAAAATTTGTTCCATATATAGTCATACATATCACCTGACAGTTTAGATCGTGATCAGTTCCTAGGTAACTCGGCCTCTGATCGTGGTCTATGCTGGCTCGAGTTCACTCTTTCAGTTTGTATATTGATGTGTCATAATAGTTATCAAGAAGTATCGAGGTTACATGTACATGGAAGAAGAAAGCATACAGGTATTTACCAAGCTCTACCTAATAGGATGAATAAAATAAATAAATAAATACTTGGTTCATTTTTGCCAACAGTAATGCTGGGGTACCCATATGATATGCTTCTCCAGCTAGACGAAATTTGGAGAAGAAATACAGGTACACACAGCAGTCTACTAGCTAAGAGTAGTATATGCGAATATATAATTATGTTTACTTATTTCTCCAACGAAACAAAATTTGGAGATAGATATTAGATACGAGTATATAAATAACTAAACCACTGGCACAAACATAAATACAAACTAAGAAACTTACTACATGTACAAATAAATACCCACATTTAAGACTGTACACTTTAGACACTTGTAAAGGGATAGAAAAGAGTAATAGAGAAAGAGAGAGAGAGAGAGAGAGAGAGAGAGAGAGAGAGAGAGAAATAGAGGGAGAGAAAGAGAGAATGAAAGATGAAGGAAAGAAAGAGAGAAGACAGACGGTTAGATTGACGGACAGACAGACAGACATATATAGATAGATAGAGAAAGTGCATCTAAGGCCACATAGTTGAAATGCAGACGTGAATTGTACATTTTATTTTACTCCTATCTTGCTAGCTTGATGTTTACTTCAAACGTATCGTCTGTGTAAGATTTCAAAATAAGTTGTGTGCTTATTAAACTGAAATAATTAAAATTATGTGCCAAACAGTTTGGGCTCAGACCAGACCCCACGTTATTTGGCGTCTGATCTGGATCCAAACATTTTGCAAAAGTTGTCTATGTCGCAACTAGCTTGATAGGGGTTTACAAATTAAATCAAAATAAGGTATACTATGTGTCATTACAATATAATAAACTGCAGTTAGGCGTCGTTCGGACACAGTCGGGTAGCAATTTTGTCCGTGCAGTTGTGTCGTAGGCCCCAATTATAACCGTTAAAAGCATGCAGTTCTCGCAATGATTACAAAAGGCAGAATATAGCAATTTGACCGTATGTGGAAATGGATGTACTCTGACGATCAGTAGGGAGGTTTAACCGAAGTGAGTCCAAGGTAAGCAGCAATTAATCTAGCAGACCAACCAGGACCCCTAAGCAGACCAAGCACGACCGCGTGATCGAGTTTGATCGAGGTGTCAGATCGGCAATGTGAACGCACCTTAACGCAGAGAAAGACAGTTCAAAATACATCTACAGTTATATGGGTCAATGTATTAACCATTTCATGATCAAATTTATCGTGAGGTTTTTACCCCCCCCCCCCCTTCCCTGCCATATTGTCGTCTACTTCAATAAAGTTGTCTGCAATATCGTTTCAAAGATTTAAGACAGTATAACTAACGTTTTGTTGTTGTTTGTTGTTTTTTTTTAAAAAGTGGCAAACATTTTTACATGCTGTCTGATCAGGATCACAACTGTTTGCAAATGCGCTTTATGACGTCATTGAGAGTGAATGGGTTAATTCAGAACTAAATGAAGGCAGTACTTGTTGCTGTGGTTGATACTTTATAATGTTAACCCATAGCCCGCCAAATAAATTGTCGTCTGCTATATTTCTCGTCTGCTTCAAGTTTCAAAGTGCTTCAAAGTTGCTCAAAATTGCTGAAAATGTTGTCCGAGTGTCCAACAGCTTGGATCCGGATGAGACGCCGAGTTACTCGGCGTCTCATCCGGATCCAAGCTGTTTGCATATGGAGCTATAGTCGTGACTGGCAGGCTAAGGGTTAACGCTGATTGTATGCTCATTATATATATATTAATGTCAAATGATTTTGATCTTGAGTTACACGGCGTTTAATCTTAAAAAAATAACTGTTTTGCAAAAGTAAGAACGTGATAATTAAATGAAAAAGGTCACGAGATTATTGAAATGTTGTTGTTTTAATTAAAAGTGACTTGCATCAATTCTAAACGAAGCATGATTTAGCAAATGTCATATTTGCGTGTAGTTTTGAAGATAATCTAGGACCAATTAGACTACATTGTCTCATTTATCAACAAGCATACAGAAGGTATACATATATGCAAATGAGTCATGTTTTGCAGATGTCAAATTTTGGCAACACAAAATTAAATGGCGCGCTTTAGGTTAAGACACTCCATATGCCATCGTAGATGGCCAATTAAATTTCATTAAGTAAACACCCGTTTCAATGATGTTATATATATATACCGGTGGTTTTGTTTGCAAGCTGGAGCTAACAAAATGAATGTAAAGTCGTGTCTCGTTTTGACACATCTGTGATGAGTTCAGTGATGAAATCGATTGCCGTCGATGGTAATCGATTACGAGTTGGCTACCGGTCTGAAAAACAGTGCATTGCAATGAAATATAGAAAATCCACGTATAGAATACACGTATAATGATAATCAATATAATTTTTGATTTTGAATTAAAATAGCATCCACTTAATATGTAAATTCACAGGTCATGTCCGTTTCCCGTTGATCTACATACATGTACATGTATTGAGACAATCGTAAAGGAAAGGCTTTGTAGGAGAAATTCTTTTCCAACAAAAACACCTTTTCAATGTGTTCGATATTAATATTGCCTTTTCACATAGTAAATGATTTTGCGACGACCGTTGCAAACCATTTTAAGGGGCCGAATACTTCGGGGTCTCATTTAGACCCTTACTTCATATTCGTGTGATACAGTGGAGAATCTGTTATTCTTTCCCAATAAACGCGTTTACGCTAAAACTATTATTTGCAGTGCAAGCAGTTTGGAGCCAGATCAGACGCCGGGTAACCCGGCGTCTGATCAGGCTCCAAACTGTTTGCCACCAAGATAAACATGAAATATCAGAATTGTCCAAAAGTTGTTCTTTTCTACGTTTTAGTGCTTTGCGTTTGCGTACGTTTGCGTTTAAACGGGAAAGAATAACAGATTCTCCACTGTACATGTAGCCTTTGGAGTGATTCCGAGTGAAGAAGACGTTATTTTATCTCAATAAACGCGTTTACGCTAAAACTATTACACCAATTACAAACAATTTGTAGCCAGATAAGACGCCTGGATAGTTGTTATTTTACTACATTTTATAGCATTGCCTTTGTTTTTAGTTTCGTTGATAACGAGAAAGAAATACGTTTTCTCCACTGTAGAAAAAAGGAGGACAAAATATACATGTTAGGATTTTGCTACAAAGGACATATTTCCATAAGAAACCGTCTTGAGCGATGAAGTCTGTAGTAAGTGACATGAACTCCAATATCGATCTATACCTATTCATACTTTATAAGATTCCTGTTAAAGAATTTTGTATAAACTATCGAGATCTTTAAATGGCTTGGCATTTTCACGTGGACAGTGTAATTCTATATATCACCAGTCTAATGACTGCGAACTTGTCATATGTACAGAGCAACCCTTATAACGCATAAAAACTCAATTACACTGGAGAATACGTTATTGTGTATTACATGCACCCAGTCGTTAATGACTCCTTCATATCACATGCCGATAATCCTTACTTTATGTCACAGAAAATCATGTTTGCTCTGAAGGATAAAACATTCGGTTGATTCTAAAGATACCATATCAGTGATGGAAAATACTTTTTACTACAGGATTGATGACTTTATGCAAAATAATGTTTTCCTGGAATCCTTCTGTACAGTTCACACGAAGCAAAGCGCATACACAATCCATCAATAATTAACAAGTTCTAAAACATATTTACAGAGAAACAGAAAGACAGCTTAGGGCCTGAACTGACTCAGTGTTAGTCAGTGTCTGATCAGTTTCCATTAAGTGTGCAATGGTCATAATTGGTTTAGCATAAACCCATTTATCGGAACAGAATTATGTCCCCTTCCCTGTCATATCAATTGAGAAATTATAAATTCATACAAGTGTTTTATCTTGCAATCGAACACTGGTAGGAGTTGAGATGCGTAGTAATTTAATCACGAGGCCTTTAGGCCGAGTGGTTTAATTTCAAGCATCTCAACGACTACCCGTGTTCGATTGTTAGACAAAACACTGGTATCAAATTATTATTTCGATTCTAACACATAATGTTACCTGAATTTGCACCGAAGCAAATGCGCTACATTTCATGGCGTACGCATTTTCGAAGCCATATGAAGTCACGTTAGAACGTTAACGCTTGAGTGTTCTATTGAGAATTCGTACACTGATACGTTCCTTCTTTGTTTATATAGGGGCGTGTGCGAAGTGTGTTAAAATAGTAAATAACTAGGTACACAGACGCATAACGCTTGGTATACATTGTTCATATATTTTGCTTCCTCGAAAAATTATTCATACAAAAAAACTATTTATACATGCGAATCCTACAGACACACCCTTAGAGTTATTGTTATTCGCGGTCCAAATGTATTTTTCTTAATAAGTATACTGTTCATCAACTAAACTGTGCATTAACATTACACGTAGCAATGTCAATAACATAAAGAACAAGAAATATCTTTAAAAAAGATATTCGGCGGAATGAGTGGTTGAACTAAGGCTATATAGATGCATGGGTGTGCAAAATTAAATGAAATTGAGGTTTTCGGATTGAAAAGCAAAAAAAATTGAAACAGTAACTTTTATTTAAAATGCAAAACTATCATGTACAGAAATGCAAAACAGAACAATAATTTAACTCATATCCTAGCTACTGGTAGGAGATCCTCACATTAATCTATTGTTCTATATATCAAACTTCATTCATAGAGTTTCTTGAAACAAACTATAGCATACACAAATGTACAGATACAACAGTCTGCTGAACTACACTCTTGTAAATAATGATGAAACAACACGATTGTGTTTAATTCACTTGAGGCCATTGATTTTATATATAATATTGCTTTTAATGTATGGTATTAAAATGTGTACAAATAGTTAACAATTCAAACAAATTGGTAGTAAACAATTACAAAACACCTAGCTTCCTCTGTATATCTATAAAAAGATTTCAGATGTCATATCTTAAAATAGAAGTATAATTGCATCATCCCAGTGTGTAGTAAACAGTGCAGTCTGTATCTCTAAATTTTACACTCACAGTCCACATCTGGTAAAACTGTAATTGGACATAGACCAGCCTACAGGGCTCCAGATAAGAGGGAGTAAACTAAACAAATCACATTTTTTCACTCCTTTCAGCACCAAACCCTATGATGTAACCACTCATTTTGTTTGTCTAGAAGAGACAATTCAAATGTATAGTGACACCACAGGGTTTAATGCACAAATAAAGATTTTAAGTTTTGAAATAATTCCCTTATCTTGAGCCCTGGCTACTATCCAATCAGACTATTCAGTTTCAACAGGTGCTCTTAATTCTAAATTTCTGATCAAATATAATTGGTTGAAATGTGTGGCCAAATAGAAAGTGTGTCTAAATAGAAACCAGTCAGCTCCGCCGAAAAAGGAAATCTGATTTTAGTTGATTCGTTTAGAGGTTTATTGTCCCATTTTATAACAAGGACTTTGATACAGTGGAGAAAACGTTATTCTTTCCCAATAAACGCGTTTACGCTAAAACGTTTATTTCCATTGCAAACAGTTTGGAGCCAGATCAGACTCCAAACTGTTTGTCACCAAGATAAACATGAATTATCAAAATTCTCCAAAAATTGCACTTTTCTCCGTTCTAGTGTTTTGCGTTTGCGTTTCGTTTCGTTTAAACGGGAAAGAATAATGTTTTCTCCACTGTAACTGTCTGATTCGAAAAACAGAAGCAACCATGGATCAAACAAGAAACTCTTTTGAAATTAACGTTACAAATTAACCACAGTGCACGGCAGCTCGTTTAGGAAATCGGAATACAGATACGGTGAAAATATTCGAGTACAGTAGAACCTCTCTATTACGACCACTATAAGGAAGACCAATTGTCTGTATAAAATACAGGCGATAGCTTAAAGCAATGTGAAAGTGAAACAGAAAGCTCCTATAGGAGCTTTCTGCTTCACTCTCACATTGCTTTAAGCAGTCACCTGTCTTAAACGACTAATATTTGACACAATTTAGTGGTCGTAATAGAGAGGTTCTACTGTATGCTCATGCTCCAAGAATAAAAGTACATTTCGTTTGTGACCCCGTCACCAGTTCATCCTACGTGCACTGATACTAGTAAACAGGTCGGATCCTGTTCAGACGACGAGTAAATCGTTGTCTGACTAGTGTCCAACGCATTTGGTATTTATATTATCCCTTTCATTACCAATTGTGCCAAGCGGCGCTTTGTGAACTGTTTGACACGCGTTTCGAAATATCGTTAGTCATAATGCCTTAAATCTAGCTTTTAAAAAAAATACTGCAGACAACAAAATTGTAGCAGACGACATTATGGTGCAGAAAGGGTAAAACAAAACGATATATTTGGCAATGAAAGGGTAGATATGTGGTGTTTTTCTGTTCAACTTCTTAAACTATAAAGCTGTTTCATCAAAGCAGACAACTAGTGTTAAACCGAGGATAACCTTATGCACAGTGAAATGGTTAACAGGATTTTTTTCCCCCAATCAAATTTGAAAATATTCATTTTTCTTTACTTCTTATAAGCAAATATCACATTCAAAGTCATTTTGACGTTGAAACAGTGTCTCTTGGGTATTATATTGCTTATATAATGACCCAGACGTATGGATTTTTTTGTTTCACATATTAAGGTCAAAGATCTAAACTGAAATCATATAACAAAAAAGTCATTAATGGTACAGTGGAGAATCTGTTATTCTTTCCCGTTTAAACGCAAACGTACGCAAACGCAAAACACTAAAACGTAGAAAAGTACAACTTTAGAACAATTCTGATATTTCATGTTTATCTTGGTGGCAAACAGCTTGGAGCCTGATCAGACGCCGGGTTACCCGGCGTCTGATCTGGCTCCAAACTGTTTGTAATGGAAAAAATAGTTTTAGCGTAAACGCGTTTATTGGGAAAGAATAACGTTTTCCCCACTGTACGTTGAACCATTTTTTGTCTTCTTTGGAAATGTGTAATTGTCTTATACATTACAATTATCTTAAAAGGTCTCAAGTTGGACACTGAACCATTCGTTGCCGTGCCTTAGGAAATATTTCAATCCTTGTTATTTATTAACATTCATTAAATAAGACGCTGAACAATGTATTTGTACCTCAGGACAATATTCGTGTACAGAGGAGGAAACTTTATTCTGTTCCAATAAAAATGTGTATATAAGATATAATATTAGATAAACCGGACGCTCTTTGAAAAGAAGGAATACCACAAAAGACAGATGCGAACTTAATGCAGGGTCAGAGTGAGGCAGAAAGATTCAGAAGGGGGTCTTATGTTTATCCTGAATTAAGCCACTATCCTTTACCAACTGGCTACAGTTGAGAATCTGTTATTCTTTCCCGTTTAAACGCAAACGTACGCAAACGCAAAACACTTAAACGCAGAAAAGTACAACTTTTGGACAATTCTGATAAATCATGTTTATCTTGGTGGCAAACAGTTTGGAGCCTGATCAGACGCCGGGTTACCCGGCGTCTGATATGGCTCCAAACTGTTTGCACTGCAAATAATAGTTTTAGCGTAAAAGCGTTTATTGGGATAGAATAACAGATTCTCCACTGTAATGCAGGGTCAGAGTGAGGCAGAAAGATTCAGAAGGGGGTCTTATGTTTATCCTGAATTAAGCCACTATCCTTTACCAACTGGCTATGAGACCGAAACAGTTTTCTTAGTTTCCTGTTTAGAGCGCTTTCATTGTACGTCTTAACCACTGTGTTTTCTGCAAATCATTATTTGGACTTTAGACTATGCGTTGACGTCACTCACAAATCATAATTAGAAATGGTAATTTTGTTCCAACATCTCGTTCAACCTTTAGTTCGCACTATTATTGTCGCCTGCAGCATTTATCGTCTGCTAAATAATCTCCTTGTTAACTTGTTTATTATTCAGGAAGCATCATGAGATTATACAAGAATTTTTTATCAAGGTGAGACGTCCATTTTTTACGTCTTACTTAGTGAGGGGGACCTCCGTGGCCTAGTGGTATAGTCACTGTGACTTACATCACTACTAAAATCCGTACCGCTGTGAGTTCGAATCCCAGTAGGGTCGTTCGGATTTTTCATGTGGAGAGGCCTTCCAGCTGGCTTGCGGAAGGTCGGTGGTTCTACCCAGTTGCCAATTTGTGCCTGAAACAGTGCATAAAGGACTTCTGGGGGTCTTCCTCCACCTGCAATTAGCTGGACGTCGCGATATGACTGAAATACTGTTGAAAGCGACGTAAAATAAAAAAAAACAACAACAACAACTTACTTAAGGAAAAACGTTATCCACACATCCACCTATTTCCTCGGTTTTTTATTTGTCTTTTGGGTGCACCAGCGCTTTTCGAATGGTGTTAAGAGGCCTCAGAGCCATTTACACTATTTTCCGAAACACTTTTGCCAACGCTTTTTCCCGCGTTTGATAATGGCAAAATACTAAAATGAATATATGTAAAAATAATTGGGGTTCACCTCTAACCCCCCTGTCAATTTTATTGCTTTTTCTGCATTTTTAGCTTTTTTTATTTTTTGGACTTCTAAAAAAAAGTGTAGGCACGTGCCTACTTGCCTAATAGGAAGCTACGCCAATGACCTTAAAGCACGTGGTTATCCACAAAGGACCATCAATAAAGTGAAATATCAGGTGGAGAACAGAAGGAAACACATTACAGTGGAGAATCTGTTATTCTTTCCCGTTTAAACGCAAACGAAACGCAAACGCAAAGCACTAAAACGTAGAAAAGAACAACTTTTGGACAATTCTGATATTTCATGTTTGTCTTGGTGGCAAACAGTTTTGAGGCTGATCAGACGCCGGGTTACCCGGCGTCTGATCTGGCTCCAAACTGTTTGCACTGCAAATAATAGTTTTAGCGTAAACGCGTTTATTGGGAAAGAATAACACATTCTCCACTGTACAAAGAATCAAAGTAGACAAACAGTGATACACAGAGGATAACCTAGCAGTGAAGGGGTTAACAACGTATTTTTAAATCGAATTCTAAAATATATATTTTTTCGGTTTTCATTATGAAACGAAAATCACCTTAAAGTCATTATCTTGACACATAACCATTTGTCTCTTGGGCAATTTCCTCTTGATATATTCACCTAGACAAATAGCATTTTTGCTCTACATTTTAAAGCCAACGATCCTTAGCGCGAAATTAAGACCCTTTCACTCAAAAGTCATTATTGGTACCTTGAACCGTTTATTGCTTTAGAATAATCTTTTAAAAGTCATTAGTTAGACATTGAACCATTTTTTGCCGTGCCTTTGGGAATTTTTTTTTATTCCTTCCCAATAAACGCGTTTACGCTAAAACGTTTATTTCCATTGCAAACAGTTTGGAGCCAGATCAGACGCCGGGTAACCCGGCGTCTGATCAGGCTCCAAACTGTTTGTCACCAAGATAAACATGAATTATCAGAATTAACCAAAAGTTGCACTTTTCTACGTTCTAGTGTTTTGCGTTTGCGTTCGTTTCGTTTAAACGGGAAAGAATAACAGATTCTCCACTGTATCTTAACCCTTTCACTAACAAATGTTTGTGAGAGTTTTACGCCTTCACCGTTTCATTGTCGTCAGCTTCAATTTAGTTGTCTGCAATGTCGTGTCAAAGTTAAAACATATGGCTGTATGACTGAAGAAATTTCAAAACGATTGTCAAACGCGGCGTCTGATTAGGATCCAAACTGTTTGCAAACGCGCTGCTACAGTGGAGAATCTGTTATTCTTTCCCAATAAACGCGTTTACGCTAAAAATATTATTTGCAGTGCAAACAGTTTGGAACCAGATCAGACGCCGGGTAACCCGGCGTCTGATCAGGCTCAAAACTGTTTGCCACCAAGATAAACATGAAATATCAGAATTGTCCAAAAGTTGTTCTTTTCTACGTTTTAGTGCTTTGCGTTTGCGTACGTTTGCGTTTAAACGGAAAAGAATAACAGATTCTCCACTGTAAGCGTCATTGAGGGCGAATACAGTGAAAACAGTCTATAACAAAAAAAAACCCTGTTTATATACTCTTACACTAAAATCAGTTTAAGAGTACATAAAACTGTAGACGTTGCAGCCTCCAGGGAGATGAATATCCGTTAGTTTTGTTTATTCACTGCAAATTATTTACAGCCTTGAAGCTCTTTTGTAAATGAAATGAACAAATCTGAAAATTGCTTTTGGAGAATAATATTGCAAATGTCAAATGCAATTTTGCTGTTCTGTTTTTCTGCTTAAGATTCATCGGCTGTAAAATTTATTTTTCCCTAATTAAAAAAACATAAAAGGTAAAACATTTTAATCCGTACATGTATACTTATTTACTTTGAATCGACAAAAATAGCAAATTTAGATGCTTTTATACACGTAGGTTATCCTATTTAGCCAAGTGTCTACAACAGACGGCAATGGAAAACAATTTAAACCCTGATAAGATTTCAGTATTAGCAATGTTTGATATTTCATAGGAATTGATTTGCTGTATGGACATATACAGTGGAGACAACGTTATTCTTTCCTAATAATCGCGTTTACGCTAAATCTATTATTTCCATGTCAAACAGTTTGGAGCCAGATCAGACGCCAGGTAACCCAAATCAGGCTCCAAACTGTTTGCCGTCAAGTTAAAAATCAACAACATCCAGAGTTGCCATTTTCTACATTTAAGTGCACTGCGTTTGTGTTCGTTTGCGTTTAAACGGGAAAGAATAACGTTTTCTCCACTGTACTTTTTGTCTTTATATCCTCCTTGTATATCTACAACGAAATCGTCCAGGATGCACATAGAGGTTGGGGATTCATTGCAATATTCAGGCAGAAATGAGGAAAACCATTTCATAGTCACACGACGACCTAATTCACCCGGCTTTTACTCGACATCCAAACGGATTGGCTCTCGTGTAAAAAATAATCTTGACCAGCCTCACATCTAAATTTTAACATAGTACAGATTTTGTTATAACATAATAATTTCAGAGTAAAAGAAAATTGTTATGATTTTATGAAAAGTGCCATTAAATTTATCATTAGAAAATCAAACACCCATGGCTAACATAATTGAATTGCATTATTTTCGTGTAGAAAAGAAAGCAGTGTTGTAAAACAAATAATGAAATTCAAAATAATCGCTTATACTGTACTTACATTAAGCGTATTTTGTGAAACCAGTCGAACCTCGGTAATTCGAACTCGCGTTAGTTCGAACATACCAATATTTCAAAGTTAAAACGTGGCTAAGCCACGTTTTAACTTTGAAATAATGGTATGGTCATCTTAAGCAAGTTCGAGTTATAAATTTCTGGTAAGGTCGAGTTAAGCGAGTTCGAAGTATCGAGTTTTTACTGTATGCGAGAATAAGTACAAACAGCTTGAATCTAGAAGTGTGTCGAATCAATCGGTGTCACCTTGGTCAAAGTTTATAAACAATGGGTGTAATTCTTTCAAACCCTTCACTCTGAATGACGTCATGAAGGGCATTTGCAAACGGTTTTGATCATGATCAATCGCCGTGTTACGCGGCGTCAGGTCAGGATAAAAACTGTTTGCCACTTGTTTTGAAATTACGTCAGTAAATAACGATATTGAAGCAGACGACAACATGGCGGCGTAGGGGTAAAAACCTCACGATAAATTCGATCACCATTGGATAAATGAGCAATGATGGTGATGGAACTGTCGACAAAAAGTGTATACTGTGATGAAACGGATGACTTAACCGTTTCTTCTTGAAAGTTCAAATTGGCAACTCCAGTTTCCAATTAGTGTACTCCATATAGACCCGTTAACCCTTTCACGCTCAATGACGCCGTAAAGCGCATTTACAAACAGTTTTAGTCCATATCAGACGCCGCGTCACGCGGCGTCTGATCAGGACCAAAACTGTTTTACACTCGTTTCGAAATTTCGTCAGTCACATTGCCCTGAAACTAACTTTGAAACTATATTGCAGACAACAATATTGAAGCAGACGACAATATGGCGGTGAATGGGTAAAAACCTCACGACAAATTTGATCATTAAAGGATTAAGGGTTGGTTTTTCAATGAATTGCAATATCGCAAATAGTGATGACCCTGACCCGAGGGCTCCTACAGTGGAGAAAACGTTTTCTTTCCCAATAAACGCGTTTACGCTAAAACGTTTATTTCCATTGCAAATAGTTTGGAGCCAGATCAGACGCCGGGTAACCCGGCGTCTGATCAGGCTCCAAACTGTTTGTCACCAAGATAAACATGAATTACATGTATCAGAATTGTCCAAAAGTTGCACTTTTCTACGTTCTAGTGTTTTGCGTTTCGTTTCGTTTAAACGGGAAAGAATAATATTTTCTCCACTGTACCTTGATAAAAGATCGTCTCGCGTATAAAAAAAGGTGCTCGAGTCTGTTCCAGACTTGATTTTGTTAATGTTATTAGAAATCTTTACGAAGAAACATGCTGTTTTTGCACCCAATACACGCGAATGTGCTCCCACCACTGCTGGCCAATGCACACACTTTAGAGACAGGCCATGAACAAAATAATTTGGCATACATGGTCTGCTACTAAAATTGAAATAAATCGTGAGCATTTTAAAAATCTGCATTCCCATTTTGTTGCATTGCGTTTGAGATAAGATTCTAAATTCGTTTTTTAACGGAGCTGGGTATACAGTGGAGAATCTGTTATTCTTTCCCAATAAACGCGTTTACGCTAAATCTATTATTTCCAGGGCAAACAGTTTGGAGCCAGATCAGACGCCGGGTAACCCGGCGTCTGATCAGGCTCCAAACAGTTTGCCACTCAGATAAATATGAAAACTCAAAATTGTCAAAAGGTTGTCCTTTTTTACATTTTAGTGTTTTGCGTTTGCGTTTCGTTTGCGTTTAAATGGGAAAGAATAACATATTCTCCACTGTAGTTCACTGTATCTTGCAAAGTTCAATTTTAATTGATTATTTGTTCTGTTTTAATCGTGACCCAGCTGTCTTTCTATGCTTTTGACAGCACTTGTAGTTGATTATGTTGGACAGAATAACAATTTGATAGACGACCTGGTTCTGTTAATTCCATGGGGATTCACTGTTCACTCCTTCTATTTCGATCAGTCTATGAAAGATTAGTGTTTTCGATGGTTTAATACAGTGGAGAATGTGTTATTCTTTCCCAATAAACGCGTTTACGCTAAAACTATAATTTGCAGTGCAAACAGTTTGGAGCCAGATCAGACGCCGGGTAACCCGGCGTCTGATCAGGCTCCAAACTGTTTGCCACCAAGATAAACAAGAATTTTGAGAATTGGCCAAAAGTTGTTCTTTTCTACGTTTTAGTGTTTTGCGTTTGCGTTTAAACGGGAAAGAATAACAGATTCTCCACTGTACATGTGGCTGCTAATAGCATGGTGAACGTAAAGCAGAAAACTTCCTTCATGAGCTTTCTTCTTTCAATGTTTCTACTTTAAGCTTCCAAAGTGATCCCTCTGAACAACGACACCAAATGGGATAAAAAATATCGTGTGTGTTGTTCTGTTAAATGGAGGGGAACAGGCTTAATTCGCAGACAGCTTGAATCCCTATCAGACGCCGCGTAACGCTGTTTGTCACCCGTCATCATGCTTTTTCTGTCAAAATATCCAATACGTAGCTTTGAGATAAATAGCAGACGACAATTTTAAGCAGACGACATTGCAGCCAGAAAAAGGTAGGACATAAATCGCTTGTTTTGAGAATAACGACAAGGGTCGTTGTAAGGAAGGAGTCGTTGTTTGGAGGGCAATTGTAGGGAGGGAGCACTGTATTAGTTAAAACTATGAACGGGTCTTCATTTGAGTGGGTATTTAACTAAAATTCAAACATTTGACACATAGGGTATCTCGCCATTTCTTATTATTTTGTCCATTATATGCTGATCTGAGATCAAAATATATACATAATAAGTATTGGAATTCGCCAAACATTCATACATTCAATAGCTTGATGTCTTCTAACGATAAATTAACACTTCAAAATTTGGCCATGTTCATATATAATGCAATGAAATACCGCGATGAATTTATAATATGAAGACTGAATATTTGATATTTGAAAAAAAAAAAGTATAAAAAAAGTTTAATACTCGAATGATGTGAAATACTTATGTATTATAGCTTGTATTAATCTGTTCAACAGACTGTAATAATATTGTAAAATTGTGTTCATACTACACCTGATGCATAAGTTTTTCTGTTTGTATGTACTTATATGTGTATGGGCCGGAGGCCTATGATGCGAAATAAACTGAACTGAACTAAACTGAACTGAACTGAGCCATCCCATCAGGATGCAAACTGTCTGACACCATGATCTTATTTTGAAAAAGAAATCATAGAAAATTCTAATTTTCAAAACAAAAACAGACGACAATTGTACAGGCGAATCTTTGTTAGCCCCTCCTCTGTTATAACGTCATCAATTTTAAACACTTGCCATTTGCTTTACGTCTTAAATTTAAATTTTGAGTGTTTTGACAGAGATATTGAAATGAGTGTCAAACAGTTTGGATCCTGATCAGACGTCACTCGGAGTGAGGCAGTGAAAGGGTTAAAGTGGAGATTCACTGTAGCCTGGGTCGTTCGTTGATTAATGACCATTGTCTTGTGCACAGTGACATAATGCCACAAATTCGTCTTCAGCAATTTGATTCCATTAACACAAATAATCTCTTTAAATTTATTGCATGAAAACGTGCTTTATTGTGGCACACATTATTCTTTCCCGTTTAACACTTTAATTGCCAACGACGCCAAAAAGTGACTTTGCAAACAGTTGGCGCGTCGTCCGATCAGAATCCAAACTGTTTGACACTCGTATTAACATTTCTTCAGTAAAAAGGCCCTACAATTGACTTTAAAAAAAAATTGCCTTGCGTAACGCGGCGTCTGATCAGAATACAAACTGTTTTACAGTCATTTCAATATTTCATAAGTCAAAATAACTAAATATTTCATTTTAGAAATAAAAGCAGACGTTATTTTTTTTTTAAAACTGATGACATCATGGCAGTGAGGGGGTTAAACGAGACTATACGCAATACAGTGGAGAATCTGTTATTCTTTCCCAATAAACGCGTTTACGCTAAAACTATTATTTACAGTGCAAACAGTTTGGAGCCAGATCAGACGCCGGGTAACCCGGCGTCTGATCAGGCTCCAAACTGTTTGCCACCAAGATAAACATGAATAATCAGAATTGTCCAAAAGTTGTTCTTTTCTACGTTTTAGTGTTTTGCGTTTGCGTACGTTTGCGTTTAAACGGGAAAGAATAACAGATTCTCCACTGTACAATACAATGATTGTATATTACAATCTGAAGGCAAACAGTAAATAGCCAGATCGGACACCGTGGCTCGTGTTCCAGTCGAAACTCGATACTTCGAACTCGCTTAAAGTGATCGTACCAATATTTCAGAAGTTGAATTTCGACATGTCCATTTCGCTTAAGTCGAACATACTCGTGCTTTTCAAAGTAACAACGCGGCTTAGTCATGTTTGAATTTTGAAATATGGGTATGTTCGAACTAACGCGAGTTCGAAATATCGAGTTTCGACTGTAGTTCGATGAAATTCGTTTTATTATAACAATACTACCTTTTTAAACGAGCACGTACCATTTTCGGACTTTTACAAATATCACAGCTCAATGCAGGAGGATAGTTATGTAGAAAGCTTCTAGATAAAAAAGGTTTTCTATATCACTTTTTTTCCTGTAATTAGAAGTAACATGCAGTAACATGTCTTTTTTGTCCCTGAAACCCCGTTTGTTGTTTCAAGGGAGAAAGTATTGTATTTAATCGGGTAGTTTTCCAATTAATTTTCCAAATAACTAATTAATATATCTTATTTCTACATAATTATGGTGTCAATTTGGTGTGCCTACATGTACGAGGGAACATTAAAACGTTTTGTCCATCGTGTCTTTTTATTATTCATACGGTGCAGTTCTTTATCTACACGCTGATATCAAAACGATGAATATGCGACAAGTACAAGCTACATAAAATTGGGATTTAAAATTGCTGGTCATACATACTAGTGTTTAGAATGGATGGGAAACGCTCAATGAAAAGTGCAGAAATACGGGTCTATTTCAAAACTCGCAATGAACTAAAAGTTGAGACCAAAACTATGTTTAATGAAATATGCCAAGTTTATGGAGATAATGAAGTTCCCTATAGGCTTGTCAGAAACTGAATTGCGAAATTCAATAGTTACACAGACTCTATTCAAGATGCCTCTAAATCTGACAGGAGACGCACAACACATCTCAAAGGTCAGAGAAATTTAGCAATCAGATGCAAGATACATGTATATGTCTATGGAGATAGCTCGAAGGATTGGCATTTCGGAAGCATCTACTCGTACGATTCTAAAAAAGAATCTTGGACTTTCGCGTAAAGTTGTCCGATGGATACAGTACTGAACCTTATTAAATTAACAATTTTTGCGATTCGCTTGCAATTCGATGGCAATTCGCTTGCGATTCAAAAAAGTAACTTTACCATCGGGTAAGTTTTCTTGAATGGTGTATCTCACAAATGTTCGCAAATATGCCATCGTTATTTTTTTCGATTCCATATTTGTCAAAACCGCTTCGGAAATTTCGCGTAAAAATATTCAAACGTAGGATTTGTTTTTTGAAGCGCCTGATTCGATGACAATTTGATGGCAATTCGATGGCAATTCGCTTGCGATTATCAATTTAATTTAACAAGGTTCAGTACTGTACCACATTTCCTCACAAACGAACAAAACACAGCACGTATGAAGATGGCCAAGAAATTATTGAAATCGTATCCTAAATTTGAGCGGAAAGTTTTCGTGAATAGAGCGATTGGAGACGAAGCGTGGATTCATGTTTTTGAACCACAAAGGAAAATAGATATTAAGTTATGGGCCACCAGAATCGCTCGTAGACCAGTTATTGCCAAAATGTAGCTCAGTGTTAAGAAGGTTATGTTGGCTGTATTTGTCGATATTATCGGTCCTATAGTTCAGGTTTCTGTTCCTATGGGGCGCACAATTACAGGAACATTGTACAAACATAAATTACTGAGAAAGTTAAATAAATACCTTGAAAAACGTTGACCAAAGACAAGATTAATAAGGAGTTGGGTTTCTTCATGATAATGCCCCAACACATACCGCTAAGGTTGTAACTGATTTTTTGAAATCGTAAAAAGGGACAGCGCTTCCCCATCCACCTTATTCACCAGATATGGCACCTGCAGATATTTTCCAGTTACCAAAACTGAAAATGTTGTTGTATGGAAGAAAATATGGCAGTCGCAACTGGGTTACCTCAGCTGTTTATCAGTGTTTGAAACGTATCCAAAAAGAGGACTCACACATACTTTCCGGAATTGGTTGAAAAGGTTGAAGTTATGTGGTTCTCACAATGGAGAGTACTTTGAAGTAGATAAAAAGAAATAATTTTAATATTGCATTCAGGTTAGATTTTATTGGCCCTTGGACAAAACTTTTTACGGTTCCCTCGTATGTAATAGTCTATTAACATATGGAGCATGGCTATTTGATCAAGTTGAATACTAACCCACCTTTATAACGTATCTGGAAAAAATGTGCACCATAATTTTCAAAATATGGTTCTTGCAATAAAGAAACTTCAGCTACATGTACACGTACTTATCTATATGAAGAAAAGCAAAACATTTGGGATCCTGAGGAAAGTTTTAGTTACAGTGGAGAATCTGTTATTCTTTCCCGTTTAAACGCAAACGTACGCAAACACAAAGCACTAAAACGTAGAAAAGAACAACTTTTGGACAATTCTGATAATTCTTGTTTATCTTGGTGGCAAACAGTTTGGAGCCTGATCAGACGCCGGGTAACCCGGCGTCTGATCTGGCTCCAAACTGTTTGCGCTGCAAATAATAGTTTTAGCGTAAACGCGTTTATTGGGAAAGAATAACGTTTTCTCCACTGTACTCAGCATATAATCTGGGTCACAATCGATTGCAAACGGAGTAAACCCTCACTATTACGACCACTAAAATGGAAGCAATTTGATTGAGTAGAAAACAGATGATAGCTTAATAAAGGTGACAGTAAATTAGCGATACTTAAAGACATCCCTAGATTAGATGACCTTTCGATCATAACGCCTTGCCAGACAATTTCCTTGCAATAATCATGGATCTTATGGACATGTCGCTAGCAAAGAACCATTGAAGCTTCTCGTGTGAAACTCTACCTTTATATTTGATAGTTTGGTTAGAAATAACCATTGAAAATCACTAGAGCATGAGTATAATCTGGACCTCACCAGGTAAACTGAGATTGTGCTGTACGTGCTTTGACATTTACATTGACACATTCAGAACAATGGGGTGGTGGTCCTTCAATGGACTGAGGAAAATTCTTTAAGAGCTTTCTGTTTTACTTCCATTTTGCTTTAAGCAGTCAGTTGCCATAAAACCATAATAATACAAAGTACATATCTTGTGGTCGTAATAGGGAGGTTTCACTGTATCAGCAAAGTCGTTCTATGGTTAGGGCCAATGGTGAAGTGCTTGATTGCATGCCTTGAACATTAATCGTTATGTGTTACAGATAATCAAAGGGCGGTTATTCTCTATAACATATGAGTGGTTTGAATTGACATTTAGCTCCCTTTTACACAAAAACTGGCCTTTCTATCACCCCATATCAATATAGCGCTCTTTTTCGCACAGGAGTTGTGCGTTCAAAAGCGCTGCACATACAGTTATATAGATCTACATCAAAAAGGCAATAAAAATATGTACAATAAAGTGACAAACCCCACTGTAAATTGTATTTTATATTGTCAACTAACAACTCCTAACTCATTGACTGCTTTTAAAAAGTACATGGATTTATTTAGACAAACACAGCATTCAGATAAACACAGATTGCAAAACAATAGAAATACAGATGTTGCTACATGTAGTAATCACATATTAAGAGCTATAGTTTGATGTATCCATTCTACATAGTTAAATACCCTCGTGTATACGCCGGGTGATTTGGCATCTGCAAAATAAGAAAATTGTATCAGAACAAAGAGTACAGGTCTAGAATACACGTTTTTGTCTAAAAAATTTGAAATTATCTAGGTACAGGTTACAGCGGAGAATCTGTTACTCTTTCCCGTTTAAACGCAAACGTACGCAAACGCAAAGCACTAAAACGTAGAAAAGTACAACTTTTGGACAATTCTGATAATTCATGTTTATCTTGGTGGCAAACAGTTTGGAGCCTGATCAGACGCCGGGTAACCCGGCGTCTGATCTGGCTCCAAACTATTTGCACTGCAAATAATAGTTTTAGCGTAAACGCGTTTATTGGGAAAGAATAACGTTTTCTCCACCGCCAAACTCTTTAAGTAACACATATGGTATTATCACTTGGATACAAAGAGCAGCAACACATGTGACACTATTTATTGAAATCAAATAACTACATGTAATAGAGCATATTTGGCATTACGGCAATGTTCTCTACTGTTGTCTTGCAATGAGCTGAAATCTAAATACAATGTTTAAGACTGCTTCAATAAAATCATATGAAGAAAGTTACTGAACCTATTCAACCATAACGACGAGTATACTCGTCCTTTACGAACAACGTATCTGTTAGAAATACACTTATCCTATGATAAACAATGTAGATTCTGCTAAGATGGCTCTCACAAGGTATGCACTCTTGCCAGTTTTCATTTGATTATAAATAAAATCCAATAACATTTATTGCCTTAAAAGGATTAGACTCAATTGAAAAATGAGTTACAGTGGAGAATCTGTTATTCTTTCCCTTTTAAACGAAACGAAACGCAAACGCAAAACACTAAAACGTAGAAAAGTGCACCTTTTGGACAATTCTGATATTTCATGTTTATCTTGGTGGCAAACAGTTTGGAGCCTGATCAGACGCCGGGTTACCCGGCGTCTGATCTGACTCCAAACTGTTTGCATTGCAAATAAAAGTTTTAGCGTAAACGCGTTTATTGGGAAAGAATAACACATTCTCCACTGTACATGTAACACAGTCTAGCTTATATCCTTACCTGCACATCCGGATCCAAAAGATGTTATACCCTGTATTTGCCAGACACCCGACTTTTGTATAACAAAGGGTCCACCACTATCGCCCTGTAAAATAAAATAATATATAGACACAATGCCATAAAAAGCAGCGAATCAATCATTGACTCATGAGAGATATGTGGCAGCTTAAACAAGAAAATAAAAGCAGATATATACTTTGGCAGCTTTCTGTTTTTTCCTGCTTCAAACAGATATTTGCCTAACATTTTGGACCCTAATAATGCATAAACGCATCATTTACAAAGCGTGTACTTGTTAATAGTACACGTTTCTTAAGCAAACAGCGAAAACTTCTGATCAGGATCTTCATTATTTGTAATTGTGCAATATATTGTAAAAATCAAACCTAAACAATAATAGATGAACTTGACGTAGTTGGGAACTAGAATCAGGGGCCAATCTGTTAAACAATAAACTGCATGTAAGTATTCTCTTGAATTGAGAATCTATGTTGCCGTTATGGTTTTTGACTTCAGTCTTGGTAATATTGACCCACAAAAAATAGCTATATGGAGATCAAGCATTAGACATACTAGCCTATTCTAGCGGTTGGGACGTCCGCAGCATATGACAAATAAAATCAGGATTAAGTAAGTAAGTAAGTAAGAAAGTAAGTACAGTGGAGAAAACGTTATTCTTTCCCAATAAACGCGTTTACGCTAAAACTATTATTTGCAGTGCAAACAGTTTGGAGCCAGATCAGACGCCGGGTAACCCGGCGTCTGATCAGGCTCCAAACTGTTTGCCACCAAGATAAATATGAATTATCAGAATTGTCAAAAAAGTGTACTTTTCTACGTTTTAGTGTTTTGCGTTTGCGTACGTTTGCGTTTAAACGGGAAAGAATAACAGATTTTCCACTGTAGGTACAAATTGGTAAACAATCATACATTGTTTAATTGAGGTGTGAGGGAAACAACATGTTTTACAACAACTACCGTATACTTGAAAGTATTGACTATGTATTATGTCTAAGTGGTCAATAGTTTTGATACTTATAAAATGTAAAATTGCACGGCGTCTTATTAAATTCCAAACTGTTTGCAACGGACATATAAGCGCATAAACGTGCGTATATTTCGAAGGAATAACATGATCTCCCAGCATCAACAGACTAATTGTACAGCGCTCCCTCTCTGCACCGATCCTCCTAACAACGAGTCCCTCCTTACAACGACCCTTGTCGCTTGTCCCCAAACAAAACAATTATTTCTAACCATTTCACTGCTGCAGTAACGTCTGCTTAAAATTGTCGTCTGCTGTTCTTCTAATAGGTACATAATGGTAATTTTGACAGAAAGAGCTAAATGATGAGCACCAAACAGCTGGAATCTAGATCAGACGCCGCGTAACGCGGCGTCTGATCTGGATTCAATGTGTTTGCAAATGTTTACCAATTTCCCTCCCTATAACAGCTCCCTCCGACCAACGCACTCAATTCGTGTCTGCCATTGGGTGTCGTTGTAGAGAGGGAGCGCTGAAGTGACAGTAAGATGTAGTCACCTGACATGCGTCACGTCCTCCCTGGTCGTAACCTGCACAGAACATGTTGTCTGTGACCTGGTTACCGAGATAGTCTGGCTGTCTACATATAATGCTCGCTATAACGGGTAGCAATACTTGTTTTAGTACACCAGGGCAGCACGTTGCTGAAATGATACACAACAAATGTAGCAATATCACCGTATAGCAACGACCCCGGAAATAGGTACCAGGCGAAGCGAGGAAAGCAACGTAAATAAACAGAGCACGTATGAAAAATCTGAATTTCCAAATAGTTTGACATCACAGGAAAAACACGTATAGATCCACGAACATATTTTTATATCACAAGATCGTCGCATTTCAACTGTAAAATGCCTCCCTGGTACCGAGGAAAATTCAGCATTACTTCATGTTAGGATCTCATTCACGGAGAAAACGTATAACGACGTTTACGGGGTTGCTGCCGGATACAAATATATGATCATTCAATTTCATGTACCAAATATTGTAATTTTACGTACACTGTATGAGAATTTATCCGAAATTAGAAATGTAGGAGTGTGTACGGCGAATAGTTGTCATTATGTACGAAATATAGCCGATATGGTAAACTCTACTGGACGGCGAATAGCTTCATCATACATCGCTAATAACACCTTAAAAGTAGAGTTTTTACAACAAAATCTAAAGGACAAGAATATGCTATGTAAACTTGATATATATATATATATATATATCTAAATATTTAAGAGAAATACTTAAGTCTGAACTGCAATATATACAATTATCATACACATTAAAAATATGCTCGGTACCAGGAGGCAGTCCATCTTTGTTGAACCCCAGGGTCATTATTCAGCTAAATAGTTCATTGTTTTATTATTGTAGGCAGATATATATTTATTTAACTGGTGTTGGGAAGGATTCACCAATTCTGCGAGATCATCACAATTTATTGTAGAATTACGGATGTGAAGAATTAAAAGTCCAGAAGTACAATGGGAATGAACAAAATTACGAACTAAGTTAGATAAGTTTTAACTTTAAGTTTTAAGATCACTCCGGATATGTGTCGCAAACAAGGTCGGGTGATTACAACTGACAATAACAATCAGAAATTAGATGCCTCAAAAGCAGATATCCAATACAATAACCACGTGATCAAAGCAGACAAAAAGATATCTAATCCTCATCACGTTGATTTGCGCCTAAGGTCGTCCGCATAGTTTGACAATGTAGCAGGTCCTTTTCTCATGCCTGTACTTACACCCAGCTCCAGCTTTCCCCCTCGTCTCCTCTATTGACTAACGTCAGGTTTGAAAGGTCTGCCTCTTAGATGTCGACCAGTTGGTGTCCAACTCTGGGTATAGCTGACTCTTCCATTCTTAGAGTATGGTCAAAACATCTTCTGTGCATGATTTCAATGGAAATGTGAGTTGTTTCTGGTTAACGACAGAGCTCTGCATTTGTGGTTGTGTTCAGGCCAGAAGATTGGGAATATCCTTCTAAATCACCTTCTTTGGACGTTGTGACTTCCAGGATTCAAAGCCAACAACAATACCCGCAGTGTATGACCGTTTAATATCCTTATTTTGATAGTATAAGAAAGCTAAGGGATTTCTGAATATTCCGCCACAAAGGCTCAACTGGCTTAAAATCTAAAATTATCTTCCGACTTTCCATTACGCAGGCCTTGCTACTATAATAAACAACATCCTTCACCTCTTAAATAGCATTGTGGTTGTGTTGACTGGTTTAACTGTCTTTTCATTGATTTTCATTAGTTTAGTCTTGTTGATATAAATGTTCAGTCATTTGGTCTCCGAGAGAGTCAATGTTGTCTGTTTTGGTTTGGATATATTGATGATATTTAGCACCAGAAGCGCGTTATCATCAGCAAAATTAAGGCCCCAGTGATTCTATAAAAGTCTACTGAAGTCCCTTCGAGTAGCCTGTCTATACAAAGTGAAAATAGCAGATGAGATATTAGATATCCATGTGTCACCAATGTTCTTATTTTTAAAGTGTGTGTGAGCCGTTCAGACAATCATTATGGTTTGATATCCTCCATAATTATAATGCTGGCCTGATCACACTATCGATCGCCATTTCGAAATCTTTGAAGTTTGCATAGACTTTTGCATTCCATTCGTGACTCTGTTCAATGATGCAGAACCTGTCCGTCCTGAAACAGGCTCAGTTATTCCACAGCAGCCGATCGACAATACATGTAGCTATAATTATGTCCCAGATTATACAGTGACACTCACTAATAACGAAATCCTGGAGACCTTGCAATATAGTTTGTCCTACCCAACACTTGTCTTATTCATGTGAAAAAAATTCGTTGTAAATGTATTTGCATATTATGAAAATCTGATTAGAAAGGAAGGTAAAAACGACATTAAATCTTAAATAGTAGATGTATATTGGTTTTTAAACGAATGGCTACAAAACAGAATTGGCTACGAAATAATAAATTCTAAGGTTTTCTTAGAAGTTAACCAGTTCCCTGTTCAATTCATAAAAAACACTAATTTGTTCCGTGTTTCATATTCATAGAAAACTTAACACATTGTGAATATTTGATAAGTAGACTTTATAAATATGAAACCATATGGTTTACTAACATCTTGAATTATTTTCAAGAAAACATCCTATTACTACGTATCCTGTCTGGATCCTTAACAAACCCAGCATATAATCATTTACAAATTTATGTCCCCCGCTTTCAGCAACTCTGAAATTCTGCTTGTAGGTTTGCTATCCAAAATGCCTTTTCATTCATTAGTTTATTGGTGCCTTGCCTGATCTCTTGATTTCCTACTGGTGATTTCATTCTGATGTCCAGTAACACTTCTGCTGGTGTAAGTTCGGCCTAAGTGGCAGGGTACTTCATATTAAGTACACAATCGAAATACTCTTACCAGCACCTCAGCTTTTGGTCATCGTTGGAGATGATTTCACTCTGTTGGTTTCAAGCTGGTGTATCTGTGGAATCGAGTCATCCTGTCCGTGCCTTTGTGGTTTTTACAATATACTTGCAGCTGCTTCTTCAGTTTTATGTGACCAGCTCTTCTGTGTTGTTCTTTTTTCATGCCTTTGCATGTCTCTTTGCACCTTTGTCAAGTGTTGCATGGGTGTAATTTAACTGTTTCTTCACGCGTTACTTAGTATATTTAGTTTGTAGAATAGCCCCTTTCTTACGTCTTTTTCCACATCTATTCTTATATCAACTATTCCTTCCTAATTTTCTCCAGTCAAAGGAATCCGATGCTTGAAGTTACCAATTTCCATTTCCAGATGTTTATTTACTAAGTTCATCGTGTTCTGAAATTCTGCTTGGAAGCTTCTTCTCACCCAATGATCCGAAAACTTTTGCAACATCTAGTCTTGAGTGTTCTTGTTCTCCTCGTTTAGTTTTCTCAACGTGAGTTTCAGCTTGGCTATTTTAATAGTATGGTTATTTAACTCATGTCAGCTCTTCCAATTACCCTTACATCTTGCAACTGCCTCGCCATCTTCCCTTGGTGATGATGGTGGTCAAACTGGTTATTTGTCTAACCGTATGGAGATTTCCAAGTCAGTTTGATAATTTCTTTGTGTCCCAATTACAAGATTGTTTTCATTTCACTGTTATACCAGTCTCATTGTTATTTCGAATTCAAAGTCCATATTAGCGGTTAATAAGCGAGCAAATTTCACAGATGCGGATCTTGGATTAGAAACGTATATTGTATCACGCAGCAATGGAACTCGGACTTTATACTTTACCATTCAGGACGTCGTACATTTCGTGTCCTCATTCATGTTATTATATAGAGCTATTCGCCATACACTTCTCGAGCTATTCACCGTACAGTTATCAAAACATGAAGACCTATTCGCCGTACACCGGTACCTTTCTTCTTTAATCAATTTCAAAGCCATGTTCGCTCATACGCTGTATTCATCGCTTTTACAGACGTTATATATGTAATATGATGCCAACAAATGCTTGAAAGTGTGTATAAGAAGACAAGAAATGGGCTTGAGAGAACGTTTTTGTCTTACTCACTGCTATTTGTGTTGTACTAACCCGAGAATTATGTAATCAAAAAGGTATCCACACATAGTTTAGGTAGAATCAGGAAGAGCCTACTTACTGTTTTATCTATCAGTGAACTAAAAGAAATGTAATTCTAGATTCTTCCTATTTTCAAGAAATATTGCATTTTATTAACATGCCCCTGTATAAACGACCGTCTATTTATCGATTTGCTGGTACCTATTTCCGGAGTCGTTACTATACAGTGAATATCAACCTTCTCTTTGGCATTGTGACACGACAAAACATAGTTTCTGCCATATCATGGTCTACTTTAATGTGTAAAGTTTGGAGAAAACGGTACAGTCGAACTTCGATATCTCGTAGTCGGTTTTGTCGAACATACCCGTATTTCAAAGTTGAAACGTGGCTAAGCCACGTTTTAACTTTGAAATATGCGTATGTTCGACTTAACCGAGCATTGAATAATGCAGTTCGTATGTCAAACTATCGGATAGTTTGAGTTAAACAAAATCGAAATATCGAAGTTCGACTGTACTTGCAATCGCAACTCGTTTCGGTGATTGTTCAGAATCCAAACAATTGGTACTTATACCGGTTTACTTTTGGGTAAATATTCTCCAAATGCCTATAATCTGAGTAACAAATGTCGACAAACTGTCTGCACATTTTATGTTCATCATAGCAATAGCATGGGTACAAAAGGGGTTTGTTTTGTTCTGTTTATTAACTTCCGTGTCTTCAATCTACGTGCCCACTGGACGCATCGATGAGAGGGGACAGGTACAAAAAACTCCGGCGCGATGCAATCCTCTTAATACCGACCGAGTTATCTGGTTCTCTCAGATGCCGAGTGTAAAGCACTGACAGATCGAACCTCGTTTTTTATAAAGCCTCACCGGTGGGACTTGGTCCGGTGGGGGTTGAACTCACAACACTTTTTTCATGAGTCTGGCATGTTGACCCCTCACCCATGTCCCCAGGTAAAAAAGTTTGTGGCGATTTAACATAAAACAATTAAAACACCATGCTTTTCAAATAAATGCAAAATTGCTGCAACGTTTATACATCCATTTCAACTGCTTGCACTTGTGATACTAAATTCTAAAGAGGAGCAACTAAATCAAACATAGAATTGTTGCAGACTGATCAGGATCAACACTGTTTCACACTTATAAAGATATTACTTAAGTCAATATACATAACAATAATTTTTAGAAATAATTCAGATGACAAAGTCATCATTATTTAAGGTAATAGTGCATGGCCATATTGAATTCTGGCTAGCGTAGCCAACATTGAGGTCAAATGCTACTCATGGTTTACAGAGATGAGTCTCAATCAAAACACACAGTCCAATTCAAAGCATGTGTATATGTTCTAACACTGACCGAACTATGCCGACAAAAGCTGCCTCGATAATTATTTACACGCATTAAAACAAAGGGATTTTTGGGCAAGTGCACCGCACTGTATAGCAAACAATTCAACAGACAAAGTATGACAAATTGCAAACCGGTTCTTCATTGAGATGACAGGAATGTTATTTTCAAGCATTTCTTTCTGAAAAGGTGTTTTGAATATATTTACCACGTGTAGTGAAACAAATCCACCGCCATTTTGAAGCCAAAACACGACATGTATAGTGAAATGTGGTACGACTATTTTGGATCTAAAACTCTGTTCCTACGTTGATCATACACTTTTACTTGCTTTTCTACAAGGCGAGAAATGAGACTACAGCATGCACGTTTCTTATTCCCAGATCAATATTGTTTTTGATTAGATTCTCTCTCCTGAAATCTGTTCGCTTTTGTTTACATACAGGCTAAAAGATGACACCGAATCATTCGTAATGGAAATAATATTATTGTGCTCAAAAACTACTTTCGCGAAAAGATCTTATTTATTTTCATCAACATGAACGTCATTGTTTTAGATATAATTTTTCTAATTAAGATTCAACTGTTTTGAAGACGAAGTCGACATTTATAGCGTTTTAGTTTATTTTGTTGTGATTTTTTTCTTCATAGCCGAATAACTCATTTGAAGTACAAACGAAAATACTGATCCCGGCTTTGCGCAAAAAGTACATATTCATACCGTATAGATTATAACATATATGTGAATTAAACAATTAATTTCCAAGCATAAAATCAGAAACGTATGCGAACATTTGCATAATCGCACTAAGATCTGGTTCAAAACCAATAATATAATACAGGTATGATCTAATTATATTGGCGTGAGTTAAAGATCTTCGTTCGATAAGGGCCAACTCTCATTGTTGTTTTCAAATGGGTTGCCTTCGGAAATCCTGAAAATCCCGTGCAAATAGTGTGCAACCACCAGGTATAAATATCTTGTCTACGGTGTGGTGTTTGGGTCCGAGTTAAGAATTTTCGCAAATTTCTCTGGAATATTCATTTGAATTATAATCGATCATCCTTCCAATGAGGAATAGACATTATCCCCTGGGGAAAATAAAAGGGGTTATGGTCAAAACGTACCATAGTCAAAGCGTCCGAGTCAAAACGTACCCTTTTGGTTGAAGCGTACCACATAAAGGATGTGTAGGAGAGAAGTTTTCACCCATACACCTACTAATCTAGCACACGATGAACAGTTATTGTTACATTAAATATATTGCACCTAGCAAAGAGTATAATCTACACTCATCATTTATGTACATGTAAACATTAAATTGGTCTAATGTAAGCAGTATAGACCCAGATCAGACGGAGCCTAAATGACCCCCATACCACGGTCTGCACTGTTAGTCACTTTGCTATGTACGAATGAATTTTTAAACATAAATAATTATCGTCTGCTTGAAATAGATCGTTTGTGATAAAGCTAACCACCATTCCTTCATGGTTTTTTTTTCTAAAACAAAAAAGAAGCTACTCATGAATGATAACCAGTTTGAATCGAGACCGGACACCGCGGTACGCGTCGTCCGCTTCTGGATATGCAAAAATATCTAAACTTGATATATAAAAATTGTTGATTATATATATATATGTGATCATTATCAAAACTACTTGGAGCTGCTCAATAAGATTTAACGACGGTGTGAAGCTATCAATATTCAGTTTTTGCAAAACAGAAAACATTTAGATCTACAACCATCAGACATCGTTAAATGAAAATCTAATTAATACTCATAGCAAGTGTTATCGAAAAGGTACCCTGCAGCTTTCATGCATACTAAACCGGAAGTTGACCTGTTACGTTAAACTATGCCATAAACAATGATTGTGCCTAGTGTTACTGGCCTGTGTCAGAACTTTATAACTTATCAGGCTTCATACGACGAACTGCTTGAAAAATCAAAAAAGCTCTACAGCCATGACCGGGAGAATTCGAGCACTGTGGAAACGTCAACCAAGGTACATGTATGTGTACGTATGGGTCTGTCAAGTTATACGTCGAATTAGTGACACTTGTCTGTCATTGGGATATTTTTGCGTGTTCTAGTTTTATTAGCTCGACTATTCTAAGAATATGGAGAGCTATTGCAGTCACCCTCGCGTCGGCGTCGGCGTTGCGTGTTAAGGTTTTTGATCAACATAGAAAATGCCATCCTTTTAAAGCATATATCACTTATTTTGCATTTTAATTTTAACATACACATCTAACATGCCCTCAATGATCAAGGAGGACAATTCTTGATGGTATTTTGGGTGAATTATCTCCCCCTTTTGGACTTAGACATCCACGTTAAGGTTTTTGATCAACCTAGAAAATGCCATCTTCTTAAAGCATATATCACTGCAACTAATGTTTTTATTCATTAATCACTTTACCTCAACCATCTTACTTGCCCAAGACTAGAGACGGATAATTCTAGATGGTATTTTGGGTGAATTATCTCCCCTTTTGGACTTAGACATCCACGTTAAGATTTTGGATCAACCTAGAAAATGCCTTTTCTTAAGGCATATATCACTAGAACTAATATTTTTATTCATTAATCGCTTAACCTCAAACATATTACTTGTCCTACACTAGATGCGCATAATTATAGATGGTATTTTGTATGAATTATCTCCCCTTTTGAACTGAGACATCCACGTTTAGATTTTTGATCAACCTAGAAAATGCCCTCCACTTAAAGCATACATCACTACAACTACTGTTTTCATTCCATAACTGCTTTTAGTACAAAGGAGCAGACAGTCGAGCTTGCTGTCTTACGGACAGCTCTTGTTTATTTTTAAATTATATTAAAAAATAATTATAAATATTATATGAAATAATGAAATGTAGATCTATTACTGCAACATCTCGAAAGGTATGACTTAATTACTTAAAATATATACTAACAAATACATATATGATCAGTATCGACAACGGAAAAGGACATGTATATAGTTGTATCATCAGCGAATAGGTGTACTTTGAATTGACTTACATACCCGCGAAGATCGTTAATGTAAATGAGGAATAGTAATGGACCGAGGACATTACCCTGGGGGGACACCTGATGGAACTTGGATGGTGGAGGACATGTAAATATTTGCAGCTACTGCCAGAGACCTGAGATACTGGTCCTCTTATGTCATAGTGATGTAGCTTGGTCAGTAATTTTTCGTGATTGACCATATTTAACCTTGTCCGCTTACTAACTCTTATTCTTTTCATCAAAGTATCATTACCCTTGAACAACTATAATTTGTCAATTTTAGCCTAGTCCTATTTGGGACTAAAGCAGATTAAAGCTGAATTGTAAAAACTTTCTGAACATGTTGATATGAATGTGTAAAATCTTGGCCAATTTTGAATACCGGCTAAATTGAATAAGGCATACTCATTTACAAAAAAGAACAAAACCATTTTAGCCCTGTTTTCTCTGTTACTGAAATAATTTTCATGGGATTTAGCCAGATTTTCTGACAGTGTTTGCAGTAGTTCAGTATTTGCAATGCTGGTAAGAAGCTAGGCCACGAAAGACCACGTCAAATCTTCTGTACCCCTTGAATGATTTTCATTTAACTCTTAACTGTTGGCTTTGTTGATACTATGTGCTGAACTTGAGCAGTTTTCTCATTGTGTCTTAATCCTCCTTTTGTTGAATCCTTTCTGACTTGGTCAGTGCTCTAGATACATTTGGAATCCACAATGGTTTGTACAGGTACTAGCATGCTACTGGTATGTAGCATCCATTTGATGTTTTTACTTTGACAATGTTTGACCACCATACTTTTCAAAGGACTTATTTTAAATACATGTGTTAGCCAATATGAAGAATTGAAATGCTTGGTGACAATGGGTATAATGTCAGACTATATAGTGTTCAAATGGACTTTCTAAAGAGAAAATAAGGATTCCTTGCACCTCGGGAACATTTTGACAATTACGATGTCATAGATAGTTTTGGAATTAGTTAGCCGCATATGTTGGTGGAATAGCCCAAAGTTTGGTAAATTTGGAGGTAATTTCTTTTCACTTTAAAAACGTTTTTATTATTTTCTATAAATGCAAATGATTAGAGGAATATAATTTTCAGTTGTATAGAGTGAACTTTTTAGGGGTTGAGTAATATCTTTGCTGTTTTCACCACAAATGCACCGCCACTACTTGTTTTGGTGGCCATCTTGATGTGCACTGCACTATTACCTTAAAGCAGATAAGGTGATGGAAGTGAAGAGATCAATCGTCAAAGGGTGATCTTCCTCTTATTAAACAACATTTTCTCAGATGTACCGGAAATTAATTTCAAAAATAGAAATTTCGTTTTGCTCACTGGTAGCATCGTGAAACATCTTTCAGTACCGAAGAATTCCCAGAAATATCAAACATATGATTACTTAATGATTATTCTTTAATAAATTCGGATATGGAAATGGACGGTTCCCATTAACTACATAAATTGTGTTGCTCAGTTTGATTGTTATTAAATAGAAATAGATTTCTCAAAAAAGGTAAATAATTAATTATCATATGATTACTCTATATTCCAGTTCAAGATGAAATAGACCGTTCACTATAAACATCATTATACATTACTATCGTCAATATTATTATTCGTTATGCTTGTTTTTAAACAGAAGTAGATCTACAAGTTAATAAATAAAACTGGAGTTTTCATGCAATATATATGAGAACTACACGAAAACGAATTTGCTAAAATATCAGTTTGCAGCCAGTGTTAGTTAAACCAACACTCGATACAACCGATTATTGAGCTGTGACTACTGTATGTGCATATGGTATTATTTGTTGTTCTTATTACTATCAAACTCGCATTAAGTGGATACATTGTACATGTATAAAGAAAACGATCCATCTGGCAGTCTTTGACATAGCTTGTTTCTAAATGGATTCGGGACTGAACTAAATGCAAACTTAATGCAATCAAAAGAAGCAAATGGCAGGTTTATGAACATGTTGACAAATTATTCAAGTCAGAAGCCTGACCACCGCCGATGTCAAGTTTGTTTGTTTTGTTTGTTAACTTCCGTTTCTGCCATCTATGGGCTAAAGGGATGCCCCAGGGAGAGAGGGGGGATCGGATACAGAGAACCCGGGCGCCGATACCAAGGTTTGAATTGTTTGTAATCACAAGTGGATTCAAACTAGATAGGACAAGGATTGACTTAATACCCTCAACTGTCATGACGTCATCAAACCTATCACATTACTTTTGGTCTGGGAGTAGAATAAAGCCATTATATAAATATCGTATTCCACTAATAGAATATGGTTTTTAGGCTTCGGTCAAACATGCTGCATGTAGCGGGACACCAAATGACATCAATTGCGATTACGTTACCATAAAACAACGTCAGTTTTTTTGCGGAAAAAATATATAGCAGGAAGACTACAAACTACGGCTTCGATTGATTTAATAGGTATTTCAAATTGTTATGTGCTAAACAGAATCTCACATTCGAGCTTATTACTTATCTTTTTTAATAACCTCGTTGACTAAAATTAATATGACGCTCGCTAAGGCTCGCGTCTTATTATTTTAGTCAACTCGTCTAATAAAAATGATAAATAGTGAGAACTCATGTAAGATTCTATATTTAAACAAGTGATGTCTGCCTTTATTGATCGAGATAAGGCAGCAAAGGGATTAGTTAGATTCGGATGCATTAACCCTTTACCTCATAACCTGTTTCTTGTATTGAAGATAGGTGACCACTGAAAGAAGGTTGAAATGAAAGCAGAATTCAGCCTGCTTTAAGCTACCATCTTCTAGAGTATAGAAACTATGTCTTATAATCCATATTCATGACTGTATAAATTGGAACTATTTATTTCAGTGGAGGAATAAATTAAATATGCTTAAAGGCGTTTCTATGGCGGAAAGGGTTAAATATAAACTTACTCTCAATAGCTCCCCACCCAGTAACATAACCTTCTTCCCCAGCCTGAAGTTTAACCTCTGGTAAACATACTGCGCTGATGTTCTCATTAAAGGTGAAGGGTTTGTCAACTTTCACTAAAGCTATGTCATTATCTGTGGTAAGGTAGTTATACTGTGAGAACACCACTATTCGGGTCACTTGCCGGATTTGTACGGTATTTTCCGGTTTGTGCTCGGAGTGTTTTCCGGCTGCCGCCGTCCATTCAACCGTGTGTCTGTTACTGAAAAAGGTAGTAAAGGTCGAAATCAATTATTGGCTATTTTAGCCAGAAATGAAATTCGTCAACATCCAGCTAAGTTAAAGGCAGGTTACGTCATAAATTCGGATAAAAAAAAGCAGAAAGCTCACTCAAAATCGTTCTGCTTTTCTTTTATATAGCTTTAAGCTGCTTATTGTATATAATTATATGAAGCGTGCCATGATAATACCTGACTTATTGCATTGCAAACAGCGTAGATCAAGGCCAGCCGCCACGTCAAAGACGCGGGGCTAGTCTTGATATTCCGATGTTTGACACCCACATGCATTTCAAAAGACATTTTATGTAGCTGTACTATATATGGTTTTTGGCAGTGTAGACCAGCCTGGGGCAATAACAGTGTTTGGTCTGTACAGTGTTGCAATACAATGAGGCAGGTTTTGCCATGTAGCATGTAAGCATGATTTCTCAATGAACTTGTAACAGTTTCGATTCTCATTAGATATTATTCATCTTCTGATCAGGATCAGTTTGTCACTCTTTAGGGTTTCAGCAATATCAAGAAAAAAGAACATCATCATTATTCTTTTAAATATCTGAGGTGATAGTCAGTTTAAAGTTCTAGGGATACATTTTGATGTAGATTTAAATGTGATTTGCGAAATAAATTTTGAAGAAAAGATAAAGAGTATACAACAATGCATTTCATATTGGAAAAGACGGAAACTGACTCATATCGGCAAAATAACTGTTGTTAAAGATTTACTTTTACCTTTACCTTCACATTTGTTTTTAGGCTTGCCAACGTCAACAATGAACTTCGTGAAAAATCTTACTAATATATTTTATGAATTTATATGGAACGGTAAAGCAAAAATAAAAGATTATTCAGAAGGAGGGTTAAAATGATTGATATTGAAAGCTACATAAGAAGTTTAAAAATTAAATGGTTTAAGAATTTCATATTTCACAATGATAGTAAATGTTATAATCTATTGCAAAACCTGATAAACATGGCAAAGCTACTGAATTCCGGGAGTATGTTCTGCAAATTGATATTGAATAAGTTAAAGAATAAATTTTGGGTCGATGTCTTAAAAGCATTATATGCTTTATATTAAAAAGAGTACTGTTGGAGATATAGAATAATGGCATTTTATATATGTGTTGTATAATGGTAATTTTCTCATAAATAAAAAAGCTGTATATATATACCAACACTTTACGATAGAGGAATACGATATGTAAACGACATTTTAGATAAAGATGGTAATTTTGTAGATTTAAAATACTTAGAAGAAGAGAGAGGAAAAAAGATTAATTTCCTTCATTATTATTGCTTAATAAATGCAGTTAAGTCTTTTATGACTAGAACAGGATTTACTCCGAAAAAAGATTTACTTTTAGAATTTCAATACCCAACTATTAATTGTTATTTGTACCCCATTTTAACCAGAGACTGTGATAATAAGTTTGTATATAATGTACTTGCTAATAACGATGATACCCCTACTAGTCAATCCAAATGGGTGTCAATATACAAAAATTGTCTTATAAATTGGAAGAATATATATAGCTATGTATTTAAATGTACTAAAGATACTTATTTGCAATTGTTACAAACTAGAATTATACATAGAATATTACCTACTAATACATTATTATTTAAAATGAAAATCAAAGATACTAATTTATGCACTTTCTGTCCTAATCATGAAGAAACTATTCACTTGTTTTGGGAATAAAATGCAGAAAGTGACAGGTTAATTAAGGTAAGACTCATTTAAAGAAACGGAAAATCATAGTGTGTATTTTAAAAAGATACCGAAATCAAGCAATTCGTGGCATTACCGTGCATATTACATGACTAAATTACGTTCGGAATTAAAACATTCTCCTAAATATTACTGAATCTTAGTATTTTACATGATTTCCATCGCTTTTTCTACTCCGTCTATAGACGGAGTTGATTTTGTTTTAAATTTCGCTAGGAACAATTCGCATATAATACAAATATGATAAACAGATCATTATATCATATGAAAAAATGTCCCGGTAGCCGAGAAGTTAGAACATAACAGGACTTTCTATTTTTGTGTTTCTTCGCATCGGTTCGAACCCCGACCGAGCTCATCAATGTCATTTTCTTTTAAATGCATTTTAACCCTTTTAAGCAAATTGGATTCTTCCAAACTGATATATTGGATAAGTTAACTTTTCATTTAAGAGTGTCTGATCTACTTTTTTATTTCCATTTTATTTTTGATAGTATTTCTTGTTTATAAACAGTGTAGACTCTGATTATATGCCGCATAATGCGGCGTCTGATCCAAGTCTGCACTGTGTGCCCATGCCCTTTTTATGTGATGCTATTCACAAAAGGGTTAATATAAGTCATGTTAAACTAATATCCTAAATGGGTTTATATTAATGCCTAACATCAATTTATAATATCTTGATATCATTTCTGGATTTCAGTCTCTTTAAATTTGAATATAGTTTCGTTTGGAGCTTGGTCAGTCGCCGTGTTACTCAGAGTCTTATTTGGATGCCAATTGTTTGCTATTAACAAAGTTGCGTTTGCACAAGAGCGTTTGATGACAAGTTAAAACGCCTTCCTCCTCATAACATGCGCCTGGATTTCTGCTGCCATGTATAAAGAATGTCTTAACTTTTGAATGGGAGATAATCTCTGACAGGAAAATAGACATAGGCTAAAATGGCATTTGCTCCCTTAAGCTATACAGTCATAATGAATACGCAACACTAACACATACAATACCAATGCACGTTACACAATGATTGATTTATTGTTTACAGTTATACCTCTCTATTACGACCACTAAAACGAAGACTAATTGATAGTATGAAAGACAGGTGACACCTTAAAGCAAATTGCCAGTAAAACGGAAAGCTCCTGAAGGAGCTTTTGGTTTTATTGTTACCTTACGTTCAGCAGTCACTTGTTTGATAACACCTTATACAATGTACAGTGGAGAATGTGTTATTATTCCCCAATAAACGCGTTTACGCTAAAACTATTATTTGCAGTGCAAACAGTTTGGAGCCAGATCAGACGCCGGGTAACCCGGCGTCTGATCAGGCTCCAAACTGTTTGCCACCAAGATAAATATGAATTATCAGAATTGTCAAAAAGTTGTACTTTTCTACGTTTTAGTGTTTTGCGTTTGCGTACGTTTGCGTTTAAACGGGAAAGAATAACAGATTCTCCACTGTACAAACCAATTAAGTGGTCGTAATAAAAAGGGTTTTCTGTACTAAAGCTTTCTTCTGCCAATCGCAGCCTGGAGGAAATCAGAGAATTATTTGGAACTAGATCAGAAGACGAGTAACTTGGTGTTTGATCAGAATACAAATCTATTGGCATTTATTATAAAAGATGTTCTATTAAAATGCATATTACATTACAGACATCAATTTTCAAAACAAGCGGTATTATGACATAATGAATACTCGAAGTACATGTGCTCGCATCTGTTCTAGAGATGTACAATACACATGGTGGCGTGTAATAGATTAACAACAATTGGAGTGTAGACCGTTTCATAAAACTTCGTATGAACAAAAATGATCGTAAGTCAAAAGTTTAAAATTCATTCAATTTCTGATTTCCCTATCTAATCCTGTCTTGTGACATCTCTTTGGAATCGTCTTGAAAAACGATTCCAAAATGATGTCACAAGACAGGATAAGACGGAGAACTAAATATAAATTGAGACTTTTATAATCTGACTTACGACAACATTTGTTTAGTTTAATAATATTTTATTGTTCAATTAGTTTACATATTCACACAAGCATCATATAATTTGTTTAATATAAACAAAAGGGTTGGGCCACAAGTTATTGCAACATTAGATTCGGCCCTTCCCATTCTGTCACAAACATGTCGGTAAACAATATAGATGTTAATTTCTTTCGATATTCTGTCTTCAATTAGTAAAAAGGAAATTCTGAATGGAGACAATGATGACATTGAGACAGAAAAAAGCTTCGTTGAATTGAAACATTTGTTTGACAATAAAATTATATAAGAATAAGGTAACTGTAAAATAGGGAAAAAAAAGAGGAAAAAAGAGAAAAATTGCTGACAATTTTTCTCCCATTCCCAACTCTGCATTTTGTTCCCAGGACCCCCACCCAGACTCACTATTATTCAAACCATTAACAAAGGCATTCGTCAAGTAGCATTAAAATAAACATGGGGTCTCTGTTCTCAAAACTATTAGTATCCATAAGTAAACTGAAAATACAGAAGTTTGCACATGTAAAGAATTAACTGTCAAATCGTTGTGTGGACTTAATAAACCTTTGAATTTCAATAAATAAAAATTCATTTTCTTCCAACGTTACATCAATACCAAACAACACCTTTTTAGTGCTTAGAGGCAGAAATTTACGTGTGTTTCGAAACAGCTGAATCCTTTGGTCATTAAAAAGTTTACATCTAAAAAAGAAATGTTCAGCATTTTCGTGATCATCGCCACAACTACATATTGGATTATCACGCAAGTGGTTATTATAAAGATCATGGTGTAAATTACTACACTTATTTCTTATTCGAGCATGGTGGACAGAGTAAAAACGTGAGCCACTTAAATAAAATTTAGGTACAGTCTGTCGTGTAAATAAAGTGGAAATAGCAGACTTGAAAGCTCCTAGAGAAGTGATGTTTCGAAGATCCTGATCTAGTTCGTTCCATAGCTTAATCGAAGACGGTAACGTGGATCTGCTATATATTTCTGTTCGACGGATAGGAGTAACGAAATTTTCTCTAGATCTAAGATTATAGGTCGTTGCTTGATCAACTGTGTGAGGGAAAAGTTCATTTAGGTAGTCTGGGAGTAACCCGTATTTTTGTTTAAAAGTAAGTATATATTTTTGCATTTTTCGCCTATCTAGAAGTGACATCCAACCCACTTCTTTTAGTAGCCTTTCGATCGAGACCGAACGGGTGAGACCCGTTACAACTCTTGCTGCCTCGTATTGTAATTTTTCAATACTTTCTTGTTCCTGGAGTGTACAGTTATCCCAGACTATAGATGCGTATTCTATAGTTGGTCTGAGATAAGATAGATATATTATGTTTAAAGATTCCCGATTAAGTTTAAATTTAAGAGCTTTCATCGAACCTAGTATTTTAGAGGCCGATGCGATCAAGTTTGAAATGTGTTTATGCCAACTACCATCTTCGCTAAAAGTAACACCTAGATGTTTGTGAGAGTCTGTAAATTGCAATATTGTATCATCAAAAATGAGTGTTGGTCTATCAACATGTGCTAAGGAAAAGAGTACTACTTCAGTTTTACTAGGGTTAAAATTTACCAGCCATTGTTTCGACCATGACAACAGATTTTCCAAATCGGAGTTTAAGACGGTTTCAATATCTTTTACATTTGACGAAGAAACTGCAAGAGAACTATCATCAGCAAAAAGCCGTGTTGCACTAAGGAAAGACTCGGCGATATCATTAACGTAAATAAGAAAAAGTAAAGGACCGAGCACAGACCCTTGGGGTACACCAGCGTTTATAACTTTAGTGCTGGAGAAAGAAGAACCAACGAAAACTCTCTGATTACGATTGTATAAATATTCTTGAATCCAATTTAGTATTTTCCCAGATATTCCATTTTGTCTTAATTTAAAAAGCAACCCATTATGCCAAACACTGTCAAATGCTTTTGAAATGTCACAGAAAACCATACACGTTGATTGGCGTTTGTCAAAACCCATACAAATTTGATTATAAATATCAGCGAGTTGGTTAACTGTTGAATGACCGGGTAAAAAACCTGACTGATATTTGTAGATCAGTTTATTATCATGTAGGTAATTTTACAAATATTTAAAAATAACGCGTTCCATGACTTTTCCTACACAGCTGATCAAGGATATGGGTCTATAATTTGAAACGAGAAACGTTTCGCCTTTTTTTAAAAGAGGCATTACATTTGCCAGTTTCCAAATAGAAGGGTAACAACTTTCTTGGAGGGATCTATTGAAATGGATACATAAAGGTTTAACTATTGTTTGGCCTGTTTCTTTTAGCATTTTATGGCTAATTTCATCATGACCACTTGCTTTATTTATTAAAAGATTTTGGATGACGTCATTAATGTCTTGTTCTGTAATGGTTACATCTTTAAGTATTGATTCTGTATGAGGTGAAAATGTGGAAGAGAAATATGTGAGTCATCTACAGTTGATATAGAGCAGAAATATTCGTTTAAAATGTTTGCCTTGTCTTCATCAGAAGAGTAGTAGGTATTTATATCATTAGGATCTTGTAGAATATTTATGGTTTCGTTTTTAATAGAATTCTCTTTTACAAGCATTTTTACCATTTTCCAATAAAGCCTTGGATTGTTTGGATTTAAATCTTTTAACGTAAATTCTAAATTGTTAAAGAAAAGTACTTTAGCAAATTTTTTCATATTATTAACCTTATTTCTAAGTATCTTGTATTTATGCCAGTCAGTCGGTTTGTTAGTACGTAGTCCTATTTGTTTCTGTCTGTCACGTTTTCTGGAGATTTTACGAATGTCGGAATTGTACCAGGATTTGTCATTTGGTCTAATCGTCACTTGACTTGTTGGAATGCATATCTTCGCAATTTCAATGAATTTTTGTGTAAACTGTTTGGTTGCGTCATCAACCGTCCCGAGTCGGAGAAAGGGCCAGTCTGTAGTTTGAATTAAATGGTTGAGAAGAATAAAATCAGCGCGTTTATAATTCCAGATCATTCGTTTAAACGGTGATTTCTCGTTCAGTTCACTTTTAACATAAATATAGGTACCAAAATGATCACTTACTGTTTTGGGCGTTTCGTGAGTTCCTGCATTTAAATACGTTATATTGTCAGAAATAGCTATAGGGTCTATGAGGGTGCTTGTCGTGTCAGTAACGCGTGTTGGTTCAGTGATCACATTTGTCATTTGATTAATTAAAAGAATGTCTTTAAGTTTATGATTTGAGAGATCGAGTTGATCTTCATTTACATCTCCTACTAAGATAATATTATTAGAAAAATCAAATGCCTTTTCAATGAATATGTTTAAACGTTCCCAAACGTTCCCAAAATTCGACTCTTTGGTTTGGTTGTCTATAAACTGTACATATAATAAAACTTTGATTTTTATCTTTAACTTCAATACATAAGGACTCTTGTAAATAATGTTCTAGTTCAAGCAAACGTTTAGGTCTAAAACTCGAAGATGTGTAAACTAAAAAGCCGCCACTGTGGTTTGTGTTATCTTTTCGAAATAGACAACATTTGTCGTACGAAGTTTTATGAAACGGGTCCCAGAGGCCGAGTAACTTGGCTTCTGATTAACATTCAGATTGTTAATACTCGCACTGTTATTTCTTACTCAAAGAGTTTTAATTCAAAAGTTGACGTTGGAAGATGTTTTAACCTGCCAATAACGTGAAACTGAAGTGAATTTACAATGAACAATGGAACACTAATACAAACGCTTCAAAACAATGACCGGCCGTGATGATCCAGTTTTCGCTTAGTATTGCCGCGCCACATTGATGCACTCCATTGGTTCTAAGGGAGATCATCCATGGCCAGCTGTGTGGAATTGCCTCCCTTCCGCCGACTATTTTGTGGCTTGTCGTGGCTGGTGGAATTGCAGGTCGACCACATTGACCGTTTTCTATATAAGAAAAGCAATGCACGCATCTGAACCTATACCTTCCGGTGTCATGAGGAAGGATTTAATCTGAGAACATTTGGAAACAGTTTTGGAGACTGATCAAACGTCTATATCTCTGCATCTGATATAAATAAAAAGGTGACATTGCAGACTATGAACCCGTTACTCCACAACCACACCTTTTTATGCCTCTTATCATTTCAAACATAAGGAAAGTAGTAACGCACCTACACTACAGAAAACATTTCCAGTATTTTTCAGATGGAATCTTATAGGAGGTTGTATTTTTCAGCCTGCTTTAACTCATTCACCCTAAAACCTTAATGGACAATTCCAATCTCAAAATAATTCTAGTCCATTTTTGACAATTTATGGTTGATCTTAACAATTTATTTCAAAATGGCAAACAGTGTAGACCCACATCAGAGGGCTCCTTAATGATCCCCCTGATCAGGGTATACACTGTTTGGATGGGAAAGTGTAATCCTAACAGGTACACTGTTTGTAAATGACGAGTTTACTCGTCACTAGGGTTGAATGTGTTAAATCAACAATCATCAATACAGAAAACAAGCTAGGGGGATTTGGATGGATGAGTTGAGTTTTACGGCACTTCGACACAAAACAGGTCATATAGCGCCTATGAGTGAAAGGATTAATTGATCTGGTATTACTTTGTCGATGCCTATTACCGTGCATTGTAGTTTATGGCATGAGGTTGAATACGAAGGATACATTAGCAATATTTTTAAATAAATGCAGTCAAACTAATGATATATATTGAAAACATTCTAAAGCCAAATCAGACGCCGAGTAACTCGGCGTTCCCAACTGTTTGTCTCTCAGATAAAATTTAGATCTAATTGTCAGTAAGCTAAATCATAGGACATTTTCTACATATTATAGTATTGCGTTTCATTTGAACTGGAAACAATACGCCTTTCCTGTTGTATTGTTCATTAACTTAATCCTTTCTCATAAAATAATATATTACCTGATTATACAGTGCTCCCTCTCTACAACGACTTCTAAAGGGAGGCAAAGAGTGCGGTTGTTGTTCGGAGGGAGTTGTTATAGGGAGGAAATAAAATTATGTGCCTTTAAGAGTATTGAGCATGACTTAACTTAAATGTGCAAACACTTTAAATGCCGCGTAACGCGCCCTCTGATTTGGATTCAAACTGTTATACACTTGTCATAATGTTGTTTCTGTCAAAATGTCCAATATGTAATTTTGACAAAAAGCAGACGACACTTTTAAGCAGAAAATACTGCGGTAATGAACGCGTTGGACATAATTGCCTTGTCTTATTTCGGGAATAGCGGCAAGCATGGTTGGAAGGAGGGAATCGTAGAAAGGAGGCCAGTGTAGTGGGGGTACAGTGGAGAATCTGGTATTCTTTCCTAATAAACGCGTTTACCTAAAACTATTATTTGCAGTGCAAACAGTTTGGAGCCAGATCAGACGCCGGGTTACCCGGCGTCTGATCAGGCTCCAAACTGTTTGCCACTCAGATCAACATGAATAGTCAAAATTATCGAAAAGTTGTCCTTTTCTATGTTTTAGTGCAATGCGTTTGCGTACGTTTGCATTTAAACGGGAAAGAATAACAGATTCTCCACTGTAATACTGTAGTCTACTTATCTACTTTAGTGCCCAAATTAGGAGGTTCGGGCTTAAAGTCGATTTTCCAACGATAGCCTAACGGAAAGAGACCTCTGTTTATGGTTTCTAGCGAAAACATTAGAAACCTAGAATCGATCTAGATACAACTTGGTAACAGTGGGTAAAACGTTATTATTTCCAAATAATTGCATTATTTCTAAAACCCATACGTCCGTTGCAAACAGCCAGATTAGATGCTTTTTCCGGTTTTTATCTTGCTCCAAATTGTTTGCACTGGACTATTGTTCAGCCCTTTACTCTCAATGACGCCTTAAAGCGCATTTGCAAACAGTTTGGGTCCTGATCAGACGCCGCGTAAAGCGGCGTCTGATCAGGACCCAAACTGTTTGACACTCTTATCGATATTGGTTTAGTCATACAACCTAAAATCTAACTTTGAAACGTTTTTTGCAGACAACAATATTGAAGCAGACGACAATTTGACCATAACAAGGTTAAGCACAAACGAATTAATTTAAACTTAGGACTTCGGTGCTTGGTCTCCACTATTTTATCTCATAGGAATGGTCAGATACTCGTCCTTGCCCCTAACAAAAACAAAAGGTTATATTAGGGAAAATTCCAAATGAAACAGTCTAAATGCATGAAATCTTGCAGGGAAAAAGCCAAAAGAGATATTGAGGATGGAACAAAAAGATTAGCAACTGAATTCTGTTCACCGATTTTCCACAATATTAAGTAAATTTCCGACATCATAATTAACCGAAAAATCAGCTGAATAGGGAAATATTTCAGTTATACAATGCAGAAAAGATTTTTTAGTATTTACACTAAGATGAACTTGCAGAATTTACGTCTTTCAGATAATCCCAGATATCTTATTTCCTTACACAGTTTACAGTGGGGAATACGTTGTACCGTGTTTGCGGTGAAATAATTGTGTCGATTGCAACCAGTTTTGAGATTGCTCAAACGCTTAGTAACCCGGTTCCTGACCAGACTCGAAACAATTGCCACTTACTTTTAAACTAATCTTCTGAAAATGTTCAAAACTTCCCTCACTTTCACGTTAGCTTACATTACGTTTGCGCTTCGTTTCATTTAACCCTTATCATGCTGAAATGTCGTCTGCTTCAAATATATCGCCTTTGAAAATAAATTAAAAAAGTTTTTCAGCATTTAAAACTGACGAATATTGAAGATAAGTGACAAACAGTTCAGATCCAGATTAGACGCCGCGTTACGCGTGGTCTGGTGTTTATACAGTGGAGAATCTGTTATTCTTTCCCGTTTAAACGCAAACGCAAAACACTAAAATGTAGAAAAGTACAACTTTTTGACAATTCTGATAATTCATATTTATCTTGGTGGCAAACAGTTTGGAGTCTGATCTGGCTCCAAACTGTTTGCACTGCAAATTATAGTTTTAGCGTGAACGCGTTTATTGGGAAAGAATAACGTTTTCTCCACTGTACAAACTGTTTGCAAAAGTAAAACAAATCGCCCTTGATAAGGGTTAAACGGGAACGAATAATGTCTTTTTCTGTATCCTTCGATGACAATTGCTTTAGACTTGTTGCAATTATCACAGTATAGTGTTGAATTATTTTCAGACTTTTTTCTTTTTTGTACTAGGACAACTGGTGCAAAGGACCTAGGGGTATTCAAGTATGGTATATGTACTAAAGAAATATATAGCTAGTTAACCGAATTTGCAAAGATAGTGTTTTTTATATTCGTCGACTTTCTTAAACATGCTTAACCCTGTGCACCCTAGTAACGCGAATATGCCTCCTTTGCAAACAGTGTACTTGTGACGAGTTCGTTTGATTCATGCAAACATTGGATACCTTTTCCAGAGGGTTCCTCAATTGGCAAATCAATCCTTAAACACTAACGAGAGTACCGCATGTGGATGCCAATGCTCGTCTTTTTTTGTTATCCTAGTAGTGGCCAATGTTTAATTTTACCTATTTTGCCTCTAATTGACCTTGACCTTTGCCAGACATGAATAAAGTTATACTGAGCTCAATGGCTACTTGATGTGAGTATACAGTGGAGAATCTGTTATTCTTTCCCGGTTTTTTTAAAAACGCAAACGTACGCAAACGCAAAGCACAAACACGTAGAAAAGAACAACTTTTGGACAATTCTGATAATTCTTGTTTATCTTGGTGGCAAACAGTTTGGTAACCCGGCGTCTGATCTGGCTCCAAACTGTTTGCACTGCAAATAATAGTTTTAGCATAAACGAGTTTATTGGGAAAGAATAACAGATTATCCACTGTACATACCAACTATAAAGTCTATATCACATGGTATGTACAGTAGAACCTCTCTATTACGACCACTAAATTGTGTCAAATATTAGTCGCTTAAAACAGGTGACTGCTTAAAGCAATGGGAAAGTGAAACACAAAGCTCCTATATTGCTTTAAGCTGCCTCCTGTCTTTTAATACAGACAATTAGCCTTCTTTTAGTGGTCGTAATAATGAGGTTCTACTGTAGTTCTAAAGTTATAGCTAACGTAAAGATTTCGGACGACGTCCATGACGACGTTGACAATATATCCTTGTTTCTTCGAAACAGACGAGCTCAAAGATGTGTCCGTTTGAAGTTTCAGGGAGGAAATTGTTCAAGAGATAATAAGCATGAATGATCCTCCTGATTTTTTGGTCGGTATCTTTATCAAAATTCTGGAGTTTTAACAAATTGAACAGCAAGATTATCAAAATCTAGATAAGATTCCAAACTGTTTGCGATACAAATAATTGACTAAATTCAACCGATTCTGCAAACATTTCCAGATTTGCTATGTTTTCTTTGCTTTCAATGGATCTCTCCTGATTCATTCAGAACTTATTATGTATACACACGAAAAAAGAGCAAACCGTTTGGAGCATGGTCAGACAAGAAACTCGGCGTCAGCTCAGGCACCATACTGTTTGCAATGGCCAAACAGTGCTCCCTCCCTACAACGACCTTCCGAATAACGATTCCGTCATTGCAACTATGTTAACCTTTGTTCCAAAAACTAGACAATTAAGTCTAACGCTTTCACTGATTCAACGTTTTTTTTGTTTGTTTTTTTTGTTTGTTTTTTTTGTTTTTTTTTCAGGCCTTGTCAAAGTAGGACCTCGTTTATTTTCCCCGTCATAGGTGTGTAGGGGTCGGGGAGCCATCCTCCTGCACACCTTACATAACCATGTATATAACATAGAAATACAATATAATTGCACTGACAAAGGTCTCTAAGTTTTTAATTACTTAGACCAGAAAAGAAAATGTGAAGAAAAAAGTAATAATGCAAAAAAACAACAAAAAAGCATTTTGTATAAAAATCATTTTGTAGCCAGGCATACTTTCATGCAAATTTTATTGCTTACCATATTTTTACGTCATATTTTTTTTTTTTTTTTGCATATTAGGCACACTTATTTGGACACGGACGTTTGCATCCCTTCATTCATATAATATATTTTATATACAAACATAGATTTAATATAGGTGTTTAAGTTTCAAAAAGAATTTTAAAGCGATCCCATTGATTATAAAAACAATCCGTAGAGTCATTTTTAATTGCTATTGACTTAAATATATTGTATTTAAAGGATAAGTAGAGTTTTATACCTTGTATTGTAGGTAGATATTTATTGTATTTGCATTGGAAAATATACATTTTAAAAATAATGAGAATCAGGTTTTTTATATAATCTGTTGTATTTCTAAAACCAAAAATCATTGTGTCGATATTAAGATTTTGAAATTCCTTCATTTTGGGCGAAAAAAGGCTTTTAATTAATTGTTGACTGGTAGGACACGTCCAAAACAAATGGTCGATAGTTTCTAAATCTGATTTACAAAAAGTACATAATGGGCTTTTTACATAGTTCATTTTGAATAGATAGTAGTTTGTTCCAAGTATTCTGTGTATAATACGGAACTGAAACCACTGTATTTCTGTATCATTTGATATCTTAAAAGGTATTTGAAATATTTCTTTCCAATCCTTTTTGTCAATTGTTATATTTAGTGTTTTATTCCATTTCTCTATAGAAGTCGGCTGGTCAAAATTTCTGTTTAAGCATTTGTATATTGTTTTTGAACCTTTAGAATCCTTTAAGATAAGTTTTAAATAAGGCGGGAACATTGGTTTCTGTATAGAGTTTAAACTACCCTTTTTTATTTGGATACGCTCAAGTCCCTTTTCAATGGCAAGTTTAATTCCATTGTATATTAAAGAATTGGTTGGTAAATTATATTTATTTGCAAATTCGTTATAAGTCATGATTGCACCATTTTTATTTATCAAATCTCCAATGCAGTGTATACCAGTTTGAAACCAAGACTTTAAGAATACACTTTTATGTCCAACCAAAATCATGTTGTTATAAAATAAAGGGTAATCTTGAATAGTGTTTTTATCTATTATATGATTATCAATAACTTTCGAAAATGCCATGAATGTTTCAGCCCAAAACTTGTTGCTACATTTACCTGCGATAATTTCATAGAAATGTTTTCCACAATTTAGCATTTTGTTAATGTCTATGTTATTTTTAATAATATCTACCCATCCGCCACTTTTTATTACTAACCGTCTGATCCATGTTGTTTTAAGCGAATCAATAAAAGCTCTTAAATTTACCATTTTCAACCCCCCTTCATCATAGTCTTTTACAATTATAGATTGTTTTATCTTATGACTTCCGCCCCAGATGTAGGTATAAAATATATTTTGTAAGTTATTTAACATTTTCTCTGTAGGTTTCGGTAAAGCAAGAAACAAATGATTTAACTTTGCGACTAGTAAACTTTTAATGACAGTTATTTTACCAATAGGTGTTAATTTTCTTCTATTCCATGATTTTATTGTTTTTTCTATTTCAATTATTTTTGGTTTGTAATTCAAGTTGATAATTCTGTCTAAATCTACATGCAAATGTACCCCTAGCATCTCAAATTGATTCTGATTCCATGTTAGTTTCCATTTAGTTTTAATTGTGTCAGAGCTATATTTTTTCTTACCTATCCATACTACTTTCGTTTTTTCAAAATTAACCTTTAAACCTGAAATTTCGGAGAATCTTGAAAGAGTATCTAGCGTTTCATTAAGTGATTCGCTTGAACCATCCAAAATTACACTTGTGTCGTCAGCAAACTGGGAAAGCTTAAATTCATTTTGATCTATTGTTATACCTTTTATATTTGGATTTGACCTAATTTTAATTGATAAGATTTCGGCACTGATTCAACGTTGTCTGTTTAAAAGTGTCGTCTGCTGTTTTTTCTCAACGTTACAGATAAGTTGACATTTTGGCAGAAGAAATATAATGACTAGTGACAAACACCTTGACTCCAGATCAGACGCCGCGTTACGCGGCGTCTGATCTGGATTCAAGCTGTTTTCAAATGTAAGTCAAATCTTAATTTTCCCTCCTTATAACTCCCTCCAAACAACACACATACTCTCTTTGTCTCCCAGTGGGTGTTGTTGCAGAGAGAGAACACTGTAATTAACCCATTTGTGCCCACGATCCCGTATATGGGACATTGGCAAGCAGTGTAGACTATGATCAGACGCCGCGGCGTCTGATAAGAGTCTACACTGTTTGCTGATAGGAATTTCAATATAAAACAAAATGAAAATGAAAATTATGACCAGGCATCCCTTTGATAAAAAACTGACTAATCCAATATATAAACATGGAAGAATCCACTAGGCGCAAATGGGTTAATTTTCAATGCGATTGCATTTTGTTTCTTGTAAACGAGAACAAACAACCCCCTCTCTACAGTAGTTACCACTTAGTAATTACAAAAGAAAATCAGTGTTTCAGATCACCTTGAATTTCCCCTAATAATTTAATTCACCAATGTTCGACTTTTATCTAATCTATTTTAACATGACATATTTAGCATGTACAATACTCATAACATCAAGTTATTTCCGTACATCTACCTATCCTGCCTCTGCATGTCGTATAATTGAACAGAAAATGCAATGTAATGCGTGTCAACCCTTACAATTTTGGGACCGAATGCAGTGTTCCCTTTCTACAACGACCCTACCAACAACGAATCCCTTCTTACAACGACCTTGTCACAGCTCCTTAACATAACAATTGTGTCCGACCTATTAATGGCTGCAATGTCGTCGTCTACTGAAACTTGTTGTTTTTCTCAAAGTTGCAGAATTGACATTTTGACAGATAAAAATAAAATGACGAGAGACAAACAGCTTGAAACCATATCAGACGCCGCGTTACACGTCGTCTGATCTGGACTCAAGCTGTTTTCAATTGTAAGCCAATTTCCTTCCCTAAAGCGGCTGCCGCCGAACAACGAACATATTTGTTGTCTCTCATTGGGTGTCGTTGTAGAGAGGGAGCGCTGTACAGTGGAGAATCTGTTATTCTTTCCCGTTTAAACGCAAACGTACGCAAACGCATAGCACTTAAACGTAGAAAAGACCAACTTTTGGACAATTCTGATATTTCATTTTTATCTTGGTGGCAAACAGTTTGGAGCCTGATCAGACGCCGGGTTACCCGGCGTCTGATCTGGCTCTAAACTGTTTGCACTGCAAATAATAGTTTTAGCGTAAACGCGTTTATTGGGAAAGAATAACACATTCTCCACTGTATATCGTTTACAGACAGCGAAGACCCAACTCAGAAAGCTCCTCAAGAAGCCATCTAGTACATTTTAATATTGTGTGTACTTATTCCTCTAAAGTCCCTTAAAAGATAATATTATGAAAATGGAAAAGTGCATTTGGAAATTGAGAATTGCAAAGGTAAAATATCTCATGTTACAGTAAATTCTGATAGGGTGATTGTTTTAAAATCTCTGAAATTGGGAAATATGTTTAAAATTAATCTTCAAATAACACGTGGTACGCTTAGAAATCGAAATTACTGAATACTGCAACTTCTATTATAAAACAATGAGGCCTAAGGATTGGTTCACAAGGAAGTCTTCAAGTACAGTGGAGAATCTGTTATTCTTTCCCAATAAACGCGTTTACGCTTAAACTAGTATTTGCAGTGCAAACAGTTTGGAGCCAGATCAGACGCCGAGTTACCCGGCGTCTGATCAGGCTCCAAACTGTTTGCCACCAAGATAAACAAGAATTATCAGAATTGTCCAAAAGTTGTTCTTTTCTACGTTTTAGTGCTTTGCGTTTGCGTACGTTTGCGTTTAAACGGGAAAGAATAACAGATTATCCACAGTACTTGACGTATATTTTCAAGACAATTTGAACGAATTAAACCTTAACCCAATAGCCTGTTTCTGGTTCGTTTTGAAGACAGGTGATTTAAAGCAAGTTGAGAGTAAAGCAGAATGCGCTTTAAGGCGCATTCTGCTTTATTTTCAGCCTGCTTTAAGGTGCCATCTGTTAGGATATAGAAAACACTTCTTCTGGTCAAACCCATGACAGTATAAATTGGAACTATTTTTCTAGTGGAAGAAGAAATCAAATGCGCAATAGTGTACTGATATAGGGGAAGGAGTTTAGTTGCGTAAAGCACGGTCTCTGAAAGTTGTTTTATCAACCGGCTTGGGAATAACCAGTCCAGCGTCCAAAAAGAAACAACGGGCGCATACAATTGATAAATGCCAATAGGTCAACGGTTACATCCACAATAAATCATTTTGTGAACTGTCTATTAATTTCGGTTTGAAGGTGGAGACATTAAAATTATACCGGCTCCAATTGGTCCTTGAGATATGAAGAGTGGAGGCAAAACATAACCTGTTTTGCAAACAGTATTGACGACCAAGATAATAACAAAAACGTAAATTCGATTTAGTGTTGTAACTGTTGTTATATTCTCTGGTCTTTTAGGATCGTTGATTTCGGTATTTATACAGTGGAGAAAACGTTATTCTTTCCCGTTTAAACGAAACGAAACGCAAACGCAAAACACTAGAACGTAGAAAAGTGCAACTTTTGGACAATTCTGATAATTCATGTTTATCTTGGTGACAATCAGTTTGGAGCCTGATCAGACGCCGGGTTACCCGGCGTCTGATCTGGCTCCAAACTGTTTGCAATGGAAATAAACGTTTTAGCGTAAACGCGTTTATTGGGAAAGAATAACGTTTTCTCCACTGTAGTTGAAACTTAAATTCCCCTTCAGTTGGTTTAAGGGAGCGCGAGTAACGTTACACTTTTAAGTATTGATCATGCACATACAGTGGAGAATCTGTTATTCTTTCCCAATAAACGCGTTTACGCTAAAACTATTATTTGCAGTGCAAACAGTTTGGAGCCAGATCAGACGCCGGGTAACCCGGCGTCTGATCAGGCTCCAAACTGTTTGCCACCAAGATAAACAAGAATTATCAGAATTGTCCAAAAGTTGTACTTTTTTACGTTTGAGTGTTTTGCGTTTGCGTACGTTTGCGTTTAAACGGGAAAGAATAACAGATTCTCCACTGTATATTGCTAGACATCCATCTATGAAGATATATACAAACGTAAACGAAACGCATTACAATAAAATGCAGAAAATGACAAAGTTTTGGCAATTCTGAATGATTATTGTAATCTGATTGGCAAACAGTTTTGAGTCCGGTCAGACGCCGGGTTACCTGGCGTCTGATCAGGCTCCAAACTGTTTGCCACCAAGATAAACAAGAATTATCAAATTTGTCCAAAAGTTGTTCTTTTCTACGTTTTAGTGCTTTGCGTTTGCGTTTAAACGGGAAAGAATAACAGATTATCCACTGTACTCAATTAAACCGAGTCTGTGATTGTCAATATTCCTTATCAACACTCGGCTGTACATATTGAAGAAGACATTATTCTTTCCCTTTTAAACGAACCGAAACGCAAACGCTATGTGCTACAGTGGAGAATCTGTTATTCTTTCCCGTTTAAACGCAAACGTACGCAAACGCAAAACACTAAAATGTAAAAAAGGACAATCTTTTGACAATTTTGAGTTTTCATATTTATCTGAGTGGCAAACTGTTTGGAGCCTGATCAGACGCCGGGTTACCCGGCGTCTGATCTGGCTCCAAACTGGTTGCCCTGGAAATAATAGGTTTAGCGTAAACGCGTTTATTGGGAAAGAATAACAGATTCTCCACTGTATGTGCTATGTAAAAACAAATAATTGAGTGACAAACAATTTGGAGCCTGATCAGACGCCGGGTGATCCGGCGTCTAATCAGGCTCCTAACTGTTTGCAATTGACATTAACTCTTTAGACAAATAAGTTATATTCTCCTACCACATATTAGTTCGTCTGCTCCGTCTGGGCACTCCGTTACATTGTTACACACCATTTGATTGAAGACACAACTCCCTTCACCGCAACGAAACATATCGCACGGGGCTGGAAATGTACAAATACATTAATACACATATAGTATGCTATACAGTAAAATCCCTCAATAAGGATTTTACAAAATAAAACTTATCTATGACATTTAAGATATGAGACAGCTTGATGTGTAAAAGACGTTATTACATGTGTAGTTCTGAATAAACGCGTTTGCGTTTCAACAAATATGTCCTTTGCAAACAATTTGTGGCCGGTGGATCAGACAGTTAGATGTCATACGGTACTAGAAACGTTTGTTGGGGGAAAGAGAAATATTTTCTTCCGTGTTCCATTGCCAGTCATTTTATAGAATTATGTAGACTATACACATCATACGAATCAACAGATTATTCCTTCATGACTTTTGTCTATACTAGTATCATACAGTGTATCAACAATTTTTGCAGCATTGAAACTCCTTCACTGTTTAGTCCAGATTGTTCTAGCATTTGAAAAACAGTTTTGATTTTGATCAGACGCCGAAAAACGCATGGTGAGGAGATCGGTCCCCCGTGCCAATAACAGCTTGGTCCGCACATTGTTACTGCAGATTTAACGCTTCCATACAACATACCTTATTGCCATGTCTTTATCATGTTTTCACCGAATATCATATTACAGAGGACACAAGTTTCACTTACATTGGGAAAGAATGGTGTATATTAAGATGTATAGCCTCAAGGTGTTATGAAGACAATTTAGACAACGGATTTACCAGCATCATAAGGTAAACAATGTTTTTTTTAACCTTTAGCAATTTACGTAATTGTCGTAGGCAAATGTTATGGTCTGCAATAATTCTCACATTATTTGTCTGGATTGTTCTTTCTTAAATCATAATCAGAGTTTCAGACAGTTTGGACCCAACTTCTGCGCTTCATCTGGATTCAAACAATTTGCAGAATTTATCACACATTCGTCCTAAGCATGCACAAGTTAAGTACAACGATGTTAACCCTTTTCCCAATAGAAGCGCTTTTTAGCGCATATGATTTGTTCCTCCACTGAAGAAAGTAGTTCCAATATAATCAGTCATGAATATATAGGCAATACTTTCTATATTCTAGCACATGAAAGCTTAAAGCAGGCTGAAAGTAAAGCAGAATGCGCCTAAGGCGCATTCTGCTTTACTTTCAACCTGCTTTAAGTAATCACCTATCTTCAATACTAGGAATAGGCTATCAGGTAAAGGGTTAAACCGCCATAATAAACAGTTACAGTGGGGAAAACGCTATTATTTCCCAATAAACGCGTTTACGCTAAAACTCTTATTTCTATTGCAAACAGTTTGGAGCCAGACCAGACGCCGGGTTTTCCGGCGTCTGTTCAGGCTCCAAACTGTTTGCAACTCAACTTAAAATAAATAGTCAGAAATGTCAACAAGCTGTTATTTTCTACGTTTTATTGCAATGCGTTCGCGTTTCGTTTGCGTTTAAACGGGAAAGAATAAAGTTTCCTCCACTGTACATGTACACAGCATTACATGTATGATCGAGGTCAGTCAGTACATGTACAGTGGAGAAAACGTTATTCTTTCCCGTTTAAACGAAACGAAACGCAAACGCAAAACACTAAAACGTAGAAAAATGCAACCTTTGGACAATTCTGATAATTCATGTTTATCTTGGTTACCCGGCGTCTGATCTGGCTCCGAACCGTTTGCAATATAAATAATAGTCTAAGCGTAAACGCGTTTATTGGGAAAGAATAACGTTTTCTCCACTGTATCTACAATCAAATAAATACGAATAGATTCTTTTGTAAGCGTGCAAAACACACAAGTTTCAACCATTGCTCCACGGAAACGCCCGAGGGCGTCGTAGAAGTACCAGTCAACACATTGTTATTTACTTCATATAAATCTCTTCCATGTTTCTAACCTGTCCTGACAAAGGGTTTGAACACAAATATTCTTCTATTGCTATGGTAGCTATTTTCCAAACAGCTTGGAGCCAGAACAAACGCCGAGGTACCTCGACATGATTATGGTCATGCTCAAAATGGTAGCCATTAAAATTTGAACAAATCGCCCTTTTTTCAAAATCAGATACAGTGCTCCCTCTCTTCAACGATTCCCAATTGGAGACACATATTGTGTGTGGTGTTCGGATGGAATCGTTAAGAGGAGAGAAAATTAAAACTTGGCTTATATTTGCAAACAGTTTGAATCCAGATCAGACGCCGCGTAACGCGGCGTCTGATCTGGATTCAAGCTGCTAGTCAATCCTCATTTTATCTACATGTATTCTATCATATGTCCACTTATATGTAACTCTGAGAAAAACAGCAGACGGCAAATGTAAGCAGGCAGAATTGCAGCCATTAAACGGTTTGACATGTTTTGGGAACAGCGGATAGCGTCGTTGTAAGAAGGAAGTCGTTGTTGGGAGGGCCGTTGTTGGGAGGGCCGTTGTAGGGAGATAGCGCTGTGTATTAAGTTTCGATTTTTTACTGCATAGCCTTTGCTTTTAATTTCGTTGATTCAGGAAGAATTTCACGTTCCTATTATTCCACGTCATTATGCAGTAATGTTGAAATTGATTTTAATTGTTTGCAAATGCTAGTCAAGGCATACTTAGTCATACTTAGTCACGTCTTATTTCTCCTGAAAAACTGTAGTTTATTAACTTAATATCAACCCGAGTGATCTTAAAATGGGTTACAAGTATTACACTATTTCTTATGTTTACACACTAGTGTGCGTTTTGTATTTAGTTTTTCTAACATCTGTTTTGCAAATACTACAGTGGAGAAAAAGTTATTCTTTTCCAATAAACGCGTTTACGCTAAAACGTTTATTTCCATTGCAAACAGTTTGGAGCCAGATCAGACGCCGGGTAACCCGGCGTCTGATCAGGCTCCAAACTGTTTGTCGCAAGATAAACATGAATTATCAGAATTGTCCAAAAGTTGCACTTTTCTACGTTCTAGTGTTTTGCGTTTGCGTTTCGTTTCGTTTAAACGGGAAAGAATAACGTTTTCTCCACTGTATCTTAGTAACAATAAACGAGTTGTTTTTCTCTTCAAACACACGAAACATGTTCATGTAACTTAACGATTACTACTATCTACTTTAGTTAACATCGTCTTCCGAAAGGCAATCGAAACATTGACGAACTAGCAACGCTGCGTTTGTATCCTCCTTACAACAATGCTTGCAGCTATTCCCAACACAAGACAAGAAAACTATCTCAAACGGTTTTTTTGTAGTAGTAGTAGTTTATGTCTTCCTCCATACATGGAGATCTATAACATATATCAACTTTTGATGGATGGCCATATATATCCTATGTCCCGATGTGTTGATGAGCTGCACTGTCTTACGCAGCTCAACTGCGGTTCCCCACAATTTGCAGTGGATAGGAGACATTCTGACGCAGTTCTTTCAGATGAGAACAGCTCTTAAGAATGTGTTGAGGGCTTTCATTAGCGCAATATTGTCTGCTTGAAATGTCGGCTACTGTTTAATAAAATAGAGGTGATTTTGACAGAAACAGCATAATGACGAGGGTCAAACAGTATGAAACCAGATCAGATACGTGGCATCTGATCTGGATTCAAACTGTTTGCAAATGTAAACAATGTCTTGTTCAAAACTCTGAATGGTATCAAAATTCCCTCCCTATTACAACTTCCTCAGAACAACAACCAAAATCTTTGTCTCCCATTTCGGCGATGTAGTAGAGATGGAGTAGTGTATCCGTTTTAGTTACAGTGGAGAATCTGTTATTCTTACGTCATTGGTGACGTCATACGGTGGATAATCTGTTATTCTTTCCCGTTTAAACGCAAACGTACGCAAACGCAAAACACTAAAACGTAGAAAAGAACAACTTTTGGACAATCCTGATAATTCATGTTTATCTTGGTGGCAAACAGTTTGGAGCCTGATCAGACGCCGGGTCACCCGGCGTCTGATCTGGCTCCAAACTGTTTGCACTGCAAATAATAGTTTTAGCGTAAACGCGTTTATTGGGAAAGAATAACGTTTTCTCCACTGTACTTATGCGTTTACATGTACATGTATTGGGAAAATAGAAACGTTTTCTGCTTTTGAGTCTTTGAAAGTTGGGAGAGTCAAACTTGATTGAAGCTGGTCTTTACGGTTCTTCAATTTAAACATGCATATAAACCGAATTGAATACATTGTATGTTTGTAGATATAGTGGAAAATACGGTTTCTTCTGGTTTGAAAGAAACTAAACGCAAATTAATTGCAACAAAATGTAGCAATTGACAAGTTCGTGACTACATGTACATGTACATGTATATTGACGATTTTACAAGAGTACAAAAATTGTTTGCAAACAATTTGGATCCTTATCAGGCGCCGCATAAGGCGGCTTCTGAGTCAGGATCAAAGCTGTTGACACTAATTTCAATATTTCTTAAATAAAAAACAACAGAAATTTAATTTTGATAATTATAAGCAGACGACAATTGTTTGAAATTGATGACGTCATGGCAGTGAAGGGGTTAACATCCGACAACCAAAAGGTTTGAAATGAGTTACTGGGCTTCTGATCCGGATCAAACACTGTTTGGTGTGTATCTTACAGTATTGACATACACGTTTATTGGAAAAGACTAGTGTCTTCAGAATGATCAAAATCTAAAGTTACAGTGGAGAAACGTTATTCTTTCCCGTTTAAACGAAACGAAACGCAAACGCAAAACACTAGAACGTAGAAAAGTGCAACTTTTGGACAATTCTGATAATTCATGTTTATCTTGGTGACAAACAGTTTGGAGCCTGATCAGACGCCGGGTTACCCGGCGTCTGATCTGGCTCCAAACTGTTTGCAATGGAAATAAACGTTTTAGCGTAAACGCGTTTATTGGGAAATAATAACAATTTCTCCACTGTAAAGCAGGATACGCGATGGTGTCCGCCCATTTAAATGATCCAATCAGTTAAGACATCAGTAGCTTACATTGATAAATGGCTGATATCTACTAAAAGTAGATATTACAGAGCGATAAAATATATTGAATGGTGGCCGCCCGATATTAATTAACACTGATACTCGTACTAGCTTAATTTAAATACATAATTAATTTGTTTACTCGTGCTTTCATAGTAACGCCTTTTGTCTTGTTTAATTGTTTCTTACAGAAATACATTTAATGACCCTACTACGACCTGTTAACCCTTTCACTGCCAAATTATTTTTGAGTTGTTTACCCCTACACCGTTACATGTATTGTGTCGTCTGCTTCAATATTATTGTCTGCAATATCATTTCAAAGTTAGAATTAAGAAAGTATGACATAAGAGATATCGAAACGGGTGTCAAACAGTTTTGATCCTGATCAGACGCCGCGTAACTCAGGATCAAAACTGTTTGCAAATTCGACTTTAGGCGATTCTGGCGGTGAAAGGGTTAAAGAGGCATTATAAAATGTTCATGCGTCCTGGCTAAGAGGTGGCTGCTTAATGAAGGCTGAAAAGACGATTGACTGCTTAAAACAGAATGAACGTATGGCAGAAATCCTCCTTATATAAATATTTACTTTGTACTAAGTCTGCTTTACGCTGCCACCTTATTTAACATCGACCATTAGCAATGTTGCAAAAGGTAAGAGATGTCAGTATCGTTAGATGACAAATGGATGATAATGTGGCTTCAGGTATTTTCCCTTTACCTGATAGCCTTTTTAATTGTATTGAAGATATGTGACTACTTAAAGCAGGTTGAAAGTATAGCAGAATGCGCCTTAAGGCGCATTCTGCTTTACTTTCAGTCTGCTTTAAGCTTCCCTGTGCAAGAATATAGAAAATATTCCCCATAATATATACATGTATTCATGACTGATTAAATTGGAACCGTTATCTTCATCGGAGGAATAAAGCATAGTCGCTAAAAGGTGCTTATATTGGGGAAAAGTAGTCGCGACTTAGCCAACATTATTAGCAGTTTGGAACCTAATCAGACGTCGGAGCACTCGGCATCTGATCTTGATTAAACTTATTTGGTGCTTGTATTGAATTTGATTTCCTTTATATGGCTAAAACTGGAATTATTCAAAGCAGCTGGTATTTCAATATGATAAGACATACATTATGTATGTTTAAAAGCAACTTATAGAACATATACAATGGAGAAGATGTTACGGTTACTACATGTATACGATTTCCCATTTGAATGAAATGAAGCGAACGAAAATTAAATACAATAATAAGGTAAGAAGGAGCACGTGACAGCATTTTTACAATTGTGAAAAAAATAAGTTTTATTTGAGTGGTACACGTTTTGGATCTTGGCTCCAAACTGACTGTAATGTGCATACTTCTGTTATCGTCCACACGATTACAGTGGAGAAAACGTTTTTCTTTTCCAATAAACGCGTTTACGCTAAAACTATAATTTGCAGTGCAAACAGTTTGGAGCCAGATCAGACGACGGATAACCCGGCGTCTGATCAGGCTCAAAACTGTTTGCCAACAAGATAAATATGAATTATCAGAATTGTCCAAATGTTGTACTTTTCTACGTTTTAGTGCTTTACGTTTGCGTTTAAACGGGAAAGAGTAACAGATTCTCCACTGTAGCGTCCACGCGATTATTGGAGACGTCTTCCCAACCGTATAACGTCATATTAAATATACTTTCTTGGCCAGTACACGTTTTACAATGGTGTTACAATAATTATCTACCATAACATTAATCTTCAATAAGACTGTTTTAGCCAGGGCTGAGATATTTCTTTTAACCCTTATCCTGCGGTGATGCCGTCTCCTTCGAAATTGTCGTCTACAAACTTAGTTAAATGTAGATATATACCTTTTTTAAGTAAAGAAACCTAAAGAACAAACAGTTTGGATCCAGATCAGACGCCGCGTTACGCGGCGTCTGATCTTGATCTAAACTGTTTGCAAAAATCAATCAAGTCGCGACCAGCAGGCAAAGGGTTAATATATAAACGCAACTTCTCTGGTTTTCTCGAGTAATTTAGCATCTGATCAGTATCCACACAATTGTTTTTTAACATCTTTTCAAACATGATGTCAATACTAAATTACACACGACTGTTTAAACCCTTCTAGGAAATATTGATTCGTCTTAAGGTGTTATTTAACAGAACAGAACAGACCAGAACAGAACATATTTTATTTTTTGACTTATACATACAGCATGTCGTCAATACAAAATAGCCCTTTCATCGCCAAGTAAATCGTAACTATTTTACCCCCTCCCTCACCGCTATATTGTCTGCTTCAACATTGTTGTATATATAATACCGTTCCTAAGTTAGATTCAAAGGCAGTAGGCGTATTCGACTGGCAAAACTGTAGCTACTCCATCAATTGAGATTACACCACGAAACAGATCTGACCAATCAAAACATTGTGTATGGATTATGTTTGGCGTCTATTGCTCAACGAACTCGACAAGGGTTTACAACCGATATCTTTCGTACTCCACGGCGTGTGTCACACTACCAGTTGAAAAAAATATGTGCTCCTCGAGATTTGGTTGCTTCACGAAAATTAGCCAGTCGAAAAAGCCTAATATGACTGACTTAATTTTAAAACGAGTGTCAAACAGTTTGCAAAGGTGCCTCTTGACGTCATTGACAGTGAAAGGGATAAATCTTTCCACGCCAAATTTTATTCTTATATTCACCCCCAAGATATCCTCTGTATCGATATTGTTGTCTGCATTTATTTTAAAACATATCGGTAAGGCTATTTGATTGGTGAAATATAAAAAACAGCGTACAGTGGAGAAAACGTTATTCTTTCCCGTTTAAACGCAAAAGAAACGCAAACGCAAATCACTTAAATGTAGAAAATGGCAATTTTTTGACAACTCTGAATGTTGATTTTAACCTTGGCGGCAACCAGTCTGGAGCCTGATCAGACGCCGGGTAACCCGGCGTCTGATCTGGCTCCAAACTGTTTGCATAGGAAATAATAGATTTAGCGTAAACGCGTTTATTGGGCAAGAATAACGTTTTCTCCACTGTACATATACACAATGTATCAGATGAGTGTGTCTAGTACTGGTTCAAACTGTTTGTACATAGTGGACATAAATATACATGCAAATGCTTCATCATAAACGTATTTATTGATTTCAGTTATAGACCAATGTCCCTTCCACTCCACTTCCACCAAACAGGATTTGAATAGCCATTTATTTAAACATAAGAAGAGACGCAAAGTGTTTGAATATATTACATTTATCCATCAACTCAAAAAATGACAACAACCTATTTTTGGTAGTTGTCCAAACTATATTGAAAGGGCGGTTAATCATTATAATCAACCCTTTCCTTTAACCATTTCTCTGCCAATGACAGGTGCGTTTATAAGGTGTTTTGAGCCTGATCAGACTTCGCGTAACTCGGGGTCTGACCAGGATCCAAACTGTTTGATACTCGTTTCGAAATTTTGTCAATCACACTGCCTGAAAAGGATATCTGAAATGATATCGCAGACACAAATGTAGAAGTAGACGAAACTATGACGGTGACTGGTTACACACCTCATGATAAGTTTTACCATTAAATGGTTAACAATAGTTTTTAAGAAGAGCTCATTTTAAAGCTATTATACTTTCGTTTTAGAAGAAATCAAATATTAGAAACATTACAATTTAATAAAACAAATTCAGTAAACATGACGGCCAAGAGTTCGTGGTTGATTTGGAAATAAATGTAATCAGATTTAATTAAATACAAATTATTATCTACACAAGAATATATTAGTCTTCAACACTTCTAAAGTGGTGTACATATATGTACAGTAAAGAAAACGTTATTCTTTCCCAATAAACGCGTTTACGCTAAATCTATTATTTCCAATGCAAACAGTTTGGAGCCAGATCAGACGCCGGGTTACCCGGCGTCTGATCAGGCTCCAAACTGGTTGCCGCCAAGGTTAAAATCAACATTCAGAGTTGTTAAAAAATTGCCATTTTCTACATTTTAGTGCTGTGCGTTTGCGTTTCTTTTGCGTTTAAACGGGAAAGAATAACGTTTTCTCCACTGTATACGACTATGGTGGAGAAAGCTTTACTCTTTCCGGTTTAAACACAAGCGAGACGCAAAGGCATTGCAATAAAAACTTCAAAGGACAACTTGTCGGCAATTCTGGCTATTTATTTTAACCTGTAGCAAATAGAATGAAGCCTGATCAGACGCCGGGTTATTCGGCGTTTGATCTGGCTCCAAACTATTTGCACTGGAAACAATTGTTTTAGTGTTACCGCGTTTAACTGGGATGGAACTGCACATAAGCAACGTTTGAAAGAGAGTATAAAGAAGATGTGCTATTTGTGTGATTAAGAGTTCAAAACAAGGAAATGACCGCAATCCAGGTGATGTGATATGTCAATAAATAAATGCCATTCCTTCGAACAAATATAGCACATACTTTTCAATTTGTTTCGTGATTTCGTGATCAGTTTGTCCGTCTATTCAACGTAATAGAATGCAAGATAAGACGCAGCAATTTCTATTTGCAGACCATCTTATTACGAATATACTCATTTACGCTTGTGATGAATTCAGAATACTTCCGCCTTCAGCAAACGCAGTGCTCCTTGTTCAAAGTGTCCCTTTAACGTAGACTATCCCTAATACTGCAATTCCGGTTCATAGCTAAATACTGTGCTTAAGTGAACTGTTAACGGTTCAATAAACTGTCATTTTCTACATTTTCTTGCACTGTCTATCGTTTCGTTTGAACGGGAAAGAATAAATTCGTCTTCACTTTGATTAATACGTTATGTGTATAATTTTACACGCGATCAGCTATGCTACATGTACAGTAGCAGCTCAGCTAAGAATCCAGCTCAAAAACTCACAAACTATCGCAATAAATAGGGTTTCCTTTCCTATCATGCATCTTTCAATAACTTGTCTTAACTCTTTCAACTCTACAGTCATCTGTAGATATTACTAATAACATATGCAAACAGTGTGGACCCTGATCAGAGGGCTCCTATAGGAGCCCTCTGATCAGGGTCTGCACTGTTTAATATTTTCATTTATTTTTGTTTTCATACCAACAATTGCAACAGTAGACTGGTTCAAAGTACCCTTACTAGAAGAGTCCAGAAGGACTATAAATAGTTTATTAAATACAGTGGAGAATCTGTTATTCTTTCCCGTTTAAACACAAACGTACGCAAACGCAAAGCACTAAAACGTAGAAAAGAACAACTTTTGGACAATTCTGATAATTCTTGTTTATCTTGGTGGCAAACAGTTTGGAGCCTGATCAGACGCCGGGTAACCCGGCGTCTGATCTGGCTCCAAACTGTTTGTACTGCAAATAATAGTTTTAGCGTAAACGCGTTTATTGGGAAAGAATAACAGATTCTCAACTGTACCCATAAGAGAAATTTAGGGTTGAAACTTTAAAGGGTTCAGAGGTATCCACCATATTTCACTTAGTGGTGGCTTAATACAATACATGCTGTTTACCAATTAACAAATGAGCCGTATCGTTTCGGCGTTTAAGCAAAATAAACGACAGAACTTGGTCGGAAAATTCCATGAATCGATAATTTGTTGATCATTTTCTGTCGTATATACATGTATCACTTTTAAAAACGCCGAAGAAATCAGTTCATTTCTTATATCAACATTTTATTTGCTGTAATTTCTCAAATTAATGAACAGTTTATTGGTATGCATGTATGTTTTATTCATTTCAGTGGCTGTTAACACGAACAATATGTATCCTGAAAGGAACAGCAATAGCCACATTACTGCAGCTGTTTTCTATTCGAATGCATCAAGAATAATTTCCGTTGTAAAAACATTATTCGTCATAATTTTGACAGTTTTGCGCGAAAATGTCGATTTGACGTAATTTTAAAATGGCGTCATTTTTAAACTAGGATAAATATATAGATTATTGATTAGATAAACAAATACAGACTGATGCTGTTTATAAAGTATTCCATTTTGCTTGAAATTTGTCTCATTATTGAATAAGAGTTTAGGCGATAATCATGATTTTCCCTAATAGGGAGGCATACATCGGTTAGGAAGCATGTTTCAAAATTTCGCCATATACATGTATCTGCTGTCAGAGTTCGAAAATTAATTCGAGGAGAAAAGACCCATTAGTCCCGCCTCCTCTGCGAACTATATCCACAAGCACCACCTCCGTTGAAATGCAGTTTATACGAATAAACGACAATTTCTACAATGGAAACAGATGGAGCGAATGTTAATATGATATTTTTACACTAACCTTGTTTATCTCTGAATTCGTATGTCAGATTAAACCCTCTGCCTGCCACATCCGGATCAGAGTTGAATTTAAGAAACATAAAACGCCCGGATGATGAAATGTCTACCGGAAATTGAAGACCGCAGAGTTGTGCGAGTTTAGGCGTACTGTTACTTTTACCGTCGTAAACTGCCAGATAGTCATAGTCACATCCGGGTGCCTTCTCAGTGAGAAAATCCTGCAAAACACCACATAATTACAAGGAGATCAATTAGAACCACCTACTATCCCATTTCCGGAAGTCAGTTTTGGCCGATTAACTGTCAACGAAAGTTAAATCCTGACGAATACATTGTGTATACCCGTACACTGGATATCGGAACCAGCGAGTCGAGAGAGTTACCGAGTCGTTAGCAGATCGCTCTGTAGTGCAGTTATGTTTTCATGATTTTCGAGAATAATATGTCTGTGATGAATATGTATATAATGGTATATTAAAGCACGATGCTTCTCTGGATGAAACAGAAATGTTTTCACATCAGCATATCCCAGAAACATCACGCTTTAACACGGTATTATATAATTGTTGATCATAGATATTTGATGCTATAAAATCATTAAAAACATACCTGCACTGCAAAGCGACCAGCTAAATTTCTCGACTCGCTGGTATCAATATCCGGTGTACGGGTACACACACAGTGGTATAGATCTGCGTAATGCAAGTTATATATAAGTGAGTGAGTTGCTTTTTACTGTACTGCGACACTCATTACTTCATGTAGCGCCGATTTTTAACGTGTAACAATAGTAAAGCAGGCTTAATGTAAGACAGCAGTATAGCAGGAGGCTCAGTTTGGAGTTTCTGCTTTACGTTTGTACAATGTATTAAAATTCTGATAAAACATGTTTTTTGTGTGGCCGCATAGATAGGTTTGTTACAACTGGTTTTTACCCGTTTCTTGCAGTGAGAAGTACTCATTCATTTTTGGGGTTTTTTTTGCAATTTTATTTCAAAACGGGTTCCAATTCTCCTCTCTATAAAATTGGAAATCACGAAACAAATTAAATCCACTTTTGTATTTCAAAGTGCAACAGTTACTATACATGTATTTCAAAACGGGTTGCGATGTTGCTTCCTAAAAAAGGGCATATCGAAATACATTTTATAACCCGTTTTGAACTAATTATTTAAAGAAAAAAGTGCAACTTTATTTCAAAACGGGATGTAACATGTTTGACTGTAAAAATAGTAAAGCTGACGGGTTCGTGACGTACGTTATTGGGTACGTTTGTAAATCACACACTCTTTGTAGCGAAAACGTCTACATTTCGACCTGTAACTAGCCTTTCCCTACATATTATGTATCAAACTGTGTGGAAAACAGTTCTTCACAACAAATTCATGCATTTTAATGAAATAAAACTATCTATTTAATTTGACGGCAGTTAAAATCAAGCATAACATGCACATTTCACCCTGTAAGATGTAACAGCAAACTCTTATTAATGGAGATTATTGACTGAGGTCTAGCTTCTACGTTCAGTATTTTGGCGGGATTTATTTTTGCACGAGTCAACGAACGTGACGTCATGTACACCATGACCGTTAGAAGACGTTTTAGTAAGAATTCGATTCAGGAAAGCGAATTTAGAATCACGCAAAGATATGTAAGATTTACAAATTTGGTAGGAAAAGAAGATAGTTACGACGATGAGTAGCCAATTATATGTTTAATACGCACTTAATTAATGTGATATTTAGTAATAATAATATCATTTTCGAGATGTTGGGAATTTCTAAATTTGAATTTATAACTCATGGTAAATTTTCAGATATTTCAATTTACCTGTGTTTAGGAAAAATGTCCCGGTTAAGCATTTTTACTCCGTTCTGGCATCATTCATATTTTGTCGGTTTAAAATAGGCATTAGACGCTGATGTAAATTAACATAAACAAGAAATATCTTTAAAAAAGATATTCGGCGGAATGAGTGGTTGATCTAAGGCTATATAGATGGGTGTGCAAAATAGAATGAAATTGAGGTTTTCAAAGAATTGTAATATCTGGGATTGAAAAGCAAAAAATAAAAGTATACAATTGAAACAGTAACTTTTATTTAAAATGCAAAACTATCATGTACAGAAATGCAAAACAAAACAATAATTTAACTCATATCCTAGCTACTGGTAGGAGATCCTCACATTAATCTATTGTTCTATATATCAAACTTCATTCATAGAGTTTCTTGAAACAAACTATAGCATACACAAATGTACAGATTCAACAGTCTGCTCTACTTCACTCCTGTAAATAATGATGAAACCACACAATTGTGTTTAACTCACTTGAGGCCATTTATATTTAATATTGCTTTTAATGTATGGTAAATGTGTACAAATAGTTAACAATTAAAACAAATTGGTAGTAAACAATTACAAAACACCTAGCTTCCTCTGTATTTCAGATGTCATCTTAAATTGCATCAGCCCCCAGTGTAGTAAACAGTCTGGTCTGTGTCTCTAAATTTTACACTCACAGCCATATCTGGGAAAACTGTAATTGGACATAGACCAGCCTACAGGGCTCCAGATAAGAGGGAGTAAACTAAACAAATCACATTTATTCACTCATTTCAGCACCAAACCCTATGGTGTTACCACTCATTTTGATTGTCTCGAAGAGACAATTCAAATGTTTAGTGACACCACAGGGTTTAATGCACAAATAAAGATTTTAAGTTTTGAAATAATTCCCTTATCTGGAGCCCTGGCTACTATCCAATCAGACTATTCAGTTTCAACAGGTGCTCTCAAGTCTAAATTTCTGATCAAATATAATTGGTTGAAATGTGTGGCCAAACAGAAAGTGTGGCTAAATAGAAACCAGACAGCTCCGCCGAAAAAAACTACAAAATATCATTTTCCTGAAATACACACTGTAAACATTTCAAACCGATCACTCAAAAAATAAGGCCATAGAAAGAAAAGGCGTGTGTGGAGGTTGAATGTTCCGCTGCACAATTTTACGACGTTTACGACGTCTACGAGTCCTAACAGACATTAAGGTTGAACGTTCCTAATGATATCGGATCATGTCGGTCATTACCGGCAATCCACGTATCTAGCGATCGGTCATTCTCACATTCTACCAATCATCTATATCTGCTCTGAGGTAGACTTAGCTCAAGATAGTATTTTAACAATATGTGACTCACTGCATAGGCGCTTACACATAGCAGTAGGATAATAGACATTGATATGTGTTTTGTTTTAGAGGTCGATTCAGCAAGGCTTTACTATTTTAATTGAGATACAGACAGAACCTCATTTTACTCATTTTCCATTCATCACGTCACATACCTACTCCGATACTAACGTTTGGTGACATGTCAGTCGCTTAAAGTGTGCTCACATTTGCTCCACGGCAGCCGTACGGCGGCCGCAGAAACGTGAAATTGGGAGAATCTTGCGGCGGCTGTAGAGATTCTACGGCGGCCGTGCGGTCGCTGCACGGCGTATCCCAATATTTTATAGGCCGTAAAGCTCGCCGTAGAATTATACCGCGGAGTTATAACATTCTTTCATTTCAACGGCGGCCGTAGAAAACATGCCGCACAGTGGTTCTGTGGCTGCCGTGCGGCCGCCGGACTTTACTGGTCACTTTTCCTATAGTGCATTTGTACTTTTGTTTTTATATGTTAAACATGTATATTAGCTAAAAAAGGATTTAGATGTTCTTAAATGCTGTCCAAGAGTGTCCTTTGAGTTCACGGTGTAGCTGGACTGATATGAGTTGTGGGAACTTGTAGCATTACCAAGTTGTATAGCAGGAGCAGCATTTTGGTTGCAGAGAATCTTTCGGGATGTCCATGGCCGCCGTACGGTTGCCGTGCGGTCGCCGTGAGTTTTATTATAAATTACAGTCGCCTCAGAGGCACCGCATGGTTTCCGTACGGCGACCGCACGGCAGCCGTAACTTTTTTAACCCCAAGAATTAAAAACTCGCCGCGTGGCAGACACATCAAATGTGAGCGCAACACACGGCGGTCGTATGATTCTGTGGCGGCCGGGGAATTGCTAGTCGCCGTAGAAATAATAAGCTGTGCGGCCGCCGTACGGCAGCCGCAGCAAATGTGAGCGAGGCATAACTGGAGGTATCGGTCTGTTTACAGGTGGGTGACGTGACGAAGTGTCTGGTCATAGCATTAGATCAAGTATTTTGACGTGTTATGGTCAAGATGACCAAGTACATTCAATTACATAAACAAATAATGAAATTAAACGAATAAATAAAAAATAATGAAATCAATAATTCTAGCTTTATGTTGCATTTTGTAGTCCCATTATCCTGGAGTAATGAAAACACGATGCTGTTGACGTTTTAACGTCATTTTGACGTTTTTAACGTCATTTTGACGTTACATAAACGTACCCAACATCGTGATAATATGCCCTCTAGCCGAACGCTTTCCTCTATAGTTTTTAGTACAAATATACCGGCAATATGTTAGATATTACATTTCCTTCATACAGTGGAGAATCTGTTATTCTTTCCCGTTTAAACGCATACGTACGCAAACGCAAAGCACTAAAACGAAGAAAAGAACAACTTTTGGACAATTCTGATATTTCATGTTTATCTTGGTGGCAAACAGTTTGGAGCCTGATCAGACGCCGGGTTACCCGGCGTCTGATCTGGCTCCAAACTGTTTGCACTGCAAATAATAGTTTTAGCGTAAACGCGTTTATTGGGAAAGAATAACACATTCTCCACTGTAACATACAAGGCCATTTTTGGTTAGGCAACAAGTGAAAATAAGTTAATAGCAAGGCCGCCCATCCCCTGAACATTGAATACTTACCATATTTTACTGTAGTGTCGTTTTGTTCATAATGTTGAATGTAGATTACTAATGTAAAAACATATTGTGCCTTGAATTCGCTTAATATGAAGCTACGATCTAAATGTGAAATTTGGAATAGACAAACCTAATGATAATAAAAACATAACCTAGGAAACCCATAGAAAACCTTTTAAATTGAACTTGCACACAGTTTTGCTCAATATCAGACACGAAAGAATTCGATCTCTGATAAGAATCTTAGCTGTTTGACATAAGCAGCGATGTAAAAGTTATCATATTGACATTAAACATTTGGGGGGAAATTGAAAGCAATGTGATTAGCAGGCGATATCATGGCTGTGAACGAAATAATATTTGTTCGAAAGTAAATCCAAGTTTATTTCGGTGTCTAAAAAGGCCGAAACTTAGATTGAAATTAATTGAAGTGAAGAAAACGTTATTTTCCCAACACACCCGTTTACGCTATTATTTTCCTTGCAAAGAGTTTGGAGCCAGTTCCGACGACGGGTTACACGGCGTCTAAACAGACCTCAAACTGTTTACCACTCAGATCAACATGAATAGTTAGAACTGTCAAAAAGGTTTCATTGTCAACATTTTATTGCGATGCGTTTCCGATTCGTTTGCCTCGACAGTGAAACGGGAAAGACTAACGTCTTCTCCAATGTAACTGTTATTTTCTACAGTCACTTGCTTTGCTTTTGTGCTTCATTCCTATGATGAGTGAGTGTGGAGGGGGGGGGGGGGCATTCGTCACTTTTGTTTTATCCTTTAATCGCCGAAGTTTTGCAAACAGTTCAGATCATCAGGAACTTTTTAATACAGACGTAATCTAATCTCAGACGCCGCGTCACGCAGCGACTGAACATGATCCAAACTGTTTGACACTTGCATCGATATCTCTTACAAAATTAATGTAAGTCATACTGCCTAAAATCTAACTTTGATACGATCTTGCAGACAACAATAGCAGAGGACAGTATAGCGATCAAGGGGTAAAACCTGGCTAACATTTGGCGATGTAAGGATCAAGCGCTGATTATTAACTGACACATCTGATCAGGAGGCGGATCCGTTGCTACTCTAAATATTTTGTTCGCTATAACTCCGATTTGAATTTAGGCCCTTTTCGAATTTAATGTTCTCTCTTGAAACGGATTTAATTATACAAAAACTAAATCCTGCCAAAATCTTCGGCTTTTCATCCTGGCAGATGATAGCTTAAGCAGGTTGAAAGTAAAGCAGAACGCGCCTTGTAATACAGACACTTTGGAAATCTAAGAATTTTAAATTATCAACTTATGGCTTCCCTACAAAACACGTATTGTTGTCAATCCCTTGACGTTATTTCAAGCTCAAAGTACAAATAGCAAATATATCAATGTTAAAATGACACGTTTTCAGTTTAAACTATATTTTCGTACTGTTTTTGTTCATTTATTGCCAATAACATGATTTGTTACCGAATTTTTTTTTACAAGATTGCCCTTATCCGATCAAAAATATATAAATATCGAACTCAAGATTGTAGAACGAATACTACTGTATTATCGCTAAATGTTTGTGCCAAATAATGAATCGCTACTCTTTTCGAACAAACAGATTGTACAACAAGAGCTGAATTCAACTGCAAACAGACTATAGCCAGATCAGACGATGCTGAGTAATCCGGCGTCTCGTCAGGCTTAAACTCCACACCTAGCCCTTTCGGCGCCAAATAAATCGTGAGATTTTTACCCCATCACCGCTTAATCGTCGTCTACTTCAACATTGTTATTTGCAAGACCGTTTCAAAGTACAATGCAGAATTCAATTGAGTATAATATAAGACATATCGACACGAGTGTCACATAGTTAAGATCCTGAGCGTTACGCGGCGTCTGATGTTGATATAAACTGTATGCTTAGTCGACTCTATGCGAAGGGTTATTATGAAATGTCCATATTTGCAAATAAATATATTTTCTCCATTTTATTGCCATACGTTTGCGTTAAACGGAAGAACTGAAAATGTTCTCCACTGTATGTTTCAACAGAAAAACTCATTGTAAACCGACATAGAGGATGTTATTCCCATTTAAACGTCACCCTTTTATACTTATTTGCCCAACCTATAGAGCAAGGCTGTACTTTCATAAAAAGGCCAATAACATGTTTAATAATGTTTTTTGTTTTATTGACGATATCACGTATGCAAGTCTTATATAAGTAACTATATAAGCCTGTCATTAGTTTGTCGTAATTTTACCCACGATAAACTGTAGATATCAGTTCATTTCGAATTGGTTTGCACAATACCCTACACTATAAGTTACCTTGAAGTACCTAGCCTGAATCCGAGCTTTGTATAAAGTAAGTCGATGTCAAACTTGGTTCGGTCATACTTATTATATTCACTGCAATGATGTGTCATCAATTTAATAAGAAAATAGTAGTCTGGCAATTTATTTTTCAATTTCAAAATTTTAGGTAATATCTGTTAAGAAATTTTGAAGTGAGTGTCAAACAGTATAGATCCTGATCAGGATCCAAATGGGTTAGAAAATCATTTGTGCTCGGGTAAGGCAGTGAAGCAGTTAAGTTTTTTAATTCTAGAATTATTGCATTGAAATAGGATATATATTTACGTGAAATGTGAAATGAAAACGTAAACGTGACTTTTTAAAATAAAGTATCCCTTTCTATGCTGGCGATTTGTCTTTATTCTTTAAATACTAAAGTACCGTCCTCTAAAACAACCTGTACTTTGTGGAATAACTCGAAAAAGCTTGTTCATGCGGTTTTACATGTAACCCTTTCAGCGCCGATGTCGCATAAAGTTGACATTGAAAACAGTTTAGATAAAGATCAGACATCGCGTAACATGGCGTTTGATCAGGATCAACTATTTGACACTCGATTCGAAATTTCTTAAGTCATACTACTTTAAATATATCTTTGAAACGTTCTCATAGACAACCCTATTGAAACAGACAACAATATGGCGTTGAAGGGGTAAAAACCTCACGATTAATTGGCGTCGATATTGTTCAAAGAATGACTAACTCACGATTGTCATAAAAATAACATCTTGTTAATCCCTGTTTAACCTTTTAACCTTTATAATACCAAATTTTCAAATGATCTGAGTAGTGTCTAGTGATAAGTGTCACCATGCTTTAAGCTGTCACCTGATTTGGAGAAAACGTTATTCTTTCCCGTTAAACGCAAACGAAACGCAAACGCATTGTATTAAAATGCAGAAAATGACAATTTTTGACAATTCTGACTGTTGATTTTAACCTGGATAGCAAACAGTTTGCATTGGAAATAATAAATTTAGCGTAAATGCGTTTATTGGGAAAGAAAAAAGTTTTCTCCACTGTAATAATTAATACAATTTTGTGGTAATAATAGAAATGTTTTACTGTATTTACCTCAAATTTCAAGGTGACAACTTTTCCCAGCGGGGCCTCTATAATCCAGCTACAGGCTATATCATTGTCGTACTCTAGATGGCCGTCGTAGCCAGGGGAACTTATGTACCCGTCAGTGGAATTGAGATACTTAGTTTTACCATGACAACCGTCATCTTGGGAAATAACAACTGAAACTATAGTTAATGTTTGGTTGCTAACACTTTGAATCGAACTAACCCATATTTCTGACAGGTGAGTAGTTATCGCTGAGAACCCCTAATGACATCGTAACAAAATCGCTACATTACGTACAATGATCGTCCATGCTCGTCAGCTGTCGACCCGTTCCGAATCATGCTTTAGCATGTTTCGGAACGTGCCGACAGTTTATGAGAAAAGACAATCGCTACATGTATCCGTCAAGTACCGATTTTGTCTAATATTGGCCCGATCTAATTAGGGGTCCCCAACCTTAAGGCATTGAATCCTTATGACGCGTATACGCGTCCTGAACAAACCACGTATCTATAGTGAGTGTACATGTAGTTGTCCTATATTAAGCAGCGTATACCCAGATCAAATGGTCCTTATAGAAAACACCTGCACTGTTATTCATCTCCTCTATTGTAAAAGCGATTCTAAGTATATATAGAAATGACTAGACTCAACTGAAAATTAGAACTACCCATTTTAAGTCAAGCGAGTTTCATTTTCTAATATGTAACATTGAAATGTGCGTACAATGCTCCATCTCTACAACAACACCCATGGGGAGACAGTTATTACGTGTGTTGTTCCGAGGGAGGTGTTACAGGGAGAGAAAATTAAAATTGGCTTATATTTGCAAACAGCTTGGATTCAGATCAGACACAGTATTACGCGGCGTCTGATCTTGATTCAAGCTGTGTGTCACTCGTCAATATAATTCTTTCAAAACGTCCATTAATTTATAAGTAACTTTGAGGAAAAGGCAAACGACAATGGTATACAGACGACATTGCAGCAGTGAAAATAGTATACATAAATGCCTTGTTTAGGGAACATCAGCAAGCATTGTTGTAAGGAGGGAACCGTTGTTGGGATGGTCGTTATAGGGAGAGAGCATTGTACAGGATGGATGAATTGATGCGTTCAAGCTAAACATTTACATTCGCCCGATTCAATTTCATTGAAAAATGTGCATAAATGCAACTGCTCTTGGAGGCGGGACTAGTGGATATCTTTCGCAGACCTTTTCTATCCGATTTTATTTTTCTCTTTTCTTTTGCAAACTTGCACAGCAGACATTTGGCGGAATTTTTAAATGCACGTCCTAACTGAGTCATGTCTTCCTATAAGCGGAAAACATGACTTTTGCCTAAGGTCTTCTTTATAAATGAAACAAATTTCAAGAAAATGGAAATACTTTATAAACAGCATCCGTCTGCATTAATTCATGTAAAAAATCAAAATATTAATCCTAGTTAAAAAATTCAAAATGACGTCAAATCGACATGTTCGCGCCGAACAGTCAAATTGATGTTTACAATGGAACTTATTTTGTGGCGTTCGAATAGTAAATACATGTAGCTTCAGTAATGCGGTTATAGCTGTTCCCATAAGGAACTAAATAATCCTTCTACATGTATATCTTTTTCAGTGCAAAATTCGACAACAATACTACATGTACATGTATATACAAACAGACTGGATCCAAATAAAACAACGGTATTGTATGCAAACATATTGGATACATAATCAGACATCGCGTAACGCGGGGTCTAATCAGGATCAAATTTGTTTGACTTAATGCTTAAACTAATCACAATTTCTAAAGATAATAATCTAATAAATAAAGTCAGAAACAATTGTAAAAGCAGAAAGTAGTACATGTATATATGACAGTGAATGTATAAGATGGGTTATGACGTCATTATGAGAGTGAATGAGTTGAGCAGCTTCTGTTGGGCTGCCATAAGTTGTTCAAATTTCCAAAATTTACAATTTTTCCAAATTTTCATTTTCTAATTGTGATTACTCAAAACAGGTTGAAAGTAAAGCAGAATGCGTCTGAAGACGCATTCTGCTTTACTTTCAGTCTGTTTTAATCTACATTGTACCATCTGTTAGGATAAAAACCGAAGGTTTCTGAAAATTCCGGAGAAGTGGCAGCCCTGGTACTGTTTAACTGACTATTGCAAACGAACATCGTGTGTCTAACGAAATATAAAACTCTATCAATGTACTTTTATTGGACGATAATCGGAACATATCTTATAATGCACACAGCACTGGTAAGGTTATCATAGCCTTGTACTTACTTTGAGTAGTTTGGTTTGAATATGTGATGTTAAATCCCCTGTCCTCCATACCGCTGTCAGAGTGAAAGAACACGAGCATTTTGTTCCCATTCGATTCAATGTCCGGTGGAATCACTTGACCACAGAACTGACCAAGAGGATGGCTGAACGCACTCAGTCCGTCAAAGATACGAACACTGTCCCTTGTGCATGATCGTGAACTCTGCAGACTAAACATAGAATCGTTTAAAGTACATACTTTCTTAACCAACAAAGTGGCGAGGAAGAAATGTGATATCTATGTTTAACCTTGTACATCATGGCCTGTTGCTAGTTTGGGGACAATAAACCGTTTTTAAAAAGCAGATTGAAAGTAAATCAGAATGCGCATTAAGACCTACATTAAGAAGAAGAAAAAGAAGAACGTTTATTTGACTTAACTATAACGTTTCCCGTCATACAAACAATTCATATAAATATTCACAATATACTATAATAAACGGTCAAACCTGATATTCAGATCTAGATCTACTAGATTTCAATCAGAATTACGCTAATTAAATTAATACATATCCCAAACAATATTATGATTAAGCCACTATCTGCTAGGATATAGACAATATTTCCTATGGCTCATGTTCATGACTGCATAATATTACATTGGAGAATCTGTTATTCTTTCCCAATAAACGCGTTTACGCTAAAACTATTATTTGCAGTGCAAACAGTTTGGAGCCAGATCAGACGCCGGGTAACCCGGCGTCTGATCAGACTCCAAACTGTTTGCCACCAAGATAAACAAGAATTATCAGAATTGTCCAAAAGTTGTTCTTTCTACGTTTTAGTGTTTTGCGTTTGCGTACGTTTGCGTTTAAACGGGAAAGAATAACAGATTCTCCACTGTAGTTATATAGGTCGTAGTATATAACGAATTTATCTTACCGACTACCTTTTGTTTCAAGCATTTATACGATTGCATGTACATGTATGACGAGAGCGGACGTAAAACGATCTTAGAAGCAACCACACAAGTTTATGGAAAATGACTATCGGTATGTATAATTTTCTGTCATGTATTTAAAATAGTTTTAGTTAAGTCTGACATCGTTCGCAAGCATTTGATTGGTCAGATTTGAGCTTTTGCTAGCAAAATCTCAAATCTGACCAATCGAATGCTTGAGAAGATCTCAGACCCAAATAAAACTCTACATAACCTTGGGGCCTGATCAGACACCATGTAATTGTTTGCTTCTGTCATAAAAACTTTTTTAATCAAGGCACCTAACATTCTAATTTGAGAAATAAAAGCAGAAGATGAGTTTGCGTGCAGACGATATTGTGTCAGTGAGTGCAATAGGTTAAGACGTCAGCATGGCATGGAAAGGTTTGAAATAACTAAAATGTCGTACAACGTTTTACTATAAGAACATATTGACCTATCTAGTATGTAAATACAAGTTTTAATACAAGCACAGTACTTGTAAATCTATTCACACGATCATGGTATTATCATTTTTTAAAAGGTCAACTTAAATTGCTATTCAATTATGTTCTGTAGAGACAGTGAATTCAAATTGTCAGTACTTGGAAAAAACGTCCTCTGTAGGCCTATATCACAGGTTTCTTAAACTGTCTCTAATTAATGCATCATCTAGTTGTGTGTCTTTTCCAACCCCTGCTTAACCCAATATAAAAGCGGAATAGAAATATAAGACTGATACTTCACATTATCTTCAGTTACCACTTTATACAAGCCGGACTTTAAATCATTCAAGAACAGATAAATTATTACCTGAAGTCAGAAAACTGCACTTGGATTATCTGTCCTATTGGTGCCACAAGTTCCCATGTGCAGTATTGGCGTGGCGGGTAGTTAGACTGACCGTAATTGGGCGACACGATATATCCTTGACCTATGACCTTGATGCTGTAGTGGCATTTTGGTGGGATCGTTGTTGCAGATGTAGATGCTGCCGGGGAACTGTTGTTGTGGCTATCACTGGTTGTGTTGACTATAAAAGTATTAGTGAACCCATTCACTGCCATGACGTCATCAAAATTTAACAATTGTCGTCTGCTTTAATTTCTCATAAATTCTAGGTTTATTGACTTAGAAATATTGAAATGTGAGGCAACCAGTTTGGATACTTATCAGACACCGCGTTACGCGGCGTCTGATCAGAATCCAAACTGTTTGCAAATAACTATTATACTCTGGGTAAGGTAATACATGTAAAGTGGTTAACCAATTAATCATTATAATATCGTTTGCCCACAACGTCTTCTGCAGTACATTTTTGTATTTCTTAACCCTTTGCCTGCTGGTCGCTACTTTTATGATATTTGCAAACAGTTAAGATCCAGATCAGACGCCGCGTAACGCGGCGTTTGAACTGGATCCAAACTGTTTGGCACTCGTCTTTAGGTTTCTTTACTTAAAAAATGTATAAATCTAAATTTAAGAAACTTTGCAGACGACAATTTTGAAGCAGACGATATCACCGCAGGATAAGGGTTAACAAAAGATTTTCTGAATTATCCATTTGAGTGTCAAAAGGCTTGTATCATGACCAGACGCCAAGTTACTCGGCGTCTGATTAGGTTTCAAACGTTTTGGAATTCAATTGCACTTTGGTTGAATGCAGGAAGTAGGTTTAGAAGAGGAAAAAGTTGGACTTTCATAAACATCAATGGTTTACAATGTGACGTACCAAAATGTTACCAGTTCATTTCCAATGGACAAACAGGGTTTTCTTTGTTTAAGATAAATATTATGCGCATTGAGCAACAGCAGTAGATATCTAATTCAATTTTAGATGGTATTCGAAAGTACATCATTTGAGGAAATTATTGAATCGGTTTAAGTATATTTATTTAAAATTCTTACATGCATTTCACAAATATACATCAATGTTCACGATTATTGTGAAAGCAAACTAGCTAAAACTATTTTGTAGTGTAACCCGGTGTCTGATCGGGTTCCAAACTGTTTGCAACGAAGTTTTATAAGAATTTTATACATTTCAAATTCATTGCCATTTTATACATACAAGTACATTGCATTTGCGTTTAAACTAGAAAGTATACCATCTCCCTCACTGTATATCTTCGTTCGAGTGGTCACAATAGCATGAATACTTTACTATTCAGTACAGTGGAGAATATGTTATTCTTTCCCGTTTAAACGCAAAACGTACGCAAACGCAAAGCACTAAAACGTAGAAAAGAACAACTTTTGGACAATTCTGATAATTCTTGTTTATCTTGGTGGCAAACAGTTTGGAGCCTGATCAGACGCCGGGTTACCCGGCGTCTGATCTGGCTCCAAACTGTTTGCACTGCAAATAATAGTTTTAGAGTAAACGCGTTTATTTGGAAAGAATAACACATTCTCCACTGTAAAACCTCTGTATTACGACCACGCATGTGCGTTAATCATAAGGTGACTGTTTAACCTATTACCCTCTACTTTTTCAAGTATTTAATTTATGTGACCTCTTAATGCAGGTTGAAAAAAAAAGCAAAATGCACATTAAGAAACTATGTATTATGATATGTATTTATGACTTTATCAGTTGGAGCTATTATCTCTAGTAGAGGAATACGATAGAGTCGTAAAAAGGCGTATTTATGGGGTTATGGGTTACAGCAAGGTGACAGTAAATCCAAGTCCTTCGGTAGCAAATCTGTTTTACTGTCATCTTGCTTTAAGCTGTCACCTGTCTTGTAAAATCAATTCGCCTTTGTTTCAATTGTCGTAATAGAGATCTTTCAGTATATTACTGAGGTATGGCTTTGAATTGTACAGTGGAGAAAACGTTATTCTTTCCCGTTTAAACGAAACGAAACGCAAACGCAAAACACTAGAACGTAGAAAAGTGCAACTTTTGGACAATTCTGATAATTCATGTTTATCTTGGTGACAAACAGTTTGGAGCCTGATCAGACGCCGGGTTACCCGGCGTCTGATCTGGCTCCAAACTGTTTGCAATGGAAATAAACGTTTTAGCGTAAACGCGTTTATTGGGAAAGAATAACGTTTTCTCCACTGTACTCGTAATACATGTATGAGGAAATAAGAGATTTCCCAGAAATAGCATATGTACGAAACTTAGTGCAATCCCAGTAAACGGAAATAATGTTTGATGCGACAAAGACTTATTTAATGATACCTTTGAGCGCCAATTCTAAGAAATAATTAAGTTCGATTTATTCATTATTGATTTGTATGCAAAGTATATAATTATTTTCTTAGTATCGAAACCGCAATAAACTGGAATTGTTAGATTTTCTTGTTCAATATGCTTTAAATCATAGGCTAGAATTGATCAGTAAAGTAATGTCTTTGAGCTGATTGAAATAAGTTTACAACAAAATGGAGTATATGAGCTAGATACAGTGACAAAGACGTTTTTTCTACTCAAAAAACGCGTGCTAAAAGAATTATTTCAAGAGCAAACAGTTCAGAGCCAGATCAGACGCCGTGTTTCTTGGCGTCTGATCAGGCTCAAAACTGTTTAGCACTAATATAAAACTCCACGTCAGATGTTTTGATAATGTGAATTTCTACATTTAGCGTAGCGCGTTTAGTTGCTTTTTAATTCAAATATTTACGTCTTCCACACTGTATGTCTCAAACCCGACGACTAAGATACTTACAAAGGAACCGCTTAACACCCAAATCAACTTGACGTGCTTCTGAAACATAAAAGTGCCTCGCTCAAGTGTTTGATTGTTTTGCATTGGAAACACTGTAAATCCAGACATTTATGTGTCTCATAATGTTCAGAGCTGTATGCAGTCCATGGGACAAGTGGTATGCTCTTGATCAGACATTATGAACAATGGGAAATTAAATTGCAAGATGCTGTTTAGCAAGTGTATTCTTGTAATTACATGTACATGTACGAGGGGTGATCAGAAAATACGCGGAAAAGTGTTCTTATTTTTTTATTTTTCCGCCCGACATTCATAGTATTTTACAGAAACAAAGGTTTAAGAAATCTAAAATCAAGTCTCAAATTTTAGGACTTTATAAGCTCGTATATACAGTGAAACCCCTCTAAACCGTACATGTACATGTATGGGGACAACATAAATGTCCGGTTTAGAGGGGTTTCCGGTTTAGAGGGGTTTTAACCTTCACATCTTGTTTCTAGTATGGAAGATAGCTGATCACTTAAAGCAGGTTGAAAGTAAAGCAGAATGCGCCTTAAGGCGCATTCTGCTTTACTTTCAACCTGCTTTAAGCTATCATCTGCTAGCATATAGAAACTATTTATTCTAATACTTATTCATGAATGTCTTTTCTTCAGTGAAGGAAATCATCAAAGGCGTAATAAGGCACTTTTATGGTGTAGTGTGTTAATATAAAGAAGGATGGAAACGGGACCGACGTTTTTGTCCGGTTTAGAGAGAATTCCGGTATTTAGAGGTTCCGGTTTAGAGGGGTTTCACTGTACACCTGAATGTTTCGACTTTGTGGCAATGAACGTCATATGAACAATTAGAAGTGACACCAGTAAACGAATATACACCACCAGGCCTACCATAAGTTGATACAAAAAATCCTAAGATTTCAAATTTTCAATTTTTCAAGCCCGATTTTCCTGGTTATACCTTTAACCCATAGTCTGTTTCTAGTTTTGAAGACACGTGATGCTTCTGCTTTACTTTCAGCCAGAAGGTTTCGGAAAAATCCGGAGAAATGACAGCCCTGCACCGCTGGTAGCTCCAACACTATGTCCAAGCTGAGAGATGGTCATCGCTTTTTTTATAAGAATACCACACGTGACGTTTGGTGAACACGTCTTAAGACATTAGGACTTCTGTATTGTGGATCAAACTGATGTCCGGTTTTTTTACTGCGTTTGTTGAGTACTGAATTGAAACGAGGCACGTGATCCTTTATTATTGTTTCAAATGGCCTTCCTGTTAAAAATATATAGTTATTCTTACAATTCTCACATTTCCTCTTTTTGTCTTGTCTTTCACATAATTATGTGACCTTTGAGCGAATGGTGTTAGATGGCCGATGGTGCTTGTTCACACTGTTGTTTGATATTTGGTGTAAAGGCTTTGAAGTTCCAATTATGACCCTCCCAAAAACGACACCCTCCTCACAATAACATATTCCGCTGTTACACAACCAAGACAATCATGTACAACCTTTTGACGCCTGCAATATTGTCTTCTCTCAAGGTCACATATAGGACATTTTTACTGAAAAAACACAATGATGAGTGACAAACAGCTTGAATCCAGACCAGACGTCGATTGACGCGGCGTCTGATCTGGTTTCAAGCTGATTGAGGCAATAAAATGCAAGTTACCTCCCTATTATAGACTCCCTCCGAACAAGACACGAATTATATGACTTCCATTGGGTTTTGTTATAGAGAGGGAGCACTTATCCTCAAATTTCTACATCGATGTATCTATTGACGTAAATGCTTATTGAAAGGCAAGGAAACAGTTTATGACAACTTTTTAACTTTTATTATTTACATAATTATGTATTAAAGTGTCACATATAAAAATTTCAATATTCAATTACAATACATAGTTCCTAGTACACTTTTATACTCAGCCGTATTTCGACCTATGATACACTATTTTCTCACATAACTTCCCCTGTTTTTACAGCGAACAACGACCACGGATATCCTTGTCTCCAACATGTGTGAGAAAGAATTTGATGACGACACTATTTTCTCACATAACTTCCCTTGTTTCTTATAGCGAACAACGATCACGGATATCCTTGTCTCCAACATGTGTGAGATAGAATTTGATGACGTAGCTCTAACGTCACTATTTATAAAGGCGTTATTACGTCACTGGGACTCTAAAAAACGTAAATTGCTTTAAAAAATAAGTTAAAATCGTTCGTTATGTGAGAAAAGAATCTGTCACTCAATTCTAGACTCGTTTAAGATCAGTTTGGTTTAAACATCAACTCATGACAGATCCTTTATATCACACGCATTTACATAACACTTCAAGTGAATGTAATAAGTGCTAATCGTTATAATTGGAAAATCGATGAGGAGTTTACAATTATAAAAACGCTATTCTAACACACTTCGATCACGCCCCTTTATAAACAAAGAAGGAACGTATCTGTATTTGGACTCTAAATAAACATTCACGCGCAGTAATGTTCTAACGTGACGTCATATGGCTTCGAAAATGCGTACGCCAAGAAATGTAGCGCCGCTGCTTCCTTCGGTGCAAATTAAGGTTAAACTACATGTATGTGTTAGAACCGAAATAATATATTAATACCAGTGTTTTATCTTGCAATCGAACACGGGTAGTCGTTGAGATGCTTGTAATTAAACCGCTCGGCCTAAAGGCCTCGTGATTATATTACTATATACGCATCTCAACCCCTACTAGTGTTCGATTGCACGATAAAACACTGATATGAATTTATTATTTTTTGATTTAAAAACTCTGACTTTTGTGTATAATGCAACCGCATAGAATAAAACATGTTTTATGAGATCATGTATTATCTAGAATCAGATTCTAAATAAACAATTCAGCACTTTCCACATACAATGGAGGATAAAATTGTTTATTTCAAAGGTGAAACTTAACTATTCATATCGTATTAAAATACATAGTGATACAAAAACATTGAGAGATATTTAACCCATTTATGCCCAGTGTCCTTTTATTTGGACTTATGTCTAAGTAGTATATTGCAGATATAAGAAAAAAGATTAACGGTAAGCTCGCGCATGCGCTTTAGATAGCGGAATCAAACATAGACGAAACTAAACCCAATGGGATGAAATGTAAAAAAGCTAGTTTTCTTCGAATGTGAATGTCAAACTATTGTAAGTTCACGTCAGAGACTTTGTGTAATACGCAATGGTTAAAGTGGAGAAAACGTTATTCTTTTCCAATAAACGCGTTTACGCTAAAACTATTATTTGCAGTGCAAACAGTTTGGAGCCAGATCAGACGCCGGGTAACCCGGCGTCTGATCAGGCTCCAAACTGTTTGCCACTCAGATCAACATTAATAGTCAAAATTGTCCAAAAGGTGTCCTTTTCTATGTTTTAGTGCAATGCGTTTGCGTACGTTTGCGTTTAAACGGGAAAGAATAACATATTCTCCACTGTAATGTGATACAAAATCGTTTGTTTGGAAACAGAACGGTGCCCCTGGACATGGTACGGTGTAGAAGACGTAATTCTTTCCCGTTTAAAAACGCAAAAACGAAACGCTAACGCAGTGTTATAACATGGAGAAAATTACAACATATTGGCAAATGTGGATATCTATTTTCATATAAGTGGCAAACAGTTTGGAGCCTGATCAGACGCCGGCTTATCCGGCGTTTGATCTGGCTTCAAACTGTTTGCAATGGACATAAAAGTTTTATTTAGCGTAAACGCGTTTATTAGGAAAGTATAACAACTTCCCATCTGTAGGTGTAAATGTTTCTTTCTACATGTATTCTATTTTACAGTGAGACGTTGTACTACTGTTTTGTATCTTCTAATTTCCTGGAAGAACTGTTTTGTATCTTCTAATTTCCTGGAAGAAACGATTCTGCCAGACGTAGACCAGTGCTGAAAGACAACATCTAGGTGAAAAGATAATTACGGACACTACTAACCCCTTCTCTGCCGTGACGTCATCAATTTTTAACAATTGTCGTCTGCTTTTATTTCTAAAATTTTATTTTTAGGTATTTTGATTTAAGAAATATTGAAATGAGTGTAAAACAGTTTTGGATCCTGATCAGACGCCGCGTTACGCGGCGTCTGATCTGGATTCAAACTGTTTGTAAATATCACAAAAGTCGCGATCAACAGGGAAATGGTTAACGTTTGGCCTTGTCCTATAAGACTGTGGCAACTAATCAGCGGCGATAACCTAGTACACTTTAATTGTAATTTGACTGGATCTACCTCAGGGGCAAGAGGGTAACTAAGCTTCGGAACTAAACCCATACTATATTTGACACCATATTTGTTCTCAGCATCTAGAAAACACTGGCACTAAAGTATGTTTTAAAAATGGTTTTAGAAATGGTATTGTTTTAGCAGACATGATAACAGTTTGACCTCGAGCGCGAGGCAGTGTTCGTCGGCAACCTGAAACGTCTGTACATGTAGCATTTCTCATGACATATTTTTCGTAGATATCTAATACAGCCAATCTTGGATACTTCGCACTCCTTGAACTCGAATTTATCAGTAAGTACATGTATACAGTTGAAGTCCATTTTTTCGGTATCGCTTAAGTCGATCATATTCTTATTTCAAAGGTAAAACGCTGCTAAAACTCCGAAATACGGATAAGTTTGACTTAAGCAATGTCGAGATATCGAAGCTGAACTGTAGTTACAAATATTTTCGACTAACTCGGTGTATCAACTGGCCTCAAACTGTTTTCATCCGTTACAGTGGAAAAAACGTTATTCTTTCCCAATAAACGCGTTTACGCTAAAACTATAATTTGCAGTGCAAACAGTTTGGAGCCAGATCAGACGCCGGGTAACCCGGCGTCTGATCAGGCTCCAAACTGTATGCCACCAAGATAAACAAGAATTATCAGAATTGTCCACAAATTGTTCTTTTCTACGTTTTAGTGTTTTGCGTTTGCGAACGTTTGCGTTTAAACGGGAAAGAATAACAGATTCTCCACTGTACATGTATTACAATATGTGCTACAGGTTAACATTGATCATACTAAATATCGTCTGCTAAATAATTGTCGTCTGCAAAATGACCTTAATCGGTTTTTTAATAATTGTTTGAACTGAAGAAACGTCCAATTTGAATTTGTATTCATAAGCCTGAATCCCAAACAGAAGCCGAATTATTTGTCGTCCGATCTGGACCCAAAGTATCCACTAATGCCTGCAAATGAAACAAGGCATGCCAATGGTTATGGAAATGTCAAGATGAGCTGAAGGCACTGTTTTCCATTATAAAGAATGGCATTAGATGGAATTACCAGTGGTCTGGAATATTTCAATTTAGCCCCTTCGCTACATGTACCAAGGTAGACTGCACTGGTTTATGTGAATCGTTCGATCCAGGTCAGAATATATCTTGCTATGCGTCCAATCAGGATCCAATCTGTTTCATATATATGTTCATATAAATCTAATATTTCTGTTCCTTCAATCCAATTGTTTAAAATTCACAATTGAGAAATTATGCAGGCGACAAATGTTAAACATAGTGACATTATGCCAGCAAAGGGTTTTGTGTTCCATCGTTCTGAGTGACTGACACGTGTGTTTCTTTAGATCACATCTTATCATAAGATATACAGTGGAGAAAACGTTATTCTTTCCCAATAAACGCGTTTACGCTATAACGTTTATTTCCATTGCAAACAGTTTGGAGCCAGATCAGACGCCGGGTAACCCGGCGTCTGATCAGGCTCCAAACTGTTTGTCACCAAGATTAACATGAATTATCAGAATTGTCCAAAAGTTGCACTTTTCTACGTTCTAGTGTTTTGCGTTTGCGTTTCGTTTAAACGGGAAAGAATAACGTTTTCTCCACTGTACCCATGTAACCAGTGAAACATGTCGTTACTTGGTCAGTCTCATGTTGAACAAAGTGTCTCTTTGCGACCCCGATATCGAAGGTTGGTTCACCGTTGGTAGGTTTGTTTGTCTATAACTATATCTATTACTATCTTTTTGGAACTTGTCCACAAATTTATCCATGACCATAATTTTGAAACATGCTATAGAGACGTCATATGTTGCACAGGCAGATTCTTTGCATTAACGTTTTCCAGCTTATCTAACCTATAGCTTATAGGCGACCTATACACCTTTAGTAATTCTTATTCTTTTATGTTGTTCTGAGACAATTGTGTTTCACAAAACATCTTGTTTAAAATGGAGTGATGAAGAGACGTTATGCTTTCCCAATTCACGCATTTGTGCTAAATCAATGACCTCCAATGCAATCAGTTTGGACCAAGGTCAGACCAAATTGGAACTAAGAGTATTTAATTTTCGGGGTCTTTTTGTGTTAACCTTGGCAAATAGTATTCATTGACATGGCTGTATTAAATCAAACATAATTTGCATGTTGTTTATTGTGTATGTTTTTAATAACAGATTGCCATGTTATTTTTTGTACATTGTATGTTGAAATAAACATATGAGTAGTGACATGAGAAAATCTGGATTTTTGAATAGCAAAAAGTGCAGATTACGGCCAATCGCCGCTTCAAAGACGCGCCGGCTTGTCTTGATCTACACTGTTTGACACCCACATGCATCTAACGCATTGTATGTGGCTATATTATATCCGGTATTTTGCAGTGAAGACCAAACTTCACAGAGTACAGAGCCTGGGATGACAACGATGCTTGGAATATACAATGTTGCAATCAAATAAGGCTGGTTTTGTCATGGCATGACTCAAAATATATATCTAGACACCGAGAAACCCGGTGCCGAATTAGCCTCCATACTGTAAATCAGACACACTTAAATTACTTCATATATGTTTGCTTTGCGTTCGTGTTTACTTTCGTTTAGTTCATTGATTCAGTGTGCCCGTATCAGCCTCTTTATTGACAATGTACATATGAAGAGTACAGCTGTCCTATTCATACAGTGTATAGCCAGAACAGGAGCCCTCTGGTCAGGATCTTAACTGTTTGTCATTTTACAATATATTGTTAAATACCAACCTAAATAATCAAACATTGTCTCGACTTGTCCACTTTTTCCCCGGAACAGGTATGATGATATAATTGTCAAAAATAGTTGTGTTTTAAAAGTTATATTATCTGTACACGTGTATCTGAAAAACAATAATCTTTACAGGATCTCAATTATTGCAAATATGATGGATATTTGCTTTTAGTATAAAGCAAGGTTAAAGCAGATGTTTGCGTAGCGAATTGATGTGATAGCTAAATAAAATGAAATCTGGCGGTGGCTGTGTGCGGTACTTCCGTCTTGATTTATATACAAGTCAAACCATCAATGAGGCTTTTTTCCGAGTTTACATAAGTGTTTGTGTTAATTTGACTGGAATTCGTGAAAACTATTGCAAATAATTGATATGCTGAATTGATTTGATATGATGCGATTTTACGTCGCTTTTAACATTCATGTCGCGACATCCAGCTAATTTCAGATGAAAGAAGACTTAAATGCCGATAAAATATCGTGTTTATGTTTTCACGCCCGTGTATGCATGTTTATGTACGAGTGCGTTCTTAGGCATGTACGATGAACATGAAAATGGCCTGATAATTTTCCATAAGTGTCAGTAGTATAAAGAGGACCTAAACAGATGAGTATACGAAGCTAATTTAACATGGTTCATTTTTATTTTCTCAATATACACCACAATGATCGATGTTATATATGGTCAGTTGCCGACTCCATGTGCCCTCGGGAGGTATGTGAAGTTACTCTGAAACAGATGAAAGATGTGACACATCACTGCATTTCTCTACTCATCATCTAATGACATTTAGGATCCATTTTCATAATCACTCAAGCAAAGGCAAACTGATTGCAATATCCATACAAACATTATTTAACCACTTCCTCACCTATGCTGACTACAATATCATTTAAAACAGGTAAGGTTAAAGGTTATATGAGAAACATGTAAAACTAAAAAACAATGCTTTTATTTGAGGGTAAGATATATCACGGAGTATCTCCCAATCATAATTGGCGTAAGTTAACCTCAATAAACCGATCGACTACTTCAATAACAACTCGTTCGTAATTATAAACGACATTGTACTTAACTATTTAGCCAATCAGAACCGAGATAACTTTATCAAATCCTTAAACGTAGTGAACATTGACCTTCACCTTATTGACATTAAAGAGACCACCTAGTGTCACAGTTTACAATTAACTTAAAAAAACGGCCAATATCTACAACAACAGTCAGTGTCTACATTTATTCTGTTACAGTGGAGAATCTGTCATTCTTTCCCGTTTAAACGCAAACGTACGCAAACGCAAAGCTCTAAAACGTAGAAAAGAACAACTTTTGGACAATTCTGATAATTCTTGTTTATCTTGGTGGCAAACAGTTTGGAGCCTGATCAGACGCCGGGTAACCCGGCGTCTGATCTGGCTCCAAACTGTTTGCACTGCAAATAATAGTTTTAGCGTAAACGCGTTTATTGGGAAAGAATAACAGATTCTCCACTGTACGGTAACATATTGAATACTAGCGACGAGTATACTCGTTATGTACAAACGGTGTACTTGTAAAAATTATTCTTGGGATATGCAGCGCAGAAAAAAGCCATAATCAGAGAGTTCCTGCAAGAGCCATATTATAAAAGTCGGCACTGATTTAACATTTTTCAATAATATGTAAAACTTACTACTAATAAACCAAAAACAAACCATAAATAGTCTAAACTCGACTTGCCTAAATTGGAAACACGAATTGTTCATTGAAAGTTCCAATTAAGTGTATGTGTACACAGGAAAGAATAACGTCTTTCCTATGTACATTGTATCTCCAGATCAAAGTTCTGATGACCTTTATATAATGTGATGGCTTCCTCAATAAATCATACTTAACCTACATAATTATAGCAAGCACCATATCAAGTTTCTTGACTATCAGTCATTAACCGTAACAGAGCGTGAAGCAAACCTATAAATCAATTGGGAACCGTGTATACCAAGACAAGACAGAAGCCCTCAGAAAAGGGTCAGTATTGTTTGTTAAATATTGATTATTTTAGTGACTTATAACTTGAAAGACAATGAAATCTTTTCATATATAACCGATCATGGAACTGTTCATTTACTCAGCATCTCATCGCAGTCCAAAATGTTTGGCATTCTGATAATGTAACGAGTAGGTCAACACAATTAATGCAGATAAACCGACTTTAAAAGATGTTTAAAATGGCACATTTTGCAGACAAATATCCAAAGCCTAGTAAGTTTAAGATGGTAAAGGTGACTTGACAGACATATCGTTTTGTGATAACAGTTTAACTAATTATGCCTGGATATTGCAATTAATTCATCCTATAAATGTACTCGCTTCAAGAGTTCATTGGCACTGCAGTGTTTCTCCATCCATCAGGTCATTTCATTTGAAATACAGTGGAGAATCTGTTATTCTTTCCCAATAAACGCGTTTACGCTAAAACTATTATTTGCAGTGCAAACAGTTTGGAGCCTGATCAGACGCCGGGTTACCCGGCGTCTGATCAGGCTCCAAACTGTTTGCCACCAAGATAAACAAGAATTATCAGAATTGTCCAAAAGTTGTTTTTTTCTACGTTTTAGAGCATTGCGTTTGCGTACGTTTGCGTTTAAACGGAAAAGAATAACAGATTCTCCACTGTAGCAAGCAGTGGAACCACTGATGAGACGCCGATACTATCTCTGTTTGATAACGTCTACTTTTGTGGACTGTAAGGATTGATGAGTTATGCCATTGTTATTCCAATGACAGCCATTAAAGCCATTGGAAACTGCAAACCAGCATCTGACAGAGTAACTTAACACATACGCCATGGGCACATTGGACACTAAACTGACTGAAATCAATATGAAATATATATATATAGCTATACTGGAAATCTAGTTCACAGCACAGGACGAAGTGTTTATTACGACCAAGGCTCATGAAAACATGGACATTCGTATTAAGCGAATGAGAAAGCAACTAGATGGTTTTCTACTTTACCCACATCTTGCTTTCATCATGCAGTCAATCACATAACCTTAAACACCGAAATCAAAGATTCATTTTTTTTCCCCAGCTACAACCATATGCTGTGACCACTCATAGGAATCCCTACAGTGCAAGGATGTCATTTAGCAAGTCACAAAATAGGTATTGGTAACAAAGCCTTGATTGAGCCATAAGGATTTTGCAATGCTTTCCCTTAGTATGTACGAGACTCTGCATATACGAACAAGAATATCGTTCCTAACGATGGATGCTCTCCACAAAGAAAAAGCCCAAGGTATAGCATGTTTAGTAGGAGAACACAGTATCACGTTTCATCAATTTTCGATGTAACATTCAGGAGATATGCTTCGGACAAAAATGAATTTATTATGAAAAAGGGAGGCAATTCTATATTTGGAGATGACAGAGTTATAATTATTGTGTAATACACTTCTTTTTGTCATCCTCTAACACAGTATCAAGGTTGACGTTACAGTGTGGCAGAAAATTTGATTTTTTTAATTTTTTATGTAGAAAAAGGGAGATAATTCAATATTGGGAGATGGCAGAGTTATGATTCTTGAGTACAGCACTCCCTCTGTCTCGTATCACTTTATCAAGTTTCATCAACTTACAATGCAATGCTCAGGAGATATGCTCCAGACAAAATTTGATTATTTTTTAAATAGAAAAGGGGAGATTATTAAATTTTGGGAGATGACAGAGTCATGGTTCTTGTGTACTGTACCTTCTTATGTCATCACCTATCACTGTATCAAGTTCCATTAACTTACGGTGTAGCAGTCAAGAGATATACTCCGGACAAAATTGCTTTGTATTTTTAGAAAAAGGGAGATAATTCAATATTGGGAGATGACAGAGTTACCGTTCTTGGGTACTGCACTTCCTTCAGTCATCCTCTATCAAGTTTCATCAACTTTCGGTGTAACGGTCCAGAGATATGCTCCGGACAAAATTGATTTTTTATGAGAAAAAGGGAGATAATTCAAAATTGGGAGATGAGAGAGTTACGGTTCTTGTGTACTGCACCTCCTCCTGTCATTCTCTATCACTGTATCAAGTTTCATCAACCTACGGTGTACCGTTCAAGAGATATGCTCTGGACAAAAAAGCTCGACGGACGGACGGACAAAGCGGCGACTATATGCCCCCCCCCCCCCCCCCCCCCGGTCTCACATAACTGACCTTGTTTTCAATAGCGAACAGCGATCACGAATATCCTTGTCTCAAACATGCGTAAGATGAAGTCTCTATATAACGTCACTATTTATAAAAAAACGTGATTACGTAATATCACGGGGATCCCAAAAAGGTCTATTGCTTTAACATAGCTTAAAATCGTTGGTTATGTGAGAAAAAGAATCTGTCATTCGTCGAGAGTTGAGACAAGCTGATCCTAACCTCGTCCAGAATAGAGAGGTTATTAAGCTCGCCAAGGCTCGCTTTGTATTTTCGAGTCGCTTTGGATTTCGTCGAACAGAGTTGACCAGACTGGTCACTCATTATTTCATATAAACATCACAATCGTATTCTTTACGCACGGTTTGGTTTAAACTGCCAACATACACAAGGGCTCCGTGCCATTTTGTTTGTTTCTAAGCCAACTCATCCCCATTTGATACTATAGGGACAGTACCTGAACTGTCAATCTTAATTGATAATTTGTCATATACATGTACGGTAAAACCTCGCTATTACGACCACTAAAACGAAGGCTAATTGAGTGTATAATAGACAGGTGACAGCTTAAAGCAAGGTGACAGTGAAACAGAAAGCTTTAAGCGGTCACCTATCGTAAACACCCTAATAATTAACATAATTTTGTGGTCGTAATAGAGAGGTTTTACTGTACATGAAAACGTCCATTTTCAAATTAGTAGTGAAGGGATTACTGTAAGACTGCTTAAGAATAGCCAATCGACATACATTTGCAAACAATTAGGATCCAGACGCTGCGTGGGTCGTCATATCATTTCTAGTACATATGGTTGTCGTTTTGTGTCTTCAAATAAACAGACTAAAAGCTTGTGTTTCATCCTGTGCATGCTTATCGCAACTACATTTATTTTTGCAAATAGGTTAGATCCAGATCAGACGCCGCGTTACTTGGCACCAGATCAGAATGTAAACTGTTTGACACACGATTTAGGTTTCTTTAATTCAGAAATGTATAAAATCTAAATTTAACAATTTTTTGCAGCCGGTGTAATGACGAAAAGTGAACCTCTCTAAAATGTGCCATCCGGGGAATATAATTCGACGGTAGAAAACTGTCCTTAGGACTTGATTCACATGGAGGGGGCGTTTTTCAACAATTGGGAGGGCATACTATTATGACCCGGGAAGACCCTTCTCTACGTCGTAAATGAACCGGGGGGTCACAATTCTTAGAGGGACACTTTTTGTCGATACACCGGCAATTTCAAAGTAGACGATTTGACGGCATTGAAAGGGTTAAAACCCAAACAAGGTTAATACTTTTCTTTTTTATTAATTTAGGATCCTTAGGTATGTATTAACCTTAATCCTTACAATATCGCCCACGTTAACCCATTCACTGCCATTATGGCGTAAAACCAGTCTAACACAACAGCTGACATAATATCGTCTGCTTAAATGTGTCGTTTGTTTTTGTTATTAAATTCCAAATTTAAGCAGTTTCAATTAAGGAAACATTAATATGAGTGTCAATGAGTTTGGAACCTGATCAGACGCCGCGTCACGTGGCATCTGATCTGAGACCAAATTGTTTGCATAAGTTAGTGCTAAAGAGCCTTGCGTCGAAAGGGTTAAAGCTATCGATTATTTTTCAAAATTGAATCAAATAAAACCACTCAAAAGAAAACACATACAGTTGTTTAACTCTGCTGTAATAGCGTCTGCTTTGAAATTGTCGTTTGCAAAATGTGTTAAATTTAGATTGATATATTTTTGAAGCACATAAAGATAAATACCAATGTCAACCAGTTTGGATACAGATCAGACGCCGCGCAATGTAGCGTCTGATGTCGATCCAAACTACTTGAAAACAAGAGGTCCAGAGGTCCAGAGGCCCTCATTTCGCTCACCTGAGAATATGATACCATAGAGGCAAGACAACAGCTTGATGTAGCTATGACCTTGAGGTCACAATTTGAACAATGTCGATAGAGGATTACATGACAAAGCTATATATCAATTATTAAAGATCTGGGTCTTACAGTTTCAGAGAAGAAGCTTTTTAAAGGTTTCCCTATATAAGTCTATGTAAAACAAACTGATAAGCCCCGGAGCGGGGAAATTTTTGTCGCGGGTCATAATTTGAACAGTCTTGGGAGAGAACCATAAGGCAAAGCAACATGTCAAATATTAAGGATCTGGGCCTTACGGTTTCAGAGAAGTGACTTTTCAAAGGTTTTCCTATTAAAAAAACTGATAGGCCTAAGACGGTGGCATTTGTCGCCCGGGTCATATTTTGCACACTCTCAGTAGAGGACTAAAAGGCAAAGCTATATGTCAACTATTAAAGATCTGGGCCTACAGTTCCAGAGGAGGAGAGTTTTAAAGGTTTTCCTATATATAAGTATTTACAAGCCCCGGGTGCCATTTTTGTCCTGGTGTCATAATTTGAACAATCTTGGGACAAACCATCAGGCAAAGCTACATGTCACATATTAAGGATCTGGGCCTTACGCTTTCAGACCGAGGATTTTCAAAGGTTTCCTATGAAAACTGATGAGTCCATGGGCGGGGCCATTTGTCGCCAAAGGGTCATATCTTGAACAATTTTAAATATTAAATATCTAGGCATTACAGTTCCTGAGAAAAATATTTTGAAAGATTTTCCTAAAAAGTCATATCTATAACTGATAACCCCAGGGGCGGGACCATTTTTGTCCCGGGGTCATAACTTGAACAATCTTGGGAGATTACCATAAAGCAAAGCGGCATTTCAAATATTAGGAATCAGGGCCTTGAGGTTTCAGAGAAGAAGGTTATACAAAGGTTTTCCTATGAAAAAGTAATATTAATTAGCCCAAGAGCGGGGCCGATTTTGGCCCGGGTTCATAATTTCAAATTTGTGGTAGCAGATCACAAGTCAAAGCTATATGTCTAATATTAAAGAGGTAGGCCTTACAGTTCTAGAGAAGAAGGTTTTTAAAAGGCTTTCCTCTGTAAGTCTATATGTAAAACTGATAAGTCCCGGGTCAAAGCAATTTCTTAACCGGGGGTCATAATTTGACAAATCTTATTAGAGAACCATAAGGCAAAGGTACATGTAAAATATTAAGGATGTGGGCCTTACGATTTCAGAGAAAAAGATTTTCCTAAGTAAAACGGATAATCCCAAGGCGGGGCCATTTGTCGCCCGGGGTCTTATTTTGCACAATCTTTGTATTGGACAACAGGGCAAATAAAAGTCGACGATATGTTTGCGTGCAGACGATATTAAAGAAATGAATTTAAGAACGGGTTATGACGTCATTATTTAAGTGAAAAGGTTAAGTAATCACGTGTTATCAAGGCAGGACTGTACAATGATCGAGGTAAGTAAAATTGTTCTTACGCATTGCTTTCCAGCTCAGACTGAATCCAGCATACTGGTCGGAATCGTCGGAGGTAAACTCTATGAACGCATGATCCCCCGGCATGGTGAACGAGCCTGGCGATTGGTTACCACAGAATGGACCTAAAATAATGTACATTTGCGAAAACGTTATTCTTTTCCAATTAACGCGTTTACGCGTAAATTATTATATCCATTGCAAATAGTTTGGAGCCAGATCAGACGCCGGGTTACCCGGCGTCTGATCAGGCTCTAAACTGTTTACAACTCAGATTAAAATAAACAGTCAGAATTGTCAACAATGTGTCATTTTCTACATTTAAGTGCACTGCGTTTCCGTTTCGTTTGCGTTTAAATGGGAAAGAATAGCGTCTGCTCCACTGTACCTTTATTTTGTCGTCGAAAACAAGGATGACAAACTTACATTCATAATTCATTTCCCATTTCTAATTTATAAGGCAGATGGATGTTTTATGGACAAATTGAAATAAAGCCGATACAGTGGAGACTCTGTTATTCTTTCCCGTTTAAACGCAAACGTACGCAAACGCAAAACACTAAAACGTAGAAAAGAACAACTTTTTGACAATTCTGATAATTCATATTTATCTTGGTGGCAAACAGTTTCGAGCCTGATCAGACGCCGGGTTACCCGGCGTCTGATCTGGCTCCAAACTGTTTGCACTGCAAATAATAGTTTTAGCATAAACGCGTTTATTGGGAAATAATAACGTTTTCTCCACTGTAGCTCATCCAAACGTTATCTGCTCTACTTTCAGCATGCATTTACTAACCACTTGTAAGAGAAAAGTAAAAGATGTTTTTGTTTACAGGACATGGCAAAGGCGCATAAACTCGTCATACTAAAGAGTAGATTTGTCCTATGTAAAAAGCGTATACCCGGATCAGAGGGATCTGTTAGGAGCCCTCTGATCAGGGTTTGCACTGTTTTCCATTTCGCGATATATTGAATCAATAATAGGCCAAAACTGACAAGCCTTTTTGGCGTGGTCTTTTTACTGTTAAAAAGTGGACTAGTCTGAATTCAAAATTGAAATTTTTCACTGAACCTGTCAGGGGTGAATGAGTTGATTCGCGATCCCAACACGGCACTGTTACATGTACTTGGTCTATTCCGCAATGTCTGAGAGTCATTTTCTCCCGACAAACAATGTAAATAATCAACTACATGTATACATACCGTGCTTAAAACTCTTGTTGTCCGAATATATGATGACGAAGTCATAGTCACACGTCGTGTCCGCTTCTAGGTGGAAATTGTCATCAAACTTGAAGCTCAGTTGCTGTGAAAACATTACCATTTACTGAGTACCTTATCAGAAACAACAGCTGTAAGAACATTTAATTCGATATTCTGATACTTAAAGTGTGAAAACGTGTTTTTAAATAATACCTAAGCAGAGCTCAATATGGTGACCGTTATACAAAAATGAGCATGTGATGTTTGCATTTGACATTTCACACACTGTTTCCGCAAAAAGGTTGAACTTATTCTCAAATGTGAGGAGTTCACATCCCTATAAGGCAAGATAGTTGTACAGTGGTGAAGACGATGTTGACAATTCTAAATACAGTATTCCCTCTCTACATAGACACTGAATGGGAGACAAAGAAAGAGTACGTTGTTCGGAGGGAGTCGTTATAGGGAGGGAATTGGCTTACATTTGCAAACAGCTTGAATCCAGATCAGACGCCGCGTAGCGCGGCGTCTGATCTGGATTCAAGCTGCTTGTCACTCGTTATTTTGTTTTTCTGTCAAAATGTTCTCTATGTAACTTTGAGAAAAAAAGCAGATGATATTGCAGCCGTAAATAGTTTGGACAGAATTGTTATGTTTAGTCGAATTGCAAAAAGGGTGGTTGAAAGGATGGAGTCCTTGTTTGGAGGGCCGTTGTAGGAAGGGAAGTTGTACTTGTTTTAATTTGAGTGGCAAGCATTTTGGAGCCTGGTCAGACAACGGGTTACCTGACGTCTGATCTGGCACCAAACGGTTCACAATAGAAATAAATGTAATTATCTGGAAAGAATAACGTGTTCTCCTCTGTAACACAAAAAGCTACTGGAATAGCCCCTCACTGCCACGGTGTCATCTGCCTTAACTCTTTCCTCCCTAAAACTTCAAATGGACAATCCAAGTTTCCATTTTAGTCTAGTCCATTTCTGACTTTTAAGGGTTGGTTTTTGTCAATTTTTTGCATTTAGACAAACAGTGAATACCCAGATCAGAGCACTTTTCACATGTATACTGTTTGAAAAGGACGCCTATATGCGGGACTAGGGTTCAAAGGGTTAAACAACTGTCGACTGCTTTTATATCTCAGTGTTTTAGTTTAGTTAAACTGACTAATGTGACAATAAATTAATGTTACTAATCTAATAAGCAACAGTCATACCTTTGTTCCGGCAGGTGCTTGTACACTGTAAATACAGTGGTCGTTTTCGTCATAGGATGATGGGTAGTTCGGGGAAGACACAGTGCCGGAAGTTCCGGTATGATTTAGGTTTCCGCAACGCTTGTCTGTAGGTTGAAAAAATAACGGCCGTATGTATACTTAGTTAATAACTATTCGTGCGATAGTATGTCTAACATACAATAAAGCAAGTGTTTGCATGATAATTTACATTTTGATTACATAATGGAAGGTGAGATTCTTCTAAATGTGTCAGACGAAACTAATTATAATAATAATAATAATAATAACGACTTTATTTACTGAGGCTACACAGTTAGGCAAGCCCAATCTTCCATGTGGGCCTCGACAATTTCTCACGACTAAACCTCGTACAACAACGTGCCAATGCAGTTATGAAGGCAAGTATGACTTGGACACTATTAAAAGGCAAATTGTATTAAAAGACACTGACACCATTCTATGACTATACGAAATTCTGGTCCGTCCCAAGTTGGAATACTACAATTACATATTTATATACAATCCTGGGGCCCGTCACGAAATATAGTACGACAAATATTGTTGTAAGTCAGATTATAAAATTCTTTTTATCCGTCGATTCCAGACAGGTCTTGTGACATCTCTTTGGAATTGTCTTGAAAAGACGATTCCAAAGAGATGTCACAAGACAGGATTAGATGGAGAAATCAGAAATTAGATGTACTTTAAAGTTTCGACTAACGACCGTTTTAGTCGTATGACGTTTCGTAAGACGGGCCTCAGAAGTCCATATTTAGTAAAAGACATTGAGCTTCCTGAACATGTACAACACAAGCCGAAAAATATAGTCCATGATATCTCAAATCATCCATGCCATGAAAAACTTTAACGGTTGCATCTGACTACTTTAGAATCAAACCGACATAGGGGATACTTGGTAGAAACTTTTACAACACTCAAAGACAAAAAAGGTTTCCCGAACGGTTTTCCTCACTGTAGCACTAGTACTGTTTTTGGGTTCAAAAATTCAATCAACAAACACTTAAAAGACGTTTTAATGACTATGTAGATTAACTCACAGGCCGAACTAAGTTCGATGAAGCAGGAATATCGTTAACCTTCGGTTTACCTTATCTTTTGACACTGATTGAGTTAGATCCGTAAAAACGATTTTTGTTCTTCAAAACTTTTGATATCCCTTGTTTTCTGAAAATGTTCAATATTTGATGAACTAAAAAATAAAACAGATACTGCAGACATTAATCTAAGGCAGACAGAACCATTGGTTAGGATATAGAATCATTTTAACTTTCAAGTGTATTGTACACATTCATATGTTTGTCTATCTATTTTCCAGTGAGTCAAACCCCTGTTGGGGACCTAGACTTGACGCGCGTCAACTGTCGAGAATGTTAAGTGAATAAAAGTAAAAGTTAAAAGATACAGAGAAGAATGTTAAAAGCAGGTTTAAAAACAGGTCAGGTTTGATTATGGGGAGATATGTTCAATCTGGCTAACAGCCAAACTGAACTCGGGTAGGGGCAGGGTTACAATGTCAGGGGGTAGAGCATTCCAGTGAACAATGGATCTGGGGAAGAAGGAGTACTTATGGTAGTCTGTTTTAGTTTGCACTTGTTGGAATGCTTTAGGGTGGGACTTTCTTGATGGTCTAAAGGGTGGAGTGATATATTCAGGAAGAGGAACTGCTACAAGATTATTAATAATATTATAAAACATGATAAGTCTTTGGTCAATACGGCGCAAGTCTAGTCTTCTCCAATTTACGGAGGTCAACATGTCTGACACACTGGAAGTTCGTCCGTAGTCTCTCTTCGCCCAGCGAGCAGCCCTTCGCTGTACTGACTCTACTTGGTCAACCAGTGCGCCAGTGTGTGGTGCCCAAACAACTGCGCTATACTCAAGCTGGGATCTGACAAGTGTTCTGAATGCTGTGGACTTGAGAGTTTCTGAATGAACTTTGATGTTGCGCCTTAAGAATGAGAGAGTTTGGTTTGCTTTTCGTGTAATACTGTCTATGTGTGTGTTCCATGTAAGATCATCTGTCAGTGCAATCCCTAAGTATTTTGCTGATGTGACTATGTCTAGTGTTGTGTAGTGTATATTGTGTAGGTATGGGAGTTTTTCTTTTGGTGATTTGTATGACTTAGCATTTCTTTGGGTTGAAGGACATGTCCCAGTGTTGTTCCCATTTCTCAAGCTGATGCAGATCTTGTTGTAGAAAGCTAGAATGATTCATGTTAGTCAAGAAGAAGTAGATAGCAGTATCGGCTGCAAATAGGCGTACTTTAGAGAAGTTAACATATTCGGGAAGGTCATTTATATAGATTAAGAAGAGCAGGGGACCTAGGACAGAACCCTGAGGGACACCGGAAGGGACTGGGATAACGTTTGACATGGAACCATTTACTAAGACTGACTGTGACCTATTGTCTAGAAAGCTCTTAATCCAAGATAGGGTGTGGCCTCTTATGCCGTAATAATGAAGTTTGTAGAGCAGTTTTTCGTGGTTTACCATATCGAATGCTTTAGAGAAATCTAAAAGAATCAGGTCCACTTGGCTTTTTAGATTTACAGATTTCAGAATGTCGTCAACAAGCATCAGGAGTTGGGTCTGGCATGATCTTTTTTCCCGAAAGCCATGTTGTAATTCATAGAATAGGTTGTGTTTAGTGAAGTGTTTAGTGATGCTAGATGCGAGAGACTTACAGAGGATACAGGTTAGAGAGATTGAGCGGTAATTGGCAGGATCTGACCTGGTGCCTTTCTTAAATACTGGAGCAACGTTCGCCATTTTCCATATTTCTGGGAGGGTGTGGGTCGCAAGAGATTTCCTAAATAGTTCAGTAATGATTGGGGCAATTTCTTTTGCAGTATTCTTCAGGACTATGGGCCTTATCTGCTCAGGGCCTGCATCTTTGTACGGGTTTAGGTCTAAAAGGAGTTTCTCTACTCCATTCAATGAAACTTCTATGTCTGGCATTGGTGCATGTGAACTAGGCTTTGAAAAGGGGTCTCTTTACATGAGTCTCTGTCTTCCTGTACTCTCATTTTAGAGAGGCGTTTTAATGACAGTGGTGATTTGGTGGTAAAAACTGATTGAAATTGTTCATTGAGAATGTTTGCCTTGTCTTTGTCTGTAGTGTGTGATTTGTTGTGTTTTTTCAGTGTGTCTATGCCCGTCGAGTCTTGTTTAGAGTGTTTGAGTAAGGAGTAGAGTTTTTTGTTGTTTGGTCGTCGTTGTGTAGGGTTGTGTGTCTGGCTTGGATCAGAGTCAACATTCAAGATTTCTTCCAAGTACTTTTGGTATGCCAGTTTGTGTGTACTATGTAAGACCAGTAATTGATAAAGTGTCTACAATAAATTGACGTCTACATGTTTAAACTCTGCTTATGTTATATTACCCAGAAGAACATATTAGCTGCCTTTTAGAATTTACCCAATTATCTTTATTTAAAACCAAACTGCTTTTAAGAAAGGGATAAAAATATAAAACCAAATAAAATAAAAAATGAAAAACTCTATAATAACTATTGATATTTCAATGGAAAATTTTCGAAAAACTTAAGCTTCCAAATTGATATTTGATAAAACAAAAAACAAACAAGAAATAAATACCAATACCCAAACCATTTGTGTTTCAAAGAGTAAATACCATATAACATGTACACGGATTATTTATCTGTTGCACTGATCGACCCTCCTTGGTCTGACTTAATTTCTCAAGTTTAGAGTTTAGACAATCTGATTTGACAAACGATCGACACGACAGTCTAACATACAGATCATATCCTTATATAACACCAAACTACTCTTTATCTGATCAGGATCCAAAATGTTTGCTCTGGAGAGGTTAGACTAGTAGGGATAACGCATTCTCCATTGTATAGTTGAGAATACTATATTTCCCTTTTAAATTGAAGCTAAAAACACAATAAAAAATAGAAAATTACAGGGTTGTAACAGTTTTGACAATTTATGTTTATCTAATATCTAAACAACAAACATTTTGGAGCCAGATCAGACGCTTGGTTACCCGGCGTTTGATCTGGCTTCAAACTGTTTGCATAAAAAAATAATTACGTTATAAGTAAACAACGAGCAGTGAACCATAATGTTCAGCGCAGTCCACTTTATAGGGGTGTCAGCACTCTGTCAGCATATCGGCAGCTTAGTTAGATGGACTGCAGCAATACAAACAATCCTAAATCGTGGAAAGTGTCAATTTGTAAAGTACATTCACGGTTCACTGCTCGTTTTTTACCTATAACATGAACGCGTATACATGTACTAGTTAAAATAATCTCTTGTACACTGTACCGCTTGGTCGGACGCAATTTGCAGGGACTTCGTCTCTTCCATTGCCGCAGTCATCGTCACCATCACATAGCCAGGATCCTGGTATACAGTCAGTGGAGGATGAACCAGTGCCACAGGAAAACTCGCCAACAGCACAATCTGAAAGAAAAATAATTCAATTCAAAGTTCTCTTTATTTTCTTAATTTTCATGTGTACAAATACATAAGAATTTTCCATCACACACTTTCTACAAATTTAGGTCTATTATTATTATCTATTATTGATATAGTACAACACATTAGTTATATATTCTTAACAATGACTTATTTATAACCTATAATTTCGAAAGGAAGAGAACAGCAGACATTTGTTTAAAACTATCTGTTGATATTATTTAAAGTGGATACATGGCAGATCCGGAGATAGTACCGCAGATTATCGGAAGATCCCAGTGATTTAGCATGACCCCACGTGCGTCAAAAGTAAAGAGTATTTGAATTTGAATTTGGGTCATGCCAACGGTTCTAGTGATTTCAATAGAACGGAATTTACCTGTGGTTTTAACGAAAGTGTCAATCATGTTTAATGGGAATAATGTGATAACGATGGGTATGTTGACAGTCACTTAAAAGGAAATGTCTTATCTAATAAAAAACAAAAAGGTTCCAAAGCCATTAGGCGTATTCGACTGGCAAAATGTTAGCTATTCCATCAATTGAGATTACACCACGAAACAGATTTATCCAATCAAAAAATTGTTTATGGATTATGTTTGGCGTCTATTGCTCAACGAACTCAACAAAATTTAAAACCGATATCTTTCGTACTCCACGGTTTGTCGGACCATGACGTCATACTACCAGTCAAACAAAATATGTGCTCCACGAGATTTAGTTGCTCCACGAAAATTAGCCAGTCGAAAACGCCTATTGAAATCGATATAAAACTAATGCCTGGTTTATTTCTAAGATATTAATAATTTATTCTTAGATATACGCGATATTGTTGGCCAAACACTTTTCGGATTACATTGTATGTAATCTTACAATTGGCGTTGTGTCAATATATCTATAGACATATCAGATTGTTTTTACATTACACCAGTGCTCACAGAACCACGTATTCGTTTTCATAGAGACATAAACATATAGTTTTCTCGCAGCTAGATCTACTTTTAAACGGAGAAAACGTTACTCTTTCCCAAAAATAACGTGTTTACGCTAAAAGTATTATTTCAATTGCAAACAGTTTGGAGCCATCTCAGACACCGGGTAACCCGGAGTCTGAGATGGCTCCAAATTGTTTGACACTCAGATTAACATGAATAGATCTGGCCAGAATTTTCAACAACGTGTCTCTTTCTACGATCAATTGCAATGTATTTGCGTTCCCTTTACGTTTAAACAGGAATAAATAAAGTATTCTCTACTGTATTTGTATAATTGATGGTATTGTGGCGAAAACAGTATTCTTTCCCAATAAACGCGTTTACGCTAAATGTATTATTTCCAATGCAAACAGTTTGGAGCCAGATCAGACGCCGGGCAACCCGGCATCTGATCAGGCTCCAAACTGTTTGCCACTCGTATTTAAATGAATAGGTGAAAATATCTCCATTTTCAACATTTCAGTGTACCATGTTTGTGTTTCGTTTGTGTTCAAACGGGAAAGAATAACGTTTTTTTCCACTGTATTGTTACAGACAAACGTCCACTAGTATTTCAGCTGTGTTTGAACGATATTTTGACTCGAGTATAAAAATCTGATTGAGGAATCTGCTCTTTAACAAAGTATTCTTTGATCTGGATCCAAACTATTTTCACTTGTTAATGCTATTGAGCTATGCAGTGAAAGGATTAACAGGGCATGGTAAAATCATGTAAAGGTATATCTATAAGGCATAAATAAAAGTAATGAATGACTCTCTTTAGTGGAAAGGATTTATTAAAACGATCTATGTCCATTGGATTATTCCATGCTTATTTATCGGATTATTCCATTTATTTATAAAAGGTGCCTGATCTAAATGTTTGTTTTCGTTTTGTTTTATATTGAAACTCATATCAGCAAACAGTGTAGACTCTGATCAGAGTTTTCTCTGTTTGCCCAAGTCCCTTTTATAGGGTGCTAGGTACAAATGGGTTATAAATGATTAAAGTCGCTTTCAGTGTATCATTTTAAGATTCGTTTGATTAAATGTGTGAAACTTTAATAAGTTTCACACGTTGATAATTAAACTCGTTCGTTCAGAACCAAGAAACTTTAAATTGATTTCCAAATAAGTCCCGGTTATCAAATAATAGAAATTTAACCAATTACAGTACATGAAAAAACATGTATTTTATCAATTTACATGTAGCACGTAAAGCTATTTTAGAAAGGCTGAAAACGCAATCTGGTAACAATTTCATGCACCTTACAGGAGTTAAAACCATACTGTTTTCTTCGTTTGTACAGCAGAGAAGACGTTAGTTAGTCTTTCCCGTTTAAACACATTGCAATAAAATTTAGAAAATGACAACTTGTTGACAATTCTGACTACTTGTTTACATCTGAGTGTCAAACAGTTTGGAGCCTGATCAGACGCCGGGTTACCCGGCGTCTGATCTAGCTCCAAACTGTTTGCACTGGGAATAATTTAAAACTTTTAGTGTAAACGCATTCATTGGGACAGAAGAACGTCTTCTCCGCTGTACTAAAGGAATAGAAGTCCATTACAATCAACTTGAAACTGCATGAACATCATTTTCTGTACATGCTACTCATTTAACAGAACAGAACAGAACAGAACGCGAGTTTCACATATATGCGTCAGGATACATGTCGTATGTAAACAGTGTACACCCGGTCAGAAGTAAAGGAGTTCTGTAATCAGGATCAATACTGATTGTCGCCGTGTTACTCTTTGCAAAAACTCGGCGTCCACCGTTGATTCAAACCGTTTACAATGTACGACCCAGCTTTAAATAAATCGTCGTGTTTTTTGTTCATTATATAAGTCTGTACATGAACACAGGAAAAATCCCGCTGTAATATTTCTCCTGTCGCAAAAAGCTGACAAATCGTTCATGACCTCAATTATGTATTTGTGAAGTGCAGTAGTGACGACGTCATTTTTTCCCGTTTCAACGCAGACCAAACGCAAACGCAACTCCATAAGATAAAGAAAAGGATAAATTGTCAACCATTCTGATTGTGTATGTTAATCTGAGTGGCAAACATACTGTCGACTGATCAAAGGATGCATCAAAGGGATGCCTGGTCAAACATTTCATTTTCACTTTGTTTTATATTGAAATTCCTATCAGCAAACAGTGAAGATTCTGATCAGACGCCGTATTATGCGGCATCTGATCAGAGTTTACACTGTGTGCATATGTCCCATATATGGGATCGTGGGCACAAATGGGTTAACATTGTAAACAGTTTGGATCCTGATCAGAGAGGCCGCGTAACACGACGTCTTATTTTGATTCAAACTGCTTTCCACTCATCTTCAACCTTTCGTCAGTTTACAAAAGTTAAAACTAATTTTGATTCATTTTTGCAGACGATATATTTGTAGCAGACAACAGTTTAGGGTGATAACGGTTAACCTTTATCAGATCAAGCAGCATATTTGTCTACAAAATGTGTCGTCTGCATTAATTTTAAGAACATATTTTTTTCTTGGAACTAGCACCAGCAAGTCGAATAGGTGGGATTCAGATGAGATGATGAGTTAATCAGCGTCTTATCTGGCTCTAAACTATCTTTAACCTAATATAACAGGTTATAGGAAACGTGTGTAAACCCTTTCACTCTCAATGACGCCTTAAATAGTGTTCGCAAACAGTTTACGTCCTTATCAGACGACCCGTAACGCGGCGTCTGATCACGACCCAAACTGTTTGTCACTCTTATCTATATTTATTATGTCATACAACCTAAATTCTAACTTTGAAACGTGTCTTACAGACAACAATACTTAAGCAGACGACAATATAAGCGATTAAGGGTATCTAAAAAGTCGTTCAAACAAGACAAAACCACGAGGTGAAAGCAATAAACGGAGAATATACGTCATCGGACATTTGATGTGATCGTATTAATCAGCTTTGTAAAGGTCACTTGTCGTCATTTCAATAAGTATTTACCAGCAAATCCCAGTTATTAGAACTAGTAAGACGCAACTCGTTCTCTTTCAAAACAAAAAAAGAAAAATCACTGTTGTAATGAAATAAAATGTCGAAAATTACTTGTTCTATATATGTGTAAAATTGACTATTTATACACAGTTTCCAATCTGATCAAACATGGGATTACTAAAACGTAATAACTGTTATAGGGAAACATAACCTTTTCAGCCATGTAAGGAAACGTATTCTCAGTGCTAATAAATACGAAAGAAGACTCAAGCAGGAAACGCAACACAAACAATACACCCATCTCTAAAGCAGAACACACACACAGCCATACCATAACAAACAAACACACACACACACACGCGCAATACCATTCCTTCATCTACACACTAAATAGAAAACAACACGCAAGACAAACATAAAGCTAAGTGAACATAGGAGCCCGCCTTGGTACGGTCAGTAGCAATCAATAATCAATTATAAATTAATTAACTATTAACAACCACTGGGGGGTTAAACCTGGGTTTAGGGGCGCCCAACCTCACACTTATCTCCTATATTCACCTATAACGACGAACAGTGTACATAAAATATAAACCCTGTTCCACAACCTTACAATCAAAAAGACCGCCAGCACAGTAAGTAAATACATGTAAAACATCTAACAAAATTCTCTGACAGGATTATTAGTAACACGGGAAAGAATTAAACATTCAAGCCCGTGTTAAAAATAACCCACTATGGCAACGGTCAAATTGTACTCAAGCGAATAGTCTGTAGTCACGAGTAACTGTAAGACATGGGAGGGTTTAGGGTACGACAGAGAGGGAGAGAAAAACCAAAGCACGAAAATCCGACATAGCTCTCCCGGTTAAGGACGGCTTTAGAGATACATCATCATGTAGTGCTAAGCCCTGTCTGTCGTCGCACAACCAAAGAGGAAAGCATAGTTATCAATTGTAGATTGATCGATAACCAAACGTGAAGTGCGCAGCAATATAGTTGGATCATAATCTTTTTTGAGGAAAAATCTAATACGTTTCACAAATAGGTTTTGAAAATGCATATGTCCAAGAATCTTACGAAGTCTGTAAATCACATCACCATAAAACTCCGGATGTGAAATACCTTGCCGCAGAAAAGACTTTAAGTTACATTTATACTTGTTAATGAGAGGAAGATTTCTATAAAAGAATTTAGAAAATGTTTTACGAAGTTTATGAAATCTGTACCCCTGTTTAAGAAGCTTTTCAGTAATAGTTTTATTACGAATGTGGAAGTCCTCAACAGAGGTACAAGCCCTAGCAAAACGAATAAGTTGTGAAATATAAACCCCGTAAGATGTAGAACGGGGAACATCGCCATCTAGATGAGGATAGTTTACAATACTAAAATCAAAATCATCTCGTTTATCGTAAATCTTAGAAGAAACAATACCGTTATTTATTAAAAGATCCAAATCTAAAAATGGTGCCGATAAATTTGACTCGTTTGTTTTATTAAGGCGTAATTCTTTTGGGTAAATAAAAGGAAACAACGTATCAAAAAATGGGTTGTCTATATTAAATATATCATCTAGATAGCGCGATGTGTTGTTAAAGGCTTCGATCATATCTGCCTGTGTATCAGGTTTTAGACTTAGCATAAAGTCCCTCTCATAACAGTACAAAAATAGGTCTGCGACAAGGGGCGCACAGTTTGTACCCATAGGGATACCAATCACTTGGCGGTATATGGTACTCCCAAAACGTACATAAATATTATCCAGAAGAAATGATAGTGATTTACAGACATCGGTGCAAGTCCACATAGTGTAATGCTTAACCGTGTCATTTGTAAAAAATGCACGATCAGTATTACACGCCAGAAATAGTTTCCTTTCTCTGGCAAAAGTCTTTTCAATAAGTTGTATAAGTTTATCTTTTATTAAATTATGAGGTAAGGTAGTATATAGTGTTGAAAAGTCATACGTACTAATATTGCAAGCTTGGTATTTTCTATGTTCAAGCTTCGTCAAAATTTCATTCGAGTTTTTGATAGACCAAAACAAATTAAGTCCAGAATTTTCGTAAGTCTTGTCACAATACATTTGAACATGTTCTTTGATTTTAATTAAAGACGATGTCAAAAGTTTGGAAAGCTTAGTAGTAGTACATGCACTTGAATTAGCAATAAAACGAGACTTATATGGTGTTTTGTGGAGTTTTGGTATCCAGTACATAGTAGGAAGTTTATGACATGTAATGTTGACGTCAGCTTTTAATTGTTTACAAGTATCAAGATGATCAGATACTACATTATGCTCCGTTAAATTAGTCGTTGTATAGGAATTGGTATTCACAAGTTCCTGGTTTAAAGTATCAACATAATGTAATCGTCATACAATTATCACATTATTGGATGCTTTGTCTGCAGGAACGAGTACATATTTGGAATGAAAGTCTTGTATGCCCTTCTTTAAGTGAAGAATGTTAAATTTAGGTTTAGGTGGTAAAAGATGGTTATTGGATAAACCCTTTCACTCTCAATCGCGCTTCAAAATGCGTTTGCAAACCGTTTGGATCTTGATCAGACGCCGCGTAACGCGGCGTCTGATCAGGATCCAAAATGTTTGACACTCGTTTTGAAATTTCTACTGTCATACTGCCTTTTTTCTTAACTTTTAAACGGCATTGCAGACAACAAAATTGAAGCAGACGACAATGAAACGGCGAAGGGGTAAAGATCTCACGAACATTTTGGCAGTGAAAGGGTTAACGTAGTGACGAGTATATTCGTCATCAGTTACAAACAGTATACATGTACCTGTGACGAGTACACCTGTACAATGCAAACAGTATAGCTGCATTGATTGTAAGTTTTGAAATACAGTACAACCCCTCTATTACGACCGCTAAAAAGAAGGCTAATTGTCTGTATAAAAGACAGGTGACAGCTTAAAGCAATTTGAAAGTGAAACAGAAAGCTCCTGTAGGAGCTTTCTGTTTCACTTTCACATTGCTTTAAGCACTCGCCTGTTTTAAACGACTACTAGTATTTGACACAATTTAGTGGTTGTAATAGAGAGGTTCTACTGTATATTGTAAGACAGCCCTTAACAGTAAAGAATGGACTAGGCTTAATTTAGAACTGGAATTATCTAATTTACGCTGAAGGATTGAATGACATAAAAATTTGTAGCCTAACACATATCATCATGCTGGTTTACTTGTGCATAAACAATTGTTGTCTGTGTCTATTTTTTTTAAAAGTAGGGTGTTTGGTTGATTTGACCATGAGCATAAACAAATCTAGTGGCGATAAAGTATAGATATAAACCGGTTACCCAATAAATAGTCGTATGCCTAATTACATCTCCTCCACCAAAGAAAACACTTACACTTTATACAATCATAAATATGTACCATAAGACAAATTTTCTTTATTCTAGTAAATTGTAGCTTTAATTGCTTTAAGTGATGATTGGTCTTCCATGATAGAAAAAGGCAATGCGATTGTGGGTTAAAGCAAGATAGGATTAAGATAGAAAGCTTCTGCATTAGCTTTCTGATTTATTTATATCGTACTTTAGGAGGCCGCAAAAGCTGATTTGAGACTACATAACATGTTGCATATCATCATGATAATGATCTCAAATATACTCTCTTCACTGACGTGCGTCTACTATTTACTTGAATCCGAAACTAGCTCATTGTAAATCAATTAGTTTACCTACCGTCATATATACAGTGGAGAAAACGTTATTCTTTCCCGTTTAAACGCAAACGTACGCAAACGCAAAATACTAAAACGTAGAAAAAAACAACGTTTGGACAATTCTGATAATTCATGTTTATATTGGTGGCAAACAGCTTGGAGCCTGATCAGACGCCGGGTTACCCGGCGTCTGATCTGGCTCCAAACTGTTTGTAATGGAAAAAATAGTTTTAGCGTAAACGCGTTTATTGGGAAAGAATAACGTTTTCAGATTTTAGCAAACAAGAAAGACACAAAAATGCCGTCGTTACACCACGCTCCCATATATGGGACATATGCAAACAGTGTAGACTCTGATCAGACGCCGCATAATGCGGCGTCTGATCAGAGTCTACACTGTTTGCTGATAGGAATTTCAATATAAAACAAAACGAAAATGATAATTTACACCAGGCACCCGTTAGATAAAAATGGACTAATCCAATATATAAGCATGGAAGAATCCACTGGGCACAAATGGGTTAATACATATATGAAACAATCTGCTGCATGGACAAACACCGAAGTGTTTACAGACCGCCTTTGCATGTCTTTAATGAAACCTCCCAGGAAGCATACAAGGAGGTATCATTACAATATCCAGATATTTGATTTGATTTGCTTTGATTTTACGTCACTTTCAACAGTATTTCAGTCATATCGCGACGTCCAGCTAATTATAGGTGGAGGAAGACCCCAGAAGTCCTTTATGCACTATTTCAGGCACAAATCGACAACTGGGTAGAACCACCGACCTTCCGCAAGCCAGCTGGAAGGCTTCCCCACATGAAAAATCCGAACGACCCTACTGGGATTCGAACTCACAGCGGTGAGGAGCTTAGTGATGTAAGTCACAGTGACTATACCACTAGGCCACGGAGGCCCCGAATATCCAGATATCAATTGTATTAATGATTGGAGGTTTACATGGCTAAAAAGTAAACGTTTTTATTTTATATTCAACATATTTACACACTTAAACAAATTGATCAGAAGTGCTAATCATGCGTCATTAAAAGGAGATTATACGCTATTAATCATCTGAAGAGATGGTACTTACCATCTTTGACAGGGCTGCCATAAGTTGACTTGAAAAATCCTAAGATTTCCTTGCATTTTTCAAGAGCGATTATACGAATCGTACTTTCACCCCATCGCCTGTTTCGTGTTTTGTTGACTACTTGAAGCAGACTGGAAGTAAAGCAGAATGCGCCTTTAGGCGCATTCTGCTTTACTCTCAGCCAGCTTTAAGCTACCATGTACAAGAAACAAATCTGAAGATTTAGGAAAAATCCGGAAAAATGGCAGCCCTGCTTTGAAAAGGTCACCTTGCGATTTCATTTAAGTAGTTTTGCGGTAAATCCTCAAACTTACAATTAAGATAGGAGGAATTGTTCTCGGTATTAGAGTGATGAGCGCGAAATAACCCTTACCTGTCGAAGAATCCCCTGCTTTGAAAGTGTCATCTGCACTTTTTGTGAACTTAAAACTTTGGTTATTTTGAATTGAAGAAACTTAAAGACGAGCGCTACGCAGCGTCTGCTCTGGATACAAGGTGTTTTTGAAATTTCAATCAGAAGCGCTTCACACGATATACATGTATACAGTGGAGAATGTGTTATTCTTTCCCAATAAACGCGTTTACGCTAAAACTATTATTTGCAGTGCAAACAGTTTAGAGCCAGATCAGACGCCGGGTAACCCGGCGTCTGATCTGGCTCCAAACTGTTTGCCACCAAGATAAATAAGAATTATCAGAATTGTCCAAAAGTTGTTCTTTTCTACGTTTTAGTGCTTTGCGTTTGCGTACGTTTGCGTTTAAACGGGAAAGAATAACAGATTCTCCACTGTACATGTAGATCAATAGCGTGTTTGCTAGTTTCGGAATTGCAAAGAGTTTTGATACATGTACCAACTTTTTGGCACTGGTATTGAATTTCTTGTTAATAATGTCTAAAATCCTATTCCTTTCATGTTGCAGACGACAAATGTACAGGTCGGAACAGCAGTCATGGCTTTGTCACGTTTTATTATTACATGTAAGATACGGGTAAAACCGACTTAAGCGGACTATATATTTATCGAATTTCTACTGTATGACGACTCAATTCCCTGATCGATAATAACAAATCAAGCGCCAAGTTAACACGGAATTATCTAAATGTCAGAACGCCATGCAGCATGGAACAATGATCGCATGGACATTAACCCTTTCGCTGCCATGATGACGTCATACATGTAAGCCGTGTAACGCATTCACTGCCATGACATCGTTTGCTCGCACACTTACATGTATCATCTTCTTTTGTTTATAAAGTTGGGATTTTATGTAGTTTGACTAAAAAAAGCATGTATATGTGTGTCAAACTGTTTGGGTCCTGGTGCGATGTCGATCTGATCTGCATCCAAACTGTTTACATTTGTAACTGTTATGAGCTTGGCAGCCACATGCTAAATCAGTCATTGACTTGCATCAATTAGAACCTAAACTTATCTACATGAATGTCACTTTTACATGACCTTCATAAGACGGACTTCTTAGTGGTGGTACATTGTAATTACAGTTAAGTGGAGAATCTGTTATTCTTTCCCGTTTAAACGCAAACGTACGCAAACGCAAAACACTAAAACGTAGAAAAGTACAACTTTTGGACAATTCTGATAATTCATGTTTATCTTGGTGGCAAACAGTTTGGAGCCTGATCAGACGCCGGGTTACCCGGCGTCTGATCTGGCTCCAAACTGTTTGCACTGGAAATAATAGTTTTAGCGTAAACGCGTTTATTGGGAAAGAATAACGTTTTCTCCACTGTATCATGCTTAGCGCGACCTGTCTAACATTTGCAAACAGTTTGGCTCTAGATCAGACACCGCGCAACACTGCATCTGATCTGGATTTATACTGTTTGTTATATTCAACATTTCTTCAGATCAGAAACCACTAAAATTATTTTTTATTTATTTTCGCAAATGATATATATCATATATTTGAAGCAGACGACAATTATCCGCTTTCAAACATTTCAAGCATTTTAGGAGATCGAAAGTATGGCACGCGTCTGTCATGGAGTCGCAGACGAATTTAGAGAATATAATCACGTATTGAAAGTGATTACCTAGGTTTATATTGCTTGGTCAGCGCAACGTTGTGTCACAGTGACCTTTTCCTGATAAGCGAACAGTACAGAGTGCCATTTTCCTGTTAACCCTTTACCCAATAGCCTTTTTCTAGTTTTGCAGACATTTAACCAATTAAAGCAGGTTGAAAGTAAAGCAGAATGCGCCATAAGGCGCATTCTGCTTTACTTTCAGCCTGCTTTAAGGGTGTATCAATGTCATGACTTTGGGAAACTTTCAAAGTATATGAAAACACTCTATGATGGTTTTGTATTGAAGAGCTATTTAAGATGAATGAAAAAATAGAAAAGGTGTACATTTTGGTGAACAACAGTTGGCTCTACGGCCATGTAAAATTTACCCCACCCACTTCCTCTTATTTTGTCCTTTTCAAACAGCCCGCTTCAATAGAATCCATTTTAAATGAAAACAAATATGATAATTTGGTTTTGTGTTATTTATTTCCTATCTATGGTAGTATTTCTTCATACAAAAACTAATTTAAGAAAAAAAAGGCACCAAATATGAAATTTATAAAGCTCTAAATAGCATCGATATGGTACTTTTTTGTAAATTTTGTAAGGGGAGATAACTCTTTTTACTTTAATAACTCAAAATTTTCAACACTGACCTTTCAATTTCTTTTCATATTTTGAACTGCCTTAGCATGGGCTTTCATCTGGTACATGTAGAATATAAGAAAAAGTTAAATACTAGAACTATTTCATTTTCAAACTTTTTTACTTTTTTTCATAAAATAAAAATCTAATAAAATCATGCCCTATACAAAGCATATTTTTGATATTCAACGATCGATATTGTTCATACCTGGTGCCTGCTTTGTCTAAATTTGGTTTCTATATGTGAAAATACCACCATAGACATGACATAAATAATGGAAACCCAAATTATCATGTTTGTTTTGTTTCGAAATAAATTTTACTGAAGCTTGTACCCTGAATGGGTAAAATTTGAAAAAAAGTCCAAATTTGACATACCTTTTTCAAATCGCTGTAGCTCAAAAACAAGGACACCACCATATATTTTTTTTTTTCATTTTTTCATTCATCATAAACAGCTCTTTCAAAAAAACAATGTTAGAAAAAAAGTTAAATACTTTGAAAAAATGGCTTATGACATTGATACACCCTTAAGCTACCTTCTGCTAGGAATTTTCAAATATTTATCGTACATGTTCATGACTGAACAAATTGGAACTATTTTCTTCAGCGGAGGAATAGATAAAATGTGCTAAAAGTCGCTCCTATTGGGGAAAGGGTTAAAGTCAACAGCTCCTTGTTTCTCCTACATGTAACGTAATCAGAATAATAAGAATAGATACATGTAGGCTGCCTATCTTTAGAATCGCGTTTGGTTTGTTTTTTGTTGCAAATTAACCGAAATGTACGGCGATACTCGTGACGATGATATGAACTTATTTTAAGAGTTCTGGAAAGTTTATTTCAGGCTGCAATAAGTTGATCATGAAAAGGCCTACGATTTCAATTTTTATTCTCCCTACGTGTATAAGTGCGATTTTACGCATCGTACCTTTAACTCTTACCCCATAGGCTGTTTCTAGTTTTAAAGATTTAAGGGCGCGTTCTGCTTTGCATTCAGTCTGCTTTAAGCTACTACATTTATCTGATAGGATAAAAATCCGAAGATTTCGGAAACATCCGGAGAAATGGCAGCCCTTTTATTTACCGCGGCAGTTTCGATTGTCCTTTGACTCCTTTATCGAATCGTCAGCAGCACTTCTTTTAAATAGAGTGGAGAAGACGTTATTTTGTTTTCAATAAACACGTTTACGCTTGGACTATTTTTTCTATTGCAAACTGTTAGGAGCCTTTTCAGACGCCGGGTAATACCAAACTGTTGGCCACTCAGATAAAAATAAATTGTAAGAAATTTGCAAAAGTTTAGATTTTCTACATTTTAGTGTATTGCATTTGCGTTTCGTATGCGTTTACATGTAAACGGTCAAGAATGGCGTCTTCACTGTACGTTTTCGCTATGGCAAACAAAAGGTAGGAAAATCGGTGATTTTTATCAATGAGAAAACATGTAAGATGTCCATACATTTGGTTTCTTTTAACTCATTGAGCCGTAGTGACGCATACGTATGTATGCGTCCTTAACCAAACGTATACATGTGAAGAGATCACTTGTCCTACAGTGGATACTCTGTTATTCTTTCCCGTTTAAACGCAAACGTACGCAAACGCAAAACACTAAAACGTAGAAAAGTACAACTTTTGGACAATTCTGATAATTCATGTTTGTCTTGGTGGCAAACAGTTTGGAGCCTGATCAGACGCCGGGTTACCCGGCGTCTGATCTGGCTCCAAACTGTTTGCACTGCAAATAATAGTTTTAGCGTAAACGCGTTTATTGGGAAAGAATAACGTTTTCTCCACTGTATGCAAGCAGTGAAGTCCCTGATCAGACGGCTCCTGTAGGAGTAATAAATAACATAAAACAACTCTAAATAATCGAAAATGGACCAGCCTTTATTGCAAACTGGAACTGGGGATAATGAGTTAATACCTTAAGACATGTTTGGCGAAAATGATCTTGCAATTTTGATTACCTTCTGCATGTTGTGACCAATATGAAAAACTGTTGCATAATTGTTTTATGTATCTGTGTTTGCATGGATGTAGGTACATGTATAATGATTGTATGTAAATTCATTGTATACGAGAGACCATAAATATCTGATTATGCCTCACGCAAGAGAAGCGATATAAATCGTAAAGAGGGATTTTTCTCTCTCTCGTATGAGGTCAAGAACTCGATATGCGATCAACTTAAATGGTAAATGTCTAAAATGTAATACCGGTATTCTGTTTTTCCGGTTTGGATCCAGATAATACGCTTGACATTTCGGCATTTTGTCTAGATATGAACAGTCTCCTTCAATAACTCTAAATTTGTCAGCAGCATGTTATCATTATCCTTAACATATAACTCATGTTTGTGCTTCTTAAAAGACACCCTGTTTTTCTCTTTTGATATGTTTTTTTTTATTATTATTATACACTATCGATGTGTAGAACAATGCGAATGTTTGTATTACCTTTGAGTCCCAATCTGTGCTTTAAGAAGTATGTTTCTCACATGCGTCCTATCTACCTTTAGAGTATTGTTAATTACATGTAGATGTTTAGCATTATAGAAAAAAAATAATATAGATATACATGTACGTATAAGCCTTGTTTTCCAAAATACAATGTATAAACAACGGAATGACGGTTTGAATCTAGAGCAGTCATTCAGAAACAGGATGAATAGTCAATATTTAAACTGATGGATAGAAATTTCTCAAAAAGCAAGTGAAAATATTTATAGTAGTTGTTTCCTATACTTAAAATGATTAGTACTTTCAATCTTTATAAGACCTCACTGACACAACCTCTTTTGATATTCTTTATTTTATGTACATGTATGTATATTATTTGATGCTTTTGCTGTTCATGTTATTTGTGACCCAAGCGGTAATCAAATTGAGTTCAGTTGAGTTGTGTTGCAAACAGTATGGACTCAGACGAGACGCCGAGTAACTCGGCGTATCATCTGGATTTTAACTGACATTATTATGTTATTTTCTGAAAGAAAATGCCTTTTAAACATGTTTTGTGATTGTTGCAGACGACACATTTTAGAGGCGACATCCTGATACATGTACATAGTGTGCAAAAGGTTAATCTGTTATTCTTTCCCGTTTAAACGCAAACGAAACGCAAACGCAGAGCACTAAAACGTAGAAAAGTACAATTTTTGGACGATTCTGATAATTCATTTTTATCTTGGTGGCAAACAGTTTGGAGCCTGATCAGACGCCGAGTTACCCGGCGTCTGATCTGGCTCTAAACTGTTTGCAATGAAAATAATAGTTTTAGCGTAAACACGTTTATTGGGAAAGAATAACGTTTTCTCCACTGTTATTATAATATTCTTATTTCTCAGGTAAACACAATAATAAACATTTCTGATATACAGTGGAGAATGTGTTATTCTTTCCCAATAAACGCGTTTACGCTAAAACGTTTATTTCTACTGCAAATAGTTTGGAGCCAGATCAGACGCCGGGTAACCCGGCGTCTGATCAGGTTCCAAACTGTTTGCCACTCAGATAAAGATGAATTGTAAGAAATATCTAAAAGTTGACATTTTCTACGTTTTAGTGTTTTGCGTTTCGTTTGCGTTTAAACGGGAAAGAATAACGTTTTCTCCACTATATATACTTGAAAAAATTATTGACCTATTTTAGGCCCTCAACATATAAGGCCAACGATAATCCGATTGAGCTAAACGGACATATGTAACAAGCGTTCAAGTTTAGTCTATTTGATTGGACATATAAACGGTTCATCAACCTTGTAATTCCAATGATTATGATATTCTTATTTCTAAAAAAAAAACCCAGAAATTTTTCAGACACATTGACCGATGCCGGAATCGGACCGGCGACAATTACCAGGATGATGAACCAAGTACAGTAGAACCCCTCTATTACGGCATATAAAATAAGGTTAATTAATGTTATACAGTGGTGAAAACGTTATTGCAAACAGTTTGGAGCCAAGATAAACATGAAATATCAGAATTGTCCAAAAGTTGTTCTTTTCTACGTTTTAGTGCTTTGCGTTTGCGTACGTTTGCGTTTAAACGGGAAAGAATAACAGATTCTCCACTGTATTACGGCATATAAAATAAGGTTAATCAATGTTATAAAGAACAGGTGGCAGCTTAAAGCAAGATGATGGTAAAACAGAAAGCTCCTACAGAAACTTTCTGTTTTAACGTCAAATTGCTTTAAGCAGTCACCAGCGTTACCTACGAAATAATTAATGCAAATACAATGTAAGTGATCGTTATAGAGAGGATTTACTGTATGTGAGAAAAAGGAAACTCACTTCCGCCTGATGGACTTATCGTACTAACTCCCACACAGTTTGCCTCGTCACTGTCATCACCGCAGTCGTCAGCGGTGTCACATCTGTATATGGAAGATATGCACCTACCATTCGTGCACTGGAATTCACTTGCACCGCAGGTATCTACAGTAAACAGAACAAACGTGCAATCATCACAGGGATACGATAATCACAGTTATTGTAGGAGGGTGCCATTTCAGGCAAGCTACTGCTTAAATCAAGATACAAGTAAAACAGAAGCTCCTCTAATCATCTTTACTTTCATCTTGCAATTTCACACCCTTATCGTGCTATGCACGACTTACTCTTTTGAAAACAGTTTCTTTGGACCCAACTGTTTGGCCCTTATAGTTCTCTTTTTATATAAGAAAACATCAAAAACTATATTTGAAGCAGATGAAAATTCAGCAGGATAATTGTTTATACTGCGTCGGTTCTCGGATATTATTTGGACATACATGTAGTCTAACATGCCGTTCGGTCAGAGTCTACATTGTTTGCATTATCAGAGTACTGTATTAAATTATCAATATACATCTAGATCTACCAATTTAAATTTGATTTTTACTACTGAGTGCTGTTTTCTTACCAATTTTCTTTTCAACTTTTAACATTCTTTAAACCTCAAGTTAAAGAAGTCAATGGGTTACATTGTGTTATTCTTTCCCGTTTAAACGCAAACGTACGCAAACGCAAAGCACTAAAACGTAGAAAAGTAAAACTTTTAGACAATTCTGATATTTCATGTTTATCTTGGTGGCAAACAGTTTGGAGCCTGATCAGACGCCGGGTTACCCGGCGTCTGATCTGGCTCCAAACTGTTTGCACTGCAAATAATAGTTTTAGCGTAAACGCGTTTATTGGGAAAGAATAACACATTCTCCACTGTATCAACTCCCACTACCATTAAAATTTAATAGTTGTCTGAACTCCTTGCACGCTAGCGGCAGATAAAGCTGTCAAAGGCATAACCTTTGCAAACAGTTTGGACCAGAGGAGACGCCGCGTAAGGCGGTGTCTCATCAGGATCCAAACTGTTTGCCATTCTGACACTGAATTTAAAAGAAATTTTGAAAAATTATATTATTTAAAACAGAAGCAGACGAAAATTGTTGCAGACGAAAAAGTTATTCAGCATGCAAAGAGTTAATGTTGAAGTCATTCGCATTTCTATTTTCAAATTTAAATTGAAGGCATCGCGACTTACAAAACCATCTTAACGTATGGCAAATAGTCTAATCCAGTCTAGAGGCCTACTATTTTCACCGGTCGTCAGATCTGGACCCATACAGTTTGCAAATTCAAACGCACTGGCAGTGGAAAAGGCATAGATTGTTGCTGATGTCATCTATAACAGGTTCATTTTTCCGGCGGATTTCTGCTGACAAACTCTCTGGTGCTTGCCTAATGGTAATATCACCCCAACTACAACCACTTCGTGCAAAAGTGTCGCCCTACAGATCGACGACGTCACCAAATACAGTGGAGAATATGTTAATCTTTGCCATTTAAACGCAAACGAAACGCAAACGCAAAACACTAAAATGTAAAAAGGACAACCTTTTGACAATTTTGAGTTTTCATATTTATCTGAGTGGCAAACAGTTTACCCGGCGTGTGATCTGGCTCCAAACTGTTTGCACTGCAAATAATAGTTTTAGCGTAAACGCGTTTATTGGGAAAGAATAACGTTTTCTCCACTGTATATCACAACCTACTGCAGATCAAGTGTAATGCAGAAAGCTCCTAAAGGAGCTTTCTGCATTACTTTTGATCTGCAGTTACCAGCACCCTTTATCTCATGGAGCAAAGTCGTTTCCCTTCGAGCTAGAGTTTTACAAAAGGGTTACTCTAGTTCTGTCTATATATGGAGCATTAGCTTCTAGAAGGTTGAAGTACGGTATAGCTGATAGAAAGTATTACGTTAATGTGTCAATTAGCTTTAGTAAAGGGTAATTCCTGGAAGCTTTTTTCCCTTCCTAGAAATGTCTATCAATGCACAGGTTCAAAGAAAATAAGTTGTTCCATGAGCTCTTGTCGTGCTACAGTGTGAAGAATGTATTATTTCCCGTTCAACACAAACGAAACGCAAACGCAATGAAACGTATATAAGCACATGAACATGTTTTGAAACTTTTTAATTTCAATATGAGTAGCAAACTGTTAGAAATCTGGTCAGATGCCGGGTCACCCTGCGTCTGATCTAGCCTCACACTCTTTACAATGGATATGCAATGTACTCGTTATAGTATAAGCACGTTTACTGGATACAATAAAAAATTTTCCACTGTAAGTGCTTAGATTCGGCTTGCATGAATGTGTAGCCTCGGTTAATAAAGACGTTATTATCATTATTATTATCATTATTATTATAACTATATTCCTTTTTCTAAGCGAGCATTGTCAAAATGTTATAGGTTTAATATCTCGAATAAACTCATACCAGATAGAAAAGCTTTGCTGTAAATGTGGTTATTTTCTGGTGACGTAGATCATTGTCTTTTTGGATGCTCCTATTAACAGGGTATCCGAAATGACTTCAAACAGTATATTGATACAGAATTTTGATCTCCAGTTCTAGAATTGCTTAATACTTTGCAGGCAGATGTATACATGTACATAGGGGTGATTCTTGGATCTTATGACAATTCTACAGCTAATTTACTCTTAGTTAAGTATGATACATGTAAGTTCTTGAAAGCAGGAATAATACATGTTAGTAAATTATGGTCTAGTTTCATTCACTAGTGTTATGTATGAAGCTATGCTCACACTTTGTTTGGAACACTTAACCCTAGCGACGGTTATACTCGTCATTTTACAATCAGTGTGTATTTAACCCTTTACCCAATAACTAGTTTTTTCGGCGGAGCTGTCTGGTTTCTATTTAGCCACACTTTCTGTTTGGCCACACATTTCAACCAATTATATTTGATCAGAAATTTAGACTTGAGAGCACCTGTTGAAACTGAATAGTCTGATTGGATAGTAGCCAGGGCTCCAGATAAGGGAATTATTTCAAAACTTAAAATCTTTATTTGTGCATTAAACCCTGTGGTGTCACTAAACATTTGAATTGTCTCTTCGAGACAATCAAAATGAGTGGTAACACCATAGGGTTTGGTGCTGAAATGAGTGAATAAATGTGATTTGTTTAGTTTACTCCCTCTTATCTGGAGCCCTGTAGGCTGGTCTATGTCCAATTACAGTTTTCCCAGATATGGCTGTGAGTGTAAAATTTAGAGACACAGACCAGACTGTTTACTACACTGGGGGCTGATGCAATTTAAGATGACATCTGAAATACAGAGGAAGCTAGGTGTTTTGTAATTGTTTACTACCAATTTGTTTTAATTGTTAACTATTTGTACACATTTACCATACATTAAAAGCAATATTAAATATAAATGGCCTCAAGTGAGTTAAACACAATTGTGTGGTTTCATCATTATTTACAAGAGTGAAGTAGAGCAGACTGTTGAATCTGTACATTTGTGTATGCTATATAGTTTGTTTCAAGAAACTCAATGAATGAAGTTTGATATATAGAACAATAGATTAATGTGAGGATCTCCTACCAGTAGCTAGGATATGAGTTAAATTATTGTTTTGTTTTGCATTTCTGTACATGATAGTTTTGCATTTTAGATAAAAGTTACTGTTTCAATTGTATACTTTTATTTTTTGCTTTTCAATCCAAGATATTACAATTCTTTGAAAACCTCAATTTCATTCAATTTTGCACACCCATCTATATAGCCTTAGTTCAACCACTCATTCCGCCGAATATCTTTTTTAAAGATATTTCTTGTTTGTTTTGAAGACAGGTAACCACTTAAAGCAGATTGAAAGTAAAGCATAATGCGCCTTGAGGCGCATTCTGCTTTACTTTCATCCTGCTTTAAGCTAACACTTGTAAGAATAAAGAAAAAAATCCTTAAAATCCATATTTATGACTACATGTATATAAATTGGAACTATTTTCTTCAGCGGAGGAATAAATTGAATGCGCTAATAGGCGCGTCTATTGGGTAAAGGGTTAAAGAGTACACTTGACTTAGACATAGTTACATTGTAGACCCTGGTAAAACAGCTCATAAATGAGTCCTCTGATCAGGATCTGCACTGCAAGAAAATAACCATATCTAGCTTTATCTAGATTTAATTTAGAATCTGGATTCATCTATTTAAAGTATTAGGGATGAATGAGTTAGTCACGATCTTCACTGTCGACATGTATAGAATTTCTTGGATATTTGATGTGGTCGACATGTCAAGATGTGAGTATTATCTCATTACAATATTAATATCCATAATTATTTTGCATATTTTTGCATGTATATATTTATTTCTGATTGCTATGTACATATGTTATCTGTTTGTATGTTTGAAGTCTTCAGTATTGTAGGAAATAAAAAAAACTAGCTACATTATTAATATAAGTCTTGGTAACTATTTGCAAACAGATTGAATCAAGTTCAGACGCCGCGTGACGCGATGTCTGATCTTGATCCATACTTATTAAACTCGTCTTCAAGTTTCTTCAAATTAAAAAAAAACAACATAAATCTTAATTTAAATAAAACTGCCTTTTCAAATCAAGGCGTTGGTAGTGTTAAAAGCATATTTCGTCATTAGCTTACTGCAATACACTTGTGTGTATATCAGGCACTCGTTGAAAAAGCAAAGCGATCTCTCACTGCTGAGTGTACTGCTTGATGCAAATATTAAAATAAAAAACTTGTTAAGTATATTAGACTGGTCGGAAATCTCAGAAATATGCTCCCAAAAAATGTAAGAGGCATTTTTGGGGAAAAGTTGACAGGCCACCTTTTTATCATAATTAAAGTGTGCTGAATCCATTTAGGGTGCCTGTCACCCTCTCCGGTGCATTGAAAGCCCAAAAATGGTAAAAAACAAAATGGCCGCCAAAACGCCATTTTTCGCTATTAAATCCAATCTTTTTGGGATTAAATATACCAAATACATCTGCTTCTCCTAATCTATATCGTTTATCACAACAAATCTTAACAGGAATGTGCCTGGGTTGATTATCCATAAAAAAATTGATAACATGAGGATGTCTGGTTGCCATGGCAACCAAATTAAAAAATAGAAAAATCTTAAAAAAATAAAATTCTTGTAAAATAAATCACATGGCCCAAAGCTTAGATACTTTATTGAGATATGAAAGACCCCCTTTTAACCATAATTAAAGTGATGTGAATCCAGTTTGTTTTCTGTCCCCCTCTCCAATGAAGTTTAAGGCCAAACATGGATAAAAAAAACAACACAAAATGGCCACCAAAAAGCTAATTTTCGTTATTCTATGCAGTCTTTCTGGGATCAAATACACAATACATTTTCCTGTCCTAAACCACATGGCTGATAACAACCAACTGTACAATACTTTGTTTTGGGTCAATCTCTTTAAAAAATGATTTCATGCAGACTTTTTGTTGCCATGGTTACCAAAGTTAAAATCGGGTTGGTTTAATTTTGTCAAAATTTGCTAACTTTGGGCTAATTGGGTTAATTGGGCTAATTGGACATCACAGAGAGAGAAGCGGATATAGAGGTACCCGGGCGATACCCAACTATTGTTCAAATTGTTCAATGGAGCCCATGGTTCTTTTGTATGCCCAGTACATGTATAAATCACTTATACATTGTACATAGGTACAAAATAACCATAGCGAAATTGGCGGATAAGGAGCATTTTTGCATTTAAAGTAAGTTGAGTACAATTACTATTTACAATGCATTATGATCTACTTAAATTACAATCTTATATGTTACAGTGGGAAACTATTTTCTTTCCTGTTTAAACGGAAGTAAATGCTATAGCAGTTCAATAAATGTTGGAAATAACTCCTTTTGGAAACTTTTGACTTTGTATTAAAATCTTAGTGGCAAATATTTTGGAGATTGATAAAACTGGTGTCTAATCATGGACATCATTGTTTGGCACACACATGGTTTTAAAGAATACAGTTGTAACTACTGTAGTTATTCTTGGTTAGTTATAACTGACAAACTGCATTCAAAATATCATATAGTTCCTATTCACAGTGGTAGTTGTCGTTATCCTTGGATTTGTATTGTGATGTGGACACTGGACAGTGTACGGGATATTCCGCACAAGTTTTCACTGTTAAATCATATTGTAAGTATAGTAATTACAGGAAGTCAGTTTCAAACACAACTTGGGTACTGGTGTGGGTATTGGTGTAAATATCATTAAGGTGGAAAGCCATTGATATTCACTCTACTCTAATATCTGGAAATGTGAATGCTTCACATGTAATGATAGTGCATCACTTGTTGTGACCGACTATAAGGAATGGGACTCGAGAAACAGTCGAGATTGACACTGTCTTGTTTAACGAGTCAAAGTGGTCCATATTGTACTTTTTATCAGATAAATCTTTAGCATTTGTTTATTGAAAAATTCTATTTACAAAGCTTTGCAGCATTCCATGATGCTCTGCAAAACATTTTATGCAGTATATTTGCTTTGGCTAGGGAATAATGATGTCAATCACTTCGAGTTAATGTGTGCACGACTGGAATGGTTTCCAGGACAGTTATGTCATACAACATAGTGTGAGCAGGAATATTATACTCGTTTCTGTGACCCCGGCTCTCTCGGCCAGAATTTGGTGTAATACATTGAATGGCAGTGAGACAGTAGAAGAATCAAAACATTAGTGTATGTGACCAGAACAACTATTTTGTCAACATCGCTTAATGTAAGAAAAGAGTAAAATAATCTGTCGATATCCTCCTCTTGTCAATATTGGGTATTTACATGTCTACATCAGGCTTGTTTGATTCGGCTTTTGACTATTTGCTCATCTGAGGGAACCCACCAGCCACAACTGTGACTTGGTCATGTTGATCAAGGTCTGAAGCCTGTTCAGAGAGAGAGAGAGAGAGAGAGAGAGAGAGAGAGAGAGAGCTCCAGACAAGTCAGTCTTGTTACTTGGAATTGCCCAAATCAACTGACAGGGGTACCTTATATCAGCAAATAACACACCAACTGGGTCTGATACCCTTGGCACTTCTCTTACATGCCTCAGATTTGATTGACATCCTATAATACCTGCCATGTTTATTAAAACATATTCAAATGTAGAACCTTTCTGTGTCTTCATAATGGCAATCAGAAAGTCATGCCCATCAATAATAATGAAGACAGTAGTTCAGCTGTTGCCTACATTTGTGAACACATTGTTTCTGCTGTTACAATCTGATATAGAATGACTGTATATCCTAGCAAGCGCTATCAGCAAAGACAATTGCTTATGGTTCATCCAAGTCCACTGTATGATAGACCGGTCAGCATTTGATACGGTATATTTGCTGTCTCTAGAACAGAATCATATCTGTATCAAATAGAGATAAAAATATCAGTGGTTTGTTCTTCTACAACGGTATTGGAATCTGACATTCCGGTCCTTACATGGCAAAAGGCTTTCCTCAACAAATGCGTTGCGTTACCTTTGTCCTTTGCATTTAGGAATTTATTGTCATTTTATGGCTAAGTCCTCAGTGTTACAATGATTGGCTAATCTGCATACTCTTCACTGGCAAGCATATTGAATCATATACGACGTAAGTTCTTACACCAATTCGTCTTCGACATCTTGTGTCTGCTTTTTGAAGAATCAACAAGTATTGGATGAGTGAATTGGGTTTATCATCTCACCAACAGTTTTTCAGCTATAAAGCGATAGTGTCTTCTTGAGACAGATACATGTATAGTGCAGCAAAACCATGATATCAGTCCATAGATACATGCCATGATACCGTAATCCATCACATTATACACTTAAATCGGGCAGACCAGTAGTGCTAGTTCAACATTTCACCTACATCGAGAGAATATTGGATAGGATTTCAGAAACTTCACTGCAGCTGGAAAAAAATAACTCTCTTCTGATCATACAAGAGGTATGCAGTGGTCCCCTGAAGTCTTGTGAATATGTTTTAAGAGCCGCATGGGGCTCATTATCATGACATTACATATTGATTTATTTGTCAAAATTCAAGCGGCACACTTCTCTTGTAATTTGCTATGTGGATCTAATATCATACTATAAAACTCACCTTCTTAAGGCTGAATGGCTATGATCTTAACAAACCTGATAGAGGTCTACAACGTTATTCTTTACAAAAACAAATGTAGTATGTGTCACATTATGTTTTTGACAATGTATTAAAAAAACTTTTTCATTAGTAATGTTTGACCATATGGCATTTTTTTACACACTTTGAAGAATTTTACAGTGCTCCCTCTCTACAACAACACCCATCGGGAGTCAAAAAGTGTATTTGTTGTTTAGAGGGGGGTATTGAAATAAATACTTGTTGTTTATGCAACTGTGACATTGTTGTTAATAGGGTATAATTGTAATGAGAGTAGTTGTAGAGAGCATTGTACTTGGTGATGATTTACACTAGATATAAAAACTTTGGGCCTAGTCAGATTTTGACACGAGGTTCTTACATGGACAAAAGTAACTTACAAGAACGATAGGGCAATGGTAATTTTTATCACGGAGATATGCTTTTTAAAAAGATTGATAGATGTATTCTAGGCCGTACTATACACAAAATGTCTAAGCTCTGCGTTTCATGTGTTTTTATAAACACTGAACGGTTTGTGATGGCAGGGGGCAACCGTCAGGCTAGGCGATGATTTAAACAAACAAGATAAAGGTCTACTGTGTTATGCTAATATACAAGCTTGAGCTTTGTGGTTTTTGACAATCTTTCTTTTCCTATAGAGGATAAGTCTATGCACAACTGTTGACCCTGGTTCGGGGCCAATTTATTAATTTTGTAACATATTGAAATACCGTTTTGAGTGTATTGTTACACCCCTAAAATTTAGATCCAGTACTAAGTTAAAGTAAGTATACATCAATTTTCTAAGCTTTGGGACTTGTGTGTATGTGTGGAGACGGGGGGGGGGTTACAAGTTTGTAATTCTTGGTTTTTAGGTTTCTCTTTGTTATTACCTTGGTTGCCATGGCAACTAATTTTTTAAGGAGATACTCCCCATGAACATTCTTGTAAAGTTTTGCTTTAATAAACCATGAGATTAAGGAAAAGCATATGTATTGGGAGTATTCATTTTAATCCAAGAATAACTGGATATAATAACGAAAAACCTGATTTTTCACTTTTGTTACCATGACAACAGAAAGTCTGCATGAAATCATTTTTTAAAGAGATTGACACAAAACATAGTCTTGTACAGTTGGTTCTTATCAGCCATGTGGTTGAGAGGAAAATGTATTAGGTGTATTAAATCCAAGAAAGACTGTATAGAATAACGAACATTTAGAGTTTTGGTGGCTATTTTGTGTTGTTGATTTGTTTACCAATGTTTGGCCTTCAACTTCATTGGAGAGGGGGACAGACAACAAACTGGATTCACATCACTTTAATTATGGTTAACATGTGGTTTGCCAGTTATCAACAAAGTATCTAAGCTTTGGGCCATGTGATTTATTTTACAAGAATTTTTTTTTTTTAAAGATTTCTCTATTTTTTAATTTGGTTGCCATGGCAACCAGACATCTTCATGTTATTTTTTTTGGATGGAGAATCAACCCAGGAACATTCCTGTGAAGATTTGTTGTGATAAACCATATAGATTAGGAGAAGCAGATGTATTAGGTATATGAAATCCCGAAAATATTGAATTTAATAGAGAAAAATAGCGTTTTGGCGGCCATTTTGTTTTTTACCATTTTTGGGCTTTCAAGGCACCGGAGAGGGTGACAGGCACCCTAAATGGATTCAGCACACTTTAATTATGATAAAAAGGTGGCCTGTCAACTTTTCCCCAAAAATGCCTCCAGAAGTTTTATTTACCCAAAATCCGACTAGTCTATATACAGTGGAGAATCTGTTATTCTTTCCCGTTTAAACGCAAACGTACGCAAACGCAAAACACTAAAACGTAGAAAAGTACAACTTTTTGACAATTCTGATAATTCATGTTTATCTTGGGGCAAACAGTTTGGAGCCTGATCAGACGCCGGGTTACCCGGCGTCTGATCTGGCTCCAAACTTTTTGCACTGCAAATTATAGTTTTAGCGTAAACGCGTTTATTGGGAAAGAATAACGTTTTCTCCACTGTATCACTAGACAGTATATAGCAAAGGTAGACGTGAAAAGTTCAAAAATAGTAAAAACAATATTTTTGTGCATCAGTCATGATTTTTTAATTCGGATATATGATACAGTTTTTTTCGTGCCGGTAAATTATATTTGCAAGCAAAAACGTCATTCAAAGTATCAACTTTAATCATTCAAATAATGACAATCTGTAAACAGATTAATAATTAGTATGGAATTTAATATGGAGTCCATTCTCCACTCACTCATACCTCAAAGTTAACACGTCACTTAGTCACACATTAATTACCAGACTTAGTCACGTTTTAACTTGGAAATACGGGTAAGTTCGTTTTAACCCGTATCATTCTGAATTGTCGTCTGCTTCAACTATATCGCCTGCGAAAAAAATCAAAATAATTATTATTTTTATTATTATTTTACCTGATTAATATAGCGCTCTTTTCACACAGGAGTTATGCGTTCAAAATCGTTTTTTTTTTTTTTAAGCTGTAGAAATGTTAGATATGAATGCCAAACAGTTTGGATGTAGATCAGACGCCGCGTAACACGGCGTCTGATCTTGATCCAAACTGTTTGCAAGAGTTAGTCAAATTGCGCATGGTTCATGTATTATTTATCAAAATTTAATTCAGCCGAAGAAAAATGGGTCAATTCGAGTAATAAAGGCTCTTTACATTTGGTACACATAAGGCAGCTCCTTTTCTGTACTTAATGCAGAGCAAGTTGATAAGTATCTAATGAGGAATTAATGTAAAATATTACTTCAAGCGGAATTTAGATAGCAATTGATGAACAATGTAGTTATTTACGGCTCATCAGGTAGCATTACCTTGCAAAACATTGCAAAACGTTGTATGAACGTATTGACCATAAACCCATTACACTATAGCATGGTTCTAGAATACTTAAAACAGGTTGAATGTACAGCAGAATGTTCCTTAAAGCCAGAATACCGCCCAACTTTATGTTTAAAACGCGCAATTTCTTATGTGTTCCTTTTTTATATAGTGAAATCGAATGTTGTTTGCCTAACATATGCCTTCATTTCATCAAGAATCATACATAAATGTGTCGATTTCTTATAACGATGGCTAGCAAAATAAGATATTTGTTTACCTAACAATTTTTTCGGCCTGGTCCATAGATTTTTTACAAAAAGTCACGTGATCGATACGAGCGGTAATAATTCATACACATTCAGTTTGTATGATATTTAGCGGAGGGGTTGTTTCTCTTTGATAGAATGCGCAAATTGTTCCCACTAAAATAGCTATGACGTCATATTCGTTCTCCGTCGTTATTTGAAAATAAACAAAACTCGATTTAAAACTCGACTTGTTTCCACAAAATTCACGGGTTTTTAAGCAAGCTTTGTTGAGCCGAATTATTCACACTACGAATTCTTCACACCGTAATTAGAGGTGTGAAGAATTCGTCCGAAAGGGTACGAATTCTTCCACTCGTGTGACCTATGTGTGAAGATTTCGTACGAATATGTCACACAATGGCAGTGTGAGATTTTCGTACCCCCTTTTTGAACGACCTGTTGGTACCTACGGATTCTTCACACATCACCTTTCGTTTAACATTTCTTTATGAAACAAGTTCTAACAGCTTAGGCAAATCACTTTCCATAACGCAAAAGATGGTGTATTGCGTCGTTTTGTGGGATGACACTAGAGTACTAAGGAAAACAGGCGACCCTTTCACGTACTGTCATGACCCGGGATCGAACTCGGGATGCATTGTTAAGAAGCGGGTGCGCTAAAACTGTGTTATCCACTTTTACATGCAGTGTTTACGATTTTATCAATAATGCTCTTTAACAGCCGACCTAAACCCGAAGAATTATCTGTGGATAAGTACAGCCTTTTTTTATCCAATGATCAAACTTAAGTCCCGTTGAGTTTATGCTTAGTTCCCGGCTTCCTTTGAGGCATAATAGGCAGACAACCGACAGGTTGCTTGCCGAATGCTGGTAGATTGTTGGTATTCTTAACGGGATGGGGAGAGATGGGACCCTTGGCCGTGGTCCAGTGCTCATAGTGACTATAACTTACACTCAATTGGTTCCTTACTGCTGTTGATTCGAATCCCAATCTGAACATTTGGGCTTTTTCATTTGGAGGAGCCTTCAAGCTGGCTATCGGAAATTTGGTGCTTTTACCCAGATGCAATTTTTTACCTGATACAGTTTATGACGTGCATCCTGTTTCCTCTCCCATATGCAATTAGCTTTATGTCGAGATATGACTGAAATACTGTTAACATAGTATGAACACAGAATTCTGGGCCTCGGTTTGATTTTAAAGTGGAGTTAAAAGCTAGTTTCAACGACGGTCATAGAAACGACATCGCCTTAAAATCGGTCGATTCCGGGCACCTTACACGTCGATCGGACCCGAGAAAGCTTTTGACCAAATATACAAACGTATACAAGCGTGTCAGAAGTCGGACAAGGCCGTCTCCATCCGGCGTTTGTCTATCATATACCGGCCGTTGTAATGACGAAAAGTGACCCTACCACTCAGAAGTGTGACCCCGGGATATTTTTCGACTCAGAAAATTAACCTCCCGGGTCATTTTACTTTAGAATGGGGGGGGGGGGGCACATTTCGTCTTTACACCGGCACCCGACTGGCAACCGGATAACATCGGTTTCCTTTCGGTCTCCCACAGTATTGCACGTTTTTACTGAATGTCCATGATCTGGACTACACGATAAGGCAATCGGTAGTATGGTTCCATGTAAGAAAGTGAGCAACATAACAAAGAAGTGAAATCAGTGCGTCTTTGTAAACCTCATTCATATATTGAACCCACGATAACCAATATCGGGCGATGATGGTCGCCCGTCTTAAAACCGTTGCCCGTCCGGTATTTAAGGACTATCGCGGCAGTTTGTTCGAATTTTCAAAAATACTTAAATATTTCCTATACAACATCTGCAACAGATACCAAAGTTAGCGCTGTTGCTACTTATTGAATGACAGAGTATCGCGTAACACATTCATCTGTTGTGTATGGTGAACGCCAGTAAGTAAGTAAGTATCTGTTGTGTATACATGTGTAAATGTTCAGATCTGCAATCAGCCTCAAACAAGAGGGCAATGATGGTCGGAGTCGCTCTTCTTGCAGCCCATGGTTACTGTAATGGCGACATTAAAATTGGGCAAGTTTTCACTAAGCTCTCATATCTAAACTTATCCCACCTACTCATGGCCTTATTGTTCAAGCTAGAATACTAGAAACCAATCATGTACAAGTGCATGTAGATGGTCAAAACTGTATCATTTGTGTAACCCCAAAGATCTCCCTATGTTAACGCTATTTAAGGGCTTTAGTTTATTGGACAGAGATAATCACCTCTGTTATGAACTTAAAGACAAACATGTTGGTGGTTTTGATCTCATGCGCTGCTTGTAAGCAAATGAGCTTAGCCTAATTCATCTTCCTGAAAGAAGGAATTACTCTCACCGCACTGATGCAGGAGTTATAATCCTCATGCAAAACACTTTTATACACCAATCTCTTTCGATTAAGGAATATCGCGCCAGTTTCAATTTTTTTACAGTCAAAGGGAAGCAACTTTTGCAAAACTTCTGATGTGTTGTCTCCCTTTAACCAATTCAATATAGTTTATATTTGAAATTTGTATTTTTTCCTACCTCAAAAAGCTTAATGGTGTGGTCATATAATTTGGCGTCCACGATAAGTTATATATACTAATAATGCTTGTAAAGTGATATATTGCTGACGATTAAACAGTGGAGTTTGACACATTTTAGCATTTAAAAGTGGTTAACATATATCATTTATAGATAGCCCTATATGTAATTGGATAGACATGCGTTACTCTACATGCAGACTTTGTATTTTGTAGAAAAAATAGTTCGGGTAACCATAACTGTAATTAGTGATTTCAGTAAATTAATGCTTTATTAATATTTGTGAAACATATTGGCAAAATCTGAATGTAAGAACTGTAGGAGAAATTTTTTGAAAAATAACTATTTGATGTGTTCCCTTTATTGGCGAATAAAATGTTGTTTCCATGTTTTTATGCTACTTCCTCATATTCTTTTCTTTTTTATGAAAACATATAAATAACCCAATATCTAAGGAAAATTACAAAGCTGAAGAGGGGTGTTCTGAGATTTTATTATCAACAGCACGTGTCTCTGGATAATTAGGGGTATACCAAAAAACAAGCTATTAAGAAAAGAACCAGTTCGGGGACTCCCTATTTTATTTCATATTTCTGCACAACAGGGTATATACTAGCAACATGCAGAATTTGAAAACAAAATCTGAATGGTTTGAAAATTCGAACAAACTGCCGCGATAGTCGTTAATGAAATTTTAATTTCAAAAGCTTCGGAATGGCAGAATCTCTCGGAAAATAGTAGAAAGGGGAATACCTCTCACGGTGTTTATACAATAATTATGAACTGTGTTTGCAATACACGTCTACTCATTAAACTCTTTAAATGAAATTTCACCTTTAAAACTTCAGTAAAAAACAAAACCATGACAGTCGGACGATCGGACAGACAGTCTACGGTAAGTTGACCGACCCCGACGTGTCATCATTGCCTTCAGCTGGTGACACAGAAACCGGTCCATACATTTATAAAGTTCTTAGAATGCATCGTACAGACGGACCGAATAATATCCGATACGACGGAATCGAGTAAATTATATGGTCACCAAAGTGCTATTACTACCATGCTATTTTTCAGTTTTATGTGTCTATAATTAATTATATCGTGTGCCGAAAATGTGATATTTGTACCCCATGTGACCTTGACCTTTTACCTTATGACCCAATTTAAACAGGCAGTCTAGTACATATGTTTTGTCATTATGTGAAATATAAGACATCTATCAAGTAAAGCAAACCTAATATGTCCCCCTATCCATCTGGTGGCTAAAAGCTTTTTGGAAAGTGTGACGTTTTCGTATGCACAAATTTTTTACATTCGTTTTTTAAAAAAATCGACATGTGAAGAATTCGTATCTACTGTCAGGGGGGGGCTGAGAGTAAGTACGAATTATTCACAAATGTGTGACATATTCGTATGAAATTCCTACGAATTCCTCACAGGTGTGAAGAATTCGTAGTGTGAATAATTCGGCTCAACAAAGCTTGCCTCAAAACTCAACACGTATTACTTTTTTCAAATGTAACGATCACGACAAAGCCATACATTTATGATAATAAAATGCTCGATTTTGGTAATTTGATAGCAATATTCTGGCTTTAAGACGCATTCTGCTTTACTTTCAACCTGCTTTAAGCTACTATCTGCTAGGATATCGGAAATATTTCACGTGGTTCATGTTCATGACTGAAAAGGAGCTTCTACGAGTATAAGGGAAATGGTTTAAAACTTCATGTCGACACAATTTCAAATTCAGTCAAGTCCATTTCTGACTGTTTATGGATGTTTTGCAATAAATAGCAAAATAAAGAGTTTAGACCTTCTGCTACAGGGCTGTTCAACTCGTTACATACATGTACGAGGGTCCAATGGATAATAGCGTTGATTATAGGAATAAACAACATATTTTTGACGTTCATACCGTCATGAGCGGCAAAGAGATGTTGTTTATTCCTTATATTTATATTTATATTTTCTGTCTTGTCAATTTAATGTGTTTATTGGCCAGATTTGTTTTTCTGTATAAGAATTTATCATATACCGGTCAAAGAGGTTTGATAGATGTAATGTCGATGTAATAGCCATTCCAGTTTCTAAATATGGTGAGAAAGTAGTCCCAACTACATGTACTGTAACTGTATTAAAAATTCAGGATTTTTTCCAGTAAACTTTCTCTCTGTGAATGGAAATGACTTACAAGGCAAACAAATAACAGTGCAACTTGAATATCTATTGCCAAAGCACATTCTAAAATTACAGGTCGCGGTTGTTTTCTTAACCCATTTACACACATAGGAACGCGATGGCAACGACCTATGGGTCTTTATCACTCCGCTAGTGTCATATTACCGTCAACCAATGGGAGCTTAGTGTTAAGTGCCCGATGTAGTCTATTTGAAGAAGTCCACGGATAGCACGGGGGAAATCCGAACTGGTTAAATCCAGATTCGAAGTGTAGGTTCATCGGCAGATGACTGCATATTTTTTAATAGGATTACATAAGGTCTTTACAGGTTGAATGTAAATATACGTAGTTATACATTAATAGTTAGCGTTCCATGGTCAATATTTATTTCCAATTAAGTCTAGTTCATTATTTACCATTTATGGTCGTTTTAAGCTATAACGTTAATCTGTTCAGACTCGATCGGAAGTAAAAAATTGATATGAGACTTGTTAATCCTTTGAAAGCCAAATACACGTAGTACTCAAAAAGTCGTCAACTTCAGTTGTCTATAGTTTCAAAGGTACGATCTATGTTCGACTTAGATGCCTATTTTTTCGACCTCAGAAAAAAAAATCAAAATAATTTTAAAGGAAAGTTTCTTTCCCGAATTAACGTTCCTACCGAATGCATGCACATAAATATGTATCACGTTCTACCAAAGCTCAGTATACCATCAGTACAAAATGTATAATGTATAATATCCGTGTGATATTGCCAGACGTATATGGGTTTGGCAAACATTTTATTTTTCCTAATTTCCCGTGTAACACGAACGATTATCCCTGGCATGATTTACTCTGCTACTGGCATATTATTGTCTGCTACAGTGGAGAAAGCGTTATTCTTTCCCGTTTAAACGAAATGAAACGCAAACGCAAAACACTAGAACGTAGAAAAGTGCAACTTTTGGACAATTCTGATAATTCATGTTTATCTTGGTGACAAACAGTTTGGAGCCTGATCAGACGCCGGGTAACCCGGCGTCTGATCTGGCTCCAAACTGTTTGCAATGGAAATAAACGTTTTAGCGTAAACGCGTTTATTGGGAAAGAATAACGTTTTCTCCACTGTATAACTCAGCATTCAGTACACATAAGGCAGTTCCTATGAATCACTCTTCTAACTAATGAGGATCTGATGTAAAATATAACGTCAGGCGGAATGCAGATACATGTACAGTGGAGAAAACGTTATTCTTTCCCAATAAACGCGTTAACGCTAAAACTATAATTTGCAGTGCAAACAGTTTGGAGCCAGATCAGACGCCGGGTAACCCGGCGTCTGATTAGGCTCCAAACTGTTTGCCACCAAGATAAACATGAAATATCAGAATTGTCCAAAAGTTGTTCTTTTCTACGTTTTAGTGCTTTGCGTTTGCGTACGTTTGCGTTTAAACGGGAAAGAATAACAGATTCTCCACTGTACATGTACCAATTGTTATATAATGTAGTGATTTACGGCTCATCAGGTTACATTACGTTGCCAAATCATTGTGTAACGTAAACTCATTGACCATTAAAACTTGTTATAATAACAATAATTATTAATTATTATTATAATAATAAAGAAGACTTATTTTAACGAGAGAAATCATTTGGCAAAGTAAATCTACCATGAGGACCTCGACATAACTTAAACATACATTCAACGTTTACAAGGTTACAGAATACAACACTCAGAATAATAAACGATTGATGGTCCAATGCAAAATGCGTTCTCAAGCATTTGATTGGTCAGATTTGAGCCTAGCTCAAATGCTTGAGAACGATTTCAGACTCACTTCAAACGCTTTTACAGTGGAGAAAACGTTATTCTTTCCCAATAAACGCGTTTACGCTAAAACTATTATTTCCATTGCAAACAGTTTGGAGCCAGATCAGACGCCGGGTAACCCGGCGTTTGATCAGGCTCCAAACTGTTTGCCACCAAGATAAACAAGAATTATCAGAATTGTCCAAAAGTTGTTCTTTTCTACGTTTTAGTGCTTTGCGTTTGCGTACGTTTGCGTTTAAACGGGAAAGAATAACAGATTCTCCACTGTAAGCATGTGTCCTGGCTTTAAACTGTTTACCAACCAGATTAAAACAAGTGTCGTTTAACTTTAAAAGGTGCCTCATTTTCTACATTTAATTGAATTGCGTTGGCTTTGAATTTTGCTTAAACAGAAATTCTCTACTGTATTTCCACAGTTTCCAGGACATGAATGTAAAAATAAAATCTGTGAAACAGCAGTATTATTGCAGAAAAATTGCATAATTCGAAGAAATGATGATAGCGGGGTTTTCTTTTCAATGAAATACAAGTTAAAGAACTTGCAAGTAGATCGAGATGAAGAAATCTTCTACAGGAAATTTCTAGCTTATTTTGAACCTTTTCTACGCAATCACCTGTCTTAAAAGCTATGAATGAATAAGTTAAGCAATGGCATATTTATAATGATATTCATTTAATTTTTTCTGGAAGGCCATTCAACACGTGATTACATGTAGCATATATCTGCCTAGATATATTGTACGGAGATTTAGTAGACATTCCTCTTGTCATATTTCCTGAAACTTGTCAATTCCCAACCTGGGTGACAAATCTAATTATTACCCCGGTGTTTTTCTTCCGTTCTGTAATTGTAAGTGGTTTTAGGTTGTGCACTTGATACTTACAGTGGATATGACGGTATTCTTTTCCAATATCCCTTTCCCCCATAGAAGCGTTTTTTATCACAGTCAATGTATTCCCCCTACTGAAGAAAATAGTTCCAATACATTCATGAATATGTTTCATGATATTTTTTTCTATTTTCTAAAATATTGTAGCTTAAAGCAGGCTATAAGTAAAGCAGAATGCGCATTAAGGCGCATTCTGCTTTACTTTCAACATGTTTTAAGTAACAACCTGTTTTCAAATCTAGAAACAAGCTATGGTATAAAAAAACTCGTTTCAGCTGAAACTATTGCATCCATTGCAAACAGTTTTGAGCCGCTGGGTACAGTGGAGAATCTGTTATTCTTTCCCGTTTAAACGCAAACGCAAAGCACTTAAATGTAGAAAAGAACAAGTTTTGGACAATTCTGATAATTCATGTTTATCTTGGTGGCAAACAGTTTGGAGCCTGATCAGACGCCGGGTTACCCGGCGTCTGATCTGGCGCCAAACTGTTTGTAATGGAAAAAATAGTTTTAGCGTAAACGCGTTTATTGGGAAAGAATAACGTTTTCTCCACTGTACCCGGTGTTTGATGAGGCTCAAATTGTTTTCCACAAAAATGAATCATAAGAAGTATTAAATAATAGATTTGTACGTTTTATAACATGGCATGTTCGTTTTGCTTACGTTAAAAGGATAAGTTTGCGTACGTTTGCGTTTAAACGGGAAAGAATAACAGATTCTCCACTGTATAACAACGAACGGGTCAGCGACAGGAAATCAGTTGGCACCTTCACAGTCTAAGCTCTTTGCAAATGTCAACATATTTCAGAAACAATATTATGATATATTGCGATATTATACTTGCTTATTGACGACCAAAACAAAAGACAATTCATTCAACCACAATAAACTGCACTAAAAGTGGGGAAGACGTTTATCTTTCAAGTTTAAACGAAACTAAACGAAATCGCAATGCATTATAGCGTAGTTTGGCAAATGCGGCCCATTTTTAACCATGTCACTGTCATTACATCATCAGTTTTAAACAACGTACAATGTACATGTAACACTGCGTCTGATCAGGATCCAAACTGTTTGACACTCATTTTAAAATTTCTCAAATCAAAATAGCTAAAACATAAATTTGAGATATAAAAGTGTTTAAAATTGATGACGTCATGCAGCGAAAGGTTTAGTCTAAGTGCTAACAACTTGGTACCTGATCTGGTATCGAGCTGCTCGGCGTCAAACCTAGTTTGAAATGGATACCAGTCATGATACATTTTTGTACGAATGTGTTTGTAAGGAGAGACAGGAATATATATGCATTTACAGAATAGAAAGAGTCACATGGCAACATTGCCATGTGACTATGCACTATGATAGTTATCCTATTCCCCCTGCAAATCACAACATGACTGATATTTGAGTGTGGGTTTAGAGCTAGATATTATTTCTATTTATTATTTAGATATTAAGCCGATAACCTTTGACTTTTTATCAGAATTCAATCTGCTTGTTACTTTTTTTAATTTCTTAAACAAAACAATGCTTCAAATGTATTTGACAAAATGAGCTTATGTTAATTTGAAATGCCGATAAAGTCCTCTCGGTATAAGGATTAACCCTTTCACTGCCATGCCGTCATCTGCTTAAAACAATGGTTGCTTGATCTTTTATTTTTTCAAACTTGAATTGTTTGGTAAATTGGCTTATATGTGAAAACGTTTTACACATTTGATTATGAGTAGAGTACAGACTGTTTAAAAATAACAAAGGTAGTGAAGAGTTCAAATATTATTTGCACAAATATACTGATATTACTCTTTCTGACAAGTAATACATATGTAACCTTTCATTGCTAGCCTTATTAACGAGTAGGTGCAGTTGTTTTATTATGTATGTATATATAGATTTTGTGTTGATAAATTTACCGCAATGTCTTATCAAACGTCATTAATTGGCCTTTTAACTGTAGTGGTCAAATATAAAGGGAAGTAATTAATTTAGAAGTTCATTATATAAAGGGAGGTAATTTTAGGGAATTGATAAACTTAATATATTTATGCGTTATATTTCATTGATATAGTTTTCAACTAATGTAATATTGGTTTTATTATAAATTAATATGCATTAGTTGTCTATTTCAATGGTATTTTTACACTTTAACAAATGTGATAAACCTCTTAACCTAAACGATGTTATACTTATTTTATACTTAATGTACATATTTACTATGTCAAATTGGTCAGCGTTTGAATTACAAAACAATGTAAGAAATAGCACCATGTTTGCTTCACTAACTCTGATCCACACTATTTTAGGACAAAGACACTATGTTGTCTGATCCTAATGCTTCACCTTAGGGATTAATTATAGTACTTACTTCTAAACTTATGGCATAATTAATAAACATTCAAACTAGTTAATTTCTTATTGTCTTTATTCAACTTCCTTACTGAAACTCACCCATAGAGAGAATCTGGTATTTTCGGGCACACTTTAAGTGCTGACCCGTTACAAATTTGGGGGCTCGTCCGACTCTTTGGGCAGAAGTTTGTTTCAGTTTAGGATTTTGAATTTCTTTTTCTACACTAATCAAATAGATCTCATTTGTTTCAAAAATGGCAACTGGTGGAAAACTCAATTCGTCTTTTGATGATTTAAATGTCACAAGTAGGCGTAAGGATAAACCTAAAATGCCTGAACAACAGACATTACTTTCTTCTTCTGTACAATCGCCACTTTTAAAAGCAAACGAAGATATGCAGAAATTTATCAGGAAAGAACTTAATACACCAGTTAAAGAAAAAAGCAGAAAAAGCTCAGATGCTCTAGACAAAAGCTCACATCTAAGCAACCCTGAAGATGAAACAATGGCGGCTTTACATTCTTTGCAAAAACAAGTTGAAAGTTTAATGCGGTCTAAAGAATTAGATGAAAAGTACAGATATCACACACCCTCTGCATATCATGATACCAAATCATTTTTGCCAAAGCTAGATATGACACAAGAATATGATCGCACACCGGTACAACAGAGTACGTACCCATCAGAATTTAGCAAAACCCACACAAGGTCACAAAGTGCTCATAAAATAGATAGGAAAGAGAAAGAGCCAGACAAGTTTGACGGGAAGTCTGTAGAGTTAAAAGATTACTTAATGCATTTTGAACAAGTTGCATTGTGGAATAGGTGGTCAGAAAAGGAAAAGGCTCAACAGTTAGCAATTTCACTAAGAGGTCAAGCACAAAAACTTTTAGGAGATTTGACACAAACTCAGTTGTCAGATTATCAAGCACTTAAAGAAATTTTGACAAAACGTTATGACCCACAAGAAAGGGGCGTAGCCTATAAGTGCGAATTCAGATCAAGGAAAAGAAATGCAAAAGAAAGTCCAGCTGATTACGCATATACACTTAGGCGCATTGCTTGCTTAGCTTTTACAGACGTACCATACGAGTACAGAGAAATGACTGTTTTAGAACAGTATCTTTTGGGTGTAGGAAACAATGACTTAAGAGAACATATAATTTTCAGACATCCAAAAACTGTTGACGAAGCAATTTCTTTCACGGTTGAGTATGAGGCAGTGAAAGGCACTCATAGCAGTCCATCAAAGCCTTCTGCTTCAGAGGACAAAGGTCATAGTAATGCTGTCAAGGTTAAACAAGCAAAGACTAATGAGCAGGACAACACAAACATGCAAACAAACACAGACATTCAAAGTATGTTAGATAAATTACTTAAATGCATGGAACAATTGACTTCAAGCAACACTAGTCAGCAAAGACGTAGATCTAGAAGAAACATTGAAGACGTAGAATGCTTTAGGTGTCATCTTAAAGGTCATTACGCGAACACGTGTATAAACAAGAGAAATCCAAATCAGTCTTCGTCGCAGGAAAACTAGATTCGGTTGAATTTTCGGCCGAAAGTTCAGCCAATGCTACTCAAGATTTAAGGCCAACTGAAAAATCTTATGCTGTAAGAGCCACACCATTTGCAAATGTAAATATTCAGGGCAAGTCCTTTGGAATGTTAATAGATTCTGGATCTGTTTCTAGTTTGATATCAGAAGGATGTTACAAGTATTTGTTAACACAAATTCCAGATCTAACTTTGAAAACATTACACTTGAAACTTACTGCAGCAAATGGCACTGCTCTTGATGTTAAGGGATCTGTAACATTGACATTTAGTTTAGATGGTCTACTTTTTGAACATGAGTTCTATGTGGCAAATCTTGACTTAGATGGAATACTAGGTAGCGACTTCATTACACAGTACGATATTGGACTTTTTATTGGTTCAGGATACATGACTATAGGCAACAAAAAGATTAACCTCGTAAATCAGAAGAGCTCAAGTTGCAATAGGGTCAAACTTGCTGACAAAGTTAAAATTCCACCTGCATGTGAAACTTTAGTTAAATGCTACACACCAGATAAACAAAATTTAGAGGGTACAGGCATTATTGAACCTTGCAAACATATATGGAAAACAGGAATAGCAATTGCGCACTCAATAGTTGATACTTCAAGTTTAGTCATTTCTTTAGTTAATTTGACAAGCAAACCTGTAGAGTTGAAAAAGAATACACTTGTTGCAACAATCCAGGAAGGCACTGTAGTTGAAACGGATGAATGCAATGAAAAACTTTCAACAAGGTTTGATAGCAATTCAGAATTTCCAACTCATTTACAGTCTTTGCTTGATAAAGGTTCAGAAAGTTTGGAACCAGAACAAATAGAAAAACTTAGGAACTTATTGGTGAAAAACGCGGACAGTTTTGTTGGTCCTGATAACAAATTAGGTAGAAATGATTGGGTTAAACATAAAATTGACACTGGCACTGCAAAACCCATTAAGCTTCCAGCTAGAAGAGTACCATTAGGACAAAAACATGTAATTGAGACAGAAGTGTCTAAAATGTTAGAAAATGATGTCATTGAGCCTAGCAATAGCCCTTGGTCTTCTCCAGTTTTGCTATGTACTAAAAAGGATGGATCAATTCGTTTTTGCATTGATTTTCGCAAAGTGAATCATGTCACAATAAAAGATGCATATCCTTTACCAAGAATTGACGATTCCCTTGAAGCTTTATCTGGAAATCATTGGTTTCATTCTCTTGACTTGGCTTCGGGTTACTGGCAATGTGAAATGGAAGACACAGACAAATCTAAAACAGCATTTTCAACACACATGGGTCTATTTCAATTTAAAGTACTCCCATTTGGTCTTTGCAATGCCCCAGGAACATTTGAAAGACTTATGGAACTCGTTTTGAAAGGTCTTTGTTTTGAACGTTGTCTTTGTTACCTTGACGACGTAATAATCTTTGGAAAAACCTTTGATGAAGCTTTGGAAAGTTTAGAGCTTGTGCTTAAACGTTTCAAGTCAGCCAATCTGAAACTAAAACCTTCAAAATGTTTTCTTTTCAAGACTCAGTGTCATTTTTTGGGTCATGTAGTTCAAAAGGAGGGCATATCCTGTGATCCTGAAAAAATTATTTCTGTTCAGAATTGGCCTGTTCCTATGAATGTTTCGGAGGTCAAATCCTTTTTGGGTCTTAGTGGCTACTACAGGAAATTCATCAAGGATTTTTCTTCCAAAGCATATCCTCTTACCCGCTTGACACAAAAGGATATTAAATTCTCCTGGTCTAGTGAATGTCAAAAAGCATTTGAAACTATGAAAGAAAGTCTAGTATCAGCTCCAATTCTTGCTTATCCAGAACAGAATGGATTATTCATTCTTGATACAGATGCAAGTTTATTTGGGTTAGGTGCTGTACTAAGCCAAATTCAGGATGGTGAAGAAAAGGTTATCTGCTATGCAAGTAAAACAATGAGCAAATCTCAGCAAAATTATTGTTCAACACATAGAGAACTTTTGGCTGTTGTTACATTTGTTAAACAGTTCAGACATTACCTGATAGGAAGAAACTTTTTGGTAAGAACAGACAATTCAGCATTAAAATGGCTCAGAAACTTCAAAGATCCTGAGGGTATGATAGCCCGCTGGCTGTCGGTGTTAGGACAATATGACTTTAACGTTGAGCATAGGAAAGGCATTCTTCACACTAATGCTGATTCGCTTAGCAGAAAACCTCGTCGGAAATGCAAAAATCCTGAGTGTGGTGACTGTACAGAATTCCATTCCTCAGATTCTAGTAAGAAATGTATCACAGCATCTGAAACACTTAATGTAGAGTCGGGAACCTTAAAAGCAAATCTCGACACAAAAGATGTTAAAACATCTGGTGTAAATTTGCACGGGTGTGTTTCTGCAGTGTCTGAATCTGATATGGAATGTCCAGAAAACCATACAATAGAAGATTTTAGCTGGTTAAGCTCTTGGAGTTATGAAGATATCAAAACGTTTCAACATAAGGACAAAGCAATTAGTAGGATTTTAGAGTTGAAACAGAACTTCTCATTTAAACCAAGTAGACAAGAAATAAATTCAGATACACAAGAGGTTAAAACACTTTGGGGACTTTGGGAAGCTCTAATTGTCACTGACAACACTCTTTTCTACAATTGGTTTGATGAAATTGAGCAAATTTCAAAACCTATTTTGGTGGCACCATCTCAAATTAGGACCCAAATATTTAAAGAATTGCACTCAAACAAAATAGCAGGTCATTTTGGAAGAACTAGGACAATTAAAGCTATTCGTAGACGGTTTTACTGGCCAGGTATGACATCACAAATTCGCCTTTGGGTCAAACAGTGTGATAAATGTGCACAACGTAAACCAGGTCCAGGGTTTGCTCGTTCGCCATTACAGGAGTATCAATCTTTCGCTCCATTAGATAGAATAGCTATAGATATACTTGAATGTCCAATCTCCAAGAACGGCAATCAGTATATGATAGTTCTTTGTGATTACTTCACTAAATGGTCCGAGGCATACCCAGTTCCTAATCATACAGCAATAACTGTTGCAGACAAGTTAGTCTCTGAATTTATATCAAAATTTGGTATTCCTAAACAAATCCACACGGATCAGGGGAGAGAATTCGAATCAAATTTGTTCAAATCACTTTGTGAAAAATTAGAAATTGAAAAGACTAGAACTTGTCCCTACCGTCCTCAGTCAGATGGTTTAGTAGAAAGATTTAATAGGACCTTGTTACAAATGTTGTCAGTATATGTCAATGAAAATCAGTCAAACTGGGATGAACAGGTTCCGTTTGTACTTATGGCATATAGGTCTACTGTACATGAAAGCACTGGTTGTAGTCCAAACAGGTTAATGCTTGGTCGAGATGTCACTTTCCCTGTAGATGTAATAGCTGGTACCCCATCAGGCGAAAATAAGGTCAATTGTACAGCACAATACATTCAGTGGTTCGACCATGTTCTGCTTAAATCATTTAATTTTGCAAGTTCAAATATTGGGTTAGCTGCTACAAGACAGAAAAAGCAGTATGACAGAGGGCTTAAACCAAGAAAGTTTCAAACTTCAGACTTTGTTTGGAGATGGTATCCTCCAGCGTCCAAACGCAAACTTGGTTTAGGATGGACAGGTCCATACAAAGTATTACAGAAATTGACAGACGTCACTTATAAGATACAAAAAACACCTGTCACCTCGCCCATTGTAGTTCATGTTGACCATTTGAAAATGTACGAAGGGATCAGTACCCCTTTACATTGGCAAGAAGCAAATGGAAACGGATCAGAGGACAATCAGTCTGGTGATTGTTCCAGTAGTGATACTGTAAAAACAAAATATGGCAGAGAAATCAGAAAGCCTGATAGATTTGCTCCATAAATTTGTTTTTGGTGTCAAAATTTTCAGTAATATTTGTATATATGTAAATACTTTTCAATTGTCTGTTTATACGGTATAAACTGATATACGAAATTTCATTTGGTTAAATGAAGTCTTTGTTCGTCAATTTTGCGAACTTTATCGTATCCATTTACTACTGTAGCTAGTGTAACATGATAAATAACACTACATAACTGTATTTGTATATATTTATATATATATGATGACATTTTGAAGCATGTGATTTTGCTGTAATGTGTATCATAAATATATTGATAATTTGACATGCTGTTATGGTACTTTGAGTCACTTTTGTATTGAAAAGTGTAAACAGCATATATTGTGCTATTTTGAAACATTTCAGTTTTGCTGTGTGGCACACTATATACATTTGTAAAATTTATTTAATCAATCTAATTATTGATTCAACTTGATCTGGTACAGGACTTTTGAAAATTAAGTACATGTTTGTTTTTGTACCCACGGTTACATGCTGTTTGTTTCGTCTGTTTTCGGCAATTTGTCATCATAATATTATCAATTTTTGAATGCTTTACCTTCGATGGGTGATGAGAGTAATCGTATTACATGAATATATGATTCCGTAGTTATCCTAGGTATTGTAGAATAATATTGGTGGCAAAGTATTGTATGGTTATGGGATGAATTGCAGTCATTGAGAGATACTTTCAATATTACGGAAAGTGCCGTAGGTGACTTGTGTTTAAAATCCCAAATTCATCATACAATACGGAGCCTTTGACGTTATCTTGTTTTGCGTACTGCAGCGCTGTTTATATAGTTTTTGCATGTAGTGGTGTATAAAAATATGCGAGTTTGATTACTTTTGTAATGCAAGTCGTCCTGTCATCATATTCATGTTGTTTCAATGATTTTGTTGATCATTATTTTTGACACATTGACTATTTCCCGTTTTACAACTTCAGATGTCTGACTGTATACAACTGGACGTTACACAGCGTGAGCTGCGATCGTTAGACGAAGACCTACGTCCTATTTTCACCCGAGGGTCACGCTGCACAGTTGTAGAGTGTGGAGATAAGACATACAGCTCTATCAATACATTTATGGATCACTGGAAGAGTGTACACAAAGCAACGGTTCCAGTGTTTAAATGTGATTTATGTTTGTTTAAAAACACCAGGAAGAACCAGATAATGAGACATTACAAATCCCAACATGCTATGGAAGGAAACATTGACTTTAAGATTACAGAGGAAGCAAATAAGAATTACAAAAACCCTGGAAGCGCCCATCCTTATAGATTTGTAGCAACAAAGGACAAACAAAAGACACAAGCGGCGAGTAAACGCATACGTGATGCCCATATCACCAACGGCGACACAGAGAATTTAGTGACACAGGATTGTGATTGCCGTGATGAAATAGTAGTTGTTAGGGGAGGAGTGAAGTCAAAAAGTGTAGACAGACGGTGGCTTTCACCATATTAAATGTTTTGTTTATGTCTCTGTATTTTAATATTTGAATGTTTTCTTTTGGCTTAACTTTTTAATTTGTTAAACAAATTACATTTGTTTAGGTGGGGGGAATGTAGTGGTCAAATATAAAGGGAAGTAATTAATTTAGAAGTTCATTATATAAAGGGAGGTAATTTTAGGGAATTGATAAACTTAATATATTTATGCGTTATATTTCATTGATATAGTTTTCAACTAATGTAATATTGGTTTTATTATAAATTAATATGCATTAGTTGTCTATTTCAATGGTATTTTTACACTTTAACAAATGTGATAAACCTCTTAACCTAAACGATGTTATACTTATTTTATACTTAATGTACATATTTACTATGTCAAATTGGTCAGCGTTTGAATTACAAAACAATGTAAGAAATAGCACCATGTTTGCTTCACTAACTCTGATCCACACTATTTTAGGACAAAGACACTATGTTGTCTGATCCTAATGCTTCACCTTAGGGATTAATTATAGTACTTACTTCTAAACTTATGGCATAATTAATAAACATTCAAACTAGTTAATTTCTTATTGTCTTTATTCAACTTCCTTACTGAAACTCACCCATAGAGAGAATCTGGTATTTTCGGGCACACTTTAAGTGCTGACCCGTTACATAACAAACATCATGTTAAAATATATCTTAATTAATTTGCCGTTTGTTCATAACGTACACTTTAAGCCGGCTGCCTTAATGACCATTAAGAAATGAATTGATTTGTTTCGGTGTTCAAGCGAAATGAACGACAGAAAATTGTCGGCAAATAAATTTGCCGATAATTTTCTAATATTTTTTTCAATATTCCAGATAGGGAATTAAATTAATATTGATATATATACTGCTCTTTTCTAATATTTCGACCACTAAGGGCCTTTTTCAAAGAAAATCACGTCAAAACACACGTCGCATTTTTGTTACATGCATTCAGCCATAAAATCAAAGAGAATAATGTTTACAACTTTGTTTGTTATTGCCGTTGTCATGACGTCATCATGACATCATCATGACGTCATGATGATGACGTCATGTGTGCAATGGCGTCATGCATGCATTAGCGCATTATCCTCCTTGACATTACAGCCAAATGGTATGTACGTTCTCAGCTTCCAAATCCAATCGGTTTCATAGATCTGTCTTTCAAATCTGCTTCCATTAAACATCCTCTTCAAAATGACAAATCTAACATCATCACTACTATGTCCTCCGACTCCAAAATGCCTATTAATTGGCTTCTCTCTCTCATGCCTTATATCACTCAAATGCTCTTTCATTCTCTCTCTGATTTCTCTCTCAGTCTCGCCTACATACACCATCCTATCACATTTATTGCATCTTATTGCATACACGACATTTCTCTCCCTACAGTTAATATTAGTACACACCTTGAAAATTTATTGTTCATATGTGTCTTTAACACTTAACATTTCAAGAATACTACAAGTAGTACATTCTTGTGAACAAACCACAGTGCTAGGTTTAACAATTGTGTAGCACTGTGGTTTGTTCACAAGAATGTACTACTTGTAGTATTCTTGAAATGTCAAGTGTTAAAGACACATATGAACAATAAATGTTCAAGGTGTGTACTAATATTAACTGTAGGGAGAGAAATGTCGTGTATGCAATAAGATGCAATAAATGTGATAGGATGGTGTATGTAGGCCAGACTGAGAGAGAAATCAGAGAGAGAATGAAAGAGCATTTGAGTGATATAAGGCATGAGAGAGAGAAGCCAATTAATAGGCATTTTGGAGTCGGAGGACATAGTAGTGATGATGTTAGATTTGTCATTTTGAAGAGGATGTTTAATGGAAGCAGAATTGAAAGACAGATCTATGAAACCGATTGGATTTGGAAGCTGAGAACGTACAGACCATTTGGCTGTAATGTCAAGGAGGATAATGCGCTAATGCATGCATGACGCCATTGCACACATGACGTCATCATCATGACGTCATGGTGATGTCATGATGACGTCATGACAACGGCAATAACAAACAAAGTTGTAAACATTATTCTCTTTGATTTTATGGCTGAATGCATGTAACAAAAATGTGACGTGTGTTTTGACGTGATTTTCTTTGAAAAAGGCCCTTAGTGGTCGAAATATTAGAAAAGAGCAGTATATATATTAATGATAATTTTCTGTTGTTCATTTCGCTTGAACACCGAACAAAATCTGTTCATTTCTTATATTTACATTATTTTATCTTTATATTTGTTATGAAAAAAATTCAGACTTTCAGTTTTTAAAGGAGAAATGGTGTTGAAAAGGGGAAAAGTACGTCGAAGAAATAAACTTGAAAGAACAGCTTTAAGGAAGTTAACTCCGCCCCCTGTAACCAAATAAAATAGCTAGATCTATACTGCGCGGATAATATAGTTCTCAAATTCACTTCAGGTTTTTACTAGGGAAAAATACTTTTAAGTACATCCAAGTACGATTTCTTATCCTCATCGGGTTTTTAATTCATGCAACGGTGCAAGCAATCGTCAAGTATGAACGCTAATACCGTATTCTTAACGGGCACGGACCATATAGAAATCCGAAGCTGAGAGGCACCATATGGGGTATTTATGGTTTTGGAGCCAATACTCGGAGCCTAAGTTGGAACCGGACAGCAGCTGAGGATTACTAGTGTTTTGTGATTTTTTTTCTAGCATTAGAGCTATTTACCAGTAATTTCAGTGATTATTCTGTAAAGTTTCTCTTCTTCTTCTTCCCATTCAGTGCAGGGCCCCTCTGGAGCATCGACGCACTGTGCACAAGTTTCAAGTTGTCGGGGGAGTATGTCACAGTGTGTAGGTTTATCATGACTTGAACGGCCTTACTGTACAAGTGCGCTTTTATGGCGACGTGGTAGAGTGCATGACTGCGACCCTGGCGACCCGGGTCCAAACCCGGGTCGGTGCGGGTGTTTCTTTATAATGAACACCCGGTTACATTGGGCGCCAAAAAATTGATTGCGGGGGATATAAAATTCGTATAAGACGGACAAAGTTTCGGAGCGCTTCCTACTGCATTTTTTTTTCACAATGAGTGTAAATAATTTATATTAATATGAATATAAAATCTATATATATATTGGTATTTAGTGTTTAAAAAAAGATTGGGAAATAAACTAGATTCAATCTAGGTCAAATACAACGTAGATTTCTAATTTTAGAGTAGTGAAGATTAATGCGCAGCGACTTAACTCAAGCTCCGCCTCCTAAGGTTTGAGTGTCTATAAGAAATGAACACCGATTTTTACAATGGAAAGAGATAGGGCGAATGTAAATATTGCTTATTGAACGTGTTCATTATACGTCATTCCGAAACAATAGGCACCCATTGTTGAAATAGCAAATCATTGACGAAACATTAATATCCCTAAATACAAATGATTGATTAATATAATGACAATGATAATAATTATTTCTGTCTAAGCATTGTTGTTATATGTATGATGGGTATCTATGTTTGTGTATGTATATGTATATATATATGTAGAGAGAGATAGATAATCAGTGAACAGACTACACAGTCAGACATACACATACTCGGTCAGATACGACAGCGCGCCTAGCTGTAACAATGAAATGTACCAACAAGAATGAACCATCCACATCCCCAAAAAAGAATGCTTCAAGTTCATCTTATAAAGTACACCATTCATCACAACACTCTGAACCGGTACAGTATATTAGCATACATACAATTATAGCTTATATGCATGGTGCCCTTTTAGGGTTTCAACCATAGCACATGCTACGAACATTCATTTGGATGAAAGCCGCTGGATCCATAGGATACAGAGGTACACGATATAATTTGTGATAAAGGGGGGTAATTAACTAACTCAAACAGCATGCTTTCCATTCTGTAGGATCTTTGCATATATATATGTATATACATAGGTATACATATTGTATACACATTCAGTGTCATTTGGCGTAGTTGTTCATAAGTTCTACTGTATGTATACATAAACATAAATGAGGTTATAGATATAAGTAACTTTAAAAAAATTACAAAACCATTTTCACGCTATCGCGTCTTGTATAAATGTGTAATTGTCAATACATTGTACTGTAGGCTGGAGGGCTGATCGTATCATATTATTATTATCAATAGAATATTGTCATTTATGGCATTACTTAATGCAAAACAGTCATTTAAAAATTCTTAAAAGTACATTTTAGGCATTTGAATTAAAGAAATACCGATATAAGCACTAATCAGCTATTTTTTTGATCGGTCGCCGAGTTACTCGCCATCTCATATTAATCAAACGTTTTCGAAACTAGTTGCACCAGTTACCAAAGTAAATATATCACAATATAACATATGCATAATATGTTACGAATACCAATACAACATTTGTCACCGTTACACATGTACTGGTATAGTAGTCATCATTAATTATACAAAATTGGTATAATTGCCAAAAACAGTGTTGGTTCCACGAATAGACAAAAGATTACGGGTCAATAACCTTTATATCACACGATGATAGTATGATTACATACTAGCTGCTTTATAAAACTAACTATTTGCATATCAACATATTTGATGTACTATCAAGAACTTAGAGTAGTAAAGACAATTTGGAATTTGGCGTAATCATGATTACAGTGGAGAATCTGTTATTCTTTCCCGTTTAAACGCAAACGTACGCAAACGCAAAGCACTAAAACGTAGAAAAGAGCAACTTTTGGACAATTCTGATGATTCTTGTTTATCTTGGTGGCAAACAGTTTGGAGCCTGATCAGACACCGGGTTACCCGGCGTCTGATCTGGCTCCAAACTGTTTGCACTGCAAATAATAGTTTTAGCGTAAACGCATTTATTGGGAAAGAATAACAGATTCTCCAAACTGTTTGCCACCAAGATAAAGATGAATTATCAGAATTGTAAAAAAGTTGTACTTTTCCAAGTTTTAATGTTTTGCGTTTGCGTACGTTTGCGTTTAAACGGGAAAGAATAACAGATTCTCCACTGTAGTAGTCCCAAGCTACTCAACTGCAATATAGATCTATAATATAGTGGAGTGTAAACGCTATTTGTTTTCAGTAAACGTGTTTGTGCCACTCCAACTTATGTTCCTTGCAACGGTTTGAAGTACGATCAGACGCCGAGTAATACAACTTTTGATTCGGCTTCAAATTGGAACTCGGATTAACATAAGGCATTGTGTATGATCTACTCTACGTATTGTTGATCGATTTCGTTGAGTTACATTTAAATAGGAAGGAATAGATCTAGCATTTTCTATACAGTAAAAGCATTGTACAGTGTTTCCTCCCTGCAATGGCCCTCTGAACAACGATTCCCTCCTTACAACAACGCTTGCCGTTGTTCCCAGAAAAAGACAATTAGTTCACCCTTTTAGTGCCGCTATATCATCTGCTTAAAATTGACGTCTGCTGTTTTTTCTCGAGGTAAAACATTGGTCATTTGACAAGAAAACATAATCATAAGTGGCAAATGGCTTGAATCCAGATCAGACGCGGCGCCAGGTCTGAATTCAAGCTGTTTGCATTTACGTAAGCCAATTTCCATACCTCTAACAGCTCCCTGCTAACAACATAGACATACTACTGTGTGTCTCCCGTTGGGTGCAGTTGTAGAGAGGGAACACTGTGCTTGTTTTCAAATAATGATCTAAATGACAAGTTGTACGTACGTATAGATGAAGTGGTGAAATTGTAGAAGATTTGGAACCCGGCCCCCTGTGTGTCGTCATCTGTAATGAACTTCATGGTCATGTAGCGACCAGTAGAGGTGATAGGGTTGAATCTGGAGCCACAGAACTTCCCGAGGCTGGAGGCGCTAGTGCTCATACCGTCATACAGTTTGACATAATCATAGTCACATCTGAATAAACAGACATTTAGCCATTAACTATTTCACTCTTAATGACATAATAAAGCGCATTAGCAAACAGCTTTGATCCTCATATACTACCTTAAATTCAACTTTAAAACGATATGGCAGAAAGCAATATTGAAGCAGACAACAATATGGCGGTGAAGGGGTGAAAACCTCACGTTAAATTGATCATGAGACTAAATATTCGCAATATATAGGTGCCAATAGGCGACTTTGTTAAACGGGTGCCGTCTCAATGAGTACATTGACTGAAATAACTTATACAATGTTCAGCCTTACGGAAATCCGAAGTAACATTATGGTATAATAGCCTAATACAAGAAACGTTTTCGGCTAAATTACAGGCACTGTTTGTAAGACGTTATTCTTTTCCATTTAACTAAAAACGAAACGCAAACAAAATATCTGCGAAAAGTACCTCTTGTTGAAGGTATTAATGGTTTGTTTTAATCTGAGCAGTATAAGACACCGAGTTACTCTGTATCAGGTTAGGCGCCAAACAATTTGCAGTTGGAAAGTGAGATACTTTCTGCATTAACCCAGTACCTAGCGTCCTATATAACTACATAGCGGCAAGCAATATAAACTCTGATCAGACACCGCATGGTGCGGTGTCTGATCAGAGTCTACACTGATTGCTGATTGGTATTTCAATAAAAATCACAACGAAAGTGAAAATTTAGATAAGGCACATCTTAGATAAAAATGGACTAATTCAATATATACAGTGGAGAATGTGTTATTCTTTCCCAATAAACGCGTTTACGCTAAAGCTGTTATTTGCAGTGCAAACAGTTTGGAGCCAGATCAGACGCCGGGTAACCCGGCGTCTGATCAGGCTCCAAACTGTTTGCCACCAAGATAAACATGAAATATCAGAATTGTCCAAAAGTTGTTCTTTTCTACGTTTTAGTGCTTTGCGTTTGCGTATGTTTGCGTTTAAACGGGAAAGAATAACAGATTCTCCACTGTAAGCTAGAAATAATATACTTGGAATAAACGGGTTAAACACTCACGTTGCATCATCTTCGAGATCGAAAGATTGTGCAATGAGCTCAACCTTCATTCCATCAGGAGCTTGTATCTTCCAAACGCAATCCATATTGCGGCCGTAAGTGTGTCCGTGCGTCAGTCCGGAGTGTGACGTCACGATGCCATTGTTCTGTGTGAGAAAGCCATCGCCGCTTCCACAGTAGGACCGCTTCGCTGTAAAGACAGGACACAGTCGTTATAGAATGCATTAGTTTTAAACAGTGACAACTATTGTTAATGGTCATCCCAAAGTGATAAATTGTCAGCATTAAAAGCAAGTGGCAGCTTAATAGAATAATAAAGTAGAACACTTTGTGTTTACTGGTGTCTAGTATTAAATATGTTGTTCTAATTGTATGGCCATTATTATAGGAGTTGACAGACATAGTATCAAAACAGTCACAAAGACAGTCATGCATATCACAAACAAGATGCACTCAAATCGTCGGGACATTACAAACCTAAACGCTAACCTCATATTAGTGACCGTGATAGAGGTATTTTACTGTTTTTTGGACTTTAACTCTTTCAACACCCTACATGTTTAACCCTTTCCCCCATAGAAGCGCCTTTTAGCGAATATGATTTATTCCTCCGCTGAAGAAAATAGTTCCAATTTAATCAGTCATGAATATATATTATATGGAATATTTTCTATATTCTAACTTATGATAGCTTAAAGCAGGCTGAAAGCAAAGCAGAATGCGCCTTAAGGCGCATTATGCTTTACTTTCAACCTGCTTTAAGTAGTCACCTATCTTCAGTTCTAGAAATAGGATATCAGGTAATGGGTTAAAATATGCTCATTACATATGCAAATAGTGTATGTACCCAGATCAGAGGTCTCCTATAGGAGCCCTCTGATCCGAGTATTCCCTGTTTGTTAATTCAGACCAGTATTTATTAAGCTACCCAGAATTCCAAGTAAACTGGATCATATTTTGGTAAATACAAAGACCCACAGGGAACCAAATACACCTACAAGAGTTACATGGTGTCTTTAGTGCTACCTATTACAGTGGAGAAAACGTTATTTTTTCCCAATAAACGCGTTTACGCTAAAACTGTTATATGCAGTGCAAACAGTTTGGAGCCAGATCAGACGCCGGATAACCCGGCGTCTGATCAGGCTCCAAACTGTTTGCCACCAAGATAAACATGTATTATCAGAATTGTCCAAAAGTTGTACTTTTCTACGTTTTAGTGCTTTGCGTTTGTGTACGTTTGCGTTTAAACGGGAAAGAATAACAGATTCTCCACTGTAGCCACTTTTGCAGTGATCGCAATAGTAAGGGTTTTACTGTATTTATCTTTTGTCCAAAACAATTTGCTGATGCAGCAACCCTGAAATCTGCTTAAGTTGGCATATTTTACAGACTCGAACTGCATGGCGTGCCAGAGGTTAACATGTTGAGCGACAAAATAACTGCAGATAATTGAACGAGTCTCTCACCGTATGTCTATACTGTTCAATAGATCTACTGATTACTATTTAATATCAATTATTGCGTAAATGCCCATGTCAATGTCTCAATGTTACAACTTGTCGGTTTAATGACCGATAAATACACACATATTACGTCTTCTAAACAATACTGCATGGTACAATACGGAACATGTTATTCTTTCCTTTGTTTGAGCTTACCAATTACATGTACCGAAATAATTGTTTTGGTCACGGAACTATACAGTATAATTCCGTGTTTTGCCATTAAGCTTTCATTGCGAAAGGATAACATCGTTCCCACTGTATTATGTTGGTTTCATTAAACTACGAGCCAGAAAAGACACATAGTAACACGGTATCTATCCAGGCTCCAAACTGTTTGCCACTCAAATTGTAATAGATCATAAACACCTTCAATAAGTTTGTGTTTAGCTGTGTTTGAATGGGAAGCATAACGTGTTCCCCGTTGTTTGTCTCCAAACTAAAACAACAACCTGTCTGCAACCCAGTTTTCTGCCTTTCTTGTCAAAACACGATCAGAGTGTCAAACTGTTAAGAGCCTGATAAGACGCCGCGTAACGCGCCGTCTTATTTTGATCTAAACTGCTTGCAAAGGTAAATACTGTGGGACAAAGGTAAGAGTTAAACGTCACATTTAACCAGCTGCTTATACCATTTCTCAGACAAAATGTCGACTGCTAAAACATGTCTCTAAATTTAGGTCAAACCAATATTTTGATTTTGTACTGAGAAAGTACATTCGAAAGTTCCAAACAGGTCGGGCGGAACAGACACTGCGTTACCCGGCGTCTGATCTAGTCTGCGGAGTAGACTTCAGCCGCCAATGATGATGAGAGGGTTCACTTTCCTCCCAACTGACTGAAGATAGTAGTTTCATGATTCAAATTATTGATCTTATAATAAATAATTGTGTTGCGCTTTAACAATTTGAACATTAGTTTGGTTTATAACCCTCTTGACGAAAGAATTATGTCATGTCGCTGATCGCTCACGAACTAGAGACAATAACAATCGCACTGAAATATCTCGCGTTACAGTGGAGAATCTGTTATTCTTTCCCGTTTAAACGCAAACGTACGCAAACGCAAAACACTAAAACGCAAAAAAGTACAACTTTTTGACAATTCTGATAATTCATATTTGTCTTGGTGGCAAACAGTTTGGAGCCTGATCAGACGCCGGGTTACCCGGCGTCTGATCTGGCTCCAAACTGTTTGCACTGCAAATTATAGTTTTATCGTAAACGCGTTTATTGGGAAAGCATAACGTTTTCTCCACTGTACCAGATGTGTCTTAATGTTTTCATTGCCACGCGTTTCGTGAGCTTTTTACCCCTTCACCGTTTCATTGTCGTTTGCTTCAATTTTGTTCTCCGAAATATCGTTTCAAAGTTAAAAAAAAAAAAAGGCAGTATGACTGAAGAAATTTCAAAACGAGTGCCAAACAGTTTGGATACTAATCAGACGCCGCAGGATCCAAACTGTTTACAAACGCGCTTTTAAGCGTCAGTGAGAGTGAACGGGTTAATGTTTTGGAAGACAAATATTAACCCAATCATTGCTTCATTGCTATGGAGTCATCTGTTTAAATATTGGTCGTCTACTGTTTCCTTACTTTTAAATTAAAGGTATTTGACGTAAGAAATATTGAAATGAGGTTTAAGCAGTTTGGATCCAGAGTAGATTATCATGAGCCAAAATGTTTGCAAATTAATATTTCACTCGGGGTAACAGTGAAGGGGTTAACACAATAATTTGTCATATACAGCACTTTTTGGACGCTTAGCTACAGTGGAGAATCTGTTATTCTTTCCCGTTTAAACGCAAACGTACGCAAACGCAAAGCACTAAAACGTAGAAAAGAACAACTTTTGGACAATTCTGATAATTCTTGTTTATCTTGGTGGCAAACAGTTTGAAGCCTGATCAGACGCCGGGTAACCCGGCGTCTGATCTGGCTCCAAACTGTTTGCACTGCAAATAATAGTTTTAGCGTAAACGCGTTTATTGGGAAAGAATAACAGATTATCCACTGTATCTGCCATATCGTCAGCACGTCAAACAATATGGAGTCCAACCAGAATTATTTGGCGTCTGCTCTGCCTCAAAGTTCTTACATGTAACTATCACTCTTTCACTCTCAATGACGCTTTAACGCGCGTTTACAAACAGTTTGAATCCTGATCAGACGCCGCTTAACGCGGCGTCTGATCAGAACCCAAACTGTTTGGCACTCATATTGAAATTTCTTCTGTCATACTGCCTTATTTTTTAACTTTGAAACGATATTGCAGACAACAAAATTGAAGCAGACGACAATGAAACGGTGAAGGGGTAAACATCTCACGAAAATATTGAGAGTGAAAGAGTTAACACGAGTATGTTTATTGGGAAAATAATAAATATAGTCTTATGCGATATGAAATGTCTTATACTCACAAATGGAGAGCGATCGTGCTTGAAATATTGCAGCGCAAAAAACTAAAAGTATCCGAAACATTTTTCACAACTCAAGGAGCGGGGTCGGCAATGTACTAATAATTTAGTTATACTGGCAAATTTACTTTGGAATATCAGATAAGATAGCTCACGTTTATAGATTAGAATTGCATTGCCTCATATAATGACAAGGGTTTGAACTTGTAGTACTGATAAGAATAGTACATGGCATTATGTTGGGAAGGCACATTTTGAAATTCATCTCATATATTTACAGTCAATACAGCGTGCAGTGGAGAATACATGTACGTTATTCTTTCCCGTTTAAACGCAACGAAACGCAAACGCAAAACACTAAAATGTAGAAATGAAAACTTTTTGACATTTTTCACTATCTATTTTTATCTGAGTGGTAATCAGTTTGGAGCATGATCAGGCGCCGATTTACCAAACTGTTTGCAATGGAAATAACAGTTTTAGTGTAAACGCGGGGAGAATAACGTTTTCTCCCCTGTACAGTGGATAATCTGTTATTCTTTCCCGTTTAAACGCAAACGTACGCAAACGCAAAACGCTAAAGCGTAGAAAAGTACAACTTTTTTGACAATTCTGATAATTCATGTTTATCTTGGTGGCAAACAGTTTGGAGCCTGGTCAGACGCCGGGTTACCCGGCGTCTGATCTGGCTCCAAACTGTTTGCACTGCAAATAATAGTTTTAGCGTAAACGCGTTTATTGGGAAAGAATAACACATTCTCCCCTGTATGCTGCGACAGGCTGACGGAAAAGAATTGACTGCATAACCTATTACACCAAAAATACAAATTTTTACGCCTAAAATTTATTCCTCCAGTGAAGAAAATAGTTCAAAATTATATAATCATGAATATGTATGAGAACTATTTTCTATATTCTAGTAGACGGTAACTGAAAACAGACTGAAAGTAAAGCAGAATGCTCCTGTAGTCAGTGTGTGCTTTACACTCAACCTACCTTTAGCGGTCACATATATTTAAAACTAGAAACGGGCAATTGTGTAATTGGGTTAAATGCAAAAATGTACATTTTAACATCTGCAAAACTGAACGCCCCACACCCGTAAGACTGGTATCTGAAACAATTTATGGATGATTTCTAGATAAGTACAGAATGGAGACCAACAGCACGACAAACAGCATACGCATTGACAAATTACAAGTCTGCAACGGCTACTACAGTGGAGAATCTGTTATTCTTTCCCGTTTAAACGCAAACGTACGCAAACGTATTGCACTAAAACGTAGAAAAAATACAACTTATTGACAATCCTGAACATTTATTTTAATCTGAGTGTCAAACAGTTTGGAGCCTGATCAGACGCCGGGTTATCCGGCGTCTGATCTGGCTCCGAACTGTTTGCAATGGAAAAAATAGTTTTAGCGTAAACGCGTTTATTGGGAAAGAATAACGTTTTCTCCACTGTAAATGCTAGACAACAGTAATGGAGAGAGTTCCTTAATAAACTTTTTGCATTACTATTGCCCTGCATTTAAATATTGTCTCTTTTCATGCCTGTCAACGTTAATCTTTGCCCTGCCAAGGCCGACAACAATGAATTATGCAAACACTTTGAATATTAAAAAGAAGCAGCACCACACGGCGTCTGGTCAGGATCATAACTTTTTGATATACTCATATCAATGTTTTCTTTATTATCTGTTTTTTAAGCTGTAGTCCTTTTTAACGCTTTCATAGCCAAGTTTTGTATCGTCTTTGTAAACCCTCTAATCGCCAACATGTCTGCATGGGTAGTGTTGTCTGCAATGTTGTAAAAGTCAGCGTTTTGACTGTCTTGACTAAAGAAATGTTGATACGGGTGTCAAACAGTTTGTATCCTGACCAGACTCCGCGTTTCGCGGCGTCTAATCAGGATCCAAACTGTTTGCAAATTCGTCTTTTGGCGTCGTTCGTAGTGAAAGAGTTAGAGACAAACACATATTAGATTTTATATATTGTGTTATTCTGTACATAGGGTAATTTTGTCATCAGTGATACTCACATAGAGAATATTACGTTGGAAAAAGAACACTCTGAATAGATATACACAGTATAACTGTAAACAAACCTCGAATATTAAAAAAAGCAATATTTCAAATTAAAACAAAATGTTTGTATAAACATTTTATTTCAATGAAAATATTTTTTTCTTCGTCGCGTTTCATTCAAGTCCATGCATTAACTATTTAGAATAAATTTATATTGAGAAAAGTGTATGAGCACCACAAGGGTTTACCATAAGTGATGCCAAGATAACATTTGTGCACCAACCAACCTGCCACTGGTATACAATGGAGACACACGACGTAATTGCAATACCACAAAGTAAAGATAACGGCAAGTTGCTTTATAATATCTCGTACATGTAGTTGATATATCTGTTTATCAAAACTTTAAATACTAATCCGACGCAGACCATTTCAGGGTCTTGTCTGTATCAAAACTGTTTGTAATAAACGTGCATGTTTGGAGCACAATCTCGCATAAGGTAGCATTGATAGTCATGCATATTCAAATAAGGTATTAAAAACAAATGAGGAGGTGTAAAAGTGTAATGTCTTATCTTTAATTTGATACAGTGGAGAATCTGTTATTCTTTCCCGTTTAAACGCAAACGTACGCAAACGCAAAGCACTTAAACGTAGAAAAGACCAACTTTTGGACAATTCTGATAGTTCATGTTTATCTTGGTGGCAAACAGTTTGGAGCCTGATCAGACGCCGGGTTACCCGGCGTCTGATCTGGCTCCAAACTGTTTGCACTGCAAATAATAGTTTTAGCGTAAACGCGTTTATTGGGAAAGAATAACAGATTCTCCACTGTACATGTACCAGTTTTATATGTTAAGGAAAAAACTTGCTGTGATATGCATGGGTTTTTCAGGTTTTGGTAGTCATAACCAAATATGGGAGTTGCCGTAGAAACAGTTAAAATACACATAGCCTAAAAGTGTTTATGCTTCAATACATTCGCGATTCTGATTCAATAGATCATTCGGCACATTTTGGTACCCATTAAAATAGTCTGAAGGTTTCATGGTAGACCCTACTGGCCCACAGAGTAAGTGTAATTTGAGCATATACAGTGGAGAATGTGTTATTCTTTCCCAATAATAGCGTTTACGCTAAAACTATTATTTGCAGTGCAAACAGTTTGGAGCCAGATCAGACGCCGGGTAACCCGGCGTCTGATCAGGCTCCAAACTGTTTGCCACCAAGATAAACATGAATTATCAGAATTGTCCAAAAGTTGTTCTTTTCTACGTTTTAGTGTTTTGCGTTTGCGTACGTTTGCTTTTAAACGGGAAAGAATAACAGATTCTCCACTGTACTTCTGTCAACAGTATGGATGGCGATATCATGTCGGTTAACCCATTCAACCCTACAGCCCTAGGTAGAAATTACTGATTGCATATGCAAACAGTGTAGACCCTGATCGTCCTATAGGAGCCCTCTGATCAGGGTCTGCACTGTTTGATAATTTCATTGTTTTTTGTTGTTATACAAAAAATGCACTAGTAGACTGGTTCAAAATTCTTGTCCATATTTATCAGAAAAGTCCAAAATGATTGTAAGTACCCTCAAGATGTATTTAGGGTTGCAAGGGTTAAAGGGTTGAGCGGACGATAAGATTTGGTGATGAAAGAGTAAATAGCAATATCAAACGTAACAAAATACACGTAGCGTTAAATCTCACGAGTCTTCTTACACTCATTGTTTGTCAAACAGCTAAACAAGAATTCTAACGCCTACGGTTATAGCACGGTAACCCCACGTAAATGTCAACACGTGGGCTTGTCTGGTTGCCTGGAACATGTGAGTTACAAGCACGTTTTGTCAGCATTTATGCTACAAGTTCAATGTCAACTGCATCATATATGTCGTCAGCCATTTCTTTGAATTGAGTTTTAGTAATTATGAGTAGGATCATGTGTTATTCTTAAAAAAAAGACTTATATAAACGTACTTATTAATCGTATAACAGCTTCATAGCTCATGGTAGATGCAGTATTTCAAACAATAAATTATGCACATAGTGGTACATGTATGTCTCCATCAAACTCTATGTATGATTACGTAGATTCTAATCAGTATTCATAAAAAAATTGTGGAAACTCAAGGGAAACACTTATTATTGTGTTCATTCCTATCTTGAAATATTCTACAAAGAGCGAATTTGCTTTTCAGTTTCAAGCGCATATAAAGTCAAACCCGTTAACTCACTTTGCCCTGAAACTTCAGGGCTGCCATAATTTGATCTTGAGTTTCCAGTTATTTTTAGACTATATAGTTGGGTTTTTTTACAAGAAATTGAAAGATGAAGAACAATGCATATCAAATAAGAGGGGACCTTCAGTGTTTGTATGGAACACTGATTGTAAAAACGCTTGTACATATCAATAGACTTCGATTGATGAATGATAAGCGTATACCTCTAAAACGGCTGCATGTCACTTTTAGAAAGCTAAGGATTAGACTTTGCTATATTTATTAACTGCCATATGGAACTGTAATCGGCTGAAAATGACCATTTTGCTTTACTGTCATCCAGCTTTTATAGTACACCTGTGTTTAACAGCACACATAAGGATTCGGATAATAAACAGGTTGGTGCATATTTGTCACAGCCAAGACCTTAACAACTGAACCAGCGTTATAACGAATTTTTATTACATTGGAAACGTCATTATTTCACAAAATATCCTGGCAGATGGTAGCTTAAAGCAGGCTGAGAGTAAAGAAGAATGCGCCTTACTTTTAACCTGCTTTAAGTAATCGCGCTTAAAAAATAGAAATTAGGAAATCTAAGGATTTTTCATGACCAACTTATGACAACCCTGATTCTGTTGCAAGACATTCATGACCTTTACAAACAGCTCAGAATAAGATCAGAAATTGTGTATTTCAGTGTCTCATCAAGCTACAAAGTGTTTGCCATGGTAATTAAATGAATGGCATATATGATCTGGATCAAAGCCGTTTGACACTCTTCTTCAAATTTCAAAAAATGTTTAAAACTGCATTTTACCAAATTTTACACAAATTTTCAAAGCATACATGTACAATAGTTCGGCAGGAGAAGGGTAAACCCACTTAATATATAAATTTGTATCTTTATAAAGTTTCATAACTATTCGAATGTCAAGACTATGATATTTTTGGTCTTGAACTTGAACTATTTCCTCTAGTATTTTATTGCCGTTCCCACAAATATAGAACAGCAGTTTTTCATTCGGGAAAGACATTTATTGCCGTCTATAATAACATAACAGGTTTTCTGGATTGATTTAGGAGATATTATATTTTCGTAAATTTAACAATCAGATTAAAATAAAAAATCAAATTTATAAAAAGAAAATTAATCCTTTATATTGTACTTTTATATTGAACTAATATTTCATTTCCGTTTTTGGAATCGCGCCTTCCCCTCTGTGCACGTGTTTGCGAGTCAAGGATAGCACACCTTTTTGTTTCAATTTCTGTGTTTATTTGTTAACGCCTATTCTCACCATTAAAACATCTGCCGTAACATTTGAAGACAGGATAACAAGAGTGTCATTTGGTTTGCATCCCGACGAAACGCCGAATAAAGGTGTCTGATCAGGAGCCAAACTCTTTGTATATACCATTGAAATAGTTTTCGGTTATAGAATGGTTAGTGGAAGTAAATTTTACTTTAGTACTATTAAAGGGTTAGGAGTAGAATGAAGAAAACATTATTCTGTCCCGTTTAAACGCAAACGAAACGCACACGCATTGCATTAAAATGTTTTAAAAAAATAACAACTTTTGAACCTATTCGTTTAAATCTTAGCGGCAAACAGTTTGGAACCTGTTCAGACGCAGGTTTACCCGGCGTCCGATATGACTCCGTACTGTTTGCAATTGAAATAATAGATTTAGCGTAAACACGTTTATTGGAAAAGAATAACTTTTCTCCACTGTTCTAGTATATAAGTAGCAATAAAAGGTGGATTAATTCAGAAGTAAACAGTAAAGCCCCCCAATTATGACCACTGAAACGATCAAATAGGCAGGCTGCAATGAAACAAAAATCATGTAACAGCTTGAATTAAGCGACAGGTGGTAGATTAAAGCAAAATGAAAAATAAAACGGAAATATTATGTAGGAGCTGTCTTTTTTACTTACATCTTGATGTCACCTGCAACGAACAACGAAAACTAAATTTCAACTAGATCTAGTGTCCATAATAAACAGGTTTTACTGTAACTGAAAATGTCTACGAGGAAGAAACATCGAATGTTGTTTGCCTTCTATACGATTTGAACGAATTTGTCATACAATTGTAAACAGATTTGTTCCAGCTTAAAAGCCGAGTTATTTGGCGTCACAGCTAAAGTAGTATGGGTCCAGATGAGACAACGAGTTACACCTGTCTCGTCAGGATTCACAATGTATGCAACAGTTACATGTACATGTATCACATATTCGCCTGCAAAGTACCAGAGATAAAATACCGACTGGTTCAAACACATTTCTGGTCTTTTTTACTGTTTCACTGTCAATATCACATACATAGACATTTTCAAATAGCTTGGATCTAGATGAGGGATTCATATAAATCTTAATAACTCTAAGTTTGAAAAACAAATACATTACAGACGACAATATTGCAACAAATGAGTGACCCTTTCACTGCCGTGACGTCATCTGCTTTTAACATTTATCGTCTGCTTTTATTTCCTAAATGTAGATTCCATGCCTTTTGACTGCAGAAACATCGATATTACTGCCAAACAGTTTGGATCCAGATCAGAAGCCACATAAACGCCAAACTGCATCCAACTAACCATAATACTCGGGATACTGCAGCCAATGGAGTTACGTTTAACGTCTTTAACGCCTTAACCCGAGTATAGTTTTTTGCGAACAGTTTGCATTCTGATCAGAATCCAAACTCTTTGACAATCATTTCAATATTTCTTAAATCAATATACCTTTAAATTAAAGATGGGAAATAAAAACAGTCGATAATTATTAAAAATGATGATGTTATTACAATAAAAGAGGTAAGATAAGAAACCCGAATACCAGCGGCAAAAAAATTCTTAGCGTCTGATTTGGATGCAATATTTATGCAAGAAAACAAAAACTGCTTTCTTTTCTAATAAATGCGTTTTTGCCAAAACTTTATGCCCATTACAAATAGTTGGATAGACACGCACCGAAACACACGGCGTTAAATATATTTGATTTTAAGTTCCGTCAATCGTGAACATCTCCCTACTAACAGGAATGTTTCCATAATAGAAAACATTTTGCCATGCATTGATGGTTTACAAACAATTAAACTAATTCAACTTTTCTTTTAATTAAATATTCAAAATTCACATTTACTTTTCAACTTATTATAAACTAGCGGCATAACTAGTAAAACATTTTGCATTAAATCTTTAGAATACATGTACCAGCAGCTGCTTCCGCTAGGGGTTTATTGAACTTTGTAGGTCGTTTAGTATTATTACTTCACTAAGTTTTGATCAAAGTACACGCTCCTGTTGCTCTGTCAGGCAAATGCCATTAGAAACTCGCTGTCAAAATTAATCCATTCATCCAGGGAACATTAAATGGACAATTCCAGTTTCAAATTTAGTCTAATTAACTTCTGACTACATGTGTATTTAGAGTTTAATTCTGCAATTTATTGCAAACTAGCAAACAGTACAGACATTGATCAGAGGGCTACTTTAGGAGCTACTGTATCTGATCCCTTTACAGTGGAGAATGTCTTATTCTTTCCCAATAAACGCGTTTACGCTAAAACTATTATTTGCAGTGCAAACAGTTTGGAGCCAGATCAGACGCCGGGTAACCCGGCGTCTGATCAGGCTCCAAACTGTTTGCCACCAAGATAAACAAGAATTATCAGAATTGTCCAAAATGTGTTCTTTTCTACGTTTTAGTATTTTGCGTTTGCATTTCGTTTCGTTTAAACGGGAAAGAATAACAGATTCTCCACTGTAAGCTAGCTCTATACACTATTTGCATAAGTCAAATTTACTCTTTTCGAGTACAGTATCGGTATACACGTCGCTCGGATTCCATGTGCTAAGAGAATATGCAATAGCTCAACGATGACCAGTTTTAAAGTGTGACGTACATTACTATAAGACAGATGTAATATAGAAAACTTTTCACATTAATTCTGTTTTGCCATAGACAGTCGTTTATTCACACGAAACTATTTAAGTTTAATAGAGATGCGGACGGCTTGAACAGACAAAAAACGTACACTTCAATGGAGAAGACTTTATTTTTTCACGATACAGTGGAGAATCTGTTATTCTTTCCCAATAAACGCGTTTACGCTAAAACTATTATTTGCAGTGCAAACAGTTTGGAGCCAGATCAGACGCCGGGTAGCCCGGCGTCTGATCAGGCTCCAAACTGTTTGCCACCAAGATAAACATGAATTATCAGAATTGTCAAAAAATTGTACTTTTCTACGTTTTAGTGTTTTGCGTTTGCGTACGTTTGCGTTTAAACGGGAAAGAATAACAGATTCTCCACTGTAAAAGAAACTTGACGCAAAGGCATGCAAAAATGTAGAAAATGACAACTTTCTGAAAACGTTGACTATATTTTGGTCTAAGTGACAAACAGATTGAGTCCTGGACAGACGCAGGATTAAATGTTTACTGAAAAAGAATAGCGTCTTACATGTAACCATTGTAGGTTTGTCTTGTTCTATACTCCTGGAGAAGCGTTCGGCATTAGTTAGTGGTCGTGCATAATCTGTTCAGAACATGACTTAAAGAGTCTTTTATAATTATTATAGAGAATTACAATTTATACTGAAAAATAATTTTATATAAGGTATCTGCTTAATTTGTCTGTCACAGTATTAATCCTTATCCTGCTTTGATATCGCTTGCTTTAAAATTGTCAAGTGCAAACTTGGTTAATTTTTGCTTTATACATATTTTAAGTAAAGAAACTTAAAGACGAGTTTCAAACAGTTTGGATCCAGATCAGACGTCGCGTTACGCGGCGTCTGATCCGGATCCAAAATGTTTGCAAAAAATCAGAAAAGTCGTGATCAGCAGGCAAAGGCTTAAAAAGACACCAACCGTTGATTCCGTCTTCGTTTACTGAACTTTGAAAGGCGTTTTGTTCAATCTTATGCTGGACCAAAGTACTTGCCCCAGCGGCAAAGATACAGTACCAAAGACGTTAAAAGCTTAAGCCCCTTAACTGCCTTACACCGAATGTAATGGTTACTTCCAAACAGTTTGGAACCTGATCAGATGCCGCGTAACGCAGCGTCTGATCAGGACCCAAATTGTTTAATACCTATCTTAATATTGCTTAAGTCATAAAACCTAATTTTTAAATATGAGAAATAAAAGCAGACGACAATTGTTTAAAGCAGATGACGTCATGGTAGTGAAAGGGTGAATTCGCCTCAAACACGCGGAATCAGGCCCTGAAAGACGATTTCAATTAGCAGATTGCAGTTGTTAGTATATTGACCTTCTACACGCCGCGGGTGATTTTGTGATATTGTTGCAAACAGTTTGAAGTCAGAAGATACCCCGAGTAACTCGACGTTTCATCTGGATCAATACTGACACTCTGATGGTTGTTAACCCATGACCCCATAGTCTGTTTCTAGTTTTTGAAGATAGGTGATCACTTACGGCAGATTGAAAGTAAACATAATGTTTTCAACCTGCTTTAAACTACTTTCTTCTAGAATACAGGAAACATATCTTACAGCGCATGTTCAAGACTATATAAAAATTGAACGATTTTTTCAGTGGAGGAATAAATCAGAGACGTTAAAATGCGTATTTACGGGGCAATGAGTAAAGTATGCGACGGCCCTCCGAAGAACGATTCCCTCCTTGCAACAATGTTTGCCGTTGTTCCGCAAAAAGACAATTATGCCGAACGCTTTCACGGTTTCGATTTCGTCTGCTTAAAATTGCTGTCTGCTGTTTTACTCAAAGTTAGGTATTGTACATTTTGACAGAAAAAAAACACCTGCCGAGTGACAACCAGTTTGACACTCATTGTGATATTCCTTAAATGAATTTGCCTAAAGTTTTAATTACAGTAGAACCCCTCTATTACGACCACTAAATAGAAGGCTAATTGTCCGTATAAAGGACATGTGCCAGCTTAAAGCAATGTGAAAGTGAAACAGAAAGCTCCTGTAGGAGCTTTCTGTTTCACTTTCACATTGCTTTAAGCAGTCACCTATCTTAAACGATGTATATTTCACACAACTATTCGGTCGTAATAGAGAGATTCAACTGTATAGAAATACAGGCAGCCAACAAATGTTAAGCCCTTTCACTCTCAATGACGCAACGCGCGCTGGCACACACAAGAGTGGTCCAAATCAGACGCCGCGCCACGTGGCGTCTGATCAGGACCCAAACTATTTGTCACCGTTATCGATATTTATTTAGTCATACACTAACTTTAAACTTTGTCAAAAATACAGAAACAGACGACCATTAACCCTTATCCTGCGGTGATGTCGTCTGCTTCGAAATTGTCGTCTGCAAAGTTTGTTAAATTTAGATTTATACATTTTTTAAGTAAATGAACCTAAAGAAGAGTGTCAAACAGTTTGGATCCAGATCAGACACCGCGTAACGCGGTGTCTGATCTGGATCTAAACTGTTTGCAAAAATCAATAAAGTCGCGACCAGCAGGCAAAGGGTTAAGAGATGAAGGGATAAGAATCTCTCGAATAATTTGATCATGAAAGGGTTTAAGCAGATCGCGTCATGACAGGGATGGGGTTAAAGAAATCAAAACATTCCTCTATTAGTAAAACGTTTGAATTTCTTTATGTCCCTGCTTGTAGAGCACACTTAAATTTGTATAGATATACCTTTCAATGCCGAACTTAGAATAGCAATATGTAACATGGTGAAAAAAGTTGTGACCCAACTGGGACTCGAACCCAGGACCTCTGGCTTACCATGCCAACGCTCTAACCACTGAGCTACCGAGTCACCAAGAAAAGCCAATCAACCATTTCACCATATTCTCTACCCGGCTACACACACCCCCTCTACACAAGATTTCGTCCCGAATTCTTACTAAAGAACACTCATCGAGTTACATATTATCCTACGGGTTATTTACGTTGGGCGCCAAATGTAACATGGTGAAAAAGTTGTGACCCAACTGGGACTCGAACCCAGGACCTCTGGCTTACCATGCCAACGCTCTAACCACTAAGCTACCGAGTCACCCAGAAAAGCCAATCAACCATTTCACCATATTCTCTACCAGGCTACAAATATATTGCTAAGTGACATCTTCTCCACTGTGAAAAGTCCTAGGCGACAGTGAGTCGGTGAGTCGGTGAGTAATGTATGAAAAGGGTAATGCAGAAAGCTCTCATGCTTTCAGCTGCCTTGTTTATTGTATTCATTACCAGCGCTCCCTCTCTACAAGACAAGTATTGTGTGCGTTACTCCGAGAGATTCGTTATAGGGAGGAAATTTACATTTTGCAAGCAGGTTAAATCAAGATCAGACGCTGCGTAACGTCCTGTTTTTTTGGAAACTGCGGCAATGGTCGCTGTAAAGAGGGAATCGTTGTTGGGAGAGTCGCTGTAAAGAGGGAGTCGTTGTTGGGAGGGTCGATGTAAAGAGGGAGTCGTTGCTGGGAGGGTCTTTATATAGAGGGAACACTGTATCTAGGTTACAAACATATCTATAATCCATTAAGCATCCGCTGTACGTACACCGGTCTTAATTGAAAAGAAGTTCTATCTAGCAAAACTGCCAATAAGCATGCAATATTTATAATACAGTCGAACATGATACAGTACAATAAGAGTTTTTTGTCCATTTAAGACTGTCATCTGTTACCATTGCAAGCTAAGACGCATATTTCAGTGTACAGTGGATAATCTGTTATTCTTTCCCGTTTAAACGCAAACGTACGCAAACGCAAAGCACTAAAACGTAGAAAAGAACAACCTTTGGACAATTCTGATATTTCTTGTTTATCTTGGTGGCAAACAGTTTGGAGCCTGATCAGACGCCGGGTTACCCGGCGTCTGATCTGGCTCCAAACTGTTTGCACTGCAAATAATAGTTTTAGCGTGAACGCGTTTATTGGGAAAGAATAAAATATTCTCCACTGTAGTATTCGGTGCAAATGATTTCAATGCTAAAGTTGAACGACACACAGATAAGGAAGTACAGTAAAACATCCCATTTACAACCACTAACTGATTGTATAACATTAGGTGACCAACATTTAACTAGAAAGTTCCATGTTGAGATGAATAATACTGTGGAGAAAACGTTATTCATTCCCAATAAACGCGTTTACGCTAAAACTATTATTTGCAGTACAAACAGTTTGGAGCCAGATCAGACGCCGGGTTACCCGGCGTCTGATCAGGCTCCAAACTGTTTGCCACCAAGATAAACAAGAATTATCAGAATTGTCCAAAAGTTGTTCTTTTCTACGTTTTAGTGCTTTGCGTTTGCGTACGTTTGCGTTTAAACGGGAAAGAATAACGTTTTCTCCACTGTACATGTATACAATCACCTTGCTTTAAGCAGTCACTAAACACCTAATACATGTACTTATAACTAATTAGTTGTCGTAATAGAGAGGATTTACTGTATAGCCCAGAACTGATCCGTATTTTAATCTTTAAACGTGGCATAACCACTTTTAACTTTGACATGAGAGTTTCTTTAACTTGAGAGTGAGCTCGAGTTGTCGAAATTCAAATGAAGAAATACAGATAAGTCCTTCTGAGGCGAAGTTCGATTATAGTTCATACTGACAGATGTAGAACTACAGAAGCAATCGAGAACTGACTAGATCTAGTAGCTGTATACGTGACTGTAATGAAGTACATTCAATATAATGTTCCTGAAGAAGCTTTCAGCTTATTCTTTATCCTACACTTAATAGTCAACTATCTCTGATGGCCTCCACTCCACTTCCATTATGAAATATCGCTTAAAAGTTGATTCAGGTTTAACTGTATTCTTATATATGTATATACACTACAGAAATGTTTAATCTCCAATGCCCTACAATAAAAGATAGCGTTTGAGGTCATCCAAAATAACTACATCATGGATGTCACTTGACCAACAAAGGACAAGGTTCACGAAGCCTCTGATTTGGCTCTGTAAAAAAAAAATTCAAAAAAAGATTTTTAACTTTATTTTCTGTTTATTTGTCAATATCAGATACTAACACTCCATAATATATACACAAACGACCCAAATAAATACGAAAGAAGACTCAAGCAGCAAAAAGACCGCCAGCACAGTAAGTAAATACATGTAAAACATCTAACAAAATTCTCTGACAGGATTATTAGTAACACGGGAAAGAATTAAACATTCAAGCCCGTGTTAAAAATAACCCACTATGGCAACGGTCAAATTGTACTCAAGCGAAGGGTACGACAGAGAGGGAGAGAAAACCCAAAGCACGAAAATCCGACATAACTCTCCCGGTTAAGGACGGCTTTAGAGATACATCATCATGTAGTGCTAAGCCCTGTCTGTCGTCGCACAACCAAAGAGGAAAGCATAGTTATCAATTGTAGATTGATCGATAACCAAACGTGAAGTGCGCAGCAATATAGTTGGATCATAATCTTTTTTGAGGAAAATTCTAATACGTTTCACAAATAGGTTTTGAAAATGCATATGTCCAAGAATCTTACGAAGTCTGTAAATCACATCACCATAAAACTCCGGATGTGAAATACCTTGCCGCAGAAAAGACTTTAAGTTACATTTATACTTGTTAATGAGTGGAAGATTTCTATAAAAGAATTTAGAAAATGTTTTACGAAGTTTATGAAATCTGTACCCCTGTTTAAGAAGCTTTTCAGTAATAGTTTTATTACGAATGTGGAAGTCCTCAACAGAGGTACAAGCCCGAGCAAAACGAATAAGTTGTGAAATACAAACCCCGTAAGATGTAGGACGGGGAACATCGCCATCTAGATGAGGATAGTTTACAATACTTAAATCAAAATCATCTCGTTTATCGTAAATCTTAGAAGAAACAATTCCGTTATTTATTAAAAGATCCAAATCCAAAAATGGTGCCGATAAATTTGACTCGTTTGTTTTATTAAGGCGTAATTCTTTTGGGTAAATAAAAGGAAACAACGTATCAAAAAATGGGTTGTCTATATTAAAAATATCATCTAGATAGCGCGGTGTGTTGTTAAAGGCTTCGATCATATCTGCCTGTATATCAGGTTTTAGACTTAGCATAAAGTCCCTCTCATAACAGTACAAAAAAAGGTCTGCGACAAGGGGCGCACAGTTTGTACCCATAGGGATACCAATCACTTGGCGGTATATGGTACTCCCAAAACGTACATAAATATTATCCAGAAGAAATGATAGTGATTTACAGACATCGGTGCAAGTCCACATAGTGTAATGCTTAAACGTGTCATTTGTAAAAAATGCACGATCAGTATTACACGCCAGAAATAGTTTCCTTTCTCTGGCAAAAGTCTTTTCAATAAGTTGTATAAGTTTAGCTTTTATTAAATTATGAGGTAAGGTAGTATATAGTGTTGAAAAGTCATACGTACTAATATTGCAAGCTTGGTATTTTCTATGTTCAAGCTTCGTTAAAATTTCATTCGAGTTTTTGATAGACCAAAACAGATTAAGTCCAGAATTTTCGTAAGTCTTGTCACAATACCTTTGAACATGTTCTTTGATTTTAATTAAAGACGATGTTAAAAGTTTGGAAAGCTTAGTAGTAGTACATGCACTTGAATTAGCAATAAAACGAGACTTATATGGTGTTTTGTGGAGTTTTGGTATCCAGTACATAGTAGGAAGTTTATGACATGTAATGTTGACGTCAGCTTTTAATTGTTTACAGGTATCAAGATGATCAGATACTACATTATGCTCCGTTAAATTAGTCGTTGTATAGGAATTGGTATTCACAAGTTCCTGGTTTAAAGTATCAACATAATGTAATCGTCATACAATTATCACATTATTGGATGCTTTGTCTGCAGGAACGAGTACATATTTGGAATGAAAGTCTTGTATGCCCTTCTTTAAGTGACGAATGTTAAATTTAGGTTTAGGTGGTAAAAGATGGTAATTGGATAAATAGAACGAAATCCGGGTATCGATAATATCAAAAATTAATTCTTTCCATTTTGTAAGAGCGTCATTTTCAGCATGTTCTCTACGGCACCAGTTTGTACTATACTTATTCAAAGCTTCAGAAATATGATTGCGACAAGTATCGAACTCAATAAAGGCAGGTAATCTAAATTTAGGTCCCTTACTCAAAAGCGCTCTAATGCGTTTATCTTTAATGATATCAAAATTGCCAGTTATTATATCACCCACTGGAGCGTAACAGAATTTAGAAGAGGTACAGTCTCATGTATCTGGTGTGTTTTCGAGAATTTTACGATCAGAAACAATTTTATTGTACTTAAAAATTAACCCTCTAACAGATTTATTATACTTACAGTGGTAAATACGCTATTCCTACCCATTTACGCGTTTATCTATGCGTAAGAAACGCATAGTGAACGGTTAACGAACGCTTAATGAACGCTTAACGAACGGTTAAGGCCTAACGATTTGAACGCGTTTAAACGCGTTAATAAATGGTTATACCCGAGATGCTGCGATTGGGGCGTCCGTTTTCCGTTTCACGCGGAGATTTCGGATCTTATCGATGATTGCCGTTTTAGAAAAATCCGAATGAAACGGGGTTTTCAAAAACAAGAATCGATTTGTCACTGGAGCATTTTCGCGATAAAACTCATATTGTAATGCGATTTTTGAAAACATTTTCTGTAAATGAGACGCCTCTTATCAGGATCTAAACTGGTTTCGCTTCTAGAATTTATATAAATATAGACAGTTTGGATCTCGATCATAATGCTGAGTGACTCGGCGTTTCATCGAGATTATTTCTGTTTGATATGTATTAGAATAATTCCTTCCATGTTGATTTCTATTCAAACGGTTTGAATCCAGATCAAACGCCTGGCTGTATAGATCGGCATAGCATCAGGATCCAAACTGACAGCTTTGAATAAACCCAATTACTTTCATAATAGTTAACACTTTCGATTTAGATGTAGATGGGACGCCGAGTAGTTCGGTTCTTATGTTTTACAGCTAAGAATGAAGCATACGGTCTTGATTTCATTTTTACAGTTTGGCTCTAGATGAAATGCCGAGTTACGGGAGTCTCATCCATATTCAGACTATACAGATATCTTTTACTTTGATGAGAGAGTATAATAACTGACACATACTCGCATATAAGGTTTGGTTTATTTGGTTGATATTCCAATCAACCCCAATGGGGCATTAGGATACTTACTTTGATAAGCCGCAGTTTTATTACCCCCCCCCCCCCCCCCCCCCCCTGTCCGGCTTGTGACGCAACAGTGTTAGCGGCTAGCCCTGCATGCCACATGTGGCATTTGGGAATTCCGCATGTTCATAGTAATAGTAATATACACAATTTACATAATCCTTTTTAAACCGTATCCTTTATATGGGAAAATAAATGTATATTCATAAAACTCTCACAGGATAACCTTTCTTCTTAAAGAAAATGATTTCATAAAATTTTATAAGATTATATTTACTCCACAGTAACGATATTTACTAAATTCTTAAGTAGGATAAGAGCGGCCCGCAAGTCATACATGGATTACCTCCCTTTCTCCATGATTACTCCCCTTTCATCCGGGCTCTTTTAAACGCGTTTAAACGCGTTAAGAAACGCGTTAAGAAACGGGTAGTAAACGCGTTAAACGAAACGGGTAACGAACGCTTAACGAACGCTTAACGAACGCTTAACGAACGCGTAAGAAACGCGTAAGAAACGCGTAAAGTGGGTAGGAATAGCGTATTTACCACTGTATAACAAATAATAGGTGGTTCAAGATTTTTAAAATAATTTGGAATAGCATTCATCACATTTTTGTTACGGAGAATACTTTGTAAATCTATAAAATCAATACCTTTATTTATAAAAGGGACCTTAATGAAATATCTTTTGTGATCGTTTAAAGAATCAATATGAGGTCTAAGAACATGCTGAGTATAACTTTGTATTAAACCTGCAGTATAATACAGAGGATCTGTGCGTAAAATTATTCCATCAGCCTTGTCGTCAATATCTTTTAAAGACGACAATGACAACGAAGAAAGCCGAGAAAGCATTTTATGTTTACCAGAATGTAACAGCAGATTATGCAAATCTGTAATAGAAATCGACTGACGTGATTTACGTTTAATATTTCCATTTATACGAATACCATGCGATCTAGATTTACGCTTTCGTGTAGAATAAATCGAAAAAATATCAATTGAAGGTTCTTTAGAAATATTGCCAGATTGGTATATATTATCATTCAAGCCTAAAGGAAAGGGTGTCTGTAAATTTTTAATCCATTTTAATTCCGTTATAAATCTAGCCTTACATTTGAAACTATTAGTAGCATTTATATCATACGTAATATGTTCAACAGGTTGAATTGAAATAAAATCTAATCCATGTCCAGATTTCCGAAAATGTTGATACAGAAAGTTCCTCAGTTTTTTGTTCCTACAAGTACGAAGATGTTCATTAAACCTAGTCCAGTTTTGACAATTTTATAGTTTCTTGTAAATGAATCGAGAGGCCAAAAAAGACAAAAAAGCAGATTTTGGTACAATTCTCGGTAAAAATCCTAAAAACAAAATATGAAGGCACGCATGCGACACTTCAAAATTTGGATATGTTACTTCAACTTAAATACTTATTGTGTACTTAAAATATCTTTGTGTCGCATTAGTGCCTTCATTGTTTATTTCTATGATTTATACCCTGAATTGTACCAAAAATCTGCCTTTTTGGCCTTTTTGGCCTTTTTTGGCATCGTGGTCCATTTACAAGAAACTATAAAGTTGTCAAAACTTGAATTTTGTTTGAGTTTTATGTATAATATGAAGTATTAATATCTGAAATTGACAAATAAAGAGACAATATAGCTAAAACATAATTTGGGGGAAAAAAAGATTTTTACAGGGCCAAAAAGGAGGCTTCGTGAACCTTGTCCTTTAATAAATGATGATATTCGCAAGTTGCGATTAGAAAATACTATAGAACTGAATGACGTTTTGACATTCTTGAAAGTGTGAACGATGGCCAAATGACCCACAGCTCAAATAAGGTATGAATTAAAAAAAATCAGCTACCGCGGGAACTTGAATCAATTGAATTATTGGTACCACTACTGAATGTATGAAGAAATTAAATACGGAATCTGGCATGAGTGCTCACTATTTAACCCTTTTAAGTCGTAGGTTGTAGTCCCTCCGCCTTAAATATTTACCGCCAAAGCGTGACGTTATTTTGTAGAAACGTCATCGCAAATGAATTTATATGACGTCACGCTTCATGCAGCGCTTGTGGAGAGCAGTTGGACTCAGAGAAAGTAGTCCCGACAAGGCGTGGCCTAATTATTTGTTTTCCATGGGGTAATGAAAACAAATTACAGCCAATCACAGCTAACAAAAATTAATGAAAACATACAATATTAAATTACAATGCATTGTCTAAATAATTTATTGGACTGGTGTTATTTGGTACTTGTAAATGTGTTTATAGGCTCAAATATATGTTACGTAATCGTCAGATAACTCCGAGTATTCGATTTTGAAATTATTTTTACATTTGCAGAGAGTATATTTGAAAAAGTAACCACTGTGAGAACAAAGTCGTTTAATTTCTTTGTTTAATTGGGGTTTTCATATCGTCCAGTCTTCAGTCAAACAATTTTGTATACTCGTATAAGTGCATCAACAATACGACGTACAGTGGAGAATCTGTTATTCTTTCCCGTTTGAACGCAAACGTACGCAAACGCAAAACACTAAAACGTAGAAAAGTACAACTTTTTGACAATTCTGATAATTCATATTTATCTTTGTGGCAAACAGTTTGGAGCCTGATCAGACGCCGGGTTACCCGGCGTCTGATCTGGCTCCAAACTGTTTGCACTGCAGATTATAGTTTTAGCGTAAACGCGTTTATTGGGAAAGAATAACGTTTTCTCCACTGTAAGTGTTCAACTTTTATCTAATCTGTATAGATCATCCATGTGGTTTTGTGTCTAGATAAACATCGTCCGATCAACACCCTCACCAATTTACTTCCAGTGGGAAGTAAGAGAACTTGTCCCAAAAAATGTAACCACTGATTTTATCAAATACCTGACATATAAAGAAATTATATTAGTTGATTTATTCTTGTTTGCAATATACACACCCTGTCCTGTTTTTAAATAGAGTGTTGTTTTACCGAAAGCGATTCATATATTTGTGTAACCCATAAAACGAATTGTCCATTCAAATGCCCCAAAGTAAGTAAACAATATTAATTTACTTCATCTTTACTTATTTCTAAAAGCTGGCGTTGTTTTATTCAAATAATAATGAGTTTAGTCAAGAAATAGTTAGATAGGAAAATACGATTTTTCTTGCGATTAATTTGATATAGATCTATAAATTATGATATTTGTTAAAATTTACTAATTTTGTAATGAACCAAACACATTGTCCCTAAGAAATGTCCCAGGTGCTAGTTTATGTGTACAGTGGAGAATCTGTTATTCTTTCCCAATAAACGCGTTTACGCTAAAACTATTATTTGCAGTGCAAACAGTTTGGAGCCAGATCAGACGCCGGGTAACCCGGCGTCTGATCAGGCTCCAAACTGTTTGCCACCAAGATAAACATGAAATATCAGAATAGTCCAAAAGTTGTTCTTTTCTACGTTTTAGCGCTTTGCGTTTGCGTACGTTTGCGTTTAAACGGGAAAGAATAACAGATTCTCCACTGTAACTTTGACGTTCGAATAATTGATAACGCTTAAACATTTTGGGGGATTTGTTTGTTTGTTTGTTTAAATATAAAGGAAATTTGCAGAAATTAAAATTTAACTGTTGAATAATTGGACAATTGCTTTAATTTGTTTTTCCTAAGATCTATCTTCATTGAAAGTGCTTCAGGTTTAGATCGGGAGAGAAAATAAACACTCGTGTAAATTGAAAAAAGAAATAAACTGGTCTATTTGTAAAAGAAAAGAACATCGCCGTCTCTATAGAAGCAGGATGAATATCCGAAATAGCGCGTGACAAGAATGTATATACATGTAACAAAAGCTTTTTATTGACCAACTCTATAACTCTATCTTACTTCGAGTGCATTTCAAATTATAAAACGTAGCAAACAGCGTACACAAATATACGTCACCACATTGAAACTGCAGCAACTAATTGTTCCAGAAAACATAACGTGTGCCCATGAATTGTAAACAATGTAGTCCTTGATCAGACGCCGCATTTTCATGTTTATGCTCACCTGGGGCCCGTTTAACTAAACTACTTACGCACAATTTTTGCGTAAGTCAAGATTTTAAATTTTAATTTATATTTTTTATTATCACTTGCTACAAACAGCAAATAGCCAGATCAGAGGACGCGCTTTAAGCGCGTCCTCTGATCTGGCTAGTTGCTGTTTGCAAACGTTAATGATCGAAAAATAAGAGAAAAACGATTTTGACTTACCGCGGCAAAAAATTTGCGTAAGTAGTTTAGTAAAACGGGCCCTTGATCACCTGCGTCTACACTGGTTGTCATGTTCTGTGGCTCCAACTCTAAATAGCTGAACTCAATTACTGTATGCACTACTGTCTACAGTCTACAAATCAAACTCGGCTTTCCTCTTTTTTTTCTTCAAAGTCTCGACAACCTTTTCATGTTTTCACTCTTTAAACCTATTGGATATGACAGGTGTACCAAACTTTTTCATTTTCTGACATGAGGGTCTTGGGGAAGCCCAACAATACCAAAATAGCCAATATTGAGTTTTTATTGAAAAGTGATGTCATTGTTCACATCACAAATATTTGTTTATTTTTGTCATCATTGAAAGCATAACTTAATAAAGGGTATATTCAGACGGTTCGTCAGCCTGGTAGTTTATATATTATAAAATGTGAATTTACTATTGTCTTTACAGAAATAACGTAAAAATATTACGAGATCTCTATTTCAACTTCATACTATGTGTAACGCCTAGTAGGTTCAGAGCTTTTGACGTTATATCTATACCAATATACGACTTGTTTTCACGGAGCATTGGGCGCGGTATTGACAAAAGCAACTTCGAACAAGGTATATATAACATCTACTTCTAGAATTGGTCCATTTATATAAGATGTGAATACCTAACCCACCAAATCTGAAATCCACACTGGACCTTACGTAGAATCTACAAACACAATGGTGAGCACACAGCGTCCATCATACAACCGCCATTTCTTAATGAGATCAAGCTTAAGGATTTGTCGATGTGGATGTTAGTACACTGAAATATCTCTATTACGACCACTAAATTATATTAATTATTAAATGTTAACGACAGGTGATTGCTTAAAGCATGGTTACAGTAAAACAGAAAGCTCCTTCAGGAGCTTTCTGTTTTACTGTCGCCTTGCTTTAAGCTGTAATCTGTCTTTTGTACAATAAATTGGCCTTCGATCTATGAGTTGCAATAGGGACGTTATACTGCATAGTGCGTGTGCTGCCTCAGTCCAAAACTGCCATTGACCTGGCTAGGACATTCAATGTTATACTTGAAAGTCTATACTGCTGTGCATGGTAAACTATCTTGCTGTTCCTCATTAGCAGTAAAACGTAGACCATGGTTAACGCACGCAAGTCCATTAATCTCTTCCACCCTTGCTACGCATATACGCGGGTTTTTTGTTATAAATTCTGTTCATCTTAGGGGTAAGTTTGTCCTATTCAAAGCATATACAGCTCCCTCCCTACAACGGCCCTCCCAACAACGACTCCCTCCTTGCAACGACCCTTGTCACAGTTCCCTAAACAGGACAATTACGTCCAACCTTTTCACGGCTGCAATTTCGTCTGCTTAAAATTGTCGTCTGCTGCTTTTCTCAAAGTTCCATTTTTGAAATTTTGACAGAAAAAAAACTTGATGACGAGTGACAAACAGCTTGAATCGAGATCAGACACCGCGTTACGCGGCATCTGATCTGGATTCAAGCTGTTTTCAAATGTGAGCCAATTTCCTTCCCTATAACGACCCCCTTCGAACAACGAACATACTTTGTGTATCCAAAAGGGTGTCGTTGTAGAGATAGAGCACTGTAGATCCATAGCAGTGGGCTCCGATAGGAACTTTCTGATCACGGCTTGCACTGTGTATCTTTTTCAACACTTTGTACGTGTAAAGAATAGTCCTAAATATTCAAAAAGTTAGCTAGAACTAATTTGAAACTTAAACTACCCATTTGAAGTTTCAGACTGGAATAAATGAATTCAATGATTGCCCAACAGAATATCAAAGTGCATTCTTTATTATTTGTAGTTGCTTAAGCCTTTAAATTTATCGTGAGGTGTTTGCCCCTTCGTGGCAACATTGTCGTCTTCATCAATAGTGTTCTCTGCAACACCGTTTCAAACTTAGATTTAAAGGCAGTATGGCTGACGAAATTTTGAAACGAAATACACAAAGTGTTGATCCCGATCATAAACCTCGTTACGCTGTGTCTGATCATGGTCCAAACTGTTTGCAAGTTCACCTTTTGGAGACATTGATAGTTAAATGGTTTTTCAGGATAATAAACGCGTTTACGCTAAAACTATTATTTGCAGTGCAAACAGTTTGCAGCCAGATCAGACGCCGGGTTATCCGGCGTCTGATCAGGCTCCAAACTGTTTGCCACCAAGATAAACAAGAATCATCAGAATTGTCAAAGAGTTGTTCTTTTCTACGTTTTAGTGCTTTGCGTTTGCGTACGTTTGCGTTTAAACGGGAAAGAATAACAGATTATCCACTGTAACTTGTTTTTATAGGTGTCCGCGCCACTTCACAAACTAGCTGATTAACTCTTTCCCTGTCAAGTTTTATCGTAGGCTTTAACCCTTTAAAGAGGCTCGAAACCGGATTTAGCATTAAAAATAGTAATTTGTAAATATATGTCAAATGCTTATATAAATGGGTAAGATTTAGTTTAGGATAATATATTCTGTTAAAAAATGCATTTCAAAAAAGAAAGAAAGAAGAAGCTCTGGTGGGATTCGAACCCGTGATCCTCCATGCGGAGACAAACATGAAAAATGAGGAAACGCCTTTACCCCCTCGGATACCAGCGCTCTCTATATATATGGTAGCGAATTAACGTACTTCAATGGTAGCGATTAATAGTACTTTATTCGGCTCTGGTTTATGTCTGAGCCCGTGTAGAGAAGCAACAACAACAACTATACCGTCAGCTGACGCTATAGAAAAACGATGGAAAATATCTAAAAACAAGAAATATCTTTAAAAAAGATATTCCGTCGCAGGTTAAAGTTTTGTGTGGGGTACAGTGGATAATCTGTTGTTCTTTCCCGTTTAAACGCAAACGCAAAACACTAAAACGTAGAAAAGAACAACTTTTGGACAATTCTGATATTTCATGTTTATCTTGGTGGCAAAGAGTTTGGAGCCTGATCAGACGCCGGGTTACCCGGCGTCTGATCTGGCTCCAAATTGTTTGGACTGCAAATAATAGTTTTAGCGTAAACAGGATAACACATTCTCCACTGTACAGTATTCACTTAACCAGAGACAAGTGTATACACCGATTCTGACTTAACATCTTTCGTAAACAGACTTTCCCACATGCTAAATTTAGAGCTTATCCACGCTAAATTTAGAAATGATGACATAGACTGCATCTCAATGTTTTGCCAGGTTTACACTCGCAAGATTGATGTGAAAAAATAACAGAACGCCAGTCTAGGCCATTGGCCGATAAGAGTACTGCATTTCAAGCACGTGATCATTGACCAGGATTTCTGATCATTCCTGATTGGTTAAATTGTTTCATAGAGTTGCGGTCAAAATACAAAACAGACCCGTCTGCGACGGGAAAAACTAAGATTCGGTGACGATTCTTGAGACTTTTTTTGGACTGATCATATTTTTTTAATGTCAGAAGCCAAATAATGCCACAAATTTGCTTTTATTTGAGTATTTTATTTTATTTTGACAAGTACACCATCCGGTTACGAGCAAACTATCGTCTGCATTGATAGTGTCGTCTGCAATAAAAATTTAAAGTCAGTTTTAGGGTTGTTTTAATTGAGGAAATGTCAATACAAGAGTCAAACAGTTTGAATCCTGATCAGATGCCGCGTTACGCTACATTATCATTAGCTTATACGGTCACAGGGTATCTATGAGTTTATTAAACCTTTCCACGCCATAATGAAGTTATTCCAGCACATGCTCTGCCATCTACAGTGGAGAATCTGTTATTCTTTCCCGTTTAAACGCAAACGTACGCAAACGCAAAGCACTAAAACGTAGAAAAGAACAACTTTTGGCCAATTCTGATAGTTCATGTTTATCTTGGTTGCAAACAGTTTGGAGCCTGATCAGACGCCGGGTGACCCGGCGTCTGATCTGGCCCCAAACTGTTTGCACTGCAAATAATAGTTTTAGTGTAAATGCGTTTATTGGGAAAGAATAACACATTCTCCACTGTACATGTATCGTCCGCTTATAGCGGGTATATATTTCATTCCCGTCGAGCAGACAACGCGTTATATCGGGGTCTTATCTGGATCTAAGGTATTTCATGTGCCAGTATAGTCTGGCATTGTGGCAAATGTGTTAACGGCCCTCCGAACAACGATTCCTTACAATAACGCACACCGCTGTTCCCCGAACAGCGTTACGCGGTGACGTCTGATCTGGATTCAAGCTGTTTGCAAATGTAAGTCAATTTCCCTCCCTATAACGACTGCTTCCGAACAACGCACACAATGTTTGTCTCCAATTGGGTTTCGTTGTATAGAGGGAGATCTGTGTCTGTATTCCTGCTGAATAATGACTTTTCCTGTTCCATGTAGAGCCAGGCTTATAACAATTTGATTGGACAAATATTTCCAAGATATTTCTATATTGCCACAAGTCTGACATAGTCGAATTTCGCCATTAGACAGTCATCGAATTGCATTCTTGTTAATTAAATTACGGAGACCGTAAGTACAGTGGAGAAAACATTATTCTTTCCCGTTTAAACGCAACTTTACGAAACGCAAACGCAAAACATTAAAACGTAGAAAATGTAAACTTTTAGATATTTCTTAGAATACATTTTTATCTGAGTGGCAAACAGTTTGGAGCCTGATCAGACGCCGGGTTACCCGGCGTCTGATCTGGCTCCAAACTGTTTGCAGTAGAAATAAACGTTTTAGCGTAAACGCGTTTATTGGGAAAGAATAACAATTCTCCACTGTAAGCGTCATCAACTTTCTTATACCGTCTGATTACAAAATGGCTAAAGTTCTCTGTAACGCGAGTTCAGTAGACCATTATCAGCTAAAGTTCTCTGCAAGGTGAGTTCAGTAGGTCATCACGTGTAGGTCTGTATAGGAATTATTTCCTAATAAATGCGTGTGTGCTTAGATGAGTAATCCCGTTGCAAACAGTTTGGAGCCAAATAAGATGCCGAGTAGCATGGGTTTTGACCATACTTAAAACTTCATTTATTTTAATACATTGTATTTTCGTTTCGATTCTTTAGAAACGCCAGTGATATTGTTTTTATTTTATTTTTATTTTTTATTATAAATACTAAAAACCTCTCTATTACAATCACTCAAAAAATATTAATTGGATGTGTAAAAGACATGTGTTTGCTTAACTCCTTCCCCCCTGAAACCTAAAATGAACAATTCCAGTTTATGATTAAATTTAGTCCATTTTCTAATAATTAGGGTAGATTTTAACAAAAATTAACAAAAAGACAAACGGTGTAGACCCTGATCAGAGGGCTCCTTAAGGAGGATAGGACAAGTGTTCTCTTGACAGGTATATGATTTTTTATGACGAGTATAATCGTCGCAAGGGCTTAATGTGTTACAGCAAGGTGAAAGTAAAACAGAACGTTCCGAAGTGTTCTGTATTTCTAACGCCTTGCTTTAAGCAGTCGCTATCTGCCTTCAATACATATAACTAGATTTAACACAATCTAATGATCGTTACAGAGAGAAACTGTTTGCATACATTAGTGTTGTCGAACTAGGCACTGAATAGATTACGACAATGGTGGATTTGAGCAATACAAAAGAAAAGTTTCTGTCGAAGCATTCTACCACAGGGCTGCCATATTATGTTGATAAAGAAAATCCTAAGATTTCAAAATTTTCAATTTTTCAAGCGCGATTTTACGAATTATACCTTTAGCCCATGGTCTGTTCTAGTTTTTAAGACACGTGATGCTCAAAGCAGGATGAAAGTAAAGCAGAATGCGCCTTAACCCTTTACCTGATAGCCTATTTATAGTACTTAAGATAGATGACTATTTAAAGCAGGTTGAAAGTAAAGCAGAATGCGCCTTCGGGCGCATTCTGCTTTACTTTCAGCCTGCTTTAAGCTATCATATGCCATAATATAGAAACTATTCCCTATAATACATATTCATTACTGATTAAATTGGAACTATTTTCTTCAGCGGATGAATAAATCATATCCGCTAAAAGGCGCTTCTATTGGGTAAAGGGTTAAGGCGCATTCTGCTTTACTTTCAGCCTGCTTTAAGCTTCCATCTGTTGGAATAAAAATCCGAAGATTTCGGGAAAATCCGGAGAAATGGCAGCGCTGCTACCATCATATTGTTGGATGCTTTCCACTTTCTCTTACACCATCAATTAATATTTGTTTGAACTTAAAGCATTTTTTATCTTTGTTCAAATCAACAGTCTTTGTTTTAAACTTAACTAAATTGGCTGAATAGACCTTTAATGTTTTCCTTTTATGGAAACATTGTTTAAGCTTCTTCCCGAAGAATTCAGAACCTTTCAAAGATTTGAATGACTACTTACGGGAACTTATGCTCAGTTTATAATATTTTGATTCATTTTAACGCTCTTTTTGCTACAATATGGTCTGCTTTAAAAGAAGATGTCATCTAAAAAATTATGATGTTTGTTCATATTTGTAACATAAAAAGAATAATAGGTTTACAGTAAAACATAATTATGTTCGTTATTATAGCTTTCTCTAGTACTTACAGTGGAGAAAACGTTATTCTTTCCCAATAAACGCGTTTACGCTAAAACTATTATTTGCAGTGCAAACAGTTTGGAGCCAGATCAGACGCCGGGTAACCCGGCGTCTGATCAGGCTCCAAACTGTTTGCCACCAAGATAAACATGAATTATCAGAATTGTCCAAAAGTTGTTCTTTTCTACGTTTAGTAACCCGGCGTCTGATCAGGCTCCAAACTGTTTGCCACCAAGATAAACATGAATTATCAGAATTGTCCAAAAGTTGTTCTTTTCTACGTTTAAGTGTTTTGCGTTTGCGTGCGTTTGCGTACGTTTGCGTTTAAACGGGAAAGAATAACAGTTTCTCCACTGTATGTCCTGTATAAAGCCGTCGTATGCTATTCCAGGTGGCGGTATTATTATCGAGTTCTCACATATAATTGAATTGACTTTATATATACATACAGTGCCAATAAATATTACTCATTGCCTAATCTGGTTCCAAACGGTTTGCATATGCAAGTTCATTATTTCATAGTACAAAATAACATAAAACAATATTTCATTGTTAAAAACATCGCCATTGGCAGTGGGAATGTCATGATAAGTCTCTGATTGACACCCGACTCTCTGCTTATATTTCGACGCCACAGGAAATTACTGTTGCTGCCCTTTCGGTACCAAAGGAGACTTAAGTCGACTTTTTACAAACGGTTTGGATCCTGATCAGACGATGTGATTACGCGGCTACTGTTCCAGATACAAACTGTAGGGCAGAATGTTAAAACAGACCGTAAGATATGTCAGTGAAATTGTTTAAAGTCAAGGCATGAACCATATTCATTCACCTCTGTATAATGACTTCCTGAGGCGCTATGTGTATTATGAACATAATAATATTGTTGGTATACAATGTATATAATAATAAACAGGATATAAAACCATTTAGTTCGTTCATTAACCCCCTCCTGACCCTTACTTTAAAAACCATTAGCAAAGTATTGGATACAAAAATGAAGGGATAAAAAATGCAATTGTTATTTTCTTCGATATTTCTTTAGTCCAAATGTCTTAAATCAAAATTTGAGAAATTAATAAGCAGATGTGTAATTTGGTGCTCACGATAGCATGACAGTAAAAAAGATAACTCTTTCGCTGCAAAATTAATCGTGAAATGTTTACCCCTTCAACGTTTCATTGTCGTCTGTTTCAGTTTTGTTGTTAGCAAGATCGCTTCAAAGTAAGATCCAATGTAGTATGACTAAAACCAAATCGATACCAGTGTCAAGCAGTTTTTATCCTGACGTTACGCGGCGTCTGATCAGGATCCAAACCGTTTGCAAAGTCGCCTTTTGGCGCCGTTGGATGTGAAAGAGTTATTATGAAAATAAAAAAAGATAATCATAATAAACAGAAATTACCCGCTTGCAGGTATGACCATTTTGACTGCCAGTATTTTCTGTACAGTAGAAAGGAAATATTTCTTTGAAATCAAATATTATTTTGCTGATCGTGACAAGAATGGTACAGTGCCCACTCCCTACAACGACCCTCTCGACAACGATTCCCTCGCTACCACAACGAACGCCACTGTTCCCCAAACAAGGCCATTATACAGTGGATAATCTGTTATTCTTTCCCGTTTAAACGCAAACGTACGCAAACGCACGCAAACGCAAAGCACTAAAACGTAGAAAAGAACTACTTTTGGACAATTCTGATAATTCTTGTTTATCTTGGTGGCAAACAGTTTGGACCCTGATCAGACGCCGGGTTACCCGGTGTCTGATCTGGCTCCAAACTGTTTGCACTGCAAATAATAGTTTTAGCGTAAACGCGTTTATTGGGAAAGAATAACACATTCTCCACTGTACCTTACACCTACATTGCTGCAATAGTGCCTGCTTAAAATTGCTGTCAAAGTTAATAAAGAAATATAATGAGTTGACAAACAGTTTGAATGACAAACAGTTTGAATCCAGATCAGACGCCGCATTACGCGGCGTCTTATCTGGGTTCAAGCTGTTTGCTTATGTTAGCCAAGTTTTAATATTTTTCTCCCTATAACAATTCCCTCCGAACAACACACACATTTGTTGTCTTTCCTTAGGTGTCAATGTAGAGAGGGAGCACTGTATTTGCAAATGGTTTGGAAACATATGCGACGCCATAAACTCGACGTCTGACAAGGATCCAAACAGGGTTATATTCATCAAAAGGTTTCTTCATTTACACATTGATCCCTAGCGACGAATATACTCGTCATTTACAAACAGTGTATCGGTAAAGAATACTCTTGTCACGTCCAAACATTGTAGACTAGGAGCCCTCTAATCATGGCCTGCACTGTTTGTTATTTTGCAAAATATTTTTAAAATCAACAGTTATTATGTAAAAAAAAAATGACTAGAATTTATTAGGAGCTGGAATAATTATTGTTATTTGAAGTCTTTAGGGGTGAATAAGTTAAAAAAGAAAAGAACTTTATTTGACAAAATTTTCAGGCAACAAAATTACATTTTGTTGTTTTTGTAACAGTACGTCAATGATGGCGTATCCTTATTGTAGTAATATAACCCAATGTCTGATCTGGTTCCAAACTCTTTGCAATTTTGTTAGCATAAAAGCGTTTATAGGGAAAGAACAGTGTAATCATCCAAGCAAATCTAATAAGATATAAGGTAACTCGGCGTCTGATCAGGATCCCGTCAGATTTGAACTCTGTTTGCAGTTCAGCAGTAACAGTTAAACCGGTGTTAGACAGACATAACTAGAGGAGGCATACAGTGGAGAATCTGTTATTCTTTCCCGTTTAAACGCAAGCGTACGCAAACGCAAAGCACTAAAACGTAGAAAAGAACAATTTTTGGACAATTTTGATATTTCATGTTTATCTTGGTGGCAAACAGTTTGGAGCCTGATCAGACGCCGGTTCACCCGGCGTCTGATCTGGCTCCAAACTGTTTGCACTGCAAATAATAGTTTTAGCGTAAACGCTTTTATTGGGAAAGAATAACAGATTCTCCACTGTACATGTACAGAGAGGCGACAGATTCAAGCAGGACTACATTAAAGCATAAATATTCAAATTGGACTTTCTACTTTTCTTTTGTCCTGTCTTTAAGCTGTCATCTGTCTTAAAGACCACTACTCCATGTTTATCAATTAACCGCATTCCACAAGTTTATCTGTACGTCGTATGTGTAACTGAGATTTATAAAGTGAAAAAGACGTTATTCTTTCCCGTTTAAACGCAAACGAAACGCAAACGTAGTAAATGAAGAAAATTACATCCAATTCACTGTAACCTGAGTGGCAAACATTTTGGAACCTGATCAGACACCGGGTTACCCGGCGTCTGATCTGGCTTCAAACTGTTTGCATACAAATAATGTTTTACATGTAAGCGTAAATGCGTTTATTGGGAACGAATAACGTCTTCTCCACTGTAGCGTTCCCTTTGGCAAAGTAATCATAATAAAACTAAAATTTCATTATTCATCATTTTATTCATTTAAATTACATTTACGAAAATATATATCAACATCACAGACAAAATATAGGATCACTTAGTATGTATATATCTACAAAGGCAATGCGTTTGTCAGGGGAGAAGTGTGACATTCAAATAGGGACTGATAAAATATTTTGGACAGGGATTTTATAACAAGATATGATGGTCAATATTCTATAAATAATGCCTTACTTTGTACAAATGGAATAACTATTTGAGATAAACAATGCTCTATGTGAAACAGCACGCCCTATATACAACATAAGGCCCTATAGACAACATCACGCCCTACATACAACATAACGCCCTGGACACAAAATAGCGCCCTATTTACAACATTGTATGCCATATTTACAGTATAAAACAATGAGTTCAAGTTTTATTTTTACAGTAAAATCACTCTTAATCAACACTTATCGAGCAAAACTCAGTGTCGGTGTTTAAGACCGGCTGCAGCCTAATGCAAGACAATAGTAAAGCAGGAAAGTCCTTAAGGAGCTTTCTGCATTACTTTGTGTCCTGCATTAAACAACCGCGAGTCTGTTAAAGTTCACAAAGTTGCTCCTACATGTTAATTGGTCAAGAGAGACGTTACTGTACATTAAAAGCTCTCTATTACGACCACTATATTGTTTGAATCATTAGGTGTTTACGACATGTGACTGCTTAAAGCAAGGTGACAGTAAAACAGAAAGCTCCTTTAGGAGCTTTCTGTTTTACTACCACCTTGTTTTAGCCGTCCCTGTCTTTGATACAATCAATACTGTAAGTAGTCACCTGTCTTTTATACAATCAATCTTTTAAGTGGTCGTAAAAGAGAGGTTTTACTGTACATACATGTAGTTCTAAGACAGTCTATAGAGAACGGAGTGGTTGGTTTTTTACGAATTTCTTGCTTCTAATACACTGTTACAGTGGAGCAAACTTTATTCTTTCCCAATAAACGCGTTTACGCTCAAACTATTATTTATATTGCAAACAGTTTGGAGCAAGATACCGGCGGCGTCTGATCAGGATCCAAACTGTTTGCCATCAAGATTAACATGAATTATTAGAATTGTCCAAATGTTGCACTTTTCTACGTTTTAGTGTTTTGCGTTTGCGTTTCGTTTCGTTTAAACAGGAAAGAATAACGTTTCCTCCACTGTATTATACTCCTGAGGAAAATGAAAACTTGTTATAAAGGTCGTACCAACTATTTCTATCTAGGTGGCAAACAGTTTGGAGCCTTATCAGTTACTCAGCGACTGATCTGTCTCCAAGCTGTCTGGAATTGATACTGTATAAATGTAGATCTAATAGTTTTTTAGCAGCGTAAGCGCGCTTATAGGGAAATAATAACGTATTCTCCTCTTTGGGTTTTAACAGTAAAGAACATCTTGAATACAAATGTTTGGATATAAAACAGTTTTGATTCCGTTCTGTCATCTTGTTACTCGACGACTGTTCTGGATCCTAGCTGTTTACAAAAACCAATCAAACCCCGTTTATAAGAGTTCACAAGAACTCGTATTCATGCACAGTAGAGAATGCGTTACAGTTTCCCTTTTAAATGCATGCAAAACGCAAACGCATTGCTATAAAACGTAGAAAATAAAAACCCGTTGACAATTTTGACTATTTATCTTAACCTGGTTCGCAAAGAGATTGGAGCCTAATCAGACGCCGGGTTACCCGGCGTCTGATATTGTTTTAAACTGTCTACATTTGAAATAACAGATTTAGCATAAAGGCGTTAATTGGGAAGGAGTTACATGTACGTCTTATCTACTGTACAAATCTACCCTGATAGGTTGTCAGAAAAATCTGAAGTTGATTCCGACTATTTGCGATAGTCATATAACATTTCGATTGAGCTGCGCGAAGAATGCTATCTATACATGTACATTTCAATGCAATTTACACCACATGGCAAATGAATTGATGGCGAACATGAATCAATGGCAATACAGATTTACAGTCCAAACTTGAAAACTCGAAATCGCTTAAATCGAAAATACGCTTATTTGTAAAGTTTAGCCACGTTTTAAGTTTGAGATAAGATTATGTTCACTTTAAACGAGCTCAAAAATATCGAAATATAATTGTAGAAACACGGATAGGTTCGAATTTAGCGAGTTTGAATTATCGACTCCCAGCTGTAACTAGACTGATTTTATATGTGTTTATGTCTGTCAATGCCCTATGTATACATTACATCCAATTATCCCAAAAGACTAGATTATTCGAGTTGTTACTTAATATTTTCACTAGATTTAGAAAAACGAAACAAATTCGTATACAAATTTTCATCGTCATATGATATCGCCTGCTTTAAAACAGGTACAAAATACGTTATGAGTGTTGAACAGTTTGTATCCAGATCAGATGTCGATGTCTTATCTGGATCCAAACTATCTATAATACCAATGTACATGTATGTGTAATCGCAGTTTGCTGTGAATGGGTTTAGCGTAATAAAACATGGTCCTTGCAACATTTAAATTCTGTTAAATATCTTTAATTCATCTCAATTTCAGAAACAATGTTGTAATTTAAGTCTTAATGTCTAATGGACTTTTGGTTTTTACCTGCAGCTCTCTGTAAAGTGAGACTCACACGTGCCAAGCATCAAACGAACACGTGATATTACGTGCACGTGCACACGAGTTCGCCATTAACAGCTATGCAAACTAATATTAAACTTGACCCGTTGACTGCCTTATACCGAGTACAATGGTTATTTGCAAAGAAGTTGGATCCTGATCGGACACCGCGAAAGTGGCATCCGATCATGATCCAAACTGTTTGCAGCTCATTTCAATATTTTCTATGTCAAAATACCTAAAATTTGAATTTTAGATATAACAGTAAACGACAATTGTTTGCAGTAGATGCATGACGTGATGGCAGTGAAGGGGTTAATTCAAAGCAAGCACTTAGTAAACAGTAATTCTGTGCGCATGGAGTCATTTTAAAAACCATATTGTCAATTAAATGCTACTCAAGTTACTTTTGCACTTGTACAGTGGAGAAAACGTTATTCTTTCCCAATAAACGCGTTTGCGATAAAACTATAATTTGCAGTGCAAACAGTTTGGAGCCAGATCAGACGCCGGGTAACCCGGCGTCTGATCAGGCTCCAAACTGTTTGCCACCAAGATAAATATGAGTTATCAGAATTGTCAAAAAGTTGTACTTTTCTACGTTTTAGTGTTTTGCGTTTGCGTACGTTTGCGTTTAAACGGGAAAGAATAACAGATTCTTCACTGTACAAATACCGTAGTTCTTTAACCCTTTGCATGAGAATCGCGACTTCACTGCAATTTGGATCCTTGGCAGATGCCGGTTTACTCAGCGTCTGGTCATTATCCAAACAGTAAGCACTTATGAATTTAGGTATCTTCAATTAAAATAACTTTGATACAAATTTGAAGGGTATACGGGCAATTCTTTAGAGGCAGACGACAGGTAAACTCATTATTCCCTGAAAATTCCTGCAGGAGCCCTCTGATCAGGGACTTCACTATTTGCATAGGACAAGTGTTCCCTTACAGGTACACATTTGGTAAACGACACATATATGCGTCACTAGGGCTCAATGAGTTAACAAACCACGTGTTAACTCTGATATAAGAGATTCCATCGGAAAACACGTTCATGTGTTGAACTTTTTAACTGCCAATGGCGCCAAAAGACGACTTCATTGTTTGAAGCGACTATAAAGGATACTGTTGACAAGTATGATTATTAAACTGATTCACAGATGTAAAGACAGAATGATTATACAGAAGGAGCAGTTAAGATTATTTCTTGACAAGTACCTCATGACGGTGTTCAGATGGTCGACAAAACCTATACATTGTAGATGCATGGACAAGTGTTAAAATTCCGCTCAAATCTGACCATTCAAATGCTTGATAACGGTATCAGACTCAATTCTAAACCTTTATAACCTTGGACCCTGAACATAAACAACATTATCAGTACCTTTCCAGAAAGGAACTTAAAGCAGGTCTGAAAGTATAGCAATGGTTTTCTTAATTCCTATTCTGCGTAACTTTCAGCCTGCTTTAAGTGACAATCTATGTAACAGGTTAAACACATGTTTGTACATACAGTGGAGAATCTGTTATTCTTTCCCGTTTAAACGCAAACGTACGCAAACGCAAAACACTAAAACGTAGAAAAGTACAACTTTTGGACAATTCTGATAATTCATGTTTATCTTGGTGGCAAACAGTTTGGAGCCTGATCAGACGCCGGGTTATCCGGCGTCTGATCTGGCTCCAAACTGTTTGCACTGCAAATAATAGTTTAAGCGTAAACGCGTTTATTGGGAAAGAATAACGTTTTCTCCACTGATTGAGTCTGAGATCGTTCTCAATTATTTAATTGGTCAGAATTTGGTTTGTACTAGCAAAAGGTCAAATCTCACCAATTAAATGCTTGAAAACGATCTGAGAATCAAGCCAAACTCTTCATACAGTGTAGAAAACGTTATTTTTCCCCGTTTAAACGAAACGAAACGCAAACGCAAAACACTAGAACGTAGAAAAGTGCAACTTTTGGACAATTCTGATAATTCATGTTTATCTTGGTGGCAAACAGTTTGGAGCCTGATCAGACGCCGGGTTACCCGGCGTCTGATCTGGCTCCAAACTGTTTGCAATGGAAATAAACGTTTTAGCGTAAACGCGTTTATTGGGAAAGAATAACGTTTTCTCCACTGCAACCTGTTTAGCTGCATATGGGAGACAATAATGAATCAATCAATGGAAGAATGAGATGCCAGAGGCGGATCTTTGATTTCAGAGTGATAACATGGGGGCGCATTACAATACTTGACTGATGTCTTCTTGGCAATAAAAAAGTGTTAATATAAACGTGGTACATGTACATGTATCTGGAATTAATATGTTTATAAGTCAAGAGACAGTCTTTTTCGTTGCTTCGCTTAAATAGTTTATTTTTCAATGAAATATTTGAGCTATTATTGATTGCGTAATCCCTATAACGTTGAAGGAATAGACCCGCCTCTGTAACATACGAAAACAATGGTGACCCTGATGTCCGTTGTACACGCTTCTATGTATAATACAATATACGAAAGCCAGCAGTTATAAAAACATGAGTTCAACAAGAATGTCAACGATGCAGTAAGGCATGATCAATGTCTTCAAGTCACAACCACGTGGGAAGAGGGCAGGGACCCGTTTCATAAAACTTCGTACGACAAGTCTCAATAATTATTTAATTGTCTTGAAAAGACGATTCCAAAAAGATGTTACAATTCAGGATTCGATAGAGAAATCAGAAATTAAATGTATTTTAAAATTTTGACTTACATGTACGACCTTTTCTGTCGTACAAAGTTTTATGAAACGGACCCCAGCAGTCTGGACCTGGAGGGAATGGACGTGTAATAACGATATCTGTTGACCAACAGTTCAGGCAATGTCAGCGCTGTTTGGGGTAGCGAACTGTCCGCGTTCTTCACCCGAAGTGTCATCCATGTCTCAGAAGTGTATCGCACTCCTATGGCATAATTTGGCCTCGTTTGGGATATATACACCGGCGTGCGATAACGTTATTCATGGAACAGCTATCGATGCTGGCGACACCTGGTCGCATTCGTCACGCGCTCGTAGTGAATGCCAATGGGCGACCGGGGACCGATGTGTCTGAAGCATTCTTGTCCAGTGACTGGTTTCCTGTGGGCCTGTGCTGTACTTGCCCAAGACAATTCGACCAACGAAGTCATCCTTACTCTTCGAATTGTAATCCCATACAGAGACGACAATGCTTGTGGTTTCCAGCTGTTGTGGAGTGATGTTAAAGCTGACAGACTCGTTGAAGACGGGATCCAGTGTGTTTTTCTTGCACGTCGTTTTCTTTGTCTTTACCGGCTTTTCGAAGTGGACGAGAGTAACCTTCACGAATGGATCTGGAAAATAAAAGTTGTCCGTTTTAAAATACAGTTTCAACAAGTAATCAATTCGTGCTCTAAACAGCCTTCATTACAGTGGAGAATCTGTTATTCTTTCCCAATAAACGCGTTTACGCTAAAACTATTATTTACAGTGCAAATAGTTTGGAGCCAGATCAGACGCCGGGTTACCCGGCGTCTGATCAGGCTCCAAACTGTTTGCCACCAAGATAAACAAGAATTATCAGAATTGTCCAAAAGTTGTTCTTTTCTACGTTTTAGTGCTTTGCGTTTGCGTACGTTTGCGTTTAAACGGGAAAGAATAACAGATTCTCCACTGTATAATCGCAGGCAAATGCAGGACACTAGTAAGTCTAGTTGTGTTTCGCATAAACTCTTTCAATGCCAAGTTTTATCATCTGCTTTAACCCTATTACCGCCAAAATATCGTCTGCAGTCGAAGTGTCGTCTGCAATATTTTCAAAGTCAGCTTTAGGACTGTTTTGACTGAAGAAATGTCGATACGAGTGTCAAACAGTTTGAATCCTGACCAGACGCCGCCTTACGCGGCATCTGATCAGGATCCAAGCTGTTTGCAAAGTAGCCTTTTGGCGCCATTGTCATTGAAAAAGTTATAGGCAACAGGTTAGACAGGACTCTACATGTTGTTACAGTGGAGAATATGTTACTCTTACGTCATTGGTGACGTCATACAGTGGAGAATATGTTATTCTTACGTCATTGGTGACGTCATACAGTGGAGAATCTGCTATTCTTTCCCGTTTAAACGCAAACGTACGCAAACGCAAAGCACTAAAGCGTAGAAAAGTACAACTTTTGGAAAAATTCTGATAATTCATGTTTATCCTGGTGGCAAACAAGTTGGAGCCTGATCAGACGCCGGGTTACCCGGCGTCTGATCTGGCTCCAAACTGTTTGCACTGCAAATAATAGTTTTAGCGTAAACGCGTTTATTGGGAAGGATAACAGATTCTCCACTGTACATTGCATTGAGACAGAAATGTGATTATATTGAACTGAAAAGAAAAACAATGTCTCAACTGTACCAGAAACGGAACACATTTAACTCTTTGCATGCTGGGTAATTTTCGTCTACAACAATTGCCGTCTGCTACTATTCTAAAATGTAGATTCGTCTTTTTTTAAAAAACAGATGGAGATCGTCAAACAGTTTCAATCCTGATGAGACGCAAAGTCTCATCAGGATTAAAACTATTCATAAAATGTTGACATGGTTTCACCAATAACGTGCTCAGAGTTTAACACAACAAACCCTGGTTTTATTAAACCAGTGCATTAATAGTTTTGTCCGTTGAATGAACTGAACTTTTTCGTCTTACTGTACATCTCAAAGTGAACAAATTGCCTGACAGCGGTTGACTTAGTAATTAGCAAAGACATCGGAAGTACAATCTAACGGGTGACTTTGAAGCCTTGCAAACAAATTACACACCGGGGATTTCGTGAGACAAATCACAACAAACTAAGCCAGATGACAACCAGAGCTAATTTGTTTTTGCACTTACTATCGGAGCAATGACTTTATCCAAGTAAAAACAATAAACTACAATTAATATCTTTAGAGTAAACCGAAAGGCATCTAACCTGAATTGACATGACCTTTAATGTTTTGCATGCTACATGTAGCGGCGAATCCATGATTTCTTTACAAACCGTTTGGAACTGGATGAGACGCCGCTCTACGCGGCGTCTCATCTGGTTCCAAACGTTTTGGCACACTACTCCTATATTGGAAAGAGTGTTTTGAAATATCTTTTTCAAGGACAGTTACATACAATTGATACAGACGACGGTGTTACATGGTACTGAACCTTATTAAATTAAATTGATAATCGCAAGCGAATTGCCATCGAATCGCGCGCTTCAAAAAACAAATCCTACGTTTGAATATTTTTACGCGAATATTCCTAAGCGGTTGTGACAAAAATGGAATCGAAAAAATTAACGAAGGCAAATTGGCGAAAATTTGTGAGATACACCATTCAGGAAAATTTACCCGAGGGTAAAGTTACTGTTTTGATTCGGAAGCGAATTGCCATCGAATCGCAAACGAATTGCCATCGAATTGCAAGCGAATCGCAAAAATTGTTAATTTAATAAGGTCTGTACTTAGCGTTCCAAGAGTTAACGAAAAGCGAAGCTGTTGTCGCGTGCAATAATTGTCGTCTGCAGTGATTTCTAAAGCTGTTTTATCAGTCATTTTATTCAAAAGTACAGTAAAATATTTCTATTACGACCGCAAAATTGAAGACTAATTGATTGTATAAAACACAGGTGACCGCTTTCAGAAATGTGACAGTATAACAGAAAGCTCCTAAAGAAGAATTTTGTTTTATTGTCACCTTGCTTTAAGCAGTAACCTGTTGTAAACACCTAATAATTAACACGATTTAGTGGTCGTTATAGGGATGATTTTTGTATCAGAGAAATGTTAAACATTTTGGATCCAGATGAAATATCGTTTTCCTTATAATCGAGAGTTTTTCATACTGCGTTGACGTCCGTCCGCCCTCCGGGGCATTATGAGAAATATGATTTCTAAAATTTGCATTTTTATTATCACGTATGGGATTCAGTTAATATTATTAGGTATGAACAACCAGAAACTGTGTGACATTTACAAGAAAACAGAGCAAATAAAAGTTCAATAACATCTTGGGAAGTTCAAAGAAATGCACTCAAGTACATGTACCTGTACCGTCTTTTGTTTAATATAAGCACATTGCTATTAGATAACATTAACTTCTTCAGTGCACTACCTCTTTATTCCATAACTACGCCCTTTTCCCCTTTAATTTATTCTTCCAGTGAAGAAAGTAGTTCTAATTTATACAGTCATTAATATGTGCATGTACCATACGAAGTAGTTTCTATATCGTAGCAAATGATAGCTTAAACCAGACTTGTCTTCAAAACTAGAAACAGGTTATGGAATAATAAGTTATTTGCAAAAAGTTCGGTCAAGGTCAGACACTAAGGAACTCGGCTTCTGATCAAACTCCAAACTGTTTGACACTCATAACGATATTATTTAATTAAGGTTGAGAAAATAAAAGCAATATTATATTAGAAGATATTGTTTCAGCAAATTGATCTACACTGTGCATGACGCATTCGTGCCAGTTATGTTTCTAGTACATGTGTACATGTAGCTTAGTAGGGGAAGTATTGTCACACTGGACAGTGGTCAGTGTCAGGTCTCGTCACGACTTCTCGCAAAGGTCTCGCGAGATTTTTCGACCAGGTACATTGTACTCACCAGATCCATCGACAATATCCGTCTGTAAAAGCTGCTTGGCTTTGATGATATCGATATTCAGCCTTCCTGCGCATGGCAGATAATTCAGCGACAACAACAACTCCCCTAGCTCATGGCGATCCTGCAAGATAGAGAGAACACACTTAATCAATACAGTTGCAAAGCCATGCGCATGCGCAACAATTACTGGTTTTATATAAATTTTATCTTCTTGTACTTAGTGTACGAAGAGAATTTGTTGAGAAACTCAGGGAAACGTATCTAACATCGTATTCCTAACTCATTCGATGCTTATCGTTTTCATATTGACTATTCTAATTTTGAAAAAGATGACCGATCCTATTTACAACCTTATAAAACTCGTATGTTATTTAACGCACGAAAGACCATTAAAGCATTAATAGCTGAAATTTCAAATTGATATCTCCAGTTTCCTATACGAATCTTTTACATTTACATTTTGTATGACTACATGTACATCGTGTATTTACGATTGTTTGTAATTTAATGCAAAAATGACAAATGATGCAGAACCTGATCACAGGCATGAGGCCTCTGGGTCCAAGATTATAAAACTTTTGAGTTGAGTCTGAAGTAGCTCTCAAGGATTTGATTTTTATGTCAGAGTTGAGCCCAGACTCAAATCTGGCCAATCAATTGCTTAAGCACAGACTCAACTCATGCGCTGCTTTATAACATTGGAGCCTGATCCGGGTTTGCATTGTTGACATATGCCAAGTATACATGTATACCCTACAGGTATAATGTTTGTAAAGGGGTCGTATAGTCAACAGTGAGGTTCGCTGGGTTAAATCGATTTGTTTTCGCTAGTTATCAGGCGACAGTGTTGAGGTATGTGATAATTCGTGTTAATAAGCGTTAACAAATTTGATATTGTTTTACAACTAGTTGTAAAGTTTCTCTTATTTATTCAAGTATCATCGTAATAGACATGTACATACTCAACCAATGCGTTGACATAAGGATAAATCTGACACTGCAGTATACATGTATTTGTTTTTAACCCTTTCATTGCACAGTCACTGCCATAATATCGTCTGCTTAAATATTTCGTCTGCTTTACTTTGTTAAAATTAGTATTGTATGATATTAGGGTAAAACAGTTTGTATCCTGATCAGGCACCGCGTTACACAACGTCTGGTTATGGTCCAAACTGTTTGCAAATGCTAGTGTTTTCGAGCCTGGTAGAAGGGGTTAAGATCATTCAAAACACACATTACCACCATTAGTTACCATAGAAACTCATGATTGCAACGCATTTGTTAACACTTTCTCAATGAATTCCTATTGGAAAGAATTTTGACCCGACGCACAGGAACTGAATGGACATTAATGTTTTCTTCTATTTAAAATTATAACAAACTTAAATGCAATACATGTGTCTGACCATGGTAGCAGAAAGGTGCATGCCAGTGTATGACCTTATGCTGTACATGTACCAGGAGACATGTTTTAATCGTAAATGCGGTCTTTCAAACGGTGTGATATCGTGTATTTTCGTATTAACCAAGTGACGATTCATTGGCACCCTCCGTGTTGCGGCGCACAAGACTAACAGGCACACCTTCGCCAGCTGCCATAAACAGACAGTGAATGAACGTTCAATGAAACATACGTTTTACGACATCTTAATTAACACACATTTTAAGCATGTACAGTGGAGAATCTGTTATTCTTTCCCAATAAACACGTTTACGCTAAAACTATTATTTGCAGTGCAAACAGTTTGGAGCCAGATCAGACGTCGGGTAACCCGGCGTCTGATCAGACTCCAAACTGTTTGCCACCAAGATAAACAAGAATTATCAGAATTGTCCAAAAGTTGTTCTTTTCTACGTTTTAGTGCTTTGCGTTTGCGTACGTTTGCGTTTAAACGGGAAAGAATAACAGATTCTCTACTGTACGACATCTTAATTAACACACATTTTAAGCATGTATGTTGAACGCTCAATGCAGAAGAAAAATAATACCGAAAACTCTTTAAGCAGCTTTCTGCATTACTTATGTCATGTTTTCATCTTTATAAAGAAATAATCTGACATCGTCTAATGGTTCGTTAACTCTTTCGCTCTCAATGACGCTTAAAAGCGCGTATGCAAACAGTTTGGATCCTGATCAGACGCCGCGTAACGCGGCGTCTGATCAGGATCCAAACTGTTAGACCATCGTTTTGCTTTATTTTTTCAACTTTGAAACGACATTACAGACAACAAAACTGAAGCAGACGACAATGAAATAGTGAAGGGGTAAAAATCTCACGCAAAACTTGACAGTGAAAGGGTTAAACGAAGGGTTTGACTGTAAACTGTCATTAACAGGAAACATGTAGTCAATGAACGTTCATGGTGTCGATGTTTACGTCAGGCGAGGACAGGTTTCATTGAATATGTTATTGTCACTAGGAACTGTTTTTGATTTGTAAAACAAGTAGACGTAACGATTTAGGTCATAAAGCACCAACACGCTAATAGAAATTCATCTATGAATTGGTAAAAGCTAATTAGTGAATGAAACTTTATTATTGTGTATTCATTCTTACCATGCTCTTATAGTGATTACATTTGCAACAGTTTGGATCAGATGAGACGCCACATCACTGCTATAATTGTTGTAGATCATAGAAGCGGCGATTTTGCCTAAATGTACACTGTTTGATGCTCCAGTGCATATAGAGAATAGTATTGCCTTACATGTACTTCTTAGACAGTATATACATGTACAGTGGAGAATCTGTTATTCTTTCCCGTTTAAACGCAAACGTACGCAACCGCAAAGCACTAAAACGTAGAAAAGAACAACTTTTGGACAATTCTGATAATTCTTGTTTATCTTGGTAGCAAACAGTTTGGAGCCTGATCAGACGCCGGGTAACCCGGCGTCTGATCTGGCTCCAAACTGTTTGCACTGCAAATAATAATTTTAGCGTAAACGCGATAACAGATTCTCCACTGTACTTCTATCGGACACTGTGCCGAATTAGATAAACAATTAGGCTTCGTCTACACTGTTTTGTAATGTACATGTAACAAGTCTGTTTTTGCCATGGTGCGGCTCTAATACAAGAAGTGCGGTAGACAAATTCATTGGAAATCTTTTAAATCTTAATTGGTTTCTTACACTTAGTTATATATATTTCGATAATACTTTTGACGAAGTCGATATTCTCTTTAACCCTTTCGTGATCAAATTCATCGTGAGGTTTTTACCCCATTCATCGCCTTATTGTCCTCTGCTGCAATATTGTTGTCTGCAATATCGTTTCAACGTTAGGTTTCAGGCAGTATTATTGACGAACATGTAATTTCGAAACAAGTGGCAAACATTTTTTATCCTAATCAGACGCCGCGTTTCGCGGCGTCTGATCAGGATCAAAACTGTTTTTAAATGCGCTTTATGACGTCATTGGAAGTGAAAGGGTTAAACTAAATAACTTGACAACAACGTTTGATATAATATAGCAAGGTGCATTGCAGTGGAGAAGACGCTCTTCTCTCATGTTTTTATACAGTCTAGTCGTGATAGTTCGTATACCCATGGGACTCGGTGTATAAAAAGGGTAATTAGACTACACCCACTGCTACATGTAAATAATGATAGTTTCATGGAAATGTTGACACTTTGTTTTAATCTGAACGACGAACAGTTTAGAGCGTCTCTGTTCGAACTGGTAATAATTTTTTCAGTTCAAACGCGATTATAAGGATAGAACAGTGTCTTCTCCACTGTATAACCCGTCTATCAAAACAGGAAATGATGTCATTAGCCCCCCTGAATTGATCAGCTATTAACTTCAGGCAAGTGATTAGCCAGCTAGCAGGAAAGTTGGAGTTGGATGTTACGGCATACTATTGATTCATTTCATTAGAGATGCTGGAATCGACTTTGTCACCGGGATAACATTTACGTCGATATCATGAGGTTGAGAAGTCTTCTATACATGTCTTCCCAGAATGCCCTCTGTTTATCGTGCTAAACTCGATGCGCAACTTCCGGTCATTAATTATCGGTATTTCGTCCTTTATTTAAGCTGGGTATCAAACTTTAGTCAATCTTGTTAAACAAATACCACATAGAGAAGACCTATGAGCATTATATACTACATGTTGATCTGGCTTAATGCAGTATAAAAAAATTAAAAGGCTCCTATAAGAGCTTTCTACATTATATCTATTTTGCATTAAGCGGTCACTTGTTTTATTAGGCATCCGCACTATATCACTGGGTGGTCACGAAATACAGTGGCGGAGAAGACTTTATACTTTCCCAATAAACGCATTTACGTTAAAACTATTATTTATATTGCAAACCCGGCGTCTGATCAGACACCAAACTGTTTGCCACTTACAGTGGAGAAAACGTTATTCTTTCCCAATAAACGCGTTTACGCTAAAACTATTATTTGCAACTTGCAAACAGTATGAAGCCAGATCAGACGCCGGGTAACCCGGCGTCTGATCAGGCTCCAAACTGTTTGCCACCAAGATAAACATGAATTATCAGAATTGTCCAAAAGTTGTACTTTTCAACGTTTTAGTGTTTTGCGTTTGCGTACGTTTGCGTTTAAACGGGAAAGAATAACAGATTCTCCACTGTAGATTAAAATGAATTATCAGAACTGTCGATAAGGTGTCATTGTTAACCTTTATTGCAATGCGTTTGCATTTCTCTTGAAAATTAACGTTTTCTCCACTCTACATTACTCATTCGTGTAAAAGAAGTGTGTCTACATCAGAGATAGTATGCAAACAAATGAACGAGCTTCTAGTAGCATTTGTACACAGTTTTGGTCAGGATGAGACGCTCAGTTACCCTGTTTCTAATCTGGATCCAAAACTAATTGCCAAGGACACAAGTTTAAAGCCTGTTGAGTCTAAACGTTTATAAAAATGAAGACTGGAGTAGTCCCCCAAGTCAATCGATAATAAACCGTACATTAAACACATCTCCGGAGAATTTCCAAAATAAGACTGGGATTGTTTCTTTCTTTATGTATGTTCTAACGCATTATAACGCCTGGAAATTGGTGTAAAACCATTAAAACTTTCCATATGGAGCAAGCTTTTCAGTATGCAAATTGGTAATCTAAGCTGTTTAGCACCATTTTACCATTTAGGCTTTTTTGAATTAAAGAAACATCTTTATAAGAGACTTGCAGTTTTAAACCTGATCAGACACCGAAAGATCAGGCATTTGATTAGAATTCAAATTGTTTTAAGTGCCAGTTCAACTTGGCTTATAAGTGAAGAGGATAGAGCTGTGGTTGTTTCCATTTGCACTTTTGAAAGGATGTGAAAGGATGTGAAAGGGAAAGCCAGCAAAGAGTTTCAGACTAGATATATTGGGTGCAAAGCTTTTCTCTTACAGTGGCGAAGACATTATTCTTTCCCGATAAACGCGTTTAAACTAAAACTGTTATTTCCATTGCAAACAGTTTGGAGCCAGATCAGTCTCCAAACTGTTTGCCACTTAGATAAACATAAATAGTCAGAATTGCCAAAATTTGTAATCTTGTCTACATTTATTGCAATGCATTTGCGTTTCGTTTGCGTTTAAACGGGAAAGAGTAACGTCTTCTAAGTTGCACATGCAGAATGTTGTGGCCGAATTTGTGATAACTACATGTACTAGAAACGGTTTAGTTCCAAGAGGGCGCCGAATAACTCGGCGGCTCCTCTATATCCGAACTGTTTGACACTCTGAGGTTATTTTCTAAAATAAAATACCTTTAATTCAGATTTATGAAATACTGTAGATGAAACATTTTACACACAACAATTACCGAACATGAAGAAGGTTGAAGGGTAATATTTAAAAGAGGGTACATGTATAAACTAAGTAATGGAACTTACGGCAGCACTTGGCATGAGTGGTTTCCATACATGTACGCCTTTCACCAGATTAATACCGTCTAAGGAGAAATGTACCTGTCCGATATTACAGTGCCGCGAGAATTTGTCAAAGTCTTTGATCAGAATTTCAAGTGTCTTTCCACTCGTCTCCTTGTAAGGAATTTCGAACATAAAATATTCGTTCCACATCGGTTCCTGCGTCTTTCTTTGCACAGATGTTTGATGAGAGTTTTTGCCATCGGGAATGAGGGACACCCGACAGTAGGGATTTGAATGTGCAAGATCCTGCTTATTCTCGTCCAGACTGAATGGGAGAGGCAAGTCTTTGGCTTCAATGATTTTAACGACAAGAACATTAGAGGAGACTTCGTACTGAAGTCCAAAGTGAATCTGTCCTAACTGATATTTAGCTAGTTTCTCCTCATCTGTCAGACACGGTGGTCTGTCGATCTTCTCACTTTCGTACAAATCTTTCTTGAAGTTTTCGATGGTGATCTCGGTTTCGCTCGGCAATCTTCGGCGGCCTTGTTTCGGTTGTATAGCCTCTTTATTGGCGGCCCAAAATTCTATTGGCTTCATGTCTATTACAGGCGTTGTCGTCGGTTTGCGATAATCAAAAGAAAATTGACTAGAAGACGTGGCCGAAGACACAGAATCTGTGCGCGACATATTGTCGGACTCTGTCCGCTCGCGTATGCTCTTCGGCGTTGAAGATTCATTGGTAGAGCTGGTGGAATCGAGCCGGGAGACAGAGTCTCTGAAGGAATGCTGAATGTCGGACTTTGTGAGCTTCTTCCGCTGTTCTTTCTCGTGACAGCAGTCGCAACAATCGTATTCGCAGCAGGCTATAGCCCAGAAGTTTTCTAAGATCTTTTTGGCAATGTTCTGTAAACAAATAGAAATGGACTATATGAGCAAATGCGGTAGTATACTATTCAATACAGCGAGGGGAACGTTATTCTTTCCCAAAAGACGCGGTTATGCTTAAACAGTTATATCCTTTGTAAACAGTTTTGAGCCAGGGCCGACGCCGGGTAAACCTGCGTCTGGCCAGACTCTCAACTGTTTGTCACTCTAGGTACATGTAGAATAAACTTATTTAAAAGGAAAAAACAAGTCAATTTGTACATTGTGTTGCATTGCGTTTGCATTTGATTTTATTTAAACGGAAACGAATAACGTCTTCTCCTCGGTTTGCAGTTTTGAGTTGGGGATGAAAATATACCATCTTTATATGCAATAAAATCCTGTGTACAGAAGAGGACAGGTAACATTCTTACATAAAGGACACCAACCTTGCTATAGGAGGACAATGAACATAGTAAACGTACAGATCAAGACCCGGAACCCGTCTTACAAAATGTCGTACGTTTAAGCAAGATAAAAACGGTCGTAAATCAAAACTTTAAAACACATCTAATTTCTTATTTCTTCGAGATGATTCCAAAGAGATGTCACAAGAAAGGATTAGATGACGAGATAAATAATAATTGATAAATTTAGAATCTGGCTTACGACTCTTATGTCGTATGATGTTTCGTAACACGGGTCCCAATTCCTTACGGATCGCGTCTATCATCTCTGGACTACGTCTGTTGTCATGCAATGAAACCGTGAAATCCCTGATCAATTGTGGTAATTAAACGGTTTGCACTATATATCTTATAATGCCACTTTACTGACATACCGCAAATATGTAAAACCCACTTTTAGTCTTCAAAAACCAAATGTCACCCAATCTTTTTAAAGGAAAGACAAAGTGCCGGACTATATCAAAGGGCCATCTGTTGCTAGGCATGACTTAATCAATGATGTAAGCATTGAAAGTGTACTGCAAAGACGCTTTATACCTTATTGTTTATGTACGCCCTCGGATAAAACATTATGTGTGTCTTTGTATTACGAAACGATTTCAGTTCATAAAAACTTAGACGAATCTATTCATGTATTTAACCCATATCTTATTACTGCCAATAGTGTACTAATAAATTTAACTATGCTACAGGGCTGCCATGTCTCCGGATTTTTTCCGAAATCTTTGGATTTTTTCCCTAGCAGATGGTAGCTTATAGCAGGCTGAAAGTAAAGCAGAATGCGCCTTAATGCGTATTCTGCTTTGCTTTCAACCTGCTCTGTACGTAAACGCGCTTGAAAAAAAGAAAATTTGGAATCAGCATATCGGCACCCTACGAATACATGTACCGAACCGATTTAAGGTGCATTCTGCTTTACGTGCAACGTGATTTATTTGGGATTATCTATCTTCAAAACTAGAAAAAGATTATAGTGTAATGGGTTAATCTTGGTATTACCGTACTTAGTGATATGTTCGACAAACACGTTCAAGTATTGAGTGACGTTTGCCCTTCACCCTACACCATTGCCATCTGTTGGACTATGTTCATCTAGCAACTTGAGCATTTTGTGTTCAAGGACATTCATATAGAATTACAAGCTCGCGCTACCGGGGTTAATCAGACAGTGATATGGACTATTGGCCCTTTTCGGGCTTCATCAGCGATGTTATTCTTTCTTATTTAATTCAAAGCTAAATGAAGTGCAATCAAATGCAAAACATGACAATTTGACGATTTACTCGGCGTCTGATCTGGTCCCAAAGCCGATTGTAACAGACATCAGGTCTTTGAGCACAAATGTGTTTTGTTAGGAAGCGATGGTGTTTTTACTCTCTGTATAAGAATAAGTTCGTTTTTACGATTTTCAACTACCAAGTTGCAACCATATTGTTGAATTAGACATAGAAATTTAGAATATTTCCCCTCTATATATCGGCCTTGGAATCAGTGATATTTCGCCCACATAAATTCACCGCAATTCCCAATTCTCATATCTTTTAGACGCTCGTATGGTTAACCACGAAAAACCACATATTACAGTGGAGAATCTGTTATTCTTTCCCAATAAACGCGTTTACGCTAAAACTATTTTTTGCAGTGCAAACAGTTTGGAACCAGATCAGACGCCGGGTAACCCGGCGTCTGATCAGGCTCCAAACGGTTTGCCATCAAGATAAACAAGAATTATCAGAATTGTCCAAAAGTTGTTCTTTTCTACGTTTTAGTGCTTTGCGTTTGCGTACGTTTGCGTTTAAACGGGAAAGAATAACAGATTCTCCACTGTATACATTGTTTTATATTTCTCTTATTTTCACTTCCTGTAAACTAGCGTTTCATTGGTTGGAAAGCTATATCTAAAAAGGCCATATATGTATATATGCAACATCATTACATTATATTCCCCTCTCTCTCTCTCTCGTCACCTTCCACAGCAAGAGTAATCAATGATTGGCTGTCCTTTATAAAGTCGACAATCGTGTATGCCTAGCAGATGTATCCTGCTAGATATGAAAACTGAGCTGTCAATTGTGATCATATTTATATCAATGCTAATTGTCTAAAGAGTATGGTATTGTAAAAATAACATTAGATTTTGAATGGTTCCAAAATCAAAATTCTTTCTTATTACCAGCACAGCATTTTCTACTTCTATGAAGGAGTGCAATTACAGTGGAACTATTAATATCACTTAATGGAAGGCTATTTGAGATTGTAAAAGATTTGTGACAGCTTAAAGCAAGATTAAATCAAAGCAGAAAGCTCCTTTAGGAGCTTTTTGCTTTGCTTTCATTCTGCTTAAAGCTTGAACATGCATTTCGTACCAAACACAAATCTTCCATTGAGTAGTCGAAGTAACAGTGGTTAGCTGTAGCAGGATTGAGAAGAAGACGATCGATTTTTGGTGACATTGAGAGACTCTGGAGACTCAAATTGTCGTAAAATCTCTGAAAATCTAATGCAACCGCAGCCAAAATTGAATTAAATACTACTTCTATCGCTTGTTTAAGAAGCAAAGATCATCGCAAATCGTGTATAACAAGGCAAACAGCGGTTTGTTTTGACACCATATGGCAGAGAAAAAACCAAGGCAATAGTCAATACAGCATAAGTCTAGGGAAACACGAGCAACAAGTGATGGCATGGCCATATGGCATAATACACATGATTGAAGACTTGTCATCGGCTTAAAGAATTCGACTTCTGAGATTTGATTGTAATTTCCACTTTCTTCCAATTCAAATGTAAACATTGTTTGAAATCGTCTTCAACCCTGATGAGTTAAAAGCCAACTAGGCTGAGACCTTTATCCTTTACATGTAGTACGTCATGTCCATTACCATCAATTCATGCTAATAAGACGATTCGTTAACTAACTTTAAGACAGGTTTCACCTTAAACCATGGTGAAGTAAAACATTCAGTTCCTATAGGAGATTTCTGCTTAATTCCCTTTTTGCTTTAAGTAATCGCCTGCCTTTATCACCTTAACAAAGCATAAGTGATCAAAATGGCGGATTTTACTCGGGCAAAAACTGGTCAATATGGTTAAATACTTTTGTCCATTGTTGATTATTATTTATAAGCTACATTGCTTTGTTTATTAAAACCATATTTCTAAATCATACGTTTTAACAAAATTGTTTTCTAATGAATGTCAAAGGCGAGCTTTGCGTCAAAGACCTTCGTATTAAAATTGACTATGCAAGACAAAAATCAAAATTTCAATTTGGCCGAAGGAGCTTAAAATATGAAATTTATTAAAAGTTCGTTGATGATTTAAACATTATTTAATGAGTATCATTTGCAATGATATAAGTTGATAGTAGGTTAATGTATTCGCTTGTGGAGATCTACTACAAGAAGTATTGATTGTTAACAACGGCCATATTACTGAATTAATTCTCTGATGAAGGTAGACGTTAATGCCAGTTGTTTTTTCGCTTTCTTAACTTAGCAATTTTTTTAAAAGTACAACAATGCTAATCCCAACAGTACTTGATGCTGTATAGAGCAATGATAAGAATAATTAAACACATCAGAATTGCTAATGAAGATGATTACTTCCATTAACTATAAAACCCAACCAAGTTCGGTCACCCGAAATTGTATTCATCGATGGTGCAACAGATAGCCAGCTTAAAGCAAGATGTAAGAAAAGCAGAACGCTTCTGACGTAGCTTTCATAATTTCTGACATCCTAAGTTAAACGCGAGCATACATTTAGAAAGAAGATAAATATTCTACAAAGTGAATGCAATGACCTGGGTTCATTTACGTTATGTATTTTCTAAAACCTCGTGAATGATAAATAATCAAAATATCGTAAGTAAAACTATTACTGTTGTATTCTCAGTTTTTTTTAGATTAAGCATAAAATAAAGATAGCATGCTCATATGAATAAAACAGTTAGTTGCATGTCAGTTTTGTAATATTTACATGAGCGACTGTTTGAAATGTTTTAAACTTTATTTTTCAAGCACTTCAAAAACATCCCATTCTCAAGTTATTTAGCTATTTGTAAAAATCGAGGTAAATTTAGTAAACAATATTTAATCTATTAATATCAAGTGCATAAAAACTTTGCATCTGTATCTACACCGTATGCAAATCATGGAAATACCAATCTACATATTAACTAAATATTTAATTTAAATCAGTAAGTATTAAATACAAATAATAAAATGAACATACCGTGAGCAGCATTGTTAAACCAAAGTCTAATGTTAGATGTATTGGTATGCGAGCGACGACGACCACTAGATGAATCTGTCGCCGAGATATCGATTTCTCGTCATTTTAAAGGTTTTCAAACCACAGCGACCGGTGCGCTAACAAGCTAGCAAATAGCAATAACTATGGAAGGGTCGATTCCTGCTGATGAGTATAGGCTGAGACAGACAGGTTGTACAGCAATGTCGTGACAATGGACTCGTCCTTGGTGAAGTAGTTAGCTAGCATAGAAACGCAGCACTTAAAGCCGATGGACAACAATGGTTTTTGCACTCGGCCCAAGTTCCTTGACACACTCAACCTTGGATAATACATTGGGCAAAAATTCCCAATGAATTGCCTTCGTCCTTCGAGAAGTCGAGATTGAAGACAACTTTGGTAGCAGTGTTTGATGAAAGTCATTAATCGATAATTCATAAAAGGTCAACATGATTTCGCTATACATTACTTATTTTCTTGACAAACATACAAGTTATTATCTTAAGAACTCTCTTTAACCCATTATCCACAGTTTTTTTCTAGTTTGGAAGACAGGTCACCTATTAAAGCAGGCACATTCTGTTTTACTTTCAGCCTGCTTTAAGCTACTATCTGCTAGAATATAGAAACATTTCTACTGATACATGTTCATAACTAAACAAATTGGAACTATTTTATTCAGTGGAAGAACATATTTGAATGCGCTAAAAGGCGCTCCTATGAGGGAAGGGATTAATTGCCGTCATCTACATAGTTTCTAAGGATGAATTTATATACATATACGATAAAGAAACTGTACATTTGGTTTGAAGGATTAGTTTATACTTACACGTACAAACCAAAGATAAATATGGTATCAAAATGCGTAAAACTCCATTTGCTACATGATGGTGTATTTTTAATTGTGATTTTTGTAATTTACAACGCATAATTTTGTGTGTGAAAGACTATGGCGTGAAAAGTAAAAGTCGCATTTTTGCAAGGCTACATGTACATATCAAACATCAAAGCTCTAGATCTCACGGTTTGCATCATGGAGGTTGGTCGATGGCAAAACGACAGTTACAGTGGAGAATCTGTTATTCTTTCCCGTTTAAACGAAACGAAACCTAATATCGTGTTGTGACTACTTATTAGAATCGTATCTTCGAAACGATTCAAATGTGTATTCAAAACATCGTGTTTAGATGCAGTGGCAACATAAAGGAAAAATAGGTTGAAGCTGTTCTTTTTATTCACTCTTATGGGAAGGCATTCTCTCCGACATCATTTGTATTACAGTTCAAATTGACACGCATGTACTAAATAGCTGTTTAATCCTTTAAACCCATTGACTCATAGCCTGTTTTTAGTTTTGAAGACAAATGTGCACTTAAATCAGGTTGAAACTAAAGAAGAAAGTGCATTGAGTCTGCTTTGGACTACATTCTGCTAGGATCAAAATATGTCTTATGGTGCATTTCACGAATGTTTAAAGTGGCAATCTTTTCTCCAATGGATAAATAATTTAAAGAAATAAGACGTCGTATTTATAACTCCGTGGAAACGTCTTTCCAACATCTGCTAAATGATTTTTGTAATATTAAGCAATGCCTAAAGCACAAGAGACAGTGATGTTTGTTATGGGCAAACATAGTTTTACATTACAACGATGAACAAATATCCGGTAGAATGTGAACAAGCAGTCTTGCAGACGATTGCTACAGTGGACGTTAAACTTTTCTCCCTTTCAACCAAACTAAACGCACTACACAATGCAATAAAATGCCGAAAATGAATGGTTATGAGATTCTAACATTTTGGAGCCTTGAAAAATACAATTTCTATCGGGCCGATTACAAGGTTAATAGGAATGAGGGAGTCAATGTCGTGTAGGGCGAAAAAGATAAGTAAATGTGTACCCTTCGGTACGCTTCTGTACACAGACATACAGTATACAGTGGAGAATCTGTTATTCTTTCCTGTTTAAACGCAAACGTACGCAAACGCAAAGCACTAAAACGTAGAAAAGAACAACTTTTGGACAATTCTGATAGTTCATGTTTATCTTGGTGGCAAACAGTTAGGAGCCTAATCAGACGCCGGGTTACCCGTCGTCTGATCTGGCTCCAAACTGTTTGCATTGGAAATAATAGTTTTAGCGTAAACGCGTTTATTGGGAAAGAATAACACATTATCCACTGTACCCTGGACACACTGGAAATTTAAATCTCGTTATACGGTCACGTGACACATTGCCCCATTTACAATAAAAATGTATAAAAACGTGTCATTTATTTGAAAAAGATTTTAATATTTACTATACATAAGGGCTTGATAAAAGAATATTCGAGGTTTGGAAATAACTACGAAATGTTATTTCCTGGAATTAACGTAGTTTTTTAACAAAATAAAAGAGAAAAAATAATGTCGGGAAATGTCGAAAAACGGTTTGATATTGAAGAAATATTTTTAGCATAATGGTGTTTATTTTGCAAGAATATCTTCTCAACCGTATGTTAACCCTTTGCCCAATAGCCCATTTCTAGTTTGAAAATAGGTGACGACTTAAAACAGGTTGAAAGGTAAGCAGAATGCGCCTTAAGGCACATTCTGCTTTACTTTCAGCCTGCTTTCAGCAAATATCTCCGAAATATAAAAAATTATTTCTTTTGGCACAAATAAAGTGGAACTATTAATAACTTTCCTTAGTCGATGAATAAAATTCAGGCGTTAAAAGGTAATCGCTTGATCCGCAAAAATTCAAGGTAAGTCGCTGCGCTTCCAGCACAAAGCCAGACCGGTGTCTAAAGTCTAAACTGTTTTGTTACTGCTAAATAATAAATATTACACATCAGGAATATGTTACATGAAAAATATGAGACTCCGACAACTATAACCACATGGTTTGTCAAAAGAGGTGTTTGAATATGCTGAATCTGTACAAAACGGTTAAATAAGCAAAGTTAATTTAAATGGCAAACGCTTTCCCTCATAGTTATGGCTTTTCACGCCATATCCTATCCCTCCTAAAAATACATTTTCCATGCGCTTATACTATGCTGATAAAATCCCATGGAAACTCTTCATAAACTTTGATTGTTGTTTAAAGACGGTTGAAAATATTGCAAAAAGCTCCAAAACGAGCATTCTGATTTACGTTCAGTCAGCATTGCAAACAGTTGTGAAAGTGTAAACAAAACGATATACAATAGTTAATAAACAGTTTCTGTAGCTCCTTTGGGTATCATGCTACCAGAAAACATACATCGTAGGCGGATTATCGAAACAAACCACAATTAAATATAGCTTATACTTTCTATGAATAAATCAACTAACGTATGTTCAGTGAACGTTTTTATCACTTCTGTGAATCTTGCAGTTTGCAAATAAACTAAAAATAGTAACATTATTTTTTTTCATCAACAATCTTACTGTTTTTCCCTAAAACAACAATTCTGTCGAGATAGGGTGCCTTGTTATTCAAAGCTCATTTCAAGAATGATAACAATAAGCGTTTTATAACTACAGTGGAGAAAACGTTATTCTTTCCAAATAAACGCGTTTACGCTAAAACGTTTATTTCCATTGCAAACAGTTTGGAGCCAGATCAGACGTCGGGTAACCCGGCGTCTGATCAGGCTCCAAACTGTTTGCCACTCAGCTTAAAAGAAATCCTGAGAAATATAAAAAAAAATGTCATTTTCTTCATTTTAGTGTTTTGCGTTTGCGTTTCGTTTCGTTTAAACGGGAAAGAATAACGTTTTCTCCACTGTATCAAATGCATCGGTGTAGATAACAGTCACTGTTAAAGCCAGAATATCGCCCAAATTTATGTTTAAATCGCGCAATTTCTTATATAAGAACATTTTCTATGTATTTAAACTAAGCGAAATCCGTTGTCAGGTGCCTGAAACATGCCCCCTTTCTTTAAGAACCATACATAAATGTACCGATTTCTCATCGAGATGATTGAAAAAATAAGCTTTTTGTTTACATAACAAATCCGAGAATTTCCGCAAGGTCGAATAAGAGTCACGAGATTGATCCGATTTTCCTGACTTGTCTGGGTTATTTTTAGAACAGAATAGTTCATAACCATTAAGGTACATGTAACAGTGGAGAAAACGTTATTCTTTCCCGTTTAAACGCAAACGAAACGCAAACGCATCGCAATAATACGCATAAATGGACAACCTTTAGACAATTCTGACCATTCATGTTAGTCTGAGCGGCAAACAGTTTGGTGCCTGATCAGACGCCGGGTTACCCGGCGTCTGATCTGCTCCAAACTGTTTGCAATTGAAATCATGGTTTTAGCGTTAACGCGTTTATTGGGAAAGAATAACATTTTCTCCACTGTAAGCAAGGTAACATCGACTACATCATCGTACACTTTCCTACTTGAGATAAGTATGGTTCCCGTGCAGCACGAGACCGCTGCGCTAACTTGACTGATATTTTATTCTTTCCCAATGAACGCATTTGTATACACAACTATTATTTCCATTGCAAACAGTTTGGAGCCAGGTCAGACACCGGGTAACCCGGCGTTTGATCAGGCTCCAACATATTTGCTACTCAGATTAAAATATAATAGTTAAAACTTCTAAAAGTAAATTTCCACAGTTTAGTGCATTGTGTTTGCGTTTAAACGGGAAAGAAAAATGTATTCTCTACTGTATACTGCGCACAATAAATACGGTAGCGCGTTCAAGTACCGTATCAGCGAACAGCAGCGTTAACCGATGCAAACAACCCATATAGTACGACATCGGAAAGTGTACTAATCAACTGAAATGCATCAATTTTATCGCATATAAAAATAAGATTTAGCTGCTCAGATGTAAGCTGCTTTGTTTGATACATTAAGTATCGGAAAATGTTGGTTTATTGATGAGAAATTAAGTCGGGACTGTTCGCTCGTTTTATTAAATTCATTTGGTCGCCATTTTGTTTTCCTTGTTGGCGATGGCTAACTACCTCTGAGACCGTTCGTGCCCGGTTCGCAATCGGTAACAGCCAAACGGTCGTTTAAGTTAAATTGTTACCGTTTTCTGATGCAATCGATGCAATCGATACGGTACTTGAACGCGCTACAGCTATCAATGTCTCTTTCTGGATGTAGGGAATACTCATCCTTTTTAAAGTTTTAGAATGTTCCAATCTTAAAATAACTCTGTCAAGTCAGAAGAAAACACTAATAATGAGCTATGAAAACATCTTTACCGGGCGCAAGCCGAACGAACTCGGAAAATCTCCGTCGTTGATCGGATGTCAACAAACCGATTTAAAGTTGACTTTTTTTTCACCAAATTCATGTGTTTGTCAGATTTATTGCCTCCATTAAATCGCGGATTACTTCTTTTTATATGTTTAGATTACGTATGTGCCTGAATTTTCAGGTTTAAAAAATGCGCTATTTTGGCTTACATACTGCCTTTAATGGTAATTTTTCTTAGGTTGTGTTAACTCTAAGATCGATAACTCGTGGCGGCCTAGTGCAGCTTCGCGGATAATGTTATAGAGTTTGTGGCACGACGGATATATAAGGATCTCTCCACTGTTAATATAAGAGTGTTAACACTTTCATCGTCATATTTAAACGTCTGATTCAAACCTTTCTCGGACAAAATATAGTTTGCTAAGGCTAAATAAAAAAAATACCTGTGTTTCCGGTAACCCGACCGACCCTAGTTTTTCCCTCCGATCCTAAACTTTTTTTTCTTTTTTTTCGAAAAATGTACCGGTAAATGTCGGTCATTTTTGCGCCGCATATGACAATATTTTTCTACGGAACTTTCAATAGAAGCTATTCCCCACTCAATTGTTTAAAAGGTTAATTTATAGACGTTTAAGTGTTTTAAAAATTGATTGTTAAATAAGATTTAGCAAATATCTAAGTGAAATTTGCTCTAAATCTGTCATGAAGTTAATTCCTTGCCAGTTAATTAACCATTGGCACATTCAACATACAGACAACACATTTCATTGACACATTTTACATGCATACAACCCATTTAGTTTAAACATATTTATTTCCAGAAGTACATATGATTACAATTATACATGCTAACGTTATTTTACAATACTTAGGAAAAGGATTGAAACGAAAGAATAAACGTATTGAGTTTCTCTCCTTACAACCCATTTCAATTCCATCTATCAGATATAAGTCATAACTTTGCCGTTTTGGTATACAAATATTGATCAACAATGATACCAGTTTAGATTTTTAAGGTAATTTTGGTAATGGGACCTACCAATAAAATCAACAATTTGAATGGATAATTAAAAGGGTGTCTATGTATGGACCCAGGGCTGTGCACAATAAAATACTTTCGTATATTTTCATATATGAATAATTTAATATTGTTTGTTTTCATTACTTTTGGTGAGCTGTGATTGGCTGTAATTTTGTTAAAATCTAGTTATTATACAAAATACTTCTTCAGAAAGTCAAATGTATTAATGTGTGTTTGAAAAAAAAAAAAAAAAGATTTTCCGACCTACCGTCCCTAATATTTTTGGGAATGTAATAGGAAACACAGGTACTTTTTTATTTGGCCTAACATTCGTTGTCTGCAATTTTATGCAGGTCGTTTAGGTCTATATTTAGGTCGTTTCGGTCCATTTAGTGGGTTTTTTTCGGTCTAACATTTCCTTAACCTATATTAATACCTAACGCATAAACTCGGTCCTACATTAACATGCTGTACAACCAGTGTAAACCCTGATTTGATATCTTTCCCGAGTTATTCAGCACCTGAACTGCTTCTGATCTGATGGAAATCGATTGACATTTGAGTGAAAGATATGTTACTTATGAACGTTTGATTATGCAAAAAAGTATTCACGTGTTTCATGAAATCATTTACAAAGTATGGTTTAGACCAACTCCTGTTTTCAGACTCTTTATAGTATTGTTCAATGTTTCAAGAAAAATATTGTTATCAGAAAATTTTACTACAGTGCTCCCTCTCTACAACGACACCAAAAGGGAGCCGTTATAGGGAGGGATTGGCTTACAATTGCAAACAGCTTGAATTCAGATCAGACGCCGCGTAACGCGGCGTCTGACCTGATTTCAAGCTGTTTGTCACTCGTCATTATATTTATTCTTTCAAAATGTAACTTTGAATAAAAACAGCAAACGACAATTTGAAGCAGACGATATTTCAGCAGTAAAAGCGTTAGACATAAATGTCTTGTTTAGGGAACTGCAGCAACGGTCGTTGTAAGGAGGGAGTCGTTGTTGGGAGTGGTGTTGTGGAGAGGGAACACTGTATTGGTTAACTCCTGGTTTTCTCCCAAATCTCATACCACTGTAGTTCAGTTTAAACTATTAGCAGTGCTCTCAAAAACTTTGATTCTGTAAGTTTGACTTCAGAAATACTGATACATTTAGTTGTACCAAACAGTTTGGATCCAGATTAGACTCCGCGTTACGCATTGTCTGATCTGGATTAAAATAAATCGCAAAATCGAAGTTAGTCATCCATGGAGGTGAAGGTCTTAAGTATTTACATGTAGTAACGTTTTATAAGGAAAACAATCCGTATAAAAAATAAATACATAATTGAGCCGTGTCATGACAAAACCTGCCTTATTACATTGAAAACAGTGAAGATCAAGGCCAGCCGCCGCGTCAAAGATGCGGCGACTGGCGTTGATCTACACTGTTTGACACCCGCAAGCATCTAAAGCAGTATACAGTGGAGAATCTGTTATTCTTTCCCAATAAACGCGTTTACGCTAAAACTATTATTTGCAGTGCAAACAGTTTGGAGCCAAATCAGACGCCGGGTAACCCGGCGTCTGATCAGGCTCCAAACTGTTTGCCACCAAGATAAACAAGAATTATCAGAATTGTCCAAAAGTTGTTCTTTTCTACGTTTTAGTGATTTGCGTTTGCGTACGTTTGCGTTTAAACGGGAAAGAATAACAGATTCTCCACCATGTATGTAGCTGTATTTCATTCGGTATTTGGCAGTATAGACAAAACATAGATACAGAGCCTGGGATGACAACGGTGCTTGGTCTGTACAATATTGCAATGCAATAAGGCAGTTTTTGTCATGACACGGCTCATACATATTCTAATTCCTCCTGTATATATAACAAATCTGTATACATGTAGATACAGAGCCTGGGATGACAACGGTGCTTGGTCTGTACAATATTGCAATGCAATAAGGCAGGTTTTGTCATGGCACGGCTCATACATATTCTAATTCCTCCTGTACATGTATATATAACAAATCTGTATAGTTGAGAAGGCGTTATAAAACTATACGCGTTTATTCTACAATCCCCAATGCCCATCCCAAACAGTTTCATTTTAGAATGAGTGTCTTCTTGAAATAAGTTCTTACTTTGTCAATGAAAATCATTAAGGTGTAAGCACAGTCGTCAGAATGTCAAACAGGTTCGATCTGATAGCGGGTCGATTATTCTTGCCAAAAATTACAAAACTGACCGATGTTCATTCTAAATATATGAAAATGTAATTACATTTTCATATATTTAAAATTGTTTGTATTTAGTCTGTTTAGTCTAACTGCAGTGTCAGTGGGGTAATAAAGTCACAACTCGGAGCTTTTAGCATGAGAAGGGTTTAAAATACATACTTCGAATTACAATCAAGCATGACGTCTCAAAAGAGGTTTATAAATAAAGACGACGCTGTTTTTCCAATGGCGTAATTTCTTTGATCTATATTAATGTAAATGTTGCAAGAAAAATAATGCCATAATTATTTGCTTGTCACGAGCAAAATATTCTAAATTCTGTTTTTACAATATGAATTGAAGGAACATTTAAACGAGTGTCAAACAGCTTGGATTCTAATGAGACATGGATTTATTCGACGTCTATTAACAAATTATTTGGTCAAACTGATTTCACGACTTCGTGTCATTCATGTCTTTGAGCACTGCTCAACAATACGACCATCAAAGATTGGAAAATTACAATAATAACAATGCCACTGAAGGTCACATATAATAAGTATTATTTTATAATGAGATTACAATAATAATGATACCCCTTCTCCCTCCCATATCTTGTCTTCAGAAGTGAAGAGAGCTGAAAGCGTACAGAAAGTAAAGCAGAATGCCCCATAAGGAACATTCTGTTTTACTTTCAACATGCTTTAAGCTACCATCTGCTAGGATACACAAACTATTGTTATGGTTCATATTCATGACTGTATCACATAGAACCATTTTCTTTGATAGTGGAATAAATAAAACAAGTTGAAAGTCGTCATACACTAATGGGTTATGCCAACCCAGTCATTTGCAAGGATTTACACGTTCGCCTAGAAATCCAATTATAAGAAACAAATGGCTAAACATATTTAAAAATAATCTGATTTGTTTCAGTGTTTATTCGAAATGAACGACGGAAAACGATCAGCAAATACACGAATCTCACTAGGCACATTCTTATCTTTAAATGGTTCAGCAGAAAACTGGTTTTAGAGACCCGCATATACATCTGTATATAACTCTTTCACTGCCGAAATGTTCGTTAGAATTTTACCCCTTCACGGTTTCATTGTCGTCTGATTCAATTGTGTTGTCTGCAATATCGTTTCAAAGTTAAAAAAAATAAACAGTATGACTGGAGAAATTTCAAAACGAGTGTCCAACAGTTTGGATCCTGATAAGACACCGCGTCATGCGGCGTCTGATCAGGATTTATAATGTTTGCAAATGCGTTTTCAATCATCACTGAGGATGAAAAGGTTAATGACTGATATTGGGTTAAATGTACGCTTTTAGCAGAATTGGCCGCTTTAAAATTTCGAATTGTTTCTGATTAGCTTATTTTCTCTAATTAAAATCCTTAACTATATCTGGGTTAGTTGGATCCATCTGTCGTTGACAATTTGGGGGAGAATTAATTTTCTTTTTAATAGCGTCATACATGAACACGGCATTAAAAACTGTACTCTGGCCTAAGAATGTCTCCTTTATTTAGGACATTCTTTCAAGGATAATGGTACATGGACAATCTATTATAATCGCAGTCACTCGAGTTCTTTGGCGTATGAAATGACTCCAAACTGTTTGCACTATGCTGGTACATGTAACTACAGTGCTCCCTCTCTACAACGGCCATCCAAACATCCCTCTTTACAATAATGCTTGCCGCTAACGCTTTCACTACAGTGGAGAATGTGTTATTCTTTCCCAATAAACGCGTTTACGCTAAAACTATTATTTGCAGTGCAAACAGTTTGGAACAAACTGTTTGCCACCAAGATAAACATGAAATATCATAATTGTCCAAAATTTGCACTTTTCTACGTTTTAGTGTTTTGCGTTTCGTTTCGTTTAAGGGTGTATCAATGTCATGCATTTGGGAAATTTTCAAAGTATTTGAAAACACTCTATGATGGTTTTGTGTTGATGAGCTATTTAAGATGAATGAAAAAATAGAAAAAGTGTACATTTTGGTGAAAAACTGTTGGCTCTACGGCCATGTAAAATTTACCCCACCCACTTCCTCTTATTTTGTCCTTTTCAAACAGCCTGCTTCAATAAAATCTATTTTAAATGAAAACAAATATGATAATTTGGTTTTGTGTTATTTATTTCCTTTCTATGGTCGTATTTCTTCATACAAAAACTAATTTAAGAAAAAAAAGGCACCAAATGTGAAATTTATAAAGCTCTAAATATCATCGATATGGTACTTTTTTGTAAATTTTGTAAGGGGAGATAACTCTTTTTACTTTAATAACTCAAACTTTTCAACACTGACCTTTCAATTTCTTTTCATATTTTGAACTGCCTTAGCATTGGCTTTCATTTGGTAGAATATAAGAAAAAGTTTAATACTAGAACTTTTTCATTTTCAAACTTTTTTACTTTTTTTCATAAAATAAAAAATCTTTTAAAATCATGCCCTATAAAAAGCATATTTTTGATATTCGAGGATCCATATTGTTCAAACCTAGTGCCTGCTTTGCCTTAATTTGGTTTCTATATGTGAAAATACCACCATAGACATGAAATAAATAATGAAAACCCAAATTACCATGTTTGTTTTGTTTTGAAATAGATTTTACTTGAGTGTGTACTCTGAATGGGTAAAATTTGGGGAAAAAAGTCCAAATTTGACATACCTTTTTCAAATCGCTGTAGCTCAAAAAAAAGGACACCACCATATTATTTTTTTTTTCATTTTTTCATTCATCATAAACAGCTCTTCCAAAAAAAACAATGATAGAAAAAAAGTTTAATACTTTGAAAAAATCGCTTATGACATTGATACACCCTTAATCGGGAAAGAATAACAGATGCTCCACTGTACTAGCACATCGTATACGTAAAATTACCGTTTGCCGTTTTTTCTAAAAGTTACGTGTTTGATATTTTGACAAGAGAAACATAAAGACGAGTGACAGACAGTTTGAATCCAGATCAGACGTGGCGTTACAAGGCATCTGATCTGGATTCAATCTGTTTGCAAATGTAGTCCCAGTCATGCTCAACACTCTATTATTATTTTTTCTCCCTATAATAACTCTCTCCGAACAACACGCACACTCGTTGTCTCCCATTGGGTGTTGTTGTAGTGAGGGAGCACTATAGTACAATCTCGTTATAGTAGGAATAACGTCAGCCTCCACCGTACTCAGAACTACTATCTGTTCCGTACGCGACATCAAGACCGTTATGGTCACCCCTTTAATGATGCAATGACAGACCATTCTAACACACTTTGCGTACGTCCCTATATAAACAAAGAACGAACGTTTCAGTGTTTGAATTTTCAATAAAACACTCACGCGTTAAAACGTTCTAACGTGACGTCATATGGCTTCGAAAATGCGTACGCCAAGAAATGTAGCTCCGTCGCTTCTGTGCAAATTAAGGTTAAATTGTGTGTAAGCATCGAAATAATAAATTTATACCAGTGTTTTATCTAACAATCGAACACGGGTTGTCGTTGAGATGCTTTTAATTAAACCACTCGGCCGCAAGGCCTACTACGCATCTCAACACCTACATGTACCAGTGTTCGATTGCACGATAAAACACGGGTATGAATTTATTATTTCTTAAATAATGAGCCGTGTAGGGTGTTTAACCCATTACCCGAAGAATACGGCTTTCTACGCATTTAATTTATTATACTATTGAAGAGAATCACTCCTCTTTATAGTCATAAAAATGCACAATCAGAAATAATTTCTATCTCCTAGCATATGGTAGCGTAAAAGCAGACTGAAAGTAAAGCAGAAAGAGCCCAAATACTTTAATTTCAAAGTGCTTAGAGTGCTCACCTGTCATCTAAACAAGAAACAGGCAATGGGGTAGTAGGTTAATCAACACCTTGAGATGCCGCAGTGTGACATCCAGTCCTTAGCCTAAAACATGATTTAAATAACTAGGATTTCCCCTGCTCTTAATCCTCACTGCGCTGGAATCTAGTACATGTTTATGTATACTTTGCATAAAAGTAGACACTAATCACAGGACCTGTTAAGTCTTCTGATCAGGACCTGCACTGATTGGTTTATTTTTATTTTACCAAAATATGTTTTAAACCAAATTAAAACGAACAGATCATATTTCATATAAACTAGAAATCAAATGAGGTTCATTGAAGTGTTTAATAAGGCAGGCGGCGGCTTAATACATGTAATGTGCAATACTAAAAGCTTCAGCAGGAGCTTTTTGGTTTGCTTCTTAATGCACTAAGCACCACCTGTGTTTAAAGTTATAAATTTCCGGTTTAAAGAGAGTCTAATGTTGTCAGTTACAGTGGAGAATCTGTTATTCTTTCCCGTTTAAACGCAAACGTACGCAAACGCATTGCACTAAAACGTAGAAAAAATACAACTTATTGACAATCCTGAACATTTATTTTAATCAGAGTGGCAAACAGTTTGGAGCCTGATCAGACGCCGGGTTACCCGGCGTCTGATCTGGCTCCAAACTGTTTGCAATGGAAAAAATAGTTTTAGCGTAAACGCGTTTGTTGGGAAAGAATAACGTTTTCTTCACTGTATAAAGATGTATTTTTTTCAGGAATTTTGAGCCGCACTGATGTCTGTGGAAGACAGGGTTACGATGTGGCCGTGATCTGCCAGACTGACCAGACAATTACCTCTTATTTAAGAAAGTTTTACGAGATCGTGACAACCATGCTATTACATGTAATTAAAAAGCATGATATTTTGTAAACACAATATAGTATTTCTGCCATGGAGGCCACGCGCAATGCATACAGCAGCCAATACACGAAGTACTAATGCACTGCTTTACATGTACCTCTATAGGCGACCAAATTCGACTCTTCAAGTCGATTGGATCCAGATCAGACGCCACGTGCCCTATACCTTATACTTTATCATTATTATTATACCAGATTTACACAGCGCTCTTTTCACACAGGGGTTGTGCGTTCAAAAGCGCTTCACATTAAATTACACAAATGTACCTACAAAACGAGAAAAGACATATAACTACATCTAGATCTAAAACTAAACATGATACCTTATGGATTTACATGGAAACAAATTCCGAACATTAGAAAACAATTGCATTGATCTTCATGCTTGTATCAATTTTGTCCTATTTTTCATTTTCTTTTTTATAGTTCTCGTTCTTCTTCTTCTTCTTCTCATTCGTCTTCTTCTTTTCTTAGACGTTTTCTTCTAACCACCATCATCATTATTATCATAGTCACCATCATCTAAACAAACATTATAAACAGCGACATTCCCATCATCTATTTACATATACAGTGGAGAATCTGTTATTCTTCCCCAATAAACGCCTTTACGCTAAAATTATTATTTGCAGTGCAAACAGTTTGGAGCCAGATCAGACGCCGGGTTACCCGGCGTCTGATCAGGCTTCAAACTGTTTGCCACCAAGATAAACATGAAATATCAGAATTGTCAAAAAGTTGTTCTTTTCTACGTTTTAGTGCTTTGCGTTTGCGTACGTTTGCGTTTAAACGGGAAAGAATAACAGATTCTCCACTGTATATTAGTGTAGTCAGTCTTGGCACTGATTAGGTTGCAGTTAAGACGTTTTTCTTTCCCGTTTAACCCTTTCACTCTCATTGACGCTTTTATAAAAGCGCGTTTGCAAACAGTTTGGATCCTGATCAGACGCCGCGTAACGCGGCGTCTGATCAGGATCCAAACTGTTTGACACTCGTTCTGAAATTTCTGTAGTCATTCTGCCTTATTTTAACTTTGAAACTATATTGCATACAACAAAATTGAAGCCTATGTGCTTGCTGGAATACATCATTATTAATATACAATGGTGATCTAAAGGCACTACAGTGTTTGTATAATTACAGAGGAGAAAACGTTATTCTTTCCCAATAAACGCGTTTACGCTAAAACTATTATTTGCAGTGCAAACAGTTTTGAGCCAGATCAGACGCCGGGTTACCCGGCGTCTGATCAGGCTTCAAACTGTTTGCCACCAAGATAAACAAGAATTATCAGAATTGTCCAAAAGTTGTACTTTTCTACGTTTTAGTGCTTTGCGTATACGTACGTTTGCGTTTAAACGGGAAAGAATAACAGATTCTCCACTGTATGCAGCAGAACATTTCATATGCTAATGTCTTCTTTAGTAGACACAGGGCTTAAATGAGATAAACGAAACGCACGCGCAATGCAATAAAATGACTATTTCTTGAAAATGGGACCCATAGGATAAACGTACCCTTTACAGGAACACTGTAATTCGTATCAGTCACGTACTTTTACAAATATATTTTAAGAAATCCTATAATGCAAGTGCATAACCATTTGCCTGCCGATCTGGACATATTCGATTTCACAAACATATTTGGATCTAGATCAGCGACGTTGAGATCCAAACTGCCTGACACTCGTTCTAAGGCTATTCAATTTAAACATACAAACAATCTTAATTTAACACAGAAAACACATTTTAAAGCAGTACGTAAGTCGTTATAACGTCATGGCCGTTTTCAAATTGCCAGTGCGACCCATTTTAATATCTGTGCGAACATACAAGTGCAATTTAATCATTTCTTACTTGTACAGTGGATAAGACGTTATTATGTACAAATACACGCATGTCTGCATTAACAATCATATTATTATATTTAGCAAAAGGTTTCGAGCCAGATAATCTGGCTCCAAACCTTTTGCTAAATATAATTCATCAGAAATTTTAAAATGTTGCTTACTTTCTACTGTTTTTAGATTTTATTGAATTTGGTTTGCGTTTAGTTTTATTTATGCTGTAACAAATAATGTTATATCCCCTGTAACAGACGTTATATGACCGACAGATGACAAGACGGGTGTAAGGAGTTCAGACTCACGGATACAGTCGTGCCTCACTAACTCAAGCTCGCTTAGCATATTCAGTAAATGTGTCTTTTGAAAATACCGGTAGTAAACCTGTGAATAGTTCACTCAAGTCCTATACCAACATTGAAGTCCCTAATCAGAGGGCTATGTAGCAACCGGAATTGCAATAAAAAAACAGTTTTGCAATAATTATTGCAAAACTGGCTTTTATTGCAATTCCGGTTGACAACGCTCAACCACTTTTGCAATAACCGGAATTGCAATAAAGTTTTGAAGTCCATCAGAAACGTTGCACTCCAGTAGATGATCATGTATACTTTTATTGCAATTCCTGTTATTGCAAAACTGTTTGAACGTTGTCAACCGGAATTGCAATAAAAAAAACAGTTTTGCAATAATTATTGCAAAACTGGTTTTTATTGCAATTCTGGTTGCTACCGGGCTGCTTCAGGAGCCTTTTGATCAGTGTCTGCACGGTTTATCACTTTGTAATATATTGTACAAATCAACCTTCAATAGACAAAACGGACTCTTTTGGAAAATGGAATTGTCAATTAAAGGTTTCAGGGGTGAATGAGTTCATTCGAACACGCTTGTATTTCTGAGTAAAAATATTACTAAGCCCTTTGAACATCTCAAGCAGCGACGGTTGATTCAGGCGTCAACCGAGTGTTATATCTAAGTCCAGAAGCTTATTTCTGATGAGGCTGCTTGCATTATAAATTGTATAGTTTAAACATACAGTGGAGAAAACGTTATTCTTTCCCAATAAACGCGTTTACGCTAAAACGTTTATTTCCATTGCAAACAGTTTGGAGCCAGATCAGACGCCGGGTAACCCGGCGTCTGATCAGGCTCCAAACTGTTTGTCACCAAGATAAACATGAATTATCAGAATTGTCCAAAAGTTGCACTTTTCTACGTTCTAGTGTTTTGCGTTTGCGTTTCGTTTCGTTTAAACGGGAAAGAATAACGTTTTCTCCACTGTACAACCAGTCGTGTATTAAGCGTCCCTCATTTGTAGAAACGTGAACATGTATTCCTCTTAAGACGGGCAGCAGCTTAATGCAGAACAAACTAATGTAGAATTATGCTATTTGTTTTGCGCTGCATTAAGCTGTACTTTCCAACCTTGCTTTTTCATCAATTTTATATGTCTGCTTGACACCATTTTCAACTCTATTTTCCTAGTCGTAAGTGCATTTAAAGCAAGAGACCGACATTCTCGATATATTTGTCTCGAATCACGTGGCATTTAACAAACAACACCATATCACCTTCTGCTTCTAAATTCTTGTCTGCAACATTGTAAAAACAAGATTAGATTGCTTGACAATATGCTGATCAAAAGTAATCCAATATGAGTGTCAAACAGTTTGTATCCATATCAGACGCCGAGTTACTCGGCGTCTGATCTGGATACAAACTGTTTGTAAGTGCATATGCCATGGGGCCAATGCCGTGACAGGTTTGATGTATCATTGACAGGTTGATGCCTAAGAGTCTTCAGTGAAGCCTTGAAACTTGCCCAGACATGTACAGTAAAACTTGTTGATAGAGGCATCTCAAAGGTAGATGAATTTGTAGTCTCACATAGAGATGGCTGCTTAATACAGGATCAAAGTAGTGCATAAAGTTCCGGGGGGGAGGGCTTCTGCATTTCTTTTATCCAGCATTTACCACTTGCATGTCTTTAGAGAATTTTCGATTTTCTTTATAAAGTTGTCACTAAATAGATGTTTTAATGACTACACCATATAGCCATAGCAGCAGATTGTGCAACACGCACACAACAATTTAGGAAGTTTCTTAACTCTTTTAACACCATGGACCTATTTAAGATATAAAAATAGCATTTGCAAACAGTGTATACCCAGATCAGATGTCTCCTATAGATGCCTCCTATGATCTGGGTTTACACTGGTTGATAATTTAGACCAGTATTTATTAAGCTATCCAGAATTCCAGGACGACTGGTTCATGTTTTGAATGGATAGATGAGTCGAGTTTTACGACATTGTGACACAAACTATGTCATAACTATAGCACTGATAAATTATCAGGGATGATGCATGTAAAACGAGAGGATGATGATTTCAGGAAGATGACTTTGACTTAGCTCATTCGTTGCAAAGCAGCGCATTGGATCAAAACCACCGACCTGCCTTCCTTGTATAATATTATGTAGTTCTTGACAGAGAGGACAATCTCGGTCTAATAAACAGAAACCTCCCCTATGACAATTCAGCACCAAAACCACGACACGGTAGGAAAGTCTCTGGTATCTACAAAGATCCAAAATGGGACCTTATAACCCGCAATAGTGTTGAAAAAGTTAACTTTTTGTCTGCTATAATATCGTCTGCTCCGAATTTATTAAGTGCTGTGCTTCTACACGCCGCACGAAATAGTCGGTTACATATTGTTTTAGTTTATCTGTCTAACTTCGGTCATAACTTTGGAACTGCACGTGTTCTGTACTTAAAAAGACTAATGAGCTCAGAGCAAGATCGGTCTAGGTCGTTTACAGGTCACGGTCACATCAGGGGGCATGGGGTTCACAAAAACACAAATTTGGTATTACAGTGGAGAATCTGATATTCTTTCCACATAAACGCCTTTACGCTAAAACTATTATTTGCAGTGCAAACAGTTTGGAGCCAGATCAGACGCCGGGTTACCCGGCCTCTGATCAGGCTCCAAACTGTTTGCCACCAAGATAAACAAGAATTATCAGAATTGTCCAAACGTTGTTCTTTTCTACGTTTTAGTGCTTTGCGTTTGCGTACGTTTGCGTTTAAATGGAATGAATAACATATTCTCCACTGTATAAGTAGTATTAGGGTCGGTTTAGGTGTAAACAAATCGACGCCATTTTGGATGACCTACTTTCTAAAAATAGAAAAAGCACGTGGGTCTATATTTAGCCCAGGGTGAAGGTCTTGTTGGGGTAGCCATATTGGATTTGGGTTTGAACGGGGAAAAAGCGGCCATTGTGAATTATTGAGTTTTCACGAATCTGGGTCTACACGGTATACAGAACTGACCTGTTTACGATCTGTTAAGATAGTCACGGACATTGAGTGTCAGGTTCTTCCCTATCAGAGGGGAATCTTAGAGGTCTTGCATATAACGTGTGTTCACATCGATGTTTTCAGTTCAAATGACTGAGATGTTTCTCCTTCATGCGCAGGTAGAGGGCGCAATGTTTAAAATGACAGCATCGCTATATTTAGCTGGCCGGTGTTACAAGTATTGCATCAGCCGAGAAAAGGCCTAGGGCATTAACCCCCGACCAGGGAGAGCAAATGGCAGTCAGGCGTAATCAACAACACATTAAAAAGCCATTAACTGCCGGAAATGAAGGCAATTCAGAGACACAGTACCGTGAGAACTGAATGTATAGCAGTCAGGGCCCGTGAGAACATGCCTAGTTCACAGGGCTGGATAAAAATAGATATCGTGTCATACCTTAAAATAAACGATGTCAGTGCAGACGACGAAAGACGGCTAAGGGGGATAGGTGCTAAGTAGATGTTTTCAAAGGGTATTGCTTAGCTTTTAGAGGGTATGGGTTTATAGGTCCATTTTTTCTGTACAAAGTCCCCATACCGTTGTTCACGGATAGTCTTTTAATCAAGCAGACATCATCTTACAGCATATTGGGTTTTACCCCCAGTAAATAGCCTGCCCTAACCCGTTAATTAGCAAGACTTGTCCAGACACGTTTTACAGCGCGCATGCGTTGTCCACGGATAAGACCTACCAAAGCAGACAGCATGTTACAGCATGTTCACCCCGAGTGAATTGCTTGTCCTGACCAGACTTGTTCAGACACCTTTTACCGGGCGCATGCGTGAAGGGCCTATAATCGACGTTATAAATAGACATGGGAATTCTCTCCACTCTCATACGATGTCCAGTCGTTGAATGGAAAACACCGAAAAACAACACAGTAGAATACGCTGAAGGTAAGTGTTTACAAATGAAACAGTTAATGAAAAACAGTATTTAAATCAAGACTCTACGGTCATAGTTTTACGGAAGACTTCGTCTGCTTTAACCCCTCTTAACCCTTATACCGCTGACTATTTTATCTATTAAACTTTTTCCAGCATCGTCTGCTTAAGAGAGCGTAGGAAGCGGTCTTTTTTCATTCAAGTAACAGTTCGAAAAAGTTAAAGTGTTTCTTTTATTATTATAAATGGTTATCTGAGTTTCATAATAAACCTGAAAAAGAGAGGAATTACTGTACATGTAAAAGTTCACGGTTTTAGACTTTAACTACACAGTAAGCATGAGGCAGACATCTGTTTTCACTTCTAACAGGTCGTTAAGGACCATTTAGTTTCTCAGGGAGCCTGGGGAACTCATTATCTCATTAGGGTCCCCCTCTCTCTCTGTAGCATTATACACACATCTCAATGTTTTGCTGTAGATTTTTAACAAAACTGTAATTGACGTTAAACACAGGTAGTGTATTTATACAGTTCCTTAACCCTTTACCCCATATCAATGACCACTTAAAGCAGGCTGAAAGTAAAGCAGAAGGCGCTTTGACCGACACATTGTAGCCGTTTTGATGCAACCTTTATCCTGCTGACACGGTCCGTGCTACACACGTGTTTTAAAACTACCACATAGCACGTTTCTAGCTTTGAAGACAGATGATTACTTAAAGCAGGCTGAAAGTAAAGCAGAATGCGCCTTGACCGACACATTGTAGCCGTTTTGCTGTAACCTTTATCCTGCTGACACAGTACGTGCAACACACGTGTTTTAAAACTACCCCATAGTACGTTTCTAGCTTTGAAGACAGATGACTACTTAAAGCAGGCTGAAAGTAAAGCAGAAGGCGCCTTGACTGACACATTCAAACCGTTTTGCTGTAACCTACCGCGAAAAACCCTCTTTCTTTGTGAGCTTTGAGAGTTCCCAGATATAAGGGGTCAAAGTATAAAGTTTTTAACTGAACTCCCCCCATGTTTTGTCACACAATGTGTACATTATCCTTTTTATTAAGTTGATCATTTGATATGCTTGACTTTAGACATGTAACAATCTAGTGGTAGTACACATTGATATTAAACATACAGATGAATAATGGATATTTGATCATACAATGCAAATAACAACATGCTGCAGACCACAGTTTACTTAGCATGTTAAAGGTTTAGCCATAAACTGTAAGCAGCATGATTTCGCTCGCACAGTCAGAAGCCACAGATTAAAAAGTCATTAACTCATCAGCAACCCCCATTGTACAGTATTGGCATAAAATGCACAAAATGTTCGAATTTTATCATTTTAAATCCAGAAATCGTTCTATTGAACTGGTTTTACTCTGAATTGATACCAAATACATTGATTAATACTCGATAATTCATTACAAAACAACAAAAATAGACATTCACCTGTAAAGCTCGTTAAAAAGCTATTAAGAATTATTTTCTAGGAGAAATATCAATTTTTTCTAATAACGTGTAAACATCACAATTTCATCATTTTAAATCCAGAAATCGCTCTATTGAACTAGTTTTACTCTGAATTGATACCAAATACATTAATTAATACTCGATAATTCATTATAAAACAACAAAAATAGACATTCAGCTGTAAAGCTCGTTAAAAAACTATTAGGAAAGTTTTCTAGCAGAAATATCAATTTTTTCTAATAACGTGTAAACATCACAATTTCATCATTTTAAATCCAGAAATTGTTCTATTGAACTTGTTTTACTCTGAATTGATACCAAATACATTAATTAATACTCGATAATTCATTATAAAACAACAAAAATAGACATTCACCTGTAAAGCTCGTTAAAAAACTATTAGGAAAGTTTTCTAGGAGAAACATCAATTTTTTCTAATGATGTGTAAACATCACAATTTCATCATTTTAAATCCAGAAATCGCTCTATTGAACTTGTTTTACTCTGAATTGATACCAAATACATTAATTAATACTCGATAATTCATTATAAAACAAAATAAATAAACATTCACCTGTAAAGCTCGTTAAAAAAAAAAACTCTCAATAAAAGTTTGTATGTATGTATGTTATAAGAGGTACTACGACATCCCTATAACGCACCCGCATCATGATGGAACACTCTAGAGTCTATAGACATTTTAATTTCTTGACGGCCTTAAGGGAGATGAGAGGTCGGAGACAATTGCTCCGAAACATGACGTGGCGTCAAACCGAAGCCCTTAGCGAAGTTATCAAACGTATCGTGGATGGGACTATCAATCCCCTAAGACGCGACAGCCAAACGTTCGCGAGAGAACGGAGGCTATTGAGAACACTGGCTAGTGAAAGCGTCAACATGTCCAGAAAAAAGACATTACTAAGACTACATCATTCTTTGATACCCGTCATCTTACGAGAACGTTACGTCATAGTAACCATCGCGGACGAAACCAGACGAGCGCAAATGATCAGCGAAGAGTAAATATTGTACAACAAATCCGGCTCAGAGAAATGACCAAAGTTTATAAGAGGGAGAGAGTTGTTGACAGTATTATCAGTTATCTATACCAACGAGAATGTATCCCTGCAACCTCTGCCACAACTCGTACGCCTATTTGGACAGTTTGAAACGACACAGGAAACATAAACACAAAGGTATACTTGACACTAAGGACCAACAGCAACAACAACAACAACAACAACAAGGAGAAGAAGAAGAAGAAGAACAACAACAACAACAACAAGAAGAAGAAGAAGAACAACAACAACAACAACACCTGCCATTCGCTTTAAAGCACCCCTTTACCTGTATCGTGTCAGGACCAACGTCCTGTGGCAAGACTTATTTTGTATCCCAACTGCTTCAGAGCGCTCAACAACGCATTCAACCTTCTCCTGAACGCATTATTTGGTTGTACAAAAGATGGCAGCCTCTCTACGACGTCATACAAACGTCCGTCTTTCCTGCGGTCGAATTTATGCGAGGCGTCCCGTGGAATCTAGAGAAGGATGAATTTCTCGACACCCGAGTGAGAAACCTAATAGTCCTCGACGATATGGCGTCGGAGGCGGCCAAAGACCCTAGAGTCACGGATCTCTTTACGGAAGGCAGCCACCATAGAAATTTGTCGGTCATCGCTCTCAACCAGAACCTATATTATAGTAAAGACCCAACCCAGAGACGCAACTGCCATTATCTGGTCCTTTTCAACAATCCCATAGACAAACAGCAAGTGATGACATTGGCCAGACAAATGTACCCGAGTAACTCTCAGACGCTATTACGGCGCTTCGAAGAGGCCGTCAGCAGACCTTACGGGTACTTGTTGATCGATTTGAAACCGACCACATTGGAGTCTCTACGTATGCGCAACCGTGTCCTGAATGATATAAGAGACACAACCGAAGCTAGGGTCCAAACAACCAGATTCACCGACCCGTCGAAAGCACAGACTCAGCAGTCAGTGGCGCCTATCCACAGCCTAACACAGGGTGACATTAGAATCACGTGTGACGATTGCGGAGCAATATTATCTAATATTCATCACTTGCAAAGGCACGTCAAAACCTGGTGTCCGATAAAAACACAAGGTACCGCGGACGACGAAGCCCCGATGCCCTACCGACACAGGCTTACGGACGAAAATAAGAGCGAGTTCGATGATGAAGCGAATCTTGATGAGGACGACACAGAATCCTATGATTCAGACGACGGAATTATCGGGGAAGGATTTGAGGAAGATGAAGATATGGATCAGGATAAATTTTCCTCACAAAGAAGCCCTGCAGTCGATAAGTGGATAAGACATTTCCAAAGAATGGCTGAAGGAAAAGTAAAACCAAATCACAAGGGACACTATATAGTGGAAGACATGCAAACTGGTTATGGCCGTGTGAAGGACACGGGTCGAAGGTCTATCCCGTGGGTAACACCCATCGCCCAAGATATCGAAATGGCCAGATCATTAGTCAAACGCCAAAGAAAGGAGACGACTTCCGCTCAGAATAAAAGAAGGGGCTTTAGAAAGACGCCCATGACCAGATTATTAGTCAAACGTCGAAGAAAAGTGTCAACTTCCGAGCAGAATCACCAACGAGCCATTAAGAAGAGGCCCCTCACAGCAGTACCTGAACCAGACTTTTCTATGAGGCCTCCGGGACTTCCGGTGTACGGATAGGACCGGAAAAACCACGTTTGATGTTACTGACGACGACCAATTTATTTGTAAAACATTTCTGAAGAAGTAAAATTCGCTACTTTGTTGAGGAATATTTGTAAATATTGGTGATGCTGTCATTGGTCATTGTAACATATTGTAAATGGGACACATGTTTTGTTTGTCTTGTATAAATAAAGCGAATAAAGAAAGCACATTTGTTGGGTTTTTGTTTTGGATATCCTATTTTTTCTTTACGTCTGTCTGTCTGTATGTATGCCCCTCTCTCTCTCTCTCTCTCTCTAGCTCTCTCTCTTTGAATTGGAATCAAAACAAACAAATAGTAATGGACTGATCTATTTATTAGCCCCGTTCAATACAGTACGTCGGGGATTAGGGCGGTCCCACCGATCGTACTTTACAATAAGGGTAATTCTATCAATACGGGTATACAAATATCGTTCAACTGACATTGACGTTTAATACCGGTCATTAGTACGGATCCAGTGTGAAAACATGTAAAATGAATAGAGTCTTTAGTAAACATGGCCGCCGGAAACAACTCGGGGTCGTACTGTCCTTTGTAATATTTCACCACTGTCGGTAAGTCTAAAGGTCCCTCAACTTTGAAAGAAGCCGATACGGTCACCACTTGAATGGTAGATAATGCGACTGGCCAACCTAGTTGTTGAATGCGTCTGGCATAACGTCTAAGTCTCCGTTTGGCATCAGTAATAGAATGGACTTTTCCGTTGATCATTAACTTTCCGGTAGAAAACACCATGCAATGTCCACCTATCTTTCGATGTTTCCATTGGGCACCGGAGTACCGGGCTGGATCGTATATCATATTTTCAGTTTTACGGGTTAGCACTGTTAGATCAATGTCACAATGTGTCTCGGTCATCACCACAACGTTGGTGATCATTTTCTTTTCTCAAAAGCGAATTTGACGTATATGACGTTCAGTGTCTACACAAGGTCGGAGCGTTTTCACAGTGTTTATCAAGTCAAAACTCCCCAACATCTTTAAGGCAGTACATTGGTCGTCGATGCGTGAAAAAGCGGCCGCTAGAAGCCACTTCGGATTTTCTTTGGAGCAATTTACCACTGTTTCGTACCACTTAAACAGCATCACATACAATAACGTTTGGTAATGTTGAGAGTATGTCTTTTTCAAAGCGTCTATTTGAGTTAGTTTATAACCCAGCTGAAACGCAAAGAGCTGCCAGTTAAATCCGAGTTCTTTAGAACACTGTAGCAACTCGTCGTCTGTTAAAGTACTGTGCTCGATACTTTGATTGTTACTCATGGTACTCTCGAAGTCAAACTATAAAAGAATTCTGGAGCACGCTCTCATTATATAGGAAGTTCTGGTTGGTCAGTATAAGTTTCCATTGGTCAAAACATACTCGCTTGGTTAACAACTAGCAGTTCATTGGTTCCTTCACTGGCGTTTCATTAGTTCAATTTCAATCCGCCTATACAATGCACGTTTATTTTAAGGTATGACACGATATCTATTTTTATCCAGCCCTGTGAACTAGGCATGTTCTCACGGGCCCTGACTGCTATACATTCAGTTCTCACGGTACTGTGTCTCTGAATTGCCTTCATTTCCGGCAGTTAATGGCTTTTTAATGTCTTGTTGATTACGCTTGACTGCCATTTGCTCTCCCTGGTCGGGGGTTAATGCCCTAGGCCTTTTCTCGGCTGATGCAATACTTGTAACACCGGCCAGCTAAATATAGCGATGCTGTCATTTTAAACATTGCGCCCTCTATCCGCGCATGAAGGAGAAACATCTCAGTCATTTGAACTGAAAACATCAATGTGAACACACGTTATATGCAAGACCTCTAAGATTCGCCTCTGATAGGGAAGAACCAGGCGCTCAATGTCCGTGACTATCTTAACAGATCGTAAACAGGTCAGTTCTGTATACCGTGTAGACCCAGATTGGTGAAAATTCAATAATTCACAATGGCCGCTTTTTCCCCGTTCAAACCCAAATCCAATATGGCTACCCCCACAAGACCTTCACCCTGGGCTAAATATAGACCCACGTGCTTTTTCTATTTTTAGAAAGTAGGTCATCCAAAATGGCGTCGATTTATTTGGAACCAAAGAGACGCATATACTACTTGTATACATGTATCATATTATCTAAAGACATCTATCGGGATGGCTAAACAGACTTAGATTCTGATCAGACCCCGAGTTACTCTGCGTCTGACCTGGACCCAAATGTTTCCTATTCAAGTTAACCCTTTCGCTCTCAATGACGCTTAAAAGCGCGTTTGCAAACAGTTTGGACCCTGATCAGACGCCGCTCAGGATCCAAACTGTTTGGCACTCGTTTTGAATTTTTTAGTCATACTGCCTTATTTATTAACTTTGAAACGACATTGCACAAAAAAATTGAAGCAGATGACAATGAAACGGTGAAAGGGTAAATATCTCCGGACAATTTAGCAGTGAAAGGGTTAAGATGCGCTTACTGTGAAGGACTAAAAAAGATGCCGAAGCCGTCATAGGTTCTGAGAATCAAAATAACTATCACGATTTCTCGTTTTTCTCTAAAATTATTAAGAAAGTAATTATAACAATTTTCCACTGAAATAACATGTTTTGTGGTTGACTTTTTGGATTGCAAATCCGAATATTAGAAGTCACTAGCATCACACTTTATAAATAACGTTTTCAAAACCCTTCATCCATTATTAGTATTATTATTATTATTATTATTATTATACCCGATTTATATAGCGCTCTTTTCACACAGGAGTTGTGCGTTCAAAGACGCTTCACATGAAATTATATAAGTGTACCTACAAAGCGAGAAAAGACAAATAAAGTTCTACATTCACAAGAAACATGATACATTATGGAGTTACATGGGAAAATGGAAATTCTTTCAATATTATTACCATGATTATAAAATTGTTATAGTTAGTTTGTAAAATCAACTTTAAAATGAGTCAAATAATTACAAGATCAATGGCATGATTAAAAATAGTGATTGTTTTTTTAATTTTGTTTGTTTGTTTGTTTGTTTGTTTCATTGTATAGTCGGAGAGTAGTTCACAAATCGTAAAACGAATGTTTAAAACAATCTCCGTGTTGTTTGGTTGAGTATTGTATAATCCATGGCTGAGATGTACACCCTTAATTTATAAAAAATAAAGATAAAACTGTCTAAGAAGTATACCACAGACCCCAGCCAACTGGTTTCAAAGCGATTGGGCAATCCCTACCAGCAAGATCCACCAGACAGGCACAAGGTCAACGGTACAACTCCAGCACTCCCATTTAGACCCACAGCATCTACAGCAAGAACACAGCCCAGAGGTAGCAGTCATGTCATGAAACTGTTTGGATCCTAATTAGACGCCGCATAACGCGGCGTCTGATCAGAACCATAACTGTTTGCAATTACAGTGGAGAATCTGTTATTCTTTCCCCTTTAAACGCAAACGTACGCAAACGCAAAACACTAAAACGTAGAAAAGGACAACTTTTTGACAATTCTGATAATTCATATTTATCTTGGTGGCAAACAGTTTGGAGCCTGATCAGACGCCGGGTTATAGTTTTAGCGCAAACGCGTTTATTGGAAAAGAATAACGTTTTCTCCACTGTAAGCATTGTACTCGAGGTAACACTGTGAAGAGTTACATGTACAAGAACGTTATACTGATGAGTTTGAGTCACAGACGAACATTTTGAAGCAGGCGATAATTCAACATGATAAGAGATTGGTTTAACCCTTTCCCCCATAGAAACGCCTTTTAACGAATATGATTTACTCCTCCGCTGAAGAAAATAGTTCCAATTCAATTAGTCATAAATATATATTATAGGGAATAGTTTCTATATTCTAGCACATGATAGCTTAAAGCAGGCTGAAAGTAAAGCAGAATGCGCCTTAACCTGCTTTAAGTAGTCACCTATCTTCAATTCTAGAAATAGGCTATCAGGTAAAGGGTTAACGCCTGGTCAGTTTTCAAACGTGAGTAATAACAAGGCAGATAGCCAAGCCTACCCAGCTCGAATACCGTGGAACATCCTGTGTTACATCTGTGATTATTCTAAAATTGATCAAATTGCATTTATCCCAAAATAATTTGTTCAAAAGGTACAAACTGAAGGGCCAACAGGGTAGACCCTGAAAATACTGCTTCTGAGATACATGTAGCAGTCTGATCAGGTTCTACACTGTTTGCGCAGGGTCATTACGGTATGAGTTTGGCGTTGCCACTAATACAATAGTTCTTTGCAACCATTTTGAATCCTGATCAGACGCCGCGTTATGCGGCGTCTGAACATGATTCAAACTTGTTGACACTGACATTTATATTTCTTATTTCAAAACTTCTAACATTTAAATTAATGTGAGGAATAAAAGCAGACACCAATTGTTTTAAGCTGATGAAGCAAGGGCAGCTAGGGGGGGGAGATAAACCGTGATAGCGGTTGCGCAAAGTTTGGATTTATATGAGATGCCGAGTAACTCGACAGCTCATCTGAATTCATATTCTACACAATTCATTCTGGTTGCATTTTCAAAAAGAAATTGCGGATGAATAAACTCTGAGAATCACTGCAGGGGATTCAATCTAAAGTCGTATATCGGCTGGCGAAAGTTTCAGCTCTTTGAATGCTTAGTAAAATTGTTGTCTGCAACAATGTTTGTCATCTTCTTTTGAAATAATTATTTTAAAAAATCAAATTTCTTCTCAAACATTGGCAGAGTGGCAAACAGTTTGGGTCCTGATGAGACGCCGCATAATGCGGCGTCTCATCAGGACCCCAACTGTTTGCACTTTGTATACATGGTTTCGCCGTTTAGTTTTCGTCTGACATTAGTACGGGAAATCGTTTCATACTACGCGCGCATTGTAGACGTCATGTTTGAAAACCCGAAATTTAACTGTGGTATGTTTTAACTCTGGTATAAGTTACCGTGGTAAATAAACCGCTTGGTTTAACTGTTTTATACAATCGAGTTATTGTCTGATTTTTCTGACCTGTCGGAGTTATTTTTAGAACAGAATAGTTCATAATTGTAAAAGGATAACAGGGTTACATCGGATCTATATAGTCGTTCACTTTCCAACTTGAGATAAGTATGATCCTCGTGCAGCACGAGACCGCTGAGCTAACTTTACTACTAACTTATTCTTTCCCAATAAACGCAATTATATACTAAAACTATTATTTCCATTGCAAACAGGTTTGAGCCAGCTCAGACGCCGGGTAACCCGGCGTCTGATCAGGCTCCAACCTGTTTGCTACTCAGATTAAAAATATAGTAAAACATTCTAAAAGTAAATTTCCACAGTTTAGCGCATTGCGTTTGCGTTTAAACGGGAAATAATAATATATCTTCTACTGTACATGTACAATACGCACAAAAATTACAGCTATCCGTATCTCTAACTGGATGTAGAGAAAACTCATCCCTTTTAAAGTTTTAGAATGTTCCAATCTAAAAATAACTCCGACAGGTCAGAAGAAAACACTTATACCAGCGCGGATACCAAACCAGAATTTGAGAGTTTTAACCCAGGGTTAAACTTACCGGCGGTTAAATTTTAACCATTGTTTATACAATTGGGTGCAGAGCGTTGAGGATACCTTGAGCATTTATAAGAACTTTTCTTTGATATCAAGGTTAATACATGTAACTGCATAACGATTCTGTACTTTTGTACTTACTTTTCCCTAGATTATGTTTTCACTTTTCAGTGTTTAAGACTGGCGGTTGCTTAACTCTTCCACTATCAATGACGCCAAAAGGCGCGTTTGCAAACAGTTTGGATCCTGATCAGACGCCGCGTAACGAACGTTTGCAAACGCGCCCTGAAATTTCGTTAGTCATACTGTCTTAACCCTTTGCCTGCTGGTCGCGACTTTATTGATTTTTGCAAACAGTTTAGATCAAGGTCAGACACCGCGTAACGCGGTGTCTGATCTGTATCCAAACTGTTTGACACTCTTCTTTATGTTTCTTTACTTAAAAACTGTATAAATCTAAATTTAACAAACTTTTCAGACGACAATTTCCAAGCAGACGACATCACCGCAGGATAAGGGTTAAATTTAACTTTGAAACGATATTGCAAACAACCATATTGAAGCAGACGACAATATGGCGGTGAAGAGGTAAAATTCTCACGATAAATTTGATCATGAAAGGGTTAAACAGGTTGACAGTAAAACAAACACTCCTGTACAGTGGAGAATCTGTTATTCCTTCCCGTTTAAACGCAAACGTACGCAAACGCAAAGCACTAAAACGTAGAAAAGAACCACTTTTGGACAATTCTGATAATTCTTGTTTATCTTGGTGGTAAACAGTTTGAAGCCTGATCAGACGCCGGGTAACCCGGCGTCTGATCTGGCTCCAAACTGTTTGCACAGCAAATAATAGTTTTAGCGTAAACGCGTTTATTGGGAAAGAATAACAGATTCTCCACTGTATTAGCTTTCTTCTGGTGTGGGTACATCTTGGAATAGCAGTGTGTTGCATATACCGGTACCATATTTAGACCCCGGTAACATTGACCTGGCCTCAACTATACAAAAGAAAGTTTGTTTAGAGGATCGGATAGGGATACCAAATGTCGTGATTTAGTACAAACTGGGGTGGCGGGGAATCGAATACCACTAAATTTACTATTACATTGATCTTGACCTTTGACTTCAATCAAACTTGTCTGGAGTATACTTTCTAAACGACATCAGCTAGGGACATTAAATTTTGTATGTAAGTACATCTTAGGAGAGTGGAATGCCGCCTGTCAATGTGAGGTTGAACTTGATCTTTGACTCCAATCATTGAAAGTAATTTGACCTAAACTAAATAAAAAAGAGCAAATTTTCTATGTCAACTCAGCTACAGATACCAAACTTAGTTTAAACATATTTTATTTCAAAATAGTACATATTTTATAATCATACATAAATATACTTTAGGATGAGAACGAAAGCAATGTTTGCTTATTAGGTTCTTCTCCTAGTTTATGGCTGAATACAATCACGATTAACAAATAAACATTTGGAATAAAGGAATGTGTCTGATGAACGTAACAATATGTCAGTATACAGTCAGCCCTGTGCCAAGCGGCAATTCAATAGAAGGTTTATGTGCAACATTATATATAATACATACGTATTGTTATGAGATGCATGACACGCAAAAAAATAGAAAGATTCTGCAGTGGACATTTATACAATCGATTTTACCACACAGACATATGGCATATGCTACTACATGTATATACACTTATACACTAAGTAGTCGCTTGATTCAAGATCAACTGTACTCTGTAAGGTTAAATACCAAACATGATTGTGAAAGTGTACATGAAATGATGGCATAGTCATGTTATTGTCAGGTATCATCATCATTAGATACTTAACATATTACTGCTGACGGGATACAGTTTTAATTTGATGTGACCTTCAACGATATTGCATGACTGTCATGACTTACGACACATCAAATCGAATCTAACCCGTATAATGCTGACATTCCCGATGAACTCTTGCGTTGTCTGATAAATAACAAGTTTGCATTGACGTTCTAGTCAGAGTTTGACCTCACAATATTATAAAACATTATAAAATATTACAAAATTCCACCCCCTGACCTGGAGCCCTTATGATTTTGGTCTACACATTCTGCTCAGGACGGATAAATCCGGTCCCAGTATTGTACGAATAAATTAATTATAGTAACATCTCTCTATTACTAACACTAAGTTGTGGTAGTTATTAGGTATGTACGAAAGTTGACTGCTTAAACCAAGGGGACAGTAAAACAGAAAGCTCCTAAAGGAACTTTCTGTTTTACTGTCACCTTGCTTTAAGCAGGCACAACCAAATAGCCTCCATTTTAGTGGTCGTAATAGAGAGTTTTACTGTACATGTATACATTAGCTTGTAGATCTACATCGGCGTCTGATCAGGATCAGGATACTGTTTATGTAAAGTTTATTCTTCGGTAATTTTGATTAGAATTTAACTTTGGAATAAAAGAGCCCGATTATATCAGTAAAGCAAACAGTTTTATATTGACAGAGCGGTAAAAGCTGATGTTAAGTTACAATGTTGGCGTTAAAGGATAGAAAATGAGATAGGGCAGAGTTGGCAACGGTAAATGTACATGTGTATATAGTACTGAACCTTATTAAATTAAATTGATAATCGCAAGCGAATTGCCATCGAATTGCCATCGAATCGCGCGCTTCAAAAACAAATCCTACGTTTGACTATTTTTACGCGAATTTTCCGAAGCGGTTGTGACAAAAATGGAATCGAAAAAAACAACGAATGCATATTTGCGAACATTTGTGAGATACACCATTCAAGAAAACTTACACGAGGGTAAAGTTAGTACTTTGAATCGCAAGCGAATTGCAAGCGAATTGCCATCGAATTGCCATCGAATCGCAAAAATTGTTAATTTAATAAGATTCAGTACTGGTTTAGCCTTTCCCAATAAACGCGTTTATGTTAAAAGTCTAATTACCACTGCAAACAGTTTGGAACCAGACCAGACGCCGGGTAATCCGGCATCTGATCAGCCTCAAAACTGTTTGCAACTCAGATTACAAACAGTCAAAACGTTGTCATTTTTTCCTTTTCATTGCATTGCATTGCATTGCGTTTGCGTTTCGTTCGCTTATGGGGGCGTTCTTGTTAAGTGTCATCATTCTTGCTTTAAGCTGTCACCTGTCTTTCGTACTTTTTTATAAGCCTTTTTTGTGGTCAAAATGAAGAAGTTTACTGTAATTAATCTTCGATATCTGAGGTCGATTGTTAACCTGTATCACAATACGTAAAACTTACTCTATTACTAAAAAAACTCAAGGCTAATTGGTTGTATAAAAAGCAGGTGAAAGCTTAAAGAAAGCTATAGGAGCTTTCTGTTTTACTGTCACCTTTCTTTAAGCAGTCACCTGTCTGAAACACCTAAGAATTAACAAAATTTAGCGGTCGAAATAGAGAGGCTTTATTGTATGTCATTGTCATCGTTTGTCTTCTGCAATAATTCTCAAAGTTAATTTATCTTCATTTTCTTTCAGAAAATACCACCAGAGTGTCAAACAGTTGGGTCCACATTTGAAGTTGAGTTACACGGCGTGTCACCTTGATCCAAGCTGTTTTCAGTAGAAATCAGAGCTAAACAGCATTTTTCCATTGTTAACAGTTTGCCAATCTAGAGTCTGATCAGGTCCCAAACTATTTGCAATTCAGATTACTAGTAAAAGGATGTTTCAACCTTTTTAAGAAATTACCAATTTCAATATTTTAGCACACAGATACTTTTATATTATATTGTAGTGTTCATTTTCATTGTTTTCCAACATATTTGTGACTTTAGGAAATGAGCCAAACCTAATGTCAGATTAACTTGTCGCCTAACCCTTTTGTTTATACTAATATTTATCTTCTTTTTTAAACAAATAACACACACGATGCATGCCTGTGTGAATACTCGTATGTGACATTAAATGAACAATAAAAAATATCGCTAAACTGAAAAGGCGCACAGCGTTAGCGCATCGTATCGTTCAAATCGCCATACATGTACATGTACGTCTGGACTGGGTCCAATCTATTTCTAAATGCAAGTAAGGTCACTGATGGCATTCAAAAAAGGAGATCAAGAAACGCTTTCATCTATAGCTTTCCCACAATAAAGTCAACTTATCAAACCCCTTGGCTTAACGTTGAGTAGTAGATATCAGCATGATAATGGCCATCGTTTTCTCGTTTTTTGCCCAATTGTTGTCCGCTTCAACGAAAAAAAAAAAAAAAGATTAATCACATTTTATATTCTTTAAATTTAAGAAACTATGAATATGAGTGTCAAACAGTTTGGATCCAGATCAGACGCCGCGTTACGCGGCGTCTGATCTGGATCTAAACTGTTTACAAATTATAACCAAGTCGCGCTAAGCACGATGAGGGCTAACCCTTTCACTGCCAGATTATCGTCTGCTTAAAAAGTACCGTCTGTTTTTAGTTCCCAAATCTAAATTCTAGGCAATTTACCTGAAGAAACACTGATAAATTCACAAACAGCTTCGCTTCTTTTCAGACGCACAGTTCCTTGGGGTCTGATCAGGATCGAAACTGTTTGTACAATTAAAATACTACTGCTCTCGGAGATGAGCCAGTGAAACAGTGACGAAGGAATTACAGTAGAGATCTCGAAGAAAAGACGGTGACAGATAATTAGTTTGACTTCCGAACGTTTGATCTATACATCTTAAACCTTTACATCAAATTAACGGCTGTAATTAATGTAAATGTCAGATGTCGAGAGTCTATCATGAGAATAAGATGAACTCTGGAAAAGTACAGTATTACCGTTTTACATCATTATACAGGAAAGACGTTCTCTTTGATCGTGATGCATTCTGGGTGTCATATACAGTGGAGAAAACGTTATTCTTTCCCAATAAACACGTTTACGCTAAAACTATTATTTGCAGTGCAAACAGTTTGGAGCCAGATCAGACGCCGGGTAACCCGGCGTCTGATCAGGCTCCAAACTGTTTGCCACCAAGATAAACATGAAATATCAGAATTGTCCAAAAGTTGTACTTTTCTACGTTTTAGTGTTTTGCGTTTGCGTACGTTTGCGTTTAAACGGGAAAGAATAACAGATTCTCCACTGTACCGTTTTACATCATTATACAGGAAAGACGTTCTCTTTGATCGTGGCGCATTCTGGGTGTCATATAGATCTACAATAATGGTTAGAGGTTATTTCAATGGTTCTTAATGATTAAGAAGCCAACAAATGAGGGAGCCTGCGACCGAATTTGGCTTCTTAATTATTAAGAAGCGTTAAAATAAACTCTAACCATTTTAGTGTTTGACCCGCCCACATATGACGTCACTTCACTTTATTACCATATTTTTCTCCCCCGACAGATGTTTACACAGCCTGTTACATATATTGTGTGTTTTATTACGCAGCAACATGGCGCATGGCAATTTTTATTTAAGCGGATACGATTTGGATATTTTTGAAAATGGTTATCTTCAAAACCGACGGGAAAATGATAGTAATTGACGTCTAAAGTGTAACAGAACACATATTTGAAATATCTCATACAGGTTGCGCTAATTAATACAGCATACATTAATGCAGAAAGCTTCTATAGCAAATTTCTGTATTAGTTTTACCCAGCATTAAGCAATCCCCAGAAAGAGATCTCAATGATATCCATTTGTAACATTAATTACAGGCGGTTGCTTAATGTAGCATAAAATAATGCAGAAATCTCCAGTAGGAACTTTCTGCATTAGTTTTGTCCAGCATTAAGCATTAACAGGCGAACTAAAATTCACCATTGAGCCTTGACTACATGTGGTTGCTTAATGCAGCATGAAATAATGCTGAAAACTCATAAATGAGCTCTCTGCATTATTTTGATCTTGCATTAAGCAGTCGCCTGTCTTTAGCATTCTCGCCGCGAATTTATTTTTAAGATTGACAATGGTTTGTAGATGTTGGTGTTTTTATAACGGTAAGAATTCTGTTTTAATTATATTGTGTGTTTTCTTTTTCTTATTCCCCACTCCTAAAGATTAAATAAAATTTGAATGATTTTCACAAGTTTCTTCCGACCAGCGAGCTACAAAATGTCTATTTTCCTCGAAATTGAATTGTACATCATACAGTGGTAAATACGCTATTCCTACCCACTTTACGCGTTTCTTATGCGTTTCTTATGCGTTCGTTAAGCGTTCGTTAACCGTTCACTATCCGTTTCGTTAAACGCGTTTACTATCCGTTTCTTTACGCGTTTCTTAACGCGTTTAAAAGAGCCCGGATGAAAGGGGAGTAATCATGGAGAAAGGGAGGTAATCCATGTATGACGTGGAGGCCGGTCTTATCCTACTTAAGAATTCAGCAATTATCGTTACAGTGGAGTAAATATAAGCTTACATAATTTCATTGAATCATTTTCTTTTAAGAAGAAAGGTTATCCTGTGAGAGTTTTTATGAATATACATTTATTTTCCCATATAAAGGATACGGTTTAAAAAGGATTCTGTAAATTGTGTTTATTACTATTACTATGAACATGCGGAATTCCAAATAGCACATGTGGCATGCATGTTACATCACAGGGCAAGCCGCTAACAGTGTTGCGTCACAAGCCGGATAGGGGGGGGTAATAAAACTGCGGCTTATCAAAGTAAGTATCCTAATTGGGGTTGATTGGAATATCAACCAAATGAACCAAATCTTATATGCGAGTATGTGTCAGTTATTATACTCTCTCATCAAAGTAAAAGATATCTGTATAGTTTGAAAATGGATGAGACTTCCGTAACTCGGCATTTCATCTAGAGCCAAACTGTAAAAATGAAATCAAGACCGTATGCTTCATTCTTAGCTGTAAAACATAAGAACCGAACTACTCGGCGTCCCATCTACATCTAAATCGATAGTGTTAACTATTATGAAAATTAATTGGGTTTATTCAAAGCTGTCAGTTTGGATTCTGATGCTATGCCGATCTATACAGCCAGGCGTTTGATCTGGATTCAAACCGTTTGAATAGAAATCAACATGGAAGGAATTATTCTAATACATATCAAACAGAAATAATCTCGATGAAACGCCGAGTCACACAGCATTATGATCGAGATCCAAACTGTCTATATTTATATAAATTCTATAAGCGAAACCAGTTTAGATCCTGATAAGAGGCGTCTCATTTACAGAAAATGTTTTCAAAAATCGCATTACAATATCAGTTTTATCGCGAAAATGCTCCAGTGACAAATCGATTCTTGTTTTTGATAAACCCGTTTCATTCGGATTTTTCGAAAACGGCAATCATCGATAAGATCCTAAATCTCCGCGTGAAACGGAAAACGGACGCCCCAATCGCAACATCTCGGGTATATTCGTTTATTAACGCATTTAAACGCGTTCAAATCGTTAGGCCTTAACCGTTCGTTAAGCGTTCGTTAATCGTTCGTTAACCGTTCACTATGCGTTTCTTACGCAAAGATAAACGCGTAAATGGGTAGGAATAGCGTATTTACCACTGTACATGTATATATGCACTTTGCTGTGTAATGGATTTCGCATGAAGCCTTAAAGTCTCGCCATGGGCGGAGTTGACCGAAATATTAACACATGCGCAATGCTTGCTAACGTCTAAATCCAAGTCTCGAACACATCATAATTAAATTGCCAAATCTCGTTAAATCCCGAAGACTTAATAATTAAACCGGGCGAAATTTTGAATTTTGCGGCTTGTTGATTGGCTGAAAGAGTAGGTCAAACACTAATGATGGTTATGATAAATAATTGACCTTCCTGCACGTTGCCAAAGAGTTTGGAATGACTGTAGCAAGCGGTGTTGATCCTGGTGAGATGCCGAGTGATGAAACTTCGAGAAACTCGGCGTCTCATATAGATCCAAGCAGTCTGAAACTCCGGTGATATTTTCTGAAAGAAAATGCAACTGAATCAAATTATGAGAATTGTTTTGCAGCCGAAAAAGTTTACATACAGTGGAGAATCTGTTATTCTTTCCCGTGTAAACGCAAACGTACGCAAACGCAAATCACTAAAACGTAGAAAAGTACAACTTTTGGACAATTATGATATTTCATGTTTATCTTGGTGGCAAACAGTTTGGAGCCTGATCAGACGCCGGGTTACCCGGCGTCTGATCTGGCTCCAAACTGTTTGCACTGCAAATAATAGTTTTAGCGTAAACGCGTTTATTGGGAGAGAATAACGTTTTCTCCACTGTACGACAGTTTCACTGCGTGCAGAAAGTTACACCGGAGAAGATGTTATTCTTTCCCATAAATATGCAAAAGAAATGCAAAATTATTGCAATAAAACGTAACAAAAATAACAATTTGTAAAACGCTCTGACTATATATTTTAATCCGAGTGGCAAACAGTTTAGAACCTGATCAGACACAGAGTTTCCCGGCATCTGATCTTGTCCCACATGGTTTGCTCTCGAAATAATAGTTCTAGCGTAAACGCGTTTATAAGGAAAAGAATAACGCCATCTTTTGCCGTTTAAACGAAACGAAACGCAATCGCATAACCATGAAATACAGGAAATTATAGCATTTGAAAAGTCCTACAATTTATTTCTATCCGAGTAGCAAACAGCTTGCAGCCTATCAGACGCCGAGAACCTAGTGTCTGATCTTGCTCCGAACTGTTTGCAATGGATATTTGTAGCATAACGGTTAAATTGAGGAAATGATAACATCTCCTCCATGGTAAAGTAAAGACTCTGATTAAAAACAATAATCAACGTTTGCAATATATAACATATTGGCTAGGGTTTACAATTGGTCTGCCACCGAAAACTATAGAGTTAGGGTAATATTTTCGAATATGGTCTTTGGGTATTTTCGTAGAAATTACATGTAACTGGCCATCTCTTGTGACATTAACCTGGCCATAAAAATGACCTTTTTGGTGGCGGACCAGTTGTAAAGGTGCTCTTAAATATTCTCTAGGATTTGCCGCATTTGGTACTCTTTTTCGTTTTGCTCTTCTAACGCCATCATAAACGTCATATTACAGTGGATAAAACGTTATTCTTTCCCAATAAACGCGTTTACGCTAAAACTATTATTTGCAGTGCAAACAGTTTGGAGCCAGATCAGACGCCGGGTAACCCTGCGTCTGATCAGGCTCCTAACTGTTTGCCACCAAGGTAAACATGAATTATCAGAATTGTCCAAAAGTTGTACTTTTCTACGTTTTGGTGTGTTGCGTTTGCGTACGTTTGCGTTTAAACGGGAAAGAATAACAGATTCTCCACTGTACGCCTCTACTTATTCCACAATATATGTACCATACATGTGTATTGATGTAGACCTAGATCAGATGACTCTAGTAGGATCAGGGCATGTACTATTTGTCAATTTGCAATTATTTTTTGTGAAAAAAAATAATCTATATATGTTATAATAAAGTTAACCCCAAATATTTAAGAAACAAATAAAAATAAACCGAAAAAAGCTAGACTTTATTGGAAATCTGCTTCCCTTTTTAAAAGACAGCTAAATACAGTCGAGAAGACGTTATCCTTTCCCTTTTAAACGCATACGAAACGTAAACGTATAAATTGCATTTAAATATAAAAAATGAAAAAAAATTAATGTCTCATGATTTATTTAAATCTGAATGGAAAACAGTTTGGTTACCAGCCGTTTGATCTGTCTCACAACTGTTTGCGATGAAAATAATAATGATAGCGTAAACACGTTTAATGGGAAAGAATAACGTCGTCTCCACTGTATTTGTGATTTGGTGTGATTTGGCATGGATTGAACGGATGAATGTCCCACTGTATGCTACACAGACCAGCTACAGTGGAGAATATGTTATTCTTTCCCGTTTAAACGAAACGAAACGCAAACGCAAAGCACTAGAACGTAGAACAGTGCAACTTTTGGACAATTCTGATAATTCATGTTTATCTTGGTGACAAACAGTTTGGAGCCTGATCAGACGCCGGGTTACCCGCCGTCTGATCTGGCTCCAAACTGTTTGCAATGGAAATAAACGTTATAGCGTAAACGCGTTTATTGGGAAAGAATAACGTTTTCTCCACTGTAATACTGGTGATTTGTTATGACGAGGCAGCAAAGTTCCATAATTACTACAAACAAACAGTCTTCAATATTAAAGCTTGAATCTAGTTTCGTAGAACCTTAACCTTCTATGCACTGCGGGAGAACTAACGATAACAGGTGCAAACATTTGAATCCAGATGAGACACCGTGTAACATAGGGTCTCGTCTGGATTCCAACTGTTTGACATGGACTATTGTGACCGAAGACAGGGAGTTCGCAGAAGATAATAACCATCGCGTGTTCAAGGATAATTAGTGTATGCCTGTCCTTTAATGGTATGTTTTAACTATGAACCTTGGGTTCTTTAGTACATGTATATTCCAAAGAAAATCGTGTTGGTCATAATACAGTGTTCCGTGTCTACAACAGCACCCACTGGGAGACAAAGATTGCGAGTGTTATTCGGGAGAGTTGTTATAGGGAGGCACAATTAAGATTTGTTTAACATTTGCAAACAGATTAAATCCAGATCAGACGTCGCGTAAAGTCGGGTCAGATCTTGATTCAAGCTGTTCGCAACTCGTCATTATAATTCTTCTGTTAAAAGGTCTACTTATGTGTATTCTAAAGAAACAATAGCAGAGGGGAACTTTAAGCAGACGATACTGCAGTGAAAGTGTTAGAATAATCGCCTTAAGGGAGGCACCTAAGGAACGTTTCTTTGAAAGTTTTGTCAGACGCATATAATGATTAAAACAAACATGTAACAAAGAGATAATAGTGTCAAATGATGTACATGTACAGTGGAGAATTTTTTATTCTTTCCCAATAAACGCGTTTACGCTAAAACTATTATTTGCAGTGCAAACAGTTTGGAGCCAGATCAGACGCCGGGTTACCCGGCGTCTGATCAGGCTCCAAACTGTTTGCCACCAAGATAAACAAGAATTATCAGAAGTGTCCAAAAGTTGTACTTTTCTACGTTTTAGTGATTTGCGTTTGCGTACGTTTGCTTTTAAACGGGAAAGAATAACAGATTCTCCACTGTAAAGACTTACGTGGCTTTGTGCCCATTGTGTAATAACCCTTCACTTCCAAGACATCGTTTGCTGTAACCGTCTGCTTCTCTCTCTTAAATTTATGTAACTTTAAATTACAAATAAAACATCGGTTAGAGTGTCAGTCAGTATGGATTCTTATCAGATGCAGAATATGATCAGTGTCTAAACCGTTTGTAAACTCGAGTGTCCTTACGGTAAGGCAGTGAAAGCGTTGCAAGGAAACCAGCAATCATTAGCTTCTAGGTTCTCGGTTACATATCCTTTGTCGTTAACCCTTTACCCAATAGAAGCGCCCTTTAGCGCATTTAATTTATTCCTACACTGAAGAAAATAGTTCCCATTTATACAGTCAGGAATATGTATTATCAGAAATATTTTCTATATTTTAGCAGACAGTAGCTTAAAGCAGGCTGAAAGTAAAGCAGAATGCGCCTTAAGGCGCATTCTGCTTTACTTTCAACCTGCTTGAAGTGGTTAGCTATCTTCAACCCCAGAAACGGTCTATAAGGTGAAGGGTTAGATAAGCATACTTTTTATAGATACAAGGGATAATACGTCATCCATGCCTTATGAACGCGCTTGTGCTAAAACGAGAATGTGCATTCCAAACCATTTGGAACCAAATGAGACATCGAGGGATTCACAGTATGGCCAGAATAGACAGTCTCGCCTGGATCCAGACTGTTTACAACAGTAACAATAAACTCGCCAACAGAATGCAGCAGGTTAATTTTTTCACTGACACGCGCACCAAACATAACATTTGCAAACAAATAAGATCCTGATCAGACGCCGCGTCACGCTACGTCCGATCGAAAACCACACTGTTTTGCACTCTTGATAATGTTTTTTAACCATGTCACTCTCAATGACGCTTAAAAGAGCGATTGCAAACAGTTTAGATCCTTATCAGACGCAGCGTGACGCGGCGTCTGATAATGATCAAAACTGTTTGACACTCGTTTTAAAATTTCTTCAGTCATACTGCCTTATTCTTTAACTTTGAAACGACAATGCAGACAGAAAAAATGAAGCAAACGACGTGGAAATGGTGATGGGGTAAAATTCACACGAAAATAATGGCAGTGAAAGGGTAAAGTTTGAAACAAATTCCAAATCCCAAATCTTATCAATAAAAGCAGACGAAATAAACAAGCAGGCGATATTATTGTAGTGATTTCTTTGGCGCGTTCAGACGTCATTATTGCAGCGAAAAGTTAACAGCAGACACACATTTTGACAGGAAAAGTGCAGACGATAGTTCTGAGAATGAACAGGTTAATGTCTTTCAAAAGTTCTAAGCACGAACATACGGTAAAGAAAATGTTTCATTTCCGATTTTAATCAAAGCTAAATACAAAAGCTTGAGTTGACATTTAATTATTTCACCGGATGAGATTTTAATAGACAGAACAAAATAGACTTAGAAAATGTTTACTTCAGAAACAATAACATGAGTGTCAAACAGACTTAACCCTTTCAGCGCATTTGTAAACATATTTGATCCTGATCAGACGCCGCGTTCAGGATCAAAACTGTTTGACACTCGTTTCGATATGTCTTATGTCATACTCTCTTAACCCTTTCCCCCATAGAAGCGACTTTTAGCGTATTTGATTTATTCCTCCGCTGAAGAAAATAGTTCCAATTTAATCAGTAATGAATATCTATTATAGGGATTATGTTTTATATTCTAGCACATGATAGCTTAAAGCAGATTGAAAGTAAAGTAGAATGCGCCTTAGGGCGCATTCTGCTTTACTTCCAACCTGCTTTAAGAAGTCACCTATATTCAATAATATATATAGGCTATCATGTAAAGGGTTAATTCTAACTTTGTAATGATCTTGCAGACAGGAACATTGAAGCTAACGACAGAATAACAGTGTAGGGGTAAAAACCTCACGATTATTTTAGCACCGAAAATGGTTACTTCTGATCATGACACGGAGTTACAGTGGAGAATCTGTTATTCTTTCCCAATAAACACGTTTACGCTAAAAACTATTATCTGCAGTGCAAACAGTTTGGAGCCAGATCAGACGCCGGGTTACCCGGCGTCTGATCAGGCTCCAAACTGTTTGCCACCAAGATAAACATGAAATATCAGAATTGTCCAAAATTTGCACTTTTCTACGTTTTAGTGTTTTGCGTTTGCGTACGTTTGCGTTTAAACGGGAAAGAATAACAGATTCTCCACTGTACTGATCGCAAATACATGCCACGGTGCATTTAGGTAAGGCAGTGAAATGATTAAATCTCAATTCAATTTCAACATGTCAACGCAAGACTATTTCTGATACTGACAAGATATTGATACTTTTCAAAAAAAATGTCAATTATATTTTCTTCGTTATGAAAACCATTTATTTTAACTTGTTGCCAGCGAACGCAATTTGAATGGAATATTCAAATTGCTGATCGAACACCGACTAGTAATCAGGATTAGAACTGCTTTTTATTCGAATTAAGATTGCCTCAGCTGAAACCTCACTAAAACTGATTTACGAATCAAATACATACTGTTACAGTAAAAAAATATTAAAACTATGCATTTGACATGTTAGAGCAGGCAAGATCAAAAGGTTCCCATTTATCTTTTGCATGTACATATATGCAGTGGAAAATGTGTTATTTTTTTTTTCTTTTTGGTAACAACCTTAAAACGCAATCAATCTTCATTAAATGTACAAAATTGATATCAGAGGCAAAACGTTTGGAATCTGGGTTCATTTGATGTCAATGAACATAATTGTTTAAGTTAAAACGGATTGCATGATTAGAATTGGAAGAAGAAAATATATATCTAGAAATTGTCAACTTTTTTGTCGTAAAGATTACTGTTTTAAATATCTCGTTTCGTGATAGTAAACTTTCTTTGAAATACCGTGGTAAAACCGGTCAAATACAATGTACACGGTCAAATCGGTCAAATACGATGCACATTTATATACAGTAGAACTGGTCAAATACAATGTACATTTGTCAAACGAGAGACGCCACATTACCCGCCAATTCACAAAACAATATGAGCCATGCCATGACAAAACCTGCCTTATTGCATTGCTACATTATATACAGAGCGAGCAACGTTGTCATCCTAGGTTCTGCATCTGAAAAGCCAAATATCGTATATAATACAGCTACAGTGGAGAAAATGTTATTCTTTCCCAATAAACCCGTTTACGCTCAAACTATTTTTTCCATTGCAAACAGTTTGGAGCCAGATCAGACGCCGGGTAACCCGGCGTCTGATCAGGCTCCAAACTGTTTGCCACTCTGATTAAAAAGAATAGTGAGAAATGTCAAACAATTGTTATTTTCTACGTTTTAGTGATTTGCGTTTGCGTACGTTTGCGTTTAAACGGGAAAGAATAACAGATTCTCCACTGTACATGAAATGCTGTACATGCATGTACTGGGTGTCAAACAGTAAAGATCAATGCCAGTCTCCGCGTTTGCAATACACTGTTTGCAATGCAACAAGGCAGGCAGGTTTCTTATGACACGGCTCACATTCTATATGTCCCTCACCCCCACCCCAACAAGCCCCAATGTAACCCTTTGAACCCTAATCCCGCATACAGGCGTCCTTTTCAAACAGTATACATGTGAAAAATGCACATGTCCTTTGCAAACAGTGATTACCCAGATCAGAGGGCCCTCTGATCTGGGTAATCACTGTTTGTCATAATGCAAAACATTGACAAAATCAACCCTTAAAAGTCAGAAATGGACTTGACTGAAATGGAAACTGGGATTGTCCATTTGAAGTTTTAGGGAGGAAAGAGTTAAAGGAATCCTATAGTGATACAGAATCCAAAAAGCTTAACTATTCCACCCTGAAACATTTATTGGCAATTCCAATTACGTGAGTCGGTGAATTCAGCGAGTAGACGCAGATACTGTTGAAAGTGCATGCTCACAGTTGGTTTTATGTTATGTTTATATGGAAGGGTATTATATTAGCTGGACAGAATTGCAAAAAGGGTGTCGTTTCATCAATTATTATAAATGTTATGCCCGGTTTTGTCGAGATAGGGTGAGAATATACTGACTATCAGTTGTACCCCTTGTCTCTATATATACTTTCTAACAATTTTTCTCTCAAAAAATCAATCGTGTCGGGTCCCTATGGCCCTGCCGAAATACCGTGTAACTAATATTATTCTTTCCCAATAAACGCGTTTACGCTAAAACGTTTATTTCCATTGCAAACAATTTGGAGCCAGATCAGACGCCGGGTAACCCGGCGTCTGATCAGGCTCCAAACTGTTTGTCACCAAGATAAACATGAATTATCAGAATTGTCCAAAAGTTGCACTTTTCTACATGTTAGTGCCTTGCGTTTGCGTTTCGTTTCGTTTAAACGGGAAAGAATAACAGATTCTCCACTGTAACAACGTTTTGACATTTCTTACGATTTATTTAAATCCGAGAGTCAAACAGTTTTGAGCCTGATCAGACGCCGGGTTCTGATCAGGCTCAAAATTGTTTGCAAAAGAAATGATAGTCTACGCGTAAACGCGTTATTGGGAACGAATAACGTCCTTATGATGTAACAGAGTGCAAGTAAATCATAACATCTCTAACAGTTTAGAAGACGTTTGTGTTCAACCTTTCATTGCCAAATTGACCCGTCTCAGTTTCGCTGTTAAAAAATAAGTTTTGCCATTTTATGCCAAGTTCAACCTTTTTCCATGCATGTGTCTGACAGTTTAAATCCAGATTAGACGCCGCGTTAAGCAGCATCTTAACCCATTACCCAATAATCCGTTTATAACATTAAATACATGTGATCACTTAAAGCAGGTTGAAAGTAAAGCAGAATGTGCCTTAAGGCACATTCTGCTTTACTTTCAGCCTGCTTTAAACTACTATCTGCTAGGCTATATCAAGATATTTGCTATTGTAATTGTTCATGAGGTTATAAACTGGAACTATTTTCTTTAGCGGAGGAATAAATTAAACACGCTTAAAGTCGCTTATATGGGGGAAAGGGTTAAATGGGTATTAACTGTTTGTTATTCGACTTTGCTCACATATGGCGATGAAGGACTGCCTTATTGCATTGCAACATTTTACATGTACCAATTACCGTTGTCATCCAAGGCTCTGTATCTTAATTTGGTCTACACGACCAAATATCATATATAATACAGCTACATAAAATGCCTTTGATACATGTGGATATCAAACAGTATATACAGTGCAGAATCTGTTATTCTTTCCCGTTTAAACGCAAACGTACGCAAACGCAAAGCGCTAAAACGTAGAAAAGAACAACTTTTGGACAATTCTGATATTTCATATTTATCTTGGTGGCAAACAGTTTGGAGCCTGATCAGAAGCCGGGTTACCCGGCGTCTGATCTGACTCCAAACTGTTTGCACTGCAAATAATAGTTTTAGCGTAAACGCGTTTATTGGGAAAGAATAACAGATTCTCTACTGTATCAAGGCAGGAGCTCTTATATATATTTAATTTAATCTCCCTGATCAAGGCCAGTCGCCGCGTCTTTGACCATGCGGCTGGCCTTGATCTACACTGTTTTCAATGCAAAAAATGCAGGTTTTGTCATGTCATGGTTCATATAAATTATGTAGATTGTAGCCAGATTAGATGCCAAGTATTCTTATATCTGATTAGACTAGAAACTGTATCAGATGAATCAACATTTAAACGGCAAAAATAAATCCATACAGAAGCCCGCTGATCAACGTCTGTGCTGTTTGTCATTTTCCAGTTCAATGTTAAAATCAACTCTAAATATCTAAAAGTGTACAGTGGAGAATCTGTTATTCTTTCCCGTTAAAACGCAAACGTACGCAAACGCAAAACACTAAAACGTAGAAAAGTACAACTTTTGGACAATTCTGATAATTCATGTTTATCTTGGTGGCAAACAGTTTGGAGCCTGATCAGAAGCCGGGTTACCCGGCGTCTGATCTGGCTCCAAACTGTTTGCACTGCAAATAATAGTTTTACCGTAAACGCGTTTATTGGGAAAGAATAACGTTTTCTCCACTGTACAATACTTAATTTGAAACTGGACTTATCCATTTGAATTCTCAGGGATCAATAAGTAAATACAGTGGAGAAAACGTTATTCTTTCCCGTTTAAACGCAAAAGCATTACAATGAAAGGTAGAAAATATCAACTTCTTGACAATTCTGACTATTGATATTTAGCTGAGTGGCAAACAGTTAGGAGCCTGATCAGACGCCGGGTTACCCGGCGTCTGATCTGGCTCCTAACTGTTTGTACTTGAAATAATAATTATAGCGTAAACGCGTTTATTGGGAAAGAATAACGTTTTCTCCACTGTACAAAAACAAACTCATTTCACTGAGGAGACAGGTACTATACTGAACAGTGGAGAAGACGTTATTTATTTCCAATACATGTAAACGCGTTTACGCCCAATAAATGTTTCAATTGCAGACAGTTTGGAGCCAGATCAGACGCCGGGTAACCCGGCGTCTGGTCAGGCTACAAACTGTTTGCCATTCAGATTGGTATAGATAATCACAATAGTCGAAACGTTGCCCTTTCTCACATTTTATTGCAATGCGTATGCGTTTCGTTTGTGTTTAAACGGGAAGGAATAACGTTTTCTCCACTGTATAAGCAGTTACTTTTAAAGTCACAAAATGTTGGATGTTTCCATTCAATTACTCAAGAATTAATTCGAAGACGTATCTTTCTTTTTTGTCGTTGGTTATAATTGTCTAAAATTGGTTACATTTCCTGAATTGAGGTTTCTTAAAAGCTTTAAGCATTTGAGAAATCTACTAGAACTAAAATCAATAGCATGTACTCTTTGTAAAGAAACGGAGTAATTCTTTCGCCTTGATCTCCAACCCTCATTAGGTTTAGAAAATATTAAATATTAAAATACAGTTAACAGAGGAGAAAGTGTTATTCTTTCCCGTTTAAACGCAAACGAAACGCACAGGCATTGAAATAAAATGGAGAAAATGACAACTTGAGAAAGACATGAGCAGATGTCGAAACTGTCGAAAGGTAAATAATCTATTCAGATAGTGTAAAAAGAACGTTCTATACAAGTGGATTTGTCCCACTAAATGAACGCAGTCAAGGATCTTAAGATAGGTGTCTTAAATCCAGATTTGATCTAGATTTGCAACAGCAAACTTGTCTGTAGCACAAAGGCATTTATTGAGAAATAATAACGTCTTTTCCGTTGCAGCTAACTGTGCTTCTTCTGTCATATAGTATATGATAATGTTTATTAATCCTCATCTTTTACTCCATACACTGCCTTATCCCGACTACTACAATGCAAACTGTTTTGGTCCTTATCAGGCGCTGATCAACTCGCCGTCTGATCAGGATCCAAACTGTTTGACACTCATTACGATACATACATGTTTAGTCAGTTTACCTGATATTTCAATTTGAAAATTAAAACATGCGCACATTGTTTAACCCTTTCACTCTCAATGACGCCTTAAACCGCGTTTGCAAACAGCTTGGTTCCTGATCAGACGCTGCGTAACGCGGCGTCTGATCAGGACCCAAACTGTTTGACAGTTCTTATCGATAGCTATTAAGTCATACAACCTTACTTCTAACTTTGAAAAGTGTCTTGCAGACAACAATACTGAAGCAGACGACAATAAATAAAAGATAACTTCTAACGTTTAAGGTTGTTGTTTGAAAATTGTGTACCAAAGTCTGTATTATTCATATTTTTTATGTCTGGTTCAGATTTCTCTGTCTTCATTGCCCTATTTTTTGTGAATCACATATATGCCTACTTTGCTCAATTATCTATAGGCCATAGACTCATTTAAGTATCGTTCCGTAAATTTTGTCTAGGAAAATTATAGAGATAATTGTATATTCAGAGATACGCACATGTTTTCAGCGTATGTCAGTTTATCACATAATAGTTTGATTTTGTTACGCTCAATGACACTACAGTGTAGTTTGAAACAAAGGTGGCTTCAAATATGTGACACGTCAACACTGAAACTACAAATAAACATGTCAAGATCCAATTGAGTATATTCCATATCTAAAAATTATGTGAAGACTAACATATAGAAAAAATACGGACAGTATAGATCCTGATCAAACGACTTAAATAATCTTTTGTTAGCACAAGCTTATTGTATTAGCATGTATATCTCTAGATACAGTGCTCCCTTTCTACAACGACACCCTATGGGAGACAAAGATTGTGTGCGTTGTTCGGAGGAAGTCGTTTTAGGGAGGGTTGGCCTACATTTGCAAACAGCTTGAATCCAGAGCAGACGCCGCGTCTGATCTAAATTCAAGCCGTTTGCCATCTTCATTATAATTTTTTTATTAAAATGTCCAATATTTAATTTTGATTGAAAAAAACCTGCAGACGACAATTTTAAGCAGACGATATCGCAGAAGTAAAAGCGTTAGACATAATTGTCCTGTTTATGGAACTGTGGCAAGGTTCGTTGTAAGGATGAAATCGTTGTTGGGAGTGCCGTTTTAGGGAGGGAAAATGTACAGACAACTGTTTATACAGTGGAGAATCTGTTATTCTTTCCCGTTTAAACGCAAACGTACGCAAACGCAAAGCACTAAAACGTAGAAAAGAACAACTTTTGGACAATTCTGATAATTCTTGTTTATCTTGGTGGCAAACAGTTTGGAGCCTGATCAGACGCCGGGTAACCCGGCGTCTGATCTGGCTCCAAACTGTTTGCACCTGCAAATAATAGTTTTAGCGTAAACGCGTTTATTGGGAAAGAATAACACATTCTCCACTGTAATGCAGTAAAATACAAGAGGTTTGTTTTCATTGAAAAATAAATGTTTCCCCTTCCATCTCACCCAACCACCAACAATAACCAACCGTCAAACGCGCAGGCACACACTGTGAAATAGCTTGAAAGACAATTCGAACATTTTTCAGCGGTGTTGTATATTATCTATTTAGACCACAATTTTCATGTTTTCAAACCAATGATAAACGAACATATGTTTAGGTTTTGGGGTACGTGCTGAAAATCGAATTGTCTGATTGGGCAGGGGGCATGCTTGTGATGTATTTTAATACAATATTAAGAACTACAGATTGTTACAAACTACATCGTGGTATGACAGTGCGTTTCTTTTTTTAAACATGGCATAATATATTGTGTTAAAGTATAGTTTGTTTCAAGAAACTCCATGCATGAATTTTGATAGGTTACTGTAATTGTATGTTTTGCTTTTCATTCCAAGGTGTTACATGTACATATACAGTTCTTTCATACGTTTTGATTACCCATCTACGGCATTACTTCAACCACATTCTCCGCTCAATATCATTTCTAAAGATATTTCACGGCGTCTGATCTGGATTCAAGCTGTTGCAAATGTAAGTCAATTTCCCTCCCTGTAAGGACTCCCTCCGAACAACACACAAAGTCGTTGTCTCCCATTGGGTGATGTTGTAGGGAAGGAACACATGTATGTCTCCAACCCCCTTTCGGCGACATGTTTTTTCTCATGTCAGGTATGGTGAAATGTCTGCATATATTGGTTTTCAACTGTAATCATAAAATTATACAATATTTGTTTCAATATTCCAGATAGGGAATTAAATTAATATTAATATATATACTGCTCTTTTCTTATATTTCGACCTCTAAGGGCCTTTTTCAAAGAAAATCACGTCAAAACACACGTCACATTTTTGTTACATGCATTCAGCCATAAAATCAAAGAGAATAATGTTAACAACATTGTTTGTTATTGCCGTTGTCATGACGTCGTCAGGAAAATGACGTCATAACAAGGGTTTGCTTTGTCCAAGTTGCATAGCATTTGAGGTCCAATGCTTTAAAACCGCATTGAATAAAATGGCATTTCTTTTAGAAACTGATTCAGGTGTTTTAATTCTATACATACAGTGGAGAAAACGTCGTTCTTGCCCATTAAACCCGTTTACGCTCAATCTATTAGTTCCAATGCAAAACGTTTGGAGCCACATTAGGCTCCAAACTGTTTGTCATCCAGGTCAAACTCAACATTCAGAATTGTAAAACAGTTGCCATTTTCTTAATTCTAATGCAATGCGTTTGTGTTTCGTTTGCGTTTAAACGGACAAAAAATAAAGTTTTCTCCACTGTAATATTGTTATGTTGCAGACATTATTACATTGTGACAATGATTGTTGTGGTGTTCACTTCTTCTGCAATAGACATGGTATGAAAAGTGCGAATTATTAATGACAGAATAGATAAGATTCAATTTAAGAAATACTCATCTTTTTTTAATCGCAAAATGTTCCGACCTGTAAACCCAGACACATTTTCCAAATACTGTTGATGCTTTCTTATTTTACCAAAAACAGCGGTATTACAGTGGAGAATCTGTTAATCTTTCTCGTTTAAACGCAAACGTACGCAAACGCAAAACACTAAAACGTAGAAAAGAACACTTTTTGGACAATTTTGATAATTCATGTTTCTCTTGGTGGCAAACAGGTTGGAGCCTGATCAGACGCCGGGTTACCAGGCGTCTGATCTGGCTCCAAACTGTTTGCACTGCAAATAATAGTTTTAGCGTAAACGCGTTTATTGGGAAAGAATAACGTTTTCTCCACTGTACATGTAGTATCCATGGATGTAGATTACCAATTTTGTTATGATAGGAATACCTTCATAACATACGAAAGAGAAATAGGACTGACCCCAGGTTATAAAGATATTAGTTTACTCTGAGATCGTTCCTAAGCATTTGATTGCTTAGAGTTGAGAAAAGGCTAAATCCTGAACAATCAAATATTTGAGAATGATCTCAGACTCAACTCAAGCTCTTTATCACCTTGGATCCTGGCAAACATTGGTGTATAGTTGGAAAAACGCTTTTATTTATCGTTGAAACTCAATGAAATGCAAACCAGTAAAAGAAAGAAAATTACAGGCTCTTAAAATATTGTGAAGACTTTTTAAAGACCGAGTGGCAAACAGTTTGAAGCCTGGTCCCCGAGTTGTACACATATAAAACTTAAAACGAACCCTGTGCTCAAACCCCAGTTTCGACCACACACTCTAGTTTTTTCATAACAGGCTTTGACTGGTTTTAATGTCCTAATTTAGGAGATATATTCACAGCACAATTATGTATGCAAATACTAGTTATACATTAAAATGTTTGCTGAATTGTTATGTGCCTAGAAAATTTATGAGTTTTGATCATGGAGCACATTTACTGACGTCGGATTACATTGTACATTGCTCCGTCTCTACAACGAGACCCAGTGGGATACAAAGATTGTGTGTGTTGTTCGGAGTGAGTCGTTATACAAGTAGAGAGGGAACATGAAGACTTGGCTTACATTTGCAAACAGCTTGAATCCAGATCAGACGCCGCGTAACGCGGATTCTGGATTCAAGCTGTTTCTCGTCATAATTATCTTTATTATATCAAAATGTAACTTTAATTGTTATTTTAAGAAAAACAGCAGACGACAATTTTATGCAGACGACATTGCAGCAGTAAAACCGTTAGAAGTAACGTCCTGTTAAGGGAACTGAGACAATGGTCGTTGTAAGGAAGGAGTCGTTGTTGGGAGGGCCGTTGTAGAGAGGGAACGCTGTACATGTACATGTATTCATCCGTTTATATTCTAGGACTGAATGCGTGTAGTAAAATGTGACGTGTATTTGGACATTAATGTATCTGAGGAAAAAACTCATTAATTTCATACTTTCATATTTAAATTTTCATTTTTTCATTCCAAGGTTTTTTCATATTAACAAAAATATCCCAACGCAAACACCAGTGGGATTAATGTTTACGATAAAGATAGTTTCGTAAATTCCCCTTATCACAACCACTTTATCCGCTTCATTGCCGTGACGTCATCAATTCTAAACAACTGTCGTCTGCTTTTATTTCTCAAATTTACTTTTTAATTTTTTTGATTCAGATGTATTGAAAAGAGTGTTTAACAGTTACGCGACGTCTGGTCAGGATCTAAACTGTTTGCAAATAACCATCGTACTCGGGGTAAGGCATTGAAGGGGTTATTGACGGCTCGTTTCTGCTAATGAATAGTTCGAACGTGAAATATAAATATCCTGTATAGGTCGTTTGCAGTTCAAAAAAACACGATAAATCTTAGATAATTTTAAAACAAGTGGACGTATTTAAATTAAATTTTGCATACACTTAGGGTGTGCCTATACCAACTCTGACAAGAAAATTCAGAATTTTTGATAGTCTGACTAAAAACTTTTCTTCTTTGATTTATATAAATTTTGTGTCGCTGAAAATGGTCAATTACGTGGGGTGTTATTGGCTATTACCTTGATCATGTTTGTTTATATTGGAGAATGTCCCCAGGTAAAATCCCGTGCAAGATGCTTCTGTCTGAAAGGTGAATCCCGTGCTGATATTGGATGTTTAGTTGTACACAATTAATTGTGAGGCCCCATAATTCATTACATTTTTACTATGCCTAAATCCACGAACTCTTCACCAGAATAAAGAGAATTGCAATTACTTTTCACACCGAAGCTCTAACATTTCTATACATAATTACAGAGCTCCAGATAGGAGAGAGTAAATTGAACAAGTCAAACATTTTCTCACCCCTTTCAGCACCAACTCCTACATGTATGGTGTGACTACTCATTAGAATCGTCTCGAATAGAGACGGTTCTTATGAGTAGTCACACCATAGGGCTTAATTCAGAAATAAAGATTTTAGTTTTGGAAATCCTCCCCTATCTGCCATGGAGCTTAATATGTATCAATGTTCGAGTTGTAATGCAGTACGTTTACGTCACGTTTCCTTTAAACGATAAAATAATAAAGGTTTTCGAACTGCTCTGGAAGCATTCTGTTGAAAATTTGATTGGTGAAGTTGGTGAAGATCGTCTGGTATGAACATATCTCTTCTGCTATTTATCACATTTAGTTATTTTGCGTTTTGTTGATAAAACTTTGGAATGGCACATGGTTCGGATCCTATTCAGATACGAAATGGCTCCGGTGTCCGATCAGGATCCAACATGTTCGCAAAAGACAGTATGGTCGATTAGTACGTTTAAAACGTACCCCAGTCAGGGCCTCGTTCGGTTAGTTGTAAACTGCTATGGTATGCGATGGCTTAACGGTGAGGCGTTACCGGGTCGTGAAAGACTGGCTGTTGAATAACTTGAAATCACCCTTCGGAAAAGTGTCCCTTAGAAGTGTAAACTTTATATAGAAGTTATGAATAAAACTTTTTTATTACGAAGAGAAAAAAATGTTCTTTTTTTGTCAGAGTTGGTATAGGTATATCATAAATCTATGCAAAATTCCATTTGTCTCCGTTGTCTTGTTATGGAGATATTTGAAAATCATCGTGTTTTTTTGAACTGCAAACGACCTATATAAACTCTGCTTTCCTTTAAACCCTGCTTTAACTAATTACCTCTGTGTAATTCCCTTTTTGAGTGCTCATTTAAAGTGTTGTACTTGCGAGAATCTATTGTCCGACTTTGTTTTTCTAAACAATTTTAGTAGGAACATTAAAGACAATTGGTTTATATATAGAAAGCGATCACATCTCACATGCTATGAGCGTATGCCACAATGACGGAAATTATTCCAATACAACCTTCAACTTGGTGAATTACTATCGTTTGGAACAGTTTCAATATATGTTCAGTGAATCTGCATTAAGCGGCCATCAAATTAACCCTCTTACTCTCAATGATGCTTAAAAGCGCGTTTTCAAACAGTTTGGATCCTGATTAGACGCCGCGTCATGCGGCGTCTAATCAGGTACCAAACTGTTTGACACTCGTATCGATATTTTTTAAGTCATACTACATTGAATCTTACTTTGAAACGATCTTGCATACAACAATACTGAAACAGGCGTCAACAAAGCGGTGAAGGGGTAAAAAACTCCGGAATAATTTGACCATAAAAGGGTTTAGCAGCTGTACCTTATTACCTACTTGTTTTTCATATAGAGGTTGCTTGATAGCATACAAAAAATAAGTGACAGTTATTTACAGTACATCTTGAGCGGCGTCCCGGTACGGGTGATTTGGTACAAATAAAGCCATGTTAATGCAAAATGCAGGAAAAAGATCATGCAGAATTTTCCCAAAGACAGAGATAATGATAAGGGGGGTATATCCATAGTTTATATCTTTATTTCTTTTTTAAACCCTATGGTGTCACTACTCATTATAATCGTCTCGAAGAGACTATTTATTCTTTTGAGTAGTAACACCATAGGATTTGATTCAGTTTGAGTGAGGAAAATTTCAAATGTTGGATCTGTTCAGATTACTCCCTCTTATCTTGGACCCTGCAAAGGTGCTTTCTGCATTACGTTCACCCTACTTGCTCATGGTTCTAAGCTTAAAAGAAGTAAATAGTTTTCTCACATAACTACCCTTGTTTTCTATAGCGAACAACGATGACGAATATCCTTGTCTTAAACATCGACTCATGACAGATCCTATATGATTATCTTAATCCCTTGTTTTACAGGACAGAATGGTTTATCCTAAACTCGACATGCTTAAACACTTATTTTCACTGGAAATAATCTGAAGCAAGTACAGACGCCGAGAATATTATGGAGGCATGCAACAGTTTGGGGGGAAATGTTCGAATTTCTTAATAAAAGGCTATTGCTAAGGTTTAAAGTATTTTTGAAGATGAAAAAATCCACCATTGGAGGGAATGCATTAAAATGTTACTTTGTGGCATGTTTATGATAAAATGCGCACTAAGATGATAACTTTTTTTAGGTGGTTGGGTATAAAATGGGGGCAGTTCGGAAACCAGTGGTTTGGGCTAAATGAGCTGGGAATCAGCACCATTTTAAAGGTGGGTGGAGACACATGGACATTTTGTAAGATTGGTAGGGACGGGACCTTTTTAAGCCTACAGTTTCTTAAAGCAACATGTTCAGAGGGTACTATCCATTAAACCATAGGTATCTTGTAGCACTTTTGAAATTATCGGAGAAAATGGGCCTTTTGAGGCTTTTAAGTCTTATGTGTCCGAGACCAAAACAAACCTTAAATTCAGCCACAGAACTGTCTGAACATGTGTTTATGTTGAGTGTTTTTGCTGTTTTGTTATGCCTAGGGATATTTTTCCTAAACTAGGGCTGAAATTTGAAATCAGGATTGTGTGTGAAAGTCAAACGGAGATAAATAGGCGTCCAGGGGTGATCAGCTCGGACAGAATTCAGAAAGAACTAGTTACTGCCTCCTAAGGTCCTTAGAATATACACGATTTATTTAAAATCGGAAATACAATGAACATTTTTGTTACAATTTATTCCATCGAATTTACATTTTGTGTCGTTTAAACAAAAATATTAAGTTCCTCTATGTGCTTAATTTGCGTATATTCGCCTTCAGAATGTGGTCGCATTCACATATTTTCCACCTCTTTTCATGTCTCAATATTTATTATATGAGGAAACTGTTTACATCTAAGCATATTAGCGGTGTACCATATTCGCTTGCAATTCGCTGGCAATTCGATGGCAATTCGCTTGCGATTCAAAGTACTAACTTTACCTTCGGGTAAGTTTTCTTGAATGTTGTATCTCACAAATGTTTGCACATATGCCTTCGTTAAAGTTTTCGATTCCATTTTTGTCACAACCGCTTCGGAAAATTCGCGTTAAAATATTCAAACGTAGGATTTGTTTTTTGAAGCGCGCGATTCGATGGCAATTCGATGGCAATTCGCTTGCGATTATCAATTTAATTTAATAAGGTTCAGTACTTTTGTTGCAAACAGTTTGGTTTCTGGTGATGATGTTGAGTTGGGTTTTACGGCACTGTGACACAAAATAGGTCATATAGCGCCGATGAGTTAATGAGGGATGATGAGATGAGATGATTATGACCTCAGGAAGGTGATTTCGGCTTATTTCATGCAAATGTAAAACAGTGAATGTGATCAAAACCACCGACCTGCCTTCCTTTCAGTTCTTGCCAGAGGGGATGATTTCGGTCTAATAAACAGAAAACATTCCCTATGGCAATTAAGCCCCAGAACTACGGCAAAGTAGGAAGGTCTCTGGGGTTGGTTTCTGGTGAGACGTTACGTAACGCGGTGTCTTATCAGGATCCAAACTGTTAGACACTCTTACCCTGTTTTGGATACAATTGCTGAAAATCTATTTTAAAAAACAGTAGCAGACGACAACTGTTGCAGACGAAAAAACCCAGCATGCAAAGAGGTAAATTTTTATTAGATATCGAGTAATAAGGTATCATATCATGATAAACAAGAGCTGTTTGAGAATAATAAAGCTCGCTTATTGCAAACAGTTTCAAATAAGTGTCTATCAGTAGAAAACATACTACATGTAGTATACACCTGGGATCCGTTTCATAAAACTTCTTACGACAAAAACAGTCGTAAGTCAAAACTTTAAAATACATTTAATTTCTGATATCTCTATCTAATCCTGTCTTGTGACATTTCTTTGGAATTGTCTTCTCAAGACAATTCCAAAGAGATGTCCCAAGACAGGATTCGATGGAGAAATAAATAATAATTGAGGCTTTTATAATCTGACTTACGACAACTTTTGTCGTAAGAAGTTTTATGAAACGGGCCCCTGGTTCCAATCATCAGATATTTTATAAAATAGATTTTTCTGCGCTCTAGGCCAAGTCATGCTCAGCACTCGAAGGGTATTAATTTTCCTTTCTGATAACAACTCCCTCCCACGGAGTTTATGTCTGAGCCCATGATCAATTTCTGTTGCGTCGACTAGCGCAACGGATAAAGCGATGGAAAATATATAATATCATACATTTTTTTTGGGGGGGGGGATGTTTTAGACATCATATTTGTTTAATGTCAGTTACACGATAATGCTACACGTTTGGTTTTATTTGAGTGTTTTTATTTTATTTTTTGCTAATACACCATCTGGTTGCGAGTCGCTATAAAGCCAAGTGAACGTGAATCAAGAAGCTCCTCGATGCCCTTACTGTTTTACTGTCATATTGCTTTAAACCTTTCACCGCCAGAATCGCCTAAAGTCGAATTTGCAAACAGTTTTGATCCTGATAAGACGCCGCTTTACGCGGCGTCTCATCAGGATCAAAACTGTTTGACACACGTTTCGATATTTCTGATGTCATACTCTCTTAATTCTTACTTTGAAATGATACTGCAGACTATAATATTGAAGCAGACGACACGGTGTAGGGGTAAAAAACTCAAACATAAATTGGCAGTGAAAGGGTTACATGTAACCTGTCAACTGTATTTCATACAATCAAATAGCCTCTATATTTAGTGGTCGTAATAGACAGGTTTAACTATACCCAATTGACTGACCGACAATGCAGAGAGGTTATGACATCTAGCTATGGTTGAAAAAGAAGAGAATCAGAGTTGGAAGCCAACAACCAACCTGAATAGGCTGATCACAACTGAGGACCCGTTACCTCGACAATGTGCTTGGATATACAGTGCTTCCTCTCTACAACGACACCCAAAGGGAGACAACGAATGTGTGTGTTGTTCGGAGGGAGCTGGTAAAGGGAGGGAAATGGCTTACATTTGCAAACAGCTTGAATCCATATAAGACGCGGCGTCTTATCTGGTTTCAATCTGTTTGTACCTCGTCAAAGTGTTGGGAACAGTTGAAAGCGTTGTTAAAAGGAGGGAGTCGTTGTTCGGAGGAGGGATGTAGCACTGTAAAACCGTCATCTAACGCATTTACCATTTCCTCATAGAAATGCACTTTGATACATGTACATGTACTTCTACCATGTCCTGAAAGAGCTATAGGTAAATAAACCGCCACTTATTGGCGGATAGTGGTCGAGCGATAAAGCGATCGACTACGTTACCAGGGGTCGTGAGCGGCCTGACTAGGGGATTTTTGCGAATCCCTGATGATTTAGGAATGTCCTTCAGCAAAACATGCGAATTGCTCCTCTCTACCCAGGGGTTAAATGGGAACCTGTGAAGGGTCTGAGTCGGTACAGCGGCTATCAATGCGCCGTATGTTAGTAGTGCTCAATATATAACACGATAGCTCAATTATCAGCTGAACGATCATTCGGACTGAAAGTATCCTATAACTTGGTACTTAACTTTCGCGTTAATACTACATGTACATACAGTGGAGAATGTGTTATTCTTTCCCAATAAACGCGTTTACGCTAAAACTATTATTTGCAGTACAAACAGTTTGGAACCAGATCAGACGCCAGGTAACCCGGCGTCTGATCAGGCTCCAAACTGTTTGCCACAAAGATAAACATGAAATATCAGAATTGTCCAAAAGTTGCAATTTTCTACGTTTTAGTGCTTTGCGTTTGCGTTTCGTTTGCGTTTAAACGGGAAAGAATAACAGATTCTCCACTGTATGAAAGTTTAACTTGTAAAAGTGTGCAATCAAATTGAACTTAGTGCTTCACTTATTATCTGATTAATTATATTTAGAAATTTCATGAAAGCCTTGAGAGCCTATGGAAGCCTATTAGTCCGGTGGCAGATACCGATAAGCGTGTTTTGCGGTCCGTACAAAGTTTTTTTGCTGTTTCTATACCTCTGAGGTGTGCTCTTTAAGAATCTGAATGATGCCACTCTGGCACCTTTGGGCAATCCGCACAATATGCAAATTAAGGCCGCCATTACTGAAACTATTGTTTTCGTCAATATCTCAGAAACTATGCATGGTATCAACATAATTGTGGTGTCTATCCCCATGTTTTGAGGGGTAAAGAATCAGATAAAGCTATTTTAGTAAAGATCACACCAATATTTTGTGCTGAATAGGCATAATTAGGCAGCCATTACTGAAAATCTCGTTTTCATTATTATCTCAGTGCCCGTGCATGGTAGCAAACTAATGTTGGTGTCTATATCCATGTTTTGAGGGGTAAAGAATAAGATTAAACCATTTTAGTAAAGGTCACATCAATATTTTGTGCTGAATGGGCATATTTAGGCAGCCATTACTGAAAATCTCGTTTTCGTCAATATCTCAGTATCTACATATGGTTTCAGAATAATTTTGGTGTTTATCCCCATATTTTGAGGGGTAGAAAATCAGATAAAACCATTTTAGTATTGATCCCACAAATATATTTATAAGGTTGTGATGAATATCCATATTTCGGCAGCCATTACCGAAAATCTCATTTTCGTCAATATCTCAGCATCTACGACATATTATATCAAAGTAATTCTGGCGTATAAATAAATGTTTTAGGGGTAACTAATCAGTTGAAGCCATTTCACTAAAGATCACACAAGTAGTTTTTCTGAATAGGCATATTTAGTCAGCCAGTACTGAAAATCTCATTTTCGGCAATACCTCAGGAACTATGATGCATGCATTAACATAATTCTGGCGTCTGTACTCATGTTTGTAAAAGTAAAAAAAAGTATCATTTTAAAGTCTACTTTCAGTCCGAATGACCGTTCAGCCGACTGTACGTTTACTCCCCTGATCATTGAGCCATCTTGCCTACTATATTGAGCACTGCTAACATATGGCGCATAAGCAGCCACAGTACCGGTTCAGACCCTTCGCAGGTACCCATTTTAACCCCTGGGTAGAGAGGAGCTATTCGCGGTACATATCTTGCTCAAGCATATTCCTGTACATCATCGGGGATTCGGAAAAAATCCCCTAGTCAGGCCGCTGGTCCGGCGGGGGATCGAACTCACGAACCCTGGTACCGTAGTCCAACGCGTTACCACTGGATTACTACCACCGGTAGGGAAAAGAAGCAGATTAAACCATTTCAGTATTGATCACACCAACATGTTTTGCAAAATAGACAACAATCCACTTCACTGTACATCAAAGTTACAAAGCATTCCTTTTACTTATAATGATGTAGATTGCCATTACTGAACTGATTCAGTCCTCAAACAAGTCATTTTTAACAACATTGTCACTGTCATCGACCCGTCGGACGTGTTTTTTCTGGCAGGATGCTTCTCCGTGGCAGCCACAACATATTGCGCATGGCAAACGAGTCGTATATCACAGACACATTGCTGTCGGACAGAGTGTATACGTAGCACAACCACACTTTATCATTTCCAGAACCTCCTGTGGAGCAATAGTAATGTTTGCTTGCAATACAACTGGTATCAATTATCTAGTGCGTTCATCAAGTTTCCACCCAAACTCGACAATATCTAATGATGCAGGTTCTGATTTGGGAGCTGATTTCCAAATGGCAGTCTGAATGTTTTACGTTCTCTTTGAATGCCTCTTTAGAAGGTGAAAGTGACTTAAGCTGTGGGGCATTTGTAACTTATTTTCTACCAATTCTTTGCAACCAGACTTCTTCTCAAACGTCAGACATGTTCGATGTCACCAAGCTTGTGACACTGTAACAGGCAGCCATGAATCCTGTCGCTTCTCAAACGATGTCGCCTATAGCATAAGATAATTCTCCCACTTTGTCCAGTACCACACCGATCTTTAGGACTTTGATGACAATGCCTTTTTCTACTCTGAAGCACTGACCTACATTGACAAAGCCCGAGAGGACATGGGCGACTGGCAGATGTGAAAACAAGTGTTCATGTTCACTTGCAGTTGCGGCAATGTCTATAGTAGTTTGTTAAGCATGTGGTCTTTCCAAGGTTAAACGACAGGCCAGATTCAACTTTGCGTAAGTGCAGCAGGAGTGTCCTCACAAACAATGTTTGATTCTTTTTACGTCACTTTCAGCTGCCTTGACCATCTACTGTATGATAATTACACCCACTTCTTCATGGTGGTTCATGGTATCTTTCTGGTGGAAGACAATGCCATCCTGAAATACTAGTACAGTGTTAGTAGAGGTAATGGCCAGACTATGTCCATTCGGCTTTCTGGATCAAACTCTGACACATCAGAACTATGACCTGTACCTTATTCTCAGCTGTTGTAAGGAAAACCTTCTGGAGCGGCATTGGAGTATGTAACTGCAGTTTTTGTCGTCGTATAGCCTCGTCACCAGCTCGAGCTGCCCACATTCAACTTTTAATCCTGAAGTTGAAGTAGCGATCGAGTGGGTCATAGCTTGCCACCCTCTTCATAACATCCATCATGAAGCCATTTACAGTTCCTTGATTATACTCGTTTATAACCCAAATGATAGCACAGCCATCCAGTATTTCTATCATCTCTGAATTCTTAACCTGAGGAGTTGTGCAGCGTGTGTTCCTGCCTGTATGGGTCGTCGATCCCCTCACTTAACTACCAACGAGACCCTACAGCTGAGCCATAGGTGCCCAGCTACTGTAGTTGATGAGATATACTCAAATAGCTCAGCTCTTATGACGATCAACGGCTGATCATCAACAATTTGATAATTGACTACATGTATTGATGGACTTTCCTGAGTGTATGATGCTCAGTGCCTTCTTTGCCTATGGTCCGGCAATTCAGACGAGTACGGGCGATGTGTATGACCTACAAGCGCCCAGTCACGGTTTGGAGGTTTCACTTTTCGGACTCAGCTAAGCTACACTAACAGAACTATATATATTTCTGACTTTCACCTTGATACTCTGCACTACTTCAAAGTACAAGTATACTGTCTAAACCAACCGCCTAAAATCTAGAGTTATATTTCTGTGTGCCTCCTTTGACCGCAAAGCAACAACTGACCGAATTTTTGTTTCTTTGTTTGTAAACATCCTTTTCTGCAATATATAGGCTAATTGGACATCCAAAAGAGAGGGCAGCGGATACAGAAACCTGGGGGCGATGTCTTACTCTTACTTTCGACAGGGCTCTCTGTTTTTTTATATGCCTAGTGTAAAGTCTCAACTGAAGGACTTGGTCCAGCGGGGGATCAAACTTACGACCCTTGGCATCGTAGTCGAGTGTGCTACTACTGGATCACGTAGGCCGCGGTGTTTGTGCGTGTATCAGACACTATTGAAAAGGAACTTAGAATGTATCTATATTGTCAAAAAAATGAACCTAAGAATTCTTAAGCTAGCTGAGGTATGACCATTCTTTTAATGCTCTTATATAAATGATGAACACACACCAGACAGACGACACAAAGAGAACGTAGACTCGACCGCCGCATCAATAATGGCGGTCCTTCTTTTGCATATTTTGCAGAAAAGCTTCACCAATTTTGAGCGACTTTGAAGAAGTTTGAAAATTGAAACAGACGAAAACTTTAGCAGACAACAATTTCTTTCATCAGTAAGGGGTTAATCTGATTCTTGACCTCTCGCAACATGGGGATTGAAACTAAAATAATTTTGAGATACTGACAAAAATGAGATTTTCAGTAATGGCTGCCTAAATATGCCTATTAAGCACACATTGTTGGTGTGGTCTTTACTTAAATGGCTTAATCTGATTCGTTACCCCTCAAAACATGGAGATAGACACCAACATTAGTTTGCTACCATGCACGGGCACTGAGATAATAACGAAAACGAGATTTTCAGTAATGGCTGCCTCAATATGCCCATTCGGCACAAAATATTGGTGTGATCTTTACTAAAATGGCTTAATCTGATTCTTTACCCCTCAAAACATGGAGATAGACACCAACATTAGTTTGCTACCATGCACGGGCACTGAGATAATAATGAAAACGAGATTTTCAGTAATGGCTGCCTAATTATGCCTATTCAGCACAAAATATTGGTGTGATCTTTACTAAAATAGCTTTATCTGATTCTTTACCCCTCAAAACATGGGGATAGACACCACAATTATGTTGATACCATGCATAGTTTCTGAGATATTGGCGAAAACAATAGTTTCAGTAATGGCGGCCTTAATTTGCATATTGTGCGGATTGCCCAAAGGTGCCAGAGTGGCATCATTCAGATTCTTAAAGAGCACACCTCAGAGGTATAGAAACAGCAAAAAAACTTTGTACGGACCGCAAAACACGCTTATCGAAAAATCAGGGGTTTGGCAACCGGACTATATGGGACAGGTAACTGGAAAAGTAACTGGGGTCCGTTTCATAAAACTTCGTACGTCAAAATGGTCGTAAATGAGATTATAAAAGTCTCATTTATTATTTATTGCTCCATATACATGTAATCCTCTCTTGTGATATCTCCTTGGAATCATTTTGAAAAGACGATTCCAAAGAGATGTCGCAAGACATGATTAGATAGAGAAATCAAAAATTAAATGTATTTTAAAGTTTTGACTTACGACCGTTTTTGCCGTACGAGGTTGCCCTGGTAACTGGCACGTGTTCGCAAATTCAGTCATTTAAAGTGAGTGTACCCGCTTGAACCGTATAACTATTTTAGGTAACTTATTCGAGAATCTGTGCCGACATGTTTACGAACGCATTTATTTAATTCGATCCGAGTTCATCAAACAGGTTATATTGTGAATTAGTATGTCATTGTTCATGATAATATGATATTTGAGACAATGTTTACGCAAATGTTTTGTAGAATGTTAACACGTATCTGTTGGCTAACACTAAACCTAATCAAGTAAATGATCACGTGATGACTGATACATACGCCATGAAAGGTAATATTATAGCATATTAATATCACATGCTTGCTCAACTTGCAAAACAAGAGAGCCAAACACACTGTAACCCCCACGTGTCAAACGTGACCTATCTTAGTGTTTAATCGTGGATTCACACTGAATGACTATCATGTTTAATGTTCTTTTATTTCATAAAGATGTGCAGTAGGGAGCGCGACAAAACGTCGACAGACAAAACGCCGACGTGACAAAACATCGACAAAAAAGATCGACAAAAAGACCGACAAACGTCGACAAAGTTTATTTATCTGAAATGCATCTTAGTATATATACAATTCATGCAGTCACACAAAAATGAATTCATCCTCTGATGTTTCTTCTTGGGTTTGGCGGTTTTGTGAAAGTGGATGTTGGCAGAGCTGGTACCAGGCATTTTCCATTGAAGATCTTTGGATATCCTGTACTTCTTGAAGTAGTGACTATTAAGTTGGTAGAATTTGGAAATTATTTTGTTTATAGAATATATGTAGCATTTTTTGGCATTAAATCTCATACCCCAATTTATGGTACAGTACCAGTATGTTTTATAACTTTGTCATTTCGTGCAGTAGGGCATTTTTAACCTTTTCGCTCTAAATGACGTTTAAAAGCGCGTTTGCAAAAAGTTTGGATAATGATCATGCCTTTCTACTCGCCTACAACCAATAAGCTAGAAGAATAATGATCAAACACACTTTGACGAGATGGTGGAGAGCTGTACCAATAAAACCGCGACGATACCTTGTCCTTACATCTCACATTAGTTAGAATTGAAACCAAAACAAGCAAAAGGCATTATGTATACTATTGGTGTTCATAGAAAAAAGCATGAATGGGAAAAGGACAGCAACAATATTAGTGGAGAGAGATTGACAGTATTCTGTGAATAAGTTTGAAATTAAGCCAATGATGACACAGTATTCAGCGACGAGTTCAGTAAAGAAATCGATGGCCATCGTTTGCGAGTTGGCTACCGGTCTGAAATACAGTTGAGAAAACATTTACTTTCCATATAACCCCGGTTACACTTAATCTATTATTTTCATTGCAAACAGTTTGGAGCCAGATCAGACGCCGGGTAACCCGGCGTCTGATCAGGCTCCAAACTGTTTGCCACTCAGATTAAAACTGGTATTCAGATTTGTCAAACAGTTGTCATTTTCTATATTTCAATGCAATGCGTTTGCGTTAGAACGAAATAATTACGTTTTCTCTATTGTATTTCATACCGGTAGCCAACTCGCAATCCATGTCCATCGTTTTCTTAACTGAACTCGTCACAGGTATGTCTTCAAGTTTTCAATACAATCATTGCAGGAAAGGGGTGACATTTTCCTTCTAGTTCCCTGGACAAACGCTATATAAGATAAAAGTCAACATTTTCTTGTCTTTTTGAAAATAAACCGAACAACCTATACCCATCTGATAAATAAACATCTATATTTTATTACATCAATTCCATCAATGGTGCGAACTGAATATAACGCTCGTCGTAGCACAAAGTTAAAACTCAACAGAGGGGAATCAAATTTAAGTGTAAAAAGCATAACGACCGTTTTTGAGTCCAAAAAGTTTACAAACCGTTATTAGTGTTTTCTTCTGACCTGTCGGAGTTATTTTTAGATTGGAACATTCTAAAACTTTCAAAGGGATGAGTTTTCTCTACATACGGTTAATGATACGGATACATGTAGCTGTAATTTTCTGCGCAATGTACAGTAGAGGATACCTTAATATTTTCCGTTTAAACGCAAACGCACTAAACTGTGGAAATTTACTTTAAGAAAATTTAATTATATTTTTAATCTGAGTAGCAAACAAGTTGGAGCCTGATCAGACGCCGGGTATCCCGGCGTCTGATCTGGCTCCAACCTGTTTGCAATGGAAATAATAGTTTTAGTATATAAATGCGTTTGTTGGGAAAGAATAAAATATCCGTAAAGTTAGCGCAAGGGTCTCGTGCTGCATGAGGATCATGTTATCTCAAGTTGGAAAGTGTGCGACTATATAGATCCGATGTTACCCTGTTATCTATTTACCATTATGAACTATTCTGTTCTAAAAATAACTCCGACAGGTCAGAAAAAAATCGAACAATTGCTCCTTAACGAGAGTGCGATGATTATTTACAAACAAATTTGATCTTGAGCATACGCAGCGTAAAACGGCGTCTAATCATAATTATAACAGTGTAACAATCATTTCTTAGTTCAAATTAAAATACATTAAACTGAAATATTAGAAATTAAAGCAACAAAGGTTATTTAAACCAGACGACGTCAAATCAGTGAAATGGTCTATATCCTTGGCGATGTTTATAGCGCGACACAGGCTAACTATAGTATTGCAGTTTTTACACATCCTTTCTTATAGTTAACCCTTTACCTGATAGCATTGTTTCTAGAATTGAAGATATGTGACTACTTAAAGCAGGTTGAAAGTAAAGCAGAATGCGCCCTAAGGCGCATTCTGCTTTACTTTCAGCCTGCTTTAAGCTATTAACTGCTAGAATAAGGAAAGTATTTAATATGACACATATTCATTACGGTATAATTTGGAACTATTTTCTTCAGCGGATGAATAAAATGAATGTGCTAAAAGTCGCTTCTATAAGGGAAAGGGTTAATAAAGCAATTTTGCCAGCTGTCTCCTATCTATTCGTACAAATAAAACTGTGTGATGCCCTTTTACAGTAAAACTTCTCTAATATGACCATTAAGTTATGTAAGTTATTTCGTGTTAAGGCAGGTACATGTAACTGCTCAATGCATTGTGACATAAAAACAGAAAGCTCCTATAAGAGCTTTATGTTTTAATGTTACCTTGCTTTAAGCTGTCACCTGTATTTTATACAATCAATTAGCTTTCTATTTAGCAGTCCGAACAGAGAGGCGTTACAGTATATGATGTGTTTACTAAGCTCGTCACTGAAAGGATGTCAATTGTTTAAAACTTATGTTGATGTTTATTAATCACATTAAGATTTTAAACAGTTTGTCAGAATAAAACATCTATACATGTATGAGTGTCAAATCATATTGATCCGAAACTGTCGCCGACGTACTCTGTGCCTGATTGAATCGAAACGGTTAAAGCGGTGTACTCAGGGCAATGTAGTGTATGGTTACATATTGATCTCGTTTATAAAACATTTGGCGTATATAACATGAGAAGTTGGAGAACAGCAAAGCTCGTGTATTGCAGACTTTTAAATAGTACCTGTCAATAAAAATGTTTAAGTACAAACTGGTTGATGGTTTCAATCTTTGAAACCACCTATAGTGAGCGTCGGGTTTCCAAAACCTTTACTTAGTCTTCATCCGCTCAAGTTACAGTGGAGAATTTGTTATTCTTTCCCAAAAACGCGTTTACGCTAAAACTATAATTTGCAGTGCAAACAGTTTGGAGCCAGATCAGACGCCGGGTAACCCGGCGTCTGATCAGGCTCCAAACTGTTTGCCACCGAGATAAATATGAATTATCAGAATTGTTAAAAAGTTGTACTTTTCTACGTTTTAGTGTTTTGCGTTTGCGTACGTTTGCGTTTAAACGGGAAAGAATAACAGATTCTCCACTGTAGCAACACGCAATAATACCGTAGGGTATTGTCAGTTCCTACACTGTAAACAAGCCGAACACAGTACATTCAAATGTTTAACATAATTATGCGTTCAACACTAACCCTAAGTCTACTGAATTTACAAGATTGCATACCAAGTGTTTATATTTGAAAGCTACAGTGCTCAAAGTCTGAACACTAACGTGCATGGGTTTGGACCCTAGTGCTCAGGGGATGCAATTTAATTCCTTTATAGTAGATTTGTTTCAGTTTGTCTGAATTTATTCTTCTTCATCATCATCTTGATACTTCTCTCCAATAAGAATGATGATAATTAGAAGACTCTGTATCATGAATAATTATTTACAAATGTGAAAGTGATAAATATACAGTGAATTGACAAATAAAAGCATAATAGTAGTTTTAGATCAGATCTTCTATAACTGGTATAGTGACAAGTGTCTTGAAGTCAATAACTGTTGGTGCCATTTGGGCTGTGACTGGTACTAAGTTCCATTGCGGGATACTTCTAGGATGAAACTAGAATTTATAAACATCTTTAGATAACTTGATTGTTCGGAAGCTGTACCGTGTGTAACATTTTGTTCTTGGGTCAGCTGGTGTAAGGAAGTTTACTCCTAAATGGATGGCGACAATTTAGTAAATTATCTGGCACGAAAATGTTAAGTCCGAAATATATCAGATTTTGTTGAAACTTTTTTCTGCTGTACATAAATGTTGAACTCGTAGTAAACCTTCCTTCCAAGTATCTACTTTCTAGTGCAAAGAGTTTATCTTAGATTAGCGAATTTCAACACGTATATCTAAAGCTTTGCCTTGATATTTCAGCAAATTGAATAAATCCAAAAACCGGTCGAATATGTTTCGTTGTGCAAGTATTTCATGTTAAGTTAATGAATATTTACTGTTGCAAAAAAGTATGCCGTCGTCGCGGGGGTTTAAAAACTCTAAATCCTAGCAGATGAGAGCTTTATAATATAGCAGCCTATTTTCAATTCAATTTAACGTTGTATTTTCTGTATACAGGAGTTATGTGTATCGTTACAATATAATCAACACAAACATGGCAAATAGCAATCATTATAGATGAGATATGATCAGTATTTACAACATAAAGATGGAATACTCCCTCTTTTGAGCAACACGTGTGTAAAAGGTATATTAAAATAACCGTGTTATTAATTATTACAGGATACAACATACACGAAATGCAGTAAGCTCATTCAGAGGCTTTCTCTATTGTATGCATGTTTCTTGGATGCAAAACAGGCATTCGATCGAGTTTGGCACGATGGCTTGTTTTACAAACTGTACATGTATGGTTTACCGTTACCGTTGTTACACAATGAAATAGAAATGCACCGTAATATGTCAAGCTGTGTTTTGCATAAGGGTTGTATGTCAGACTGGTTCTCTATTAAACAAGGGACCAGACAAGGGGGTATATGGTCGCCATTTCTGTACCTGTGCTTCATCTATGAATTAATTGAAAATCTTGTTAAATTAGACGTTGGGTTTTCTTTGGGTGAGAGCAACAGCTTTTGTGCCCCTACTGTAGCTGACGATATGCTTTGCTTTCACTTTCAAAGAAATCCTTACAGGTAATGTTACACGAATGTTACCGTTATTCGTGCTTATGGAGATACCAGTACAATGCTAGTAAATATGGTATACTGGTTTTTGCACATAAGCAACAAAGACAATGTTTTAATAATGTTACCTCTTTCTTTCTTGGGGTTGATCTTTTACCAACAGTACAGGCTTACAAGCACCTAGGAGTTTTATTTGAGAGGGATAAAAAATCACATACTGTAACTAAAGACTCTTGTAATAAGCTTAGGGGTACAAAATTACGGTTTTAACGATAATGGCTTACAGCCGACCAGTTGCAAGCGCATATACAACGCAGTAGTTATACCTAAAGCGTTATATGGGTGCGAATGTTGGCCACCATTAAGTTCCTCGTAGGAAACTTACCCTTTTATGCCAGTTATGCAGGCTTGAAGCCGACTGCGCTATAAAGCAATTTTTTTTATTTAGGTTAAGCTCCTATTTTTTAAACAATGTTAAACTTGGTTTCATGCCAGATATAGATAAGATACTGATTAAATATGGTCTTAGGCATTTCATTGTCGAATACTTAAATGGAGGAACATTTCTTAAAAAGGATTGTTGGAATCGTACTATTAAAAGAGCGATAAGGAACTCTTATGTCTTAGATTGGAACACTCGGACATCTGTAGAAAAGTTTAGTAGATTTAGGTCTGTTCACTGCACATACCAATTATGTGATCTATGGAAATGTGCACAACGGTTTCCTGGACAGATGATTTTTGTCAAATCAGCGGCTCAATTAGTAGCCTTTTTAACGCGCTATGATGAGATTTGTTATAAGTGCGGGAGGAATTGTAATAACCTTAATATAGCTGACCATCTTATTTTAGATTGCAGAGTCATTACACCTCTTAGAATGAATTTGGAAACCCGTATTTGTAGTTTGTTTGGACGACAGGTCTGGGCTTCACTTATTACTTTAAATAGAAATGAATTTGTAAATACAATATTAGGGGTGTACCACCCACTTGTTGATGCAGCGCTACCTACAGATCGCTGCTATGACGACTTAGCCTCGTGCTTACTTAAATTTGCGCACAACACTCGCATAAGCAATATAGTCTATTACGATATGTAAGTGATTAAGCGATGGTCACTTGGGGATACAACGGAACCTTTCTAAATCGGAAGTCATACGATGATTTTTCTATGTGCTGTGCTGCCTGGAGCGGAATTGAAGTGACGCAGAGCTTTCTTCTTTACTTCTACACTGCTTAGTGCGGTCTGCTTATTGCTTTATTAGTGTCCGATTTAGGGCGACACCGCTGTATGGTATACCACTGAAGTTCCTTGATACTCTTGATTTTGCTACGCAGCTTTGATGCTTTAGGATATTTGCCTTGGTGATGCGGTGTTTTTATTTAACAACAGCAGCAGCAAGGCAAATACTGAAAATAATGTTAATCATTATAGTGACTGCAATACGGTGTCGAAGCAGTTAAACGTTATACTTACTCTCATCAATTCTGTAAATTTCGTTTCGATAGAGATTTGGTATATAGAGAAGGTATGGTTTTATAGTGTTTCTTGTTAGTTGTGTGCATAAATCCTGTTGAATAATCTCTATTGTTTCGTTCTGTTTTCGTTTAAATAGAGATCTATGTTTACGAAGGGTTTAACCCGCTTTATCATGCTGAATGGCGTCGGCTACAAATAATAATAATGAAACAACAACAACAACACCTTATAATCAGTTTTAACGCTTTTTAAACTTAAAGAGAGTTTAGTTTGAGTGGCAAACAGCTATGATACAGACCAGACACTGCCTTACGCGGCGTCTGATATGTATCTTAACTGTTAACCAAGTCACACTTACCATGATAAGGGGTAATGCTGCTGCACATCATCAACGTATTGTTCTCTTTTTCTGTTTTATTCATTGTGTGTCTTGGTGGTCGCCATGTATCTAGATGTCAGTTTACATTGGATAATGGTGATCACTATGTCATATAACTTTTGAGGACAATATTCTGTATTCTCCAACATTTATATAATTATGTAAATGTTTTTGTGTGTGTTTGTCAATTTGCTGTTTATTGTGTGTCGTAAAATTCATGATACAGGATGTTCTTTGTAAATTCTATACATGTACACATAATCATGATCACGTGTATTTAGAACATGTTTATGCGTTATTACCATGCCTATATCATGTTTGTGTTGTTTGTCTAGTTGTTCATACTATGTGTTGTATTTGTCTTCTTGTAATCTTCATAGTATGGAGGAAATAAATATATATATATGTTATTTCAAAACCGATACAGTCAGAGCTAACGATGCATACAGTTTCGCGTACAAATATAAGAATTAAAAAACAAGTTTTTATCCCAAACTAATGTCAATTCTTCTCCTTTGACATATATGTCTGATTGCTGCGCATGGAAAAGGTTTCTCGACCTGATATATATGTGTCATTGACTTCTATTCACACCTGATTCTCGGTGAAACACACCTTCACACTTGTACTGTCGATCGCGGCTTGATTGGTATTTGCAAACAGTTTGAATTAAGTTTGGATTTACGTTTCGCAACGTCTGATCTGAATCCGATCTCTTAATTGAATCTTTGTTGCAGACATCGATGTCAAAGCGGACTATCATCATTATAATAGATTGTGATGGCTGCTTAGTGAAGTACAAAAAACATGCTGAAAGTTCTTTAATAAGCTTAATGCAGGACAGACAGGGGAATATTCTGCATTACTTGCGACTGGCATTACACTGCAATTTACAGTGGAGAAAACGTTATTCTTTCCCAATAAACGCGTTTACGCTAAAACTATTATTTGCAGTGCAAACAGTTTGGAGCCAGATCAGACGCCGGGTAACCCGGCGTCTGATCAGGCTACAAACTGTTTGCCACCAAAATAAACAAGAATTATCAGAATTGTCCAAAAGTTGTTCTTTTCTACGTTTTAGTGCTCTGCGTTTGCTTACGTTTGCGTTTAAACGGGAAAGAATAACAGATTCTCCACTGTAACATACTTACAATGATACATTTTGCGTGTCGCTGAAGCGAGAGAGAACTGTTTGAATGTCATTGACTTTTATTTCAAGCTAATTGTCTGTGGAAGAGCACTGCATTTTAATGTCTTTACTGCAATCATTAATTCTACTTATAAAACTTGTCCTCTGCAAGACTTATTTCAAATTTAGATTTTATGGAATTTTGGCTGAATACAGTATCCCCATGAGTGACAAAGACAGTTTTAATCCATTCCCGAATACAATCTGTTTCCAAATGGAACTGTAGTGCATTTAAGAATTTGCACGCCATTGTTTTTTACTCCCTTTACTTCTATGACGTCATCAGCATTAGTAACGTACATCGCCTGCTTGTTTCTCAAATCAGAATTTATTGTATTTTGACTCTAAAAATACGAAATAGAGCGTGACACAGGTTGGATCATGATCAAACGCAGCGTAATGCGACATCTGATCAGGATTCAAACTGTTTGCCAATGACTATTGTACTCTGGTTAACCCTTTACCTGATACCATTGTTTCTAGTATTGAAGATATGTGACTACTTAAAGCAGGTTGAAAGTAAAGCAGAATGCGCCCTAAGGCGCATTCTGCTTTACTTTCAGCCTGCTTTAAGCTATTAACTGCTAGAAAAAGGAAAGTATTAAATATGACACATATTCATTACGGTATAATTTTAGTTTTAGCGTAAACGCGTTTATTGGGAAAGAATAACGTTTTTTCCACTGTATTTGTATCGTCTTACATAGGGCATTCACATCTGAGTTCAAATACATTAACCCTTTCCCCACATCTTGTTTCCAATTTCTAAGATAGGGTACTGTTTAACGCAAAACGAAAGTATATCAGAAAGCTCCTTTAGAAGCTTTCTATTTCCCTTAAGCCTGCTTTAAACCTTCACCTTTCATGATACAGGAACACATTTTATTGTTGTTAAACATAGCATTGAGAAGTTGAGAAAGCATGAAATTGTATAGCTGTGAGGAATGCAAGGAGACCAGTGCTCTACTATAATGTTTTTATTTTTCGTAAATGACATATTGACTCATTTAAATAGCGATATTGATGACTTATTCACACTTGATGACGTTAAACTGTTCATCCTCTTATTTGCTGATGACGCGGTACTTTTTGCACACACACCACAGGCTCTTCAATCATTACTTAACGATCTACAAATATATTGCAACACCTGGGGACTAAATGTAAACACAAAGAAAACAAAGATTATGATATTCGAAAAAGGCCGACCAACACAATATAATTTTAGATATAACGATATGGTATTAGATATTGTAGACTCCTTTAAATATCTTGGGATAAACATGTTCAAAAACGGGAATTGGTTCCGAACACAGAAAAAAATAGCAGAGCATTCATTATTTGCTATGCATAATCTATTCATAATTTTTAACCAGCTAGACCTAGCTGTAAATGATAAATGTAAACTTTTTGATAGCCTTGTAGGCTCTATACTAAATTATGGAGCAGAAATGTTCGGATACCGTGAATGTAAAAATATAGAACTTATACACTGTAAATTTTTACGAAAAATACTTTGTGTTCGAAAAAGCACTAATCTTGATGGTTTATATGGAGAGCTTGGTAGATATCCTATGCAAATCTGCCGAAAAATCTTAATGATAAAATTTTGGGTTAAAATTATTAAATCTGGAAATAATACACCGGTAAAGATACTATACAATATGTTAAAACAAGACGCAAATAATGGTAACACTTACAGCGGTACAAATTGGGCTTCACATGTAAAACAAATTCTTGATGAAATAGGCATGTCAGATGTATGGATAATGCAAGAGAACAATACTACACAACTTAACGCCATTAAACAACGACTCATAGATTCTTACAAGCAAAGCTGGCAAAATAGTATCAACAACTCAAATCGACTATTATCCTATTCAAAGTACAAAGAAAAGCTTGAAATTGAAAAATACCTTAGCTGCATAAATAGTAATAAGTACAGAATCGCCCTAACTAAATTTAGACTTTCCTCTCATGATTTAGCTATAGAGAAAGGACGACACTTAAATATACCACGAATAGAAAGAATTTGCCAAAATTGTAACATGAAAATGATAGAAGATGAATATCACTTCCTCTTAGTTTGCCCGAAATACAGCGAACTAAGACGGTGATATTTTTCTCCTTACTTTTGTCATTGGCCTAATATCCACACTTGATGTCTTCTACATCACCTAAAATTATTCGTAATCTTTCGAAATTTATATACAATGCATTTAAATATAGAACTGAAAACTGTCAGATCACTTATTCCCCTATAGTTAGGTGGAATAAGTTACTAGAACTCTAGTCAATTAACATATACTTCTCTGTAAAGTTTGTTTAATGAAACTTAATTGTTCATGTCAATGCTCTTTACGTATGTATATATTGTTCATGCAAATTGATGGCTATGAATATGCTTATGCTATTTTATGCCGAATAAAGATCTGTATCTGTATCTGTATCTGAATGCGAAAAGGCGCTAAAAGGCGCTTCAGCTTCAATTCAATCACGATAATGGTAAAACCGTAAATACAATTGTAGATAGTTTTAATGTAGTGGAAACAACGAGTACACTAGCGACAAAACAAGACATGAACTCTTTCACACTCTAGTCCTATTTTGAGAAGAAAATGTAAATATTCTTATAAAAGGACATTGCCGACGACCATTATTGCAGACGAGATACATGTATAGCTTAGCGTTCCAGTAGCAAAACACACCGACGCATTCACCGCCTTACCCGGAATACTGTGGTTATATGCATTCAGTTTGGAACATGGTCAGGATCCAAACTGTTTGACACTCTTATCGATATAACTTTAGTGAATTTACATAAAACTTAAACCTGAACTACACACAATTCCAAATTAAGTCAAGGTCAAAATCAAGGCTACAGTGAAGAAAACGTTATTCTTTCCCAATAAACGCGTTTATTTGCAGTGCAAACAGTTTGGAGCCAGATCAGACGCCGGGTAACCCGGCGTCTGATCAGGCTCCAAACTGTTTGCCACCAATATAAACATGAATTATCAGAATTGTCCAAAATGTGTACTTTTCTACGTTTTAGTATTTTGCGTTTGCGTACGTTTGCTTTTAAACGGGAAAGAATAACAGATTCTCCACTGTATGTGATGCATAGTAATGGTACAATGCAACATTTGTATTTCAAAGCTTTGTAGTCAGACGTGTTGACGAAACTATAAAATGTAGCCAACCAAGAAATGGATATTTCCAATAATCTAAGCCTAAATAAGGTCATAGTCAATGTGAAATTGTGGTTTTGGTGATATTGGTGGATTTGAAATGGACCAAGGCAGCAACCGTATAGATGTCCAAGTATTCGAGCAAACGTTGGTGATGCTACAAGAAACGGTAAAATATGATTAACCTTTAACTCTTTCCTCCCTAAAACTTTAAATGGACAATTCCATTTTCCATTTTAGTCTAGTCCATTTCTGACTTTTAAGGGTTGTTTTTGTCAATGTTTGGCATTATGACAAACAGTGAAGACCCTGATCAGAGGGCTCCTTTCGGAGCCCTCTGATCTGGGTATTCACTGTTTACATATGACAAGTGTACTATTCACATGTACACTGTTTGAAAAGGACGCCTATATGCGGGACTAGGGTTCAAAGAGTTAACGCATGGACGCACATAAAACACTCGACCATTGATTTAAGCAGATTACAGGTCCTCGTCGCATGTTTTGCCCCTCCCTTTCCCACACATACTTTGAATCTAGATCAGACACAAAGTGATACAGTGTCTAGTAAGAATTTAACATACTCGACACTCTAACAAAAAGGCGCAACAATTTTACATTGCAGGAAATGCTATTCTTGGTCATTTAAATAAAATTTTACGCAAATGTAATACAACTAAATGTCGAACGCGAACTCTGGTTGAAATTAAATATTTGATTTAGTCTCAATAGCAAACAGTTTGGAGCCTGATCAAATGCCGGGTCGTCCTTGATTTTAAAGGCAGGGTGCTGATTTATGCAGAAACAAGTCGTGTATAAAGAAGTTGTTGTAAACTAAGCTCCCGTCTAAACTCTTTAATCACCATATTGTCGGTTTTACCCCTCACAGCCACATTATCGTCTGCTTCAATACTGTTGACTACAACTTTGTCTTCACAGTTAGATTAAAGGCCAAATAACTCAATGACTATCGATTCGAGTCTCAAAAATCTGACGCCGTGTTACGCGACTTTTGAACAGGATAGAAACTGTTTGTTTAGTCAACTTTAGTCGATTTCTACATTGAATGCGATACTCAGGAAATAATTCTAGCAGTATATTCACACATTGTAAAACTTTAAAATAGTTTCAGTAATAAACAGACGAAAATGCATTGCAATACAACTGAAACGTAATAAACATAATCGCAAGAAAGCCCAACATAAACCACACTATCAATAGTGCTTCTATTATGACTTCTATTATCCCCATTCACTGTAAGAATATGATTACAGTCGAAACTCGATACTTCGAATTCGCTTAAATCAATCGTACCAACATTTCGAAAGTTGAATTTCGAAAAGCCGATCTCGCTTAAGTCGAACATACCCGTATTTCGAAGTTAAAAAGTGGTCAAGCCACTAACGTATATCCAAATCCATAGTCATAAAGTACTTTTTTACGTTGGATACCCAATTTACAAGGCCTACATTAGCATCGTCTCTTGCACTTCTATATACTGTGTACATGTTTAATAAAACATTATCTGTTAGTACTAATTTACACCAATACCTAATTATTCTGACAAAACGTTGAACAAACGTAGGGTATCTACATAATTTTCCATATACACCAACATAACAAGTAGTCTTACTCCTAAAATGTTCTTTAAAAACTTTAAATGAACTCGTTCTACAGTGGAGAAAACGGTATTCTTTCCCAATAAACGCGTTTACGCTAAAACTATTATTTGCAGTGCAAACAATTTGGAGCCAGATCAGACGCCGGGTAACCCGGCGTCTGATCAGGCTCCAAATTGTTTGACACTCAGATTAAAATAAATTATCAGGATTGTCAATAAGTTGTATGGCATATTGTGAATTAAAGGGAGGTAAATCATATAACTCATATGTATGCAGTCAACCACTCTTATACAGTCCATTCCCTGATCAATCGGATACGGCAGCAGCGCCTAGCTAATAAGTTGTATTTTTCTGGGTTTTAGTATAATGTGTTTGCGTACGTTTGCGTTTAAACGGGAAAGAATAACGTTTTCTCCACTGTACTTCTTTAGATTTAGTGAACCCCCATATTTCACACGCAAAACTTAATGTAGAAAAAACAAAAGCGTCAAACAATTGGCAGGCCACTTTAGGACTTACTCTAAATTTTCGACAATTAGAAGTTAATACATTTAATGCTTTCAAACATTTCTCGACTAGGATATATTAAATTCTAACCCCCATTTCGTACAGTAGGAAAATAACAAATCTAAACTATTTGTAAATATGCCGGTGAGTTTCCAAGAATCACCATATCATCAGCAAATAGCAATAAGATATAAATGATGTCACCAAAATCAAGCCATCAAGATAAATATGAATTATCAGAATTGTTAAAAAGTTGTACTTTTCTACGTTTTAGTGCTTTGCGTTTGCGTACGTTTGCGTTTAAACGGGAAAGAATAACGTTTTCTCCACTGTATATCCTAATGCAGCATGCAAACAGCTGAAATTCTAGCACTGTTCAGACGTCTCGCTAGATTTACATTACTTGTAAGGGCAACGCTATATTAGCGATCACAGAATAGTAAAACAGCTCAATCTTTTTAACCCATTACCCAATAAATACGCCTCTATATCTTAGCTAAAGCAGGCTCAAAGAAAAGCAAGATGCTCCTTAAATCAGAGTAAATACCCTTCTGCTATTCTTGACTTGTCCTGTTTCTATTAAACACTTGTATTTTATTGTCGTTTCAAATTTAAATTCAATTTAAAAATATAACAATTTAAAAAAAATGGACAAAGTCCAATCTGCTTTCCTCTCGAATAATTGAAACCAACAGAGAAATTCACAGGTTTTCATCGACAGTTTTTTAAGTTTTTCTTATAGGGGTGGTCATCTATGTAACGTGACTGTCCATCGTTTACCTACGTTTACCACTTCCTAACGAGAAATTTTACTGTTGGTGAAAACCTGTGAATTTCTTATTGGTTACAATGATTTTCCAGCAAAGCAGATTTGATCGTTGCCAAAAGTGTTTATCCATCGAACTGTTTGACAGTTATGCTCGATATTGCCACCTAAACAAGCATACAGTAGTAGTCAATGATATATCGGCACATGCCGCATCCGTGTCCTCACTCCAGAAATTATGCTGTTTCATTGGGCTAACGCAATTACTGCTGAAATTGCGTTATTCCGGGTTTTTTGTTATGACTTTTTATGGAAGGGTTTTATATTAGATAGAAAGAAGTACAACAAAAGTGATGTTTCATCAATTATTATTCACAATATGACACGTTTTGTTGTGATAGGGTGAGTGTAAACTGAAAATCAGTTGTACCCCTTGTCTCTATATATACTAAGACGAAAAGGAAATGCAGGGTAACCTTTCAAGGTAGTTTTAAATGGTATCATTAAAACAAATATTCAAAACGATTATTTTATGTTTTCCACTAATCATTATTGAACATATTGACAAAGTTTCATTTCAGTGTGACCAATCGTTTTTGAGAAAATGGTTTCTTATTGACATTAATCCCTCTCAAGTTAAAGTGTAGCGTGACTGCCTGTACTTGGAGAATCGCAACTTGTTCAATATCTTGTATGGTCTCCTCGAGAATTTGTCGCAGGTATGACTCTCCTATGCATGGAGCTCATCAGCTTCCCCTCCTCATTCTATAACAGATCATTCACCGAAACTATCACTCTCGAGAACGCATGCGTCAGCGAAGCGTTCCAAACGACGTCGGTATACAGTTCAGTTCATTCTTCTTTATTTGAGTCTCATCATGGTTACAACAAATAAATATACAACAAGAAATACATCATAATATACAAAGTAACCACACCATTCATAATTGAATTATAAGAGACTATTTTCAGTGAAATCAGCATTCAATGTCCTTCGAACTATTGCACATGCGTATATACATCTATAAAGATACCAACCATGTTTATTGTATAAACATGATAGCTTAAAATATATACCACTTCCATTAATCTAGGCAATCATAACATTTTAACAAAATGTCATGGTTGTCTTTAAAATATGTAATAAAAAAACGAATTAAATTTTGACCGACAAAAAAGACCAAACAAGTCAACTTAAGAAACCTTGTAAAACATCGATTATTACCTCAAATCAGATTTGAAATAAACTGATTAATGGAACTTGTATATATATTATAAAATACATTTGAAATTTAAAGCATCAATTAATACATTACTTACAATAAAAAAATAGATCAATTCTGTATTAAAGTTTATCTGCTTACAATAAGCTGTCGTCTATGTAAAATATTAAAACAGGTTTAGGCACACGTTCTAACCATATCCGTGTTAGAAAAGAGATATCTCAATTTATCACAGTCTGACATATTACAGAAATTTTGATTAAAATGTATCGCCTTTTTAAAAACAATTCTTCTCTCAGGTCGTTATATAATTCACAGTGTAACAAAACATGTACCTCATTCTCGACAACATTCTTATCACATACAGGACAAATTCTTAGTTTTTCATCAAGACCCTCATACCTTCCAGTTTCTAAACGTATGGGTGCCACCCCTAACCTAAATTTAGTAAAAGCTGAACGATGACTCGGTGGCAGAATTCTTTTACAATAAGCCTCAACACGAAATTCTTCCTTGAATGTTTTATATAATCTTAATTTATTTCGCCCACGTCCTGATGGACCAATACTGTTATTAATTTTTATTTGCCAATTATTAACGAAATCATCATGTACTTGTTCTTCGACCTTAATGGCAAACATTCTAGCAATCGGGACTTCTAGTGAATTATAACAAGCCAAGTTATTCACAATAAGAAAAGCTGAAATATTGTAACACCAATTCTTACACGAACGACAAGACTTGTTAAAAGACCAAAGAGCTACTCTTTTATTAATTCTTACCATGTCCATGTGACTAAGCCTTATCCAATACAAAGCAATACTTTTCCACTGGCGGACTACCGGTGGTTTCCAGCCCATTTCACCAGACAACCCATCATTTGGAGTGTACTTTCCAACTCCAAGAAAAAATCTTTGCGCTCTGTTGTGAACAGCTTCGATGCAGGAGTAAGTACGATACCCCCACAACGGAGCACTATAGTTCACAACAGGCCAAACAACGGAATCATAAAGTTTGGTAAAAACCTCGTAGGGAAGTCCGCCAATAGATTTACATTTACCTATTAACAATCCCAAGGCTCTACCAGCACTTTGCGCTACAGCCTTAACTGTTATATTCATGTATAAGTGTTCATGCAAAACTACTCCTAAATACGTATATCTGTCGACAAGTTTCAATTGGCTAGAACCACAAATAAAATTAAATGAGGTAGCCGGGATTGAATTAGGTCTAAAGTGCATCACATTACTTTTATCTGGATTAACAGTCATGACATTCTTTTCACACCAGTTATCCAGTGCAGACAATAGAACTTGCAGATCCTCAGCAGACTCTGCAAGTATGACAATATTGTCTGCATAGAATTTTAAGCAAATTATTTCATTTTCAATCATTACACCTTTATCAAAAGACTTAAGATACAATGTTAAGTCGTTAATATAAAAATTAAACAGCAAAGGCGACAAAATACAACCCTGGCGTAATCTACAGTTAACATCAAACCATTCTGTGTTAAAGTCATTGACTCTAACACAAGAACTTACAGAAAAATATTTTATTTTTTATTTTATTCCTATATTTGACAATCTGTTCCAAAGCAATTCTCTATCAATGGTGTCGTATGCCTTTTTAAAATCTATAAAAGCACAGTATGTAGATTTGCGTGATTTCTTTCTAGTATCAATAATGTTTGACAAAGATATAATATGATCAGTGGTGCTTCTCTCCTTTCTAAAACCATTCTGCTCGTCACATATTCTACCGTTGGCCTCAGCCCATGTACACAACCTATGATTCAGTATGTTACAATATACTTTGTATATAGAAGCTGCTAATGATATTCCACGATATGACAATGGATCCCTTTTATCTACAGTAGATGACTTTGGAATAGAGTTGATAATACATTTACCCCAAATAGAAGGTACTATACCTTTTTCAAAGCACACATTGAATAAACTATGCATAAATGACATGGCTGTGCCATTATTCAGTACCTCAACTGGTATATTATCCACACCACAAGCTTTACCTTTATTGATTGACATCAAAGCTTTATGTACCTCTAGTATCGAAATACCTTCATTAAAACTAATTTCTACATTGGGATCAACATCAATATTAACTAAGTTAGTACGATCACAGTTTGATGCACGAAACAGAGAACTAAAGTCTTTACGCCATTTTTCCAGAACAGTTGCCTTATCACATGATACAGAACCGTCTGACAAAATGACTTCCATTGGGATAAAACTAGAATTAGAACAGTTAATACCAATTTTACCGATTGACCTCCAAAATTTTGTTGAGTCAACCTCACACTCATCTAAAATCTGCTCTTGCAATGAATACCAGTGTAACCTCTTCGCTCTCTGTACCGCGCGATCAAACTGCTTACGTTTAGAAATATAGTCAACTTTATACAATTGTTTCAAAGAGAGATTGAAACATGCTAACCAGGTCTTTTCTGCTTTGCGCATGTTATTCCAGAGGTCCGATAATTGATCAGACCACCAAGGTTTACCTGGTCGACGTTTCTTATTTGTGGATCCAAATCGTACTTCGTTTTTAGGGAGTCTACTGCTCATATGGTTTGTAACAATATTACACCAACTGTTATACATATCATCAATCTCACTTTGACTACGTAAACCACATTCTAATTTTGTAATTGTTTGGTTAACATGAAAAAGAGTGTCATTATCCAACATAAAATCATTTGGCACATTACTTACATCAAATTTTACGAAACAAGAAGTGTCCACATTAGTTTGACGACTTTAGACGTCGACCATCAGATCGATATAGAGTGAACCGGGACTCGTCGGTGAAGAAAACATGTCTCTACTACCTCAGTGGAAAGTTTTGCTGCGAATATGCCGCTACATGTAACCACGATTTAAGGCGTGTCAAGTGGCAAACAAACTTAATGACGTTATGTTCGCAGACCGTTGACGCGTAGCCGGTTCCGTACAGTGTCGGCATGGATATGTTGACTATGATTGCCTAACGTGTTATCAGCGGTTTCACTGGCTGTACGGTGGCGATTGCGCACGTGGGCTGGGAGGATAGTCATGTCCTTACGTGACGTCGTGGCATACAGACGTCCCGTTCGCGGTCGGTCTGCAAGGCTTTCCGTCTCTCGCATGCGTCTGACAAGACATTCTATAGCCGATAAATCCATCTTGAACTGAACAACAGCCCGTGGTTGGCCTCGATCCAATACATGTAGTGGTGCAATAGCTTCCCCCTGTGAAGTTTGATTAAGCGTACAATACTTCGGAGATGTTGAACGTAGTTTTTAACTCCGAAAATCAATGTGTCAACTTTAAACGTACACCATAAATTTTACACGGGTATTTTGCGTTTTCACATCTTCCCTGCGTACGACAAAACTTAAACGAGATTGAGTAATTTTATCCACCGGAAATTGTGGATATTAGCCAAGATTTTGAATTTACAGAATTTCATATATTAGGGCCAAATTATAAAAAAAATGAATATTTTAGGTACCCTGCGTTCCTTTTTCGTATAAGTATAACTTTTGTCAAGCATATTTTGAAAGTCTATCGTGTCGGGTCCATGTGCTAGGAAGTGGGTGTCTAGCCATTTATAAGAAGTTTGTCACGTTATTTGGTATAATGAGTGAAAGTAGATACAATATCAGCAGAACATTCTTTAGTTAGGAAACTGTACGCAATGAGCCGTCATATTGACCTATTGATGCTAAGTGGATTATATTGGGTGGGTCCATTTTACATTGAAAAAGTGCATCATTTTCAATGTGATAGAAATTACTGTTAGCAAAACAATGTAAAATCATATCAGATGTCAGTTTGCAATATTTGTCCATCTCTTATTGATGCGACATATGCAAATAGTGAAGATTCTGGTCAGAAGCCAAAAAATTCGTCCTCTGATCAGAGTCGTAACTGTCCTTAGTTAGAAAAAAAAGAGTGGTCCATATATCTGCATGGAATAATTCACAGGGGTCAAATGGGTAAATGTAGCTTTAGTAGAATGAGATGCTCAAGCACTGTTTGTCGATGTCCCATATATGGGACCGTGGGCACAATTGGGTTAAACATATGAAAACGGTTGATTCACTGGCACCAGAGATATGGACTTAAAAAAATATTTGTTCCTATATGTACGTATGCCTCTACCGGTCTGTGCTGTCTATTCTATGGGATTAAAAAATATATATATTAGAAAAAAAATTAGGTACATGTGTAGACTCTATGCTTCTACCGTTCTGTTCCATTTATTAATATAGATATAGATAGATAAGTTTTATTCAGCAAAAGACATAACATGTCCACGAGCAATAACATGCAATAACAAGTTGTTTATTTATTAATATAATAAGACCGTGGTGTACAACCGATTCTTCCCCTTGTCACTTCGACATCACGAATTACAAAACTAATACACATTCAATCGAAACCAGCCCTTTTGCAGTCGATCTCTATATTATTTATCTATTAATGATACCCATGCATCTTCGATAATTGATTTGATTCTGTAAGTTCAAAAATCAAAATTGAATTCAGTATTTTGCAAGTAATTTTTTTTCCCAACCCTACATCTTCCGGTTTAGACGAAATGAAAGTAAAGTTTGCAACGATCGATATGATTGGCTGATTGCAAAAAGAATATAAATACCGTGAAGATATGTAAAAAGAAATCGTTCTCGTGATTTTTTGTTGAAAAGTGTTAGTCCTGTAGTGATTAACGCCTTACATTGCTGTAATTTCAACATGTTTTTGTACAATGTGAAACTACAGTGGAGAATCTGTTATTCTTTCCCAATAAACGCGTTTACGCTAAAACTATTATTTGCACTGCAAACAGTTTGGAGCCATATCAGACTCCAAACTGTTTACCAACAAGATAAACAAGAACTATCAGAATTGTCCAAAAAGTGTTCTTTTCTACGTTTTAGTGCTTTGCGTTTGCGTACGTTTGCGTTTAAACGAGAAAGAATAACAGATTCTCCACTGTATAAGCAGTAAACTATTCAGTTTAACAGAAGTAAGGGAAGACGCTCGCACAAATGACGTATGAAGTCCATAACTCTGGTGCCAGTGGGTTGATGTGAGATCATTTCATCCAGCTGAGCACAGGCTAGTAAACGTGAGTAGATTTTTGTGACGGACCAAACCGGTCGCCATTCGAAGACTGCTATATTTATTGGCAACATTTGCCTCTAATTAATTTTCCTTCTAAGCCAACACTATCTTGAATATTTTTCAGGGTTGCCTTCGAAACACGAGTGGTCAAATGACAATAAAACTCGGCATTTTTGGCTCTTAAGCCTTTCACTGTCAAAACTGCTTTAAAGCGCGTTTGCATACAGTTCGGGTCCTGATCAGACGCCGCGTATCACGGCGTCTGATCAGGACCAAAACTGTTTGACACTATTATCGATATTTATTAAGTCATACAACCTTTGAAACGTGACTTGCAGACACAATATTGAAGCAGACGACAATAAAGCGGTGAATAGGTAAAAATCTCCCGAATAATTTGATCATGAAAGGGTAAAGTAGACAGTTAAGGGGAAATGAGAAGTCAATAAGTGTAAGGATTATACCGAAGAGTTTTCAAACCAATTAACATGGGTCTAGGTCGCAGGTATAACACGATACCAGACTGTTTTTTTTTACAAGTTTGCTTAATACCCAAGACAAGATTCAGTGACGGCTAACGTGTGCTAGTTATTAGATGGATAATTAGTATGATAATATTTCAGTCCTTCGTCGTTTCTAGAACTCAGACAGCTTATTTCTCCAGGGGAAATATGAGCGCTCTTGCATTAGGGCTGAGTGTTTTATTAAAAACATGAACACGGAAGCAAAACGTTTAATAACCGCAACTAATAAAAACAGCTTTGTTCCGGTAGTGTTCTTCGCACTAAACGCCATACTATACCGTACAGTTTCTCTAAAACGACACTCAAAATAAATCTTCTTTTCGATCATTAAGACAGTTGCTAAACAAAACTAATACACATTAGTTAATTTAGTTGTGTCACTATGTCTTTCATTAAACAGTCACCTGTCTCTGACGATTCCTTTTCCTCTATTTTGTATTGCTAGGTAGAGACTTTACTGTAGGGTCTACAGTATTACAGTGGAGAATCTGTTATTCTTTCCCGTTTAAACGCAAACGTACGCAAACGCAAAACACTATAACGTAGAAAAGTACACTTTTTTGACAATTCTGATAATTCATATTTATCTTGGTGGCAAACAGTTTGGAGCCAGATCAGACGCCGGGTAAGTTTGGAGCCTGATCAGACGCCGGGTTACCCGGCGTCTGATCTGGCTCCAAACTGTTTGCACTGCAAATTATAGTTTTAGCGTAAACGCGTTTATTGGGAAAGAATAACGTTTTCTCCACTGTACATGTAACCCCTTCACTGCCGTGACATCATCAATTTTAAAGAATTGTCGTCTGCTTTTATTTCTTAAATTTAAATTTTTGCTATTTTGACTTAAGAAATATTGAAATGAGTGTCAAGCAGTTTGAATCCTGATCAGACGCCGCGTAACGCGGCGTCTGATCAGGATCCAAACTGCTTGCAAAAAAAACAACTGCTGTGTTCGGGGTAAGGCAGTCAAGGGGTTAAACAACTTTTAATCCTTTCACTGCAATAACGTCATCAGTTTGAAAAACTTGTCGTCTCCCTTTTGTTTATCAAATTTTAAGATATTGTGTTTTTTCTTAAAGCGACTCGCAACCGGATGGTGTACTTGTCAAAATAAAATAAAATACTCAAATAAAAGCAAATTTGTGGCATTATTTGGCTTCTGACATTAAAAAAATATGATCAGTCCAAAAAAAGTCTCAAGAATTGTCACCGAATCGTTTTTCAATAGCGTCAGCTGACGGTTTTGCTGTTGTTGTTGCTTCTCTACACGGGCTCTGACATAAACCGGAGCCGAATAATGTAGTAGTAAGCGCTACCAGTAAAGTACGTTAATTCGCTACCATATATAGAGAGAGCGTCCGTGGTCGAGGCGGTAAAGGCGTGTCCTCATTTTTCTTGTTTGTCTCCGCAATGGAGGGTCACGGGTTCGAATCCCACCAGAGCTTCTTCTTTCTTTTTTTTGGAAATGCATTTTTTAACAGAATTTATTATCCTAAACTAAATCTTACCCATTTATATAATCATTTGACATATATTTACAAATTACCATTTTTAATGCTAAATCCGGTTGCGAGCCTCTTTAAGAAATACGTGTTATAGAATGGGCGTCAAACAGTTACGCGGCGTCTGATCAGGATCCAAACTGTTTGCAAAAATCCATTTCTCGGTATATGAAGGCAGTGAAAGGTTTAAGGTCGCTCATAGATAGATTTATAAGGAGTGTGCCAGATTAACCCCTTCCCCCCCAAATTACGTCATAAAACACAGTTTTGATCCTGATCGTAACACGGCGTCTGATCAGGGTCAAAACTGTTTGCAACTTGTTTTGAAATTAGGTCAGTTATACTGCCCTAAAATCTAACTTTGAAACGAAACTAAGTATTGCAGACAACAATATTGAAGCAGACAACAATAATTATGGCGGTGAAGGGGTAAAACCCTCACGGTAAATTTGATCACGAAAGGGTTAACTCAGTTTTAAACCGACTCAAGTCATTTGTTGGGTGATTGTAATAGCGGGTCATGACCCCAGGAAAGAGTAGTGAAATTAATTTTTCCCTACATTATTCTGTGTATGTCTCTTTTATCGAACCCTTTGGTGTGACAACTCATTAGATTCGTTTTTCGGGGCACTTCAAATGCGCAGTGACATACAGTGGAGAATGTGTTATTCTTTCCCAATAAACGCGTTTACGCTAAAATTATTATTTGCAGGGCAAACAGTTTGGAGCCTGAAATATCAGAATTGTCCAAAAGTTGTTCTTTTCTACGTTTTAGCGCTTTGCGTTTGCGTACGTTTGCGTTTAAACGGAAAGAATAACAGATTCTCCACTGTAATAGGTTTAGTATAATTATAAGGGTTGTGACATTAGAGGTTTAGTATAATGGTTTTAGATTTAGAAATACTCCTCTAATTTGAAGTCCTAGGCGAGGTTGAGTGTACTCCATGTACCATAGCTAAGATGTTTGAGCAAGAGCATCATGAGGGTGTAAGCATTATAATGATGTTCAGCCAAGACAACCGGTTGTTTTCCGTATCAAAGGCGCGTGTGTGATATGTAGTGCCCCCTCACCACAACGGTCCTCCCAACAACGACGTCCTCCTAACAGCAACCTTTGCCGCATTTCCCTTAACAGGACAATTATGTCCAACCTATTCACGGCTGCAATGTCCTCTGCTTAAAATTGTTGTCTACTCTTTTTCTCAAATTTACATAATGTACATTTTGAAAGAAAAAACTTACGTGGCGTCTGATCTGGATTCAAGTTGTTTGTAAATGTCCCACCCTATATCAACTCCCGTCGAACAACGCACATTATGTTTGTCTCCCGTTGGGTGTCGTTGAAGAGAGGGGGCTTTGTTGAAGAATTTCCATTAGTATAGCTTAACGTAAAGCTCATCCAGTTCTACGCTGCGATTTGTCTTTAAAAACAACATTGGTGTATGGTTTTCAAAGCGGTCGTTATTAAGGAACGTTTTTATGTATAGAGAACTATTGTAATACTTCAAATCATTGTCGTAAACAGATCTTAAAAAATATCTTATTTCCCCAAGCGTTTCTTGCGTAAGAAATTTAATATTAACCTTTCATTGCCAGATTTAACTGTCTGTGTAACTATTCAATCGTCTTTAAATCATTTGCTATGATACTGTTTTCTGCAATTTTATTTCAAAATCAGCTTTCTAAAAGTATGGCTGAAGACATATCGATAGAAATATGCCAAACAAGTTGGATATTGAATAAACGCCGCGTCAAGCGGTGTCTCAACTGAATGAAAACTGTTTGAAGTCAACATCATTTCAATAATTGACTGTGCTTTGAAAGAGTTAATACCAAAACGCGGAAACAACATATTACAGTGGAGAGTCTGTTATTCTTTCCCGTTTAAACGCAAACGTACGCAAACGCAAAGCACTAAAACGTAGAAAAGTACAACTTTTGGACAATTCTGATAATTCTTGTTTATCTTGGTGGCAAACGGTTTGAAGCCTGATCAGACGCCGGGTAACCCGGCGTCTGATCTGGCTCCAAACTGTTTGCACTGCAAATAATAGTTTTAGCGTAAACGCGTTTATTGGGAAAGAATAACAGATTCTCCACTGTAGATACTCATAGACCAATAAGAATCAAGGAAAGGTTTTTTCACCACCGAGCAATATTATATAGAATCTATTAAGTTTTCTTTTCAACGATACTCAAAATAAATCTCACTTTTTATCCTAAAATTAGTTAGCTTGTGTAAAATGTGTACCTTTGTTCTGCGAAAAAACAGTTCTACTTCAATGTAATTCTGCCTTACTAGTTGTGCGCTCAGTTGAAATTGTTGTTTTTTAACAATAAAACAGCTATTTTGAGATTAATGAAAAGAAGGTGGTTTTAGAAACAGATTACAGCTTACGAACTTTTAAAGGAGGTTGAGTATGTGAAGGCCTACATGTTTTACTTTTATCCAATTTTAAGCAGCTACCTGCCTTAAACACCGAAACTCAGAACTTTTAGAATGACCATAAAGCATCATTTTTGTGTGTTGTTTACATTGTGACAATGTATTTTTTTGTCCTAAGTAAACGACTTTTAAAAAATTTCAATTGCCATGCAAAATTATTTTATTTTAATGATCTGTAGACTATGAACAACTTTGTGATTACCGAACGTTGTCAACTTTTGGATCTGGATGAGCTCAAAGTACAGTGGAGAATCTGTTATTCTTTCCCGTTTAAACGCAAACGTACGCAAACGCAAAGCGCTAAAACGTAGAAAAGAACAACTTTTGGACAATTCTGATATTTCATGTTTATCTTGGTGGCAAACAGTTTGGATCCTGATCAGACGCCGGGTTACCCGGCGTCTGATCTGGCTCCAAACTGTTTGCACTGCAAATAATAGTTGTTTGTAACACATTTTAATGGTCGTGATAAGCCCTAGAGGTTTTATTGTATCTTTATTTCCATCAAAATCTATTTTAAAATTGACTACAATAGTATACTATGATAGTTTAAAACTTTGGATCCTCATCAGACGCTGTGGCACGCGGTTTCTGATCATAATCAAACCTGTTTGCAATTAAACATTGTACTCTAGGTAGATATAAGGCCGGGAAGGGATATAAAGGTTATAAGACATTAACACATGTAATAAACTTTTGGAATTTACTACAAGTGAAATTTCAGAACCCTCGTAAACAAATTATGTAATATGTTTTTGTCTAGAGACCAAACGCAGGGCTGCCATTTCACCGGATTTTTCCTAAATCTTCGGATTTTTTTCAAGTACATGGTAGCTTAAGGCAAGCTGAAGGTAAAGCAGAATGCGCCCTAAGGTTTAAGTAGTCGCATGTCAACAAAACAAGAAAATGGCTATGGGGTAAAGGTACGATTCGTAAAATCGCAATTGAAAAATGAAAAATTTGAAATCTCAGGATTTTTCGTGTCAACTTATGGCAGCCCTGCAAACGAACTCGCATGCTATGAACGTATGTCAGACAAACAGACAAATAGTATTTCAGAGAGTAATAAATAGTTGTCTTAATCATTTTATATCCAAAATTTATTTGTTATTTGAAGCAGAACAAACATGTTTGTATGCCACAAAGAATAACGCGGCACTTGTACATGTACGTAAATGACGTCACGCTATTCGAAAGCTTCAACTACAACTTTCAACTTTTATTCAGATTATTAGTTATACAGTTTCTTCACAGTGTACGTGAGGATTTCTTCCCGGCTGAGGTAAATCATGTTGCCCGAGCCGCTAAGCGAGGGTACCAGCCGGGAATAAATCCTCATGTACACTGTGAAGAAACTGTATAACGACTTAATTATACTGCAAAGTTTTAACTGTTCAAACGAAATATTAAGAATTTGTCGTGTAGAGCGCTCATAGTAAACAGTAACAAAATCGCGCCAAAACAGATGACGATGAGCGTAACTGACGTTATGTTTTCATAAGAAAGATGGGGACGCTCGTAGACGTCGGCGTCAAACCTTCCCAGAAAAATGCGATTGTTGAAAGATCCAACCCCCGATTGGTTCTTAGCCGAAATGAACTTAAAACGGAGGATGCACGATTGAAGCACCAAATCTTGTCGAGCAGTCGGCCATCTTATTTTCTGCAAAGCAAGGCTCAGTGACCTGTCAGCCAATGAAAATAGCTGCAGCTCTACGTACCCTGTCAGCTCATAGGGTACTTGGGATCACGTCTACGGCTCGGTACCCAATCAGAACTTCTGAAGTAAGGAATTTTCTTTGCAGTATAATAAATAAATATGTCTCACGGATAGTGAGAAACATTAGCATTATAATTATTACTCAAAGTAACAATGAACAACAAAACAAGGGAAAACGGCTGCACATGGTTATATACCAGGGACCCGTTTCATAAAACTTCTTACGACAAATGTTGTCGTAAGTCAGATTATAAAAGTCTCAATTGTAATTTTTTTTCTCTATCTATTCCTGTCGTGTGACATCTCTTTGGAATCGTCTTGAAAAGACGATTCCAAAAAGATGTTACAAGACAGGAATAGATAGGGAAATAGGAAATAATATGCATTTTAAAAAATTGACTTACGACAACATTTGTCGTAAGATGTTTTATGAAACGGGCCCCAGGGCTCCAGAAAAGAGGTAAAAAACTGAACAAATCCAACATTGCATACACATTTCAGCACCCAATCCCTTGGTGAGACCACTCACCCGAATCGTCTTGAAGAGACAATTCTAACAAGTAGTGACACCACAGGGTTTAATCGACGTCAGAGTAAAATACAAAGTGGCTGATACACGTGGCTGATACAGACTCTTGTATTTTACTGTGCAGATACAATGTACAAGCGGAAATGCTCAATATCATGCGAAGGCATGTAATAAATGTATGTTAATATTGGTTTATTGCAATACCAGCATGGGTAGTTCATGAATACCTTGTTTTCCCTTTTCCTCTATCACTTCCCTATACTCATTTGACTAAAAAGCTATCTAAATTTCATTCCAAAAAAAGAAAAATGGATAAGAATTTGAAAAAGTTAACATTCTGACCATACGCTAAGTTACTCGGTGTCTGGTCTGGATCCAACCTAATATTTGCTGATGCAAGTGTGTTTCAGATCGGTATCGAACGTGTAAGGTACAAATATTAGCGTTTTCACCACCATTGGCTAAGAACTAAAGTCAACTTTGCAAACAGTTACGCGTCGTATGATCAGGCTCCGAGGTTAAAGTCTGAGTGTGTTCCCAAGCATTTGGTTGGTCAGATTTGAGCCTAGGCTCAAATCTGACCAATCAAATGCTTGGGAACGAATTTAGACTCAAGTCAAAAGCTTTATAACCTCGGAGCCAGGATTAAAACGGTTTGGCGCTCATATCAATACAGGGCTGCCATTTCTCTGGATTTTTCATAAATCTTCGGATTTTTTTCTAGAACATGGTAGCTTCAAACAGGCTGAAAGTAAAGCAGTCTGCTTTAAGTAGTCACGTGTCAACAAAACTTGAAACAGGCAATGGGGTAAAGGTACGATTCCTAAATTCGGAATTGAAAAATGCAAATTTCGAAATCTTAGGATTTTTCATGTCAACTTATGGCATCCCTGTCAATACTTTTCTAATTATTAATCAAAACTGCAAAAAGTTCTAAATTTGGCATAAAATATACAGACGACAATATGTAGCAGACGGTAATTTTACTTTGAAAGTGTTAAACTAGACGACGATGACAGGGTTAACCCTCATAATGCTGAATTATCGTCTGCTTCAAATTTGTCGTCTGCCTACATGTAAATGCACCAAAATCAAAATGTAGGCTATTTTAATTGAAGAACCCAAACTGTTTGCACACGTTTGCCAAGACGCGCTTAGCCTGATAAGGGTTAACATTGTGCGTTGATCCAAACTGTTTCACACTCGTTTTGAAAATTCTTCAGACATACTGCCTTATTTTTTAACTTTGAAACGATATTGTTTAGGGAACAGTGACAAGGGTCGTTGTAAGGAGGGAATCGTTGTTGAGAGGACCGTTGTAGGAAGGGAGCACTGAACATCCATAACCTTTGTTAGAAACCACAGCAAAACATAATCTCTCTAGATAATCATAGTACATTATCTGCTGGCTACATGAAGCCGTTAACCTTTTAAATCATGAAGAAAGAAAAACAATTTACCACTGTGTGACTTCACTGCAATAATATATTAATACGTTTTATGTTGATATTTAGACAGAAATAGGTTAAATGTTAGATGCCATTGTCCTCTAACACTTATCATGCTAAACGAAATTTTGCTAACACTTAAAAACAGTTTCGATCCAGAACAGACATCGGCCTTTGCTCTGGATTCAATCTGCTTGACACTCGTATTCTAGTATTTCGCTGACGAAATGATTGAAGCACATGACAAATCAGCAAGATAGGGGTTAACCACATATAAAAACAAACAGCAAAATGCAGGGCTGCCATAAGTTGACATGAAAAATCCTAAGATTTCCAAATTTGCATTTTTCAAGTGCGATTTTACGAATTGTACCTTTACCCATAGCCTTTTACTTGTTTGTTGACATGCGACTACTTAAAGCAGGCCGTAAGTAAAGCAGAATGCGCCTTAGGGCGCATTCTGCTTTACTTTCAGCCTGCTTTAAGCTACCATGTACTGGGAAAACATCCGGAGATTTAGGAAAAATTCGGAGAAATGGCAGCCCTGAAAATGTATAGCACAAAAGGGCACATATATTAGAAACAGTTATCAACTATGTGTGTGGATTCGCCTTGTAAACATATGTAAAGAGATTGTCTTATAATAAGTACACTTAGTCGTGAAGATGTAAAAAACAAACAGCAGGTACATTGCAGGTGGTTTGTCTTGGAAACATATTCACTTGACGAGGGTGACGACACGTGTTTACTGATTTTGCAAACAGATTGGATTTTGATCAGATGTCGCGTTACGCGGCGTCTTATCAGGATCCAAACTGATTGGCACTTATAGTAACACTTCGTTTGTAGTATTGCCTCAAATCTACATAAAACTCAAATGTGTGAATGTTTGTATTAAAGCAGACGATATTTTGTTGGTAAAACTTCGCGATGAAATGTTAAGGTTCCGAGATAGTGTTTGATAGCCCGACTTTTTCCGACCTTTTTCCAAAATTCCTACATGCAACATACCAATATTATATATCATTTTGAGCGTTAGGACTTGTAGAAGCTTTATAAAGGAGTCTTGGTGTAAAATTAATCACTACTAAGCTATTTATGGTGCCACTAACAGAGTCTGAAAATGTCCATGTATCTTTTTTACAAGTGCCAAAATTTGAATTCTTCATTTCACATTTTATTGATCCTATACTTCTTGTCAACAAAGGAGTGTCATATTTAGAAAATACTGATGTAATAAGCATAAAATGTGATTTAAATTTGGAGGTCATTTTTAAAAAAATAGAGGAAGCCATGATGGAACTACTTTTTTTCTTTACAAAAGTACAGTACAGCTCACGTGGATTTTGTTTATTTCTCTCGTCCTCTGTGGCAAGAAATCACTTTGCATGGTCAAACTGCGTTTTTCTCTCCCCACTGCTTGCGATAAGCGAGATTTTCCGCCGCGATTTCGCGCTGTGTTACGCTGCGTGGGAAAATCGATAAAATTTAATCTCCTCGATCGATCGATCGATCTCGCCACGGAGAGTCCAGGTACTTGTGAAACGAAGAATTGTTCATTAATATTATGCGTTTGGTCGACATCTACATTGTAGGTGTTGAAGTGCAGAGACAACGGACTCGTAAAATAAACAATAATAAATGCAGATATTATATAAATGTATGCAGACCAGGCAATGCAGATTGAATCATTTTGTTGGAATTAACATGTAGGATCAATCCGAGTTACAAAATTACTATTAATTGCATATTTCAGTTTTTGTTTACCTCAATATGCAGTCTGCACGCGACGCGAGTTTTCCTTTGATGTGTAAAAGTCGATTTTCATCATCATTTAGTGCACATTTTCTGATGGAATAATATGTGTTTACTTTACATAAAGGCAGTTTGATTGGTTTAAAATGTAGGTTATATTCTAAACCTAAAGAACTGTCAGCTATATGATATTATTTTTGTGACGTCACTCTATACTCTTGAGTTGAGTTGATATAAACAATGTGACGTAGTTTCTTGACGTCGTTTCACGCGTTACGTGCATGGCGACTCTAAATTGGTATTCACAACATATTTTATAAAATACGAACGAGACGATTCTACAGCTAGTGTTGATAAGCTCGATGTAATAAAATAAATATTAGATGGCAGTTTGCGTGACATTCAAATTGTCAACCAACGAAAACAAGAGGGGTGACATTCTGTTTTTCGAGTTGACAATTTGAATGTAACGCAAACTGCCATCTAATATTTATATAATGTCAAACAGTGCAGACCCTGTTCGGAGGGCTTCTTAGGGTATCCTTTGATCTTGGTAAACTATCTCATGGGAATTATGTACTTCTTTCAGGTACAATTGTTGTAAAGGACGAGTTTAACGTGTTACAATAAGATAACAGAAAGTGACTACTGTTTGGAAACATGGCGATCTTAGTGGCAAACCGTTTGGAGCTAATGCAGATCCTGGAGTAACCGACGTCTGATTTGGTTCCAAAATATCGGCAGCGAACATAACTGTTTTAGAACAAACGCGTTTGTTTGTTGTTGTTGTTGTTTTTTGTGTGTGTGTGGGGGGGGGGGGGGGGGGGGTAACGCATCTCGAATTGTACAACTACGAAATAATTGTCTTGTTTTACTGTATAAACATAGATAGATACTTTAAACATATATACGTTTACTTTGAATAGTTTACATTATGACCACTTCAACTTATTCACCCCTAGATATTTTAATGGACAATTTTAATTTCCAATGAAGTTTAGTCCATCTTTGACTATTTAGGGCTGATTTTAACAATATATTTCAAACTGACAAACATTGCAGACTCTGATCTGGGGGTTCCTTCAGGAGCCTACACTGTTTGCATAGGACAAGTGTACTCTGCACAGGTACATTGTTTGTAAATGACGAGTATACTCGTCGCTAGGGTTGAATGTGTATTAACATTATTACTATTATTATGTGTACACTCATACATATAGTAACCGATACATAGCAGGTAGATTAGATATCGGCCATTGCGGGGTTTGTCTTGGAATTGATGTAACCAAGTATCCCATACATATACCTTTTTACACCTACAATATATTCATTCACTGAAGATATACAGTCATGAATATATATTTACATTCAACCTGTAAAGTCTCTATGTAATCGTATTAAAAATATGCAGGTCAATTCTCGATGAACCTACAAATCGAATCCGGTTCCAGCCAGTTAGAAAGAGGGCGGAGTCTCCGCCGCGAAGAAAATCTTCCATACGGCGGAGAGATACCGACCAAGTTAGGATCTACTTTTAGATTAGCCGTTCGGGTATCTCGAAACCCCTATTTAAAGTCACAGACAGTTCAATTAAAATCAAATTGCGATAAAAAAAATTAAATGCTGTTTTTAAGGGAGGTTATCATATTACGCTCCGTCATTAAAGCTGTACGCGTTCTCTCCCTTCTCCGAGTGTTCTATTTATAGATTAGACAAGTTGTCTTCCAATTACGGTTTGAAATTGACAAGTTCAAACAATTTGTTCACCAGAATTACATAGGAAAGTCGCTCAAACATAAAGCAAAATAATGCATTCACACTTACTAAATTGGTAACGTAATGTTCCGTTATGACATATTGAAACTAGCCTATGTGTATCGGATATGCCACGGATGGCCGTGGGTGTGTGTACACGCTGACTGTGTAGTCGCATTTCAGCGTTGCTATTCGCGTTGCTATGTGTAAAGCGTGTATAAAAACTTGCGCCACCTAATTGTTTAAAATATGCTTTGATAATAGATATTCAGATTGAAATTTTTGTTTTAGTTTCTTACGAGCGTTCTTAAAGCACAGCGAGAAAGTTTAGTGCGTAAAAATCCCGAAATTATTATGCAAATACAGTACATGTAGTAAGGACTACTTTTGACACCATATTTAGAAACTGGAATGGCTATTACATCGATATTACATCTATCAAACCCATTTGGCCGGTATATGGTATATTCATATACATGAAAACAAATCTGGTCAAACTACACATTAAATGGATGACAGAAAATAAAAATATAAATATAAGGAATAAACAACATCTTTTTGCCGCTCATGACGGTATGACTACATTAGCTTCGGGGGTTAAATTAAATTGAAAACGCCCTTCGGGCGTTTACAAAATTTACCCCCTGCGAAGCTAATGTAGTCATACCGTCATGAACGTCAAAAAGATGTTGTTTATTCCTATAATACCATCAGAAATATGTTCTATATCCTAGCAGACGATAGCTGAAAGTAAGTTAAAAGTAGAGCAGCTATGACGTATTGATCAACCCATCTTACACTTTCACTTCAATATTATGGTCTGCTTAAAATTTCCGGCTGCTTTTATTTATAAAATTAGGAAATATATGCGTTTTTTACATAAGCTACATTGATACAGTGGAGAATACGTTATTCTTTCCCGTTTAAAAGCAAACGAAACGCAAACGTAAAGCACTAAAACGTAGAAAAGTACATCGTTTGAACAATTCTGATAATTCATGTTTATCTTGGAGGCAAACAGTTTGTAGCCTGATCAGACGCCGGGTTACCCGGTGTCTGATCTGGCTCCAAACTGTTTGCACTGCAAATAACAGTTTTAGCGTAAACGCGTTTATTGGGAAAGAATAACACATTCTCCACTGTATTTCCCCAAGCGTTTCTTGAGTAAGAAATTTAATCTTAACCCATTCGTTGCCAGATTTAACTGTCTGGTGTAACTATTCAATCGTCTTTAAAGCATCTGCTATAATACTTTTGTCTGCAATTTTGTTTCAAAATCAGCATTCTAAAAGTATGGCTGAAGACATATCGATAGAAATATGCCAAACAAAAATTTGGATATTGAATAAACGCCGCGCCAAGCGGTGTCTCAACTGAATGAAAACTATTTGAAGTCAACATCATTTCAATAATTTCCTGTGCTTTGAAAGAGTTGATACCAAAACGCGGAAACAACATATTAGATACTCATAGACCAATAAGAATCAAGGAAAGGAAAGGTTAGCCGGCGTCTGATCTGGCTCCAAACTGTTTGCAATATAAAATAATTGTTTTAGCGTAAACGCGTTTATTGGGAAAGAATAGCGTTTTCTCCACTGTATGGGTGTCAAGCATTTTTTTTTATCAGGATCCAAACTGTTTGCAAATTTCAGTATTGTTGGCTTTGACAGTGAAATAGTTAAGCAGTTACCTCTCTTAAAGTAACGCACTCTTTGGAACTTGGTTTAGAGCTAGAACTAAAAGCAGTCACCTCTTCTAACGTCACCACGCCCCTTGCCAATAGGGCACTCATCGTTGAAAACAATTTGAGTCCTTATAAGACGCATAAAGAGTACGTCTAAGTCTAAGACGGGTCCGAACTATTTGGTCCTCATTTTTACAAAAGGCCAGAACACCCATAGGATATTTTTGTTATAGTAAAAGTAGGCCGTAGTTGTAAGAAGGCGCTTCACTTGAAGCGGAGGGGGTTAAGCCCATCAACCCTATCACTGCCATGACGTCAATTTTAACCTTTTGACTGCCAAACCGTTCGTGAGATTTTTACCCCTTCGTTTCATTGTCGTCTGTTTTAATTTTGTTGTCTGCAATATCGTTTCAAAGTTAAAAAATAAGGCAGTATGTCTGAAGAATTTTCAAAACGAGTGTCAAACAGTTTGGATCCTGATCAGACGCCGTGTTACGCGGCGTCTGATCAGGATCCAAACTGTTTGCAAATACATGTAACTAGTGCACTGAAAGGGTGAATAAAGTCCATATCAATGTTCATAATTGAGGAACTATAATTATAGTGCGTTTATTTGACAGACATCTCCTGTTTTTCATTTATCCACCTTTTACCCGGCGTCTGATCTGGCTCCAAACTGTTTGCACTGCAAATAATAGTTTTAGCGTAAACGCGTTTATTGGGAAAGAATAACAGATTCTCCACTGTACATTGTACTTGTATGGAAGAAATGATCAAAGGTACATCGGTGTCTTTGAGTTTAGATAAAGAATATGGCAAACAAAGGTGGATAAATGAAAAACAGGAGATGTCTGTCAAATAAACGCACTATAGTTATAGTTCCTCAATTATGAACATTGATATGGACTTTATTCACCCTTTCATTGCCTTAACCCGAGTGCACTAGTTACATGTATTTGCAAACAGTTTGGATCCTGATCAGACGCCGCGTTACGCGGCGTCTGATCAGGATCCAAACTGTTTGACACTCGTTTTGAAAATTCTTCAGTCATTATGCCTTTTTTTAACTTTGAAACGATATTGCAGACAACAAAATTGAAACAGACGACAATGAAACGGTGAAGGGGTAAAAATCTCACGAAAGGTTTGGCAGTCAAAAGGTAAAAGTTGACGTCATGGCCGTGATAGGGCTGAGGGGCTTAACCCCTCCGCTTCAAGTGAAGCGCCTTCTTACAACTACGGCCTACTTTTACTTATAACAAAAATATCCTATGGGTGTTCTGGCCTTTTGTAAAAATGAGGACCAAATAGTTCGGACCCGTCTTAGACTTAGACGTACTCTTATAAATGCGTCTTATAAGGACTCAAACTGTTTTCAACGATGAGTGCCCGATTGACAAGGGCGTGGTGACGTTAGAAGAGGTGACTGCTTTTAGTTCTAGCTCTAAACCAAGTTCCAACGAGTGCGGTACTTTGAGAGAGGTAACTGCTTAACTAGTTCACTGCCAAAGCCAACAACACTGAAATTTGCAAACAGTTTGGATCCTGATAAAAAAAACTGCGTCTTATCAGGATGCAAGCTGTTTGACACCCATACAATGGGGTAAATGTTATTCTTTCCCAATAAACGCGTTTACGCTAAAACAATTATTTTATATTGCAACTAGTTTGGAGCCAGATCAGACGCCGGCTAACCTTTCCTTTCCTTGATTCTTATTGGTCTTTGAGTATCTAATATGTTGTTTCCGCGTTCTTTCAAAGCACAGGAAATTATTGAATTAATGTTGACTTCAAATAGTTTTCATTCAGTTGAGACACCGCTTGGCGCGGTGTTTATTCAATATCCAAATTTTTGTTTGGCATATTTCTATCGATATGTCTTCAGCCATACTTTTAGAATGCTGATTTTGAAACAAAATTGCAGACAAAAGTATTATAGCAGATGCTTTAAAGACGATTGAATAGTTACACCAGACAGTTAAATCTGGCAACGAAAGGGTTAAGATTAAATTTCTTACTCAAGAAACGCTTGGGGAAATACAGTGGAGAATGTGTTATTCTTTCCCAATAAACGCGTTTACGCTAAAACTATTATTTGCAGTGCAAACAGTTTGGAGCCAGATCAGACGCCGGGTTACCCGGCTCTAAACTGTTTGCCTCCAAGATAAACATGAATTATCAGAATTGTTCAAACGATGTACTTTTCTACGTTTTAGTGCTTTACGTTTGCGTTTCGTTTGCTTTTAAACGGGAATGAATAACAGATTCTCCACTGTATCAATGTAGCTTATGTAAAAAACGCATATATTTCCTAATTTTATAAATAAAAGCAGCCGGAAATTTTTAGCAGACCATAATATGGCAGTGAAAGTGTAAGATGGGTTGATACGTCATAGCTGCAATGCATTGGTTAAAGTTCTAGCTTTAGACAAGATGAAAATATATCGGAAACCTCGCCAAGAAGGTTCGTACTTTTCTTTCAACCATTAACTCCTAGCCTAGCTTATTTGCGTCATTTACCAACAGTGTACCTGAGAAGAGTGTAGACCCAGATCAGAGAGCTCCGCAATAAAAAAAACTGCATCGTCAAAATATTGATAATAAAACATTTCTCGGGAAACTGGAATTGTCCTTTAGAAGAGCCAAGTGTCAATGAGTTAAGGCAATCATACCTGGCAAAATTTTCATCATCATCAACATGTTTTTGGTTGAGTGGTTGCTAAAAGGAGAAATTGCGCTATTTAGCCCATTACCCTACAGCCTGTTTCTAGCTTTGAAGACAGGTGACCACTTAAAACATGTTGAAAGTAAAGCAAAATGCGCCTTAAGACGCATTCTGCTCTACTTTTAACTTACTTTAAGCTATCGTCTGCTAGGATATAAAACATATTTCTGATGGTATATATTCATGACTGTATAAAGTGAAATATTTTCTTCAGTGAAGGAATATATTGAAGGTGTAAAAAGGTATATGTATGGGATACTTGGTTACATCAATTCCAAGACAAACCCCGCAATGGCCGATATCTAATCTACCTGCTATGTATCGGTTACTATATGTATGAGTGTACACATAATAATAGTAATAATGTTAATACACATTCAACCCTAGCGACGAGTATACTCGTCATTTACAAACAATGTACCTGTGCAGAGTACACTTGTCCTATGCAAACAGTGTAGGCTCCTGAAGGAACCCCCAGCTCAGAGTCTGCAATGTTTGTCAGTTTGAAATATATTGTTAAAATCAGCCCTAAATAGTCAAAGATGGACTAAACTTCATTGGAAATTAAAACTGTCCATTAAAATATCTAGGGGTGAAGAAGTTGAAGTGGTCATAATGTAAACTATTCAAAGTAAACGTATACATGTTTAAAGTATCTATCTATGTTTATACAGTAAAACAAGACAATTATTTCATAGTTGTACAATTCGATTCGAGATGCGTTATCCCCCCCCCCCCCCCCCCAAAAAAAAAAACAACAACAACAACAAACAAACGCGTTTGTTCTAAAACAGTTATGTTCGCTGCCGACATTTTGGAACCAAATCAGACGTCGGTTAATCCAGGATCTGCATTAGCTCCAAACGGTTTGCCACTAAGATCGCTATGTTTCCAAGTAGTAGTCACTTTCTGTTATCTTATTGTAATACATTAAACTCGTCCTTTACAACAATTGTACCTGAAAGAAGTACATAATTCCCATGAAATAGTTTACCAAGATTAGAGGATACCCTAAGAAACCCTCCGAACAGGGTCTGCACTGTTTGACATTATATAAATATTAGATGGCAGTTTGCGTGACATTCAAATTGTCAACTCGAGAAACAGAATGTCACCCCTCTTGTTTTCGTTGGTTGACAATTTGAATGTCACGCAAACTGCCATCTAATATTTATTTTATTACACCGAGCTTATCAACACTGGCTGTAGAATCGTCTCGTTCGTATTTTATAAAATATGTTGTGAATACCAATTTAGAGTCGCCATGCACGTAACGCGTGAAACGACGTCAAGAAACTACGTCACATTGTTTAACTCAACTCAAGAGTAGAGAAAATAATATCATATAGAGTGACGTCGCACAAAAAAATCATATAGCTGACAGTATTTTTAGGTATAGAGAAAAATAATATCATATACAGTGACGTCACAAAAATAATATCATATAGCTGACAATATTTTTAAGAATAGAGAAATATAATATCATATAGAGTGACGTCACAAAAAGAATATCAAAAAGGGTGACAATATAATTATTTTTGGATAGATGTAAAAGACATGCAAATTGTTTAAGTGTGGTCTATGGGAAATTAACATTGTAACACAAAGCGAGGTGTAATAATTTGCAATACATCACAACAGGTACCCTAAATAGTCAAAAATTGTATAGAGTTTATTGGAAACTGGAAGTTTTCTCCTTTTTTTGGTGGAATAGCGTTTGCTCTGCTACATGTATGTCATGTAACAAACGTACCTGGTACGCGTTTTCAAAGGGGAATTACATTTAGAACATTTTATGGGTGTATGCGCTCGGGTTAGGTAGTGAATGTTAGTCAGGTGACTGTTTAAAAGTTCTAGCTTAGGGCAAGTGGTATATTAACCAGAACTTCTTGAGACCGTTTCGTGCCTTTGTTTAACATTTCATCGCGAAGTTTTACCAACAAAATACCGTCTGCTTTAATACAAACATTCACACATTTTAGTTTTATGTAGATTTGAGGCAATACTACAAACGAAGTGTTACTATAAGTGCCAATCAGTTTGGATCCTGATAAGACGCCGCGTAACGCGACATCTGATCAAAATCCAATCTGTTTGCAAAATCAGTAAACACGTGTCGTCACCCTCGTCAAGTGAATATGTTTCCAAGACAAACCACCTGCAATGTACCTGCTGTTTGTTTTTTACATCTTCACGACTAAGTGTACTTATTATAAGACAATCTCTTTACATATGTTTACAAGGCGAATCAACACACATAGTTGATAAATGTTTCTAATATATGTGCCCTTTTGTGCTATACATTTTCAGGGCTGCCATTTCTCCGAATTTTTCCTAAATCTCCGGATGTTTTCCCAGTACATGGTAGCTTAAAGCAGGCTGAAAGTAAAGCAGAATGCGCCCTAAGGCGCATTTTGCTTTACTTACGGCCTGCTTTAAGTAGTCGCATGTCAACAAACAAGTAAAAGGCTATGGGGTAAAGGTACAATTCGTAAAATCGCACTTGAAAAATGCAAATTTGGAAATCTTAGGATTTTTCATGTCAACTTATGGCAGCCCTGCATTTTGCTGTTTGTTTTTATATGTGGTTAACCCCTATCTTGCTGATGTGTCATGTGCTTCAATCATTTCGTAAGCGAAATACTTCAAAAATCAGTTTTTCATGTTTTATAAGCACAAGAAAAATAGAATACGAGTGTCAAGCAGATTGAATCCAGGCAATGGCCGATGTCTGTTCTGGATCCAAACTGTTTTTAAGTGTGAGCAAAATTTCGTTTAGCATGATAAGGGTTAGAGGACAATGGCATCTAACATTTAACCTATTTCTGTCTAAATATCAACATAAAACATATTAATATATTATTGCAGTGAAGTCACACAGTGGTAAATTGTTTTTCTTTCTTCATGATTTAAAAGGTTAACGGCTTCATGTAGCCAGCAGATAATGTACTATGATTATCTAGAGAGATTATGTTTTGCTGTGATTTCTAACAAAGGTTATGGATGTTCAGTGCTCCCTTCATACAACGGCCCTCTCAACAACGATTCCCTCCTTACAACGACCCTTGCCACTGTTCCCTAAACAGGACCATTATGTCTCACGCTTTTGCTGCTGCAATGACGTCTGCTTACAGTTGTCGTCTGTTGTTTTTCTCAAAATTCATATTGGACATTTTGACAAAAAAAATACTTAATGTCGAATGACAAACAGCTTTAATCCAGATAAGACAAGCTGTTTGCAAATGTAATTCAATTGCCCTCCCTATAACGACTCCCTCCGAACAACAAACACAATTTTTGTCTCCTATTGGGTGTCGGTGTAGAGAGGGAGCGCTGTACTATTTTAATAGGCAACTCTAACACGTATTACGTTAGTCGTGACTGGCCTTATAATTGCAGTTTTAATTCAGATTGTCGTCGGATCTTATTACAGTGGAGAATCTGTTATTCTTTCCCGTTTAACGCAAACGTACGCAAACGCAAAACACTAAAACGTTGAAAAGTACAACTTTTGGACAATTCTGATAATTCATGTTTATCTTGGTGGCAAACAGTTTGGAGCCTGATCAGACGCCGGGTTACCCGGCGTCTGATCTGGCTCCAAACTGTTTGCACTGCAAATAATAGTTTTAGCGTAAACGCGTTTATTGGGAAAGAATAAAGTTTTCTCCACTGTACATGTGAATGTCTCGTGTTGACGTTCCGTCATTTAAGAAACAGAAAATGAAGTTGGATGCAGGCGACAGTTCTCGTACAGACGATAATCAAGCTGGACACGAGTTAAACTTTTCATTGCCAAGACTGACTGTACTATCAAGTGCAAACAGCTTAGCGCGGCGTCTGATCAGAATCAAAAATGTTTAACGTAAAAATTCCAACGACACTTGTGTCAAAATGCATAAAAACACAAGCAGACGGTATCTCTTAACCCTTTAACTCTCAATGACGTCATGAAGCGCATTTGCTAAAAAAGTTATCCTGATCAGACGCCGCGTAATACTGCCTTAAATGTAACTTTGAAACGATATTGCAGACAACAATATTGAAGCAGACGACAATAGGGCGATGAAAGGGTAAACACCTCACGATAAATGTGATCATGAAAATGGTATGACAGTGAATGTGTACAGTGGAGAAAACGTTATTCTTTCCCAATAAAAGCGTTACCGCTAAAACGTTTATTTCCATTGCAAACAGTTTGGAGCCAGATCAGACGTCGGGTATCCCAGCGTCTGATCAAGTTTAAAAAGGTTTGTCACCAAGATAAACATGAAATATCAGAATTGTCCATAATTTGCACTTTGTACGTTTTGGTGTTTCGCGTTTGCGTTTCGTTTCGTTTAAACGGGAAAGAATGTATGAATAGGGTTAGGACATTCATCATCAAATTGAACATACCCCGTACAGTAAGTTCGACATTTATATATAGTGAGTTCGGGTTCGAGTTCTCGAGGGCCGACCTGATACAGTGGAGGATCTGTTATTCTTTCCCAATAAACGCGTTTATGCTAAAACTATTATTTGCCGTGCAAACAGTTTGGAGCCAGATCAGACGCCGGGTTACCCGGCGTCTGATCAGGCTCCAATCTGTTTGCCACCAAGATAAACAAGAATTATAATAATTGGTCCAAAAGTTGTTCTTTTCTACGTTTTAGTGCTTTGCGTTTGCGTACGTTTGCGTTTAAACGGGAAAGAATAACAGATTCTCCACTGTAAGTGCCTTTTGACTGGTACTGTACTTACAATTTCATTCAGTCAAGAGACCTACAGCATTAATTTAAAAACTTCACAGACGATACATCTTGAAGCAGGCGATGGGTTCACCCTTGAATCCTATGAATCTAGTCCATGTTCGACTATTTACAGTTGATTAGAATGGGTAGAATGTGTTGAAAGCTTAAAAGCCTTTACAAATTATGAAAATATCAATAAACTATTAGTTCGGATCCTGAGTCGATGCCGAGTTACTCGGGTCCTGAGATGATTCCATATAGTAATACGTTTTACAATTCCCAGTCAAGTTATCCTTATCCTAAAGTGGGTAAATTTAAGAAATAATCTATGTTCTTCCGTTGTGAAACGGTATTTTACAACGGTTGGGAGTTGTGATGCGCAGGAATTGTCCACGAAGGCCGAAGGCCTGAGTGGTCAATTCCTGCGCATCACAACGACCAGCCGTTGTAAAATACCGTTTCACAACGGTAGAACATAGATAATTTCGATTCTAACATGACCAGATTTAAAGAAATTAATTAGAAAGGCAATCAAATGTTTCAAACTTATTTCCTCAGCGGATGCAGGTTTTCGACCGAATAACTGCTCCCGCAGCTTTTACAAGAATCTAACACCCCACAGCAAAGTTACGTACAACAGAGAATTCGCACACACAATACACATTTACCGACCCATCATCTGGCAGAGAACAAACATAACATGAAACAAGACAGAAAAATGGGGAAATTACAGTTACATGACTGGTTAAAAGTATATGGTCTTTACGTAACACGTCACGTCATTTCACCGCGGGAGGCACGGGGTAGGGAATAGCGTTGTAAAACGTTCCAGGTATACCACGATGAGCTTGTTCTATTTTTATAGTGACCAAAACGCGTGTCATGTTAGAATAAACAATTTGGAACCTGTCCAGATATCGAATGATACGGTTGTTCGACTCGAAACTGTAAGACACAGGTACATGTATTTAGTGTTTCTTTATTTAAGAATTACAAGAACAATGGACCGATGTTGGCCGAAGCTGCAGGGAATAAGATGATGCAACGGTGCATGGGTTTGAACGGACGTACAGTGGAGAAACGTTATTCTTTCCCAATAAACGCGTTTACGCTAAAACTTTTATTTCCAGTACAAACAGTTTGGAGCCAGATCAGACGCCGGGTATCCCGGCGTCTGATCAGGCTCCAAACTGTTAGCGACTCAGGGTAATATCAATAGTCAGAATTGTCAAGAAGTTGTTATTTTCTACATTTTATTGTAATGCGTTTGCGTTTCGTTTGCGTTTAAAAGGGAAAGAATAACGATTTATCCACTGTAAATCCTTCTTAGAAACAAAAAAATGACAAGAAAACATATTTACGCGACGTCCCATCAGAGTCTGCACTGTTTGTAATTTCATATGAAATGATCTGCCGTGTGGACAAACATAGCAGTGTTTTTGGATCACCGTTTTTGCCTGTAACAAACTTTCACGCAAGCACATTGGGAAATTTCATTGCAATATGCAGGGATAAATGGGTTAACCCAATTTGCATCCAGTGGATTTTTATCATGATTATATATCGGATTAGTCCATTTCTTTTAACTAAGGTGTGCCTGGTCTAAAAGTAAATTTTCGTTTTGTTTCATATTGAAATTCCTATCAACAAACAGTGTAGACTTTGATCGGACGCCGCAATATGCGGCGTCTGATCAAAGTCTACATTGTTTGCCTATGTCCTATATCTAGGACCATGGGCACAAAAGGGTTAATACAGAAATAAAGAAAGGCTACAAGGCTCGTATTTGTCCTTCCACATTGATATGCAGTAGGCACTAGACACGGATTTAACCTACATTTTATTCGATCAGTAATCCCGAATCTAATTTCCATATGTCTTCTAGTTTAGCAACTAGGAGGCAAAACATAGAGCGGATTATATTCCAAGACAAGTTAATCCCGTCATTGCATTAGTCAGAGTGCGCTGGCAGTTACAAACAGTCAATATCAAGATAAGACATTAAGTGCATCGGCGTCTGATCAGGATCCAAACAGTCTGACATTCAATTCGATAGCTCTGAAGTGTAAATGTGTTTCTGCTTATTTTTGTCGGGAATAAACCCATGCGACATTGTAAGACACTGCACTGACATCGGGTCATGCAATAAAAATGTAGAATTGTCGACTACTTTTGTTCCTGAAACTTTAAGTATTTTGAATTAACAAATATTGAAATGAGTGGCAACAGTTTAGATCCTGATCTGACATCGCTTTACACGTCGTCTGATCGAGATCCAAACATTTTGCAAATAAATATTGTACGCTGAGTCAGTAAGACACAGGGCTGCCATAAGTTGACATGAAAAATCCTAAGATTTCCAAATTTGCATTTTTCAAGTGCGATTTTACGAATCGTTCCTTTACTCTATAGCCTTTTTGTTGTTTTTTTGACATGGGACTACTTAAAGCAGGCTGTAAGTAAAGCAGAATGCGCCTAAGGGCGCATTCTGTTTTACTTTCAGTTTGCTTTAAGATGTCATGTAGTGGGAAAAAATCCGGAGAAATGGCAGCCCTGAAGACAGAGAAGGGGTTAATTATTTCGTCTGTCCAGTCCTTAACCTGCGGTGATATCGTCTGCTTTGAAATTGTCGCATGCATTCATTTTATCCAATTAAGATAAATTTCAGATGAAAGAAACTGGAAAAAATGAGTGGCAAACAGTTTGGATCCAGTTTCAGACGCCGCGTTAAGCGGCGTCTGATATGTAGCCAAACTGTTTGCATTTACCAGTTACTATAGTAAGTCACTATCGGCAAGATAAGAATTAAAATGATGTATGCATCGCTTCATATTACTTTTCAGTTGAGTTTAAAGTCGTTCTCAAGTATTTGATTGGTCAGATTTGAGCCTATGCTCAAATCTGACCAATCAAATGCTTGAGAACACACTCAGCCTCAGCTCAAACGCTGTATAACCTTGGACCCGATCTGACGCCGAGTCACTCGGTGGCCAACCTGGAAACAAAAATGTCTTCAAACCCAAGTTTAGTCGAATTTAGCGATGGAAGCGTTAACCTTCTATACGCTACATGCCAACATTTTATAACTGTTGTAAACAGTCTAGATCCGAAAATGAGACAACGAGTAACTCGATGTCTCACCTGGAGCCGCACCTCTTTACTCTTTTTGTGATTTTTTTTAAAGAAACTGTAGATTTGGTCTGTTCTGAGAATCGTAACGGACAGCAAGTTGTGATAACGACAACGTATACAGCAAGCTAAAGGTTATCCTTTAAAACGCTGGAACCGTGCTAATATATACAGCATTTGAAAACAGTGCAGATCCAGATCAAAGGGCTCCTATATGAGCCCTCTGATCAGAGTCTGCATTGTTTGCCATGCTTTTAAGGAATTTTGATATAGACCTAAAACCCTGAACGGTCAATGTAAACCGGTCTATCATGAAATGTAAGAGCCCATTTTGAAAATACAGCATTGTATAGATTGACCGCGTGTATCTGTTTCTGTTTTCTTAGAAATGGACTTGTTACGAAAGAAACGACTTAATATAGTCTGAAGGACAAAGATAATAGAATTACGTATGTAAAAACACTAAGGCATCGCCAGTAGCCCTTATAGTGTTACAGTGGAGAAAACGTTATTCTTTCCCAATAAACGCGTTTGCGTTTTAACTATTATTACCAGTACAAACAGTTTGGAACCAGATCAGACGCCGGGTAACCCGGCGTCTGATCAGGCTCCAAACTGTTTGCGTAATATCGATAATCAGAATTGTCAAGAAGTTGTTATTTTCTACATTTTATTGTAATATGTTTGCCTTTCGTTTGCGTTTAAACGGGAGAGAATAACGTTTTCTCCACTGTATCCGCGAGATGACTTACATTTAGCAAACTGGGTCCAAGGTTATAAAGCGTTTGAGCTGAGTCTGAGTGTATTCTTAAGCATTTGATTGGTCAGATTTGAGCCTAGACTCAAATCTGACCAATCAAATGCTTTAGAACTACTCCAGGCTCATCTGAAAAGTTTTATAACCTTTCAACCTGGCTCCAGATGAGAGGGAGTAACCTGAACCATACTAAAATTTTCTCATTCAATTCAACACCAACTACTTCGAGACGATTCTAATGCGTGGTAACACCATAGGGTTACATGCAGAAATAAAGATTTAAGTTTTTTTTAAATTACCCAACTTATCTCGAGCTCTGATTTATAACAGTTTGGATTCAGACCAGACGCCGAAGAATCGGCGTTTAAGCAGGACCCAGTATTTTAAATGTTGTTTCCAGATAGACAGCAATGTAGGAGCACATTTGTCTCGGAACACATTTGTCTCACGAGGTGTGACCGATGTGCTCGTAAACATTCAAATTGGAAATGAGACAAATGTGTTCGCCCGACAAAAGAAAGGACACTCGAAGCACATTTGTCTCACATTCTTTTATAAATTCTCACAGAATATTTAGCAGACCTTTAACAGCTAGACAGCACTGGTGATGCAGAAACAGACAATGATCTCTTAGAAGCATCGGCTTCATGAAAACAAGAAAGCGACATAAAGCCCGTTACAACACAAAGGCCAAGGAATTGAAACGGATGACGTGCAAAAAGAAATGCTGAGTAGATTACATAAATCTGTTTTGGAAAAACGAACTGTGATGCATAAAAATACACTAAGATTTCTGCAGTTACCGTTTCACATCCACATACAAATTGTTAAATATTGCTTAAGTGATCTCTCATTTAGATTTATTGAAGAAAGGACACATAAGCGTTGAGTAACATAACCAGTACATAAACAAGATGGTGACGAAATGTTTTCAAGGGTGTATAAAATTTTAAAAAATCGGATTAGTGATGCTTTATTCGACATGAATTGAAACATTTTCTATGTGAGTAAGTGCGGACTATATCAATGCCAAAAAAGGGTGAAAGCAAGAGCAGTGGGACTCGAAATAAGTCCAGAGTGGCTCCTGATTTAGAAAAGTCGACCACGAGGTTGTCAACTATGGATCAAGATGGCGGAATAATCGGAAGTCAAAGTGGACAATGCAGCCAACTGCAACCAGCTTTACCAGGTCAGAACTTTATAGTGGCAAGTCCTATGCATTATAACAGCCAAAATAACAACAGTCAGTTTATGCAAATGAGTGCAGCTTCACCTGTTTCTAATCAAGCGGATATGTTTTCTGTCATTTTACAACGTCTAGAATCAATGGACAAGAAATTGACTCAGTTAGATACTAAACCATACTATCCAACAATCAGTCTCAAAACTAACAGGACGTATGAATTCGGTTGAGCAGACGATCAAGGGGTTTGATGTTCGATTTCAAGATATTGAAAACAGTCGGCAGTTTGACAGCAGTGCCTTAGAAGAAATCAGCAAAAAGCAAAAGCAAATTGAATCAACGCTGTCTAGATTACGTAATCTTGAAACGGAACAACGTGCTAAAGAGCAAGATTTAAAAAGAGATATAATCGACCTTAAATGCAGAAGCATGAGAGACAATCTGTTGTTTTTCAACATTCCGGAAAGAAAAGATGAAAACTGTGAAACCAAGATTATAGATCTGATGGAATCGAAACTAGAAATTGAAAATGCAAAAGTCATCATAAAGCTGGAGAGGGTTCATCGGATCGGAGCATATAACTCATCTAAACTCGACCAATTGTTGCAAAATTCAGCAATTTCCCAGACAGAGAGAAAATTAGAAAATCAGCCAGATTGCTCAGAGATACACCATATGGAATAGGGGAGCAATTTCCACCAGAAATCGTACAGAAGCGCAAGAGGCTCATTCCCGTGATGAAGAAAGCTCGATCGGAGGGTAAAGAGGCGTACCTGAGTGTTGACAAGTTATACATCGAGAAGAATCTGTATAGAGAGAGTGATTAGGAAAATATCGAGAGTGTTCTTAAGGTTTGTGCCTGGAATGTAGAAGGTTTAACATTAGCTAAAAGATCATCAGACGAGTTCCTAAAGCATATTATTGACTACGACGTTATATGCCTTACTGAAACGTGGACGGGGAAAACATCAGATATTGAACTTAAGGGTTATAGTAAGCCAATTCATTCATTTAGACGTTTCCATCACAGAAGGGCTAAAAGGTATAGTGGTGGAATTATAGTATACATAAAAGACAATATACGAAAAGGGATAAAGCTGTGCAAGAATAATGTTGATTGTATAGTTTGGTTAAAATTAGAAAGATCTTTTTTCAATTTACAGGAAGACTATTATCTAGCAGTGACTTATATCCCACCAGAGAACTCTCCTTTTCATGATATTTACGACATTGACTTATTCCAACAGTTAGAAAAAGATGTAAGATTCTATTCCGATAAGGGCAAAGTTTTTATAACAGGAGATCTTAATAGTAGAATAGCACATAAATCTGACTATATTCTACAAGATTATGCCATTCACGGCGATCAATACATTGATATACCGTTACCTCGGTGTTCACGGGACTTTACATCGAATAGATTTGGTGACTATCTTTTAGATTTATGTAAAGCTACTGGTTTGCGGGTTGTGAATGGTAGATTGCACGAAGACAAGTCAGTTGGAAATTTCACATGTATGACTCATAATGGAGAAAGTGTAGTTGACTATTTGTTATCATACGATTTTAATATGGATAGTTTATGTTATTTCAAAGTTAAACAATTTAATGAATTCTCAAATCATGCACCACTTTCATTTTCATTTAAGATTAATACGCAACCACAAAATAGCACAGAGTATACAAAAACGTTTTATAGGTGGAAACCGCAACATGCGGAAGCATTTGTGAGTGATGTACAGAGTGGTATAGAACAAGTACAACGATCTATGCATGAGGGAATAGAAAGCAACTGTAATGTTGACAATTTAGTCACACTATTAACACAATTTTTAACAACTAAAGGTGATTTATACTTTAAAAAAACTGTAACTATAAAGAATGTAGAATTTATATCGAAAGATCAAAATAGACAAAAATGGTATAATGATGAATGTAAAAATAAATATGAGGCATATAAAAGAGCCGTATTTGAATATAATATATGTAAAAATAACAATACAAGGCAAGTATTATTAGACAAGAAGAAAGATTACAAGTATTGCTGTAGGAAATATAAAAATGAATATAACAGACAATTATGTCAGAAAATGAATGAAATGAAACATAGTAGTCCAAAACAATTTTGGAAAATGTTTAAGAAAAGATCAGGAAATGAGTCCGCAGATTGTATAGACATGAAGGATTTCTTTAATCACTTCAAAAATTTAGCTCAAGCTGACGAATTAATAGAAAACGAAGAATGTACAGAGTTCATTAATCAGTTCGATAGTTTCGAAAATTTAAGTACGTTTAGTGAACTTGACTCGCCTATTACGTCGGAGGAAATTCTTAAGGCAACAAAGTCACTATCAGTTAACAAAGCACCATCATTGGATAACATTATATACGAATACATGTACTTTAAATCTAGTATTGACGTAATTTGCGAATCGATCAGACTATTATTCAATTACATTTTAGACCAAGGAAAGTTTCCACCCAGTTCGTCAAATGGAGTTGTTATACCGTTATTTAAAAAAGGTGATTCAAGCGATCCAAACAATTATCGAGGTATAACTCTGATAAGCTGTTTTGCTAAGTTATTTACAGTAGTTTTAAATAACAGGCTTAAACATTGGGTAGAGGAAAATGATAAAATGACCGATGCTCAGTTCGGATTTCGTTCTAATTACAGTACTGTTGACGCTATATTTGTATTGAACTCTCTGATTGAAAGACAGTTGAAAGATAAATCGTCCTTAATGTGTTGTTTCATAGATTTTAAGAAAGCATATGACTTAATAGATAGGAACTGTTTATGGTTCAAAATGATTAGATCTGGTATAGATGGCAAATTGTTGTCTGTAATTCGGTCAATGTATGCAAATATTAAACTATGCGTACGCCACATGAATTCATTATCAGACTTTTTAAATTGTAACCTTGGTTTATTGCAATGGGAAATAACCTCACCGATGCTTTTCTCCCTGTTTCTGAATGATATTGAAATGCACTTACAGCAGAATCTAGATTCAGGTATTACTATTGATCAGTTATCTATATATTTGCTCTTATTTGCAGACGATGCAGTTTTGTTCTCGTATACTAAAGCAGATCTGCAGTGTTCACTGAACAATTTGGAAACCTATTGTAAAAGATGGAATCTAACTGTTAATGTGAATAAAACTAAAATTGTTGTTTTTAAAAAGGGTGGCAGATTGGGTGAACACTGCAGATGGTATTATGCGGGCAACGAAATAGAAATAGTTAGCACATTTAATTATCTAGGTGTTGTGTTTTCAAGCGGGGGCTCTTTTGCTCATGCAACAAGAACGTTAGCAGGAAAAGGCCTACGGGCTATGAATGCTTTATTTAGTATTACTAGAAACATGGAAGTTCCTGTTAATATAATGTTTAACTTGTTTGATTCATATGTGCTATCTGTACTAAATTATTCGTGTGAAATATGGGGATTTTTGAAAGCAGAAAACATTGAACGTATTCACAGAAAATTCTGCAAATGGATATTACATGTTAAAATGTCCACGAATACTTTGTCTCTGTATGCAGAACTAGGTAGATTCCCACTTTATATCAATCGATACACGAGAATTGTTAAATACTGGTTAAAACTGTATGGATGTAAGCAAAAAAATTGCATAATACGGACCATAGTAGATGAACAAAGACTAGAAATTCTAAATGATAACACAGTTACAAACTGGTCATCAAAAGTGAGAAATCTTTTACAAACATGTGGTTTTGCAGAGGTGTGGCTGTTTCCAGAATCAATTAACATGAAAGCTTTTATTCCTTTATTAAGTAAACGCCTCAGAGATATACTGTATACCAAACAGAATGGCACATGTGCGTGGAAGCATGCACATCTATGTCTCTTTACAGACAACTTCATACTAATATAAGTCGAGCTTGTTATCTACATATTATTGAAAATCCAAAATATAGATGTGTTCTAGCAAGTATACGGTTGAATTCTCATGATTTAAATATTGAAACTGGCCGTCACAGAAATATTTTAAGGAATGAAAGGTTATGTACTTTATGTCATTTGAATGATTTAGAAGACGAGTACCATTTTATACTGAAATGCCCTTTATATAACCATATTAGAAATATATAGATCTATATTCCAATGTTTTATTCAACTCGCCCGAGCATGTATAAATTTATAAATTTGTTAAATTCAGAAAATAAAACAGTTTTAAACAAACTGGCACTCTATTGCATCAAAAGTTTTAAGCTTAGAAGTGATAAACTAAATGCATTGTAGATAAGTTTTTCAGGGTCCGGGGTTATGGGGCGTTTGTGTTGGGTCTGGAATCGTTCTCGGGTGTTTGATTGGTCAGATTTGTCTGGTCGGTCGGATGCTTGGGAGCGGTCTCTTGCTCGGCTTAAGGGCTCTGTAGACTTGGACCAGGGTGATGTATGTTTGGTACGGTTAGTTATGTTGTTTATTCTCCATAGGAATTATTATAGATTGAGCCTTGTCTAATAGATGTAAAAATGTGTAATCTCTTAAGACACTTAGGTGGGGGAGGGTGTTGATTCAGAAAACTCCTGAATGAGTTTTCTGCGTTACTTTCGGCCTGCAGTTAGTGGACATCCCCTGAAAATTCAAAAGAAAAATTCCAATCTCCAATTTTAAAAGCCAATTCCATTTTAACGATTATAATGACAAGCAGTACAGGGCCTGATCAGATGGTTCATTAAGGAGCCCTCTGATCGGAATCTTTACTGTTTGCATAAAACAAGTGTACTCTCCGCAAAGATATTGTTGTTATTGATAAGTATATGTGTCGCTATGGTGTAATGTTGTTAGTTACCATCACGTGTTCTGATGAGATAGCTATGACGTAATGTAATTACGTCACAAGTATTTTGCGAAGAAGTTACAAGAGTATAAAAATAGTACACACTTTTCCCCACGTGGCTTATGGCGTCATCTATGTACGTCATCATTGCTACGTATACGATGACGTGATGTGTAGTGGGGGGAAAAGTCAAGTTGTTTATATTTGTGGGTTTAAAGCGACTCGCAACCAGATGGTGCATTAAAAATAGTAATTTGTAAATATGTGTCAAACGCTTATATAAATGGTAAAGAATTAGTTTAGGATAAGAAATTCTGTTTAAAAAAATGAATTTCAATAAAAAAAAATATTGCTGTTTAAAAAAATGAATTTCAATAAAAAAAAATATTGGTCTCTGGTGGGATTCGAACCCATGGCCCGGCATTGGCGGACAGAAGGCAAAATAGGGGAAACCGCTTAGACCAATGGACCACGGAACTATCCGTTTATCTCGGATCGATTTAACGTATTTCAATGTGTTGCGGTCGAAAGTGCATACAACTTCGTAATTCGGCTCGTGTTTATGTCTGAGTCCGTGTAGAGAAGCAACAGCAACAACTATACCGTCTACTAGTCGGTATAGAAAAACGATGGAAAATATCTAAAAATCTAAGATTCGGTGACGATTCTTGAGACTTTTTTTGGACTGATCATATTTTTTTAATGTCAGAAGCCAAATAATGCCACAAATTTGCTTTTATTTGAGTATTTTATTTTATTTTGACAAGTACACCATCCGGTTGCGAGTCGCTTTAAAGATTTATATAGATCTATCTAAATCTTAATTTATAAGCAAGGTCAAATTTTAATAACTTAGTGAAATATTTGTGATTTGTTTGTTGATGTGCATTACTATATCAAATAGTTTCTTAATTGTGTTAAATGCGTTTAAATAGTATAGTTTTAAATCTATTCAGTGCAATACTGCCGTATCCTCGAGTAACGCTACTCGCAGATGCGGTGGTGCTGCGCTGAAATGTGAGAATGAAAATTTCTTTTCTTATGTTGCTAACAGGACTGCCATTTTCAAGATTTTTCCAAAATTCTTCGGATTTTATACTAGCAGAGTGTGGCTTAAACCGGGTTGAGGGTGAAGCTGAATGCGCCTTAAGGCGTATTCTGTTTTACTTTCAGCCTGCTTTAAATTATCGCGTTTAAAAAAAAATGAAAAAAAAAATGATAAAATTGAAAATCTTAGGATTTTCTAGTCAACTATTAGAAGCCCTGTGCTAATGATGAGCACTCTCGGGATACATGGTCCATGTTGATATTTCTGTTAAACATGCCTTGTATCTCATAATTTTAGTAGATCTACCATCAGTTTTATGTTATTATGTATATATGTTATGATGATGAGCTTGTATGCTTAAGTCAAAATAAAACATCTGTTCTGTTCTGTTCTGTTCTGTTAAAGGCTATTGTTCAGGATAAATGAACGTCAAGATCAAATGAGCAATGTGGCTTCTAGAGTGTTGACAATGTATTTCCATGATTTGACCTAGTGACCTAGTTTTTGACCCGATATGACTCACATTCAAACATGACCTTGATATTTATAAGGCAAACATTTTGAATATGAATATCTAATGGGATTTGTAGCCTATAGAGTGTTTATAAGTTTTTTTATGATTTGACCTAGTGACCTCTTTTTGACCTGACATGATCCACATTTAAACTTGATCTAGAAATCAATAAGTCAAACATTCATGAAAATCTATTGAGAGGTGTTGGCTCTAGCGTGTTAACAAGGTTTTTCTATTATTGACCTATTGACCTAGTTTTTAATTGGACATGACCCATATTCAAACTCGATCTAGATTTTATCAAGACAAACATTTTGACCAAGTTTCATGAATATCTAATCAGATTTGTAGCCTCTAGAGTGTTAACAAGGTTTTTCTATAATTTGACCTAGTGACCTGGGTTTTTGACCAGACATGACCCACTTTCAAACTTGACCTAGATTTTATCAAGATAAATATTGTCATCAAGTAACATAAAGATCAAATGAAATTTGTAGCCGCTAGAGTGTTACATGTAACGAACAATTGTGGACGGGCGGACGGACGGACATCCAGCGATCCTAATAGCTCATCTTGGCACTTCGTGCCAGGTGAGCTTAAAAAACAACAGAGTTGCCCTGATCAGAAAAGTCAAAACAGTGTTCTCTCCTGGGCTTCCCAACAACGATTCACTCCTTACAACAACGCGTGCCGCTTCCCCCCACCCCCAAACAAAACAATTATGTTCATCCCATTCGTGGCTGCAATGTCGTCTGCTTAAAGTTATCGTCTGCTGTTTTTCTCAAAGTTTCAAAATGAACATTTTGACAGAAAAAACTAAATGAAAAGAGACAAACAGCTTGAATCCAAATCAGAAACGGGGCGTCTGATCTGGATTCAAGTTGTAAGCCAAATCCCTCTTCCCTATAACGAATCCATCCGAACAAAACATACATTTTTTTGTTTCACATTGGTTGTCGTTGTAAAGAAGGAGCGCTGTATACGCTATTAGCAGAAAAATGGATAAGCACATAATCATTACTCCATGGCCTGCTTTTAGCTACCATCTGCTAAAGTGTAAAACTCTTCATCATGGTTTGCATTCGTGAGTTTTTCTTCAACTCTTTGCATGCTGGGTAATTTTTCCGTCTGCAACAATATGTCGTCTGATACATGTAACGTTCTATCATTAGAATTTTCAAAATTTTCTTTTAAATTCAATGTCAGAATAACAAACAGTTTGGATCCTAATGAGAGGCCGCGTTACGGATCCAGTCTGTTTGCAGACGTAATCACTATAGTGGCAGGTATATCCGCCGATAGCGTGCAAAAAGTTAAGTGTAAGGCTATATTGAGGGCGTAAAAATGGTGGTATTTATGGAGTAATGGTTAAAGAAAATGTTGGGAAATTTGTTTCTCTGACATGAAGACCAGATAATGGCACTACATTATACATTACTAGTATATGCCCATATGCTGGAAGTACCAAATCACCTTCTTTTCCCGCGTAAACCTTTCACTTGCTTCAATATCGTCTGCTTAAAAAAAAGGCGTCTGCAAAAATGCTTCAAATTTGATTTAAACGTTTCTTTAATTCTAGAAACTTAATTATGCATGTCAAATAGGTTGAATCCTGGTCAGATGTCAAGTTACTCAGTGCCTGGTATGGATCCATACGGTTTGCAAATGTCTAGATAAGACATGTGAATTATACATTGTGTAAAACTAACTGACCATGACTTGGAAATAGTATCTGTCCGTTATCTTTCAGAAACATTTTAAGTTAACCCTTTAGATCTACTCAATAGATGGTTCTAGAATTGAACATGTGATCACTTCAAACAGGTTGAAAATTTGAAAGTAAAGCAGAATGTGCCTGAAAGAAATCTCCTAACGGCCTTTCGGTCATAACACCTAACAAGCTATCAAAGCATGCAGCCATGTGCAAGTTTTGTCTTTACCGCTATCTTGTCTAGGGATATACTCATCCAAGCGTTTCATGTGGGACCTGCACCTTAAACTTGTTAGTAAAACCCATTGAAAAACCATTGAGTGTGAGTATGTGAGGGCCTCTCTAGACAACTTGAGATTAGTTACCTATAATTTCACACCAACTGAGATTGGTATACCCGGTGAAAGCTTGTGATTCATGCTTTTAGTTGCCTATCGCGAACAATGGGGGGGGGGGGTTAGTCCATCAATAGACTGAGGAAAGTCTTTAATCTGCTAGAATATACAAAATGTATCTTATGATACATAGTCATGACTGTATAAATTGATACCTCTTTCTTCAACGAAGGAATGAATTAAAGGTGTAAAACTTTGTGTTGTTAACCGTTGTCATGGTACATGATATTGAAATCTATCTATCTATCTACATATTATGGAGTGAAGGATTAGCTCACGGTGACGTGTATTTGTGTCATTTATATATAAACATTAACTTGTAAAAAATACACCTGCTCCCAGAGCAAAGTCTGCATTGTGTGTCATTTGGAATATATCGTTAAAAGCAATCCTAAATGTTTAAAGATGGACTATACTTAATTGGAAACTGGAATTGTCTAGATTTATGTGTAATTTGGTGTAAAATGAGTGATCCCAGGATATGACCATTTTAAATGTCGCAATGCTGTAAAACCTAACTCAGTCAATCAAATCAAGTTTAGTTGCAATTCTAACCATGGGACTATACTTAAGGTGGTTCGCGGGTCAGCTTATTCTGTGTCAGAATTCTTTGAAATCTTGATTAAATTGAAATATACCATATGGAGAGTGAAAAATCGTTAAAAAAAAAAAAGTTACAGTGCCGTTTTTTTCAGACAGGACCTTTTGTCGAGAAAAGCTCCTTTTTTAATAAACAGGAATATTTTCTTTATAAAATGATATAACTCAATAATTTCTGTACATTCAAGTAAACTGTACAGAGACTAGATAAGATATTGTGCAAAAAAAATATTTCATGACATATTTTCTGGAAATATCAATATTTTAAAAAAGTCAAATTCGGAAAAAGTCACTAAATCTCAAATTACAAAAAATCTAGTCGTTTAACATACACTAATTTTACTCTTATTAGATAGATATTACTTAGTTCTACTAGTCGCAAAAGTTTTATGAAAATCTACAGTGGAATTTACATTTTATACATGATTTCCAGAAATTCTGACAAAATGTTAACACAAAACGAGTAACCTCCCTTAAGTTCAACTTTAAAATGCTGTCAGCTCTAAATAATACCATAAGTCAAACCTGTTATAAGGGACCATTGAATACGGTAGCATGTAGATCTTTGAAGACAGGTGACTGCTTCATACAGAACAAAAGTAATGCATAAAAGCTCCTTTAGGATCTATCTTTTAGCATTACTTTTGTCCTGTGTTAAGCTGCCATCTGTCATATAGGCTATACATCCTCACAAAGTTTAGTTGTCACTTGACTATACTTGCATCTGATACTATTCATTATTACGTGACTAAACATAGCATGTCATTTGATCACTGCGTTATGGATTAACTAGTCAATAAAATCGGACAATTTATTTTTAAAAAAAGTTTTGAAGCGAGTGAGAATCGAGCCTAGAACCTCTTGATTGCTAGTCAACCACCCTACCAACTGCGCTAACAGAGAAGACACTGAAGTTGATCCAATTTTTCTTTATCTAAATTTTCTACTATAAGCACGTGCCGAAAAGATCAGGTGAAAGTCATCAGCATTTCCGAAACTCGAGATGCGGGCCGACCGCTGTCGAACCACCTTAAACAAATTTGATACAGAACTACAAGACAAAACTGAAACTCTGAGCTCTTGGTCGTGTGGATTTTGAAAATACTTTTCAGCTCACCTGAGCTAGCTCATGGCGAACTTTTGCAATCCTTGAATGTCCGGCGTCAACATTTTTTTGTGTTTACACTCTAGAGACTACAGTTTTAATCCAATCTTTCTCAAACTTGCTTAGATTGTATATTACTATAAGAGTTCGATTATGGTTGAAATCGTACGAATAGGTCAAGAGTTATCTACCTTTGAATTGCTGAAAAAGCCATATTTAACAGTGATTACACTCTAGAGGCCACAATTTTTATCCAACATTTCTCAAACTTGCCCAGATTGATAAGACTACATACGAGTTCAAATGAGTTCAAATATGGTTGAAATTGAACAGATAGGTCAAGAGTTAATAACCCTTGAATTGCTGAAAATGCCATTTTAAACAGTGTTTAAACTGTAGAGGCCACAGAGTTGATCCAATCTTCCTCAAGAGTGTATATTGCTATAAGAGATCGAATGAGTATGATTATGGTCGGACGAATATCTACCTTTGAATTGCTGAAAATGCCATATTTAACGATGTTTACACTCTAGAGGCAACAATTGTTATCCAATCTTTCTCAAACATGCTCAAATTGTATATGACTGTAAGAGTTCAGATGAGTTCAATTATGGTTGAAATCTGACAAATATAATCATGTAGGTAAAGAGTTATCTGTCCTTGAATTGCTGAAAATGTCATATCTAACAGTGTTTACAATCTTGCAACTAGTTTTCAATGAATTTTAGTTATACTTGCACACACAATAGCTATAAGTTCTCGAAGGAGTGCAATTATTGTTGAAATCTGATAATTGTGGCAATAGTTATCTGCCCTTGATATACTTTGAAATGCTAGAAAAGGCTCCATTTCAGGATTATTTAGGCTCTAGTTATCTGCCCTTGATGCACTCTACTATACTACAGAAGGTCGTATTCCAATGTTGTTTACATGCTATACTACAAATTTGAATGGATTTAGAATAAAACGGGTGAAATTCAAAGGTAAAGCTTCATTACAAATGGTGAGCGATATCAGGGCCTTCAAGCCCTCTTGTTTCTGTTAATGTTAAATTTCTGTTACCAGTTAGATCTAGTCAAATTTTGGCTAAACATGTAATAAGGGTTGTTTTTGTGATACATTGCAAACTGACAAACAGTGCAGACCCTGGTCAGGGGGTCATCTATGGTTAGGGTTTACTACACTGTTTGTAAATGATAAATATACTGTTGCTAGGGATCAATGACTTAATGACAATTGACAGGAATACAGACCTAGTCCTGTACCTACCCTGAAGACCCGTTTGCAAAATGGTGTTGAGAGAGTTTCTCACTTGATGTGAGTTAACGAGACCATAGACATCACAAATCACGGAGGTGCTTGTCTGCCACACTGTCACGTTTCCCACAATATCCAAATCCAATATGGCCGCCGCCAGCCATTTTGGAAAAGCTAACTTTTTTGTTTTTTGGAGAATAAATAAGTGTAATACCTCTAAATTGATTGTTTTTTGGTGTGGAACTCATTTCTGATGCCCTTTGTGCAATCTGGGGTGTCTTTGATTTGGAAAGGTCAAATTTCACATTAGCCAAATCCAAAATGGCCACCGCCAACCATGTTGGAAAAGCTTTTTTCGTTGTTTTTTTGAAGAAAAATCAAATATAATACTTCTAAATTGATTATTTTTTAGAGTATAATTCACTTCTGATGCCCTTTGTGTAATCTGGGATGTCTTTGATTTGGAAAGATCAAGTTCCACGATAGCAAAATCCAATATGACCGCCGCAAGCCATGTTAAAAAAGCTAACTTTTTTCCTTTTTTGGAGAATAAACCAATGTAATACCTCTCAATTGATAATTTTTGGGTGTTGAACTCATTTCTGATGCCTTTTGTGCAATCTGGGATGTCTTTGATTTGGAAAGATCAAGTTCCACAAAAACCAAATCCAATATGGCCGCCGCAAGCCATGTTAAAAAAGCTAATTTTGTTTCTTTTTTGGAGAATAAACCAATGTAATACCTCTCAATTGATAATGTTTGGGTGTTGAACTCATTTCTGAGGCCTTTTGTGCAACCTTGGATGTTTTGATTCGGAAAGGTCAAGTTTCACAATAGCCAAATCCAATATGGCCGCCGCAAACCATGTTGAAAAAGCTAATTTTGTTGTTTGTTTGGACAAAAATCAAATGCTATACTTCTAAATTGATTATTTTTTAGAGTAGAACTCATTTCTCATGCCCTTTGTGCAATCTAGGGTGTCTTTGCTTTGGAAAGATCAAGTTCCAAAAGAAGCAAAATCCAATATGGCCGCCGCAACCATGTTGAAAAAGCTATTTGTTTTCTTTTTTGGAGAATTATCAAATTTAATACCTCTAAATTAATAATATTTTGGTGTGGAACTTATTTCTGAGGCCCTTTGTGCAATATTGGGTGTTTTTGATTCAGAAAGGTCAAGTTCCACAATAGCAAAATCCAATATGGCAGCCGCAAACCACGGTAGAAAAGCTAATTTAAAAAAATAATAATTAAGAAAGATCAAATATACATGTAATACATGTATATCTTAATTGGTTATTGCTTGTGTTTAACTCATTTCCTCTCTGAGGTCCTTTGTTCAATATGGAGAGTCATTGGTTTGAAAAGGTCAAGTTCAATGTCTTTTTGATACATTAACGACCTTTGGCTTAGCTTGAACAGCAGTAGTCAGTAGGTAAACAAGATGTAAGTAAATGGCAACTCTCTGACATTAGACAGAGAAAACACGACAGTGAGCGGGACTCAATCCTACGTCCTGAGGTAAGAGGCTTTTATCCTAACCACTAAGACTACCACAGGCCCATGGACAGACGGTAGGGCCGGGGCAGAATATATAACACCTTGTTCCACATGCATGGAAAGATACACCAATAAAGCATCAAATTGATTAGATACACATGTAGTTTCAAAGTCATTTCGTGCCGGGTTTTCACAGGGTGAAGAAACTGAAGACAGACATGCAACACAAATGTCGGTTCATCAATTTCTATTCATGATATGCCCGGTTTTGTCGAGATAGGGTGAGAATATACTGACAATCAGTTGTATCCCTTTTCTCTATTTATCCCTTCTGACGATTTTTCCCCTCAAAATCAATCGTGTCGGATCCTTGTGGTAAGGAGTACATTGGTACTCTGCTGCCCTAAAAGTGCCTTAAGCCTTTACCATAGAGTCTGCTCACATTGTATTAGTGTACAGAGACGTGTGATACTCGTTGATGTCTTTGCCGTGCTGCAGAGGTACTTTTTATGCCCCCAGCATCGACAGATGCGGGGCATATAGTAATTGTCCTGTCCGTCCGTCCGTCTTTCCGTCCGTGCGTGCGTGTGTCCGTCCGTAACAAGGTTAAGTAGATTTTACCGTTTCGTCTAGCATCAACATCGCTTACCCAAATGCTTTGATACTTATACAGTTGTTGCCTTGGACCATTCCCTATCCACCAATATCACCAAACTTTGATTTTGACCTTGACCTTGACCTAATTTGGACTTAAATTTTTTTAAATAGGCTATTTCTTGGTTAACTAGATTTTACCGTTTCGTCTAGCATCAACACAACTGACTACAAATGCTTTTATACCTATACAGTTGTTGCCTTGGACCATTACCAACTCACCAACATCACCAAACTTTGACCTTGACCTTGACCTAATTTAGACTTAGAAAATTTTAAATAGGCTATTTCTTGGTTAACTAGATTTTACCGTTTCGTCTAGCGTCAACACAACTGACTACAATGCTTTGATACTTATACAGTTGTTGCCTTGGACCACTACCAACTCACCAATATCACCAACATCACCAAACTTTGACCTTGACCTAATTTGGACTTAGAAAATTTTAAATAGGCTATTTCTTGGTTAACTAGATTTTACCGTTTCGTCTAGCATCAACACAACTGACTACAATGCTTTGATATTTATACAGTTGTTGCCTTGGACCATTACTAACTCACCAATGCTCAGTTTGACCCTGACCTTGATCTAATTTGGACTTAGAAAAGATTCAGAATATATTGTCAAGGATGCCACTGGGGGCATAAGCGTTTATTGAACGCGCAGTCTTGTTGCAACACATTTTGTCATGGAAAACTGGACACTTCAGTTTCTTCACCCTGTGAAAACCCGGCACGAAATGACTTTGGAACTACATGTGTATCTAATCAATTGTTGATGCTTTATTGATGTATCTTTCTATGCATGTGGAACAAGGTGTTATATATTCTGCCCCGGCCCTACCATCTGTCCATGGGCCTGTGATAGTCTTAGTGGTTAGGATAAAAGCCTCTTACCTCAGGACGTAGGATTGAGTCCCGCTCACTGTCGTGTTTTCTCTGTCTAATGTCAGAGAGTTGCCATTTACTTACATCTTGTTTACATACTGACTACTGCTGTTCAAGCTAAGCCAAAGGTCTTAATGTATCAAAAAGACATTGAACTTGACCTTTTCAAACCAATGACTCTCCATATTGAACAAAGGACCTCAGAGAGGAAATGAGTTAAACACAAGCAATAACCAATTAAGATATACATGTATATTTGATCTTTCTTAATTATTATTTTTTTAAATTAGCTTTTCTACCGTGGTTTGCGGCTGCCATATTGGATTTTGCTATTGTGGAACTTGACCTTTCTGAATCAAAAACACCCAATATTGCACAAAGGGCCTCAGAAATAAGCTCCACACCAAAATATTATTAATTTAGAGGTATTACATTTGATAATTCTCCAAAAAAGAAAACAAATAGCTTTTACAACATGGTTGCCGCGGCCATATTGGATTTTGCTTCTTTTGGAACTTGATCTTTCCAAAGCAAAGACAACCTAGATTGCACAAAGGGCATGAGAAATGAGTTCTACTCTCAAAAATAATCAATTTAGAAGTATAGCATTTGATTTTTGTCCAAAAAACAACAAAATTAGCTTTTTCAACATGGTTTGCGGCGGCCATATTGGATTTGGCTATTGTGAAACTTGACCTTTCCGAATCAAAACATCCCAGATAGTAGAAAAGGCTTCAAAAATGAGTTCAACACTCAAATATTATCAATTGAGAGGTATTACATTGGTTTATTCTCCAAAAAAGAAACAAAATTAACTTTTTTAACATGGCTTGCGGCGGCCATATTGGATTTGGCTATTGTTGAACTTGATCTTTCCAAATCAAAGACATCCCAGATTGCACAAAAGGCCTCAGAAATGAGTTCAACACCCAAACATTATCAATTGAGAGGTATGACATTGGTTTATTCTCCAAAAAAGAAACAAAATTAGCTTTTTTAACATGGCTTGCGGCGGCCATATTGGATTTGGCGATTGTGAAACTTGACCTTTCCGAATCAAATACATCCCAGATTGCAAAAAAAGGCATCAGAAATGAGTTCAACACCCAAAAATTATCAATTGAGAGGTATTACATTGGTTTATTCTCCAAAAAAGGAAAAAAGTTAGCTTTTTTAACATGGCTTGCGGCGGCCATATTGGATTTTGCTATCGTGGAACTTGATCTTTCCAAATCAAAGACATCCCATATTGCACAAAGGGCATCAGAAATGAGTTATATTCTAAAAAATAATCAATTTAGAAGTATTATATTCGATTTTTCTTAAAAAAACAACGAAAAAAGCTTTTCCAACATGGTTGGCGGTGGCCATATTGGATTTGACTAATGTGAAATTTGACCTTTCCAAATCAAAGACACCCCAGATTGCACAAAGGGCAGCAGAAATGAGTTCCACACCAAAAAACAATCAATTTAGAGGTATTACACTTATTTATTCTCCAAAAAACAAAAAAGTTAGCTTTTCCAAAATGGCTGGCGGCGGCCATATTGGATTTGGATATTATGGGAAACGTGACAGTGTGGCAGACAAGCACCTCGGTGATTTGTGATGTCTATGGTCTCGTTAACTCACATCAAGTGAGAAACTCTCTCAACACCATTTTGCAAACGGGTCTAGAGGCCTAGTCCTGGACTAACCGCAATATATCACCAGTGATGACCTATACGATCTAAAAGAAATACTATAAAGCAAGAGAGAAGGAATAACCAATTCTCCAACTCCAAATGGATAATGAGTTTCCAATTAAGTCTTGTCAAAATTTTCAATTCATTGCAAATTGACAAACAGTGCATATCCTGATCAGAGGGCTCCTATAAGAGCCCTTCTGATCTAGGGCTACACTATTTGCATAGGATGGGTGTCCTCTACATTGATACACTTTTTGTTAATGACCCACATACACATCACCCTGGGTTAACTCATTATCCCCTGGAACTTCTAATGCAAAATTCAAGTTTGCAATAAAGGCTGGTCCATTTTGGGCTATTCAGGTTTGTTTTTTTGTAATAAATTGCAAAATGCCAAACAGTGAAGTCCCTGATCAGAGGGCTCCTGCCCCTGCCGGAGCCGTCTGATCAGGGACTTCACTATTTGCATAGGACAAGCATACTCTTCACAGGTAAATAAAAATTTGGTAAAAGATGCATACATGTAATGATGTATATGCATCATTAGGGCTCAATGAGTTAATGGGATAATTGAGGTGCTTGGGAATCTAATCGGATATAAAAATCATAACAACAATATATTTTATTTAAAATATCATTTTTTTTATTTTCTTCTGTTCAGATCTCTTCAGCGGCTGGATATGTTTCTGAAATATAAAACACCTGTAAAAACAAAAATCTACATGTAAAATATTAATGACATGCATCTAATGATTTGGGTGAGATCTGTTCAAACGATACTATGTATCTATCACCGATATTGCACTATAACAATTATAAACAATAAACCAACAAACAGTCTACTTCTTTATTCACACACACAAGTATATTACATCAAAATGGTGGTAATCAACAAATAGCTCAAGCCTTATAACATTTGTATATACAACATAAATTGGTACAGTCAAACTTGCCTCAAGCAGCCACTTTTTAACCTGTTACAGTACTGAACCTTATTAAATTAAATTGATAATCGCAAGCGAATTGCCATCGAATCGCGCGCTTCAATAAACAAATCCTTCGTTTGAATATTTTTACGCGAATTTTCCGAAGCCGTTGTGACAGAAATGGAATCGAAAAAAATAACGAAGGCATATTTGCGAACATTTGTGAGATACACCATTTAAGAAAACTAACCCGATGGTAAAGTTAGTACTTTGAATCGCAAGCGAATTGCCATCGAATTGCAAGCGAATCGCAAAAATTGTTAATTTAATAAGATTCAGTACTGTACCCCATAAATACGCCTTTTAACACCTTGAATTTATTCCTTCACTGAAGAAAATAGTTCCAATCTATACAGTTATGGATATGTATGATAAAAGATGTTTTCTATATTCAAGTAGATAATAGCTTAAAGCAGGTTGAAAGTAAAGCAGAATGTGCCTTAAGGCCCATTCTGCTTTACTTTCAACCTGCTTTAAGTGGTCATCTGTTTAATGTTTGTCATGCATTAAGAAGTCACCTCCTTTAAAGACTCCGGATTCATTTTTAGTGGCAGCTTAAGGTAAGTTTGACAGTCAATACAAATCTGCACAATAAGAGTTCTTTGTACATGTGTAGCATCAAATACATGGACCAGATATCTATACCCCAGGGGCCCGTTTCATAAAACTTCGTACGATAAATGTTATTGTAGATCAGATTATAAAAGTCTCAATTATTATTTATTTCTCCATCTAATCCTGTCTTGTGAAATCTCTTTGGAATCGTCTTGAAAAGACGATTCCAAAGAGATGTCACAAGACATGATTAGATAGATTAATTAGAAATTAAATGTATTTTAAAGTTTTGACTTACAACCATTTTTGTCATCAAAGTTTAATGAAACGGGGCCGCAGAAACCTAATGATTTGTGGGTATCATGCACTAAACATGAAGAACATACAGTGAAGAATCTGTTATTCTTTCCCAATAAACGCGTTTACGCTAAAATTATTATTTGCAGTGCAAACAGTTTGGAGCCAGATCAGACGCCGGGTAACCCGGCGTCTGATCTGGCTCCAAACTATTTGCCACCAAGATAAACAAGAATTATCAGAATTGTCCAAAAGTTGTTCTTTTCTACGTTTTAGTGCTTTGCGTTTGCGTACGTTTGCGTTTAAACGGGAAAGAATAACAGATTCTCCACTGTATCTGAAACAAAAGCAAACTATAAAACCATTCCCATAATCTATAACATTCACAATGTTAACAAAGAATCCTGCTTTAACCATCACTCAATAGACGCTCAGTGTGGGTATTTAACCCTTTAAATAATAGATACACCTTTCAAAGCATTTAATTAATTTCTCTATTGAAAAAGAAAAAAAGTTCCATTTTATACAATATTAAATGTACAACATAACAAATATTTCCTTAATAACCTAGCAGTAAAATAGACAGAGCCTTAAGGCCCATTCTGCTTTATTTCAAAACTGCATAAGTGGTCACCTGTCTTCAAAACAAGAAACTCATTGGAACTCTTATGGTAATATACAATCTGGGCAAGTTTGAGAAAGATTGGATAAATATTGTGGACTCTAGAGTGTAAAAACTGTTAAATATGGCATTTTCAGCAATTTAAGAGTAGATAACTCTCAACTTATTTGTCCGATTTCAACCATAATTAAACTCATCTGAACTCTTATGGTAAAATACAGTCTGAACAAGTTTGAGAAAGATTGGATAAAAATTGTGGCCTCTAGAGTGTAAACACCCTTAAATATTGCCTTTTCAGCAATTCAAAGGTAGATAACTCTCCACCTATTATTTTGATTGCAACCATAATCAAACTCATCTGAACTCTTATAGTCATTTACAATCTGAGCAAGATTGAGATAGATTGGATAAAATTGTGGCCTCCAGAGTGTAAACACTGTTAATATGGAATTTTCAGCAATTCAAGAGTAGATAACTCTTGACCTATTGGTCCGAATTCAACTAAAATCAAACTCATCCGAACTCTTATGGTAATATACAATCTGATCAAGTTTGAGAAAGATTGGATAAATATTGTGGCCTCTAGAGTGTAAACACTGTTAAATATAGCATTTTCAGCAATTCAAAGGTAAATAACTCTTGACCTATTGCTCCGATTTCAACCATAATCGAACTCATCCGAACTCTTATGATAATATAAAATCTGAGCAAGTTTGAGAAAGATTGGATAAATATTGTTGCCTCTAGAGTGTAAACACTAAAATTGTTGACGACACACGCCGGACATTCAAGGATTGCAAAAGCTCACCCTGAGCTAGCTCAGGTGAGCTAAAAACTACCCAGAATTCCAAGTACACTGGCTCATGTTTTGGTAACTAAAAAGATCCACAAAGGAACCTAATAACCAACAATAGTGACTTAGTGTTGAAAGAGTTCAATGGCCTCTGCACTTAAATTTGAAAGAGAATTCTATTAGTTCTGAAAAATTAATCCGCTTCTGACCAATCATTAGTTAGTTGTCTGTGTCAATAAACTCATATATTCTATGAACCATATTATCAACATTAACAAATCACTTAACTATCTTAACTATCTTCAGACAGTTAATCAGGCATTACACCTACATTAGCAGTACACCTAGGAAACAAACAATATACAGTAAAACCTCGCTATTACGACCACTAAAACTAAGGCTAATTGATTGTATAATAGAGAGGTGACAGCTTAAAGCAAGGTGACAGTGAAACAGAAAGCTCCTAAAGGAGCTTTCTGTTTCACTGTCACCTTGCTTTAAGAGGTCACCTACCGTAAACACCCTAATAATTAACAAAACTTAGTGGTCGTAATAGAGAGGTTTTACTGTACAGTCAGTACCGTATTAACCCTTTACCCCATAGCATGTTTATAGTTTTGTACACAAATAACCACTTAAAGCTGGTTTAAAGTATAGCAGAATACACCTTAATACACATTCTGCTTTACTTTCAGTCTGCTTTAAGCTACCATCTTCTAAGAATTAGAAAATATTTCTTATGGTGCTTATTCATTGTGTTATAAAGTTGAACCATTTTCTTCAATGGATGGTAGCTATATAAATAGTAGCCTAAAGCATCCTGATAGTAAAGCAGAATGCACCTAAAGGAACATTCAATTTACTCTGAACTTGCTTCTGCTTTACTTTCAACCTGCTTAAAGCTTTAAGTGATCACCTGTCTTCAAACCTAGAAACAGGCTATGGAGGAAAGGATTAAATGTACTTACCAGTACAACGGGCTTGCACAAAGAATCTTGTACTGTAGGAACATTCAAACTTGTGTTAAGCTATGATTCAATAAAGCCACTTGGAAATCTCTCAAGACAGGTGGCTGTCTTACAGAATAAATACTTGACGATAAAAGAAATGTAGAAAGCTCCATTAGGAACTTTTTGGATTTCTTCCATTATCCATTAACCCTTAGCCTGCCACTCACGACTATAGCTCCATATGCAAACAGCTTGGATCCGGATGAGACGCCGAGTAACTCGGCGTCTCATCCGGATCCAAGCTGTTTGACACTCGGACAACATTTTCAGCAACCTTGAAGCACTTTGAAACTTGAAGCAGATGAGAAATATAGCAGACGACAATTTATTCGGCGGGCTAAGGGTTAAGTTGTCACCTTTCTTAACCCATTACTCCATAAATATGCTTATTTATGCCTCTTTTTCCTCCCCTAAAGACAATAGTTCAACTTTGTACCAAAAGAAATATTTTCTATATCCTAGCAGATGGTACATTCTGCTTTACTTTCAGCCAGCTTTAAGTAACAATCTGTCTTCAATGCTGAAAACAAGCACTGGCTTAGACAGTTCAGGAATTCACCTTTGTGTTGAAACATACATACCTTGTTAACTAATAAGACTATTAAATCAGGAAAAAATATAGGGTTTTATATCTGCATGACAAACATGTCACTTCTGAATAATATACAGTCTAACATTGATAACTCAAACTACCTTTAGTCCCAACTTACAGTACTGAACCTTATTAAATTAAATTGATAATCGCAAGCGAATTGCCATCGAATCTGGTGCTTCAAAAGGCGAATCTTACGCTTGAATATTTTTACGCGATTTTTCCAAAGCGTTTGTGACAAAAATGGAATTGAAAAATTAACGAAGGCATATTTGCGAATATTTGTGAGATACACCAATCAGGCAAACTTACCCGAGGGTAAAGTTACTATTTTGAGTCGCAAGCGATGCCATCGAATTGCAAGCGAATCGCAAAAAATTGTTAATTTAATAAGGTTCAGTACTGTACCCATACTTTAACAGTTGGAAATCTATAACTCAACAATGCTTAAGATGAACAAACCCTTATTCTAAAGTTAAAACAAGGCTATGTCATGGCTTTAATTTTAAAAGCAAATATGGGTTTGTTTGACTCAAGGGAGTTCCATTTATCATGGTACCACTGTGATTGTGAAGTTCATTAACAATGTTCGCAACTGACAAGATATTCTGTCATGCAATTAGGCTTAATATCAGTTTATGACTTGTTTTATAACCTTTTGTTAACCGAGTCAATGCCTTAACGTCATATGCTTCAAACAATCGCTGTCTGCTTTTATTTCTCAAATTCAAATTTTAAGAAAATTTAATTCAGTATTTTTGTAATGAGTGTCAAACAGTTTGGATCCTGTTCAGACGCCGCTTTATGCGGCGTCTGAACAGGATCCAAACTGTTTGCAAATAACCATGGTACTTGAGGTAAGGCAGTGAAGGGTTTAATGCATTCAAGTCATTAAAGAAGAAATAAACTGGGATATTGCAGACAATATATATTTTTATCAATTGCAATAATGGTATACATTACTGTATTATCAACAGCAACAATTTTAGTACAAAAGGTCAATATAGAAGCCTAACTATAAACCTGGGTAAACTGTAAAAGCTTTCTGTGTTTTACTTTTGTTCTGCATAAGGCTGCCATGTAGTAACTTAACCCTTTACCCTATAGCCTGTTTCTAGTTTTGAAAACAGGTGACTTCTTAAAGCAGGTTGAAAGTAAAGCAGATGTACCTTACTTTCAACCTGCTTTAAGTGGTCACCTGTCTTCAAAACTTCAAACAGACTATGAGTTAAGGGATAACGTCAGGATGAACAAAGAGTTCAAAGATCAACAACCCTGTTCAATAAAATAATGTATGAATAGTCAACTATCAAATGCCATCAAATTGTATCAACCCTTTTAGTGCACCTTTTAGTGCATTTAATTTATTCATCCACAAAATAATATAGCTCAAATTTATAGTCATTAATATGTAATATAAGAAATATTTTCTATATCCTTGCAAACGGTAGCTTAAAGCAGGCTTTAAATACAGCAGAATGCGCCTTTTTGGCAAACTTTTAAATATTTTTGGACCAAACTCAATCAAGATTTAGTGTAAAATGGTAATGCATTAGAAAATGGTGTCCATTTATTAGTTTAGCTCAGTATATGGGTTAAACAAGCAATCACAAAATTAAATGTTGAGCTGTAAATATAATGTGAAAAACCATGTACACTGTAAACAATATTACAAACTACAGTAAAACCTCTCTATAACGGCCACTAAAAGGAAGGCTAATTGATTGTATAAATGACAGGTGACAGCTTAAAGCAAGGTGACAGTGAAACAGAAAGCTCCTATCGGAGCTTTCTGTTTTACTGTCACCATGCTTTAAGCAGTCACCTGTCGAAAACAAGTAATAAATTATCACACTTTAGTGGTTGTTATAGAGAGGTTTTACTGTAAACAAGCTCAAAACCTAACAGATAAGGATACAGACTTAACAACTTGTCAGTAGTGCTTAACCCTTTCCTGCCTGAAACCTAAACTGGTAAATTCTAGTTTTCAATTAAGTCTAGTCCATTTTTGACTTTTTAGGATTGATTTTTACAATATATGTCAGAGGGCTCCTTGGTCACTCAGGGTCTACTCCTTGCATGTACATTGTTTGCAAATGACGCATATATGCGTGACAAGGGTTCAAAGAGTTACTCTAGTTACCTTTGTATTTAATAGCTAAAATTGTATTAACTATCTAACCCTTTACCCAATATATACTGTATACTTTTTCTGACTTTAATTTATCTATCCACTGAAGAAAATATATAGTTCCACTTTATAAATAAGCACCATAAGAAATGTTTCTATATCCTGGCAAATAGTAGCTTGAAGCAGACTGAAAGTAAGGCAGAATTCACCTTAAGGCACATTCTGTTTTATTTTTCACCTGCTTTAAGTGGTCACTTGTCTTTAAAGAATCAGGCTGTTGGATATAGGGTTATATCATTTAACAGTTTCATTTCCCAGAGTAATCTTAACAAGAGTCTATGTTGAAGATAGCAATGGTGATAGTACTGAATAAAATAAATTAATTCTGACAATAATCTTTAAGACACCTGGAAATCCAATCAAACTATTCATAAACATGTACAATGTTATGTGCATCAGGGCTGCCATAAGTTGACATGAAAAATCCTAAGATTTCCAAATTTGTATTTTTCAAGTGCGATTTTACGAATCGTGCCTTTACCCCATAGCCTATTTCTAGTTTTGTTGGCATGTGACTACTTAAAGCAGGCTGGAAGTAAAGCAGAAATCTCCTTCTTTCACAATTCATACGGTATGCTTCTTTAAAGTAAGGCTGCTTAAAATATTCCTGATTGCTCCACATTTAGTGTAATTTTAACACAATTACAGGATTCAGGCTATCAATTTGACACTGTCTGGTATTAGGGAAATGTTCTTCAACACCAAGACATGAAGTATGGGTTAAAGTGAAACAGTGAACCAGGAAATAATCAACAATATGGTTAAAAGCTGTCCGTTTAACCCTTTCCCCCATAGAATCGCCTTTTAGGGCATTCAGTTTATTCTTCTACTGAAGAAAAAAGTTCCAATTTATACAGTCATGACTCATGAATATGTATCATAAGGAAGTTTATTTATTTTAGCTGGTGGTAGTTTAAAGCAGGCTGAAAGTAAAGCAGATGCACCTTAAGGTGCATTCTGATTTACATTCAACCTGCTTTAAACAATAACCTTTTTTCAACGCTAGAAACAGGCTATGAGTTAAAGGGTTAGCTTATTACTCCATAGATATACACATTTTTCTACCTTTAATTTATTCCTCAACTGAAGAAAATAGTTCCACATTATACAGTCATGAATATGTATCATAAGAACTACTTTCTGTATTCTAGCAAATGGTAGCTTAAAGCAGGCTGAATGTAAAGCAGAATGCGCATTATGGCGAATTCTGCTTTACTTTCAACCTGCTTTAAGTGGTCACCTTTCTTTAATACTTGAAACAGGCTATGGAATAAAGGGTTAAGCAACCATCTCTTTGTACGACTACAATAATTATGTCTTCTATTGAGCGGTTGCCTAACACACATTTGACAGTAGTAATATTTAGCAGGAGCATAAACCTCCAAATGGGAACAAGACCTATTTTACCTCTTTGCATGCTAGCGGCGGAAATATCCGCCACCGTGATTATCTTTGCAAACAGTTTGGATCCAGATGAGACGCCGCGTAACGCGGCGTCTCATCTGGATCCAAACTGTTTGACACCCTGACCCTGTTTTGAAAAGAAAAATTAGAAAATTCTATTTTTAGAACATCAGCAGACGACAATTGTTGCAGACGAAAAAATTACCCAGCATGCAAAGAGTTAACAGACATGGAGATCAGGATGCTCATTAAATGTATTGCAGGCATTTATACCAAACTTCCCTACATTTATCTAGAATGCAATTAAATTAATGAGCTACACTAGAATGTCAACTACAGTGCTCCCTCCTTACAACGGCTCCCTCCCAACAACGACTCCCTCCTTACAGCAGTTCCCTTCACAATACAATTATGTCTAACGCTTTTACTGCTACAATATCTTCTGCTCATAGTTGTCTTCTGCTTTTTTCTCAAAGTTACATAATGGACAGTTTGACAGAAAAAACTTAATGACGAGTGACAAACAACTTGAATCCAGATCAGACGCTGCATAACGCGGCGTCTGATCTGGATTCAAGCTGTTTGTAAATGTAAGTCAATTTCCCTCCCTATAACGACTCCCTCTGAACAACGCACGCAATCTTTGTCAGGGCTCCAGATAAGGGTAGTATTTCAAAAACTAAAATCTTTATTTCTGCATTAAACCCTATGGTGTCACTACTCATTAGAATCGTCTCAAAGAGACGATTCTTATGAGTAGTAACACCATAGGATTTGGTGCTATATAATTGAGACAATGTCGGATTTGTTCAGTTCACTCGCTCTTATCTGGAGCCCTGCTTTGTCTCCCAATGGGTGTCGTTGTAGAGAGGGGGCACTGTACATGTATTACAACCACTTAAACAAAGAAGCAGCAATGGCCTTGACAGGTTGAAGCTTACACAATGCGAAATTAAAGCAGAATGCACATTCAAGAGCAGTCTGCTTTACTTTTATCCTGTTGCTCTAAGCAGCCACCCGTCTAACAATCCAAAAACAAGAGCCTGATACTGAGTGGCCATAGCATCAAGTCCTGATGTACTAGTATTACCATTTCCATAACTCTGGGTAAAAAGGTTTTTTAATCTCGGTGAAAAAACCAAAAGTTTCCTGGAACTTTCTGTAATTGAATCTATCAGAGACAGGGCTGCCATAAGTTAACATGAAAAATCCTAGGATTTCCAAATTTGCATTTTTCAAGTGCTAATTTACGAATCGTACCTTTACCCCATAGCCTTTTCCTGTTTTGTTGACATGCGACTACTTAAAGCAGGCTGTAAGTAAAGCAGAATGCGCCTTAGGGCGCATTCTGCTTTACTTTCAGCCTGCTTTAAGCTACCATGAACTCGGAAAAAATCCGGAGATTTAGGAAAAATCCGGAGAAATGGCAGCCCTGCAGAGAAATTCACCTAGCAAAACATGAGAATAACTGTCTGAACTTACAGAAGTACAGAACATAACTGAATACATTAAACTTGGCTTATATTCAAACTGCGCCTTGGTAATTTTTCCCAATGTTTCACTCCATGTAATACAGAACAATACAATAAAACCTCTCTATAACAACCACTAAAACTAGAACGGCTATCACTAAAGGTGATAAATACCCCCACTATACAGCACTCTGCAGACGTTTTCAATAAGGTTTTACAATAAGGTCAAAGGTGTAAGCCAAGGTCAAAATGATTAAAAATGGTATATGACACTCTGCAACTCCTGAATAACATTTATGCCAAGTATCAAGTAAATCAGGTTGAAAGTGAAGGAGGAGTTCAAAGTACAAGATTTTGCCTGCCAATTTTAAGACCAATTTCAAGGTCAAAGGTAAGGGTCACAGAGATTTGAAATTTGTGTCTTGCACATCTACTACTCCTGAGTAACATTTATACCAAGTATCAAGTGAATCAGGTTTAAAGTGAAGGAGGAGTTCAAAGTACAAGATTTTGCATGCCAATTACAAGACCAATTTCAAGGTAAAAGTCAAGGTCACAGAGACCTGAAATTTATCTCTTGCACATCTACTACACCTGAGTAACATTTATGCCAAGTATCAAATGAATCAGGTTGAAAGTGAAGGAGGAGTTCAAAGTACAAGATTTTGCCTGCCAATTTTAAGACCAATTTCAAGGCCAAAGGTCAAGGTCACAGAGACCTGAAATTTGTGACTTGCACATCTACTACTCCTGGGTAACATGTATACCAAGTATCAAGTGAATCAGGTTGAAAGTGAAGGAGGAGTTCAAAGTACAAGATTTTGCCTGCCAATTTCAAGACCAATTCAAATTAAAAGGTCAAAGTCACAGAGACCTGAAATTTGTGTCTTGCACATCTACTACTCCTGAGTAACAGTTATGTCAAGTATCAAGTGAATCAGGTTGAAATTGAAGGAGGAGTTCAAAGTACAAGATTTTGCATGCCAATTTCAAGGCCAAAGGTCAAGGTCAAGGAGACCTGAAATTTGTGTATTGCACATCTACTACACCTGAGTAACATTTATGCCAAGTATCAAAGGAATCGGGTTGAATCTGAAGGAGGAGTTGAAAGTACAAGATTTTGCAGACAGACCGATCGACCGACAGGCTGATTCCAGTATACCCCCCTCAAACTCTGTTTGTGGGGGTATAATGAGGGCTATTAATTGATTGTATAAAAGGCATGTGACAGCTTAAAGCAAGGTGACAGTAAAACAGAAAGCTCATAAAGGAAGGCTAATTGATTGTATAAAGACAGGTGACAGCTTAAAGCAAGGTAACAGTAAAACAGAAAGCTCTTAAAGGAGCTTTCTGTTTTACTGTCACCTTGCTTTAAGCAGTCACCTGTTTTAAATTCCTAATAATTAACCTCATGCTGCATGTAACCATGCCTGAGATGAAACAAAGTTTTGTTCTGTTCTGTTCAATAATTAACCCAATTGAGTGGTTGTAATAGAGAGGTTTTACTGTACTCTGGACATAATAAGGAATAAATGCATTTTTGTCATAAATTCCCAGACTTGGCTATTACGATATCTTATATTTAGACAACAATTTTAGCCAACTAGGTGCTTACCAGCAGGGTCTCGTCTACTGGAAGAAAAAAGTTATACATGACCTTGACCTTGTGACTAGAATAGATATGCCATTAGCTCATTCACCCCCTGAAACTTTAAATGGACAATGCCACCAGTTTTTAATTTAGTCTAGTCCACCATTGACTATTTAGGTTGTGTTTGGCAATATATTGCAAAAACTAAAACAGTGCAGACCCTAATCAGATAGCTCATGTAAGTTTCCTTTGATTTGGGTCTACACAGGTTGCATAGGACAAATAAGCTCTCCACAGGTACAATGTTTTTTAAAGGATGCCTATACTCATTGCTATATTTGACTTCGTTAACTAAAATATCATAATATTGTTCAACTGTGATTAAATGACATTTAATACCAGTGTAGCATCACTAACCTCTAGTCCAAAAATTGTGTACAGTTTGTGTGGCAGAAAGTAAAGCAGAAATCTCCAAAGGGGATATTTCTGCTTTACTCTCATTCTGCTTAAAGCAACAACACGAAAGGATGTTGTCCTAACCCTTTTCCTTTAAGTTTATGTTTAAGTGAAGAACGAATGTTTGTAAATTTCTTTGGAAATAAAATGTGTTTAACCCTTTCCCTCATAGAAGCGCCTTTTAGCACATTTAATTTATTCCTCCGCTGAAGAAAACAGTTCCATTTTTCAACAGTCATGTAAAATGTACCATCAGAAATATTTTGTAAATCCTAGCAGATGATAGCTTAAAGCAGGCTAAAAGTAAAGCAGAATGCGCCTTAAGGCGCATTCTGCTTTACTTTCAACCTGCTTTTAAGTGGTGACCTGTCTTCAAAACTAGAAACAGGCTATTGGGTAAAGAGTTAAACTAACAATGTTAGGATATAGAAAACAGTTCTACTGGACAGTGTAAAAGGTATGAAAGGGTATTTCTATGAGGAATGGTAAAGAAACGCAGGAAATGGGATTGGTAAAGGCTTGAAGATATTAAGGGGTTCTAATAAAACAGGCAAAACAATTTACTATGAGTTTTTCCTCAATTATTTTGTTTATTTCAGTATATATACTTTTTGATGTTTTGCCTGTTTTATTAGAACCTCTTAATATCTTCAAGGCCAATACTGCCAGATCAGCATGACCTCGAAACCAAGGAACAATTGTTGTTTAAAAACTGTTTTGTTAAATTAAACAAGTTGGGTGCTGTTATAGGTTTAATATGGAAGGCATCCCTTGAGGGAATAACAAAAATGAAGATAATCATAAAATTGTTAATGCCACTTTCATTATTGCTACAAAAAGTAAAGACTAAGTCCCATATCTACTTTATACCCTTTACCCTATAGTATGTTTCTAGTTTGGAGGTCAGGTGACCCCTTAAAGCAGGTTGAAAGTAAAGCAGAATGCTCGGGGCATTCTGCTTTAATTTCAACCTGCTTTAATCTATCATCACAAAATATATTGGTTGTATGTTCAGGAGTTCCTAGGTGGGTACTAGTTTCCTAAGTGTAGAAATAATTACCAGTAGAGGCATAAAAAGGTGTATTTATTGAGTAATGGGTAAAATGGGAAAAAGGATATGTTATGTAATCACGGTTTACCATATAGATGCAATCTTGCAACTTTACAGTGTTATGTGGATCAGAATAAAACAATTCACTAACTTACTTTGCTTGCTATACAGTACTAGGAATTATCAAATATGCCAGCTGCTGGCACCCATTTCACCCTTTCCTACATAGAAGTGTCATATAGAGAAGAAGGCTTTGTTCTTTCCCATTTAAATCAAATAAACACAAACACAGTGCAATGAAATTCAGAAAGTTACAACTCTCTCACAATGCTGACGATTTGTTTTCATCTGAGTGGCAAACTTATTGGGAACAATCAAGAAAAGTTCTTTTCAAGCTTGAAGCTTTTTGCATTGCCTTCATTCCGCATTAAGTCAAGTAGTTATCTTAAATAGATCACCATACCTCTTTAGAACGGTCACTAGACACTGATTTGTCTGTGTGTATTTTTATAATCATTTAAATTTTCTGATCACATCAAACTGCCTCTGGCAATTTAATAAAACCATGCAATATTTTCAATATTACACTAGTGTAATATCGATTCTTGGGCTCCAGCCCAACTTGTTCATCCATAAGCGCTATACCAAATGATGTCACTAAAAAAATTAAGTCTTGTGATGACGTTACTATAAACAATGTCACCTTTTCGTGGGAAATATATATGGCAGAGAGACTACAAAACTATTGCTTCAATCAGCTAAAAAGGGTTTCAAAATGTTAACGTGATAAACAGAATGTCAAATTTATGCTCAATACTTATCCTATTTAATAAAGCCACTGACTGAAGTAAATATGATGCTCACCAAGGCTCATGACATGTTATTCGTGTTAACTTGTTAATAAAATGACAATTAATGAGCACTCATGTAATATTCTCTATACACGCAAACATGTAAACTGTTTAAATTTTCATTAACCCATTAAAATAGTCCAATTTATACAGTCATAAATATGCACTATAGAAGATATTATCTTAAAGCAGGCTGAAAGTAAAGCAGAATGCACCTTAAGGTGCATTCTGCTTTACTTTCAACCTGCTTTAAGTGGTCACTTATCAGCGGTTTTTTTCCTTCTTTGAACGGTACCGGGGAACGGACCCGTTCCCAATGCGAGACGGACCCTTCCCAATTTGACGACCGGAGCCTTCCCAACCAAAAGAAATCAATTATCGGACCTGTTCCCAATCAAAATAAATATATTTGCAAATTATCAATTACATTTTCCCTTTAAATCATAGCAAACCATCCATATTCCAACTTATCTTTGGCTACAATGAATGTAAACAAAGTTACGCAACTCCATTGACATTTTTGGGAGTATGTATAAAACAATACCAGTGATTACGGCCGAATTTCGGAAATGGTCCGGGCAAAGATTTATACATGCCCCTTCATCGAGACTGGTTAATGTTGCGTGATCACAAAATCCGCTGAAATTGATAAGAGTTTACAAACCCAGTCTGACTCTGTTTACCATCATTTATAAAATAGAAAACCTACAATTAAAACAATCATGAGCCATAATTCAAAGTATTACAGAATTGTTTTGAACAAGACGATAACGAAAAACTTGAATCTAGATCACTGCCTTTAACACTCGCGAGCGAGATTGGCAGTATCCAGAAATAGATAAGATAAGATTTTGGATTTTACCAAGTCATCAACTCTGTCTCGGCCGCAACCGCGTCTACTGTGAGTAACACACCCAGCATAGATTTAGTTTCTACACCATGTTTACCATCATAAACAGTTCTAACGGTTTAGTAACTTAAATTCCCAATAACTGCGTTGTCATCATTTCAAAACTCGTTTTTCCCAATTTGACTTGAAAAATTCCCAATCTGAAGGGTACCGGACCCGTTCCCAATTGGGTGAAAAAAAACGCTGCTTATTTTCAAATCTAGAAACAGGCTATGGGGTAATGGGTTAAAAACACTGGCATGTCTTTTATGTATGGTCTGTAACATTTGGCAGCAAGGAGATTTTGGCAGTTCCTGTGACTGGAATCAGTCCACAACTCAGCACAAATAACCTATTTACACCCAGGGCTCCAGATAAGAGGGAGTAAACTCTACAATCCAGCATTTTCTCACTCAATTCAGAACCAAATCCTACGGTGTCACTACTCATTAGAATTGTCTCTTTGAGACGATTCTAATGAGTAGTGGACAAAAATAGGGTTCAAACCAGAAATAAAGATTTTAGTTTTTGAAAAACATGTATTCCCCTTATCTGGAGCTCTGATTTATACCTAAATCTTTTCAAAACTTCCCAGTATTCCTGTAGGAAAGACTAATTAGGATACATTAAATTATCGTAAGAGGAAAGGTAGTGCAAATAACCACAGGCACCGGTCTTGTTGACAAAGATGAAAATTGTACAGTCATAATTATGTTAACTTTTTCCTCCCTGAAACTTTAAATGGAAAATTCCAGTTTCCATTTTAGGCTGGTCCATTTCTGACTTTTAAGGGTCGTTTTTGTCATGGTTTGGAATTATGACAAACAGTGAAGACCCTGATCAGAGGGCTCCTTTCGGAGCCCTCTGATCTGGGTCTTCACCGTTTGCATAGGACAAGTGTACTTTTCACATGTACACTGTTTGAAAACGAGGGACTAGGGTTCAAAGGGTTAAGTTACCCAGTACAAGATGATTTTGCAGTTTTTAATACACAAGGCAAACTAAAATAAAGCAGAAAGCTTCTCCAGCTTTACCTTTGTCTTGCATTAAGCAGTCACATGTCTTTAGAGAGGAGCAGGGTACTTAAATGAATGGCCACTAACATAAGATTGATTGAACACATATTAGCTAACAGTGCATAGACCCATTACCCAATAGCCTGATTCTAGTTTTCGGAGACAGGTGACCACTTAAAACAGGTTGAAAGTAAAGCAGAATGCGTCTTAAGGCGCATTCTGCTCTACTTTCAGCCTGCTTTAACCTACCATCTACTGAGCTATAGAAAATATTTCATTGTTGTATAAATTAGAACTATTTTCTTCACTGAAGGAATAAATTAAAGGTGTTAAAATACATGTTTATGGGGTAATGAGTTAAGCATCCATTTTGTGCTACAGTGGAGAATCTGTTATTCTTTCCCAATAAACGCGTTTACGCTAAAACTATTATTTGCAGTGCAAAAAGTTTGAGCCAGATCAGACGCCGGGTAACCCGGCGTCTGATCAGGCTCCAAACTGTTTGCCACCAAAATAAACAAGAATTATTCGAATTGTCCAAAAGTTGTTCTTTTCGACGTATTAGTGCTTTGCGTTTGCGTACGTTTGCGTTTAAACGGGAAAGAATAACAGATTCTCCACTGTACCTCCTCTGAATCTCTACACTGTACATATTCTCATTTTGTAGATACAGTGAAACTTCTCTAATATCACCACTGCAAATTATGAATTTATTTCATAAAATACAGGTGACAGCTTAAAGCATGGTGAAACGTAAAACAGAAAGCCCCTTAAGGGGCTTTCTGTTTTATGTTTACATTGCTTTAAGCAGTAACCTGCCTTAGCCCTTTAACCCATAGCCTATTTCTAGTAGTTAAGATATGTGACCTATTAAAGCAGGCTGAAAGTAAAGCAGAATGTGCCCTAGGGCACATTCTGCTTTACTTTTAGCCTACTTTAAGTTACTATCTGCTAGTATATAGAAAATATTTCTTATAAAACATATTCATGACAGTATAAAATGGAACTATTTTCTTTGGCGAATGAATAAAATGAATGCGCTAAAAGTCGCTTCTATAAGGGAAAGGGTTAAACACCGGTTTATTAACCCATTACCTGATAGACTGTTTCTAGTTTTGAAAATAGGTGACTACTTAAAACAGGTTGAAAGTAAAGCAGAATGCGCCATATGGCGCATTCTGCTTTACTTTCAGCCTGATTTAAGCTATTACCTACTAGAATAAGGAAAGTGTTAAATATAACACATATTCATTACGGTATATATTGGAACTATTTTCTTCAGCCGATGAATAAAATGCATGTGCTAAAAGTCGCTTCTATAAGGGAAAGGATTAATACTACATGTATTTAGTGGTTGTAATAGAGAGGTTTAATACTGAACTGGGCAGGATACTGGTTAACCTTGATACAATTATACAGCTGAAACATGTGTGCAGCGGCCACTATAAAGAATATGATTTGCAGTATTTCATAAAGGTGGTGGTTTAATGCAGAACAAAAATAATTATGCATTAAAGTCCTATTGGAGCTTCCTCAATTAAATGGTCCTGCATGAAATATTTAAACCTCTTGATAGGAATCACCAAGTTTCTGTGTAGACTGCAGCACACAGGCTTTATTGTATGAACTATAATTAAAGATTTCTACTATAAGAGAATTACACATATTTGTCTAAAACATTGAGAAATTATTTTGTTTGTTAAATACTGTTAAGACTAGCTATTGCTACCAGTAAAAATGGTGGGTTATTTTTAATGTTCAAGGCCGATGGCTGTATAAAAGCAAAAGATGAAATTGAAGCAGATACATCCTGAATGAGTTTTCTGCTTTACTTTCATCCTGCTTTTAGCTGCTGTCTTTAACACTTTAAGTGTTTATTTCAAGTGGTTGTAATTTGGGGAAATTTACTGTTCAAATTGTGTTCTTAAACCATCTGAAGCATAATAATTTCAGTTGAAAAACATTATTCCACAAACTAGCAGTAACGATAGAAGACCTATTACAAGCAAGAGGACATAGCATATATCAAGATCAACCATGATCTGATCAAGGTGTTCACTGTTTGCATAAATTATACTGTGGACAATTTTGAACATAAAATGCTTATAAAACTAAATAGATTCTGATCAGAAGCCTGTTCCAAATAGATACTGTAAAACCTCTCTATAACTACAACTAAATTATTTGGTGAATTATTAGGTGTTTAAGACAGGTAAGTTACAATTTAAAGCAAGGTGACAGTAAAACAGAAAGCTCCTTTAGGAGCTTTCTGTTTTACTGTCACCTTGCTTTAAATTGTCACTTGACATCTATATAATCAATTAGCCTTCTTCTTTTTTTTAAATGGTCATAATAAAGAGGTGTCACTGTGTACAAAAAGCTCTGAGCACTTCTTATTTCCATGCATGACTTTGCTAATTTACAATGACATTTTCTCTACTCTAATTATGTCTGAAGATCATGACTATTGGATATAATATAATAATAATATAAGTCTCTGTAAACCACTCTAGGCACGCTGCAGGAAAAACTCGGTTTTTCTGACATCAAATGAATACCTGAAAATCTACGTCTTTATTCTGTGGCGGTAAATAATACACATGAACCAATCCTGTATGATATATATCCTGGACAGTCCGCTTCAATCCCTTATGGCTCACTTTCAGTTTGTTGTTCATCCTATATCTCTAACTATAGAATGTTGTATCATATATCAACACTATTGTGGGAAGTACAAGTTGACTAGTACATGTATTTGCAAACAGTTCAGATCCAGATTAGATGTCAAGTAACTTGGCACCTGATCAAGCTAAAATACAGTTTGACACTACAGCGCTCCCTCTCTTCAACGACACCCAATGGGAGACAAAAAGTATGTGCGTTGTTAGGAGGGAGTCATTATAGGGAGGGAAATTGGTTTACATTTGCAAACAGTTTGAATCCAGATCATACGCCGCGTCACGCGGCGTCTGATCTGGATTCAAGCTGTTTGTCACTCGTCATTATGTTTTTCTGTCAAAATGGCTCATATGTAAATTTGAGAAAAACAGCAGAAGACAATTTTAAATAGACTATATTGCAGCCATGAAAAGGTTGGACCAGGGCTCCAGATAAGAGGGAGTAAACTGAACTAATCCAACATTTTCTCACTTATTTCAACACCAAATCCTATGGTGTAACTACTCATTTGAATCGTCTCAAAGAGACGATTCTAATGAGTAGTAACACCATAGGGTTTAATTCAGAAATAAAGATTTTAGTTTTTGAAATACTCCCCTTATCTGGAGCTCTGTTGGACATAATTATATTGTTTTGGGAACAGCGACAATCGTCTTTATAAGGAGGTAGCCGTTGTTGGGAGGGCCGTTGTTGGGAGGGCCGTTGTTGGGAGGGCCGTTGTGGAGGGGGAACGCTGTACTACTATGGATCTTCCTTTGAAAACAAAACAATAACTTTGAAACAGACACTAACTTGGTAGCGATTATGAGAAAAGTAATACTTGTCACTGTAATTGTATACATGTTATCATAATTGGGTATTTACATTCTTTGAAAACAAGGTAGAAATAGATCAGAGGGCTCCTTATGGAACCCTCTGATCTGGGTCTACATAGTTTGTTATAATTTTAAATACTGTGCGGAAACACCTGTCAACAGTCACCATGAACTACCGGGTAATTAATTTTCAAAGTTGGAATGGTCCATTTGAAAATTTATCACTACATGTATTTGTTTTTAGCACTTAAAGCAATATTTCTGTTTCATTCTCCAATCAACCATATTTCTGTTTGTCGTGTTCCACTTCTTTCTTTCGTCTCAAGATTTCTGCATTCTTCGCCTGAATCTTCCGGATACGGTTATTTAAGTCATCCCCTGAATAGATAACGCAAAAAGGAAATTCTAGAAAATTTGCTTACAGTTGATTACATGTGCAGTTGAACTTAGATATCTCGAACTCGGTAAGGTCGAACATACCCGTATTTAAAAGTTAAAACATTTGATTTTGATTTGTTTTGATTTTACGTCGCTTTCAACAGTATTTCAGTCATATCGTGACGTCCAGCTAATCATAGGTGGAGGAAGACCCCAGAAGCCCTTTATGCACTGTTTCAGGCACAAATCGGCAACTGGGTAGAACCACCGACCTTCCGCAAGCCAGCTGGAAGGCTTCCCCACATGAAAAATCCGAACGACCCTACTGGGATTCGAACTCACAGCGGTGAGGAGCTTAGTGATGTAAGTCACAGTGACTATACCACTAGGCCACTAGCCATGTTTTAACTTTGAAATACAGGTTTGTTTGACTTAACTCTTTCCTCCCTGAAACTTTAAATGGACAATTCCAGTTTCCATCTAAGTCTAGTCCATTTCTGACTTAAAAGGGTTGTTTTTGTCAATGTTTGGCATTGTGACAAACAGTGAAGACCCTGATCAGAGGGCTCCTTTCAGAGCCCTCTGATCTGGGTCTTCACTGTTTGTACAGGACAAGTGTACTATTCACATGTACACTGTTTGAAAAGCACGCCTATATGCGGGACTAGGGTTTAAAGAGTTAACCAAGAATGAAATAATGCAATACATGTGTCAACAAATCGGCTGTTTCGAATTAAGTTTGACTATATATTGTTTAACTCTTAGCACGCTAGCAGCGGAACCACATAAACCTTTGCAAACAGTTTGTATCCTGATGAGATGCAACGTGATGCAGTGTCTCATCAGGATCAAAACTGTTTATAGAGGAAACAATTACCCAGCATACAGTGTTAATACATGTTGGACTGTATAGGTTTGCTGTTAGGTCACAATGTCTGCCAGGGGGTTTAGTGTGGTAAAGATACTTCCTGGTCGAAATACAAGCTTGAAACAAAGAACGACTTCTTATTTTACAACAAAACATGGATTAATTAGACGGTAGCAAGTTTCAGTCACATCATCATTGTTCTAGAAGACTCATTTTCACAGGGCTTCAGATAAGGGGGAGTAAACTGTTCAAAACCAACATTTTCTTACTCATTTCAGCACCAAATCCTATGGCGTTATACTATTCATTAGAATCGTCTCTTTGAGACGATTCTAATGAGTAGTGACACTATAGGATTTAAGGGTGTATCAATGGCATGAATTTAAGACACTTTCAAAGTATATGAAAACACTTTATGATGGTTTTGTATTGAAGAGGTATTTAAGATGAATGAAAAAATAGAAAAAGTGTACATTTTGGTGAACAACAGTTGGCTCCATGGCCATGTAAAATTTACCCCACCCACTTCCTCTTATTTTGTCCTTTTCAAACAGCCCGCTTCAATAAAATCCATTTTAAATGAAAACAAATATGATAATTTTGTTTTGTGTTATTTATTTCCTATCTATGGTAGTATTTCTTCATACAAAAACCAAATTAAGAAAAAACAGGCACCAAATGTGAAATTTATAAAGCTCTAAATATCATCGATATGGTACTTTTTTGTAAATTTTGTAAAGGGGAGATAACTCTTTTTACTTTAATAACTCAAAATTTTCAACACTGACCTTTCAATTTCTTTTCATATTTTGAACTGCCTTAGCATTGGCTTTCATTTGGTAGAATATAAGAAAAAGTTTAATACTAGAACTATTTCATTTTCAAACTTTTTAACTTTTTTTCATAAAATAAAAAATCTAATAAAAGCATGCCCTATGAAAAGTATATTTTGATATTCGAGGATCCATATTGTTCAAACCTAGTGCCTGCTTTGTCTAAATTTGGTTTCTATATGTGAAAATACCACCATAGACATGAAATAAATAATGAAAACCCAAATTACCATGTTTGTTTTGTTTTGAAATAGATTTTACTGAAGCTTGTACTCTGAATGGGTAAAATTTGAGAGAAAAAGTCCAAATTTGACATACCTTTTTCAAATCGCTGTAGCTCAAAAAAAAGGACACCATCATATATATTTTTTTCCATTTTTTCATTCATCATAAATAGCTCTTCCGAAAAAACAATGATAGAAAAAAAGTTTAGATACTTTGAAAACATCGCTTATGGGTTGGATACACCCTTTAAGAAGAAATAAAGTTTTTAGTTTTTGAAATACTCCCCTTATCTTGAGCCCTGTTTTCAGTGCATAATTATGTTCAAGTAACTTTTACCTTTTCCTGTTTTCCCTGTCTCTACGGAGGAGTACTTTCCCTTGTCATTAAGCTTTATCCTTTTCCCAGTAGGTGGCACCACCACTTCCTGTGAATGTTTGGTACCCTCTGACTTTGATCTGTCTTTAGATGTTTTCTTGTTAACTGGAATGCCCAGTCTGTCATATACTGACAGCTTCCGCTTGTCTTTCTTGAAATCTGTATGAATTAAACAAGAAAGACATATTTATATTTCATTAATGCAGATAAATCTCTTTGAATGCTAAGTAATTTTGTTGTCTGCAACAATACTTTTTCTGCAACTGTTCTAACAGATAGACAACAAAGTTTGCAGGCAGCACATTTCAAAACTTAGCAGTCTAAGGTCAGAGTCACAGGGGTCAACTTTTTGCATAAATGGAAAGGTCTTGTCCATATACACATACACCAAATATGAAAGCAATAATTATTAACTCAAGGGACATAGGAGTTACCGGAATAAGCATTTTTCAAAATCTAAATGTGGGTCCTTCTAATAAGTATAAGGCCAAGGTCGCAGAATCCAATTTTTTTTCGTGCATGAAAAGGTCTTGCCCAATTGCAAATGCATACCAAATACAAAGCAAAACCTAAAGGGACATAGTTAAAACATTTTTCAAACATTTTAAAACCTAGACGCGAGTCCTATGTTCAAGGTCACCTATAAGTCCAACTTTTTGCGTGCATGGAAAGGTCTTGTCCATATACACATGAATTATCATAATTTTAATATGAAAGCAATTCATGGGACATAAAAGTTATGAGCTTTTTCTTATAATTGTTCACGCCGCGGCTCACTAAGTGACCACAACGACTATGCCGGGAGTATAGCATAAGCTAGTCTTGCACTTTGTACAGGTGAGTTAAAAACCGAAGGTTTCAATTTTTACATTATTTTCAAAAATGTGTCAAACAATAGCGTATTTACCACTGTATATGCAGCCTTTATAAACAGTGAACAATTAGGAGTACACTTATTCTATACAAACAGTTTAGACAAGATCTGAAGGTCCCTGGACTGCATTTTTGTAATTTTGTAGTGTACAGTAGAACCTCTCTATTACGACCACTAATTTGTGTCAAATATTAATCTTTTAAGACAGGTGACTGCTTAAAGCAATGTGAAAGTGAAACAGAAAGCTCCTACAGGAGCTTTCTGTTTCACTTTCACATTGTTTTAAGCTGTCACGTGTCCTTTTTACGGACAATTAGCCTTCTATTTGATGGTCGTATTAGAGGGGTTATACTGTATTGTAAATAAACATTCCTAAATATTCAAAGATAGACTACACTTAATTGGAAACTGGAATTATCCATTTGTACATGTAGTTTCCAGGAGGTATGATTTAACCCATGACTCAATAATATGCTTTTTACGCCTTTAAGTTACTTTTCCACAATAAAATAGTTCCACTTTATAGTCAAGAATATGAACCATAAAAACATTTTCTATGACTAAGCAGATGGTATATTAAAGCAGACTGCAAGTAAAGCAGGATGTGCCTTAAGGCACTTTCTGCTTTACCTTTAGTCTGCTTTAAGCATCCAAGGAATAAGTTAAGCTGCTTATATTGTGGTTAACATCAGCTTCTTTTGGGTGGACTTAATAAACTTTACTTAACCTAAATAATAAGACATTATTTGTAATAAGAGAATTTATGAAATTGGCCTTGTGTCTGTTTTTATTGTAACCAAGCAACCAGTAATTCATAAGAAACTGCTTCTTACATTACGGAAAGGTTAGTCTTAAAACACAACAAATAATCAATTACAATGTACTCAGAAAAGGTTAGTACAGTCAACACTATTAACCCATTATCACATAGCCTGTTCTAGTTTTGAAAGAGAGTGCATGACTACTTATTAATATAAAGCAGGTTGAAAGTAAAACAGGATGTGCTTAAAGGCACATTCTGCTTTTTTTCACCCTCCTTTAAGCTACCATCTGCTAGGATAAAAATATAAAAAAAAAAGTCTTCTGGTGCTTATTCATGAATTATTTTCTTCAGTGGAGGAATAGATTAGAGGCATTAAAAGGCATATTTATAGAGTAATGGGTTAATAGAAACTGTCATGATTCGCTACATTTGTGACATAAAAACTGCTGTTATAACAGATGTTTACAACAGGCAAACTTGAGATAACTCTTTGCATGCTGCATAATTTTCCTGTCTGCAACATTTGTCGTCTGCTACTATCTTAAAAACAATTTTCTCAAAATTTCTTTTCAAAACAGTGTCAGAGTGTCAAACAGTTTTGATCCTGATGAGACGCCGCTTTATGCGGCGGCTCATCTTGATCCAAACTGTTTGCACAGATAATCATGATTCCGCTGCTAGCGTGCAAAAGAGTTAATGAAGTAATCTCCTCCTTGGAAGTCACTCACAGAATTTACTGTTTTCAGATGATAACAACTAAACCCATTTCCCCATCAATACGCCTTTTTACGCTTTTAATTTCTTCCCCCACTGAAGAAAATAGTTCTAATTCATATGTATCATAAGAAATAATTTCTATATCCTAGCAGCTGGTAGCTTAAATCAGGCTGAAAGTAAAGTAGAATGTGCCTTGAGGCACATTCTGCTTTACTTTAAACCTGCTTTAAGTTGACACCTGTCTTCAAAACTAGAAATTGGCTATAGGGTAATGGGTTAAAGCAAGCTGAAAGTACCTGTGGTGAGGAATTTAAGAATGCTTAAAGGAGCATTCTACGTCACTGTCAACCTGCTTTAAGTGGTCACCTGTTTTCAAAACTGCAAACAGACTATTGGGTAAAGAGTAACGACATATGACCTGCTTAATACAGAACAGAAATAATGCAGAAAGCTCATTTAGGAGCTCGCTACATTATTTTTCATCCTGTATTAACCCTTTACCCCATAGAATGTTTCTAGTTTTAGAGACCTATTTTTTTTACAGCTTTAATTAATTCCTCCATTAAAGAAAATAGTTCCACTTTATATACTCATTACTATGCACCATGTACTACTAGCAGATAGTAGCTTAAAGCGCATTCTGCTTTATTTACGACCAGCTTTAAATGGTCACATATCTTCAAAACTAGAAAGAAGCTTATTTTATGGGGGGAATGGGTTAACTCAATATGAGTGGCAAGCAGCTTGGATCCAGATCAGACACATAACTCAATATGAGTGGCAAGCAGCTTGGATCCAGATCAGACACATAACTCAATATGAGTGGCAAGCAGCTTGGATCCAGATCAGACAGCAGGTTATGCAGATTCTGACCTGAATTCAAGCTGTTTGCAAATATTAGTCAAGTTCGGCTAAGCAAGATAAGGGTTTAAAAACAGTATTAGACCAATCCCGTTTAATAACTTTGATAACATAGCCATTACTTGTTCATTTGTTCAATTCTTATGGAAAAAAACTCTACTTGTAAAAGCCTTGATACCAGCTGAAAAATGTACAAAACAAGGAATTATTTCAAGGCTCCAGATAAAAGGGAGTAAATTGAACAAATCGAACAATTTCTCATTTATTTTAATATCAAATCCTATGGTGTGACTACTTATTAGAATCGTCTCGAAGAGACGATTCTAATGAGTAGTGACACCATAGGGTTTAATTGAGAAATAAAGATTTTAGTTTTTGAAATACTCCCCTTATCCCAGGAGCCCTGATTATTTCTCTTTGAGCGTTAACAGTGATGTGACCAGTATTTGAAATCAATTTGGATCCAGATTGATATCGAATTTTAAAATCAGGATACAAACTGTCGTGGAGTTGTATTAAGCAAGTTAAACTCTTGCTAGTGGCAAAGCACTCTATTTTATTTCTCTAACTGAAGTAAATAGTTCAATTTATAGTCATGAATACGCAGCATAAAAGATATGTTATAATATTTTATATCCTAAGTTAACGAATGGAAGCTTAAAGCAGGCTGAAAGTAAAGCAGAAGGCAAATTAAGGCACATTCTGCTTTACTTTCAAGTGTTTGCTAGGTGGAACATTACTCTTATTTCAAAATCTTAAGACCCAGTAAAGTACATACATGTACTGAGGTGTTCTATAATTGTTTGCTTGTATAATGAGGCAGAACTGACTATAACCATTACAGTGCCCAAGTTCCAGAAGGCTCTTATATTTTTTCAACATTAACTCGATGAGTATTTTTCTCGAAATATTCAACAAACTCAGCAAACAGTGCACTGATCATGGGTCTGCACTGTTTGCAAATGAAGAATTAGCTGGAGCTCTTGCAGAGTAAGGATTTGCTTTATTATTGAATGGTGACAGACTGGTCACAACAATTGCTGTCTATTTTGAGACTGGGGCTCTATTTTTGTCCCAATGTTGTCTAAAAATAGCTGTTGAGTCTATAATTGGCAGTTTTATGTGAAAGATGTTTTTGTTTTTTTATTCAATATATAATAAGACACCAATGGCAATATAATTGCATTTCAGTAAAGTTAATTGGAAGGTCATGGTGACCCAGAGTTGCCAATTAGGTTTTATGGTTTTGAGAGCTTCAAGTGTAAAATGATGCAACATTTGATGATAAAGCTTTTTTTTAGGTAAACAAACCGCACCATGTTAAGATTATATTAACTCAATACTCCATAAAATACACATTTTTACACCTTTAATTTATTTATTCACTGAAGAAAATAGTTCCAATTTATACAGTCATGAATATGAGTCATAAGAAATATTTTGTTTATCATAGCAGATGGTAGCTTAAAGCAGGCTGAAAGTGAAGCAGAATGTGCCTTAAGGCACATTCTGCTTCACTTTTAACCTGCTTTAAGTGGTCGCCTGTCTTCAAAACTGGAAACAGGCTATGGGGTAATGGGTTAACTCAATACTCCATTAAATACACATTTTTACACCTTTACTTATTCCTCCACTGAAGATAATATTTCCACTTTATACAGTCATAAATATGTTGTAAAACATGTTTTCTTATATCCTAGCTAGCAAACTGGTAACTTAAAGTATGCTGTAAGTAAAGCACAATGCACATTAAGGCATGTTCTGCTTTACTTGCAACCTGCTAAAGTGGTCACATGTCTTTAAAACTAGAACCAGGCTTTGCAATAAAGGATTAAAGATGTATTTGGCGCAAAATGAATCTTTACTGCCCTTAACTTTATTGACAAATAAAATACAAGACACAAAGATCGACCAAATGATTCATATATTTTTCAGTGTTTGAGACTGATGGTTTCTGCATACCAAAAATGAAGGACTTATTGTAGATGAAAAATTGAAGAAGTTGTGGCCAAAGTTAAGATTTCGGATGGCAATGACATGGAAGCTGGAGCCACGAAAAAAGCTTATTTTTCCTTTACTCTTTCCCCCATAGAAACGCCTTTTAGCCCATATCCACTGAAGAAAATAGTTCCTTTCTATACAGTCATGTACATGTATGTATTATTATAAGAACTATTATCTATATTGTAACATTTGGTAGCTTAAAGCAGGTTGAAAGTAAAGCAGAATGTGCCTTAATGCTTTGCCTTGGTCCTGCTTTAAGTGGTCACCTGGGAACAAAACTAGAAACAGGGCTATAGGGGAAAGGGTTAAATAAACCAAAAACCCGGATAAGGTAAAAATATATATTTATGGAGAAGTAATGAGTTGAAAGACCTTTCTATAAAAAAATGGCTCTGTGGACATTCTGTCTCTAAATTGTCATCTATAGTCTCTTTGGAATTCTATTTTTAATCTGATGGTTTCTTAAAATAGTCATTCAGTCTATCTTTGACAGTTACTAGCCTATTTGATCATACAGAGTGTGAAAGCTATACACAGATATAGACACATCTGCTAGTGACATTGCTCTTTTCAATTGACAAAACAGTAACATTATTATTTATACAGTTTCTTCACAGGGTACATGAGGATTTCTTCCCGGCTGAGGAAAATCATTGTTGCCCGAGCCGTTAGGCGAGGGTTACATGATTTTACCAGCCGGGAAGAAATCCTTATGTACCCTGTGAAGAAACTGTATAACGAATTTATTGTTCAAATGAAATATTTTGGAATTTGTCGTGCACAGCGCTCAACGTAAACAGTAACAAAATCGCGTCAAAACATATGACGTTGAGCGTAGGTGACGTCAGGTTTATGACATTGTTATTCAAAAGAAAAATGGGCACACTCGTATATAGACGTTGGAATCAAACTTTCCAAGAAACAAGAGGGCCTTCATATCGCTCACCTGTTGTACTGAAGTCTGATAGCTTTACCTTTCTGAACAAATAGCCTTTTCTAGCATTTGAAAGTATATCAAGGGCAGATAACTATTGCTACAATTATTAGATTTCAACAATAATTGCACTCCTTCGACAAGGTATAGCTATTTATTTTGTGTGCAAGTATAATCAAAATCCATTAAAAAGTGTAAACGCTGTAAAATATGGCATTTTCAGCAATTCAAAGGTAGATAACTCTTGATCTTTTGGTCTGATCTAAACCATAATCCAATTTTTTCCAACTCTTATGGTCATATACAATCTGGGCAAGTTTGAGAAAGTTTGGATACATATTGTGGCCTCTAGAGTGTAAACACTGTTAAATATATCATTTTCAGCAATTCAAAGGTAGATAACTCTTGACCTATTAATCCGATTACAACCAGAATAGAACTCATCCAAAATCTTATGATAATATACAATCTGAACATGTTTGAGAAAGATTGGATAAAAATTGTGGCCTCTAGAGTGTAAACACCCTTAAATATGGAATTTTCAGCAATTTAAAGGTAGATAACTCCGGACCTATTGATTGGATTACAACCAGAATAAAACTCATCCAAAATCTTATGGTAATATACAATCTGAGCATGTTTGAGATAGATTGGATAAAAATTGTGGCCTCTACCGTGTAAACACCGTTAAATATGGCATTTTTAGCAGTTCAAAGGTAGATAACTCTTGATCTATTTGTCAGATTTCAACCATAATCGAACTCATTCGAACTCTTAAGGTTATATACAATCTGGGTAAGTTTTAGAAAGATTGGATAAATATTGTGGCCTCTAGAGTGTAAACACTGTTAAATATGGCATTTTCAGCAATTCAAAGGTAAATAACTCTTGACCTATTTCAACCATTATCGAACTCATCCGAACTCTTATGGCAACATACCATCTGAGCAAGTTTGAGAAAGATTGGATAAATATTGTGGCCTCTAGAGCGTAAACACTTAAATTGTTGACGACGGACGACGCACGACGGACATTCAAGGATTGCAAAAGCTAAGATCCCAACCCCGATTAGTTCTTATCCGAAATGGACTTAAAACGGAGGATGCACGATTGAATGCACTCAATCCTGTCGAGCAGTCGGCCGTCTTTTATTCTGCAAAGACTGGAGGGTCTGTCAGCCAATAAAAAAAGGTGCATTTCTATGTACCCAGTCAGCTCACAGGGTACTTCGTGTCAGGTCTACGGCTCGATAGCCTATCAGAAGTAAGGAATTTACTTTGCAGTATAATAATTGTACATGTATATTGAATCATCATCTGTTAGCCTTTTTCTGTTTAACACTTTCACCGTAATTTATTCCTTCCCCATAGAAGTGACTTTTGGCATATTTTATTCATTCTTCCACTGTAGAAAATAGTTCCAATTTATACACTCGTGAACATGTACCATAAGCAATATTTTCTATAATCAGATGGTAGCTTAAAGCAGACTGAAAGTAAAGCAGACTGCATCTAAAGGCACATTTTGCTTTACTTTCAACCTGCTTTAAGTAGTCAGCTGTCTTCAAAACTAGAAACAGGTTATGGGGTAAAGGGGTTTACACTTAGGCCCTATTTTAAAGGGAAATGTTGCAAAATCTAATTTTAGAACAGTAGCAGGCAACAATTGTTGCAGGTGACAAAGTACAACTGAGTGTTTAAAGAGTTATGTGGCCAATCTGTTCAAGATTATATTCACCATAGTATGTGGTCTTAATTATGTAACCATTCTTCAATTACTTGTCAAGGTCCACATGGAAGATTGGGCTTGTGTAATGGTGTAAGCCTCAGTAAATAAAGTTGTTATTAATATAATCATTATTATCATTATCATTTTATTACCATTTACTTTTACCAAAGACATTAATTTTCCTGAACCCATGTAATCCCAGAAACTATGTTGATTTTCAAACTTCCAAGTCATCTCCGAAAATATCAATTCCCTTGACAATTTACCTAAGCACTTGGCATTGAAAATTTCCCCTACCCGTATATTAGTTTGTCCTATAAAAACTTATATAAATGAAGAAATTTAATTTTGAATAAAAAAAGAATTTGCTGTTTTTTTCCTTATCTTAATCTAACTGTTTCATAATATAGGCATGTGTTTATGATAATAAAACCCTTCGACCCAGATCTCAAATATCTGATAACTGAAAAAGGCATAATAAATGTACATGCATGCGTTATGCAATATGCATAGTATAAGTGAAATTTCATATTCAAGATATATATTTGTAGATAGTAATGGGTTTCAGATAAGGTGAGTGTTATAATGGCCAGCTACAGCTTCTACACTCTCCACCACCACCCTCCCCAGAGGTACAGTGGAGAAAACGTTATTCTTTCCCAATAAACGCGTTTACGCTAAAACTATTATTTGCAGTGCAAACAGTTTGGAGCCAGATCAGACGCCGGGTAACCCGGCGTCTGATCAGGCTCCAAACTGTTTGCCACCAAGATAAACATGAATTATCAGAATTGTCCAAAAGTTGTACTTTTCTACGTTCTAGTGTTTTGCGTTTGCGTACATTTGCGTTTAAACGGGAAAGAATAACAGATTCTCCACTGTAACTGTCATCTGCTAAAAAAGTTGTCTTCTACAATAATTGTAAAATTGATTTAGTCTTCCTGATGTTTACAGAACCATGAACCCAGTAAATTAATCTTTAACACCAAAACTTGTTTCTAGTATTGAAGATCACTTAAAGTAGGTTGAAAGTAATTTCAGCCTGCTTTAAACTAAGTCACCATCTGCTAGGATATAGGAACTATTTTTGATGATGCATATTCACGACTTTATAAACTGAAACTACTTTCTTCTGTGGAGGAATCAATCAAAGGCATTAAAATGCATATCTATGGGGTAAAGATTTTTAAACTAAAAAGTCTGACACACTAACCTACAGGTCATTTCTCTCTTCATTATCAATACAATCTTCTATCATTATCATTATAGCACAGTCTAAATTATATATCAAATTCACCAGTCAAATTATTAGTCGTATTCGACTGGTAAAATGTTAGCTATTCCATCAATTGAGATTACACCACGAAATAAATCTGACCAATCAAACAATTGTTTATGGATTATGTTTGGCGTCTGTTGCTCAACAAACTCAACAAGGGTTTACAACCGATATCTTTCGTACTCCACGGCGTGTCGGCCATGACATCACACTACCAGTCGAACAAAATATGTGCTCCACGAGATTTGGTTGCTCCACGAAAATTAGCCAGTCGAAAACGCCTATTGTCAATAGTTCCCAAGGAGCATAACTCTTTGGATGCTAGCGTCAAATATGTCCATAATGATTACCTTTACAAACAGTTTGGATCCAGATAAATCGCCACGTAATGCGGCATCTCATCAGCATCTAAACTGGTTGACACTCTGATCCTGTTTGAAAAAGAAATTTTGAAAATTCTTTTTTTAGAACAGTAGCAGACGACAATTGTTGCAGTAGCAGACGACAATTGTTGCAGACACAGAAAAATTACCCAGCATGCAAAGAGTTAACCCATTACCCCTTAAAAACGCCTTTTTACACCTCTTACTTATTCCTCCACTGAAGAAAAAAGTTCCAGTTTATACAGCAAAGAATATGTACCAAAAGAAATATTTTCCATATCCTAGAACATGGTAGCTTAAAGCAGGCTGAAAGTAAAGCAGAATGTGCCTTAAGGCACATTCTGCTTTACTTTCAACCTGCTTTAAGTGGTCACCTGTTTTCGAAGCAAGAAATAGGCTAAGAGGTAATGGGTTAAAATAATGAGTTTCAGCAATGTTGAATCTGTATCTAGATGTAATACAAAGTAAGAGGAAGTAAGAGTCTTACAGAAACAAGGCAGCTTATTGCAGGATATAAGAAGTACAGAAAGATCCAACAGGAGCTTTCTGCATTACTTTTATCCTGCTTTTAGCAATAATGTCGTTATCAAAATCCATGCCTCTTTGTTGACTGGCTACTGAAAACAGGCTTTACTGTATGTCTAATATTATAGGTTTAAACCTTTGCCTTATAGAAGCGATTTTTAGCACTTGTATTTTATTCATCCGCTGAAGAAAATAGTTCCGATATCTACCGTAATGAATTATCAGAATACGTGTCATATTTAATACTTTCCTTATTTCAGCAGTTAATAGCTTAAAGCAGGCTGAAAGTAAAGCAGAATGCGCCATATGGCGCATTCTGCTTTACTTTCAACCTGCTTTAAGTAGTCACCTATTTCCAAAACAAGAAACAGGCTATGAGGTAAAGGGTGTGAGAATTTAACCAAACAAGTCAAAGTACAGTGCTCCCTCCCTACAACTGCCCTCCCAACAACGACTCCCTCCTTACAATGATGCTTGTCGCAGTTACCTAAACAGGACAAGTTTGTCTGATGCTTTTACTGATGCAGTATTGTCTGCTTAAAGTTGTTGTCTGCTATTTTTCTCAAAATTACCTAATGGACATTTTGACAGAAAAAAAACTTAATGAGGAGTGACAAACAGCTTGAATCCAGATCAGACGCCGCATTACGCTGCGCCTGATCTGGATTCAAGCGATTTGCAAATGTAAGCAATTTCCCTCCCTATAACAACTCCCTCCCTACAACGCACACATGTTTTGTCTCCCATTGGTTGTCGCTGTAAGGTGGGAGCACTGTAGTAGCAAATTGAATGTTGAGTAAACATTGTCTGCTCTAACTTTCCTTGCTTTAACTTTCCAACATCATGGACCTGTTTAAAATATACTCACTACATTTTCAGTGTAGACTCAGATCAGAGGGCTCCTCTGATCTGGGTCTATAATGTTTACTAGATTAGACCAGTATTTATTAAACTACCGAGAATTCCAAGTAGACTGGTTCATGTTTACTAGTTTAGGTAACTTGAAAGATCCACAAGGGAACCAAATAACCCAAAAGAGTTACTAAGTGTTGAAAGAGTTAACCATTTGCTCCCAATTAGCACGTCAGATCCTTGTCTTCATCTTGTCCTGATAAATGCACAGATATCAGTATTCACTAATGGTTCTCAACCCCATTACCCCATAAATGCACCTTTTTACACCTTTTATTTATTCTCTCACTGAAGAAATTATTTCGCATTTATACAGTAAAGTATATGTACCATAAGAAATATTTTCTACATTCAAGCATATATTAGCTCAAAGCAGACTGAAAGTAAAGCAGAATGTGCCTAGAGGCACATTCTGCTTTACTTTCAACCTGCATTAAGTGGTTATTTATCTTCAATTCTAGAAACAAAATATGGGGTAATGGGTTAAGACCAGAGACATGGCTTTGTCTTTAAGACATAATATGCCAACTAGCAGCATGTGCAGTATATTTTTCTAAAAATCTCCCAAGTTCAACTGGTCATTATTTTTTTTTAAAAGAATCAAGCATTCCAAAATCCTGACCACATGCATATCTGTGTTAATGCATGCACACATCCTGTAAATTTATAACATTGTAGTTTAAAAACTTTCAGATAAGTTAGACTAACAAACTATGTATATGACTGGGCGTCGCCAGTGGGCGAACAACTTCTGGTAAACATACAAACTGGAAAACAAACAGAAGACCAAATGAATGAATGGACAAGGATAAAACAGTATGCATAAAGATGAAAGCAAATTCTACCACACCTCGCCCACACCCCTATATAAGTGAAGAAGGACCGTCTCAGTGTACAAATTTTCAGTAGAACACTCACGCGCTAAACGTTCTAACATGACTTTATTTGGCTTCGAAAATGCGTACGCCAAGAAATGTAGCGCTGTTGCTTCGGTGCAAATTAAGGTTAAATTATGTGTTAGAATTGAAATAATAAATTAATACCAGTGTTTTATCTAACAATCGAACAAGGGTAGTCTTTGAGATGCTTGTAATTAAACCACTCGGCCTAAAGGCCTCGTGATTAAATTACTACGCATCTCAACTCCTACCAGTGTTCGATTGCACGATAAAACACTGGTATGAATTTATCATTTCTTAAATAGAAAGCCAAGATTACACATACTATAATACCCTGCATCTGCTAGATATACAGTAGGTGGTTTGTACCGATGCCCCAGGCGAGAATTAAGGAGTTTTATTCTGGAATGGTCTCTAAGAATACCGGTATATATGAGCCGTGACATGTGAAAACCTGCTTTATTGCATTGCAAACAGTGTAGAGCAAGGCCAGTCGCCGCGTCAAAGACGCAGCGGCTGGTCTTGTTCTACACTGTTTGACACACATATGCATCTAAAGCAGTTTATGTAGCTGTATTATGTAGTATTTGGTAGTGTATACAAAACTCAGATGCAGAGCCTGGGGTGACAATTGTGCTCGGTCTGTATAATGTTGTAATGCAATAAGGCAGGTTCTGTCATGACACGGCTCATATATAAATATATGATCTGGGTCACAGTTTGGATTTTAAACAGATGCCAAGCATCTCATTTGAATTAGGATGGGTAAATTGACCTTGTATTCATCTGGTAAAACTTATTTGTTTCTCCAAATATTAGGGTCGAAAACGCACGTAAACTATTATTCAAAACAACGGGGAAAAAAAATCCTTTGCAATGTCAAGGATGGGATGAAAATACCTAAGACCTTCTTTTATAACAGTCAACCTTATTTGTAAAGCGACCACTATAATTGCTTAGTGTGGCTATCTATAAAAACAGGTGAATGCTTAATGCTGGATAAAGATAACGCAGAAAGCTTCTACAGGAGCTTTCTGCATTATTTCTATCCTGCATGAAGCATCCATCTGTATTCCAGACTACAAAAGGGGGCTTCTATCAAATAACCGCTATACAAGACTGACAGTACATTCTGTAACACAATCAGGAACTCTTCTTTATCGACTTAACCCTCACTATGTTGAAAACAAGAGTACATCATTTGCTAACAGTGTAGGCCCAGATCAGAGGGCTCCTGAAGGAGCCCTCTGATCTGGGTCTGCACTGTTTGCCATGTCTGGGATTAATTTATGGTACACCCCATCAAGAATCATTGTACACTAGACTTTAGTTTGAAAACAGGAGAGTTCATTTTGACAGTGGGCAGTGTTAGGGATAAGTGGGGTTGAAATAGTAGATATACAATAAAGAGAGAATGTTAGTATTTTTATAATTCCTACTTGGCTTGTTTAACCCTTTCACTCTCAATGACGCCTTAAAGCGCGTTAGTAAACAGCTTGGGTCCTGTTTGACACTCTTATCGATATTCATTAAGTCATACAACCTTAAATCTAACTTTGAAACGTGTGTTGCAGACAACAATACTGAAGCAGACGACAATACTGCAGTGAAGGGGTAAAAATCTCCCGAATAATTTGATCATGAAAGTGTTAACTCTTTGTATGCTGGGTTATTTTTTTGTCAGTAATAATTGTTGATGCTACTGTTTTCTAAATAGATTTCTCTAAATTTCTTTTCAAAACATGTTCAGACTCTCAAACAGTTTAGATCCTGATGAGACACTGTGTTATGTGGCATCTCATCTGGATCCGAACTGTTTGTAAAGGTAATCACTGTGGAACATATCTGCCGGGCCGGCCATGGCCATTAGCATCATGGTAAGAGCTAACAATTTTTTTTTTTTTATAAAGTACAGTTGAACTTCGATATCTCGAACTTGGTTAGGTCGAACATACCCGTATTTCAAAGTTAAAACGTGGCTCAGCCACGTTTTAACTTTGAAATACGGGTATATTCGACTTAACTCTTTCCTCCCTGAAACTTAAAATGGATAATTCCAGTTTCCATTTAAGTCTAGTCAATTTCTGACTTTTAAGGGTTGTTTTTGTCAAATTTGGCATTACTGACAAACAGTGAAGACCCTGATCAGAGGGCTCCTTTTGGAGCCCTCTGATCTGGGCCTTCACTGTTTGCACATGTCAAATGTACTATTCACATGTACACTGTTTGAGAAAACGCCTATATGCGGGACTAGGGTTCAAAGGGTTAACCGAGCATGAAATAATGCAATTCATGTGTCAACAAATGGATAGTTCGAATTAAGAGAGTTCGAGATATCGAAGTTCGACTGTATGTTTTTGAGCCATTCATTTCACCTTAACCCTTTACCCAATAGCCTGTTTCTAGTTTTAAAGACAGGTGGCAGGTTGAAAGTAAAGCAAAATACACATGAAGACATACTCTGCTTTACTTTCAGCCTGCTTTTTAAACTACCATCTGCTAGGATTGAAAATATCATTTGGTGCAAATTCATAACTGTATAAAGTGGAACTATTTTCATCAGTGGAGGATTAAATTAAAGACGTAAAAAGGTGTATTTATAGGGCAAAGGGTTTTAATTTAGCTAATGCAGCATGACTGGCATTTTCTAACAGTTTGGATTCAGATCCTCATCAATCACTGATAACTCATTACTCTGCAGTATTTGGTCAAGATCCAAACTGCTTAATTTGAAGTCTGCAAACAGCTCTCATAGCTGATTTATCTGCATTTTCTTTAAAAAAGATCATCATGATGCAAGAGCTTCATATATAAATGGGAGTCTTATTTCAAAAAATGAAAAATCTTTATTTCTGCATTAAACCCTAAGGTGTCACTACTCATTAGAATCTTTAAGACAATTCTAATGAGTAGTAACACCATAAGACTTGATGCTGAAATGATTATGAGAGAGCGAAAATGTTGGATTTGTTCAGTTTACTCCCTCTTGTAACATGGAGCCCTGTCACAGTATCTGCATTTTCTTTCAAAAATACAGTGGAGAAAACGTTATTCTTTCCCAATAAACGCGTTTACGCTAAAACTATTATTTGCCGTGCAAACAGTTTGGAGCCAAATCAGACGCCGGGTAACCCGGCGTCTGATCAGGATCCAAACTGTTTGCAACTAAAATTAAAATAAATGGTCAGGAGTATCAATAAGCTGTCATTGTCTACGTTTTATTGATATGCATTTGCGTACGTTTGCATTTAAACGGGAAAGAATAACGTTTTCTCCACTGTATCATCAGGGTGTCAAACAGTATGGATTCAGATGAGATGTTGAGATACTTTTTATCTAATCTGGATCCAAACTGTTGGCAAGTTTAACTTCAATCTGAAGCTGAGTTACTCAAGAGTTTCATATTGAAACAAATTGTTAGTAAATGTAATCATGGTTTCCCAAGAGCATGCATGCAAAGAGCTAAAAAATGCAACTTTATTCAAGACTTCCTGCAAAATATTGTAAGCACTTAATATTTGACTTAAACATAAAGATTCCAGCAATATGCTATTTTTGAGGTTTCCTTAATCTGGTGCTGTGCTATAAACCAGTCAAGTAGTCTATAAAATCAGACAGTACTATACAGACACATGGCATGCCATGTGCAGAGAACAAATCAGGCTATCTGCATAGTGTTACAGTATGCCTATCTTCAAAGTCTCTTTGTTGAAATTAAACACAGATGACAGCTTAAAGCAAGACAAAACTGAAATGTATGTTACTAAAGGAGCTTTCTGCATTACTTAAGTTCTGCATTAATCACACAAGTGGCATTAACCTATTACCCCATAAATATGACTTTTTACGCCTTTTATTCCTTCACTGAAGAAAAAAAAATCCATTTCATAAAGTTATGAGTATATAGCATTAGAAATAGTTTCTCTATCCTAGTAGATAGTAACTTAGAGCAGGTTGAAAGTAAAGCAGAATGCGCCATAAGGCGCATTCTGCTTTACTTTCAACCTGCTTTATGTGGTCACCTGTCTTCAAAACTAGATACAGGCTATGGAGTAAAGGGTTAAAGATGCTCCATACTGGATTTGTCTGCCTTTTTAACCCATTACTACATACTTATGTTGATGATGCAGCTTTTAGAGGTGAACAAACAACACGGTATAAGATTATATTAACCCATTACTCCAATTAATATGTCTTTTTTTACGCCCCTAATTATTCCTCCACTCAAGAAAATAGTTCCACTGTATACAGTCATGAATATGTACCATAAGAAATATTTCCATATCTTAGCAGGAAAATGAGAAATATATTCTATATCTTAACAGATGGCAGCTTAAAGCAAGCTGAAAGTCTATACTGTAATATGGTATTTCTATTCTAGCTTTATGGAAGGGAGACAACCGTTACTCAATCATCAAAGACATATGGCATAGACTAATGGTTAAGGAGAAAGGGAATGTGTCTTCAGCATCCACTTGCGCCATCTGAAAGATTACTGCTTAACCCTTTACCTCATAGCATGCTTCTTGTTTTAAAGACAGGTGGCCACTTAAAGCAGGTTAAGTAAAGCAGAATACTCGTAACTCTTTTCTCCCTGAAACTTCAAATGGACAATTCCAGTTTCCAATTTAGTCTAGTCAATTTTTGACTATTTAGAGATGTTTTTGATACTGTATTGATATATGACAAACAGTGCAGACTCAGATTAAATGGCTCATAATGGAACCCTCTGATCTTAGTCTTCCCTGTTTGCATAGGACAAGTGTAATCTTCACAGGTACACTATTTGCAAATATTCCTTATATGCATGAATAGTGTTCAAAGGGTTAAGGCACATTCTGCATTACTTTTAACCTGCTTTAAGCTACAATCAGCTAAAATACAATGTACATAATTTTTCATAATGGCACATAATATATGACTGTATGAAGTGGAACTATTCTCTTCAGTTGATGAATAAATTAAAAGCATGAAATGGTGTACAGTGGAGAATCTGTTATTCTTTCCCGTTTAAACGCAAACGTACGCAAACGCAAAGCACTAAAACGTAGAAAAGAACAACTTTTGGACAATTCTGATAATTCTTGTTTATCTTGGTGGCAAACAGTTTGGAGCCTGATCAGACGCCGGGTTACCCGGCGTCTGATCTGGCTCCAAACTGTTTGCACTGCAAATAATAGTTTTAGCGTAAACGCGTTTATTGGGAAAGAATAACAGATTCTCCACTGTATGTGTAGAATAGTGGGTAATGCATCACAAAAGTAAAGCAGAAAGCATTGTTTTTGTCCTGCATAAAGCTGCTACTTTCAAACACGACTGTAAATCCATCTTGTTTAGAGTGGCCATTGTCCACAAAGGTTTTACTTTAGACAATAAAATTTAAGATGTATATCAATTATTTGATAAGCAGGTGGTCTGAATTAAAACCATTTGGCTCAGGTGAGCTAAAAAGAGCTAATTATGTAAGCCTTTTCTTACTTCCTGAAATGACCCCTGCAGAAACATAGCCTGCTTCTCCTGCAGGCAATAGAGCCTAAGATTCAGGATACAAACTTAGCATGCACTTCTCCCTTGAATATTCCTTTATAAAACTCTGCCCAATATGAACATGTATCATTTATGAATTATTACAATGGCTAATAAAATAATACGGAAAAAAGGCTTGCCTTTTTTCCGTTCTTAAGTAATGCATGATAAAATCAAAGGTATTCCAATTTTATTCAATCACTGACAGACTTTGAAAAGTGTTTGATTTGCGCGTGAATAGTTTCCTCAAAACTAGGCAACTACAAAACATGGGGGCTGACATCTTGGATGATGACGTCACGGCTTTTACGAAGAGCTGTGCGTGACGTTTCGGAATTTCCGATTTCGGTGCTATTTTTAAACCATTTTAAGCATGAATAACCTCCAACACTCACTTGAAATGATTTTCTCCAAAGGACAAAGCTTCAAACAGTTCAATTCATACCCTTAAACGCTTAAATGAACGTTATTTACAAAAATCTACTTCTCAATCGAACCGATAAAAATAACGGATTACCAATACGCCATCAATATAAATAATGACGTCATTATTGGTGGTCATATGACTTCCAAAAATAGTTTCAGATTGCATTATAGGTGTACGGAGGAGTTTTAACTTTTAACATTGTATACACGGGTGCTTATAGATCTATTTGATTATTTGGTTTAACAACATATAGATCTTGTCCCAAACAATTTAGGTATATAATAAAAGTTAGAGTCGGTTGTGTAATCCAGATCTCAGTCACGAGAGGCGTAGCCTCGAGTGTGATCTGGAATACGCAACGAACTGATACAAGAGCGCTGATCACACAATGGTGATAGATCTATTCCGTTTTCATTAGTATAATTTTGCTTTTTTCCGTCCATAGGCAAAGCCTAAATACATATTATTTAAGTTTCCCATAAGAAAACAGTGCAGAACCTGGGCATATAGCTCATTCAGCAGTAGTCTGAACTTGGTCTACACTGTTTTTCATAGGAATGCATTTCCTTGCTTCGGTCCAGTCATAGTACAAAACCATAAGAAACCTTTTCTATATCTTTACTGCTGGTTACTTACAGCACTTTGAATTAATAAATACCAATCAGAGTTGACATCAGTTTGTCCACTAATGGAGCAAACAGCACATACGGTAGTCTGTAACAAAAATTCCATTATCTGGGTCTACATTGTTTGAATTTGTCAATAGCAAGTATTTTCTCAACATTATTCACGTACAACCAGAACTCAAGACACGAGTCAATAAACTTTCTCCTTCATGTATGTAGCAAACCTTATAATGTGACTTTTTATAGCAATTGTCGGAAATCGGTGATTCTTATAAGATGTCATAACATAGGGTTTGGTGGGGATACAGGGATTTTAGTCTTTAGAATATTTACCTTATCTGGTGATGTACATACAGTAGAATACCATACCAGTCCAAATGTACCTTATCTGGTGATGTACATACAGCAGAATACCATGCCAGTTCAAACTTACCTTATCTGGTGATGTACATACAGCAGAATACCATGCCAGTCCAAACTTACCTTATCTGGTGATGTACATACAGCAGAATACCATACCAGTCCAAACTTACCTTATCTGGTGAATTACATACAGCAGAATACCATACCAGTCCAAACTTACCTTATCTGGTGATGTACATACAGCAGAATACCATGCCAGTCCAAACTTACCTTATCTGGTGATGTACATACAGCAGAAAAACCATACCAGTCCAAACTTACCTTATCTGGTGATGTACATACAGTAGAATACCATACCAGTCCAAACTTACCTTATCTGGTGATGTACATACAGTAGAATACCATACCAGTCTAAACTAACCTTATCTGGTGATGTACATACAGTAGAATACCATACCAGTCCAAACTTACCTTATCTGGTGATGTACATACAGTAGAATACCATACCAGTCCAAACTTACCTTATCTGGTGATGTACATACAGTAGAATACCATGCCAGTCCAAACTTACCTTATCTGGTGATGTACATACAGTAGAATACCATACCAGTCTAAACTAACCTTATCTGGTGATGTACATACAGTAGAATACCATACCAGTCCAAACTTACCTTATCTGGTGATGTACATACAGTAGAATACCATACCAGTCCAAATGTACCTTATCTGGTGATGTACATACAGCAGAATACCATGCCAGTCCAAACTTACCTTATCTGGTGATGTACATACAGTAGAATATCATACCAGTCCAAACTTACCTTATCTGGTGATGTACATACAGTAGAATACCATACCAGTCCAAATGTACCTTATCTGGTGATGTATATACAGCAGAATACCATGCCAGTCCAAACTTACCTTATCAGGGGCCTGTCTTACTAAACGTCGTACGACAAATGTTGTCGTAAGTCAGTTTCTAAAATTCTCAATTATTACTTATTTCTTCATCAAATCCTGTCTTGTCACATCTCTTTGGAATCGTCTTGAAAAGACGATTCCAAAGAGATGTAACAAGACAGGATTAGATGGAGAAATCAGAAGTTAGGCGTATTTTAATGTTTTGACTTACGACCGTTTTTATCGTACGACGTTTCGTAAGACAGGCCCCTAGTGATGTACATACAGTAGAATACCATACCAGTCCAAATGTACCTTATCTGGTGATGTACATACAGCAGAATACCATGCCAGTCTAAACTAACCTCACCTGGTGATGTACAAACAAAATATTACCACACCAGTCCAAATGTACATTATCTGGTGATGTACATACAGTAGAATACCATACCAGTCCAAACTTACCTTATCTGGTGATGTACATACAGCAGAATACCATGCCAGTTCAAACTTACCTTATCTGGTGATGTACATACAGCAGAAAAACCATACCAGTCCAAACTTACCTTATCTGGTGATGTACATACAGCAGAATACCATGCCAGTTCAAACTTACCTTATCTGGTGATGTACATACAGTAGAATACTATACCAGTCTAAACTAACCTTATCTGGTGATGTACATACAGCAGAATACCATACCAGTCTAAACTAACCTTATCTGGTGATGTACATACAGCAGAATACCATGCCAGTCCAAACTTACCTTATCTGGTGAATTACATACAGCAGAATACCATACCAGTCCAAACTTACCTTATCTGGTGATGTACATACAGTAGAATACCATACCAGTCCAAATGTACCTTATCTGGTGATGTACATACAGCAGAATACCATGCCAGTTCAAACTTACCTTATCTGGTGATGTACATACAGCAGATTACCACACCAGTCCAAACTTACCTTATCTGGTGATGTACATACAGCAGAATACCATGCCAGTCCAAACTTACCTTATCTGGTGATGTACATACAGCAGAAAAACCATACCAGTCCAAATGTACCTTATCTGGTGATGTACATACAGCAGAATACCATGCCAGTCCAAACTAACCTTATCTGGTGATGTACATACAGCAGATTACCACACCAGTCCAAACTTACCTTATCTGGTGATGTACATACAGTAGAATACCATACCAGTCCAAACTTACCTTATCTGGTGATGTACATACAGCAGAATACCAGGGATCCAGATAAGGGGGAGTTAACTAAACAATTCCAGCATTGTCACTCATTTTAGCACCAAATCCTATGGTGTTACTACTCATTAGAATCGTCTCTTTGAGACGATTCTAATGAGTAGTAACACCATAGGGTTTAAAGCAGAAATAAAGATTTAAGATTTTGAAATACCCCCCTTATCTGGAGCCCTGAATACCATACCAGACTACTTGTCCACTAGACAACTTACCTTTATCAATTGTAACATTAACATCTTGTTTTCTAGCCCAGTCATCATCTTCTTCATCACTGTCGGGGTCTGGGCTATACGCCTTCTTCCTCTTTGATTGTTTCTTGTGCTTTTTCTTCCTGCTTACTTCTACGATGTCATCATCACTCGATTGGGCTACCTTTATCACTAGGGTCTCTCTTTTTGAGCGCTCACTTACACTATCTATTGTCCTTGCAGGCTTTGACACTGTAATATCCATCAGACTAGGAATACTGAGAGAGCGGTCATTATTTACAACTTTAACAACTCCTCTATGAACTCTGTCACGAGAGTCACTATCCGAGCTAAGCTCTTCAAAACCCCTTTTCTTAAAATCCTGTTTTTCATCAAAGAACACCATTTGTTTGCTGTTGTGGTATCTCTGTCTCACTCCAGATTGTCTTCTGTCCTCAGAGTAATCACCCTTTTCTCCACTTCTCCTGGAAGATTTATTTCCCCTGTCTAAACCCCGAACATCCCTACCTGCCCTATTTGTATTATAACTCATGTCTCTGTCAGCCTTTGCCCTTTCACTGTCTCTCCTCTTTAATCTTCTCCTTCTTCTCTCCATCTCAATATCATGGGTGTCCCTGGACACTCCTGACTTTTTGTTTCTCCATGTTCCGGACTCTGATTCACTGCTCACATCACTTAGACTAGACACACTCTTATCACTATCATCACTATCTGAACTAGACTCTGAACTTACACCAGCCATCTTCTTCAGCTTTTCCTGAATACCTGATCTTCTGTTCTTGTCATCTGGTATATCACTTGTATTTACTGATTTGTTTTTCCCATCTGAGCTTTTCCTTCTAGAACTTTTTTCATCAGATTTTCTCCTTTTCTTATCATTCTTTTCCCCTGTTCTTTCAGTTTTGTTGTTATCTCTGGAATCAGAATGTTTAGAATCTTTCAGTTTGTTCTTGTCACTAATATTACTTTTAGAGAGTCTTTTGTTGTCTCTTGCACCACTTTTATCTTTTGATGGTGACTCTGATTGAGATGATTGTTTTCTTTTGGACTTTATATCAAGACTAGGAGATCTTGATCTGCTTCTACCATACCTACTTGATTTGACACCTGCTACAGGTCTCCTATCACTCCTCTGACCTGTAGGTACTTTATCACTACTCCCTTTATCCGATGAAACTTCCCTTTTATTCCTATCTGAATGTCTGTGGTTTGTATTTCCCTGTGGTCTGTTTGGTAATTTAGAACCTCTTTCATCTTCTTTTACCTTTCCAATGTCTTTAAAATATCTATTGCCCTCCTCTTTGCTATCTCTTGCCTTTCCTTGTCTGTACATGTCAGATTGTTTATGAGATCTATCACTACTCTTAGCTCTACTGTCATGTCCTTTTCTGTCCTGATCCCCGTATCTGGGAAATTTGTTTGATTTAAAGTTTTCATCTCTGTAATTTGCGGCATCAAACTCTGGATCAGCTTTTATTTCCTCAGGATGTTTTCTTCTGTCTTTTGGACTACTTTTATTATATTGATTCCTTCTTGACTTTTCAATTGAAAATGAACTCCTTTCTCCGGGAGAATGTTTTCTTTGTTTTCTTTCTTCTCTACCCCTTTCCCTATTATCTGAAGCTGAGACAGAAACCTTCTTTTCTTGAGATGAACTTCTATTTCTTCTATTTGTGACACTACCTGATTTTGTAGAATTTGTTTTTGATGATGTTATGGACTCTTTGATTTTTGGGGACATTCTCTGAGAGTTTTTGTTAGTTTTTCCCTGATTTTTAGTTTTTGATGCTGTGGAATGTTTTGCTGGAGATGGTGAAGGTTCTCTAGATGGGGGTTGTGATTCAGCAGAGGAATCAGAGGAAGATTCAGATCCAGATGACGATGATTCATTAGAGGATGAAGATGAGGATGAGCCTGAGTTGTGTACAGGTGATTTGGAAACTTCTGAGGTGGACACTTGTTCAGATAACCTCTCCTGCTGCCTTATGGGAGAAGGTTCTTTAGAACTAGTTCTACTGTTACTGGTTGGGCTTAATTTCAAGTTCTTTTCAGACTCATTCTCTGATTCCGAGGAAGAGCCAACCACAAATTTAGCACTATGTGTATTTCCAGTATTTCTATCATTGGATTCTTCATCACTTGAGTCTGAATTTGAATCTTCTCCTGAGTTAGAACTCTTTCTGTTTCTTCTATTAAATCGACTAAATGTACTGTATGAGTTTGAAACACTGTTATCTTCCCTACGTACTTCACTCACAGGAGGAACCTTGTCTTCGGTGGATGAAGATTCTTCTTTAACTGGAGTAGGAGCTCTTTCTTTATTATTGCAGTCATTCTTTTCAGTTTCTAAATTTATTTCATCAGCACTTATGTCTTTGTGTTCATCAATAAGAGAACTATTGTCATGTGCTTTCTCGGCAGTAGTGTTTACTGAGATATCCACTATGGCATCATCTGGAATACCTGAGTCAGAATCAGAATCACTTTTCCCTGAATCTTTATCTTTTGCCTCTGAAACATCTCGAGGTACTTGATTAATTACTTCAGACTTATCCATATCAGTGTCACTTTCTTTTTCAGAATCATCTTTTGTGTTATCATTTTCATTTTCTGATGATTCTTCCTCATCTTCATCATCATTAACATTTTCAGTATAGCTCTCATCAATCTCAGCATTATCATCATTTTCGTCATCACCATCATCTTCGTCATCAGAATCAGAATCAGCATCATATCTCCGGAACTTAGAAGTATCTGAAATTGAGAAGAAATTAGAGTAAAACTTGTATCCAAGTACCTATTAAAAGAAGATTAATCTGTAACCCAATCACCAGTTTCTAGTTTTGAAGACAGGTGACCTTTTAAAGCAGGATGTAAGTAAAACAAAATGGGCCTTGATGTGCATTCTGCTTTACTTCCGTCCTTCTTTAAGCTAGCATCTGCTAGGACATAGAAAATGCTTCTTAGATTGCAAAATCATAACAGTATCAATTGGAACTATTTTCTTCCACGGAGGAATAAATTAGAGGCGTAAAAAGGGGTAATGGGTTAATGCAGGATAAACTAATGCAGAAGCCTTATATAAGCTTATATGCAAATGTTATATAAGATAATAAATTCATAAACCATCACTGCATGAGAAATGATTGAGTACATTCATAAGTTGTAAACTAAACAGTTTGGACGCAGACCAGAGGGCTCCTGAAGGAGACCTCTGATCAGTCAGAGCTCCAGATAAGGGGAGTATTTCAATAACTGAAATCTTTATTTCTCATTTAAACCCTATGGTGTCACTACTCATTAGAATCGTCTCGAAGAGACGATTCTAATGAGTAGTAACATCATAGGATTTGATTCTAAATCGAGTGAGAAAATGCTAGATTTGTTCAGTTTACTCCCTCTTATCTGGAGCCCTGATCAGTGTCTATAGTATAGACTCTATATCATTTGCCATTGTATCAAATATATAATAACCCTTAAGAGTTTGATGGAAACCAGGTCAAATGAGTATTATTAAGAGGAATTACTTTATCAACCAATTACCCCATAGCCTGTTTCTAATTTTGAAGACAAGTGACTATTTAAAGCAGATTGAAAGTAAAGCAGAATGCGCCTGAAGGTGCATTCTGCTGTAATTTCAGCCTGCTAGGATATAGAAAATATTTCTAATGATAAATTTTCACTACTGAATAAAGTAGAACTAGTTTCTTCAGTGGAGGAATAAATGAGAGGCGTAAAAGGGATATTTATTGGGTAATGGGTTAACATCCTTATGTCTCAACCAAGCCTTACTTCACAGCTGCTCATTAACTTCATCTAAAAAGAGACCATTCTAATAAGTAGCAAAACACAGGGATCGGCAGAGTTATAAAGACAATCATACAGGAAATTGGTAGTCGACTGCCTCATAACTTAACCCTTTCCCTGATATAAGCGCCTTTTAGCACATTTAATTTATACCTCCACTGAATAAAAAAGTTCAAATTTATACAGTCATGAACATATAGCATAAGAAATATTTTCTATATCCTAGCAGGTGGTAGCTTAAAGCAGGCTGAAAGTAAAGCCGAATGCGCCTTAAGGCTCATTCTGCTTTACTTTCAACCTGCTTTAAGTGATCACATGTTTTCACAACTAGAAATTGGCTATTGGGTAAAGGGTTAATATGGACGTCTTCTCATCTGGAGTTTTATATCAGCACTCCTTAGGTCCATTGTAACTACAGAAAAACCTCTCTATTACAACCACTAAATTTTATTCACTACTTAGGCAAGTGGTAGCTTAAAGCAAGGTACAAGTGAGCTTTCTGTTTTACCTGCACCTTGCGTTAAGCAGTCATAAATCATTTAAGCCTTATTTTTAGTAATATAGATTTTACTGTACAATACTCAAGCATTTACAAAATGCCTGTGATAAAATGAGAATCATTACTAAACTTCACTTTTATTTAAATTTTTATGCCCCCCACTAAAAGGGGGAGGGGCGCATATAGATTTGCTTCTGTCAATTTTTTTTAGATTATTCCATTCCAAAGTCAGAGCAGGGAGAAATTTCTGTTATGTGGCTAGCCACACAAAACAATTTAAAAGGAAACATTAGCCACATAAGACAAACATTGTATGTCCGTCCATCCTTTCGGAGCTTTCCGTTCTATATCTATCCTGAATTAAGTACCCAACAGGTCCTGTTCACTATTAATTTTAAAAGACTACATTCGCCTTACAGTTATGAAAATCTCAATTCTTACTATACTATAGCATGCTGATGGTTGTTATTGCGACAATTTGCGAAATGGTTTGGATCCTGATCAGATGCTGAGCATCTTGGTACCTGATCAAGATCTAAATTGTTGTTTGTCACTCCAAAATATACAGAGCAATGTATCAGTATAATAACTTCAGAAGGAACCTATACTGAAACAAGATCGAATTCACCATGTTTTTGTCTGTAAATATAGACAACATTTTCTCAAGTCTTAAGCCATTAACCTACATCTATACGCCTTTAATTCATTCTTCCGCTAAGGAAAGTAGTTCTAAAATAGTTCTATGCTCCAGAGTTATAAATATGCATCATATAATTTTTTTCTATATCCTAGTAGATTACAGCTTAAAGCAGGCTGAAAGTACGGCAGAATGCACCTTCAGGTGCATTCTGTCTTACTTTAAACATGTTCTAAGTGGTCGTCCATCTTCAATACTAGCAGCAGACTAAGTGGGTGGGGGAATGTTTAACAGTAGTGTTTTAGAACCTATAATATTCACCTTTTGGTCTTGTAGGAGAGGCTGGTGTAAAACTGTACTCATTGGATCCCCACTTGTCCTGTGGACGCAGCAATACAGGACGAGATTCCTTCTTCTCTTCTTTTAGTTCTTCCTTGTTCTCTGCTCCTTCCACCTACAATGTAAAAAGAAAACCATTTAATCTCATTTAACCCATTACCCCATAGCGTTTTTCTAATATTAAAGATAGGTGACCTGTCACCACTTAAAGCAGGTTGAAAGTAAAGCAGAATGCGCATTAAGGCGCATTCTGCTTTACTTTCAATCTGCTTTAAACTACCAGCTGCTAGAATATAGAAATTATTTCTATGTTAACTATTCACAACAGTTAACTGTATAATTTGGAACTATTTTTTTCTGTGGAGGGATAAATTAGAGGCGTAAAAAGGTGTATTTATGGGGTAATGGGTTAAACACCCAAGAGAGCAATGCAAGGTTTACTCAAGGTTTCGTTATTTTAACTCTGGGCTTGCTAACAGTATTAACTTTGCAAACCGGTTGGATCTAGATGATATGCCACACATAATAACACAGATTCAAATCAGGATCCAAGCTGTTTGAAACTTTGATCCTATTTTAAAAGAATTTTTTTTGAAATTCTAAATTTAGAAGAAAAGGTAGCAGACGAAATTAACTTATTAAGGTCAATGGTTTTAGTTATATTTTGTGTTTTGGACTTTTCTTTGGCAGATAATTGGAAAAGGGTTGGTGGGGGTTATAAGAAGGGATGTATTTAAATTGGAGTATACAATAGAACTGTAATATACATTGACCAATTACCCAAAAGCCTATTTCTAGTTTTGAAGACAGGTGAATTTAAGGATTCTGCTTTACTTTCAGCCTGCTTTAAGCCACCATCTGGTAGGATATAGAAAATCTTCTTATTGTGCATATTCATGAATGCATAAAGTGAGCTATTTTCTTCAGAGAAAGAATAAATTAAGTCACTAACATGTTTAGGGTAATGGGTTAACTACCATAATGTCAGCTGTAGAAAAGATAACTATTTCAAACACAAAAGTCCTGGGCCCCGTTTCATAAAACTTCTTACGACAAATGTTGTCGTAAGTCAAAACTTTAAAATACATTTAATCTCTGATTTCTCTATCGAATCCTGTCTTGTGACACCTTTTTGGAATCGTCTTTTCAAGACGATTCCAAAAAGATGTCACAAGACAGGATTAGATGGAGAAATAAATAATAATTGAGACTTTTATAATCTGACTTACGACAACATTTGTCGTAAGAAGTTTTATGAAACGGGCCCCAGATGTCTTAAATAAAGCCTACATCCTAAAGTGAGATTGCTGGTTTTTTTTTAACCATATGTAATGCAGCCATAGAACACTAAAACCATGTAATCAGGAAAGGTTAAGAACTCATTTACTGACAACTTTATTAGGTCTGTTTACCTGTTAACAATTCTAATGAGTAGTATGGTAACAACACATTAGAATTGTCTAAAAAGGCCTTCTACGAGGGCTGTCCCAAAACATCGTAGACTTTCCTTATAAAATTGTTCGTTAAAACAGCAGAGACAAACGGTCGTCAGTATATATAAATATAGGGTTTTTTGTAAACATGTGTGAAGTTTTAACGTGTTATCTTTAAAACTGACCAGCACAGAGTAGTTTGAAACACCCTACCTGTGTAACCCCGGCGCACACTAGTTAACGACGTCGTAAACCCTTTTTAAAATATTTGTAGTGGTGATTGATGCATTTTCGCTGACGCACAGCCTCTTAAACAAGCCATGTAGCACCAACTCTCGACATGTTTAGTTGCTCATGTAAAAGTCGATGTACAGACAATTTGCTGACCCCGAGGAGTTCAGCATTCTATCTCACCGCAAGACACCGAGCACCATTCATGCCGCTCCTCACGTTTTCTACAATGAAATCACCAATTTCTTCCGGACTTCTCATCTTTACATTATTTTCTCAATCCCATCCTTCTGAAATCGCGTATGCTATTTGAACACCAGCAAGCGAGATGCTGATTGATAAATTTCTGTTGATTGTAGTTATTTTAACGTCTGTTTCGGGATCAAATTGAACTCAAAGCAGTATTCTATGACATTCTGCTGCGCCGCCTTTTCCTCTGACGTCGTCATTTCTGGCGTTTTCAGAACACGGTATCATTCGCCGTCACTATATATTTTTTTTAAATGTCGCCACCTTAACCATTTTTTCCAGGATGACGTCATATATAACAACGTCAATATTCATTACGCAATTTTGCGCAAATTCCGATTGGAAATTGCTTTGTAGGAGGTTGTAAAATGTTCCTCTTTAAATCTATCTTTAAGATTTTGGTGTGCGCCAAATAATCTAACCAACAATGAATATTTACAAATAAAATAGGGTCAGGTGTATTCAGGAACCTTATTTTTTCTTATTCAAATGTGAAAATGTTTGAAATAGCATTGGTAAAAAAATCAAAGAAATATTACATCGGGTTCTTCAAAAATAATATTAGTCCACAGTGTTTTGGGACAACCCTCGTATGAGGGATATGAAAAGGCATCGAAAGGCATTCCTATGAGTGGAAGGGATTTACCCATTACCCTATAGTCTGTTTCTAGTTTTGAAGATACAAGACCACTTAAAGCAGGTTGAAGTAAATCAGAATGCGCTTTAAGGCGCATTCTGCTTTACTTTCAACCTGCTTTATTAGTAAAAGCTAACATCTGCTAAATATAGAAGATACTTTTTATCAAACATATATCTATAACTGTATAAATTGCAACTATTTTCTTCAATAGAGGAATAAATTATAGGTGTAAAAAGCTGTATCTATGTGGGAATACCTAACAAAAGAGATGCAGAAAGATTCCTTGGGAGTTTCTGAATAAATTGTGTTTCTGCATTTAGCTGTGGCCTACCAGCAATTTATCTTTTAAGAGGTCCCTCTACCCAATTTTCACCATATAATTCAGAGAAAACAGCTTCCAGCAACAACTTGTAGTTATCATATTAATTTCACTTCACTGAAGAACAGAGAAATAATTATGACATTTACCTGAGCACCGGTAAATTTGACTGATTGTGAGGCAAAATACCATTTTATCATGCAACTGTGATATTAACAGGCATTCAGACTATTGTTGATGTACTGTAAGTGCATTTTGTTCACTGGAAGTCAATGGTCTGAAAGTGGTATGTGACACTAGGCAATCCTAAGATGTTTCACATACAGTCAAACCTGTCATAGCGACCGTCCCTATATAACGACTATTTGTCTTAGCCGACCTTAAAAATACCTCCCAACACATTTTCCTTTATGTTAAGACTGTGTATACCGACAAACCTGTGTTACGCGACTAACGACCGTAATATGCCGCTCCCAAAGTCCCATGTCCCTATTTAACGCACCTGTTTGCAGCGACTCGATAATTGCCGGTCATAATCGAATTTTCAGTTTTCATTTCCGGGAGGCGAATATTCCTTTGTTTGTATGTTAGATCAAAATGTCTAGTGTTTATTCAGTTATCCTAAAAAGTGATATACAACATCTTTGTTTAATATTCATTTAAATTATATTTGATAATATTTCATTCTGAAAAAAAAGATTTCCGAAATTTTGTTTTATAAACAAGTAATTCACGTTCCAAAACTGCATGTTATAGTTTGTGAATAGACAAATTGTGGTAAATAGTTCAACAGCGATCTTGATTTGGGAATGAGTTTGGATAATTGAGCTACCGAAAAGCAATAACTATTAGAACTCGACAAAAAATGCTTTTCTTACCCCGAAAATAACTATTCCGGGGATGATTTACGATTAAAAGGGTTAAAAAGTCGTTCCCAATCCAACACTCCATTACGAAAGAACGGATGGGGGAAATTATGTCGTATAAACGCCGGCGTATCATAATCGTAAATTTTGCGAAAATACCCGTGTAATAAACATTTTATATGCATGTAAACCGACAGTTAGCTCTTGAATTGATTTTCGTACGATACATTATGAAAAATCACATTAGAAAACAAAGCGATATTCCAAAATTGCGTAGCAGAATTTCTATGCACATTCCTATATGCCGTTTCTACTTTGTAAGACTGTGTTTTTAATAGGAGATATTGACAAATAAAACGACGTTAAAAATAGCGTGCACTGTCATATTTTGAAATTGACTTGAACAAAATGGCGGCGCGATAATATTATAGACGCGACACTAAACGTGGACATTTCGGGAAAGATTTACCTGTGAGAGAGACAACAGAGACAAAAAACAACTAACACACTCTGGGATCGAATTCTTACTCCATAAGACGCGATTCTCAATATGAATTATACAGTAAATAGAATGAGAAAGCGATCCTAAATTGGACACATGTTTATCAGATACAACGGAATTGAAGGACAAATTTAAACTTTTTCGTCGAACCTGTTACGGAATAAATGGGATGAATAGTCGACAAGTTAAATAAGTAGATCTATTTGTCACTTTGTTTGAAAATATAGAAAAATATCTTAATTATTGCTTTTGGTAGAAAGGGTTAATATATAATTTTATTCAGAGATGACTCCGAGTTTCAGGTATTGAGCCTCAGGAAAAATGACTTCAACCTTACTCTTGTGAATGTATACTCACCCAACGACAAGTCTCTGTCCCTAGACAAAGTCCCTGTTGAAGATGCCAACTACCTTGTTGTTGGAGACTTTAACAGCCATTCACAAAGCTGGGGATATGACCACTTAGACAAGAGAGGAGAGGAAGTGGAGACCTGGCAAGATGACCACAATCTCAACTTGGTTAACGATCCTGAAGATCCCCCAACCTTCTACTCCAGATGCTGGCACACCACATCAACACCAGATCTTGCCTTCTGTTCTGATGACTTACAGGGATATACTAGAAGGGAAGTTAGTGAGCAACTAGGCGGCAGTGACCATCGACCAATATGTTTAACATTGGACCTAAAGATTCCTGCTGCTTCTACCATCCCAAGATGGAACTACAAAAAAGCTAACTGGACCTCATATAACCACCTCAGCAACGAACTTTGCAAAGACATCAGAGTAGATGGCAGGGATATAAATCAGGTAGCCAAAGACTTTAACACAAGTATCCTACAAGCTGCCAAAAAGACAATTCCAAGGGGAGCCAGGAGAGAATACAAACCCTACTGGAGTGAAGAGTTAGGGGAGCTACAGAGTCAGTTGTCAGAAGCCAGGCGGGAAGCAGAAGCCCGTCCCTCACAAGAAAACAACATCCATCTTCAGCATGCCAAGGCCAAATTTCTCAGACACAAACGAGAAGCACTGAGAAAGAGCTGGAAGACCAAAACTGCATCTCTCAACCTACAGAAAGATGGTCAGAAGCTGTGGAAGCTGGTTAAACAGCTGAATGATGAAGATGCTGGAAGAGGCTCAACTACATTAGAAGAGAATGATGAAATGTTGACAGGTAAACAGGCAGCAAACAGATTTGCTGAGAACTACCATGATGTCAGTGACATCCCTGTCAACAGAGAGAGACAGAGAGAAGCAAGAAGAGAGCAGCGAGAGAGGAGGACAAACAAGGAAACGCCAGGCCATATGGACAAGCAGCTTACATTAAACGAACTTAAATCAGCCCTCAAGCAACTTAAAAGCAAGAAGTCCCCAGGAGCAGATGGAGTAACAAATGAAATGCTGACACACTTGGGCACAACAGCTATGAGCAAGCTCTTGGAAATTTTTAATCACAGCTGGGAATCAGGACAACTGCCACAAGTATGGAGAGAAGCTGTCATGATACCCATCCTAAAGAAAGGCAAAAACCCAAAAGTAGCAGCAAGCTATCGTCCTATTAGCCTGACCAGCTGTGTTGGAAAGACCATGGAGAGGATAGTAAACAATCGCCTCAAGTGGTATCTGGAGACAAACCACCTACTTGCAACCCAACAGTCTGGCTTTAGACAGTTCCGCTCAACTGAAGACCAAACCACATACTTGTCACAAGAAATTGAAGACGCTTTTCAAGAGCAGAAGGTCCTTTTTGCCACATGGATTGACCTACAGCGTGCGTTTGACAAAGTATGGACAGATGGGCTCCTAGTTAAGCTCATGAGGAATGGGGTGGAAGGTCACATGTTCAAATGGATAAAGTCCTATCTCTACAACAGAAGGGCAAGGGTCAGACTGGAACAAACATACAGTAGGAAGTTCTTGCTACGGCATGGTGTCCCCCAGGGAGGAGTCCTCTCTCCTACTCTCTTCTTGTTATTCATCAACGATCTGATATCCGAGTTACCGAGGGGAATTAAAGCTGCACTATATGCAGATGACCTTGTACTATGGTGCAAAGAGGAGTATGCCACCACAGCCACCATGAGGATGCGAGAGGCTATGGATGTCCTCACCGCATGGGCTGAAGACTGGTGTGTTACAGTCAATAAGGACAAATCCTTCACCACACTGTTTACATTGTCACCCAAACAAAAAGCAGGTGTTGTCAAGATGGGACCAACTCCTCTCAAAGAAGAGCCACAAGCTACTTATCTTGGAGTGACATATGACAGAAGGCAAACATGGAAGCCTCAAATAACCCAGGCAGAAGGGAAGGCAAGAAAAAAGCTGTCAATAATGCGCAAGCTTGCTGGTACAACATGGGGTGCAGACGAGCAAATACTGAAATCCACATACCAGGGTACAGTAAGACCTCATCTGGAGTATGGATCAACTGCATGGTCCACAACATCCAAGACAAACCTCCAGAGTTTAGACAAGGTTCAAAACCAAGCCTTGCGTATTGTTACAGGTGCAATGAAGTCGACCCCTATCAAGCTGATGGAGCAAGTCACTGGAATACAACCGCTCGAAGAAAGGAGGCAAACCAAAATACTGCTTCAAGCCCAGAAATATGAGTGCCTATCTGAACACCCAATGAATGAAAGGTTACAAGGACTCACCAAAAACAGGCTAAAGCGAAGTAGCTTTGTTCATGAGGTAAAGAAACTCAAGAGACAACATGCACACTCCCTTGATATCCCAACAGCTCCTCTCGATAACACAGACATCACAAACCCTCTCGACACTGACCTATCTACAGTTGGTATCCGCATGGATGTACCACAACTACATGGAAAACAAGATGATGACAACACCAAGCGAGTCCACACTCTAGCAATGATCCAAGACCAATATCCACCAGAGGCCTGGACACATATATATACAGATGGGTCTGCGACCAATGCAATCCAGAACGGAGGAGCTGGTGTTGTCATCAAGCACGCAAGTGGTATTACGGAAACAACAAGCACTACTGCCGGAAAGCATTGTACCAACTATGGAGCAGAGATGGAAGCACTGATACAAGCTACTGAAATGATCAAAGCGTCTGTGGAAAGTTGCTCACAAATTGTCCTGTTCACAGATGCACTGTCAGTTTTGCAAGCCCTCTCCAATGGCAAGACACCACATCTTGCAAAGGCACTGCAACAACTTAACAACAGCTGTAGAGTTGTACTCCAGTGGATACCTGCCCACTGTGGAGTCCCAGGAAATGAAGCTGCTGATAAGCTTGCCAAACAGGGAGCCCAAGGAGACCAATCAAACAACAGTGTCACATATCAGGAGAAAGTCACCATGATTAAGTCAATGTTCAAGGCCAGACAGGAGAAGGATGCTTATCATATTCTTAGCAGGCCTGAACAAGTCATCATGGTAAGGCTACGCTCAGGGCACAACAGACTGAACTCTCATATGTTCAGGAAGTTCAAGTTGGTCCCATCCCCAATATGCCCATGTGGTGAGGAGGAACAGACAGTAGAGCACATTCTCCAGAAATGTGACAAACACAACCAGCAGAGGGATGCGATATGGCCTACAGATACCCCACTGAACAGGAAGCTGTACGGAGACGTGGAGGATCTGCGAAGGACCACACAATTCATCTCTGCAACTGGATTGATCGTGTAGAGGCGAACGACAAGAAGAAGAAGAAGAAGATTCAGAGAAACATTTGTATACTAATTTACCCCTGAAAACTGATAACCTGACTTATGCGACTACCTGTCTTATGTGACCTTATTGTGTCTCTCCCCTTGAAGGTCACATAAGACAGGTTTGACTGTACTAGGTTTGGTAATTGTAGACTGCATAGTATGAGTTACACTCATGACAAGGTTTTTCAACATTCAAGGTCAAAGTGACCTGCAGAGTGGTATGTGACACTCCTCCTTCTCAAGATGTATGCACACACCAGGTATGGCAATCCTAGATGATATGGTATAGGAGTGATGCTCCGGACAAGTTTGTTTAATTATCTCGGTCAAATTGACCAGAAAGTGACACTTGGCAATCCAAATATGTATCCACACATCAGGTTGGGTAATCCTAGATGGTATAGTATAGGAGTTGTGCTCAGGACAATTTTGGGACAGATGGACTGATGGACAAAGTGATTCCTATATAGTCCCCATCACCTAGTACAGGCTAGTAGGGATATAATAAAAAAAATTTAAATGCTGATTTCTACATAATCAATAACTGCGAGTGTCTTCTCCCCTAAATAGCTTTCCAAGTAAATATGTGTTTCAAACAGTGTGAATCCTCATATGATGCCAAGCTACTCAGAAACGTTATCAGAAACAAGAGGGCTGAAGGCCCTGATATCGCTCACCTGTTGTACTGAAGCCTAATAGCTTTACCTTTCTGTTTCACATGTTTAAGTCTAAATCCATTCAAACTTGTAGTATAGCATGTAAACAATTTTGGAATACAAACCTCAGAATTCTAGTTTAGTAGAGTACTTCAAGGGCAGATAACTAGAGCTTCAAAAATACTGAAATGAAGCCTTTTCTAGCATTTCAAATTTATCAAGGGCAGATAACTATTGCCACAATGATTAGATTTCAACAATAATTGCACTCCTTCCAGAACTTATAGCTATATAATTTGTGTGCAAGTATAATCAAAATCAATTAAAAACTGTAGTTGCACGAGTGTTAACACTGTTGGATATTGCATTTTCAGCAATTCAAGGGCAGACCTTGAACTATAAGGACTTGACCTATTGGCCCGATTTCAACCATAATCACACTTATTCGAACTCTTATGGTAATATACAATCTGAGCAAGTTTGGAAAAGACTCGATGAAAATTGTGGCAGCTAGAGTGTATTCAGTGTAAACAACATTAAATATGGCATTTTCAGCAATTCAAAGGTAGATAACTCTCCACCTATTCATCCAATTTCAACCATAATCGAACTCCTATGATCTCTAATGGTCATATACAATCTGAGCAATTTTGAGAAAGATTGGATAAAAATTGTGACTTCTAGAGTGTAAACACCCTTAAATATGGCATTTTCAGCAATTCAAAGGTAGTTAACTTCGACCTATTAGTCTGATTTCAACCATAATTTAACTCATCAAAACTCTTACAGTCATATACAATCTCAGCAAGTTTGAAATAGATTGGATAAAAATTGTGGCCTCTAGAGTGTAAACACTGTTAAATATTGTATTTTCAGCAATTCAAAGGTAGATAACTCTTGATCAATTGGCCCGATTTCAACCATTATTGAACTCATCTGAACTCTTATAGTATTAAATATAAAATCTGAGAAAGTTTGAGAAAGATTAGATTAATATTGTGGCCTCTAGAGTGTAAACACTGTTAAATATTGTATTTTCAGCAATTCAAAGGTATATAATTCCTGACCTAATGGTTCGATTTCAACCATAATCAAATTCATTCGAACTCTTATGGTAATATACAATCTGAGCAAGTTTGAGAAAGATTGGATAAAAATTGTGACTTCTAGAGTGTAAACACCCTTAAATATGGCATTTTCAGCAATTCAAAGGAAGATAACTCTTGACCTATTGGTCATATTTCATCCATAATCAAACTCATATGAACTCTTATGGTAATATACAATCTGAGCAAGTTAAAGAAAGATTGGATTAAAATTGTGGCCTCTAGAGTGTAAACACTGAAATTGTTGACGACTAACGACGGACGACGGACATTCAAGGATTGCAAAAGCTCACCCTGAGCTAGCTCAGGTGAGCTAAAAAAAAGAAACCATTTTAAAATTCAGAATGATTAAAATCAAATGCTAACACAACTATTCAAAACAATTTGAACAATTGGTAATATAACCAAAAGAAATATTTTCTATATCCTAGCAGATGGTAGCTTAACCCTTTATCGCATAGCCTGTTTCTAGTTTTGAAAATTGGTGACTACTTTAAAAGGCTAAAAGTAAAGCTAACACAGCCATTCAAAACACATAGTTTTCAAACATTTGTTTCCAAGAAGGGTTCAGATGAAAGAAGGCAGTATGTAGCCTACCTGAATCACAATCAGGGCACTCTGTGGTGGTGGAGGCTGAAAGTTGTTGAAACCCCTGCCCCTTCCACGGCCCCTTTGAAATCCCCTATGTTTGAAATTGCGCCTGCCATATCCTCTGCCCCTGTTTTGGTGCTGAAATGCAGCTTGTTGCAATTCCAACGGAACCTCGTGAAACTGACTGACAAACTGTTGTTCTTGAAGCTGACTGACTAACTGTTGTTGGTGAAACTGGCTGACAAACTGTTGTTCTTGAAGCTGACTGACTAACTGTTGTTGGTGAAACTGGCTGACAAACTGTTGTTCTTGAAGCTGACTGACTAACTGTTGTTGGTGAAACTGGCTGACAAACTGTTGTTCTTGAAACTGGCTGACAAACTGTTGTTGTTCCTCTGTCTGTGGCACAAAACTCGCCTAAAAGAAAAGTGGATAATAATCTTATTTAACCCATTACTCAATAGATACACATTTTAACACATTTAATTTATTCCTCCACTGAAGAAAATAGTTCCAATTTATACAGTAATGAATATGTATCATAAGAAATAGTCTCTATAGTCTAGCAGATTGTAGCTTAAAGCAGGCTGAAAGTAAAGCAGAATGTGCCTTAATGCACATTCTGTTTTACTTTCAACCCGCTTTAAGTTGCCACCCATCTTCAAAATGGGAAACAGGCTATAGGGGAAAGGGATAAAGTTAAGTCTAAAATAGATCATAATAGAAATTACATATACATGTATTTAATTATGATAATCAATTTTAACTTCACTGCATTAACGTTAGTCCCCAAGTGAACCCCAAAATCAAATTTCAGCATCCTAAACAATCCATTACTTGACCCGTCCAAAGCCTTAAATCTAGTGATTTTGGGGGGAAAAAAATTAAGACCAAAACGTGCAAAAAAATTGAGCTAATATTGAAAGAAATCTTCAAAAATTCTTAATGTTGAAATAACAATCCCACTGGCACCCAACACTGCAACCAAATACAGTCAAAACTTTATACTTCAAACTCGCTTAAATCCACCTTACAAGAATTTCATTATTTAAATTTCCAGAACTCGTTCTCATTTAAGTCAAACATACCGATATTTCAAAGTTAAAACGTGGCTAAGCCATGTTTTAACTTTGAAATATCGGTATGTTCGACCTAAAGCAAGTTTGAAGTATTGAGTTTCGACTGCACTGCAATGTTGAGTGCAAGTAAATACTATATCATTTACCTGAGGCTCAAAGCTCTGGGTAGTTGCCTGTAGATTGGTGAGAGAACTGACCACCTGTATTCCCTGCGGAGGCTCATCAGCTACCTGCTTCTGAAACATATACAAAAATCTCAAGATTATCAGCTGCATAGTTTAGTAAAACACAGTGTTCATCTTCTCAATCATGGAAATACCTTTTCAGACTCTAGCCTTATTTGTAGGCCTTAACTTATTACAACATAGATACATGTACCTTTTTACGCCTTCAATTTATTTGGGCAGAGGAAAAGGTTTAATGCAGGGCTTCTGGTAAGGGGAGTATTTCCAAAACTAAAATACTTATGTCTGCTTTACTTTCAGCCTGCTTTAAGTTATTATCTACTGGAATATAGAAAATATTTCTTATGATATATATTCATGACTATATAAATTTGAACCATTTTCTTCAGTGAAGGAATGAATTAGAGGCGTAAAAAAGGTGTATTTATGGGTTAATACAGAAAACTTCTATTACCAGAACGTCTTATTCTGTCTGGAAAGATTCTCTTTTCAGAGGTTTTACAGCATTATGTCACCTCACTGCACTATGAATAAAAACAATTTATCTCTCATCATCTAAGCTATAATTCCAGACTTGCTAAAAGCTTAACTTAATAGTCTTGATTTTGAGGAGCAGGTGACTGCTTAACCCATTACCTCATAGCATGTTTCTAGTTTTGAAAACAGGTAATTAAAGCAGGTTGGAAGTAAAGCAGAATGCGCCTTAAGGCACATTCTGCTTTACTTTCAGCCTGCTATAAGCTATCTGATAGAATATAGAAAATATTTCTTTTGTTACACATTCCTGACTGTATAAACTGGAACTATTTCCTTCAGTTGAGGAATAAATTAAAGTCGTAAAAAGGTGTATATACGAAGTAATGGTTTTAAAGCAAGGTGAATTTAGTAAAACAGAAAGCTCCTCCAGGAGTTTTCTAGCTCCTCCAGGAGTTTTCTGTCTTACTTTCACTTTACTGTAGCTATCACCTGTCTTTCATGCAGCCATTTAGCATTGTTTTTAGTGATTGTAATAGAGGGGTTCTACTGCACTTAGAAATGACAACTATTAGTTACAGTAAAGTAAAGCTAATTCAACCACACAAAAATAGATTCAGAACTACTGAAGGTGCAATGTTACAGACAGGCACATTAACCCTTTCCCCAATAGAGGCGCCCTTTAGCGTGTTTTATTTATTCATCCGCTGAAGAAAATAGTTCCAATTTAATCAGTTATAAAGATATATGATGGGGAATATTTTCTATATTCTAGTACATGATAGCTTAAAGCAGGCTGAAAGTAAAGCAGAATGTGCCTTAAGGCACATTCTGCTTTACTTTTAACCTGCTTTAAGAAGTCCCCTATCTTCAATACTAGAAATAGACTATCAGGTAAAGGGTTAAGCTTTTAAAACCCTTTCATCCCTGAAATTTTAAATGGACATTTCCCATTCCCAATAAAGTCTGGTCCATTTTTTTAATATTTAATGTTAATATTAACAATATATTTGAAAATGGCAAACAGTCATTTAAAGGAACCCTCTGATCAGGGTCTACACTGTTTGCATAGGACAAATGTAGTCCTTACAGGTACACTGTTTGTAAATGATGAATATGCATGTTGCTGAGGTTGAATGTGAGGTTGAATAAGTATTATCATCTGCAACCATTGTTGTCTTCAATTGTAGTTGGATCCTGATGAGATCCCAAATAAGGCAGTGTCTCATCTGGATCCAAACTATTTGCTGTGGTGACTTATAATCACAGTTTTACTGCTGGTGTGCACAATAGTTTAACCTTTTTAACACCATAGACCTGTTTAAACTAGAACGGCTATCACTAAAGGTGATAAATACCCCCACTATGCAGCACTCTGTCACACTCTGCAGACGTTTTCAATGAGGTTTGACAATGGCAGGGTGCTGCCACCATCATAAAAACTTGGAAAATTTATGGCAAGTATCAAGTAAATCAGGTTGAAAGTGAAGGAGTTCGGCGTACAAGATTTTGCCTGCCAATTTCAAGACCAATTTCAAGGCCAAAGGTCAAGGTCACAGAGATTTGAAATGTGTGTCTTGCACATCTACTACTCCTGAGTAACATTTATGCAAAGTATCAAGTGAATCAGGTTGAAAGTGAAGGAGGAGTTGAAAGTACAAGATTTTGCCTGCCAATTTCAAGACCAATTTAAATGACAAAGGTCAAGGTCACAGAGACCTGAAATTTGTGTCTTGCACATCTAATACACCTGAGTAACATCTATGCCAAGTATCAAATGAATCGGGTTGAAACTGAAGGAGGAGTTAAAAGTACAAGATTTTGCCTGCCAATTTCAAGACCAAATTTAAGGCCAAAGGTCAAGGTCACAGAGACCTGAAATTTGTGTCTTGCACATCTAGTACACCTGAGTAATATTTATGCCAAGTATCAAATGAATCGGGTTGAAACTGAAAGAGGAGTTGAAAGTACAAGATTTTGCCTACCAATTTCAAGACCAATTTCAAGGCCCAAGGTCAAGGTCACAGAGACCTGAAAATTGTGTCTTGCACATCTACTACACCTGAGTAACATCTATGCAAAGTATCAAATGAATCAAGTTGAAACTGAAGGAGGAGTTGAAAGTACAAGATTTTGCCTGCCAATTTCAAGACCAAATTTAAGGCAAAAGGTCAAGGTCACAGAAACCTGAAATTTGTGTCTTGCACATCTAGTACACCTAAGTAACATTTATGCCAAGTATCAAATGAATCGGGTTGAAACTGAAAGAGGAGTTGAAAGTACAAGATTTTGCCTACCAATTTCAAGACCAATTTCAAGGCCAAAGGTCAAGGTCAAGGTCACAGAGACCTGAAATTTGTGTCTTGCACATCTACTACACCTGAGTAACATCTATGCCAAGTATCAAATGAATCGGGTTGAAACTGAAGGAGGAGTTGAAAGTACAAGATTTTGCCTACCAATTTCAATACTAATTTCAAGGCCAAAGGTCAAGGTCACAGAGACCTGAAATGTGTGTCTTGCACATCTACTACTCCTGAGTAACATTTATGCCAAGTATCAAGTGAATCAGGATGAATCGGGTTGAAACTGAAAGAGGAGTTGAAAGTACAAGATTTTGCCTACCAATTTCAAGACCAATTTCAAGGCCAAAGGTCAAGGTCAAGGTCACAGAGACCTGAAATTTGTGTCTTGCACATCTACTACACCTGAGTAACATCTATGCCAAGTATCAAATGAATCGGGTTGAAACTAAAGGAGGAGTTGAAAGTACAAGATTTTGCCTACCAATTTCAATACTAATTTTAAGGCCAAAGGTCAAGGTCAAGGTCACAGAGACCTGAAATTTGTGTCTTGCACATCTACTACTCCTGAGTAACATTTATGCCAAGTATCAAGTGAATCGGGTTGAAAGTGAAGGAGGAGTTCAAAGTACAAGATTTCAAGACCAATTTCAAGGCCAAAGGTCAAGGTCAAGGAGACCTAAAATTTGTGCCTTGCACATCTACTATACCTGAGTAACATTTATGCCAAGTATCAAATGAATCGGGTTAAAAGTGAAGGAGGAGTTGAAAGTACAAGATTTTGAAGACAGACCGACGACCGCCGGACCGACGGCCAACCAACCGACCGACCGACAGGCTGATTCCAGTATACCCCCCTCAATATAAATATACTGCTCTAAATTTGCAAACAGTGTAGACCCAGATCAGGGTCTACACTATTTGCTAATTTAGAACAGTATTTATTAAACTAACCAAAACTATATTCTATAAGTAGACTGGTTCATGTTTTGGTAATTAAAAAGATCCACAAGGGGGGCAGAATAACCCACAAGAGTTACTTAGTTTTGAATTAGTTAATAAAGCTGGATAAAAGTAAAGCATAACACTCCTGAATGAGCATTCTGATTAACTCTCATCATGACTTGATTAACCCATTACCCCATAAATACACCTTTTTACGCCTTGAATTTATTCCTTCACTGAAGGAAATAGTTTCACTTTATACAGAAAGGACTATATATGTACCATAAGAAATATTTTCTAGATTCTAGCAGATGGTAGTTAAAGCAGGCTGAAAGAGAAACAGAATGCGCCTTAAGGCACATTCTGTTTCACTTTCAGCCTACTTTAACCCATTACCCCATAAATACTCATTTTTACACCTCTAATCTATTCCTCCACTGAAGAAAATAGTTCCTCATTATACAGTCATAAACATGTTCAAAAAGAAACATTTTCTTTATCATAGCAGATGGTAGCTTAAAGCATGCTGAACATAAAGCAGAATGCGCCTTAAGACACATTCTGCTTTACTTTCAACCTGCTTTAAGTGATCACCTATCTCCAAAACTAGAAACAGGCTATGGGGTAATGGGTTAAGTGGTCAACTATCTTCAAAACTTGAAACAAGCTATGGGGTAATGGGTTAAGCAGCCATCTGTCTTATACACCTAAACACATGCCCATTTAGCCTTTTTCCCTAGTGGCATAAACAACCAAACTTTTCCTCAGAAACAGCTAAAATCTTTTGCAAATATTTGAGTTATACCCGCTGCAAACGACATTTTAAAATGGCCGCCAAATATTACCCAGCATGCAATGGGTTAATGCCAAAAAGGACACCTAGTATATTACACCACCTGACAAGATTCCTGGAATGCTGTGTTCCATTAGCTTCTAACTGGAAAAAGATCTAACGAAATCAGACTATAGTGCTGTCTAGAACTGCAAATCACAAGCTTTTGATCTGTCTATAAGGTTAAAAGCCCATGACATATCTCCTACTGACTGAAGTGTACCGAATGAGATTTTTACACTGTAGTATTGACAACCATAAAGAAAGCTGGTAGTGACATGATGATCGGTACCTAAATGCAGAAAGCTCCTTAGACATTTTCTGCATTAAGCATTGATCTGCATTAAACAAACCACCTGTCTTTAAAGAATGCTTGCTCTTTTGAATGGCCTTTAACTACAGTCGAACTTCGATATCTCGAACTCAGTAATGTCGAACAATAATACCCGTATTTCAAAGTTAAAACGTGGCTAACTTTGAAACACGGGTATGTTCGACTTAACCGAGCATGAAGTAATGTAATTCATGTATCTAAATATCGGGTAGTTCGAGGAAAGTGTGTTCGAGATATCGAGGTCGGACTGTATTTGCAAGCTACTGTAGTGGAGAAACCATGATTACCTTTGCAAACAAAATGGATCCAGATGAAATGCCACGTTATGCGGCGTCTCAGAATTCAAACTTTTTGATATTCTGACCCTATTTGTAAAAGATATGTTTAAAATTCTATTTTCAGAACAGTAGCAGAAGAAAATTGTTGCATAACAAGGTATTTCTTGGAATGCAAAGAGATAAACAGCGGTTTGACAGCACATCAAAGACTCTTTAGTCTTATAATTACAGTCAAACTTCGATATTTCGAACTCGGTTAAATCGAACATACCCGTATTTCAAAGTTAAAACATGGCTTAGCCACGTTTTAACTTTGAAATACGGGTATGTTCGACTTAACCAAGCATGAAATAATGCAGATTATGTGTAAAACTATCGGAAAGTTTGAGTTAAGAGAGTTCGAGATATCAAAGTTCGACTGTATAATATTATTATAGACTATGATTACCTGTCTGATGGGTTTGGCATATGACATTTTCAGTTATTACACCTCGCTTTGAGTTACAATGTTAAATTCCCATAGACATACAGTTAACATTTTGCATGTCTTTTACATCTATTCAAAATATACTGTCACTCTTTATGATATTCTTTTTGTGACGTCACTCTAAAGGACATTACTTTTTTACTCCGTCCGAAAACGTACTGTCAGCATTGACATGCCAATCGCTATTGGATACATTGGAACGTTTTAAAAAGTGGTAACTTCTAATCAACTTTTGGCATTTTCTGTAAGTTGCTTCCTTTTGTCCATTCCTTAACGATTTGCCACCATTTCGGAAGAGGATATTTGCCACCTAGACAATGTAAAGACGCTGTTTCTTCAATTTACTTATCATAACGTTCTTCTTTGTTTCTTGTAATATAATTATAAACAATGTGACGTCGTAAGACGGCGACGTCATTTCCCGCGTTATGTACATGTCCGCGCTAAATTGGTATTCACAACACATTTTATAAAAGACGAATAAAACGATTCCAAAGCCAGGGTTGATAAGCTCGGTGTAATAAAATAAATATTAGATGTCAGTTTGCGTGACATTCAAATTGTCAACCCTCGAAAACAAGAATGTCACCCTCGGCTACGCCTCGGGGAGACATGCTGTTTCTCGGGTTGACAATTTGAATGTCACGCAAACTGCCATCAAATATTTATATATCATCACTGAGTGAGCTGTGCTTTATTTTCTTTGTAACTTTTATTGTAACTTATGAATGACATTGTATTGTGAAGCAGAGCTCCAGAAAAGAGGAGTAATTCAAAAACTAAAATCTTTATTTCTGCATTTAACCCTATGGTGTTACTACTCATTAGAATCGTCTCGAAGAGACGATTCTAATGAGTTGTAATACCATGGGATTTGGTAAAAATATGAGTGAGAAAATGATGCATTTGCTAAATTTACTCCCTCTTATCTGGAGCCCTGGTGAAGCCCTTTTAGCTGTGAAACTAATATCAATTCATGTGTTTGAAGACATTTCCTGACCTAGTTTTGGTGCACGAACTGGTAACTGTAGCAAAGAATCAGCGACAGTCTCATGTCAGGCCTGTTTTTTATATTTGGTGATTTGGTTTGAAAAAACCCTTGTTTATGAGTTTGTCAGGGCCTCTCTAGACAGGATAAGATGATTTGCCATACTTTGCGCTCAAGTCCCATGCTTTTACAGTTACTTTCATGCCTATTGAGAACAACAAGGGGGAGTCCTTCAAAGGACCAAGGAAATGTTCTTCAGAGTTTCAAGCATCTGGCTGCAGCTTATCCCATTACCCAATAGCCAGTTTCTAGAATTGAAGATTGGTGACTGCATTCTGCTTTACTTTCAAACTGATCTGTAAGGATGTAAATTATATTTCTAATGGTACATATTCAATTATTCATGTGTGTATAAAATGGAACTATTTCTTTTGTGGAGGAATACATTAGTGGCTTAAAAAGTGCTATTTATTGGGTAATGGGTTAAAGCTTGCTAAAAGTAGAGGCTTTACTGTATTACATCAGCACGTTTTAAGCAGTCACATGACTGCCAGGATGTAGGAAAAGATTCCAAAGGTGTTTTTTTCTTTCTTATTTATCACTCAGCAGATAGAAATATAAATTAAAAAAAAACATTTCTACGAGGAATACGCTTGAACAGAGATTTCTTGGAAAACTACAAATTTATGTAAAAAGTGGCTGCATGCACTCCTGCAAGGTTGATCATTTACATTTACAGTTTTTATGGGAGTTTAAGTTCTAGGCAAAGCCTCTTGTGTCCCATATCTTGGAAAGGTATTCTCCCAGTGGTAGTCTAATCGAGATTTAAAGGTGTCAATGGATCTTTCAGTTACAACTGTTTCAGGGAGTTCATTCCAATTATTTATGATTGGGATGGAGTAAAAGTTCTTTCTGAGTAAAAGATTCCTCTGGAAAGTAGGTTTGTAGGTTCATAAATGAAAACACTTTGTTAGTCCTATAAGAACAATCATTCAACCTTTATCAGAGGTCAAGGTCAAAATCATCAATCTGCCATGTACCATGCTGTACTCATTGAGGCGCACAAACATACAAAGTTGCATGACCTTAGCTGCTGTACTTAGCAGGCATAAAAAGGCTTAAATTGAGATAGTTTATGAAAAAGGAATTTACCTTGATACTAATTTGGGGGAGAGGGATATAATTTTAGCGATGACACCCATGGACAAAGTTCCCAAAAAAACCAACCGCATCCCTCTACAACTTTCATTCAACTAACCAAGCCCAGTGCAAGCTTGTTACAAATTTCACAGACAAAGGGAAGTAACTCTTACAACATTTTATCAATGAAGCTAATGTCTCATGAATGCTTCAAAACTGTTGTTATATAAAATTCTAGATTTGACTTGTTTCTTGGGTTCAAGCATCTCTATTTATCGCTAGAAATGTCATCCAAATGAAAATAAACGATTGCATCATGATCTAATACAGTCGACCCGGTAAATGTCTTTTCAAGATAATTGTCATTAGAAGTTTTTATACAGGGTGGTTGTAAATCCAGGTTAAAAATTAAAATCATTATAATACAAAATATTTCAGGATAATGCAGAAGCTTTTTGCATAAATTAATTTGATCCTGGATTTTTATGATTAATCAATTAACCCATAGCCCGCCAAATAAATTGTCGTCTGCTATATTTCTCGTCTGCTTCAAGTTTCAAAGTGCTTCAAAGTTGCTGAAAATGTTGTCCGAGTGTCAAACAGCTTGGATCCGGATGAGACGCCGAGTTACTCGGCATCTCATCTGGATCCAAGCTATTTGCATATGGAGCTATAGTCGTGAGTGGCAGGCTAAGGGTTAAGCTGAGTCACCTGTAATATTGAACACCTACACACGTAAGTACTAGTATTTAAGTAAGATAGCCTATTAATACATGTTTATCCCATTATCCCATAAATACGCCTTTTTATGCCTTTTATTCATTCCTTCACTGAAGAAAATAATTTCAATTTATACAGTCCAGAATATGTTTCATAAGAAATATTTTCTATATCCTAGCAGATGATAGCTTAAAGCAGGCTGTCGGTAAAGCAGAATGTGCCTTGCTTTAAGTGCATGGTCAACTATCTTTAATACTGGAAACAAGCTATGGGCCAGTATGGGGTAATGGGTTAACTTGTTATGTGTGCAATTCAAGGCTCTAGATATCATAAGAGTAAATAATACTGAAAACAGATGGCTGCTTAAAGCAGGCTGAATGTAAAGCAGATTGCTCCTTAAGGAGCATTCTGCTTTACTTTCAGCCTGCTTTATGCTACCATCTGCTTGAATATAAAAATTATTTCTTATAGGGCATTCTTATAACTGTATAAAATGAAACTATTATCTTTTGTGGCGGAATAAATTAAATGGGTTAAAATGAGTATCTATAGAGTAAAGAGTTAAACTCTGAAAGAAAGTTCTCTGAAACAGAGCTTCTAAGAGAAAAGTTAAAGGGTGTTATATAACCATGAATGTGTGTCACACAAAACTTCTTACTTTACCTAAGACACTGACATTCTCTGGGAAAATTACAGGCTTAAAATACTGCCAACCATCAGATTATGTTCGCTTTTAGTGCTGCACTCTTTGAACTAGAATTACTTGCTGTATGATGAAATTCTAACATTCCTTCAATTTTTTGGCACAAAAAAACCTGTTCTCATATGACAAACAAATTGGATCCTGATTTCGCCTCACATTTCGAAGATCTGAGCTGGACCCAAACTGTTTAAAGGTCTTCAATACTCAATTTCTCACCTCATAATGAAAAGAATCTTTGCAATCACGAACTAACAGTCAAACCATGATAACTCTTATCTCGCTTCACCCGTTACTCCATAAAAACGCCTCTAATTTATTCCTCCATGGAAGAAAATAGTTCCAATTTATTAAGTCATGATTGTGTACTATTAGATTTTCTTTCTTTATCCTAGCAGATGATAGCTTAAAGGGACTCCCAACCGGATGGTGTACTTGTCAAAATAAAATAAAATACTCAAATAAAAGCAAATTTGTGGCATTATTTGGCTTCTGACATTAAAAAAATATGATCAGTCCAAAAAAAGTCTCAAGAATCGTCACCGAATCTTAGATTTTTAGATATTTTCCATCGTTTTTCTATACCGACTAGTAGACGGTATAGTTGTTGTTGTTGCTTCTCTACACGGGCTCAGACATAAACACGAGCCGAATTACGAAGTTGTATGCACTTTCGATCGCTACACATTGAAATACGTTAAATCGATCTGATATAAACGGATAGTTCCGTGGTCCATTGGTCTAAGCGGTTTCCCCTATTTTGCCTTCTGTCCGCCAATGCCGGGCCCCGGGTTCGAATCCCACCAGAGACCAATATTGTTTTTTATTGAAATACATTTTTTTAAACAGAATTTCTTATCCTAAACTAATTCTTTACCATTTATATAAGCGTTTGACACATATTTACAAATTACTATTTTTATGCACCATCTGGTTGCGAGTCGCTTTAAAGCAGGCTGAAAGTAAATCAGAATGTGCCTTTAGGCACATTCTGCTTTACTTTCAACCTGCTTTAAGTGGTCATCTGTTTTCAAAACTAGAAAATGACTATGGGGTAATGGGTTAAGTCAAACTTACTCTTATTTCAAAGTAAAAATGTGACTCATTTTATTAGCCACATTTAAACTTTGAAATATAGGTGTGTTTGACTTAAGCGACCTCTTGTTATTGAAATTTAAATGAAAAAGTATGAATAACTTCGACAAAATTATGGATAACTTTGACAAAAGCGAGTTCGCGTTATAAAAATAAAGGTAGGACTCTACATATATATACCGGTATATCTATTATTACAATTCCTTTAATATCACTAGACCTCATGTAATGGCATTAGACATTAGCACAGTTTGGATTTTAGACATCCTGTAACTCTGGGTTTGAAGATTGAACCCATTTGACAATCATATATATTGTTTCTACAGTCCAAAACACTTAGTAACCCTTTCCCCAATAGAAACACCTTTTTACGTCTTTAATTTATTCCTCTACTGTCTGAAGAAAATAGTTCCAATTTATAGTCATGAACAGGTACCAAAAGAAATATTTTCTATATCAGGCTATGGGGTAATATAATAATGGACTGAAATCTAAATTCAAGAAAAAAATTAGAAAAAAAGTTTTTTGATGAGGTCGTTATCCTGGTAATGCAAGGGTAAACTCTAATCATTAGTGATGATTTGACATGATGTCTAATTTACCTGAAAAACTGGAGTTTTTCAGCCGTTCTAATTTTGCTATGATTAAATGTTGTCCTAGTTACCAAATTTAAACTCTTTGAACCATTATGTATGTTTCGTGTTCTGTAAATTATTGAGGTCTGCCATTGATTTAAAATCAGAAAATTGCTAAAATTTCTTTTAAATAATTGGGTAAAATTTGGGTCAGGGTGTCAAACAGTTTGGATCCTAATGAGGTGAAAGTTATTCAGAAAAATCATGATCTCGCTATTAGTGAACACATTTTTAAATCAACCTACTTTCAAATGTAAAACATGTACTACTCTTAGTGACTGTCCAATTTATATGAATCTGCCACCCCTTAACCCATTACCCCATAAATATGCCTTTTTATGCCTGTGATTTATTCCTTAATTTAAGAAAATAGTTACAATTTATACAGTCATAAATATGTTTGATAAAATAATAGTTTCTATATTTAGCAGAATTTGATGTTAGCGGCAGATTCTGCTTACTTTCAACCTGCTTTAACTCTTTCCTCCCTGAAACTTTAAATGGACAATTCCAGTTTCCATTTTAGTCTAGTCTATTTCTGACTTTTAAGGGTTGATTTTGTCAATGTTTGGTATTATGACAAACAGTGAAGACCCTGATCAGAGGGCTCCTTTTGGAGCCATCTGATCTTGGTCTTCACTGTTTGTATAGGACAAGTGTACTATCCACATGTGCACTGTTTGAAAAAGACGCCTATATGCGGGACTAGGGTTCAAAGGGTTAAGTGACCTCTGTTTTCAAAACTAGATACAAGCTATGGGGATATGGGTTTTAAAACCCATTACTCCAAAAATATGCCTTTAACTCTTTGCATGCTGGGTATTTTTTGTGTGTGTCTGCAACAATTATTGTCTGCTTCTGTTCTAAAAATAGAACATTCAAAATTTCTCTTAGAAAAAACAACACGAGAGAGTGTCAAACAGTTTTATCCTGATGAAACACCATGTTAGGTGGCATCTCATCAGGATCCAAACTGTATGGGAAGGTTATCATGGTTTCACCCCTTACATGCTTTATTCTTCAATTTAAGACAATGGTTCCACTTTATACCATATCATGAATAAGCTCTACAAGAAATTATAAATTTCTATATCCTAGCAGATGGTAGCTTAAAGCAGGCTTAAAGTAAAGCAGAATGTGTCTTATTACACTTGGCAGTCATCTTTTGCAAATACTGGTACTGCTGTTGGCAGTTGATCTTAAAAGTAGATTTTTTTCTATTGTGTCTTTAAAAGTTTTTTTAATGTAACGAGTTGAACAGTTTGGCTCCAGATGAGATGTCAAGTTTATACTTGACATTTTGTCTGGGGACAGATTGTTTGAAAGGTCATCTAAAAGTCTCCCATTTAGAGTGCTGAAGGTTAACCCATTACTCCATAAATACGCCTTTTTACGTCTTAAATTAATTCATCCACTGAAGAAAATAGTTTCAATTTATACTGTCTCAAAAAAAAAATCATACGAAATATTTTCTATATTCTAGCAGATAATAGCTGAAAGCAGGCTGAAAGTAAAGCAGAATGTGCCTTAAGGCGCATTCTGCTTTACTTTCAGCCTGCTTTAAGTGGTCATATATCTTCAAAACTAGAAAAAGACTATTGGGTAATGGGTTAAATAACCTAAGAATATCTCTTTGCCATGCTGGTGGTGGAACCGTGATTATCTGATATGTACAAACAGTTTGGATCTTGATGAGATGCCGCGTTATGGGGCATCTCATCAGGATCCAAACTGTTTGACACTCTGACCCTGTTTTGAACAGAAATTTAGAACAGCAGCCAGAGACATTTGTTGCAGACAAAAAAATACCCAGCATGCAAAGAGTTAAACTGGCACCAATGACTGTGTCAAAGCCACTAAAAATAGCCTCATTGAGAAATCCACAGAAATTAACTCTCCTCTTTCCTTCAATATCAGGTCATTAGTAGCATATAGGTACATGTAGAGTTCAACCATTATTGAGTGGAAACCCAATAGTGTTTATTCATTCTTTACAAATAGTGTAGACCCAGATCAGAGGGCTTCTAAACAAGCCCTCTGATCAGGGTCTGCACTGTTTGTAATTTTGAAACATATATCCTTCATTTATCATTAATTTGTCATTTATCAGAAATGAGAGAGTTTATTTTAAAATTCCAGCATTAAAATGGTTTCAAAAAGTCACATTTTTTCTGAATTAGCGGAAATTAACAGGGTAAACTAGAGTCTGGAGTGTATAATGAACCTAAGTTATAGTTAACCTTCTACTACTGGTAACCCATTGAATCCTGGTGACACACATACCTTTTACAAACAGCTAGTGTACCTGTCAATAGTATACCTCAGGGCTGCCATTTCTCAGGATCTTTCCAGAATTTTCTTAATTTCTTCAAACCTATGGATTTTTATCCGAAATCTTCAGATTTCTGCTATGACTTTTTAAAATGTGGAATTTTATGCATATTTTACTTAGATATTTTATGGTTGTCAATCAGTTTAGATTCAGATCAGACGTCATATTGCGTGGCATCTGATCTGGATCCAAACTGTTTGCATATTTATGTTTGTGTTAAGTTTAAGAGCCTGGCAGCGAAAAGGTTAAAAGTATGATTCCTAAAATCATACATGAAAATTGGTAAATCTTAGGATTTTTATGAGCAACTAAAATATGAAAGCCTTGACACCTGCAAAAAGTGTAAACTCAGATAAGATCGATGACTCCTACAGATTCCTTCATCAAACTCAGCACTATTTGTCATTTGGAAATAAATTGTAGAAATAATCCTAAAAACAAGTAATCAAAAATGGACCAGACCTAACTTTTTCAACACCATGGACCTGTTTAAAATATGTACTCATTACATTTGCAAACAGTGTAGACCCAGATCAGAGGGCTCCTTTAGGAGCAGGATTTATAAAATTACCCAGAATTTCAAGTATATTGGTTAATGTTTTGGTAATTAAAAAGATCCACAAGGGAACCTAATAACCCAAAAGAGTTACTTACTGCTGAAAGAGTTAAGATTGCCTGATGTTTCTTTATTAACCATTTCCCCCATAGAAGTGCCTTTAACCCTTAGCCCGCCAAATAAATTGTCGTCTGCTATATTTCTCGTCTGCTTCAAGTTTCAAAGTGCTTCAAAGTTGCTCAAAATTGCTGAAAATGTTGTCCGAGTGTCAAACAGCTTGGATCCGGATGAGACGCCGAGTTACTCGGCGTCTCATCCGGATCCAAGCTGTTTGCATATGGAGCTATAGTCGTGACTGGCAGGCTAAGGGTTAAGCACATTTAGTTTATCCTTCCACTGAAGAATAGCTCAAATTGTTTCAGTCATGAATGGATATGTAGTTGTACTGTAAGAAATATTTTCTAAATCCTAGCACATGTTACCTTAAATCAGGCTGAAAGTAAAGCAGAATGTGCATTAAGAAGACATTCAGAATTTCAGTGATACGAGGAGGAAGTGATGTTTATTGCATTTTAAATCTTACTGTGATGAAATAGAAATAATTAATTTAAATGTTTAGATCTTCAAAAATGATATATACTCGTATATGCTGTAAAAACAATGAAAGATGAGGAGAGAGGACGTTCAGAAGGACATAAAACTTTTTGATGCACATTTTTGTTATAAATGCACGTACTGTGGGGTTATTTGACGGAATTTTATGAAATAAAAAGTAGATATTGATAAATTAATCATTTCCCGAGGGTACCACAAGAGAATATCGGCGATCAAGTCTATTTTAGCATCAGTTTAAGTCGATAGTTAACCCATTACCCCATAAAAACGCCTTTTTACGCCTCAAATTTATCTCTACACTGAAGAAAGTAGTTCCAATTTATACAGTTGTGAATATTTAACATTAGGAATAATTTCTATATTCTAGCAGCTAATAGCTTAAAGCAGGCTGAAGGTAAAGCAGAATGCACCCTAAGGCGCATTCTGCTTTACTTTCAACCTGCTTTAAGTAGTCACCGATCTTCAATACGATAAATAGGCTATCAGCACGGGGGGCTAACTAGGTATTACGATGAAATGTTTGTCTACGACAACCTATATGGGTATTATAAGAGATTTGTATAGCTACGAAGTCAGTGTATATAGTGAGAAATGTTTGTCTACGACAACAAAATTGCCTTCGTAGCAATACAAATTTGTTATAATACCCATATAGGTTGTCGTAGACAAACATTTCATCGTAATACCTAGTTGGCCCCCCATGATCAGGTAATGGGTTAAGACTACCTGTTGGATTCCGTTGTATACCTTGTATCTATAATAGAAGTCTTTTTTTTGTAACAGATCTAGATCTATGTGTCAAGTACCTGTGGCTCCAAAATTATAAAGCCAGGTTTGAGTTGAGTCTGAGATTGTTCTCAAGCATTTGATTGGTCAGTTAAGCTAAAAGCTGTCCGATCAAATGCTTGAGAACATCCTCAAACCCATAGAATATATTCGAATATTCAAATAGTGAAAATGGTATTCGTTGCCATCCCTAGTTTAATACAGACATAAAGATTTTAGTTTTTGAAATACTCCCCTCATCTAGAATCGTGGAGGTAGTGTGCTATGGCACATATACACAGAAAAAGGACAAAGAAACAGCGGACATAGAAGAAGCTCTATCTTCTGAATCAAAGTATACTCTCTCAATAATATGTTGATGTTACAGAGACATTAAATCACAAAAACCTACCAGCAAAGGATTTGTCAAAAATCACTTCATACTTACAACTTTCATAGAAGCCAAAGCAGCATTTCTGAGAGCCACAAGATCTTCCTGTAAAATAAGAAAAGTATAGAAGTTAACTACTTTTCTTGAAATATGAAGATATGAAAGATATGAAAGAATATGCTAGGGATATATAGAGGATATTGGATGAGTGTGTTTTCAACTTTTCAGTAGTGAATTTATTGAACGAGTTGGATAAAATAATATGTTGCTAGCCTAGGTGAGCAACAGCTATCATTTTATCCAACAAGTGCAATAAATTCAATGCTGAGAACACACAAATTTTTTATTCTATTTATCACATAAACACAAATTGACACAAAAATCTGAACAGTTTTACTTTCACTTTTCCCTCAGCTGTTAGGAAAACGATTCGTCATAGTTTTAGTCTAAGCCTTATTCGGTTTTATACATTCATAGATAAAAACAACTATCAAACAAAAATAAAGAAAAACAAGAGCCGCATGCGGCCCTAAATCGCTCACCTGGTACCCATGTTATGGTCAGAGTAATTGACCAGTAATGGTTAAGTTTTCACTATATTCCATCATCAGTAAACTCACCCCCACTGGCAGCCATGTTTTTTAAGATAACAAAATGATTTTAAGAAATCTAATAGAGAGTCATAAATGGATCAATTGTGTAAAATTATTTTCATTTTGGACCAGTAGTTTCACAGAAGAAGATTTTTAAAGTTTTTACTATACAGTAAGATAAGGAAAATGTGCCCCACCCACTGGTGGCCATGTTTTTTTTAGATATCAAAATTATTTTTAGAAATCTGGTAGAGGGTCACCCATGGATCATTTGTGTGAAATTACTTTCAAATCGGACCAACGGTTTCAGACAAGAAGATTTTTAAAGTTTTCACTATATAGCCATATAAGGAAAATCTGCCCCCACCCACTAGCCGCAATGTTTTTTAAGATAGGAAAATCATTTTAAAAAATCTGATAGAGGGTCACCAATGGCACATTTGTGTAAAATTATTTTCAATTCGTACCAGTAGTTTTTGACACAAAGATTTTTAAAGTTTTTTCAATTTGTTGCCATGGCAACCACAATTTCAATTGGATGACCTATATTTGAAGAAATCTGAGGGAGTACCCTACAAGGAACAATCCTATGAAGTTTTGAAGAAATTGGCCCAGTGGTTTCCAAGAAGAAGATTGTTAAAGAAAAAGTTTGACGACGGACTGACGGACGGACTGTCGGACGACAGACACAGGGCGATCACAAAAGCTCACCATGGCACTTCGTGCCAGGTGAGCTAACAACATTGATGTGTTGTTCAAGGATTTCTCTGATACCATATTCAAATTCTAAGTTAAATATTTATCTAAAATTGTTCTTATTGACTAAAATGATCATTTCACTTTTAGTTTTGTTTTTAGAATAACTTCATTATTTCAACATGACATCATTATGATGTAAAGTTTGAATTTAAATGGTTCTGAGCCACTGTTAATACTAGAGCTCTATGCTGCCTGATTTGCAGCCTGGTTTGCGGGACTGCTCAGGAGAATTTTTTAGGACACTTGAAAATGTTTCAATCACTTGTGGTGATCCAAGTTTGTCAAACAAGATTCTCTAATTAAAATGTTTTTACAGTCGGTGTAGTATTACAGTATTTTGGTGATTAAAAAAATAGTATAAAATATATGCACAGTGTGCCGTAAGATATTTAAGGAACTCTACATTTTGCACGTTTATGCGATAAATAATAATCATTCAGTTTTGTTGAATTAATGTTGGCTATGATATAAGGATTTGGATGTTCGGGTATCCGCCGTTAGCAATAGACCCATGTTTTACACCTAACTCTGGTTCAATTAATTGAAACGCATCATCGATTTCCACTATATTCCTATTTGGATTATCTCACAAATAGAACTAAGAATGAATTGGGATTGAGTACATGTACTGGGTAAACATATGCTTTCAACATGATTAATTGAAAGACAGTTTAGATTTAAGATTTCAGACTACAGAAAATTAGTTAGGGAATGAAATGTTTTTCTACAAATTGATTGTCCATTTGTCCTGCAGGACAACCCAGGGATCAACACTTAGTCAAGTCCTTAGTATGGTCTGATGACCACCAGTTTTTCCACTCAGATCACTTGCATTCCTGCATTACTAGTCTATATGACCACCAGAACATTTTAATCAAAATTTAACAATTTCCTACGAATCTGTCTTTGTTCTTGTAACTGTAACTGTAAGTCAAAACCCATACTTTGTTTTCCAACATAAAATTCAGCTGACAAAACATGTTGAGAAATGTGGACCATTTAACCCATTACCCCATAGCCTATTTCTAGATTGAAAACATGTGACCACTTAAGGCAGGTTGAAAGTAAAGCAGAATGCGCCTTGAAGGCGCATTCTGCTTTACTTTCAGCCTGCTTTAAGCTGTCATCTGCTAAGATAAAGACATTTTTTCTAATAGTACATAATCATAACTTAATAAATTGGAACTAATTCTTCTGTGGAGAAATAAATAAGAGACATAAAAAGGCACATTTATAGGGTAATGGGTTAAACCACAACCAAGACATCCCAGGGGTTATGGTGTCCTGCTAATTGATTTACGTTCTGTAAGTCCAGTTAACCCTTTACCTAATAGAAACGCCTTTTAGCGCAATCCGTCAAATCCTCCGCGGAAGAAAATAATTCCAATCTATACAGTCCTGAATATGTATCAGAAGGAATATTTTCTTAATTCTAGCAGGTGGTAACTTAAAGCAGGCTGAAAGTAAAGCAGAATGCGCGGGCGCATTCTGCTTTACTTTCAACCTGCTTTAAGTAGGCACCTATTTTCAAAACTAGAAATAGGTTATGGGGTAAAGGGTTAAAGTCCCAAAGGACCAATGAGTTTTGGGAGTCACTGGTCCTGTGGACCACCAGGTTCCACATGTTAGTGTCCAACCCTGATAACCTAATGCAAAAATTTGCTCGTTCATGATGAGTGGACAAGTGGAAATTATCCAGTCCTGCATTTCATGTTAATTTAAAGAGACTCGCAACCAGATATAGCATTAACAAGTACAGTCGTCATGCGTGACATTATGCCCCCAAAGTGTTTGACACCCAAATGCATTTTGGCGATTTTTTTTACAGACAATGTAATGGAGGTGTAACATAAAGTTTTGATACTGTTAAAAATGACCCATGAGTCAATTCTTAACATTAAAAACCGAACGGTTTGCGACACTCCTCAATAGAGATATGCTCCTGACAAGCTTTTTGTAAATTTGAGGTCAAAGGTCAAGGTCTGAGTGACCTAAAAATGTTATGCGACACTCCGCCATCCCAAGATGAACTCACAAACCAAGTTTCGTATCCATAGCTGGTAAGGTTAAGGAGATATGTTCTGGACAAGCTATTGGTAAAATCAAGGTCAAATGTCTAGGTCACAGTGACCTGAAAGTGGTATGCGACACTCCGCCATCCCAAGACAGCGTTTTTTTTCACCCGATTGGGAACGGGTCCGGTACCCCTCAGATTAGGAATTTTTCAAGTCAAATTGGGAAAAACGAGTTGTGAAATGATGACAACGCAGAAATTGGGAATTTTAGTTACTAAACCGTTTATAACTGTTTATGATGGTAAACATGGTGTAGAAACTAAATCTACCCTGGATGTATTACTCACAATAGACGCTGTTGCGGCTGAGACAGAGTTGGTGACTTAGTAAAATCCAAAATCTTATCTTATCTATCTCTGGAAACTGCCAATCACGCTTGCGAGTGTTAAAGGCAGTGATCTAGAAACAGTTCTAATGGTTTAGTAACTTAAATTCCCAATTTCTGCGTTGCCATCATTTCAAAACTCGTTTTTCCCAATTTGACTTGAAAAATTCCCAATCTGAGGGGTACCGGACCCGTTCCCAATCGGGTGAAAAAAAACGCTGTATACAGTGGAGCTACGTTAGCAGATGTCCAATCTTTCGGTACTTGGCCTGTTTGGAAGGAAACTGTAAATATTACCTGAATGATTGGCGCAATCTGCTGACGCAGCTCTTTGAGGACCAGTGGTTTTATTTTGTCGGGTCCAGCAGCCTTGTCGATCTTGAATCCTTTTTGAAATTTTGGCAGGGGGACACGGTGTCCCCCAAACTTTTGGACCTAGGCACAACACTGGTGGTGTTGATGCTAGACAAAATTGTAAAATTTGGTTCACCTCGTACACACGGCCACACGCATAAACGACAAGGACAGTCACTATATGCTTCCAAATCTATCGATGCTGGGAGCAAAAAAAAAAGGCATAGATTATTAGAATAACCGGAATACACCGAAATACACCTAAATATACATATTATAGATCATAAAAGTTTCAGATGATGTATAAACACATTTTATTAAATTTGCAGAGAAAATATGCAAATTTGTGGGTCATAAATGGTTTTCTGTTGAAATCTTAACCGAAAGACACTGTGAAATTCTCACGCATGTGTAATTCTCACATGACACATTATACAGTGTATTTCGGTTATGATTTCAACAGAAAACCATTTATAACACACAAATTGCATATTTTCTGTGCAAACTAAATATATTAGTACACAAAATATGTTTATACATCACCTGAAACTGTTTTATGATCTATAATAGGTATATTTAAGTGTATTTCGGTGTATTCCGGTTATTCTAGTAACCCGTAACGGATGCGTAACTCTAGACACTGCCCCAAAATAAACCCAAACCACAGCACTGAATTCTAGATATGTTTCGCAACTAAATGTGGTTTAACGCAAGTGTCAAATCAAAGTGTTAAAAACTATGAGGATCAAATCCCTTTTCGAAAGGTGCAGTAATAAATAGGGGTGTAACAATACGCTGAAACCCGCATCGCAATATATCGCAATACGGAGAAACCAAATCGCAATATATTGCAATATACCGTGTAAGTACGGAACAAGCATCTTCCATCGTGTTTACTTTATTAATCTTGTTCAACCTGCAAGCCCTTGATTCGCTGCTTGTTTCTTAATAAGAGCGTCTTGTTGAGCGAGATTAAACGAAAACGAAATAGTTGCTGTTACACCGTCTAGGGATATGGATAAAACACCGGACTGCGTCTACGCGTTGTTTCGAAAACAATTCCGCGAAACAAACGGTAAGTTTGTCCATTCTTTTACCGTTTTTAAATAAGGCAAAGAAAATCGTTTTTTCTGAATCTGAACCACGGAGCAATATTTTTCAGCTCACACAGCAATATATCGGTACACCGCCGAATCGTTACACCCCTAGTAATAAAGCAAGGTAAAAACAGTTATTACAACCAATATGGCTCCCGCGAAAACAGACGACGTGATTTATGAATCACAGAACAATGAGAAATAAGGGGTGATCAAAGCTTTGACAATATATGGGATGTATGTCATTAATTAAAAACTACATAACGTCTCTAATTTTGTTATTTCACAAACAATGTGTATGGTTGAATTTTAGGAAAATGAACTTTATTGCTCGTACCTCATCGGAAGATGCCATTTCGCCTAATAAAGGTCTGTTTGATTCAGTAAGTTAAGAGAAAATAACAACATCGTCATAATATCAAAATGAGAATATTCGAAACATTTATGATGTATTTGTCAGGAAACTGACTAATAAACTTTTATCAATAACTATAAATACCAAAATAAGCTGGTAATTTCAAAAAGTCACGGAAATGAATAAGATTTTACTCGATTAATTCTACATAGTTTCTTGAACTGTTGTTTGAACAAACGAGTGGTTAGCTTCTGGTTCCCAAACAAATGCCTGCAGGTTCGATAGATTTATAAATCTAAAAACAGATCAATCTTGTGAATCATTAATGGGGATGATACCCATTTGAAACAAATAAAATGTCTACACTGTCGCTCTCTCATACATGCAGGCAAATACCCTACAAAAATCACCTAATTCGTCAAAAGCCAGGAACCAGAGAAGCTGGAAAATGTTACCTTGCGCTATTTGTTACACAAATTCTCATTGGTCCGCTTAGAAAGGTGGCAGTTTCAAAAGATTTTCACAACACTTGTCCCAAAACTTTCAGAATATTAATTAACTGATTTAGACAGGTAAACCATTAGTGGCATGGGTTCCATCTATACGAATTTTAAAGAAGCGTTACCTAACTTTTACTCGTGCCTCGTGTTGTTTCATTGTATTTACGGGAAAAGACGACCCAGTGTCAGAAAGTGTAACCCCACCACCTAAGGCTAACCGTAACACGTTTTGATTTCCTTCTAACGTCTATCTATCTATCTCTGAATACTGGCAACCCCTCTCACGAGTGTTACAGCCAGGTCATACTGCTTGTTGTTCTTGTTGCTGCTGCTAAGGTTTATAGTTCCACATAAGCTTTTCCAGATGTGTCATCAAGGTTGAGACGTATGGTGCGAGTATATGCTGCAGATTGCGGCCCTGCACGACATGAAGAAGAAGAGACGATGGTCAGCACTATCATACCTACTGTTACTGCCCAGGCTTTGTCCCTGAAAGGGGCCTGTTGCCACTGGTCATTGAGAAGGAGGAACTGTTGTCTTGTCTCAGAGGTGTCCTTGATTTTGGTTCCCAGTGTTTGGTTGTCAACAGATCCATGGTGCCCCATAGCTGAGCCAGAGCTCACAAACGCCTGTCTATTCCCAAGCTCAATTGCTCAGATTTGGCAATCCAAGCGTTCAAGTGCAATCCCGCATTAACCAGTGTTCAATCTAGAGCGCGCCATTGCGTAATTGTTTCTTCATCTTCATCATCATCATATATACAACACTCCTTCATAATTGAAGACTATGTGCCGGCGCCATAAATATTCACAAGTGCTAGAAACCACTGGTGCAGATTTCAAGGTTTTGTGCTCATGAATAAGTGATATTTTAAAACTATATACAGGGCTCCAGATAAGCCCACGTACTCAGTGAAATACGCGAACGTTTCGACCGTGTACGCGTTAATTTCAAAATATTGAAGTACTGTGTACGCGAGAAATTCTCAGGGACGTGTGTATCAATTCAAAAGCCGAGTTTTTGTCATACCTAGTATGAAATAGTTACCGCGACATAGTCAAATTTTATTGATTTGCGGTCTCGTAGCTTCGTTTTTATCGTATGGTAATTGTTAATTGCGCACCGTTAGCAAAGGGAGGTTACTGCGCACTCGCATATACATCTATATCTTCATCGATATAATTACGGACGATAAAATCCAAGTTCTCCGAAAGGTGTTTTGGTTGAAATGTCAATCTTAGCATGGAAGAATCTACATCTACATCATACTTTGACGTAGTCAATCGTGTCAGAGAAACGATAGAAAGTTGGAAACAGTCGGTTGTCAGCTATCTGATTGAAAAGAAACTTACACCTAAAGAAACTTGTGGTAGTTTGTTGAACGATATAAATTCGAACGTTGTTTCATGGGTGGAGAAAAAACCCGCATAAGCGGCTAAAATGTTAGATTCTTGAAAATCGTAATTTACATACATCGTAACATGTATCTTCTACTTCTTCTTTATTACTCCCTACTGTCAATTTCTGACAATGACAGGGAGGTCGGGGACAGTGTTACAAAGGTAAAACATAATGATAAACAATGCAGATAAGAGCTAAAAGATCAATTATAAACAGAAAAAAAGTTTAAAAACAACTAATGCAGTTAGGGGTTGTGAGATCTGAGGCTTAGTGCTGTGTGGTAGTTTATTCCAAAGTCTGATGGTACGTGGAAAGAATGAGTTTGAGTGATACTGTGTCCTAGCAGAGAAATGTATGACAAAGTTGATATTTCTGGATGGATGGAGATGTTTATGGTCTACAACTATTAGGTTATTTAAATTTGTGTATAGCATTATTACTGAGGCATTATTTCTCCTTTCTTCTAAATTTGGTTATTTGACCCGCGATATGCCGATGAATTGAAAATCCATGTGTACTGATTAAAAAATCTGGGGACTGATTGTTTTCAAAATTGATCAGTACTGTACTGATTAGAAGAAAAATTATCTGGAGCCCTGTATATACACTGTTTGTCTATTACATGTTGAGGATGGGCACAAGAACAGCAACAGGGATAAGGGCTTTAAAAGCATCAACTGTTGCTGACTCGTGCACAGAGGTCGGGAGTGAATTCCATTGGACAATTGTTCTTGGGTAAAATGAGAATTTGTACGAGTCTTTCGCTGTTTGGATGTGTTTGTAGCAGTGGTTGTGATTGAGTCTGGATCTGGAGTCGACAGGAACTAAGAGGTTAATTGGTGGATTTATGGCAACTACATGATGAATAATTTTATAAAACATTATTAGACGTGCTCGTGTTCTGCGAATTTCAAGAGAGGGCCAATTTAGGTTTTCGAGCATGTTCAACATGCTCGAAAACCAACATGTGTTGGTGACAGAACTGGTATTATGGTAACGGTTTGAAACAAATCTAGCGGCACGTCGTTGAACTTTCTCTAATTGGGTTGTCTGACTTTTTGTATGTGGATCCCAGACAGTCGATGAGTATTCCAGCTTGGGTCTGACAAGTGCCTCGTAAGCATGGTCCTTTACTACAGTAGAGTTTATTTTCAGGTTGCGACGTAGGCATCCTAGTGATTTACAGATCTCATTTTGGATCCTTTGATGCATTTTTTACAAACCCTGGAGTCAACATGACGCAATTTGACAAATTTTCGGATCCTACAATAATTTTGGCCAACGTATGTATTCTGGAGTTCACTGGAACACGCCGGGAATAAAAGCGTCGACTGATACCAGAAATCGAATATTTATTTATTAAGTGTTCAGTGTTCTGCCGAGGCTGCGCCATTGGCGCATAAAAATCACAAACAGCGCAGAAAATTTCCTGTAAATGGGCCTGAGGGCGCGCTAAAAAAATAGATATTATTTTTGTTCCCGGTACGACGGTCAATGTTTTAGTCTGTCCGTACCATTAGAGCATTTGAAACGACTAATTTCATTGGATACGTCGACCGGAAGTATCCGCTTTAGTCCAATCACTGATTATCTCTCATGCCTTCTCGTTTGTTTCGTTGAAAGATGGGCGACTAAAAATGTAAGGCAGCACTGATTGACTTTTTTTCAAAGTTCTCGAAATACGCGGAGTAAAATTAAGGCATTAGACGAAAATAATATTAACTTAAGTATACCGCAGAGAAAACGTGCATGACGCTGTCGCGGATCAGAATACAGCCGAAAGTAGTAATAAGGCCTAAAAAAAAAAGTTGTGTGTTTAAGGCAACCCGACCCTACCTAGCAAAACACCCCTGACCCTAAAGTTTTTTTAAGATTTTGAAAAAAGATTTTTTAAAACATGTTTTGGACCAATTTGGCACCTAAAAAAAATTTAATTAAAAAAAAACCTTGATCCCTACCCTACCTAAATTTTTTCAGATCGTTGCCCTAAACACAGATATTATTTTTTTTGGCCTAATATTAATTGATTCTCTAAAACAGAAACCCCTCTACAGCCGACGGCCGAGTCTGATAAAGTTGACGGCTCTTCGAAATGCAGGGGTGTAAAATTTTCAGAATTGTTACTCGCCCTGCTGATAATGGTATTTTGCTCATTAGTTTCTGTTGTAAATTATCAGAAAATCTGCTCGCCCTGATAAAATATTACTCACCATGGCGAGCGGGCGAGTAGAATTTTACACCCCTGAAATGGTATATCCGCCGAGAAAAAGAAGGGTTGAACTTTTCAGCATAGGTGGTTAAAAGATCACACATGGCTTGCTTACAATGGTGGGTCAGATTCTATGACTTGCAATCTGTGTCTACTGTCCTTTTCACTCAGCTCTGTCACTGAATTTTAATCGAGATTTTTTTTTATATCCGAAAGGGGTGTGTAGCAGTTAGTATATAGAAACAAACAAACAAAGTGTGTGCTTATAAGCTCAGTTTCCATGGACACATATCAGTGTTTATAAAACATTCAACTAATTACATCGCATCAAAACCTATTACATGTATCTTGTCAGAAATATATCAAAATATTTCTCATATTCACCTTGGCTTTGAAGATGCTCTGCATATCAGGCCTTTTTCTGGTGTATCCACGGGTCCAGTAAAAGGACCCATTCTCAATGGGAAATGGGTAAAAAAAAATCCCAATTTAAAAAAAAAAAATTAATAAAAAAAAGAAAAAAGATTTATTTTTTATACAAGTTGTTACTGATAACTTAAATTCAAATAAAAACTAATAAAACAAGTGGAAATAACTGCTACACGTATGTCATTTTTCTGGCCATTAAGCTTCAATATATGTGAAATCAATTCTAAAAATTCTTCCCAAAACTTGATTTTTCCCAAATCAGACATTACAGTTTTTCCCAAAATGGCCAGAAAAAGGCCTGCATAATTATGTTTTATTGCTTTTTAACTCTTTGAACCCTAGTCCCGCATATAGGCGTGCTTTTCAAACAGTGTACATGTGAATAGTACACTTGTCCTATGCAAACAGTGAAGACCCAGATCAGAGGGCTCCGTAAGGAGCCCTCTGATCAGGATCTTCACTGTTTGTCACAATGCCAAACATTGACAAAAACAACCCTTAAAAGTCAGAAATGGACTAGACTAAAATGGAAACTGGAATTGTCCATTTAAAGCTTTAGGGAGGAAAGAGTTAAGGCCTGGGTTCCTCCAGTATTTTTTCGACTCGAAAACCAATGAAAAACGGAATAGCTCACAACAACATTGTGCCAAACTTCACCCGTTACTGCTCAATGTCCCAAAACTATCATAAAAGAAAATAATTCAATAGCTACTCTTCATTCAAGAACAAAGAAGAACTTCTAGAAATAAATACCATACCAGTAATTGCTCTATTGATATTCTCCCAACCCGATTGTCAATGTGGAACGTGAATATTAGGTTAAATTGATCTGTAGAATTTGTCTTATAAACGAAATATTTGCACTTCATATCTGCGCTAAACATGAAATTATTCCTTTAAAAATTTGGTATACACTGGGTACATGACGCATGCGCAGATGGCACGGCACTTCCGATGTAAACAAGATTGTAAAAATTGACTCAGTCAGCGTTACCGTACACGGATTTTTGACCATTTTTGTTATGGTTTGAACCCAGGAAAAACAGGGATCCCAATGGAATCCCGACAATAAATCTGGGGTCCTCGGGATAACGGAATCCCGTTAAAGTCGAACCCTGGAATATTGTTCAATGTTGTTTCCCTGACTACAGAAGGGACACGCTTATATTACGATTTTAAGTATCATGCTAATTTACAGAAAAATTACTGCATGAGCATAGTCTATCTGCGACTGACTACCGTAGTATAAAACACAGACTGTTCGGTCCTCATAATACATAATGGCGCCGGTGTGGGAAATCGAAGTCAAACAATGGAATTTCGAAGTTACATCAAATCTGATTCACAGTAAAAATGTTTGAGGGACATTTTATCAAAAAGTGTGTCATGGGCGTTCATTTTGTGTGCCAGGGAAAACTCTGCTCACTGGATAGATTTTGGGGCACAAAATGACAAAACAAGGAGTACACAGTCAAGATTGCTGAAAATAAGTGGTCACAAACACATTTTATTTGAGAGACTTCCATTTGATTCCCCACAATAAATTGAATTTGCTGATCAATCCAGTGTTGTTGGAACTTTTTTTCTCATTTAGGTCTCTGATGGTGAGGAACTTTCGTGGTGGTTTCATCTGATTTACCTTTATTTTAGCTTAACCTTCAGATTGGACAATGATTTTCTTTGAAAGAAACGAAGATGTTCTTTGAAAAGAAGGCAAGCATGGGCTGATTTTTTGAGTAGCTATCTTACAAATTCTTGTATCAAAAGGGAAGCTCATTACTATAAGGCAGGTTACCCTGGGATTTGTCATTCAATAGTTAATGCCCTTGTTTTGACTTACACTTTTTAAATGAAATTTCTCAATATCTATGAAAGTTATTAACCTGAAACTTTGAATTCTTGTTCAGTATCAAGCAGGCAACTCATTGCAACAAGGCATGTTACTCTGGGATTTGTCATTCCAGAGTTATTGCCCTTTTTAAACACAACATTTGGAATTTGAAATATCTCCTTAACTATCGTGGGTATTAACTAGAAACTAGGAATTCTTGTTTAGCATCAGAAAGGAAACTCACTACAACAAGGGAGGTACCCCCCAAAAACGCTGTGAAGTCACACATAATTGAAGCTTCATTCTTCTAATGTGACATATTTGATTAATTGTTTTAACCCTCACCCACACATAAGTTCAGCATTTTTTTTGGTGACCCGCTCCCAATCGAAAACAAGGGCTTTTTTTCCAAAATGAGCATTTTACGACACAATTTTCCCCCAAAATGAGCCTTTTACGACTCAATTTATTCCCAAAATCAAGTATTTTACGTCGTTTTATGGCATATTTTTCCCAATTGAAGGGGTACTTCTAATGTGACATATTTGATTAATTGTTTTAACCCTCACCCACACATAAGTTCAGCATTTTTTTGGTGACCAGCTCCCAATTGAAAACAAGGGCTTTTTTTCCAAAATGAGCATTTTACGACACAATTTTCCCCCAAAATGAGCCTTTTACGACTCAATTTATTCCCAAAATCAAGTATTTTACGTCGTTTTATGGCATATTTTTCCCAATTGAAGGGGTACTTCTAATGTGACATATTTGATTAATTGTTTTAACCCTCACCCACACATAAGTTCAGCATTTTTTTGGTGACCAGCTCCCAATTGAAAACAAGGGCTTTTTTTCCCAAAATGAGCAACTCATTCCCAAAGTGTTGAAAAAAAACACTAAAGCTTCTATGTGCCTTTCACTCTTTGCATGCGAGGGGCAGATATATCCGTAAAAGTGATTGCCTTTGCAAACATGGATCCAGATAAGACGCCACGTAACGCAGAATCTCATCTGGATCCAAACTGTTTGCCATTCTGATCCTGAATTTAAAAGAAATTTTGAAAATTCTAATTTTAGAACAATAGCAGACGAAAAAATGTTGCAGACGAAAAAAATTACCCAGCATGCAAAGAGTTAAACATCAGCAGATGTTTTGGAATAATTGTAATAGAAAAAGGAGCATTTGCTCTTCCAAACTAAAATTTCCATTTCCCATATTTTTAAAAACCTTAAAATCTTTTCATAACTTTGATTTTATTAATGCATTTACATTGATTTGCGACATCTCGAAAGAGAGAAAAGGTCAATAGATTATCACCAACTTGGAAGTAAACCACTGATTGTCTGCGACCTAGCGATAATCAGTCAATCACTAGTCCGGAATTCCCCGGCAGGATTTTGCAAGGGTGGACAAGAGCCCCAAACGCCTTTCTTGCCGCAACCAATATAATAGCTTATTAAACTCTACTCAGCAAAAATAGAAACTTTACATGGGATTCTGATGCGTATAATTCTGTCTACAAACACAATTTTGCATAAAACTTATTGTATTTCAAAACTTTGAATCAATGTCTGCAAGTTCTAGACAATGGTGATGAACAAATTCCAAACGTCATGTCCTTATTTGACGTCAAAATGCATAGGGGTCGGTTTCAAAATTCTCAGAGATGTGAACGTATACGTAAGATGTGTTTAATGCATTTTCCGGTTTAATATTTAGTGATTTTTTGCATGAAGTCACTTCAGTAGCGTGCATGCCCACCGTCACGCCTAATGCAAGCAATACTCCGTCTCTGATGTACCGTCTAATGACGTAATCTGAGATGACATGCCATTTTCGTAATCGAGCATGTCTGAGGTCGTTGGTCATGTCAATCTGGTAATTGTTCCGCACCAGTCTTCAAGTTTAACCAATACAAGCTCTATTGGTTTGAGATCTGGTGATACTGCAGACCAGGGCATAACGTTGACGCCATTCTGTACTTTCCGCATGCAGTTAAGATCTTCCAAGTTTACGGTCTACGGGTATGTGTAGGGACCATGACATTGCTTCAGACGATTCCTTATTGTCTCGACAGTGATCCAAAACCGCCGAGCAGTAACCGTTGCTTGGATGACACGGTTACGTCAGTACGTCAACGTAAGAGTGCGGTCGTCTCTACGTGACGTCAACGATATCGGAAGATCCTGGATTTACCCCTTAACTCTGTAACGATTAGTCAGCATATGAATTGGCTACCGTATGCGTCCAGAATGACACACAACATCAGTTACTGGCGCGTCCGCCGTAAGCATGCCAAATGGTCTGATTTCTGTGATTTTCAGAACGCTGTGGCATCTCAGTTTAGAAACGCAAATGTTTACAACTTTGATATTTCGGTGTTTGGCTAAAGCCTGCGTGTGTCTGTTGTATTAAATAAACTTGAAATCAATGCTGAATAGGTCAACTCGCCATCAGTGCTAAATACCGGAAGTGGAAAGCATGCTAAGTCGTGCGCGGTACAACTTAGCGACAGTGTGGCTCTGTATGGTCTTTATCGATTACTCCATTATGAAATGTGCGTATATGTCATGAAACGTCATTAAATATCGATTAAACCGGCTCTAAAGAATGTAAGTTTCTATTTTTGTTAAGTATATAAGATTTAAATATGATTCTTAATGAAATCACTCAATTATTCTTGATCTTTATTTATTGTCCCTAAATGATACATGTAGGACTGGAGGCAAAATCCACCTTTGTTTTGAACTCCTGGCTTTACTCATATTTAGCTCACGAGTAGTACCGTCAGAAAAATCAGTAATTTTAACTTCCGATTTTGGATGTAGAATGTGTTACACTTGCATACATGTACTGATTTACAAGCATGTTTTTATTTTGCAGACTATATAATCTATGCAGTGAGACAATGAGCTATTCAGAGCTAAGGGGGCTATACCACCTACGTGAAACCATCGGCTCAGGTATGAACATCATTTCTTTCTTTGTTTATACTTTAATACGGTTACTGTATTGGCTCTAATAGACGCCCAGGGCATTACTATACAGTTACGGTATTAAACGGCCGAGGGCAGGCCGTCGTTGCTTATTAGCACAAGTTAGCCATAATGGCACAAGGGCCTTGGCTAACGAGTGCCAATAAGCAACGATGGCCTGCCCTGGTCGTTTAATGACTTGTTTATTGTATACCTGGTTCAAAATCAACGAATATGTAGATTGTCTGAATCTTTTCATAAGTGCGGCTGTTATAGAAATCAAATGACGTCATCGTCAACAAACGTTGGCCATTTTGAACGTTACGTTGCTAACGTTTTCACATTCATAAATTCTGTTGCCCCTGGGCCAATAACCGGTTGCAGTCCAAATAACCGGTTATTGAACTGCATCCAGTTATTAGCCCGCTCAGCTAGGGCTTATTGCATTGTCATCAAAGCAAAATGTGTTCAAATGTGTTCCTATTTATTTTAAGGTATACAATAAATTTTCTGAAAGGGAGCATTTATATCTGGTAAAAAAAATCAATAAGATCTAATTTTATCAATATTAACATTTGTGGCATTTTAATTCAAGGCCCAATATATCACCTGAATATCATTAAAAACCCATTAAAATAGTGCTCTTTTAAGAACCACTGATTGCATGCTTTTGTAGAAGGTAATACTGTATACTATCATCCTATTATCTTGGCTAGTATAGATGGCTTAGAAGAGAGATATGCCAACGTGTTCACACTGACTTAAATTGTTTTTATACGCCCTCGTATATGGGCGTGGCCCTGTTCGCGCTAACATTTTGGGTTTATGGGACTAGGTGACATAACACAGAACAAAAGAAAACAATAGACCTGTTCAAATCTCTGTGACCTTGACCTTTGGCCTTGAAATTGGTCCGCAAAATCTTGTACTTTGAACTCCTCCTTCACATTCAACCAGATTCATTTGATACTTGGCATAAATGTTACTCAGGAGTAGTAGATGTGCAAGACACAAATTTCAGGTCTCTGTGACCTTGACCTTTGGCCTTGAAATTGGTCTTGAAATTGGCAGGCAAAATCTTGTACTTTGAACTCCTCCTTCACTTTCATCCTGATTCACTTGATACTTATTATATATTATTATATGTTGTGATTGCAGAGTGTCATTTACCATTTTTAAGTCATTTTGACCTTGGCTTACACCTTTGACCTTATTGAAAACGTCTGCAGAGTGTGACAGAGTGCTGTATAGTGGGGGTATTTATCACCTTTAGTGGTAGCCGTTTTAGTTTTTTATGGGGCTACTGTATACATGTACATGTATAGTTTACTGTATTGTATGTCTACTATTTCAGGTGGTTTTGCAAAGGTGAAGCTGGCTTATCACTCATTGACAGGAGAGAAGGTTGCTATCAAAATAATGGACAAGCGCTCATTAGGGGTAGGTATTGTTTAGCGACTTTTTAAGTTATTATTACTGGCTTTGTTTACTACTGAAAAATCTGAACAGTAGTAAACATGTTACGTGACGTCATTCTCCCACCAAGAGGTCACAGTCTGAGAAAGGTTCTCCAATGGAGAACCGAAACTCTAACGGTAACTAAATTATTATACCCCTATAACACAGTCTTTATCAGATGAGTGATCACATGACTTGGAGTCGTCACTGGACACAAGGAGAGCGCTGTACGGTGAAGACCATCACTTAACCCTTTACCCCATAACCTGTTTCTAACATGGAAGACATATGATCACTTAAAGCAGGTTGAAAGTATGGCACATTCTGCTTTACTTTCAGCCTGCTTTAAGCTTCCACTTGCAGCGTTTTTTTTCCTTCTTTGGACGGTACCTGGGAAAGGACCCGTTCCCAATTGGAACAGGACCCTTCCCAATTTGAACAGGACCCGTTCCCAATTCAAAGAAAGGACCTGGCAATATAGTAAAAATAGTATTTTCAGTGAAAAAAAGAGAATTTCTGTTACTATTGTTAGCATTGCCTGTTGATATGAACTGTATAATTGCTACTTGATAAGTTAGATCAATATAGGCCTACATATATTATAAAACATAACTTCAAATTTCTTTTTTGTCATCATTTCACGACTCGTTTTTTCCCAATTTGAAGTTTACGCGACAAGAAAAATTCCCAATCTGAGGGGAAAAAATCCCAATCTGAGGGGTACCGGACCCGTTCCCAATTGGGTGAAAAAAAACGCTGACTTGCAAGAATAAAGAAAAAATTCTTTATGATGCATATTCATGACCGTAAAAATTGGAACTATTTTTTTAGTGTAGGAATAAATAAGATGTGCTAAAGGGGCTTCTATAAGGGAAAGGGTTAACTGAGATGAGGGACTGGAGCTATCTCCAGAGTTCAGCACTCTCCTCGTGTCATGTGATGACTCCAAGTCACATTATACAAACTGAATGAGCATTCAGCTGATAAACTATTTTGCGGATACAGTTCATGCAGCTAGGGGACATCATATGCTGTTTTTGAATGGATAAATATATATAGATTTACCTAACTCACTCCTGAACTCTTTAATGAACAGTTCCAATTTCAAAATAAGTCTAGTCCATTTTGGTCTACTTAGGGTTGATGTAAACAATATATTTCATAATGACAAACAATGTAGACCCTGATCAGAGGGCTCCTTATTCAGGGTCTACACTGTTTGCACAGGACAAGTGTAATCCTCACAGATACACTGTTTGTATATGATGAGTATACTCGTTGCTAGGGTTGAATGTGTTAATGTAGGAGTATTTATGTTATGTTTTACAGGAAGATCTCCCACGTGTTAAAACTGAGATTGCAGCCATGAAAGACTTGTGTCATCAGCATATTTGTAAACTGTACCAGGTGATTGAGACAGATGAAAAGTTCTTTATGGTGCTTGAGGTAATGCCCAATGCTCTTCATCTTTTAACTAATGTTGTACCAATTATTCATTATTACAATTATTGATGGGAGTTGAAATACATGCTTAACCCTTTACCCCAGTTATTGTACAGTTAAAGGGATGGAGTGAATTGATAAGATTAGTAATAGTTTTCCGTCATGGTTTTAGTTTCTGCAGCATATTGTAATTCAGAGCAACAAGGGGAAGTTATAAGGCCAGTAATAGTTTATTGTTTTGTTCTATAACTGTTTTAGACAATTCATGAGTGGACACACTGTAGGGCTTGGGTCAGACACAGGGATTTTAGCCTTAGAACTTACCCACTTTTATCTGGAGCCCTGTTTACACTTGTTTGTAGTCCCTGAATGAGACTTTAACCTATTATGTACTCCATAGATACATATTTTTACGCATTTAATTTATTCCTCCACTGAAAATATGGTTCCAATTTATAGTGATGAATATGTATCATAAGAAATATTTTATATATTCTAGCAGATTATAGCTTAAAGCAGACTGAAAGTAAAGCAGAATGCACCTTTCAACCTGCTTTAAGTAATAAACTATTTTTCAATGCTAGAAAGTCTATAGAGTAAATACACATTACCAGTTGACAGCGCGATACAGAGTGATGTATTTAGCTCGAGAGGTTTTTGGCGGAAATAGCCGATCTGACGAGCGCCTTGGCGCGAGTCTGATCGGTTGTTTCCGCCAAAAACCTCTCGAGCTAAATGCAACACTCTGTTGCGCACTGCCAACTGGTGATGTGTTTATTATATGCCTTGAATACAAACCAGAAACAACTAAATAGTTGTTTAAATCTTTTTATATCCAAAATTTATTAGTTTGAAGCAGAACAAGATTTTTTGTATGTCACAAAGAATAACGCGGCACTCGTACATGTACGTAAATGACGTCACGTCAAATCGAAAGCGAGGTCAGAGTAAAATACAAAGTGGCTGATACAAGGTGGCTGATACAGACTGTTGTATTTTACTCTGCAAATACACGCGGAAATGCTCGATATCACTCGAAGGCATATAATAAAAGGTTAAATCAAGGTTCCATATATCTACACAAGGCATGAAAAAGAACCAGAGGGCTCTGTTGAATAAGAGTAGGGCATCATCCGATTCCTTTGTATCTGCTTCCTTCTCTCTGGGACGTTCACTTAGCCCACAGTTGGCAGAAACAGAAATTAACCCAATACCCCATAAATACACCTTTTTACCCCTTTGATTTATTCCTCTACTGAAGAAAATAGTTTCAATTTATACTATTACATATAAAAATCAACAAATATTTTCTATATTCTAGCAGACAATAGCTTAAAGCAGGCTGAAAGTAAAGCAGAATGCGCCTAAACCTGCTTTAAGTGGTCACCTGTCTTTAAAACTAGAAATAGGCAATGGGGTAATTGGTTAAAACTAACACTCGATTAGCTCTTGATAAGGTGAATGTTTCCAACTGCCTTACATCTCCACAAACATCGAGTTTTGTGGAGACACAATACGAATGAGAAGTCGGAACGTTGGGTTTGGTTGAGATATAAATGATACAATAAGAAATACCAGGGCTTTAGATAAGGGGAGTATTTCAAAAACTAGAATCTTTATTTCTGCTTTAAACCCTAGGGTGTCACTACTCATTAGAATTGTCTCTTCGAGACAATTCTAATGAGTAGTAACACAATAGGATTTGGTGCTAAAATAAGTGAGAAAATGCTTGATTTGTTCTGTTTCCTCCCTCCTATCTGGAGCCCTGAATACTCATTTACTCTGTTATCTTGAACGTTGCTGTATTATACCTGTATGCAGTATTGTCCCGAGGGAGAGTTGTTTGACTACATTGTGGCCAAGGACAGGCTGAGGGAGGAGGAAGCGAGGTTATTTTTCCGTCAGATTGTGGCTGCCGTGGGATACATACATAATCAGGGCTACGCTCACAGAGATCTGAAACCTGAGAACCTGCTACTAGATGAAGACCAAAATCTAAAGTTGATTGACTTTGGTCTCTGTGCAAAACCAAAGGTAAGAGTTAATCCATTACCTCATAAATCATATAATACCGTAATCAGATAGTAGTAAAGCAGGATGAAAATAATGTATTTAGGAAATTTCTGTTTTACTTTCATCCTGCTTTAAGCACCCTCTGTATCATTGATTTTGCAAAATCAATGTTGATCTCGAAAAATTGATTGATTTTCGGTTTTGAACTACATGTATTAGTTTCCATGCTCAGGTGTAAGTCTGTATCATGTATTTGTTTTGCAAACATTTTCTAATAACACACTGTTTTTCAGGGTGGAATGGAGAATCACCTTTACACATGCTGTGGCAGTCCAGCTTATGCAGCTCCAGAGCTGATCTCTGGCAAAGAATATCTTGGAGCTGAGGTAAGACATCTACCACAGTGTTTTATATTCTACACTCAACCTTGTATCAAGTGACAACTCAATAGAGGATCTATTGGTGTTCTTAAATACAGGTGGCTGTTTATGATTATGTTTATAATGCAGAAAACTTCTGTAGGGGCTTTCTGCATTTATCCTGTATTAAAATTTAGTTTCTTAGCATCTGATCTGAATACATACCACAGTGCTCCCTCTCTACAGCGGCCCTCCCAACGACTCTCTCCTTACAATGGCCCTTGTCGCAGTTCCCTAAACAGGACAATTATGTCTAATGTTTTAAAGTTTCAATATCTTCTGCTTAAAATTGTCGTCTGCTGTTTTTCTCAAAGTAACATAATGGACATTTTGACAGAAAAAAACTTAATGAGGAGTGACAAACAGGATGTGACAAACAGCTTGAATCCAGATCAGACGCGGAGTTAGGCTGTTTGCAAATAAAAGCCAATTTCCCTCCCTATAACGGCTCCCTCCTAAAGTTTTCATATGTTTTCAAATTTAGAATCATGCTATGTGGTAAGGGGTTGAATATTTGATTTGTTATCTGCAGGCTGACATCTGGAGTATGGGTATCTTATTGTACGCTCTTCTATGTGGCTTCCTGCCTTTTGATGATGAAAATATTCCACAGCTCTACAAGAAGATACAGGTAGCCTAGCACAATCTCAGTCTTTAGTGCTATATGCAGTTCTCGTTTGCAAACATTGTTGTACTGTAAAACCTCTCTATTACAACCACTAGATAATAATAATTATTAGCTGTTTAGGACAGGTGGCTGCTTAAAGCAAGGTGAAAGTTAAACAAAAAGCTCTGTTTTATTTACACCTTGCTTTAAGCTGCCACCTGTCTTTCATACCGTCAATTAGCCTGCTTTTTATTGTCATAACCGTTTTAAGTTTGAGAACCCCAAAGGCTTTTTACGATCCCTTCCATAATTTGATTCAATATTCATCATGGCAACGGCAATTTTTGCTGTATAGAAAGTTTGTAATTCAATGTAAAGTATTAAAATACTTCTCTGTATTCAGTCCTTTTTTCAGTCCTTTTTGAGAAGTTTTAGGCCAAAATCTTGTAAAGTTTTGAAATAACTGGTCTCATTTGTCACTTCTTCAGACAATGTTTGCAAATGGTTGTTATTAAATCAGGGGGAACAACCCTGTTAATTTGTCAAAGAATAGTAATTCATTTCTAAATTCAACTTAATTAGCTTTACTGAATCTCTCCGTGCCTAGTGACAGCCCATTCCAGTGTTAGGAACGGGCAGACAGTTGACGAGAAGCTCTCAGTAGAGTACCAATATTAACCCACATTGGCCCGATCTCATTAGGGGTCCTCAACCTTAAGAGATTGCCATGCTACTTCAGTTAGTGGCCACTTATAGTACAAGATTGACAGTATTGGTAGAATTCATTTTTCTTACATAGAATGGTAAATATGAGACACCGTCATGGCTGACTTCTCAGAGTAAAGAGTTGATGAACTTCATGTTACAAGTGGATCCCAAACGGCGTATTACAGTCAATCAGTTGGTGAATCATCCTTGGTTAATGGACGGTGTTGAAGTCCCTGTGGAGTGGCACAGTAAATATAGGGTAAGACTTGACTGTTTCACCCCTGTCTGACTGTCCATTTGTTTATCTGTCAACATGAACTTGTACATATTTTGCTTGTCTACCTTCTCTTGCAGTTTGCAAACTTCATCCTTATAACTTTGCAGGATGTTTTCTATTATATTTCAGATATGTATTTTGTCAGGATTTTAAGCACAGGCAGTTGAACTGTGTAATTTTGTTTTGCTTTTGGTACATTTAACTAGGTGGGAGGGGGGACATCAAAAATGTCTTACAGACACATCTCTTCTTTCCACAAAACTGAACAAATTTTCCTCTGAAAAGTGCTTCTCCAATATTTTATGAAACTATTTAATTCAAAACTTTTCTTTATAGTTAATTAAGTCATGGGAAATGTTTCCTACGCCTGGAAAGTAGGGTGCTTGAAGCAGGTTGAAGGTAAATCAAGACCCCAGCCACAGTTCCCTAACAGCGGGAAAAAAAAACCACTTGACTGACAGAAAATGTCTTCACTTAATAACACAGAGATAGTTTGCCATTTTCTGTCAATTAACTCTTCCATAGGCAAAAGTGCAAATTACCGATATCCAGCTGTGTTTACGACAATATGCTGCTTAAAGCAAGATGAAAGTAAAGCAGAAACACCTGTATCCAACACCATCAATTAATATTCAAATGTGGTGCTTGTGTGGAGGTGTCCTATGACACTTATGTCGAGGAAATGATTATACATGACCTTTGTGTTGTCATAACATTCACAGTATGCAGCTATATTTACAGTAGCTGCTTGTCAATGACCAAAGTGTCATGAATTATCTTTTCATTTTCTGTAGCGTTTGAAGCTATTGAAAGACACAACAGGGTACACGTATAATTATCTTTTACAGGTACTCATGTTTCAATAATTACTAGGATATTATTTCCTTGTGTAACAAAGAGGACTAGATAAAAAAAAAAGTGTGATTGACCCTAATCTATGAAAATAACATGGCTAGTATCTGAGGATATTGGCTTAAAATAACTTCATATCACAGGGGTTGAACATGTTAAATGCCATCTAAAATACAGTAGAACTCCTCTATTACGGCTACTAAATAGAAGGCTAATTGTCTGTATAAAGAACAGGTGACAGCTTAAAGCAATATGAAAGTGAAACAGAAAGCTCCTGTAGGAGCTTTCTGTTTCACTTTCACATTGCTTTAAGCAGTCACCTGTCTTAAACGATTGATATTTGGCACAATTAAGTGGTCGTAATAGAGAGGTTCTACTGTACTTGAAGTACAGAGTTCCAGATAATAGGGAGAGTTGTACTTATCTCAGTGGCAGATGCCTCAAACTCTGTTGTGACTACTCATTAGAATCATCTTTAAAAGAACTTTCCAAGTGGACACCAAAAGCAGGATGAAATTCAAGCATAAAGCCTCTACAGAAGCTTGTGGCTTTGCTTTCAGCCTGTTTTTCAGTAACCACCTGTCTTAACCCTTAGCCTGCCACTCACGACTATAGCTCCATATGCAAACACGTCTTGGATCCGGATGAGACGCCGAGTAACTCGGCGTCTCATCCGGATCCAAGCTGTTTGACACTCGGACAACATTTTCAACAATTTTGAGCAACTTTGAAGCACTTTGAAACTTGAAGCAGACGAGAAATATAGCAGACGACAATTTATTTGGCGGGCTAAGGGTTAAACACTGAAAACAAGCTATAGAGGAAATGGTGAAGATTGGTGATATTGTAGAACAAGACTTTAGATAAGACTAAGTAAATGAGATAAGACTAAAGTAAATGAACATTTTCAACCTTTTCCTTTATGTTGACACCCAATTATATGTTGTGACTATTCATTAGAACTGTATCTTACAGTCTATTCTCAGGAGTAGTCACAACGTGGGCTTTCATTGAGATATATGGACCTTAGTATTTGACATACAGTCAAAACCTGATAACTCGAACTTGCTCAAGTCAAACTTACCCATATTTCTACTGTTGAATTTTAATATCTAGATTTCACTTCAGTGGAATAGACCCTTTCTAAGTTAAAACATGGCTATGGTAACTTATTGAGCCCTAGTGACACATATATGCGTCTTTTACCAAAAGTGTCCAATGCAAACAGTGAAGTCCCTGATCAGAGGGCTCCTGCAGGAGCCCTCTGATCAGGGTCTTCACTGTTTTTTGTAAAATATTATAAAAAACAACCCTTAACCCATTAAGCCATACTGACTCATTTTGACTCATTGCGCAATAGCCTCATACTAACTCATTTTGACTCACTTTAATCAACCAGCATGTATTGAGGTGAGCACTGATAATTGTTAATCGCTTATGAGTTAATGGATTAATAGTCAAAAAGGGATCAGCCTTTATTGCAAACTGGAATTGTCCATTGGAAGTTTCAGGGGATAATGAGTTTATATGAGTTTTGAGTTATCGTGTTTCGACTATACTCAACTTGTCTGGAGTTCTGCTGTAGACTGTAGTATGCCACTGTGTTTGTTTGCAGCGGAAAATAGTAGATGATGATTGTATAACAGAGATGGCTGTCCATTATGGTAAAACGAAGCAGGAAATGGAGGCAGAGGTGCAAGAGGTTAGTTTGTTCCAGGAAAGGTTGGTCTATCTAGTAATGGGAATCACACCTGATAATTACTGTGAATAATTGAACACCCCTGGCTACTGATAACCCATTACCATATAGCGTGTTTCTAGTTTTAAAGAAAGATGACCTCTTATAGCAGGATGAAAGTAAAGCAGAAAGCACCTTAAGGCATATTCTGTTTTACTTTCAGCCTGTTGTACGCTACCGCTAGGATATACATGTGTAGAAAATATATCTAATGGAATATATTCATGACTTATAAAATGGCACTATTTTCTTCAGTGGAGGAATACACTAAAGGTGTAAAATGGGATATTTATAGGGTAATGGGATTATCTGTTGTAAATCAATACTAACTTTTTATCACATTAAGGTCAATGGATTTACTGTATACAAAACTTGAAAGTGTAATCCTATAGGAGCATTCTGTTATAATTCCATCCTGCTTTATGCATCTTGTAGTATCAAAGATTATCTATCCATATCTAAATTCGATTTATCAATTTGGGGATTATGAATGACAGTTAAGAACAGTCCTGTAATTTTTCTGTTGTCCGCAGAATATAATTGTCAAAGCTGTACCCGGGCCCATATAAAACGTTTATTGTTGTTTCTAATGATTCGAATTGTCTTTAAGAGAAGGAACAGCATTGGGTTTAACAGAAATATGAAGCGACATTAATGAATTTTTTCTTGGTATTTTGGATGTGAATAAAAATTAATCATTATAAATTGAGGGAGTTTAGAGGAAAAATCAACATTTTTTCAAATTGTGAAAATAACTTCATATTTTCAAAATCAGATTTGACTGAGATTTTGTATTTTCTGTTTGTAGTGGAAGTTTGACTACCTTACAGCCACATATTTCCTCCTTCTAGAGAAGAAACAGAAAGGTCGTCCCGTGAGACTGATCCAACATCACAACAAACACTCTCAGGACACGCCCAGGGTAGGCAGCTTCACTGTAACCAGACCCAGCACTTAGAAGGTGTTCGAGTTGAGTCTGAGTGCGTTCTCAAGCATTTGATTGGTCAGATTTGAGCCTAGGCTCAAATCTGACCTATCAAATGCTTGAAAACAATTTCAGACTCAACTCAAACGCTTTATAAGAATGGACTCGGGGCTAATGAGAAGAGTTAATTGACTGTATAAAGATAGCTTTAGCAAGGTGAATGTAAAACAGAAAGCTCTTGCAGGAGCTTTCTGTTTTACATTCGCCTTGCTTTAAGCAGTCACCTGTCGTTAACACCTATTAATTAACTTAATTTAGTGGTTGTAATAGAGAGGTTTAACTTTTATACACTAGTCAATGCAAAAATCTGATTTAGTCGTTCATGCAATTACAAGTCTTGTATTTACTTGAAAACCTGGTTTCGTAACATTGCCACATTGTTTGTTATGATTTTAAATACATTGCCCCCCTCCTTACAATGACCCTTGCCGCAATTATGTCCAACCTTTTCATGGCTGCAATATCGTCTGCTTCAAATTGTCGTCTGCTGTTTTTCTCAAAGTTACATAATGGACATCTTGACAGGTAAACATAATGACGAGTGGCAAACAGCTTGAATCCAGATCAGATGCCGCGTTACGCGGCGTCTGATCTGGATTCAAGCTGTTTGCATATGTAAGCCAATTCCCTCCCTATAACGACTCTCTCCAAACAATGCACACAATCTGTGTCTCCCATTGGGAGTCATTGTAGAGAGGGAGCCCTGTATCAACATATCTGCTTTTACAGCCTAGAAGTATGAGTGCTGATGCCCACAGAACACCAACTGAGAAACAGGCATCTACCCAGAGACATACTGACCGACATGAGAGGTCTGGAAATAGAGAGAGGCCTAAAGGTCGCGCCAGGGAGAAACTAGCATTTTCAGACAATAAAGAAAACAAGGAAAATGCTAATAAGAAAGACAATAAAGACTTTTTAATTCCACAAACTCCTAGCTACAAGACACCAGCAAAACCAAAACACAGTATAGGCAAAAACCATATAGATGGCATCTTTGAGAAACAAAAGCCAAGATCACCTCTGATGGCCAAGCAGCTGCCTCTAGATGACACTTGTAAGCATTTCCAATATTACAGGGGTTTGATTGATTGATTGATCATTGATGAAGCTTATTTTTGTTTATTTGTTTTTTCTTTCTTCAGTTTACTTGGTTAACATTGAATTACTCAAAGGTTATTTACATTCAAGCAATACTTAGTGCTGTGTTGATAATAACAACCGTATTCATGTATCTAAAGTAAATCTTTCTTTTTCAGCTATTGAATAATCATGTATTTTGTTATGTTATGTAATTACCTTGTGCCACTGGAGAGGACTTACATAGGCAATGCCTGTTGTCCAATCCATTTCATTATTTGAATAAAATATTGTTTAAACCAATATTACAGGGGTACAGATTATCTGTCTAGGGTTTATGTGTGATCACTACTAAACTAACTACTACTTACTAAATCCTGATCAAATGGACAAATGATATATTGAATAAACTTGTATAAATTGAAAATCAGGTGTTATACATTCTGTAAATTTGTCTCTTGTCCCCAATGATTGAAAGACAATGATGGCAAACCAAAAATCTCACTTTGGTCCTGCATAATAGACGAAGAAGGGGGGAAAAAACATGTAAGATGTGGGAACAAATTTGATTTTTAACCCTTGACAATTAGCTCTTCAAATATTAAGCAAATCAGGATGATCCATTGACAATATATCCAGTCATGAATTCATCTTCTTCAAGAATTACAGTCTATGTATAGTATGAAAATGTTCAATTAAAACATCAACCAATCTTATCTTCAGTGTGTACCCCTGGCAAGTCAGGCAATGGATCGTTGTTGATGAACAGTACGCTGTCACCGTCCCGCTCCTACGACTCCCAGCTCAACAATCTTCAGAAAGAGACCCCACTGAGTGCTTCCAAAAAGTAGGTTATAGGGTATGGAACTGCACACAAGATAAAAGTTGTGCAGTCAAACCTGTGTGCGAGGTAGTCACTTACAAATACAGTTGAAACTCGATACTTTGAACTTGCATTAGTTCGAACATACCCATATTTCAAAGTTAAAACGGGTATGTTTGACTTAAGCGAGATCGGCTTATGAAAAAAAATACTAGTGCGATTGATTAAAGTGAGTTTGAAGTACCGAATTTTGACTGTAGATGAATAGACTTATACATGAACAACACTTGCAAACTAATGCAGGATGAAAGTAATGCAGAAAGCCCCTATCAGAACTGGCAGTCTTTGTATAATTGCAGCTTAATGGATGACAAAAGTAATGCATAAGGCTCCAGTAGGAGCTTTATGCATTACTTTTCTCCTGCATTAAACAATATTCTGTAAGTAGAAATTGTCATGCTTCTTTAATGTGTGGGAATGGTTGCTGTATACAGGTTTTATTAGGCTATAGCTTATAAGCTTTAGTGCATTAATCAATGATTAACCTAGAAACGACCTAGATAGAAATGTTGTATACATATGTATTATATTGTCCTAGATCAAAAATCAGGAGTCATGTTTGGTCTATTGGTAATTCACTTTTGAATTAAATATGGTAGAAATTCCAAACTACTCGTATTGAAATATGCATCTTTGAAATGTCGTATAAGATCTAGGTCCGGATAAAAATAAGGTTGAATTTTACCATTTGCTAACAACAGCATAGCTTGAGAATAAAAACTGCCTGGATAGCTCAGTTGGTAGAGGCAGAAGGTCTTGGGTTCTATCCCTGGCTGGTGCCCAAGGACCGTTTAAAAAAAAAAGGTACTAGTAGCTCCCTTGCCTTGTGCTCGGCATTTTAAGTGCTAGGAAAATAATTAATGCCCAGGTATGTATGTCTGTTTATGGATAACTTGTTTGTCCCAATAAAAGCTCATGAGCTTATGTTGATTGTTTACCATTAACTATGCGACTTTAAATAGTGCTTACCTTTACCTCAATACCTTTGACCATAACTTTGGGACCTACATGTATGCAGGGTTTTCATTATTAACCGGCCGGCGGCCGTAATGGCCGCTTGAAATGACATTTTGGCCGGTTGAAATTTGCACAGGTGTGAAAATTCGATCGTAGTATTCTCGTTATTAAATGTTAGTTGATGTTTTCTTTATTCCGGCATTTTTCGGTATTTTATCGAGCCGTTTGGAATACATCGGACATTGTCGCGGGCACATGCTAGACTGGTGTACAATTTCTTATCATAAGGTATAGAGCGTTATGTAAAATGTACGTAACCCAGTCTAATTTGTTTATAATCAAAACCTGCGGTAAAGTCAAAGAGAAAGTAAATCTAACCCTTACAATTTGATCCCTGCAGCCATCCTTTCTTGCCCCTAGGCGTAGTTAGTGAGTGTCACAGTTTATGTGAATCTTGCAATTGTTTTGTTTCATTTCTTTTGCATGCACACATCTTCTGTTAAATGTCCTTCCAGCAAATATAACGACGCCCCTCCAAATTCACGAATGTAAAACTTGGACGATACCATTGCTTTGATTTAGCATTTTCTTATGTATGAAACTACATTCGGCCGGTTTCGCATCGCAGTAATGGATGAAAATCAGAAAAAAAGCTTTAGAAGCAACTCGATTTTACCTTTATTATTGACCGAGAATTCCGTTTCAAATCGGCCCCCCTAGGCTTCTTGGATCGCATCTTTGGCCTCTTGACCCAAAACATAATGAAAACCCTGGTATGTGTAATTTAACCCTGTACTCCATAGCCTGCTTCTAGTTTTGGAAATATATGACCACTTAAAGCAGGTTGAAAGTAAAGTAGAATGTGCTTTAAGGTGCATTCTGCTTTACTTTTCAGTCTGCTTTAAGCTACCATCTGCTAGGATTAAGAAAATATTTCTTATGGTGCATATTCAAGACTAAAGTGGAACTTCTTTCTTCAGTGAAGGAATAAATTGCATGCGTTAAAAATATCTATGGAGTGAAGGGTTAAGATTTCATTTTGAGATGCTTACTTGTTTATTTCTCCATCTAATCCTGTCTTGTGACATCTCTTTGGATTCGCCTTTTCAAGACGAGTCCAAAGAGATGTCACAAGACAGGATTAGATTGAGAAATCAGATTTTAGATGTATTAAGTTTTGACTTACGACCGTTTTTGTCATATGATGTTTTGTAAAACGGACCCCAGATTAGAGGGTGTATTCAATTTAGTTGTAATAGAGGGGTTTTACTATATTTTAAATAACACCCCTATCAATGATTTATGAATCAACTTAAATTTGCACTTCATATATGCTTGTGCTTTGCTATGACCATTTAGTTGCTTGTTGTTGTGCTTAGTTGTAGCTGTGTATTCAGAATTGTTCTTATGATAAAGAGCTTTCAAAATGACAATTATCTCAGGTTTTATAGATTCGAAACTACAAACTTATTTTGGATAACATGCAATTTTATGAAAAAGCTGTGTGCTGATCAAAGTAAATGATGAAGGCATTTAAAACGAGTGAAAAGTGAACAGTATTTTGAATGAATAAAGTCTATTATTCAGTCTTGCGAACAATGAAGACCCACATCAGCTATCAAATAAGAATACAGCTTATGATCAGGATATACCGTACACAATTTGCCACTGTAAAGAAAAGAAAAGACCATAAGATACAACCTTTTTCTGACTGCAGCGAAGGAAAAGAAGCAGTGATAGTACATGTATTGCTTTTCTCGTGATAAGAGGTGCAGCAGCAAACTGCTGGTAATACTTTAACCCTTTGAACCCTAGTCCCGCATATAGGCGTCATTTTCAAACAGTGTATATATAAATAGTACACTTGTCCTGTGCAAACAATGAAAACCCAGATCAGAGGGCTCCGAAAGGAGCCCTCTGATCAGGGTCTTCACTGTTTGTCATAATGCCAAACATTGACAAAAACAACCCATAAAAGTCAAAAATGGACTGAACTTAAATGGAAACTGGAATTGTCTATTTAAAGTTTCAGGGAGGAAAGAGTTAAGCCATCTCATTGCAGTTCCTTATATCATTTTATGCTGAATATTTCATATGAATGGACTATCCCACTTTTGAAAAATAAGTTTATTGGATTTTTAAAACCATCGTGATGAGTCGAGAGTATATAGGAATTTGCCGTGTGTTTGTACATGTCTGGACGGTGCCTCTTTACAAGCTGCATTTCTTGTCCAAATCTCATAAAACTTCACACATGGGTTAACAAACATCACCTCTTGTACAAGTTTGCCTCTCCACCTCCTCAATCCAAAACAAGGTCACTGTTACTATAAATAAAACTTTAATTTTTAGTCACCTCTACTTGTAGTATTTTTCTCTGATTCTCACAAAACTTCACACACATGTTCACACTTGTACCACTTGTACAAATATGAGTCTCCATTTCCTGTGGTCCAAAACTAGGTCACTTTTACTATAAATAGAAATTGACAGAAGTTTGTTTTTTTCTCTCTACAGGCTTCATTTCTTATCTGATTCTCACAAAACTTAACACACATGTTCAGAAAAATCACATCTTGTACAAGTCTACGTCTCAACTTCCTACAGCCCAAAATTAGGTCATCGTTGTTTAATATAAATAGAAACCAGTGAGGGTATTCATATTGTCTGCAATGCCTTGTAATTTTAGAAAATATTTCAGAAAAATAAAAGTAAAACATACTGCAGAACCTGATTAGAGGACACTATAATCAAGGTCTGCACTGTTTGCAAAATTTACCTATACCTGTTTCCAGCATAGACAAGTGTTAATTTTGCTTGCTTTTTGTCATGCAAGAGACATCTGATTACGCGAAATTCTTGTTTCTATGGATAGCCTGATGGTGGTCAACGTTGCTTGTAAATTATGATTACCTTTGAGTCATGAAATGCCTCAAATGAAATACTATCTTAGACTTTTCATTTTTGCAAGGGTTCCTTGAATAAGTAAATCAAATAAACGAATTTACAAATCAATATGACAGCTTCAATGGGTGACTCAGTGGTCATGGCATTTATTATATGTGTTTTCTATGTACAACTTATAGACCTTCCCATACTAAATGTAATAGGGCTGCCTCAGTAGACGATGACTTGTACAAGGCCCATATGGACCTGACGCCAAGCAAGTCAAAGAAAGGATCTGTGTTTGGGAGCTTAGAGAAGGTATTCAACATGTTGACCCCTAAAAAGCAGCGAAATTCCTCCTGCGATGGTCCCAGAAAAGTAAAGGTAAGAATCTTTAAGAAGATAAAAGAGAAAAAAGGCGTTGACTAGTGTAAAGTGTTTTTAACTGATGGCTGCTTAAAGCAGATTGAATTTTATGTTGAAATTTTCATAATTGCTTTGAGTAGCCACAGGTCTGTCAAAGTATAGAAAACCATTTAGCATGAAAAGTCAATTATTTTAGAAAAGGCAATCTACCTCAATGTCCTCGATACAGTGCTCCCTCTCTACAACAACACTCAATGGGAGATAAAGATTATGTGTATTGTTCGAAGGGAGTTGTTATAGGGAGGGAACATTAACCCTTTACGCCATAGCCAGTTTCTAGTTTTGAGCAGACGTGCCCATTTAAAGCAGGTTTAAAAGTAAAGCAGAATGAACCCTAAGGCACATTCTGCTTTACTTTCAACCTGCTTTAAGATACCATCTGCTAGGATACACAAAATATTTCATATGGTAAATATTCATGACTGTATAAATTGGAACTATTTTCTTCTGTGAATGAATAAATTAAATGTGCTAAAAAATGCTTCTATGAGGGAAAGGGTTAATACCCGTACAGTGCTGAACATGACTTAGTTAACATTTCAATTTGCAAACAGTTTGCTTTATCCGGCATCTGATCTCGGTTCAAACTGTCGCTTGTCATTATGTTTCTTCTGCCAATATGTAACTTTAGGAACAAACAGCAACTGACAGTTTTAAGCAGTCTGAATTGCAGCAGTGAAAGTGTTGAATGTACTGGTAAATGTCTTGTTAGGGAAAAGTGGCAAGTATCTTTGTAAGAAGGGAATCATTGTTCAGAGGGCCCATTTTAGTGAGGGAGCACTGTATTTTTTATTTACAGGCACATTTAGTGTGCTGCAGCTACTGTTAATACTTCTACCACCGAATATTTGTATGTGTATCTCCACCTACTATGAACATCCTACATGTGAACTGTTTGCTAATAAAATAAAGCAAAAAAGTGCAAACTTGTGTCAGACAGGTTCTATAAGAAAACAGTGCAGAACCTAATCAAGCAGCTCCTTAACCCTTTACCCAATAACCCATTTATGACATTAAATATAGGTTATCACTTAAAGCAGGTTGAAAGTAAAGCAGAATGTGCCTTAAGGCACATTCTGCTTTACTTCAGCCTGCTTTAAACTATCATCTGCTAGGCTATATAGAAAGTTTTGTTACGGTTAATGTTTATGAGGGTATAAACTGGAACTATTTTCTTCAGCGGAGGGAAAATTAGATACGCTAAAAGTCGCTTCTATGAGGGAAAGGGTTAAAGAGCTGTCTTATCTGGCTCTACAATGTTTAAAAAAGGCATCAATATATATGCACTTAGCAGGAGGTTTAACTCCATAGATACACTTTTAAATGCATTTGATTAATTCTTCCACTGAAGAAAATAGTTTCTCTTTATACAATCATGAATATTATGTATAGTTAGAAATATTTTCTATATTCTACTAACTACTACTACTAAATCCTGAGTTTATTTTTCAACTGCTGCGGGTGTCCATACAGGGGTAGGCAGCAGGCGGCTAGCAAAGGGAAGCTTTAAGATGCATTCTGATTTACTTTCAAGTAGTCATCTGTCTAGGGCGTAAAGTTTTAAATGAATCTGGACAGATACATTATTTTGCTACCAATTATGGCTTATATTTCAATATAAATCACATGCTGTTGAGTGACTTGGGTTTTCTTAACCCATTACCCCATAGCCTGTTTCTAGTTTTGAAGACATGACAACTTTAAGAAGGTTGAACGTAAAGCAGAATTTTTAAGGCACATTCTGCTTGTCTTTCAGCCTGTTTTAAGCTACCATCTACTAGGATATGGAAAATATATCTGATACTGATTCATGACTATATAAAGTGGAACTATTTTCGTCAGTGGAGGAATAAATTAGAGGCGTAAAAAGGGATATTTATGGGGTTATGGGTTATGATTAAATCTGCTTGACACTCATATCAATATTCTTCAGTTAACTTTTTGTATACTAATAACAGTTTGGATCCAGATGAAATGCCACAGGATGCAGTCTCATCAGGATCCAACTTGTTTCAGGGCTCCAGATAAGGGGAGTATTTAAAAAACTTAAACCTTTATTTCTGCATTAAACTCTATGGTGTCACTACTCATTAGACTCGTCTCGAAGAGACGATTCTAATGAGTAGTACCGGTAACATTATAGGATTTGGTGCTGAAATGAGTGAGAAAAGGTAGAATTTGTTCAGTTTACTCCTTCTTATCTGGAGCCCTGCTGTTTGACACTCTAACCCTATTTCAACATTTGTGTGTGTTAACTCTTCAGGCATTGCACAATGTGTTCAGGACCATAGAAACCAATGCTGATGAAGTGCTGGCCAGGCTGAAGGCTACAGCGGAGAAGAAGTGTATACCTTACAAACAGAGCGAGTAAGTGCCAATACAGCCAACTTATGTTATAAAGCAGTCACTCACAATATGGTCAATTACCTGTCTTAAATACAGGTATCTGTTTAATGCAGACACCTGTCTTTTAAGAACCATATGGTTGAATTCAAGTATGGTTGCTTAAAGTTAAGTTAGCCTGTAAAAAGGCAATATAACATTTAAGTTAATTTATGAGCATGTGTGCACAGAGCTCCAGATAATTTTGTAACCTAATGCTTACTTACCCCCAATTTTTTTTTCTAATGCTGAAATCTGAAATTTCAATGCTTATTTTCACCCCGACCCAAAACAGCAAACTCTTACCTTTACATGCATCTATCTTTAAACTGTAACCATGATGAATAAATCTCAGCATTTTCTTTGCTTGTAGTATTAGTAGCTAGGTAACTGTCTCTAGAATAGTTCAACAGCACTCCCTGTGCCTTTCTTTAAAATTTATAACTGAACACTTGAACTGTTAATAACTGTGTAACATATATACAATTCATCAGCTGTTAATTAGTATCTCTTAGAGGGCAAAGGGACACTTGGAGCCTTCATCCTTGGCTTGTACTGCTGTGTGAGTCTGGCCTTCCTTCTCCTTTTCCTAGATGTCCAGAGCTTGACTGCCTTTGTTGGTTCATAGCTTGACAGATCTTTATCTGACATCTGAATCTGAATCAGAACATCTAAATTCTCATGTTTCAGTGAGCTTCTATACTTATTTTTTATCCTGTTCTGTGTACTAAAGCTTCTCTCACAGGCCACACTTGACACTGACATGCAAAGTGCTATTTTACACAGCTTTGAGAATTCAGGAAAGGCATCAGCATGAAGAAGAATTATCCTTTTACCTAGTTTCTTGGTACTTTTATTACAGTAGGAACCTTTTATCATGCCCCTTACCATTTGCCATTCTTGCATCAACTTGTCTTTACTTAACAGATTCTTTACAGTGTTTTTCTCCTCTGTTATACCTTCTTGGAGGCCACCACTGATGATTTTCACAGACTTGTCTTCTCCATAGAGTAGGCCTACTGCATTTAGAGCTTCATCACATTCATCTTTGCTTGCAGAGTTTACTACAGCTGGTTCCAATAGAACACTTAGATGTTTGAATATGTCACTGTCCTCTTGTCTGAACCTATTTTTAATGTTCTTTTTAAGGCTGGCTATGTATTTACTTCTTAAAGAAAGAAGCTCAGATTCAATACTGTCAGAATAATGTGTTAACTTTTCATTATTCATATACAATGTATGCAGTCTTTTTCTCTTCTTCTGTCCTGATTTCAATTGAACACCTCATACATTTTAGGGCATTTCCATCATTTGACTTTATGAAGTCAAGCTTTCCCAAAGCAGCTTCCAACAAAGGATTTATTTCACTGAAGGCTATGTCATCTTTTTGAAATTCTTTAGAAAGAAATGCTAAAACTTCATGGACATCCAACATAAATGCCACTAGCATAGCTGTTTTGTATTTTGTGAAATACTTGTGAAGGCCATTAGCAGTTGCATTTTTTTCTGCAGCAAAGCTGGACAGTGTAGCTAAAACAGAACTGTAACTATCATATACTGCCACCACAGCATTTCTCAGACCTAGCCATCTAATACTATATGGTTCTTTAATAGTCAAGTTGGGTTCCATGAACATATCTTGAATTTTCTTCAGTTTCACAGTGCGGTTACTGGACCCATTCATGAAATGATACAATGCACTGAACTTTTCTTTAAATTTGACCAGTGCATATTCCTTCTTAATGGAATCAGTCACATCCAGATTGAGTCTGTGTGCAATGCAGTGAGACTGCACAACAAAAGGAGAGTGTTTTGACTTCATTTGCACACCCACACCTGTCTTTTTTCCAGTCATAGTAGATGCACCATCAGTTGCAAGGGAAACAATCTTAGAAGCATCTATTCCAATCTCTGTTAGACAATGTATAAGTTCACTTACAATGGTATGTGCCCTCCCATCATCAAGATCTACATTAGTCAGAAACTTTGTCACTGCTTCTCCATCTTTCACATACTTAACACATACAGATAGATGCTTATGGACTGTTAGATCAGTACTCTCATCAATCATGACAGCATATACTTCAGATTCAATAATCTCTGACACTATTTCTTTTTGAAAAACTCTGCTTATACATGACTGGATTTCTGTGATAGTATCTCAGCTTAAATTTTGGTATTTAATGTCAACACCATTTAATGACTGTAACTGGAGCATGTTATTTATCTGGGATGAAGGCAATTCTGAACTGGCTGCATAAAATACAGTACGAAATAGTTTTTCATCACTTGAACTTACTGAAGATTTCTGATCAATATCATCGTCTGAGTCACTGACAGGTTTCATACAAGCCGATTTTGTACATTCAGCCTCTGCCTTTCGGTGTTCATTTGAATCTGCATGGCGTTTTATACTATTCTTTTGGAAGTTGGATGACCCTTCATTAGACCATATACTTCGAATCTGTTGCACCTCGCACGTCTCACACTTCAATCTCCGATCTTTCCCACTCCGGATAACTTGCAACCACAGATATTGTTCTTTCCAAATCTGAACCGTTTTGTCGCTAATGGAATCACCGGCGTGTTTCTTCGACGGATTTTCCGTCTTATTGACAATGTCAGTTATCAACTCATCCAATATCCCTCGCGCGATAGATTCAGATGTTGATTTCTCGTCGCGTTTGAAGAATTTCAATACACTTTGGTTGTCCCTGGTGCAACTTATAAATGCCCCTGCTTGTAATACCCGAAAGGGGTGTATAGCAGTATAAATAATAAAAAAAAAACATATAGGAGATTACTTTAATGACGTAACTTTACTTCAAGACCGTGGTATAGTTACAGACTTACATCACTAGACTCCTCACTGCTGTCAGTTCGAATCCCGGTCTGAGCATTCAGATGTTTAATGTGGGGAAGCCTTCCAGCTGGCTTGCAGAAGGTCCAAGATTCTACCAAGTTGCCGATTTGTGCCTAAAGCAATGTATATAGGGCTTTTGGGTCATTCCTCCACCTGTAATTAGCTGGATGACTGAAATACTTTTAAAAGCGATGTAAGATCATAACAAATAAAAAAAAATCCAAAGACGGCACTCTATTCTATTTCAAGGAAGGCTTATTGTTGAAAATACCTTAAAATCATTGGTATTGTGAGAAAATAAATGTCACTCATAGATATTTGAGACAAGCTGATCTCAACCTGGTCTAGAATAGAAAAGTTAATATTTTAAGTGAGCCTTGTTAACATTTTGATTCTAGACTCGGTTGAGATCAACCTGTCTCAAATATCTCATCACAGATCCTTTATATCTGGTTATTTCTTTGGGATGAAAATCGTATGGTCTAAGAACAATATATTGAAAGTAATCTAAAATGAATTGCCCATTATCCATGTAATTGAAATTTTTATTTTGAAATGGTCCAAATTACTGCAAATATTGATCTTTAGTACTGTTTAATGGGCAGCTATTAATGCCTATTATAAGTTACAGGTTGTTGAGTATGGAATATAGGAGGAGGTCTGTAGGATTAATAGGGGGTGACGCAATGACATGCTTAATCGGTAATCAACATTATTAGTTTCGTGACTTGATAATATCAACTCTGCTTACTAGAGCTCTTAGATACTTAGACAGATATTGCTACTGACTATTCCATATCTACCTCTATCCAACCTTGATTTGACCATGACCTACTTTAGACAGTAAAGAAAAGATTCCAAATGCAACCGGTGCTTATAAAAATGGATGCCAAATGCCTACAAAATCATGTAAATATTGGTTTAGGAAAACAATTTGTTGAAAATATATATTTTAGAGGAGAAAAATATTGAGCTCAGTGGGGATCGAACCTGTGTAAAGAAGGCAAAACAAGATATTTGAAAAAAGTGTACTAGCCCCTTTGGCAACCTGGGAACTCCTTAGTCTCCTATCTGATAATCTATCTGAAGGTTTGCATATGCACGGGCCAACTATGTATTATCATCAAAATGTATTTCTATGACAACTTATATGGGTCTTATAGTAGATTTGTATTCCTACGAAGTCACTGTATATAGTGAGAAATGTTTTGCTACGAAAACAAAGTTGCCTTTGTAGGAATACAAATCTTTTATAATACCCATATAAGTTGTCATAGCAAAACATTTTATCGTAATACCTAGTTGGCCCCCAGTGATATAGTTATCGCATTGTACGTCCTTCCGTTGGTCACAAGTTTCGTGTCCGGTCTTAACTTTTGTATTGGTCAATGGATTTCTAAGTAACTTAGCACAAATGTTCACCAGACAAAGACAATGCATTGCGTCCCATATCTATAAGTCAAAGGTTAAGGTCACAGGGTACGATTACTTTGTCACAAATTTCGTGTCTGGGGTGTAATTTCTTTATCTGTGAATAGATTTCAAAATAACTTGTTACAAACACAAATGTTTAACAGACAATGTGTTGTGTTTATCTCCCATATCCATGAGTCAAAGGTCAAGGTCACAGTGTACCATTTACGTTGTCACACATTTTGTGTCCGGTCTGTTATTTCTTTAACGTTAAATGGATTTTAGAATAACTTTGCACAAATGTTCACCAGACAAAAACAAAGTGCCACATCCAACTGCCATATCTATGAGTCAAAGGTCAATGTCACAGGGTATGATTTCGTTGTCACAAATTTTGTGTCTGGTATGATATTGCTTTGTCAGTGAATGCATTTCAAAATAACTTGGCACACATTTTCACCAGTCAAAGATGTGTCACGTTCAACTCCCATGTGCATGGGCAAGGTAACAGGTTACAATTCCGCTCTCACGAATTTTGTGTACAATCTGTCATTCTTTATCTATGAATGGATTTCAAAAGAACTTGGTACAAACGTTCACCAGATGAGGATGTTTGCCATTCATATCTCATGGCCATGAATCAAAGTCAAGGTCACAGGGCATGAATTTTATGTCTGGTAAAGAAGGCAATATCTGCATATAACTCAAAAGTTGTTGGTGTCATGATCAACTCCCTTACCCATGTGTCAAAAGACAAGGACATGGGTACAATTCTGTCTGACAAGAAGACAGTTTGGAGGTATTTGACACACTACTGTGACATTTTCTGTTTCTTTCTTAAATTGTATGTAGCAAATCTACGTCATCTATTGTCCGAGTAGAAAAAGTGATGGGAAAGTCTGAAAACAAAGATTCAATGATTTTTATTATGCCCACCTCTAAAGGTGTTCGTATATTGGTGTGGCCCTGTCAATCCGTTTGTCCGTCAACATTTGACTTGGCTTGTCCGGAGTCTTTCAGGAAAACTGTTTGAATGGTACTGATGAAACTTCACATAAATGTTATATACATCATGGTCTGAAGCTGAGTAAATTTTTAGGTTCACTCGATTTGTCGTTACAGAGTTATCTGCCTTTGATGTACTCAGATATGCTATAAAAGGCTGTCTGTGGGCGTATTATGTACCGTTTGCAGAGTTCTCATTCTTGGTGTTTTTATAATGATCAAATTTCTTTCATGTGATATGCACAATAATGCCACAAATTTGCTTTTATTTGAGTATTTTCTTTTTTACGCCAATACACGGTTACAGCATTTGTTTTTCAGTTTCTTTAAGATTTGCCTTAAAACTTTCCCTCATACCTTGCTTTTAGTGTTTTAGACTGTTGGTTTCTTTAAGTAGGTTGAACGTAAAGCATAAAACTCCTTTAGGAGATGTCTGCTTTACTTTCAGTCAGCTTTTAGTACCCACCTGTCTTAAACATAGTCTCTGGCTCTGTATCAGGATATGGTAGCAGCAGGAAACGGCATTGACATCTACATGGGATTTGTAAAGATATTCAAAGGAAATTTCTCAAGGGGAAAGAGTTTAACAGTTTTAATACCAATGTCTAGTTTTGATTGGGTTAAAAGCTGTTATATTGAAAGTTAGATCTTGAAAGTATATACTGCATGGCTGACTCATGTAAACCCAATTTCATATCTTGTCTAGAGAGATATGCAGGTTTGTTGTTGAAAAGAGACATGGTTTTGTTTTACCTTGCAGGCAAGGTTCTAGTGGCTGTTTGGAAACAGCTTCTGAATCAACATCGCTTCTTATGACATAGCTTCAAACTTGTGCTAATCTGTCATTATTATCTCTATTCTCTAAAGACAGATTGCTGCTGAATGTAGACTAAAAGTAATACATGAGGCTCTTTTGTTCTGCATTATGGTGACACTTGTCCTTTACTAGCAATGTAGATCTTTATCAGAGGGCTTCTAAAGGACAATTAAGAGCCCTCTTGTAAGAGTCTGCACTGCTTGTCATTTTGCAATATATTGCAGAAAACTTCACTAAATTGGAAACTGAAATTGTCCACTAAGAGTTTATGGGGTGAATAACAGAATAAGTTAATAGGGGTTTAACTGTTACTCTGTACCTTTCAGTTACACATTACGCTGCACTGTCATGGATGATTGGGGGCGTGTCAAGTTAGCCTTTGACCTGGAGGTGTGTGCCATACCTAAGATGACCCTTGTGGGTGTTTGCAGGAAGAGAGTGAAAGGAGACACCTGGCATTACAAGAAACTCTGTGAAGATATCCTTTCCACAGCCAAACTGTAAGTCAGCACTCACTTGTAGTCTGTCTTTGCCAAAGAATATAATTTAACACTTTGAACGTTTGCGACAAGTATACTCGTCATTTACAAACTGTGACAGTGTACCTGTGAAAACTACACTTGTCCTAGACATTCACAGTGTAGACCCAGATCAGAGGGCTCCTAAAGGAGCCCTCTGATCAGGGTCTGCACTGTTTGTCATTTTGCAATATTGTAAAATCAACCCTAAATAGCCAAAAGTGAACTAGACATTATTGGAAACAGAATTTGTTCATGTGAAGTTTCAAGGATGAATGAGTTAACCCTTCACACTCTTGGTCTGAGTGCACAGGCATTTCAAACAGTTTGGATCTAGATCAGATGCCATTTAACTTGGTGTCTGATGAAGATCAAAACTGTTTGAGACTCGCATTGATGCTTCTTTATTTAAAATGCCAAAAATCCAAATATCCAAAATAAAAGCAGATGGCAATTTTAAAGCAGAATAGAGGTACTGACCATTATGAAGATAATGAAGAAAAAATTGGGTACTTGGGTTGAATGGGCTTCATAATCTTGTCAATCTTTCTGTTCCAGTATCTTCTGAGTTGTGATACAGCCCACATCTATACAGTAAAATCTCTGAAAACCAATCCTTCTGACTCAGCAAGAAGTTTTAAAAACCAATGCTTCCAGATTAGCAAGATCTGACAGCCATTTAAAAGAAGTTGAGATTTGCTGTCATTAAGAGAGGTGACTTCTTAATGCTGCACAACAATCAAACAGGAAGTTATTTCAGGACTGCTATACTCAAGGAAACATAATGCAGAAAGGTTCTTTTGGACTGCTAAATCCATGCCAACAGTAATGCAGAAAGCCCATTTAGAAGATTTCTGCATTACTGTTGCCCTGCATTAAACAGCCACTTGTCTTAGAGCGCTATTTGCATCTACATTGAATGGATGGTAAGCAACTATAACATATTTTAGGACGAAGAAATTTGTTTTGAATTTAGAGTCTTCAGGTGTGAGGGAGTTGGTTTTCAGAGGTAACACTGCCCCAAAGCAACAGTAGTGCCTGGCCAGTAGCGACCCTTGACCTCACCAGGTTGAATAGTCATTATACAGTCCCGACAGCTGTGATAGAGGAAGAAGCATGTCCTGACCAGTGGCGACCCTTGACCTCACCAGGTTGAATAGTCATCATACAGTCCCGACAGCTGTGATAGATGTCCACACAAGATTCTCTGTTATCTTTTATTCTAATCTGTAACTAAACTACCTTTGACTTTGATGTATCTCTGACTTTCTAAGTTTCTAAATATGGTAAATAGATGAAGTTAGTGAAAGTGTTTGTTGTCAATAGTTTTTAACCTTTTGAGTATGGGAACCAAGTTTTCTTACACCGGCATCTGATCAGAATCCAAACTATCCCTCATATTGTATATCATCATTTTTAGCTCGCCTGTTCGTAGAACAGCAGAGCTAATGTCATACCCCCGGCGTGAGTGAGCGTGAGCGTGGCCAAGGTTAAAGTTTTTTGGACGGGTTGTTATAAAGCTTAATATTTGTGCTAGGGTGCTGAAATTTTGTATGGAGGTTCATTTGGGGGTAAACATTGATGTTATGAAATTGGAATTTAAAAATAATTTAAATTAATGTCAATTTTCAACATGTTTTGGACTTAGATTTTCCGACTACAAATCACCAGGTTAAAGTTTTTTGGACGGGTTGTTTTAAAGCTTAATATTTTTGCTAGGGTGCTGAAATTTTGTATGGAGGTTCATTTGGGGGTAAACATTGATGTTATGAAATTGGAATTTAAAAATAATTTAAATTAATGTCAATTTTCAACATGTTTTGGACTTAGGTTTTTTGACTACAAATCACCAGGTTAAAGTTTTTTGGACAGGTTGTTTTAAAGCTTAATATTTGTGCTAGGGTGCTGAAATTTTGTATTGAGGTTCATTAGGGGTTAAACATTGATGTTATGAAGTTGGAATTTAAAAATAATTTTAATATTTGTCAATTTTCGACATGTTTTGGACTTGGGTTTTTCGACTACAAATCACCAGGTTAAAGTTTGTTGGACGGGTTGTTTAAAGCTTAATATTTGTGCTAGGGTGCTGAAATTTCGTATGGAGGTTCATTAGGGGTTAAACATTGATGTTATGAAGTTGGAATTTAAAAATAATTTAAAATTTTGTCAATATTTGACATGTTTTTGACTTAGGAGTTTTGCTACAAAACACCAGGTTAAAGTTTTTTGGACGGGTTGTTTTAAAGTTTAATACTTGTGCTAAGGTGCTGAAATTTTGTATGGAGGTTCATTAGGGGTCAAACATTGATGGTATGAAGTTGAAATTTAAAAATAATTTTAATATTTGTCAATTTTTGACACGTTTTGGACTTAATTGTTTTGACTACAAATCACCAGGTTTCAAGTTTGGACGGGTTGTTTTAAAGTTTAATATAACTAGACTAAGACTCACCATTCATTTAATAATCTTTCTTAACTGAAAATTGATTTGCCTTCCATACAAGATGTTTTTCAGACTTAAACTTTAAACAGGCGAGCATCAGGTGGCTTTGACACCCATTTCTGGTTATTGGAAGATTATAGTCAATTTCAGAATTCAAGCTAATAGTGTTTAAATGCCTTTACTTCATAGCCAGATTTTTTAGTATTGAAAATAGGTGACCACTTAAAGCAGGTTGAATGTACAGAAAAATGCGCTTTAAGTGATCACCTATTTTCAAATCTAGGAACAGGCGATTGAGTTAATGTAAAGTTCAAATATAAAAAATGTGATGGCAGTGATGAAAGCATATTTATAGAAATTACCTACTGTGTATTAACAGTGACTACTATGGTTGTGTATAAAGATGTATATATTCTATCACATTATATGTACTACATAAATTATGCCTTTTACTGTCTTGTTTTTATCAACCACTTTTACTGAGATCTATGTTGTATTCAAATGAATTTTTCATTGTACAGTAAAACCTCTCTATTACGACCACTAAATTATGTTAATTTTTAGGGTGTTTACGATAGGTGACCGCTTAAAGCAAGGTGACAGTGAAACAGAAAGCTCCTTTAGGAGCTTTTTGTTTCACTGTCACCTTGCTTTAAGCTGTCACCTATCTATTATACAATCAATTAGCCTTCGTTTTAGTGGTCGTAATAGCGAGGTTTTACTGTACTACTGCTTGAAGACAAGTGGGGATCTTTAAAATCAGGCAGATGCTTAATGCAGGTTAAAGTTATGAAGAAAGCTCCTTTAGGATCTTTCTGCATTACTTTTGCCCTGCATTTAGCTTCTATATGTCTTAAAAAGTAACAATGTTCCAACTTTTGAGTGTTAAAAAGGGAGAGTAATGTACATGTATTATTAATGCATAATATACTGACCTGGCTATCATTGTAACAATTATCATTCAATAATTTAATATTAAGCTATTTGTATTATATATATTATATAATTATACAGTCGAACTTCGATATCTCGAACTTGGTTATGTCGAACATACCCGTATTTCAAAGTTAAAACTTGGCTAAGCCACATTTTAACTTTGAAATACGGGTATGTTCGACTTCACCAAGCATGAAGTAATGTAGTTCATGTAACAAAATATCAGTCAGTTCGAGGTACATGTACAAATGTAAGCGAGTTTGAGATATCAAAGTTTGACTGTACAAACTATTAAAAATGTAGATCTCTAGGGACAGGTGGCATCTAAATGCAGAACAAAAGTTATGCAGAAAACTCATATACAATGTAATACATTCTACAAAAACTGCCGCCTGCCTCAAAGACTTTCCATTTAACACAGTTTTGACTGCAAAGTAAAAGTCATGGCTTTAAACAACTTACATCACCAAATGTGCAAATATTTATAACTTACATAGATCTCTGAATATTGTGTAGTGCTGATATGAATTTTACTGTTTTATTATGTAATGCCTTCATGTCAATAGGTATATTTATGTGAAAGTCAAACTCGTATTAAGTGACTACTCAACAAGGTTAACTATCAGTCTTTAGTATAGGTGGCTGCTTAATAAAAAACAAAGGTAAAGCAAAAAGTTCCTATACAGTGCTCCTTCTCTACAATGACACCCAATGGGAGTGTCTGTGTTTTATTTGGAGAGAGTTGTTATAGGGAGGGAAAATTAATACCCTTAGAGTACATTTGCAAACAAGTTTGAACCCAGATCAAACACCACATAATGCAGCGTCTGATCTGGGTTCAAACTGTTTGTCACTCGTCTTGATATTTCTTCTGTCAAAATGTCCATTACGTAACTTTGAGATAAACGGCAAACAACAATTTTAAGCAGATGATATTGTAGGAGAGAAAGCATTAGATATAAATGTCTTGTTTGGGCAACAGCTGAAGCATTGTAGGGAGGGAATCATTGTTTGGAGGGCTGTTGTAAGGAGCGAATACTGTTAGTTACTCTTGTCCTTCATTTAGCAATAATCTTGTGTTTAGAGTCTAATGCTGTTTCAAAAAGTTGTCACTTAACCCAAGTTTGACTGTATATTCATGGAAAATATCAAGTGATAAGTAGAAACTAGTGTGTCAATTGATAAACCATTTTATGACAATATGTCTTCAAATAGTCAAAACAGCTATTAATACACCTCATAAGAAAACTTGTTAAAGAAATGAAACATAGGAGGCAGCTTAAGTCAGGATAAAAGTAAAGCATCCAGCTTAAAAGCATCATCTGCCTTATAATACACCAAAAACAAGTTCATTTAAGTGGTCATCAAAGTGATTTAAATGTTCTGTGTTTATCAACAGAAATGTGTATGAAATGAGCCTTTGAGGTTTTAAAATTCTGAAATTTATTTCTTTGAACAGGAAAAAAGTTCAACTTTTACTAGTCAAATGAAAACATATTAACCCATTACCTCATAAATACGCATTTTTAGCTCACCTGAGCCAAAGGCTCAAGGTGAGCTATTGGGATGGCCCTGTGTCCGTCGTCGTGCGTCATGGTTAACAATTGCTTCAAATGACATCTCCTCCTATACCGCTTGACAGAATTCAACCAAACTTTACAGAAATGTTCCTTGGGTCAAGCTCTTTCAAATTTGTTCAAAGAATTAAAAACAATGCAGAACTCTGGTTGCCATGGCAACCAAAATGAAAAAATAAGGAAATCTTAAAAAATCTTCTTGTCAAAAACTGCAAGGGCCAGAGCTTCGATATTTGGCACATAGCATCATCTACAGGTCCTCTATCAAGTTTGTTCAAATTATGCCCCTGGGGTCAAAATTGGCCCCGCCCCGGGGGTCACAGTTTTACATAGAGTTATATAGGGAAATTTTCAAACGTCTTCTTCTCTGAAACCAATGTGGCCAGAGCTTTGATATTTGTCATGGAGACACTTCTAGATGTCCTTTACCAAAATTGTTCAAATGGTTGTGGTCGGTTTAAAAAATCTTCTTGTCTGAAACTACAAGGGCCAGAGCTTAGATATTTGGCACATAGAATCACCTACATGTCCTCTATCAAGTTTGTTCAAATTATGCCCCTGGGGTCAAAATTGGCCCGGCCCCGGGGGTCACGGTTTTACACTGAGTTACATAGTGAAATTTTCATACGTCTTCTTCTCTGAAACTAATATGGCCAGAGCTTTGATATTTGGCATAGTGACACTTCTAGATGTCCTATACCGAAATTGTACAAATGGTTCTGGTCCGTTGCATAACTAGGTCACAGGAGCTAAAAATAGATTTTTTACAATGAAAACTTAAAAAATCTTCTTGTCTAAAACTACAAGGGCCAGAGCTTAGATATATGGCACATATCATCGCCTACAGGTCCTCTATAAAGTTTGTTCAAAATATGACCCTAGGGTCAAAATTAGCTCCCCTCCGGGGTCACTGTTTTACATAGAGTTATATAGAGAAAATTTCAAACGTCTTCTTCTCTGACTCTAATATGGCCAGAGCTTTTATATTCTGTATGGTGACACTTTTAAATATACTTTACATATTTTGTTCAAATTGTTCCGGTCTGTTGCATATCTAGGTCAGTCCTGGACATAAATCAATATCTCCATTTTTCCAATTATTCTCAGGTGAGCGAATATGCCCCATGGGGCTCTTGTTATGTTTCTTATTTATTCCTCCATTGAAGAAAATAGTTCCACTCTAAACAGTCATGAATATGGGCCATGATAAATATTTTCTCGATAATGGCTTAAAGCAGACTGAGAGTAAAGAAGAATGCCTTAAAGGGCATTCTGCTTTACTTTAAACCTTCTTTAAGTGGTCACCTGTCTTCAAAACTAGAGATGGGGTAACGGGTTAAACAAGCCTTCTATTTAGTGGTTTCCAAAATCATTTTAGCCTTGCTGTAATGAAAGAGCAAAACCTATCCCAAGCTATTGCATATCTCTTGGCAGCACCAGGCAAGAAATTGAGCCATCAGAAGTCCTATTGATAATAAAAATTCTCAACAGAATGAAAAAATTTAACATACAGAAGTTTTGGACTTGATTCATCCAGCTAAAGTGATTACAAGTATAATAATCAAAATCCAAAACATAGGACTATTAAGAAATTGTACTGAAATTATATGGCATTTTGGTATTGTAAATAGTACACGATTACTGAATGGTTTTAGATTTGTACATTATATGGCACTAGAAATCTTTTAATTTGTGTATAAATTATGGTTAATCATGTGAGAATTTGTAAAAAAAACAAAACCCAACAATATTTAATAAATTTCACAAGATAGAAAAATCAGGTTGTTTTCTTTTTTTCTTGCCTTCACTCATCATCATAGTTTCAGGAAATAAAGGATAACTATTTTTCAGTGTAAGATCAAAATTCAGTTAACCGAGTGAACATCAGACATTATAGCTTCATGAGTGGTGAAGCTAAGAGTGAAATTATAACAGTTAATTTTAACCAAGGTTTATACAATTTGGTGCTGATGTTCACAAATGAATAAAATTTCGAACTTTCACTGAAAAATAATTATTCCATTTATTTCATGCATTTAAATTACTTTTTGGACCAAATTGTCAAGTAAAAGCATAAGTACAAATTTTACCCCAAGTTTTTATCTAATTCCTTTTCATGACAGTTATCCCTACCATGACATCACTGATTTTTTAACTATTTCCTCCCTGAAACTTTAAATGGACAATTCCATTTTCCATCTTAGTCTAGTCCATTTCTGACTTTAAAGGGTTGTTTTTGTCAATATTTGGCATTGTGACAAACAGTAAAGACCCTGATCAGAGGGCTCCTTTCGGAGCCCTCTGATCTGGGTCTTCACTGTTTGCATAGGACATGTGTACTATTCACATGTACACTGTTTGAAAAGCACGCCTATATGCGGGACTAGGGTTCAAAGAGTTAATTGATTTGACAAGTCATGTGTATTTCATTGTTACTTCTGATCCACGATTTGTTTTCTTCCGTTTAGTGATTCTCAACAAATCAGACTGTCGGAATTACATAAAACACGATTGACTACGATTCTTGGAAGCCCTACAGGAAAACTAATAGAAGCAACAGTGAGTTTATCAAAATGATAAGTTCACAGATTGAAACCGTAACATTTGACTTTAGTAACAGCTTTACCTCATTCAGTAATTGCTGTACTAAAATTAAAGTCATGACCTCATATATACATATTGCACAATGCTTCAGTACAGGCTGTACCCCATTCAGTTGTGGCTTTAGTAACAGCCTTACCTCATTCAGTCATCACTTTAGACTTTAGTATACACAGTGTATAAACGAACTGTACTATAACCGGATAAAGCGACTAGATTTAACAACAAATGTTGACATTTCTTCGCAGGCCTCAACTAAACCTGTTAATTTTGGATATTTTCTTAGAACCAATGCGAGCGAACGTAAGTAATAATCGCAATTATACATGTAAATTGTATCGTAGTACACTTGTAAGTGTGTACGTAGAGAGGCAATGGTGATCTGATTAAAAATCAACACAGAGTGTCGATTTCCCTCTCAAATTTGGGAACAGTTCTTTGAAAATGTCCTTTGTTTTAATCGCATATATTACAAACTGTACTATATGGTTTCTAAATAGACTGCTAAACAAAGCCACCATCTATTGTTTATTTTAAATCGCCATTTGATTATAAATTTATGCAAACTTTCTACATGTAGACTGTACCATATATTGCAATCATCTACTATCATTATAGCGACTACCCACCATCGTGTCTGTATGATATATAGAAACTAGATTCCCCTGAAATGTATGACATATAGCGACTAGCTATACACGATTTTGCAAATTCTGCTTGATGTATTGTTATGATTTCTCCATAAAAGTTGTATCAGAGTGATGCGTATATGTACGTGCAAACATCTACTACCATTTACATGTATAGTGTGGTCATGCATGCAAATGATCATTTCGGCCCAATTTTCTGAAATGTGTATGACATATTGCGATTTGCTAAACATGATTTCCCCAATTCTGCATACTGTTTTTATATTATTTCCCAGGACTGCCATTTCTCCATATTTTTCCGAAGTCTTCGGATATACGGATTTTTCCCCAAATCTTCGGATTTCTGCTCTTACTTTTAAAATTTGGATCTTAAGCGTATTTTGCGTTGAAAACATTGATATTGGTTACAATGGAGCCCTCTGATCAAGGTCTTCACTGTTTGTCACTTTAACATATATTGTAAAAATTAACCCTTAAAAGTCACAAATGGACCAGACTAAATTTAAAATTTGAATTGTCCATTTGAGGTTTCAGGGAAGAAAAGGGCTTTAACTATAGATAAACTTAATCAAGGTAGTGGGTTTGATCGCCAGTTGGTACAAGCCAGTGCCGTAAAGTTGTTAGTAGCAGCTCTGTTCTGGGTCTACATTGTAATAATAATAATAAAAAAATCTTATTTGTGCACATGTTTATGAAAACATATGATAATAATTACATATTGTTGAAATTATCATAAACTAGATTCACTTTACAAAATAGATATCACATTAAGAAGAAAACATCACAAATAGACTAGTTCAGTTGTTATTTTACACCAATATATAATTAGGATATTATGGACATTTAGGAAAAGAAATGGTGCACAGGAGTGCCCGAGAAGTTTTGCCCATAAAGAACAAAACTTATTTCCAACATGGTCCAAGCTGTCACATAGGGATCTTGAGTGACATTAATTAAACATATGTGCATTATTGTAAAACGAGTTGGAAGTAAAAGTAAAGGTATCAACTGGAAGGGCATGATAATTATCTTTTACATTAGATTTAGTTCCATAACATTGGATACCTTTCATTTTTGTAAAGTGTTCATACATGCTTGGGGCTTGTTTTAATTTTTTTAAAAACATGATCTAGTCGTAATTGTTTACATCTATATTCCAAATTTAAAATCTAAGATCTGCCACACGAAGAGATGTTCTACAATGTTAATTATGAATGAAACGCACTTTGTTTTGTGCAACCTGTAGTTTGTGTTTGTTTTTTTGTAAGATCACAGAGCTACGAGGAGGATCGTTACCTATATGGCATTATATAAAGAATAGTGTCTTTCTAAAAGATTTGTTTAACAATCTTGCTGGCGATATAAAATTTAATTCTCGAGTTTACTTTCTTGATAATTTTATTTACAATGGAATCTTCCTGACATGTCTGCATCTAAACATGAGTCCAGATATTTAACTGCACTTGTAGATTTGATTTCATCACCGTTACATTCACGCAAAAGTTTTTGATTTTATTTAATGTTATTCGAGATCCAAACAAAATACTTTCTGTTTTTCCGAGATGTAACGAGACTTTGCTATCGATTAAACATTTGCTACAGTTTTCTAGTTATTTCCTAAAAAACGACTGATATAAGATGGGTCTTTGTGGGAGAATATAAGTTTCATGTATGGATTCAACTATAAACATTTTATCCAAATATTTGTTTCAATTTGGCAATAAAATCTCCTGTAATGTTTTGACAGTGTTATGCGTATGGAATTTTCCTTTTGTTACTTTACTAGTTCAGTTAGTTGGTAAATGATCTCTTATATTCAAAGGAAGTGTGCCAGGCTGTGATATGTTTTCGGGGTGGCTAAAAAAGAACATGGTCTAATAAATACTGAGTGTTGTTCTAGTAGGACTAGTGATCAGTTGAGTAAGATTAAACACGTTTAGCAACTTGGTATGATTGTCTAAAAGTCTACCTTTTTTCTTGTTCTGGCAAATGTTAAAATCACCTAAAACGAACCATTCTATATCACTTCTGATTTTCAAATCATTATTCAAATTCTTCATTAAAATCATTTTGCTTTGATGGCCTGTAACAAGAACATATTGGATTTGGTTTGGTTTTTGCTGGATATATTTCTATCCACACCGCTTAAATTTTGTCACTCTGTCATTCTGTTTTTTCTGAAAAAGCAAATTGTCAAAAGGAGGCACTGTCAGGTAAAGGGTTGAAAAGAGATTTATTTAATTTTGTTAAAGTAAAAAAGGTGCGTTTTGGACGTAAAACGATCCCAGAGTCGTCTGAAATCGTTACCGTAAGATCGCTATAATTGATACAGTATAGTCGCTATAATCATTCAGATCCCCATGTTGTCTATTCAATAAACCATACAGTTTCAGTTTCATCGGTGCAGTACTTTCAACGTGGGTATTTAGTTAAATTTCACAACTATTGTGCTTGTACTGCTATCGAAAGAAGAGTACATAATTTTCTCAAGTTTTAACGCCCGATTAGATGTCGGGGTGCGTAAAATTGCGTATTTAACACGTTTGTAAACACGGCCTCGTGTAAATATTGCCAGGTGTTTGGTGATGTAATGGAAATATTTTCTTTGGAAAGTTTGATAATGGAAAAATGACAGTCAAATAAATATCTTAAATCAATGCACAGTATTATGTACGTTTGCTTTTCTTAGTGATCTATTTAGAAAACAATGAAAAGAGAGGAAAACACCTTACGTACATGTCAGCGTGTCGCACTGAATCGATAGAATCGTTACAATCTAGTCGCAATATTCGGTTATAATACAGTTCGTTTATACACTGTGGTATAGGTTTTGAACCATTTCTCTATCATGCTGTTAACATGTAATTAATACAAGCCACATATAGTTTAAACATATTTATTTCAAAATTTACATGTGTGTTGTATTTAAACAAAGATTCTTTGGACCAGGATGAATAAGAAAACATTTTTTATAGACATACTTTTTCTGACCACCAAATTTTTGATAGTATTTTTCACAGTATTCTAAAATGTACACAGTACAGAGTGTGTATAGTCATTACAAGGGGTTTAATGAGTTTAAGTACAAAAATGCAGCAAATGTGTACAGAGAATATCTGGTTTCAGAGAGATCAGCAAAACGCCCTTAAACATTCTATGTTACAAAGGTTGTCTCCCTTTACTTTTTGATAATCTTAAATAAACTCAACAAACTTGTAAAAGGAAAATATAATAGTATACATATAATATCCAAAAGTGATTTAATTTGATTTGTTATGATTTACATCACTTTCAACAGTATTTCAGTCATATACATGTAGAGACATCCAGCTAATTACAGGTGGAGCAAGACATCAGAAGACCATCCGCAAGCCAGCAGGAAGGCTTCCCCACATGAAAAATCTGAATGACAAGACCAGGATTCGAACCCACAGCGGTGGGGAGCTTAGTGGTGTAAGTCACAGTGACAATAACCACTTGGCCACGGAGGCCCCATATCCCAAACTATGAACAACATTTATGCTAAATGTGAAGTCTCATACCAGCTCCTCTTATTCAGCCCTTTCAACACTGTAAACAATTTTGACCCAGATCAGTCCACACTGAAACAGGATATTTCTTTAACCCTTTCCCCCATAGAAGCGACTTTCAGCGTATTTTATTTATTCCTCCGCTGAAGAAAATAGTTCCAGTTTATACCCTCATGAACAATTACCATTACAAATATTTTATATAGCCTAGCAGATTTTAGCTTAAAGCAGGCTGAAAGTAAAGCAGAATGTGCCTTAAGGCACATTCTGCCTTACTTTCAACCTGCTTTAAGTGGTCACCTGTCTTCAAAACTAGAAACAGGCTATGAGGTAAAGGGTTAAAAGAGGCTAATCCAGTTGCAGACTTTTAGTTGACAACATTTAACCCATTATCTTATAAATAAGCCTTTTACACCATTAATTTATTCCTCTACTTAATAAAATAGTTCCAATTTATACTGTTACAAATAAGAATCATAAGAAATATTTTCTATATTCTAGCAGATTATAGCTTAAAGCAGGCTGAAAGTAAAGCAGAATGCGCCTTAAGGCGCATTTTGCTTTACTTTTAACCTGCTTTAAGTGGGCAACTATCTTCAAAACTAGAAACAGGCTGCTTCTTCATTGCATGACAAACACACTTTTTACTGTACTTTACTTCTGTTAACCCATTACTCCATACATTTGCTTTTTTGTGCTATTAATTTATTTCTCAACAGAAGAAAATTACTCCCTTTATACAGTCATGAATGTGAACCATAAGAAATATGTTCTATATCCCAGCAGATGGTATCTTAAAGCAGGCTGATTGTAAAGCAGAGTGCACCTTAAATCTGCTTTACATGGTTACCCATTTTCTACTTTCAACCTGCTTTAAGATGTCACCTGTCTTCAAAACTAGACACAGGCTAGGGGGTAAAGGGTTAATTTCACATGTAGATAATCAAATATTGAGCATATATAGATACAACATATTTTGCAACTTAGCCTGTCATAAATATCAAAACTTGCTAATACTCATGCCTAAATCAATTTATATTTGTTTAAAAGCATTAAATCACATTTGCTACGGATGACCACACTGCTTTGGTTCTAGGTTATGTCTGTCATGATAGGTCATAATTCACCAGCCTCTATATGAGTGGAGTGTAGAGCACCTGTCTGTAGATTGTGTAACTAACTCATTGGTTTCTAGGTAATGTCTGTCATGATAGGTCATAATTCTCCAGCCTCTATATGAGTGGAGTGTAGAGCTCCTGTCTGTAGATTGTGTAACTGACTCATTGGTTTCTAGGTAATATCTGTCATGATAGGTCATAATTCTCCAGCCTCTATATGAGTGGAGTGTAGAGCTCCTGTCTGTAGATTGTGTAACTGACTCATTGGTTTCTAGGTAATGTCTGTCATGATAGGTCATAATTCTCCAGCCTCTATATGAGTGGAGTGTAGAGCACCTGTCTGTAGATTGTGTAACTGACTCATACTCTGTTGTATCTGGCTGTAGGATTGGAAGCTACACTGCATGGCACTTAACACACTACACATCTCTGTGATCACTGCGTCCTAAAATAAGAAAGAGAGAATCTTGTTAGAGGTTTATTGATTTATGTCCCAAAGCTTCTTTAAGAAAGACATCTTAACACAACGTTTTAATGTGACATAATATGGCTTCGAAAATGCAGAGCCATTGTGTCGGGCAAATTGTGGTTAAATTAAAATGTTAGAATCAAATTAATAAATCAATACCAGTGTTTTATCGTGCAATAGAACACGGGTAGGAGTTGAGATGCGCAGTAATTAAATCTTGAGGCCTCTGGCCTCGTGATTTAATAACCAGCTATTGCACAATAAAACATGGGTATGAGTTTATTGTTTCTTAAGTAACAAACATATTTTGCCAAACAACTCATCAGAAAATCAGCAATGCTACATTCACATATCATTTTTAACCCTTTACACCATAGTCTGTTTTAGTTCTGAAATCCGGTGACCACTTAAAGCAGATTGAAAGTAAAACAATTTTTAGGGGCATTCTGCTTTACTTTCACCCTGCTTATAGCTACCTGTACCTGTTACTAGAAAAATAGATATTTCTTATCTCACATAATTATAATATTCATGCCTGCCTTTTTCTTCAGTAGAGGAATAAAATAAAGGCATATTTATGGGGAAATGGGTTAATATATATGTATTGAGATACGGGCATTCATGCAGAGCCATTGTTGGCAAAACTTACCAGCCTTCCATCTTTAAAGGACAGAGACTTTGCCCATACTATGTTTTCTAGATTGGTTGTTAGGTCTGCTAGCAATGGTGCTATCTGTGGAAACAGCTCACAGGCAAATCTGAAACACATATGAACACATGCAGGTACAGTCGAAATCCCTACTTAGAACTCACTTAAATCGATCTTACCAGTATTTCATAAGTTGAATTTAGTTAATTCGATCTGGCTTAAGTTGAACATACCCATATTTAACTTTGAAATATGGGTATGTTCACTGAATATGATAAAGAGTCCTCTGTCACAACAACTAAAAATTTCTTAAAGTGGAAAACAAACCTTTCTGAATCAGGAAAGGGATTGTTTTTCAGTTTAAGGAAGATGGTTACTTAAAGCAGGACAATGGTAAAGCAGAAAGTCTCCAAAGAGCTTTCAGTTTTACTATCAGCCTGCTTTAAGCAGTAACTTGTCTGCAAGACACTTAACATTTTCTTTTGATTGGTCGTAATAGACCAGTTTTTCTGTATACACAAATATAGATACAAGTTATTGGATCCTTGGTACCTTATTTAATGGAAAAACTCACTACCCGAGTGTGACAAGAATTTAACCCTTTCCCTCATAATTATTATTTTATTATACCAGACATAGCGCTCTTTTCACACATGAGTTATGCACCATTACTGCTCTAGAAGCCCTCTGATCTGGGTCTGCACCCATGAGATAGGACAAGTGTACTCTTCCAAGGTACACTGTTTGTAAATGATGCATATACATGTCATTAGGAGTTAATGGGTTTCCTTATATACATGATTGTAACAATGATGCACATTGCAAACAGTTTGAAGCTAGATTAGAAACAGAATCACTCAGCATCATCACCGTCCAAACTGTTTGCCAAGCCGATTCCTTCAACCTACTAAGTATGATGATAAGTTATCACTTAACCCATTACTCCAAAAATATTCCTTTTAATGCCTTCTTATTATTTCTACACTAAAGAAAGTAGTCCCGTACATGTCCGTAAAACACCATTCATTCATTACACAGAATTCATTTCCAGTATTTTTCAAGCTGTTAGCATAAAGCAGGTAGAAAGTGGGGCAGAATGGTCAACCCATTACCCCATAACCTGTTTGTAGTTTTAAAGAAAGATGATCACTTCAAGCAGGTTGAAAGTAAAGCAGAATGTGCCTTATGGCATATTCTGCTTTACTTTCAGCCTGCTTTAAGATATTATCTGCTTGAACATAGAAACAAATTTTGATGGTTCTTATTTGTAGCAGTATAAATTGGAACTATTTTCTTCAGTGGATGAATAAAATAGGGGCGTAAAAGGCATATTTATGGGGTAATGGGTTAAGGAGCATTCTGCTTTATTTTCTACTTGCTATATGTGGTCACTTGTTTTCAAACTAGAAACAGACTATAGAGTAAAGGGTTAACCAAACGAACAAACAGAACCATACCACATAATGCAAACTATTTTCAACAGGCACATAAAAACCTGCCATTGTATACAGTACATTGCATTGCATTTTCTATTGTTTAAACAGTTTAAATGGTAAAAAACAATTGCCCAACTGTAGGATTTTATTGCATATAAGGCTAACTAGACTGCAGTACATAATTTTTTTTATCAAAGCTTTAGTTCTTTACAATCAGTTCTAACAAAGATCATTAAGGTTGAGGACCCTAATGAGATCGGACCAATATTGGTCAATATTGGAAACTCTATGGAGAGCCATTGGCAATTCTCGTTAACTGTTGACCCTTTCCGAACCATGCTTAGCATGGTTCGGAAAAAGTCAACAGTTAACGAGAACGACCAATCACTGAACGTAGAGTACTGATTTTGGTCCTGAACCGTACAACAATATTTCTGGAGACACAATGTAGGCTTACTTGTGATACTGGGCTTCCAGTTTGAGGTATTCTCCTTGGTACGGCTGTTGTAACCGCTGTATCAGCTGGTCCTTTGTCTCTATTATAGATTCTATGTGACTGTTCAAACTTTTGATCTTAGCTATTCTCTGTTCTGTAAACAATGCAGACACTAAACAGTAAAACCTCTCAATACGACAACTAAATTGTGTTAATAATCAGGTGTTTCAGGAAGGTCACTTCTTGAAGCAAGGTGAACATAAAACAGAACAGGAGCTTTCTGTTTTACATTCCTCTTGCTTTAAGCTGTCATCTGTCTTTCATGCAGTCAATTAGCCTTTTTTTAGTGGTCGTAATAGAGAGCTTTTGCTGTTTTTAACATTTAACATCCATTTTAATTTGATTTGTAATGATCTTACCTCGCTTTTAACAGTAATTCAGTCATGTCACATCTATTTTGATAAAGTCTTACACTAGGATTACAAGCAATAGTAAAACATATCTTATGAGCAAAAAAGCGGATCATATGAACTTTACGCAAACAGCTGAATATTCATATACAGTGAAACCCCTCTAAACTGGACATGTGTGGGGACAACATAAATGTCCGGTTTAAAGGGGTTGTAACCCATTAGCCAATAGTATGTTTCTAGTATGGGAGATAGCTGACTACTTAAAGCTGGTTAAAAGTAAAGCAGAATGTGCCTTCAGAATGCGCCTTAAGGTGCATTCTGCTTTATTTTCAACCTGCTTTAAGCTATCATCTGCCAGAATGTATAAAGTGGAACTATTTTAAACAAATATGTATAAATAAACCAAAGACGTGAAAAGGCATATTTATGGTGTAATGGTTTAAAATAAAGAAGAGTTTGAAACGGGACCAAAGTTTTTGTCCGGTTTAGAGAGAATTCCGGTATTTAGAGGTTCCGTTTTAGAGGGGTTTCACTGTATACAAAACTCTACCTACTATCACTATCATCTGAACAATTACACTGGCTATTAAAATATGGAGGAAAAAATCATTGGGATAGAGTGCTGACACGTGTCAGAACTCAGAAGATCTTATAAGAAAACATTGCAGACCCTGATCAGACAGCTCCTTAAGGAGTTGTCTGATATGGGTCTACACTATTTTCAAACAAGGGCCACTATGGCCCTAAATCGCTCACCATGTAACCATGTACACCGTGTGACCTAGTTTTTGACCGGGCATGACCCTCATTCTAACTTGACCTCTATTTCAATGAGACAAACATTTTGTTCAAGTTTCATGAAGATTCAATGAATTTTGTAGTCTCTAGTGTTAACAAGGTTTTTCGATAATTTGACCTAGTGACCTAGTTTTTGACCGGACATGACCCACATTCGAACTTGACCTAGATTTCATTTAGGCAAACATTGTGACCAAGTTTCATCAAGATCCAATGAGATTTGAACCTGCTAGAGTGTTAACGAAAAATTGTGAACGGACGGACAGACAGACGACGGACATCCAGCGATCCTAAAAGCTCACCTTGGCACTACGTGCCAGGTGAGCTAAAAACATCAATAAAGGCTTATAGCATGAGAATGGTTAAGGACAAAGGCTAAACTTGATTTTAGTTATCTCCAACCACTAATGATTTAAACCATTCCTCAATAAATTAAGTTTATTAGGATACCTTTAACATTCATCCATGTATGGGGTCACCCGAAAAACCGAAAACAGCCTGTTTTCGCGAAAACAGGCTGAGCTTACGAAAACAGGCTAGAAAAAAGGTTTTATGTTATGAAAGTATATTTAAAGCCATCAATAACAGTTTATTAGTCTATTATAAAATAATAATCGTCATTCCTACTCAAAAAGGTGCTTTTATTGTCCCAAAATCGGCGTCAATAAGAAAAGTGCCGGTCCGACATGACATACGAAAACAACCGAACACACCACTTAGAAGCTATATGTATGTTGTACCGATATCGTATTATACGGTATTCATATTTTTTTATCATTAATACGGTATTAATATTGTTTATTCACCAATATATTTTAACAAATTATCAAAAAAGATGCTTTTTATGGCTAGCAATCGTCGCAATATGGAAAAATGCTGACCTGCCTTTACTTACGAAAACAGCCTGAAAACACCATTTGAAACAGATATGCTGTACAAATATCATTATGGCATGCAAAGAAAAATTAAATAGAGTTGGTAATATAATTTGTCTGGCTAAAAGTCGGCAACAAATGTTCAAAAAGTGAATAATGAAACTACGGAGAACGGTCAGATTTTATCGTAAAGGAGCATTCTGCTTTATTCAATCAACTTTAAGTGGAGTGGTATCCTGTCTTTAACTCATTATCCCTGAAACTTTCAATGGACAATTCCAGTTTGCAATAAAGGTGTCCTGCAGGAGCCCTCTGATTAGTGACTTCCTTGATTGCGTAGGACAAGTGTATTCTTCACAGGTACCAGGGGTATAAAAATTTCAAAATTGTTACTCGCCCTGCTTGGGGATACCGGTAATGACATTTTTCTCATTAGTTTTTGTTGTAAATTATCAGAAAATCTGTTCGCCCTGACAAAATGTTACTGGCCATGGCGAGCGGGCGAGTAGAATTTTACACGCTGGGTACACATTTGGTAAAGGATGCATATATGCATCACTAGGGTTCAATGAGTTTAAACTAGCAACAGGCCATGTGGTAAAGGGTTAATCAACTTAATGTATTACCTAATACATCTAAATGTGTGATGTCACTTGTTTCTTTATCCTGCATGCGGCACTGTATTTCAAGGTTGACCTGCAAATAGATAAACATAATGTTATGAATAAAGCAACAAAACAAGAACGGTGTCACAGTAAGTGACAAATGCCTCAGAGGTGTTTTGCCACTGAATGTATTCATTTGGCTGTAAAATAAAATCATACATAATAAAAACAAGCATGATACCCTTTGCTGTTGTTGTGATGAAAATGTACAAAGAAACAAACTTTTTCTAGATTTAAAACCAAAGTTATAGCCAATGTTGAATTAACTCTATTTGAACTCGAAATGACCTTGACCTTTGTCTGTCATGACCCAACTTGTACTGAGCTTAAGAGATTCTTGAGTTGAATACACTTGTATGCCAAATATGACGTTGAAACTTTAACCCTTAGCCTGCCACGCACGACTATAGCTCCATATGCAAACAGCTTGGATCAGGATGAGACGCCGAGTAACTCGGCGTCTCATCCAGATCTAAGCTGTTTGACACTCGGACAACATTTTCAGCAATTTTGAGCAACTTTGAAGCACTTTGAAACTTGAAGCAGACGCGAAATATAGCAGACAACAATTTATTTGGCGGGCTAAGGGTTAAATTGGCAATTCCAGTTGCAAATAAAGTCTAGAACATTTTTTACTATTTAGAGTTGTTTTCTACAATATATTGCAAAGTGACAAATAGTGCAGAACCTACAGAAGCCTCTGTCCTGATTCTGTACTGTTTGTATAGGAATTTTTAAGTCATTAAGTGTACTCTTCAAAGGTTCACCATTGTAAAGAGAGTGAACAAGGATCACTAAAGCTCAATGATTTAAGTTAACCCATTACCCCATAATCACACCTTTGGTTTATTCAGTCCTGGAGGAGACCTCTGATCACTAGGTCTCTACTGTTTGTATAGGACAAATGTACTCTTCACAGGTGCTGTGAGTCTGTTTGTTAATGATGAGTATACTTGTCACTAGGGTTGCAGGTGTTAAGGTAATTTTTTCGAAAATATTTAAAATATTGTATATAGCCTTACATGTAGGAAAATATGCAAGAAAATTAGAAATCAAATATTCCTGAAAGGTGATTTTTATCTATTCTAACCAAAAATACTGGTACTTTATATGTCAAGCCTATGGCAGAAGAAGTGAACATCACAAAATTAAAGTTATTTTCCCAATATTTGCATCATATGATGTAAAAAATTTAAAAATCTGAACCGTTTTCTTAAAAATATGGGGTTTTTTCCATACGATTTGACATTATATGACTTAACAGGTTGTATGTTTGTATAACGAGAGCACCGCAAACGGGTGCTGGACGCTCGACTTTCATATACTTGAGACGGCTACATTTTTCAAACTTAATTAAATTCCAAAAAGTCAAAATAAGGGCAATTACTCTGGAATCACAAAACCCAGGGTTACCCGCCTTCTTGTAATGAGTTGTCTTTTTGATACTTAACAAGTATTTAAAGTTTCAAGTAAATACCTATGGTAATTATTGAGAAATTTCAATTTACAAGTTTTATGTAAATAAAAACAAGGGCAATAACTCTGGAATGGCACATCCCCGGTCTCCTTTCTTGTTTGAATGAGTTGCCCTTTTGATATAACACAAGTATTTAAAGTTTCAAGTTAATACCTTTGACAGTTATTAAGATATTTCAATTTACAAGTTTTAAGTAAATAAATCAAGGGCAATTACTCTGGAATTACAAATCACAGAGTAACCTACCTTGTTGTAATGAGTTGTCCTTTTGATACTTAACAAGTATTCAAAGTTTCAAGTTAATATCTTTTATACTTATTTAGATATGATAATTTATAACTTTTAAGTAAATAAAATAAGGGCAAAACTCTGGATACACTAACCTCAGGGTTACCTGTCTTATTGTAATGAGTTGTCCTTATGATACTGAATAACTGTTCCAAGTTTCAAGTTAGTATCTTTCATAGTTATTTAGATATGTTAATTTACTATTTTGAAGTAAATAAAAAAAGGGCAATAACTCTGAAATGACAAATGTCAGGGTTACCTGCCTTGTTGGAATGAGTTGCCCTTTTGATACTGAATAACTATTCCAAGTTTAAAGAGGCTCGTAACCGGATTTAGCATTAAAAATGGTAATTTGTAAATATATGTCAAATGATTATATAAATGGGTAGGAATTTTAGTTTAGGATAATAAATTCTGTTAAAAAATGCATTTCCAAAAAAAAAAAAGAAGAAGCTCTGGTGGGATTCGAACCCGTGACCCTCCATTGCAGAGACAAACAAGAAAAATGAGGACACGCCTTTACCGCCTCGACCACGGACGCTCTCTATATATATGGTAGCGAATTAACGTACTTCACTGGTAGCACTTAATACTACATTATTCGGCTCCGGTTTATGTCGGAGCCCGTGTAGAGAAGCAACAACAACAGCAAAACCGTCAGCTGACGCTATTGAAAAACGATGGAATATATCTAAAAAAAAACTAAGATTCGGTGACGATTCTTGAGACTTTTTTTGGACTGATCATATTTTTTTAATGTCAGAAGCCAAATAATGCCACAAATTTGCTTTTATTTGAGTATTTTATTTTATTTTGACAAGTACACCATCCGGTTGCGACTCGCTTTAAATTAGTATCTTTCATAGTTATTTAGATATGTTAATTTACAATTTTTAAGAAAACAAAACAAGGGCAATAACTCTGAAATGACAAATTCCAGGGTTACCTGCCTTATTGTAATGAGTTGCCCTTTTGATACTGAACAAGTATTCAAAGTGTCAAGTTAATATCTTTCATAGTTATTTAGATATGTTAATTTACAATTTTTAAGTAAATAAAACAAGGGCAATAACGCTGAAATGACAAATCCCAGGGTTACCTGCCTTGTTGTAATGAGTTGCCCTTTTGATATTGAACACGTATTCCAAGTATCAAGTTAATATCTTTCATAGTTATTTAGATATGTTAATTTACAATTTTTAAGTAAATAAAACAAGGGCAATAACTCTAAAATGACAAATCCCAGGGTTACTTGCCTTGTTGTTATGAGTTGCCCTTTTGATACTGAACAACTATTCCAAGTTTCAAATGGATACCTTTGATAGTTATTGAGAAATCAACTCTTACAAAAACCTTAAGCAAAAAACTTAACAGACGCAGACGCAGACGACAGGGTGACGACAATAGCTCGACTTTTCGAAAAAGTCGAGCTAAAAATGATAACTTGGACAAAGCAAACCACTTGCTTATTTTTTCATACAATACCTACGCAATCTAAATCCAAAATATGAAGACATTTACCCGCACCTAACTTGAAAAAAATAGTTTTGTCTTCGAAGAAGTGTTGGAGACCTTGAATACTTTATAAAGACTGAACACAAACTTTGGCTTAAAATTAAATATTTTTGCAAATCGGTGTCAGGCGCATAAATTTATAAACATCTAATCATTGGTTTAGGAAAAGGGTTTATTTAAAAAAAGATATATATTTCAAAGAAAAAATTATTGAGCTCTGCCGGGATTCGAACCCGTGCGGGGAAGGCTTAGCAAAATTACAAGGCGAGATTTGCAACGTTTCGGACTACGTTCGGATAGTGTTTCTAACAGTATCCTCAAGTTTTTATAGGGGAGTGCTCGGTATATTCGTTCCGTTGAACACGGAAAATGCCGAGATAACACGGGAAAAGGCGATCTTCAGTCTTGGAATTCCTTAATGCATTTTGCAGCTTAATGAAGAGTATAATAGAGACAGCTCCTATGAAACCTCACTTTTTTGGGGTTTCGTTTTGTTTTGCGATAAGCTGCCACCCTAACTAGTTTAACCTATTACTCCATTAATGCTCCTTTTTACACCTCTAATTTATTCCTCCATTGAAGAAAATAGTTCAAATTTATACAGTCATGAATATACACCATAAGAAATCAAGTACATTGTCCTAAATGGTAGCTTAAAAGTTAAAGTAGGCTGACAGTAATTTGAGTAAAGCAGAATGCACATTTAGGTGCATTATGCTCTAATTTAACCTGCTCTTAGTGGTCAACTGTCTTTAAAACTAAGAACAGGCCATGAAGTAATTGGTTAAGGTACAGAGCTCCAGATAAGGAGAATTAAAATCTTTATTTCTGCATTAAACCCTATGGTGTCACTACTCATTAGAATCGTCTCGAAGAGACAATTCTAATGAGTAGTAACAACATAGGATTTGGTGCTGAAATCAGTGAGAAAATGTTTGATTTGTTCATTTAACTACCCCTTATCTGGAGCCCTGAAGGTAGAATTTAAAACTTACCTTATTCAGTTCATTTTTTGCCTGGCTCATGGCTTTTAGAACTTGAATTAATTTCAAAGAAGGTAAACGGGATTTGCTCTCCTCTTTAATTGGCTCTTCATCATAATCTGTCCTCTGTAGACCAAAAAGTAAAACATGATTATTCTAATAAAACATGATAACATTAACACTTCACTCCATAAATAATTAGGTACCCACTTTTATGCATTTAATTATTTCATTTCTTCTAAATTTTGAATTTTGACAGGTGGATGATTGAAGCAGATAACAGCAGCTGAGCTGAAGTATCAACAGCCATCTGTCTTAAATACATGTAGTACATGATGTACCCACTTAAGTTAAACCATGGCACTATTATGTTACATGGTGAGAAAAATATGCAGCGAGAGCGGGACTCCAACCTGGGACCCCTAACTTACAGGGTCAGTGCTCTAGCAGCTGAGCCAACGGACCTCATACACAAATCTCTCAACATTTAACCATAAACTCAAGGTAGTGACTAGGGGTACGTGACCGTACCTCTAATATTTGAAATTAGCGGTACGGTCACGTACCCCTAGCGAGCCCTGTGAGGGTTGACTAGGGGTACGTGAGTCATTTAAACTATGTAGCAACATATTAATTTGCCTGCAGATACGTTTTATTGATGCTAATATTAATTATCTCTCATTTCTACCTTATCTTGTGGATATTTAATGGAGAAAAACAAAGAAACTTCGACAAATATTCCCCACCCAACTTGTTCTCACCGGCAGCGATGAGAATAGATGTATTCCGCATACATGTATTGGGTTAATTATCGTCAGATACGCCCGATATCTGAAAATCCGTGACCAATGTTAAGTTTTTTTCTTAAAATTTTGATTCAATGGTAACTTAATTAATACAATAAGCTTGTAAGAAACTACTGCTGATGTGCCTTCCTAACTTAGCGATGAATATAAAGTGGTAGATCTAAGAAAATAAAAAATATCGAAGCTTCGGCTCCAATCAAGTATCGAAACATGTAAGTTTGCCGGTACCCAAGTTTGCTGGTTAATGACCTACACAAATCAACTCGTAAAACACGTTTGATAACTGATCGCAATTAAACAGTGCATTTATTCTAAACAAGGCTGGTATTGGATATTTATACATGTTTGTAAAAATGTGTGAACATAGGTATAATTTTCGCTGCCGTGAAAAAAATGCCGATTGGAATTTATTTTTGGATTAATTTTTTTCTGCGTTAAACAATCAGAATAGAAGGTTGAACTGAGATATTATTAACATTAGCATCGCTATTAACGTATCTGCAGACACAATAAAGTGTTGCTATACAGTGTTATGGACTCACGTACCCCTAGTCAACTCTCACAGGGCTCGCTAGGGGTACGTGACCGTACCGCTTATTTCAAATAATAGAGGTACGGTCACGTACCCCTAGTCACTACCTAAACTCAACCCAACTACGGTAAACCCCCTCCTGAATTCTTCCTTCAAGAACAATCCACTCGTGAGGCAACTCTGGTTGCGCCAAGCGTGAATTTTCTGCGCCAAAAACGCGCTCTCGAGAAAACACTGTGAGTTGCAAATCCAATACCGACCAAAATATCAAAAAACTAGAAAAAGTTCAGAACACAGCAGCGAGGTGGGCCTGTAGAAGGTGGCGCAGTAATGACATAGACTGCATGCTCACCGATTTAGAATTAGACAAACTGGAACAACGTAGGCACACATCAAGTCTTTCCTTCTTCTACAAAATCCACTACAATCAGGTTTTCATCGACAAGGCTAAGTACCTGTCTCCAGTTGTCAATAGGTCACATAGAACCAGACAAAGTCACCCCCTCCAATACCAAAGATACTCTCCTAGCACAGAAACCTTCAAACATTCGTTCTTCCCCAAAACCATACCCGACTGGAACACCCTGCCGGAGACTACAGTTACACAGAGCACTGTAGCTTCTTTCAAGCAGGCCATCTCCGTAGTGTAGTAAACAAACCCTGTACATAGTTTTAACCTTGAAGCTGTTTCATCTGCCCTTTTTAATAGTTAACTTATGCCAGTTTTTTTCTCTTTGGCTAAGTCTTTCTTTTGTTAATAGTATGTAGCACGGGTAGTAGCTTCTTTTAAAGCCTGTCTGATTGCTATATATGCAATCCGGACCCACACATGTCAAAATCCTCATTCATGAGTGGTCGACATTAATGGAAGAAAGAAAGAAACAATGTTACAAGTCTAATTCCGTGGTCTGATGGGGTGGTTCATATCGTCTGGTAAAATGGTACACATAGGCGGTGGTTCAGATCGTCCCTAATTCTATCTATCTATCTCTCATAAATAATTCCTACCAGGCCATGATGATGAACAGAAACCTTCAAATATCAAATTCAAATCAAATAAATTTTTATGTTATTGAATTTCATTAATTTTGACATAGAATCAAGTTCATGCATGTAACTGAAAAATTCCAATCATAAAATCGATCAATTTCAACCTTAGCTATGTGTCCTGTTTGTTCCCCCAGGATCAGTGCTTGTCTTAGAGCTTGTAAAGATTTGTCCTGTGAGTTCCAAGGATTCCCTGTCCCAGCAACGCTGGGAATTATACTCCCATCCATTTGTTGTTTTGAAATTGGCACCTCCTCAGGGAAATAACTTCTTCGTGAAGAGTCACATTTGTGTCCCGTGTGTTGCCAAAATACACGTCAGCGCCAAGAACCAGCATCGCGAAATTTAAAAAAAAAAAATGCCTATTCAAACGTCGACCGTGCATAAAAAAATTGGCCAAAACGCCCCAAAGTCACATCGTACCCAATTTAACAATTTATATGTTACTGTCCTGACCAAAAAAAGCACAATAAAACAGTCAGTCATAGGCACCAGTGGCCATTAAATTTACCATTTGATGCCATTAATCATTCATATAGGTGCGTTCTGAGTATAAACATTGGTAAAAATGGGAAATTACTGCTGGTACCATTGACTGCTGTTGGCACCATGGGCACATGCACAGGAGTAAACAAGAAAGAAGAACTTCTTCTCCCTATATGTTAAATCAACCGTCAATAAATGAACGGCTAGTTAGCCTGGTCATTAAGACATTTGACTCATTTTTGTTTTCCGTCCCTACATCCCGGGTTCTAATCCCACCTTAGCTTTAAAAAATCTTCTTTGAGATGCATTTTGGACAGAATTTATTAACCAAAACTAATATTAATGTGTTTACATAAGCGTTTGATATAGCCTATATAGGGCGTGTTCGATTATCCAGAGACCATACATACATGTATGTATGGTCTCTGGATTATCAGTCCGGAATGGACGGGATTGGCGGAATAGAAATCAAATGGCCCGGAATTGAATTCCAGATCTGTTCTATCAGTTAATGGGTGTGTTCGACTATCAGTTCCGAACTGTTTGGAACGATTCCATGAAATTAGTAAATCAAGTAAAAACGGAATTGAACCCTTGCAAATATGGTAGTCTGGTTCCCTTCTTAGTATAACTTTGCTGTCGAAGCGTTGGCAAATTGTGCCGGGAATCATGATGATACGTCACAATTCTGCTCACACCACCTCCTTGAACAGAACTGATAGAGCAGTTCTGTAATTGAATTCTGGACCATTTGATTTCGATTCCGTCCATCCCGTCAATTCCGGACTGATAATCGAACACGCCCCTTTTCAAGGAGGTGGGGCGTGTTCGATTATCAGTTCCAGAACTGTTTGGAACGATTCCATGGAATTAGTAAATCAAATAAAAACGGAATTGAACCCTTGCAAATATGGTAGTCTGGTTCCCTACTTATTACAACTTTGCTGTCGAAGCGTTCGTAAATTGTGCCTGGAACCATGATGATACGTCACAATTCTGCTCACACCACCTCCTCGGCAGAATTGATAGAACAGTTCTGGAATTGAATTCCGGACCATTCGATTTCGATTCCGTCAATTCCGGACTGATAATCGAACACGCCATTGGGCATTAAAATTGAACAGTGGCCGTGCGAATAGTCCTATCGCGAATCGAAACTAGCATTCGGATATGTTCGGATAAAATTCGGTCTGCTCCGAAAAGTGACGTGTTGTGAAGATTAGTGTAAATTTATCCAAGTCAGAAAGATAGATCAAGCTAAGTTGCCCTTAAGGACAATGATAACGTTGGTCGGATTGAAATAATTCGACTCTATATGTCAAACAGAACATAAATTAACTAGTACATCCCGTCCTAATATCCAACTGATTTGTACCGAGAACCTTCACTAATCGATTTTTTGGGAAAAAACATTTCGGCTACAGTGTCGGTGTCGTACAGGTGAGTTCACATTACGAAAAGAGTTTGAAAGTTACGAAATGTGATGTAGAACTGAAACAAAGTTTAACAATGGATTGGCTGTCCCAGAAATGTCTAAAATTCTGATCTATAGATGTCAAAATATATTTTAAAAGGGACTGGTCAGTATATGTTGGTTTATGGTCAAAGCGTACCACTGCAAAAGCTGTAGAGGTTTGTATCGATAAACCGCTAGTCCAGCTCAGTAGGTACAGTGCTGGACTAGTGGTAAGATGGTCATGGGTTCGAATCCCACCTCCGGCAGACATTTTTCCCATGTTTCACTTAAATCATGGTGCAAGAAGTGTTTGAAGGCCCATGCAACGGGAGTATCGCTATTGACCCGTTTACCGTGGACATCCTATTACCGGTGATTTCCGAGTATTCCGCATAGCGCCGCTACGCGCATGTGTCAGATCGTAACTTCCGTCTATTTTTCGGCTGCTACTCAAGACTAATGTGTATATAGCAAAAAATGTCTTTTCTTAGGGAAAGTGTGCATTTTTAATGAATTCCACAAGAAAAAATCATTTTCCCCCATATAAAATCATTTAACCTAATTGTATGGTGATATTTTCAATATATCCAATGATTTAATTCACTAGTGTTGTTAAATGTTGTGTGATGCGTCTTGTGTGTTGGTGTGGCGTCTGTGTGCTTGTCATCTCTCGCTTTCAGACCTCACCGCTAGCTAGCTGTCTTGTACAGTGAAAAGAGAGCCGAGTGTGTAAGTCTCTCCTGCTAGTATATAGCCTCTCCACAGCAAGTCCTATGTAGTGTCTCCCCGCGACAACACACGGTAACTGGGCACCGCGAGGCCCCAGGCTAAACTACAAGGGCGTGGGTAGAGGGGACTCTTTAGCCTTGGTTGGCAACCTCTCTAGGAGAAGGAAAACTCTGAATATAACACCAACTAGTCTTGGTCTTGGACTCTAAACTGCCACCTTCCTCAGGGTTTATTTTGAGGCTGCCACAACCTGGGTGGCAGAGCTACGCAGCAGCCATCAACTTATCGATGACCTGGTGTTTGTAGTCGTGGTTTGGCGGATGATCCCTCTCTGTATGGACAACGGCAAGGCACAAGGCCCAAGTGTGGGAACGGCGGTTTCTCTGACACCGTAATTTCGAGTTGGGACGACAGCTAGGACAGGCGGTCCTGTAAAACAACTCGTCTCAACAATATGGCTAGAAGATACATACACGTTGCGTTAGGCACTACCAACCGGTCACGTAGGCAGGTGGGTAGTGTCTCGATACCTGCAAAATATTCCGGGTGTCATTTTACCTGATCACCGATAATAGGACGAGTAGCCCAAACAAACATGACGGCGCACTCGCTACAGTTGACTATGATTATTTATGTCAAATTATGGAAGTATTTATATATTAAAGCTGAAAATCATAAAGAAATGTTTACTTTATATGTTTAATATATTTTTGAGTTATAAACCATAATCATTGATGAGAAATAGTCAGACGAATCCTTAGATCACCGGTATTTGGGTGAACCAGGATAATTCAGTCGTCGTGAGAGCTTGACAAGCTCTCAAAAGTGAAGTGGTAGGAGTGTAGTGGCTGTTACGATGGGTATCGATAGACCGGCCGGATAGCTCAGTCGGTATAGCCCTTGACTAGTGTTGAGGTGGTCATGGGTTCAAGTCCCATCTCTGGAGGACATTTCCCCCATGTTTCACTTTCAAGCGTACCGTTTTGGTCAAAGTGTACCATAAAATTATTTAGGATGTTGAAGTAGAAGGGACTGTGTTGTTTTCAAATAGATCTACCTGCTGCTATTATAACGTTCCTCTCCGATCGTTTAAATTTTCCTTGGGGATCGACTATCTGTCCAAATGATTAGCAAAACTAATGCAATGCATTCTTACATCCAGCCGGACTATCAACCAGAGGCCACACACTGCGATACTTCCTCTCCTTCTGCCGGGTAGATGTATATAGACACTACTTCTTTGATCAATCTTTGGAACCAGCTGCCAGAAGACATTGCCTCATCCCAGACCTTCAACAGCTTGAAGGCGGGACTAGCCGCTTGTCAGTAGACGCACTTCACGTTTTTATCTGCTTTTATCCCTGCATGGTGTTTACGTCTCGCAAGTCACCTTGTAAATACCTCACCAGTGTGTCGGTGCTCCAGAGTGGGCCTTGCACTTATACACAAAGTCTTTAAGAAAAAGAAGAAGGCACTCTGGGGACGGTGATATGAAGACAGGCTCTCTGAGGACAGCGCTATGAAGAAGAAGAAGGTGCTCTGAGGACGGGGCTATGAAGACAGGCTCTCTGAGGACAGCGCTATGAAGAAGAAGAAGGCACTCTGAGGACGGGGCTATGAAGACAGGCACTCTGAGGACAGCGCTATGAAGAAGAAGAAGGTGCTATGAAGACAGGCACTCTGAGGACAGCGCTATGATGAAGAAGAAGAAGGCACTCTGAGGACGGTGCTATGAAGACAGGCTCTCTGAGGACAGCGCTATGAAGAAGAAGGCACTCTGAGGACGGTGCTATGAAGACAGGCTCTCTGACAACAGGGCTTTGAAGACAGGCTCTCTAAGGACGGCGCTATGAAGCCGGTGTTGGTAGATTAGCTCCCTGAGGTTGGAGCTCTGCAGATGGTTGTCTAAGCCACCACTTTGTATACTGACAAAAAATGTTTCTGTCAATGAAAAGGGTTCCAAAAGCCGCCTGCTTAATACTCAACTCAATTGGTCTCTCTGAAAGTCGAACCAATAAAGTGAGGCTTCCTAGGCTCTATAAACCCAGACCTATCTCACCTAGACTAGTGTCTAGATTACCAATTGTAACCCAGGCTGCACGCCGTAGACCCTTACACCTCTGAGTGTCAATGAAGTGGGTCTCTCAAGAGAAGATACGGAAAACGTCCACGTCTAAAACACCCAAAGCTCCCAATCTTTGATTCATACCAGTCTATATATATATTAACCCTATTATTTATTTAGATATTTGCCAGTGTTAACTCCATGAAAATTGCAAGCTTTCTTCAAGAATTAACTTAAGCTCAAACTCCCCAGGACCCTTTTACAAGACCCTGTCACATATTCTTATAGCTCCGCCTACTATTTAGTCTGCCCCCTAGTGAATACCAAAGGCTATTTGTTTATACAATTTATATGGAAACTTAAAACAAGTGAGTTGTGTATGTCAGTTACAATTTGTGACTGGCAATATTCAAGCAAATTACATAGAAATACATATGATATCAGACCAGAAAGCAACAAAGTTAATGCTTCCACAGGTATGACTTTAAATTCAACGGAGCTCAATACAACATTTGATTGGATAAATTTCATGTGATAGATCATTTGTCTTAACCCATTACCCCATATATTATATAAATATTAGATGGCAGTTTGCGTGACATTCAAATTGTCAACCCGAGAAACAGCATGTCACCCCGAGGCGTAGCCGAGGGTGACATTCTTGTTTTCGAGGGTTGACAATTTGAATGTCACGCAAACTGACATCTAATATTTATTTTATTACACCGAGCTTATCAACCCTAGCTTTAGAATCGTCTCATTTGTATTTTATAAAATGTGTTGTGAATACCAATTTAGCGCGGACATGTACGTAAGGCGGGAAACGATGTCGCCATCTATGACGTCACATTCTAATGTATCCAATAGCGAAAGTCATGTCAATGCTGACAGTACGTTTTCGGACGGAGTAAAAAAGTAATGTCCTTTAGAGTGACGTCACAAAAAGAATATCATAAAGAGTGACAGTATATTTTGGATAGATGTAAAAGACATGCAAAATGTTAACTGTAGGTCTATGGGAATTTAACATTGTAACTCAAAGCGAGGTGTAATAAACACGCTTATATACCTTTCCTCCACTGAAGAATGTAGTTCAAAATTATACAATTATGAATATTTATCCGAAGAAATATTTTCTATTTACTAGTTGATGGTAGCTTAAAGCAGGCTGAAAGTAAAGCAGAATGCGCCTTAAGGCGCATTCTGCTTTACTTTCAACCTGCTTTAAATGGTCTACTATTTGCAATATTAGAAATAGACTTTGGGGTAAAGGGTTAATGATTTTGACATCTTTTCTTCTAACTCAAGCTTTAGAAGATGGCAGACAAGATGGATGTGGCTAGTAACCCGTTTGCAGCCTTGTTCCCCAGCTTGGACCAAGCAGAAATGTATATAGCAAACAAACAACTCCAACAGCAGGAAGATTTAGGTAGGGGAACATGTCAACATACACTCGACTTATCTGGAGCTCTAAAACCTGTTTCTAATACATTTTTTCAATAAAAAAAACAACCTTTGACCATTTATTATGTAGTTTGTACAGACATTAATCCTTTGCCCCATAGTATGTTTCTAAGTACATATATTGAAGACAGATAACCACTTAAAGCATGTTGAAAGTAAAACAGAATGCACTGTCCTAAAGGCATATTCTGCTTTACTTTCAACCTACTTAAAGATATAATCTACTAGAATATAGAAAATATTTCTTATGATATAATTAAAAATGACTGTATAAATTCCGTGGAAGAATAAATTAAATGTCGCAAAACGCATATTTATGGAGTAACGGGGTTACCAGTTTCCGATAAGTGCCACTCATTGTATTTGCCAATAACTTTCTGTCGTTTATTTAGCTTGAATGCCGAAAAAATCAGTTCATTTCTTAAGAATTTCAACTGCTTTATATTGCAAAGATGTTTCTGATACGGAGTTTCTTTTGTTGGACTCAACCATAGTTTCCATTTTCCCATGTCATTATATATTTACAGTGCTTGATACTCAGAGTTCAAACAATGCAAATCCAACAGAAAGTTCAGAGTCCCAGGGAAGCTCTCTGGATGAGGAAGATGTGAGAGCTATTGCCCTGAGAGCTAAAGACATTAACTCACTCCTAGAAAATGTGTTCCTTATAACACTGGATAAAGGTTTGTAACACAGATATTAAATCTTATCTTGATGCTGTCTGGCTTCAAACAGAATAATTTCCTTTACAATTAACCTTGTCTCTACAAGTACTTTTTTCCCCATAGATACATTTCTCCAATGAAGAAATTACATGTAGTTTCCCAGAGAGAGATGTTGTTATTGTCAGGGTTGTCTGTCTCTCTGTCTGTTAAAACTTTTTTTGTCGGAAAGGTAACCAGTTCATATTTGTAAAGAACTTGATGAAAGGAAGTGTCATCTTCAAGGGGCCTTAAGGCACATTCTGCCTTACTTTCAGCATGTGTTAAGCTACCATTTTCTAGGGTATAGATAATATTTTATATGATGCATATTCATTACTGTATAAAGTATTACTATTTAGTAATAACTATTACTATTTTCTTTATTGGAGGAAGTAGTTAATTGCATATAGAGTACCGAGTAATGGGTTAACATATAGCTCGACAAGACAAAAACAAGTATTTCATATACTAATATACCTATGGCTCATCCAAACACTATGATATGAATACTCAATTCTAATGTATGAGTAGTCACAATATAGTGTTTGGTGTAGGAATAAGGAAAAATGTTAAACAAGTTCAATTTCTTATGGTGCATATTTATGCCTTTGAATGAACACAAAGTACAAGGTTTGCTGTAACCCATGCTAAGTGTGCCTGCTTATGTTACAGAACCATCAGTTGAAGATTCCCGTCCCCAACGCTGTGTGTACATGAAAGGTTTGGCTGACACAATGGCAGATCAAACATGGCTTGACATGGACTGTTTAGCACAGGTAACAAAGTCAATATAACCTGAGTGCATTGAAAAGTCTAAAATCCACCCTCCTGAAAATTTTGGTCTAAAACATTTGTTCTACATGTACTTACTTAACAAACTTTAAATGTAGCAGATTACACAATCACACGCTTAAGGAGTCAACCTTTCTTAAAAAAAACTACCAAATGGAGCGTTCTGTATTAGTTTTGTCCTGCATTAGGTAGCCATGCACCATTCTATGAATATCTAAATTTTTCTTCTTTTAATAGTTGCTATTGTTGACCTCGGATAGAGGTTGAGTTATACCTGTCTTGTTGATAGGTAAATTACAAGTACAGTGCTCCCTCTTTACAACAACACCTGATGGGATACAAAGATTGCATGTGTTGTTATACCCCTTCAAACGAAGTTTGGGGTGGTATACTGGAGTCACCATGTCCGCGCCACTAAAGTGGGTTAGAGGGCCAGATAACGGTAAACATAACAAAAGAAGACAATGGAGTTCATTCCGTAACAATACACTAAGGGGCCGTGGCCCGTTATTCGAACAAAAGAAAATAACAAAAGAAAAGGCCCTCTAACCCAATTCGGTGGCACGTCCGTCCGTCCGGCTTGTCCGGAGCATTACTTCTAAAGTATAAGAGCTATTGACTTCAAACTGATCTAATTGACCAGGAGTGCAGTGGGCAAAAACCATTACTCTGTCATCAGTATTTTTGGAGTTATTGCCCTTTGTTATTTTTATCAAATTTAGGCTTGTCCGGAGCATAACTTCAAAAGTATAAGAGCTATTGACTTCAAACTTCATATACAGATAGATCTCATTGACGAGGAGTGCAGTGCACAAGAACCATAACTCTATTATCAGTATCTTTGTTGTTATATTTTACCCAATTTAGGCATGTCTGGAGCATAACTTCCAAAGAATAATAGCTGTTGACTTCAAACTTCATATACAGATATATCTCATAGACTAGGAGTGCAGTTTGCAAGAAATGTTACTCTGTCATCAGTATTTTTGGAGTTATTGCCCTTTGTTGCTATATTTTTACCCAATTTAGGCTTGTCTGGAGCATAACTTCCAAAGTATAATAGCTGTTGACTTCAAACTTCATATACAGATAGATCTCATTGACTAGGAGTGCAGTGCGCAAGAACCGTTACTCTGTCAACAGTATTTTTGGAGTTATTGCCCTTTGTTGCTATATTTTTACCCAATTTAGGCTTGTCTGGAGCATAACTTCCAAAGTATAATAGCTGTTGACTTCAAACTTCATATACAGATAGATCTCATTGACTAGGAGTGCAGTGCACAAGAACCATAACTCTATCATCAGTATTTTTGGAGTTATTGCCCTTTGTTGTTATATTTTTACCCAATTTAGGCTTGTCCGGAGCATAAGTTCAAAAATATAAGAGCTATTGACTTCAAACTTCATATACAGATAGATCTCATTGACTAGGAGTGCAGTGCACAAGAACCATAACTATGTCAACAGTATTTTTGGAGTTATTGCCCTTTGTTGTTATATTTTTATCCAATTTAGGCTTGTCCGGAGCATAACTTCCAAAGTCTAAGAGCTATTGACTTCAAACTTCTTATACAGATAGATCTCATTTTCCAGGAGTGCAGTGTATAAGAACCTTTACTCTGTCATCCGTATTTTGGGAGTTATTGCCCTTTGTTATATTTTTTATCCATTTTTGGAGTTGTTGCCCTTTGTTATTTTTAGCTCACCTGAGCTAGCTCAGGGTGAGCTTTTGCAATCCTTGAATGTCCGGCGTCCGGCGTCAACACTTTTAGTGTTTACACTCTAGAGGCCACAATATTTATCCAATCTTTCTCAAACTTGCTCAGATGGTATATTGCCATAAGAGTTCAGATGAGTTTGATTATGGTTGAAATCGGACAAATAGGTCATGAGTTATCTACCTTTGAACTGCTGAAAATGCCATATTTAACAGTGTTTACACTCTAGAGGCCACAGTATTTATCCAATCTTTCTAAAACTTGCCCAGATTGTATATGACTACAAGAGTTCGAATGAGTTTGATTTTGGATGAAATCCGACAAATAGATCAAGAGTAATCTACCTTTGAATTGCTGAAAATGCCATATTTAATGGTGTTTACACTCTAGAGGCCACCATTTTTATCCAATCTATCTAAAACCTGCTCAGATTGTAAATGACTATAAGAGTTCAAATGGGTTTGATTATGGTTGAAATCAGACATATATGTTGAGAGTTATCTACCTTTGAATTGCTGAAAATGCCATATTTAACGATGTTTACACTCTAGAGGTCACAAGTTTTATCCAATCTTTCTCAAACTTACTCAGATTGTATATTACCATAAGACTTCGGATGAGTTCAATTATGGTTGTAATTGGATCAATAGGTCAAAAGTTATCTACCTTTGAATTGCTGAAAATGATATATTTAACAGTGTTTACGCTCTAGAGGCCACACTATTTATCCAAGCTCTCTCAAACTTGCCCAGATTGTATTTGACCATAAGAGTTCAAAAAAGGGTGATTATAGTTGGAATCCGACAAATAGATTAAGAGATATCTGAATTGCTGAAAATGCCATATTTTACAGCGTTTACACTCTTGCAACTACAGTTTTCAATGGATTTTGTTTATACTTGTACACAAAGGATGTAGCTATACGTTCTCGAAGGAGTGCAATTATTGTTGAAATGTAATCATTGTGGCAATAGTTACCTGCCCTTGATATACTTTGAAATGCTGGAAAAAGGCTTCATTTCAGTATTGTTTAGGCTCTAGTTATTTGCCTTTGATGTACTCTACTATACTACAGTAGGTTCACAAACTTGAATGGATTTAGAATAAAACGTCTGAAATTCAAAGGTAAAGCTATCAGGCTTCATTACAAATGGTGAGCGATATCAGGGCCTTCAGGCCCTCTTGTTTCCATGTTAGGGTGCACTTAAATGCACACATCAACTTTATCCAGAAACATTTACCTCTTGTGACAAGACCCTACTGGGGGTATGAATCACCATTTGTGATAGGTCTAGTTTTCGGGAGGGAAGCTTAAGACTTGTCATACATTTGCAAATAGCCCGAAACCAGATCAACCGCCGCATTACGCGGCGTCTGATCTTGATTAAAGCTGTTTTTCACTTGTCATTTAATTTATTCTTCTGTCAAAATATCCATAATATGTAACTTTGAGAAAAAACAGCAGTCAACAATTTGAAGCAGACGATATTGCAGAAGTGAAAGTCATAAATGGAATGTTTGGGGAACAGCCGCAAGCGTTTTTGTAAGGAGGCAGGGCTGCCATTTCTCCGGATTTTTCCTAAATCTCCGGATTTTTTCCCAGTTCATGGTAGCTTAAAGCAGGCTGAAAGTAAAGCAGAATGCGCCCTAAGGCGCATTCTGCTTTACTTACAGCCTGCTTTAAGCAGTCGCATGTCAACAAAACAAGAAAAAGGCTACAGGGTAAAGGTACGATTCGTAAAATCACACTTGAAAAATGCAAATTTGGAAATCTTAGGATTTTTCTTGTCAACTTATGGCAGCCCTGAGGAGGGAAGCAAGTTGGGATCTAGGGCCATTTTAGGGAGGGAGCACAGTAAAGTCAATTACAGAAGATCTATGACATTACAGTAAAACCTCTCCATAATGACCACTAAAAAAAGGCTAATTGATCGTATGAAAGTCTTGAAAGACAGATGACAGCTTACGCAGTCACCTGTCTAAAACACCTAATGATTTTATCACAATTTATTGGTGGTAATAGAGAGGTTTTACTGTATTTTATGTGTGATAGGCTGTGTTTGAACGAGTTCTAATGGAGAACCCAGGCAGTGATGTAATCTTGACACAAGAGAAGAGCAATAAACCCTGGGCAGCTTCCATGGCAGGGGAGTCTGAGGTGTTGAGATACCTGTACCAGTGCTACGAGAGGTGTACAGAAATACAGCAGTCCAAGCAGGTACGCTTGTCTTGCTTGCAACTTGTACATTCAAACTTATGTATACCCAGTGCACTATAGCCTGTCTGTAGTTTCAAAGATTGGTGACCATTTAATCCATTACCCCATAAATATGACTTTTTACGCCATTAATTTATTCCTCCACTGATGAAAACAGTCATAAATTTTTATATCTACGATAAAAAATATTTTCTATATTTAAGAAGATTTTAGCTTAAAGCAGACTGAAAGTAAAGCAGAATGTGCCTAAAGGTGCATTCTGCTTTACTTTAAACCTGCTTTAAGTGGTCACCTATTTTCAAAACTAGAAACAGGTTATGGGTTAAAGCAGGTTGAAAGCAAAGCAGAATGCGACTTAAGGTGCATTCTGCTTTACTTTCAGCCGGCTTTAAGCTACCATCTCCTAGGATATAGAAAATATTTCTTATGTTGTATTTTTCATAACTGTATAAAGTGGAACTAGTTTTTTGCATGGAGGAATGCATTAAACGTGTAAAAAGGCATATTTATGAAATAATGGGTCAAACCTTTTTATCTGCATAAGCACCATAGAAGGCCTGTACACTGTATTGATAAATGTCCCAAGTTTTATTGTTTTAAATCCAGATAATAGCTTAAAGCAAGATGGAAGTAAGTTAGAATGTTCCCAATTGGAGTTTTCTACATGATTTTCTTCCTGGTTTAAGCAACCACATTCCTGAAACACGGACTGACTATATATTATGGTTTATCAGTTTTATATAGGTAATTTACATTGTTGACTATTGAGAAAAGGGTTATTTTTGCAGAGGCATATTATTCTAAAAAAGGAGCTTATAGCTTTAATACAGGGGAAAAGTAAAGCAGCAAGCTCCTCAACCCATTAATACATGGTCAGTTTCTAGTTTGTAGACAGGTGACCACTTAAAGCAGGTTGAAAGTAAAGCAGAATGTGCCTTGAGGCACATTCTGCTATACTTTCAACCTGCTTTAAGCTACCATCTAATAGAATATGGAAAATATCTCTTATGGTACATATTCATCAATTTCATGACTATATGGTTTGGAACTATTTTCTTCAGTGTAGGGGACCTCCATGGCCTAGTGATTATTATCAATGTGAGTGACAATCACTAAACTCCTCACTGCTGTAGGTTTAAATCCCGGTCCGGGTACTTTGGATTTTTCATGTGGGCAAGCCTTCCAGCTGGCTTGGTCGTTGATTCTACCCAGTTGTTGATTTGTGCCTGAAACAGTGCATAAAGGACTTCTGGGGTCTTCCCCCACCTGCATTAAGCTGGTCGTCGCAATATGACTGAAATACTGTCAAAAGCGACGTAAAATCATAACAAATCTAAAATTTTAGTGTATGAATAAATTAAAGACGTTACATGTGTATCAATGGAGTAAGCTAAAGTGGTTGTACTAACATGTGTATATTGTATTTTAGTTTCAAGGCTACTCCAGTCAGATAGAGAAGTGCTTTGAGGTGATATTGTTGAATGCCAAGACATGTCTTCAGCAGTCAGAACTGTACCCCAGTCAGCAGCTGCACAAACAGTTCATAGACCTGTACATGGAATTAAACGATTTCCTCTCAGGTAAATCGTAACTCTTTGCCTGCTGGGTAATTTTTTCGTCTGCAACAATTTGTCGTCTGCTATTGTTCTAAAATTAGAATTTTCAAAATTTCTTTTAAATTCAGTGTCAGAATAGCAAACAGTTTGGATCCTGATGAGATGCCGCATTATGCGGCGTCTCATCTGGATCCAATCTGTTTGCAGAGATAATCACTATGGCAGGTATATCCGCCGCTAGCGTGCAAATCGTTAATTAACTCTTTGCCTATTAACAGTGAAACTTGGATTACCTATCCAAACAGTTTGGATTTAGATGAGACACCACACAACACATCATCTCATCAAAATACAAACTGTTTGACAGTCTGACCCAACTTTGAAAGGAAAATTAAATAATTATAATACCAGAACAGTACCAGGACTGAGGTAATATCTGTTGGAGATGGCAGTATTACTTAGTGTTCAAAGACTAAAGCACTATCTCCTGTTATGGTATTGTCTACTTGAAACTTAATGTTTGTTAATTCTGTTCAAAGTTATTCAGTAAAACATATTGGAACTGAACCCTCATGGTTTGAGCAAATTGTTTGCTTTAACTCTTTCAACGCTAAGTAACTCTTGTGAGTTATTATATTCCCTTGTGGATCTTTCTAATTACCAGAACATGAACCAGTCTGCTTGAAATTCTTGGTAAGTAAATAAATACTGCTCTAAATTAGCAAAAAATGTAGAGTTTGATCAGAGGGCTCCCATAGGAGCCCTCTGATCTTGGTCTACACTGTTTGCAAATGTAATGAGAATATTTAAACAGGTCTAATGGTGTTCAAAGAATTAAAGAGGTTTCTAGATTAGTAAGGTATACTTGCTATCCAGAAGAAGTTGACTTGGCAGTTGTCGAAGAGAAATGGCAGCTTACTGCATGGCAACAGTTACACAGAAAGCCGCTTTATTAACTTTTTACTCCATAGCCTGTTTCTAGTTTTGAAGACGGGTGACCACTTAAAGCAGGTTGAAAGTAAAGCAGCAGAATATGCCTTAAGGGACATTCTGCTTTACTTTCAGCCTGCTTTAAGGTATCATCTGCTAGAATATAGAAGCTATTTCAAATTTATGACTATAAATTGGAACTTTTTCTTCAGTGAAGAATAAAGTAAATACGTAAAAATGTGTATCTATGGAGTAAGGCTTAAATGATTGTTCAGAGATTTTGGACTGAGAAATTGTTTAGGGTTTTCCGAGAACTCCTGTTTTAAAGATTGTTACTCTTAACCCATTACCTCTTAGCCTATTTCTAGCTTTGAAAACAGGTGACCACTTAAAGCAGGTTGAAAGTAAAGCAGAATGTGCCCTAAGGCACATTCTGCTTTACTTTCAGCCTGCTTTAAGTTACCATCTGCAAGGATATAGAAAATATTTCTTCTGGTACATATTCTTGGCTGTATAAATTGGAACTATTTTCTTCAGTGGAGGAATAAATAGAGGCGTAAAAAGGCATTTTTAAGGGTTAATGGGTTAATTCAATGTCTGTTTAGCTGAAGAGATATAAAAAGCATTTAACCCTTTCCTCTACATAATTGGCATAGCTTGTACCGAATTTTCTACATAAGGCATCATAAATGAATACTAATTGAGGGTGTGTAATACAAGTGTCAATAGAAAAGAAAATGAAAGTAAAGCAGAATGGAAAAAGGAGCTCTGTGCTTTTCTTTCATCTTGCTTTAAGAAACCAACTGCCTTAACCCATTACTCCATAAATATGCCTTTTTTTCCTTTAATGTATTTATCACTGAAGAAAACACCGGTAGTTCCTCTTTATACTCACAAATAGTAAGCATAAGAGATATTTTCTATATCCTAGTAGATGGTAGCTTAAAGCAGAATGTATTTTAAGGAGCATTCTGCTTTACTTTCAACCTAGTTTAAGTGATCTCCTGTCTTCAAAATTAGAAATAGGTTTGGGGGTAATGGTTTAAATTCATTTAGATATAGGTAATTTGCACTTCTGCCTATGTAGGAAAGGATTAACTTCTCATTAATTTCTTTGTTCATTTCAGAAAGCAGCTGTGTGAAGGAGTTTTTTATGAAGGTATCTGATGAGATACACAAGAACAGTGAAGATGGCTCCCTCATACATGTATTTACTCCAGTATTCGACATCATACTCAACAAATTCACAAACGACTTCTCTCTCATGCACCCAGAGGTCAACAGATACATGAATCTACTCTCATTCTTTACCCAAAACGTTGCATTAGCTGAGGTAGGGTTTTCTTGACTTTATTGATTTAGCTCTTTCAATACCATGGACCTGATTAAAATATACTCATTTCATTTGCAAACAATATAGATCCTGATCAGAGAGCTCCTCAAGGAGGGTCTACACTGTTTGCTAATTAAGAGCAGTATTTATTAAACTACCTAGAATTCCAAGTAGACTGGTTCATGTGTTGGTAACTTAAATTATCCACAAGGGAACATGATAACCCACAAGAGTTTCTTAGAGTTGAAACAGTTAAACAATATTACATTAACCTTAAACCCCCAATAGGTTTAAGATCAGATGGAGTATTGTTTGGTCGAGCAGTCTGTCTGCATAGAAAATTAACTTAGTCTCAACATAGGGTTTAATGGAGGAATGTATTTGAAAATGTTGGACATTTTTAGTTTACTATCGTTTACTATGCCAATGAATCCCTAGTTTTGTATCTAATTATTTGAATATAATTATGCGGTAAGACTTGATACAGGTTATAAATACAAGCACAAAATCAGTCATGTCAGATCAAGTTCATTGCAGGATTCATTTAATATTCAGTTTGAACAAGGTTAAACCTTAACCCCATGAATACACCTTATTGCGCCTCTAATTTATCCCTCCACTGAAGAAAATAGTTCCAATTCATACAATTGTCAACGTTTGACATTAGAAATAATTTCTATATTCTAGCAGCTTTTAGCTTAAAGCAGACTGAAAGTAAAGCAGAATGCGCCTAAAGGCGCATTCTGCTTTACTTTCAACCTGCTTTAAGTGGTCACCTGTCTTCAAAACTAGAAACAGGCTATGGGGTAATGGGTTCAGTAAAGTAAAAATGTGCACTATTTCAGGTTCTAATGGAGTACAATGCCCCCAAGGACTGGAGTAAAGGAAAGGACTATGAGAGGACTATATTTGGCTCCATGCTCAGTCTCAGCTGTATGCCGAAGCAGGACAATTCACCACCAGAGTTCTTTAACAATCCCTCCACTACACCCAAACAACAGCATGATATTACAGAGAAAAATATATGGCAGGTTAGTAGGGAAGTCTAGCAGTGACGGAGGGTATGGTCTCATGATCTGATCTGAACTGGGTGATAAAAGACAAGCTGTTTCACAAGAATATACAGTCAAACTTGTATGGAGCAATCAATGAATCTGCTGCATTGTGAATATAATGTCTGACCCGGGTATCAATGTTTTAAATTTTAAATACATGTATAAGAAGTACTTGGTGATTTTGATTTATTAGCTATATTGAGAGTAAAGCCTGTTTATTATGACCACTAAATTGTGTTAATCATTAGATGTTAAAGGCAGATGGCAGCTTGAATATCATTTAGGAGCATTTTGTTTTACTTTCACATTACTTCAAGCTGACACCTCTCTTTCATACAACCAACAAGCCTTCTATTTAGTAACATATATAGAGAGGGTTTACTATATACATGTTTGATGATAGTTATTTATTGAATTGTTATTATGTTTGATTTTTCAGCCCCTGTCTAATGTCTGTGAGGGTGTTTACCAGATATTGTTTGCCATCATCAAGCAGGGTCCAGAACTGAGACATAAGGTCCTCACCTGGTTAGGAAAATGCATCAATGCAAACTCAGGTAAACTGTAATTTTAAGTTTGGACTTGGATTTGTGAGGATTATTACCCTCACAATTAATTTATTTAATACCTAACTATATATATAAATACAATGTAAGTTTAATTCTATTCGGACACGATATTCGTTTTGGAACAAAATGAGATTAGCCCGCGCATGTGCAAATCAGTAGCATCGTGTAATGGTGGACAAAGCCATACCGGCATATGTTGCAAATAGATTTTAAGCTATATCGAGTCGCTCGAAACGAATATCTTTGTCAGAATAGAATTTATAAATTAACCTAGAATTACCTGTTAAGTTGATGGGTAATTGTAATTCTATGAGTACACCGATGGAGTGAGGAGACAAAATGCCTCCCTCCCACCGTCATTAAGGTATGCATATTTGCACACTGATATATTTGCATCAAGTCAAAAGAAGCTGTGAAGACTGATTTGCGCATGTGCGGGCTACATCTCATTTGTCAGGTAAGTCTCGGTTAATTTATTTATAAATTAGAATTCATCTTTATTAAAATGTACTGTTTTAATCCATCATCCCCTAGAGATGCATATATATGAGTCAGTTACACTGTACTAGTGAAGAGTTTACTTGTCCTTTGCAAATAGTGTTTAACTTAAATCAGAGGGTTTCTATAGGAGCCCTCTGATTAGGGTCTGCTCTGTTTGTCATTTTGCAATAGATTGCAAAAAAACGTCAACCCTAAATAGTAACAAACTGGACTCAACTTAACTCTTTCCTCCCTGAAACTTTAAATGGACAATTCCAGTTTCCATTTTAGTCTAGTCCATTTCTGACTTTTAAGGGTTGTTTTTGTCAATGTTTGGCATTAGGACAAACAGTGAAGACCCTGATCAGAGGGCTCCTTTCGGAGCCCTCTGATCTGGGTCTTCACTGTTTGCATAGGACAAGTGTACTTTTCCCATGTTCACTGTTTGGAAATAACGCCTATATGCGGGACATGGGTTCAAAGGGTTAATTGGAAACAGTGTTTGTTTGAAGTTTTAGTGGGTGAATGGGTTAAGGAATCTGTATACATGTATGACTAATTACAAGAAGATTCATTGATTGTATTTAAATCAGGTTTGAGTGTAAAAAGGATGAAAGTAAAGTTAAAATTTTAGGAGCTTTCTGCTTTACTTTAATCTGGCTTTTAGCACCCACCAGCCATAAGTACATGCTTTTCAGATGTCACGGTCGTGAGATTTAAATGTTCTGTTTGATTTCAGGAAGAGCCAAAATTTGGACGTCTCAAGCACCTCAGACTTTTAGTGCTATTTATAGCTCTGATGGGTTTAGTCTGAATCTCACATATGTGCTCCTTAAGTTATGTCTGCCATTTGCCGAAGCGTGTTCACCCAAGTTGCTCAAGGTACAGCCCAGTTATACCCAGGCTATTGCAGGTGGTGAACAGGATGCCAGACAAAGGGGGATTCATGCAGAAGGTAATAGATTGAGCTAGATGTGCAATATTTCCTGCAGTAAAACCTATGTACAGTGACCTTTCAATTTCCCATGCTGAATATTTACCTGGGTGAAAATAAAAGATTTGTTCTGTTTTGTTCAAAATTAAAACCTAACGATCTCTTGATAGATAACTGTTTCAACTTTTACCCAATAGACTGTTTCTAGTATTTTTCAAATTCAAATTCAAACTCTTTATCTCACTCAGTACATGTTTTCACATGAATACATGAGTATTGAAGATAGGTGACCACTTAAAGCAGGTTGGAAGTAAAGCAGAATGTGCCTTAAGGCACATTCTGCTTTACTTTCAGCCTGCTTTAAGCTACCATCTGCTAGGATATAGAAAATATTTCTTATAATATATATTCACAACTGTATAAAGTGGATATATTTTCTTCAGTGAAGGAATAGATTTAAGATGTAAAAAGGTGTATACATTTATATTGGGTAATGGGTTAATGCAGGACAACATTGAGTTTTCTACATAACAATTGTCCTGCTATATGTTGCCTTCTTTCCAATTCCTCTTTGTTGGAGCAGCTGCTGTAGAGGGTGTTTTCACATGTCTATGAGCATAAATCACTAATGTTCTTCATTTATGAATCAATTATCATATATGACTTTATTTTATTCATATGCTTATTTGGAAGTTATATTGTAATGAAAGGTACCCTTATGCCACACCATTGTGAAGTTGAATAAAGATAAACACTTGTGTGTATGTGTACAGGGGTATTCCGTTGCAGAATATCGGCTTACACGCATAACAGTTGATCATTTGAAGGGTGTGTTAACATACGAGAACCTCGCGTTGACACTTCTACCCTGAACCAAAACTACTGACCATTGCTCGTTTTACGAGTATTTAAGACACTTGTAGATATTTATATGATTTGGATATATTGGGTACTTCAATGCGTATCTCGGTCTTACCTTAGTATGTATTGAATTACCATAATAACTCCGAGAATCTGCAGCTTGTTTACACTCAGAAACCGCCATTTCCTGTTGGTAAGCGGGGCACCGATAATTCACGTTCAACTATTGGCGCCTTCCTTACTCAGGATTTTGTATGTTTATTACACTGTAGCGGTCTAAACTACATTGCTCTTGTATAATGAATTCTTAGTATGTGTTTAATATTGACTTTGGACAGTGTTAGTCCATTTTAACTAGAGATAATCGGAGAGCTATATCTGATGCGGCGGAGGCGTATTCCGTACGGATTTCGTCGCACTGCAGCCGATTGGACGAGGATGACGGAATGGGCTAATACCGCATTCTCATTGGATGGTGAGGCGAATTACCGCTGTGATGCAACCAACAAATATCATGACGCAACAGTCTATATAAGAGCGCGGCAAACCTCATAATGTCAGCTACCAAATAACGTTACTGTAAACAGTACTAGTAAACTTACCAAACCTAACAAGAACTCAAGGAATATTAAGATGACTACCATTAGCCGCCCCGCAGAAATGTAATTATAAACTTTACAAAGAAGAAACCCATAAACAGTAACAATATAATAAATAGACGCCCTTATTAATATTTATAACGAGATTAACTCTGGCGTTTGTCAAGGACTCTATAGACGCAACTCGGACATTTAACCTGACTCTGTTAAGACTCTATAGTGAAGTCTGTGTATATATTACAAAGCGTCTCTAGCACTTATTACTTTTGATATAGATCTGCATAAGTTATTTAACCCTTTATTAAAAGTTAACTTGTTCAGCAAGTGTTGTCCTGATCGGTTTGCCAACCCCACCCGTCCCCGTACTCTATGTCCTGGATCCGTCGTTATGATGCGTAACTAGGGGAAGTAAAGTAAAACAACAGCAACACAGGCCAGAAGTATCGCTCGTGTTACAATATTTATATTCAATAACTTTGCTAAATTTGAATTGAGATTTTTTTGTGTCACAGGAGCAAAACGTGGTGGCGGCATCGTTGTTGGCATCAAAATATAGCTTTAGCTTTCAGCTATGTTGCTCAAAATGTATAATTGCTAGACCAACCAAACCTGGAATAGAGGTGAATCAAATTTAACTGTATGATGGACTTTATTCTTACAGGTTTAAGCAAAGAGACTTGCCTGATTCCATCAGAAGAGAATGCCAGACCTGTATCATCTAGTGACAACTATAACTTCATCACAGAGTGTTTCTTCCTGTGTCACCAGGCCATTAACCAGGGTTTCCATGCTGTGCATGAGAAGTTCCTCAAGTTAAATCAGGAGTTACATAGAATACAGCGAGCCTATCAGGACATCAGAACACACATCTTAAATGAAGAACAAGAACCACTAAGGTCTGTCAAGTTACAGATGGAGAAAGGTGGGTGTAAATATGGCACAGTAAAGCTTTTCTTTTAGCTTGCTAATAATAATAAGTTCTTTTGAACTTTTATTTCACGCCATAAGTGTTTACATTGTGGGTTCATATTATCTGTTGGTTCTAATAGACAGTTGAAATGCAACTTACAACATAGGGTTTTGGTGGAGGCATGAGGATTTTAGTATTTCAGCAACTCCCCAAATTTAGAGCAGTTTTGTTTGATGAGCAAAGGTAAAGTCAATCTGGTGTCAAATGGCAACTTAAAAGAAGACATTTTGACAGTATTTAATTAATACATACGAATGCTTAATGCAGGAAAATAGTTATGGACCAATCAAAATAAGACCTTTGTCAGTATTTCATGTATGTGGTTCCTTAGTGCAGAATAGATATAATACAGAAAAATCTTAAAGAAGTTTCCTACATTATTTGTATCCTGCATTTACAGTGGTGAATCTGTTATTCTTTCCCAATAAACGCGTTTACGCTAAAACTATTATTTGCAGTGCAAACAGTTTGGAGCCAGATCAGACGCCGGGTTACCCGGCGTCTGATCAGGCTCCAAACTGTTTGCCACCAAGCTAAACAAGAATTATCAGAATTGTCAAAAAGTTGTTCTTTTCTACGTTTTAGTGCTTTGCGTTTGCGTTTAAACGGGAAAGAATAACAGATTCTCCACTGTAACTGTCATATGCCTTTAGAGGGCTACATGCTACTTCAATGAGTAGTAGCTTAACCCATTACTCCATTAAAACCAGAAACAGTCTATGAAACAAAGGGTAAAGCAAGCTTGACTGTACCTTGATGGTTTTGTTTCAGGAATGACTATGTTCTTAAGTCTAAAGGCTGCCCTGACCATGCCACAGATGATGGAGATGTCCATGAACTTCCAGCTAGCTTCATCTACATGGCTCATCCAGGTGGCAACAAAAGATGATGTCACAAGCTTTGAGCCAATCAAATTTCCTCTATCAGACAATGTGCCCATTTCATTAACATATGTCCCAGAATTCATCATGGGCAATATAACCGACTTTACCATGTTCTTACATCGATTCAAGGATGATATGTTTGAGGTAAGACCAAGTTGAATTTATTTGTGATGCAAACGACTTCTACATTTCTTTACCGATGTTCATCAAACTTTGCATATGTATTAGTTATGAAGTGCAGATGTTTGTGACATATTTTTCATGTGAGTTGTCTCAGGAAGAACAGAATTAATGATCTTGATTTGATTTTACCACCTGTGTCTGTGCCACAACAGATCTTTGGGCACAAACTACAACTACCAATTTACATCATACTTAAAACCCTCCCTTTATATGGAGCCTTGAATTGACCCTCAGTGTACTCCTTAGCCTGTGTCTAGTTTGGAAGACAGTTGACCACTTAAAGCAGGTTGAAAGTTAAGCAAAATGTGCCTAAAGGTGCATTCTGCTTTACTTTCATTCTTTTGGTGCGTATTGTAATTTGATGACTGCAGAAAGTAGAGAAAAACATATAGTCAAAAAAGGGTATATTGATGGGGTATTTGGCAAATTAAGAATAAAAAACATTCAATATGCCATGTGTGTTTTTATCTCACCTGAGCCAAAGGCTCAGGATGAGCTATTGTGACCGCAATTTTCCGTCGTCTTGCGTCCGTCTTTCATTGTCCGTCCACATTTTCAAACAACATCTCCTCAGAAACCACTGACACGATTTCAACCAAACTTTGTAAGAAGCATCAGTGACAAGGGGGAACGGAACCTTGTTCAAAGTTTTTGGCTAGAGGTATTCCCCTTCCTGTGGGACCAGATTTTCTAACATGACCGTATAGACTACTTATAATGCATAAGAAAATCTTAAAAAATCTTCTTCTCAGAAACCGCTAGGCCCAGACCTTTGATATTTGGTATGTGCCATTAAGTATGATTAACTTATGATCTTCTACCAAGATTGTTCAAATTTTGACCTTGGGGCCAAAAATGGCCCCGACCTTGGGCTTATCTATCAGTTTTTCTTAGGAAAACTTTTAAAAATCTTCTTCTCTGAAACTGTATGGCCTAGATCATTAATATTTGACATGTAGCTTTGTCTTATGGTCCACTACCAAGATTAAATTATGACCCAAAGGTCAAAATTGGCCCGCCCGGGGCTTATCAGTTTTACATATAGGAAAAACTTTAAAAATCTTCTTCTGAAATTATAAGGCCCAGATCTTTAATATTTGACATATAGCTTTGCCTTGTGATCCTCTACCAAGATTGTGCAAAGTATGACCCCCGGGCCAAAAATGGCACCGCCCTTGGGCTTATAAATTTTTTAAAGGAAAAGATTGTTCAAATTATGACTGCGGGGCCAAAAATGGCCCATCCTGGGGCTTATCAGTTTTTCATAGGAAAACCTTTACAAAATCTTCTTCTCTGAAACTGTAAGGCCCAGATCATTTATATTTGAAATGTAGCTTATCCTTATAGTCCTCTACCAAGTTTGTACAAATTATGACCCCCAGGTCAAAATTGGCCCCGTCCCGGTTTGCCTTGTGATCCTCTACCAAGATTGTTCAAATTATGACCCTCGGGCCAAAAATGGCCCGCCCTCGGTCTTATTAGTTTTTCATAGGAGAACCTTTAAAAATCTTCTTCTCTGAAACTGTACCGCCCATATCATTTATATCTAACATGTAGCTTTGCTTATGGTCCTCTACCAAGATTGTTCAAATTATGACCCCTTGATCAAACTTGGCCCTGCCCCGGGGCTTATCAGTTTTATATAGACTTATATAGGAAAATCTTTTAAAACTCTTTTTAAAGCTATATATCACAATATTGTCTTGCCCAGTCAGCTTAGGTACAATGTTCTCAGGTGAGCGACTTGTGGGCCATGGCCCTCTTGTATCATCATGTGTCTTTTCCAGACCTGTGGTGATCGACTACAGCATTTCATGACCCTGATTCTAGTGTTCATGGGTAGTCCAGAAAGAATGAAGAACCCACATTTGAGGGCAGAACTAGCAGAGACTTTGTCAGCTCTAATGCCAGAGAACCCAGATATGGTGAGGGACAATCATGGAAGTATGTCTAAGTGAGTAGCTGTTAATATAAATTTGTTTAATTATCAGAAATCCTAGCAGTCCCTTTTGATGTCAAACCTAAACAGCAAATGAAATCTGTAATAATTGTACGTTAAGATATCTGTAGTTTTGAGTTTTATGTTGTAAATGTTGATTTTAGTTTGCCACGTCAAAGGAGTGAAAGTTAAGACTAAGTATTGCTTTTCTATAGTAGTCAGCGTCATATTCAAACATTTAGATTTAGGATCAACAGAAACCCTTTACTCCATAGATACTCATTTTTAAGCATTTAATTTATTACTCCATTGAAGGAAATAATTCCAATTCATACATTCATGAAAATATATCAGAAATAAGATTTTCTATCTTTTAGCAGATAGTAGCTAAAAGCAGGCTGAAAGTAAAGCAGAATGTGCCTTGCTTTAAGTGGTCTTGTTTTAAGTGGTCACCTGCTTTTAAAACTAGAAACAGACTATGAGGCAAAGGGCGAAGGTTTCTATGAAGTATATTCAGACAGAGGCATCTGTTACTTCCAGGTATTACAGAGAGCTGTTATTCAGCGACCATCCACTTATCAAGCACCTAGCAGAGAAGTTGCTACATGTGTTTGTGAGTATAGAGATGACAGGCATGAGTGTTCAGTTTGAACAGAAGTTCAACTACCGGAGACCCATGTACATGGTCCTTCATTATATCTGGGACAGGGAGCTTCACAGAAACTCAGTCAAGGTAATGAACATTCTTCTGTAAATCTTTCTAACCTCGGTCCATGCTTATAAAGCGTTTGAGTTGAGTCTGAGTTTGTTCTCAAGCATTTGATTGGTCAGATTTGAGCCGAGGCTCAATTCTGACCAATCAAATGCTTGAGAACAAACTCAGATTCAACTCAAACGCTTTATAATTATGAACCCTGTCTTTTTGGATTTGCTATGAGAAAGGAGCAAAAATGAGACTAAGGTATTGCATTTCTGTTGTCTGAGACATCGTACTCTAACGTTCAGTTTCATGTGTGGGCTATTTCATACAGCAGCTTGTTGGAATTTATTGAAACTGGCTTGGATGCATCACTACTTATTTACAGAGCTCCAGATAAGAGGGGTATTTCAATAGCTAAAATCTTTATTTCTGCATTTAAGCCTATGGTGTCACTACTCATTAGAATCGTCAATTGAGACAATTCTAATGAGTAGTGACACCGTAGGATTTGGCGCTAAAATGAGTGAGAAAATGTTGATATTGTTCAGTTTACTCCCCCTTATCTGGAGCCCTACCACTAAATGAAGATGCACACATTGCACCTGTATTTAATTGTACCAATGAATATTCGATTGTGGCACTTATGTGCAGGAGGGGGTAACGACTCTGTATGGCTTTTATGCATAGGAAAGGATTGAGCATTAATCTGTTAACTGTCATTTAGATGTAGCCAAGTTTCTTCAGTGATTGGTCATTTAACCTCAGTTTGATTGCATTTTACATATATGACCCTTCTCCCTCTGAAAATTCATCGAAAAAAAAAATAGTCCACCATGAACATCTATCATCTGAACTATTACACTGGCTAACGAAATAAGGGGGAAATCCCTGGAAAGAAGCACAGACTCATGCCAGACCGTTACTATTAGAAAACAGTGCAAACACTGATCAGACAGATCCTGAAGGAGCTGTCTGATCTGGGTCTACAGTTTTTAAAAAAAAAAAAAAGCAAACATGACTATATACTATTAGCAGACGAAGGGTTACAGACTTAAAGGGTTAACTATTTTAAGTTACACTGAAACCTCTCTAAAGAAGGTTAATTGATTGCATAAAGACAGGTGACAGCTTAAAGCAAGGTGAACGTAAAACAGAAAGCTCCTAAAGGAGCTTTCTGTTTTATGTTTATCTTGCTTTAAGCAGTCACCTTCCTTAAACACCTGCTAATTAACATAATTAAGTGGTCAAATAGAGGCTTTACTGTATCTCAATTCTTGATTTTTCTTTGTATCTGTGTATCTCAGAGGCTTGCAGCATACTCAGAAGAGCATATTGAGGATGCAGATGCCCCATTGTTTCTGAGGTTCATAAATCTTCTCATCAATGATGCCATATTCCTGCTTGATGAAGCTCTAGATGTAAGTATTGGAATATATGTTTTATCTTCCCACAAATAACAATTATTATGGTATGTTTCTTCCATGATATAACTTATTGAGCCATGATGATGCAATTAGTCCTTTGCAAACAGTATACATGATTAACTGGATAAATGTTTGACACTAGAACAGTTCTATGGAGAATATTGATTTAAATTTCAACCCTTTCCTCCATAGAAGCACCTTTTAACGCTTATAATATATTCCTTCACTGAAGAAAATAGTTCAAATTTAATCACTCATGAATTTGAATATGTAAATTAGCAATATTTCCATATTCTAACAGATTGAAGCTTAAAGCAGACTGGAAGTAAAGCAGAATGCACCTTCAGGTACATTCTGCATTTCTTTCAACCTGCTTTAAGTGGTCGCCTATATTCAATACTAGAAATTTGCTATGGGGTAAAGGGTTTTAAAAACATTAAAGCATTTATCATAGTTTCACTTTAAACAGCTATTTTCTAATGAGAGAGGGGCACTCCCAAACAATTTTAGTAGTTTTGGAAAGCTCCAGATAAGGGAAAACTTGAAATAAAATATCAGTATTAAGAGACCATAAATCTTTACCAAACACTATGTTTCGACTACTCATAAGAATGGTCTCTTTGAGGGTGTGGTGGAGACATAAAGGAGAATATTTTAGAAATGTCAGGTTTTTTCCCCTCCTATCCCCCCTGTAAATCAAATTCAATTGAAACTCAATACTTGGAACTCACTTAAGCTAAAATTACATAGAGGATAACTGTTTTTTTCAGTGTAAGATCGAAATTTAATCCATTGAGTGAACATCAGACGTTATATTTATTTATGCTTTTAAGCCACTTTTTTAACGAAATTGTTTGACAATTGAAAGCGAAAGTACATTATTTATCCCGTGCTGAGCCCCAAGTTTTTATATCGAACACATATGGGTGACAGTTGGCGGTACAATGACATCACTTATTTATTGATTTGACGTCAAGGAATTACGTCGTTACTTCCGATCTTGGATTCGTGTTTCTTCCGTTGAGTGGTTCCCGACAAAACTGACTACCGGAATTGAACGATAAGACACGAGTGACTACGATTCTTGGGGAGCCCTACGGGCAAACTCATAAAAGAAGCACGAGCGACAATAATCTCACTGCTTGAAGCAGTGGATTATCAAGTGATAATCCACTGCTTGTTCCCGGTAATCCATCGAAAAGCATAAATAAACTAATTTCATTTGTTGAATTTGGATAACTGTATCTTGCTTAAGTCAACATACCCATGTTTCAAGTTAATACTAGGCTAAGCCATGTTCCAACTTTGAAACATAGGTAAATTTGACATAAGTGAGTTCCAGTAATCCAGGTTTGACTATATTTGATCACATTTAACTCGTTACCCCATAACCTGTTTCTAGTTTTGAAGATAGGTGACCACTTAAAGCAGAGTGAAAGTAAAGCAGAATGTGCCTTAAGGCACATTCTGCTTTACTTTCAGCCTGCTTTAAGCTACCAGCTGCTAGAATATAGAAATTATTTCTTAGGTTAGATATTTACTACTGTATAAATTGGAACTATTTTCTTCAGTGGAGGGATAAATTGGAGGCGTAAAAAGGTGTATTTATGGGGGTAATGGGTTAATTTCAGTTTATGAAGCAACTGAAAGAGAAACAGCAGGTCAAGGACAGTCAAGAGTGGAACACAATGAACATGAGACAGAAGCAAGAGTTAGAGGCAAACATGAGACAGCTGGGCATGATGGCACGCTACCACAATGTGATGGGAAACAAGACAATACTCACCCTCGAGATGATGACCAGAGAGATCAAGACTATCTTCTGTCACAATGTACTCGTGGATAGGATAGCGGGCATGCTGAACTACTTCCTCATCCATCTGGTAGGAGGTTTGATCATATTCATTATTAACCCAAACCTCGTAGTTGACCACTTAAAGTAGGTTGAAAGTAATTCAGAATGTGCCTTAATCCTTTCAACCCAACAGCCCTCTGTAGAGATTACTGATTACATATGCAAACTGAGTAGACCCTGATCAGAGGGCTCCTATAGGAGCCCTCTGATCAGGGTCTACATTGTTTGATATTTATACACCTTCCAGGCTTCCACTAGTGGTGGGGGCTATATAGGAAATGGCTTGTCAGTCCATCCGTCCGTCACTCACTCAGTCCGTCCGTGCTCACAAAATGATAGTTGCGTGGCTAAAATTGTGTCCATAACCTAGACACATAATTGAAAAATATTAACCTGGCAGTTTCTTGTAACATTAACCTGGCCATTTCTTGTGACATTAACCTGGCCAGTTGTGGGACATAGGGTTAGGGGTAGGGTTAGCCTCCAGATCATTCTATAACAAAGTTCGTATTCATTTATGTGGCTAACCACATGTATTTTAGCCACATAAAAGAGATACAATAAAGAAGGATATGGACACTTAAATGGAGATTGTGGGTTCGTCCGTCCGTCCGTCACGTTTTTTCGGGACATTTGCCTATTTCTTGAAAACCTTTTATGATACAATCTTCAAACTTGGTATACATTATCAGTGTTATGTGGGGACACTCATTGACAGGTTTCATAACTCTTGCACTAAATTTGACAGAATTATGCCCCTTTTTAACTTGATTTTTTATGCCCCCGGCATCGACAGATGCGGAGGCATATAGTAATCGTCCTGTCCGTCAGTCCGTCCGTCCGCGCCACTAAAGTGGGTTAAAGGGCCAGATAACGGTAAACATAACAAAAGAAGACAATGGAGTTCATTCCGTAACAATACACTCAGGGGCCATGGCCCGTTATTCGAACAAAAGAAAATAACAAAAGAAAAGGCCCTCTAACCCAATTCGGTGGCACGTCCGTCCGTGTGTCCGTAACAAGGTTAAGTAGAAGTTACCGTTTCGTCTAGCATCAACACCGCTTACCCAAATGCTTGGATACTTATACAGTTGTTGCCATGGACCATTCCCTATCCACCAATATCACCAAACTTTGATCTTGACCTTGACCTAATTTGGACTTAGAATATTTTAAATAGGCTATTTCCTGGTTAACTAGAATTTACCGTTTTGTCTAGCATCAACACATCTGACTACAATGCTTTGATACTTATACAGTTGTTGCATTTGACCATTCCCTATCCACCAATATCACCAAACTTTGATTTTGACCTTGACCTTGACCTAATTTGGACTTAGAATATTTTAAATAGGCTACTTCCTGGTTAACTAGATTTTACCGTTTCGTCTAGCATCAACACTGTTTACTACAGTACTTATACAGTTATTGCCTTGGACCATTACCAACTCACCAATAATACCCAAGCTCAGTTTGACCTTGACCTAATTTGGACTTAGAAAAAAATCAGAATATATTGTCAAGGATGCCACCGGGGGCATAAGCGTTTATTGAATGCTCAGTCTTGTTTGTCTCTTAATTGAGACATTTTTCTTGCAACATGCCATTTTCTTGAAAACTATTAATGATATTGTCATCAAAATTGGCACACATTATAAGTGTTGTATTGTGAGACATTTCTTAAAGTTTGACAACTCTTGCACCAAATTTGACAGAATTATGCCCCTTTATAACTTGATATTTTGTTCCTTAATATGCACATTATTCTTCGGACATATCATTTTCTTGAAAACTATTTAATGACATTGTCTTCAAACTTGGTTCACCATATAAGTGTGATGGTTGCAGACTCTACTTTAAGTTACATAACTCTTGCCAACAAATGACATAATTATGCCCCTTTTAAACTTGAAATTTGTTCTATTTTCTTTGAACATGCCATTTTCTTGAAAACCATTCATGATATTGTCTTCAAACGTGATACACATTATTACTGTTGTATTGTGAGACTTTTCTTCAAGTGTGACAACTCTTGCATATAATTTGACAGAAGTATGCCCCTTTTCAATTTGAAATCTAGTACCTTAAAATGCATGTATTATTCTTTATACAATTCTTTATACATGTCATTGTGGTGATTGTGACAGGTCAGTTTGGAGTGGGGGGTATCAATCACTTTTAGTGATAGCTCTAGTTTTCATTGCTTTTTGTTGTCATATCAAAAATGCAGCAGTAGACTGGTTCAAAATGTATGTACTAGAAGAATCCAAAAGGATAACAAATACTCACAAGAGATATTTAGGGTATAAAGGGTTAAGGCTGCTTTAAGCTGCAATCTGCTAGGATACAGAAAATATTTCTTATGGTACATATTCATGACTGTATAAAGTGGAACTATTTTCTTCAGTAAAGGAACAAATTAAAGGTGTAAAAAGGCATATCTATGGAGAAATTGGTTAACCCATATCGTGTTTCTAGTTTTTATGATAGTTGACCACTTAAAGCAGGTTGAAAGTAAAGCAGAATGTGCCTTAAGGCACATTCTGCTTTACTTTCAGCCTGCTTTAAGCTATTATCTGCTAGAATATAGAAAAAATTGTGCATGATTTTTATTTGTGAAAGTAATAAATGGGACTTTTTTCTTCAGTTGAGGATTGAATGATTTAAAGGCGTAAAAAGGCATATTTATGGGGTAATGGGTTAAGGAAATTTTGCTTGTATGTAAAATTTGACATTATACAGATAAATCAATCTTGATAAAAGTATTTCAACACTACACAAACATGTTTATACTGCAGGTTGGACCAAAGCAGAGAGACCTGAAAGTGAAAGACAAGAATGAATATGAGTTCAAGCCAGACCAGTTAGTGTCGGATATCACCAAGATATATCTGAACCTCAGTGAGAATGACGACTTCTGTAAGGCAGTATCTAGTGATGGCCGCTCCTACTCCAGAGATCTGTTCATTAAGGCTATAAGAGTTCTACAGAAGATAGGCTGCTCACCTGCCATCATCAGTGACTTTGAGACTCTCCATGAACACATCAGTGTCAGTATGATTTGACCATTTAAAATTTGTATAATACAGTCGAACTTGCTAAACTCGAACTATCCTATAGTTTGACACATAAACTGCATTATTTCATGCTCGGTTCAGTCTAACATACCCATATTTCAAAGCTTAGCCACATTTTAACTTTGAAATACGGGTATATTCGACATAACCAAGGTCGAGATATCGAAGTTAGACTGTAGGTCCAATCACAATGTATTCTGTAGTTATGCTGTCTGTCCATAAATGAAGTTACATGGGAATTATTGGTACAGTAAACTTCTCTCCAGCCACACACAAACATGTCTCATTTTACATTAAACCTTAACCTAATAGCCTGTTTCTAGTATCAAAAGCTAGGTGGTCACTTAAAGCAGAATGCGCCTTAAGGCACATCCTGCTTTCCTTTCAGTCTGCTTAAGCTACCATCTGCTATGGTATAGAAAAAATTTCTTAAGAGTCATATTCATCACTGTATTACTTTGAACTATTTTCTTCAGTGACGGAATGAATTAAAGGCGCTAAAAGGCGCTTCTATTGGGGTAAGGGTTAAACCCACTCTCCTACCATGCCCTGATAAAGTTTAACCCTTTCCCCAATAGAAGCACCTTTTAGCGGATATGATTTATTCATCCGCTGAAGAAAATAGTTCCAGTTTAATCAGTATTGAATATGTGTTATAGGGAATATTTTCTATATTATAGCACATGATAGCTTAAAGCAGGCTGAAAGTAAAGCAGAATGCGCCCTAAGGCGCATTCTGCTTTACTTTCAACCTGCTTTAAGTATTCACCTATCTTAAGTACTAGAAATAGGATATCAGGTAAAGGGTTAACAAGAGATGTTTTCTTCATACTGATAGGTGAATGTTCAAGGAGTTTGGAGGTAAAGCAGGATCCAAACTGTGTGAAACACATATCAATATTTCATTAACAGTCAAATGTCCGAAGTCTACATTTGAAATGGAAATGCAGACAGCCACTTTTTAGGAATTGCTAATATGGTATTGATTAAATGTTAACAAATCTTTCCAGTAAGATTTACTTCCCTTCCCTGAGAAATGTGTTGCCAAGTTGTATTCTGACTATTTGAACATCATACCCAAATGCAGTTGAACCATTGTACCTTGAATTTTAACAATTGTAGCTTGTTTATGTTGACCATACCCATAAAGTTAAAATGTGTCTGAGCCGTAGAATACAGGTTTATCTGGGTTGAGGGGACTGCAGTTAACAGACTTTACTTTAACCCATTACCCCATAGCCTGTTTCTAGTTTTGAGGACAGGTGACCACTTAAAGCAGATAATTATGTCTTAAGGTGCATTCTGCTTTACTTTCAGCCTGCTTTAAGCTACATCTGCTAGGATATAGGGAAAACATTCTTACTGTGCATTTTTGTGACTATAAAGTGAACTACAGTAGAACCTCTCTATTACGACCACTAAATTTGTGTCAAATATTAGCCGTTTAAGACAAGTGACTGCTTAGAGCAATGTGAAAGTGAAACAGAAAGCTCTTATGGGAGCTTTCTGTTTCACTTCCACATTGCTCTAAGCTGTCACCTGTCTTTTACACAGACAATTAGCCTTCCTTTTAGTGGTCGTAATAGAGAGGTTCTACTGTATTTCTAAAGTGGAGGAATAAATTAAAGGTGTATTTATGGGATGCACATGATGGGTTAATTGTTACAATTGTCATCTGCTACTATTCTGAAAATAGATTTTTTCTCAATTTTCTACTCAAAATATTACTTCACCCTTTCACTACCAACTATTCCGTGAGCTTTTCTACCCCTTCACCGTTTCATGGTCTTCTGCTTCAATTTTGTTGTTTTTGCAAGATCGTTTCAAAGTAAGATTCAATGTAGTGTGACTTGAAACATATCGATACGAGGCTCAAACAGTTTGGATCCTGATCAGATGCCGCATTATACGGCATCTGATCAGGATCCAAACTGTTTGCAAATGCGCTTTCAAGCGTCATTGAGAGTGTAAGGCTAAGGCACTATAATATGTATCTATGGAGTAAAGGGTCATATATTTACATATGTTTTTATGCAGTCAATCAATGAGGCTTTACAGGAAGAGGATGAGATGATGGCCGACGCCCCGGAGGAGTTCCTCGATCCAATCATGGGTAGTCTTATGAAGGACCCTGTTAGGCTTCCCACATCAGGCAATATTGTAGACCGATCTGTGATAGCCAGGCATATTCTTAGGTAAATATTCATAACATAGTCTGGCTTAAAGTACATTCTGTTCCGTCAATCTTGTATAAATCCATTACCCCATAAATATGCCTTTTGACAACTTTAATTTATTCCTCTGTTAAAGAAAATAGTTCCCTATTATATCTTCATGAATATTCTAGCAGGTGGTAGCTGAAAGCAGTCTGAAAGTAAAGCAAAATATGCCTTAAGGCGTATTCTGCTTCACTTTCAACCTGCTTTAAGTGGTTACCTGTTTCCTGAAAAGAAACAGACTATGAGGTAATGGGTTAAGCGACTACTAATTGAAGTAGCTAGGAAGTCTGTTAGTAAGCCTGTCAGTTGACTTGCAGCAGGTCAGTGGTTCTACCCAGTTACAGATTTGTGCATCTGGGGTCTTCCTCCATAGCAGCTCAAAGTTATAGCAGATGACAGTTACTTGATGCAGAATGATTTAAACCTCTGCCATTCAGCTTTTCAAATTTCAGAATCTCTAGGTATTAACTCTTTCCTCCCTGAAACTTTAAATGGACAATTCCAGTTTCCATCTTAGTCTAGTCCATTTCTGACTTTAAAGGGTTGTTTTTGTCAATGTTTGGCATTGTGACAAACAGTGAAGACCCTGATCAGAGGGCTCCTTTCGGAGCCCTCTGATCTGGGTCTTCATTGTTTGCATAGGACGTGGGTACGTTTCACATGTACACTGTTTGAAAAGCACGCCTATATGCGGGACTAGGGTTCAAAGAGTTAATGTCTGTGTTATCGTGGTGTGTGTTCCCCTTTACCCCATGAATATTTTCAGTACTGAAGACAAATGATTACTTGAAGCAACAATCTGCAAGGATGTAGCACATTTTTCTTCTGGCACATGTTTACGACTATAATGTTTAACTTAGCTCACCTGAGCTAGCTAAGGGTGAGCTTTTGCAATCCTTGAATGTCTGTCGTTAGTCGTTCTTCGTTCATCATCAACAATTTTAGTGTTAACACTCTAGAGGCCACAATTTTAATCCAATCTTTCTGCAACTTTCTCAGATTGTATATTACCATAAGAGTTCAAATAAGATTATGATTGAAACCTGACCAATAGGTCAAGTGTTATCTACCTTTGAATTGCTGAAAATGTCATGTTTAACAGTGTTTACACTCTAGAGGCCACAATTTATATCCAATCTTTCTCAAACTTGCTCAGATTGTATATAATCATAAGAGTTCAGATGAGTTCGATTATGGTTGAAATCTGACCAATAGGTCAAGTGTTATGTACCTTTGAATTGCTGAAAATGCAATAATAACAATGTTTACACTCTAGAGGCCACAATTTATATCCAATCTTTCTCAAACTTGCTCAGAAGGTATATGATTATAAGATTTCAGATGAGTTTGATTATGGTTGAAATCGGACCAATAGGTCAATAGTTATCTACCTTTGAATTGCTGAAAATGCCATATCTAACAGTGTTTACACTCTAGAGGCCACACTTTTAATCCAATCTTTTTTAAACCTGCTCAGATTGTTAATTACCATAAGAGTTTGGATGAGGTTGATTATGGTTGGTATCAGACCAATAGGTCAAGAGTTATCTACCCTTGAATTGCTAAAAAAATGTCATATTTAATAGTTTTTACACTCTAGAGGCCACAATTATCATCCAATCTTTCTCAAACTTGCTCAGATAGCATATGACTATAAGCGTTCAGATGAGTTTGATTATGGTTGAAATCAGGCAAATAGGTCAAGAGTTATCTGCCCTTGAATTGCTGAAAATGTCATATCTAACAATGTTTACACTTGCAACTACAGTTTTCAATGGATTTTAATTATACTTGCACACAATGTATATAGAGCTAAGTTCTCAGGGGAGTGCAATTATTGTTGAAATCTGATAATTGTGGCAAGAATTATCTGCCCTTGATATACTTTCATTTCAGTATTATTATACGCCCGTCATCGACGGTCGTATTATGGTATACCCAGCGCTGTCCGTCCGTCCGTACGTCCGTCCGTACGTCCGTCCGCTCTCATGGGAGGGTACTTGTGATGATACCTACATGTACAGACTGAACTTGTGAGGATATTTGCCACTTGTGGGTTGCACCCCACAAGTGACCCCAAAAAACTCACAAATTTGGACAATTTGTCCCATAAGTATTGGATTTTTTTTTACACCCCACAAATTTTCGGACAGTCGGCCAAATCGGACAGCACGGCCGAGATCATAAATTTCCATTATTTAGAAATCTATAACCCGGTCTCACGCGCATATCTCCCCTACGCCGCGAAAAGGGTACCAGTAAACCACGTGATTGCATGGGCTATAGCTAGCTAATCGCCGATTGGTTTATATCCTACCTAGAAGCCAATCAAATGACTAATAACATGCTAGCGGCCATTTTGAACCAGGCTACAACAACATGGATAGTAACAGTTTAATAAGCTCAAATCGAAGGTAAGTGAGTATTTGATGCCGCTGTAACGTTCATGTATGTTCATGAAGTGATTTGGAAAAAGGTTGTGGTTGAAATTTTGCAAGCTCTTCGTTTAATCACTTGATTTCAGTGTTCTTGTTAGTTCGTTGTATTCATGTCATCGTGCCACGATTTGTGGGTTAATTTCGTCGATTCATTCAATTATTCGATCGATTTTCGGTTCAATTTGAGAATCCAGTAATAGATTTTATCAGATTCGATCAGAAAAAGTTGTCGGCTCTCATTTCAGGTTAAAAACAAAGATTTTCGAGCATCGGCAACGAAATCAGCTATTTTTTTTTATTTGTTGTTGTCGCTGGAAATTGACAGAAAAGTTTGGTCGCCATTACTACTTGCTCGACGCGAAACCACGTGAGATCTCGCGATAAGCAAGATGGCGACCCTTTCTTCCGGTTTCAAAAAGTTTTCTAAATATGATAGAAAATATGGCATTTTCGGCGCTTTCTTATTAAATTGAAGCCGATATGTGGCTGAAATCGGTAAGCAGAATATCGTGCCACAAGTCAAACAACTGTTTTGATTGATTTTGACTGAAATTAAGTTAGAAAACATTGATCGTTCATAACAACATGGATTAAGATAGCAGGAAGAGGAGATCAAAGGTAGCGAGGTCACATAGTTACATAAATGATTCTAAAGGTCACTGATATTGATAGAAATTGGTTTTCTATCTGCCACCAGCTTAACCTTTGAGCCATTTTCATGTCTGTCTTCATCTCATTATGAAATAATTATAAAACTTAGAAATGCACATGTTGTTTCTCATTGAAAATATACTCTGAAGTTCTAAACCCCGGTTCTACCAGTACCTTAGTCCCGAATCTGTAGAGCGCCCTAAGATTTAGCTTGATTATCTGTATGTAAAGCTCAAAATATGTTCTTACGTGACACTTCAACAGTTTCATGTATCATTTTTAGGTTTGAAACCACAACAGTCATTTTTCTCATCAAAGCTAAATGTGCTCATAATTACTATGGTCAAATATTTCGTTATTGACATGTTGAGCATGTATAGTCTTGTGTTTGCTACATTTAAAGAAATTATTCATTGGGTCTTTAATTAAAATACGCAACTTGCCAGAGTCTACAATATTTGAATTATTTGGTTACTTTACTTTATTCAAAACTAAATATTTCTTTGCAATGCCTTAAATTCTCAGATTGAACAGTAGAGTTTGAATATTAGAGAGGTTCTATCCACAGTATGCAAACTCCTCTTACTTCCGGTCGAATAGGCATACAGTGTCTTTATGCCTAGTCTTAAGAGCTTTGAAATACTGATATAATTTACCATGTCAATTTCAAATTATGCGACTAGGAATACAGATACTGTATGCCTAATCGACATGAAGTAAGTGGAGTTCGCATACTTTGGTATCATAAAAGAATGAAGACCAAATCAATGATCCACTTTTTAAACTTAAAATGTCTGATCAATTTAAAAACGAAAATCGACTTCGCTCTCAATGATGTAAACACACCAATGACCAATGATAAACCCATTTGAGCTAGAGCTTTGGCCTCTGTTTTCACTACTTTATCGATTGTTTTCTCCGCCCTCTTCTGAATGCAAAGTATACAATTGGTCTATTGGTCGAATTATAATAAATACAATGCTTAAGAAGTTGGAATTTTATACCGGTGAATTACAGCAAAGCGGAGAAAATATAAGATCTGTTGCCGGTGCGCATGTAATTTTCTCTTAGGTAAAAATACCTTATGATTGAATTTAGTAAGTTTGCTTAAAATCAACCGATTTCAATCGCTGGTTTGCCCGAGTAATCAGTTTCAATTAAAAACCTCTGAAAGAACGAAACTTCACATGATATTATATGAAGAGTTCATTGTGAGAATGAATGAATGAATTCAATATATCAAGTTGTTTATTCCAGATCAAAGGTAAAAGAAAAAATCAAACAAGTTGCCATGACATGGCAAAAGTTCCAAAGAGGGAATTCCAGGTAATTGAACATGCTTTTTTCATCTATTATATGGCTGTTCAGTTAAGATTTTTAAATGAATGATACTTATTAAGCTATTTTTAGCTCACCAGACTTTTAGTCCAGAAAAGCTAGTGTTGTCGCCCAATCACTGGCGTTGGCATTAGCCAATTTTGCAAAATGCTAATACCTTCTAAGTTCCTTGAGGTATTGCTTTCTAATTGGGTATGTATGTTGGTATGGAAACGGTCATTCAACCTTGACCTCAGACCTTGTGTTTAAGTTTCAAAATCTGCATTTAAGGGCGTTAGTAATTTGGAAAAATGCTCATACCTTATGTTTATGTTTCAAAATCTGTGTTTTGGTTCAGCAGAACGCACCCACGATCGAGCTGTATTGTCCTTAGACAACTCTTGTTTTACTCCCTTGACGAAAGATAATAGTCCCTTTGATTGATAAAATTCCGATGTTTTAAAATGGATGGACCCCTTTTCAGGCGTATACAGCCTATTGGTTTAGAAAAAATGAAAGTACCCATAAATGATGTAAAATTATTGCCCAAATAACTATTAGAAAGTTGAGTTATCAATAATGACCAATGCATTTGATAATGTCATCATGACGTCAGGGAGTAAACAATCTTAGCGTTGACGATGTTAAAAGGCTAAAGTTTCAGAAAACAACGGCTCGGTTGAAAATGTTCCGGAAGACCAACCGTGCAATACTTACATGTATGATAATTAAGTGGTTTTTATATTATCTTTGCATGTGTCAAAAATCGTGTCGGTTGTTGGACCTGAAGACTATCAGCAAATAAAAAATACCACTCAAATTTCTCATTTTTTGCTGTTTGACTACGTCAACTCCAAATTTGCCTACTTCGCGACGTCATCGTGACATCATTATGATGATGATATCGATTTCATTGGTCAATATTGGTCATTCAACTTTTAAATAGTCCTTTGAGAAATATTTCCCATAATTTATTGGTACTTTTTCCTAAAACGATGGGCCAAATAGGCGTCAAAAAGGGTCAACCCCTTTGGCTATAACTTTTCAACTAGTTAAGATAGATACTTCATATGTGGCATGCATGTATAACATTCTCATGGAGCTCCATTCTGTGTGGAGACATGTCAGTGTCAAAGGTCAAAATACCATATTTTAATATTGATTGAACAATTAACTATTCAAGAGAAAAATGAGCCACGATCTGGGAAAAGGGGGCTTATGCCTTTCTTCATTGAAGCCGAGAAATTTTCTCTCAATAATCTGCATACTTTGAGTTGTGTCATGTCAATGTCTATATCAGACACTAAGGTCTCAGTCAAATGTTAAGGTCTAAACTTGTGTTTCGAAAACATTTATTGTTTCTACAGGAAAAGGACTTTGTCTGGATGAAAATTCCAGGAATGCAAATGATGTGGCCGGCGCAAATGGTCAAGCTGTGCAGCAAACTTGTGGTCGCATATGTGAAATCAGATGATGACAAGTAAGAGCTATTCAAGTGAGTACCTATATTTAACTAATTAATGAGATATATCACGAAACAAATTCATCAGGATAGCATATTATTCAGCTATAAAATTAGTTTCCATTCGCATATCCAATTAAGTTTTAATTGTCATGTAAGTTAAAACTTAATTGGATATGCGAATGGAAACTAATTTTTTTATGGAATAATGAGATATAATTGACTTGATTATACCTTTTTTTTTTATTAAATACAGTTTGTGCAAAAGGTAGCACTTATTGACAGTTAGATGGCCAGGGATCTCAGTAAACATTCACCTATTAACCCATTACCCCATAGCCAGTTTCTAGTTTTGAAAACAGATGACCACTTAAAGCAGGTTGAAAGTAAAGCAGATTGTGCCTTAGGGCACATTCTGTTTTACTTTAAACCTGCTTTAAGCTACAATTTGCTAGATATTAAACTATTTATAATGGTACATATTCATGACTGTATAAACTGGAACAATGCTCTTCTGTGGAGGAATAATTTAATGGCGTAAAAAGGCGTATTTATGGGGCAGTGGGCTTAATAGGCCTAAAGTCTAGTCCGTTAATAGACCTGCTGTATGGTAGTTGTAATTTATTTTTTTTAAATTTTCTCAGACACTTCTGGCCTGATCTCAAAATAATTTCACAAAATTTATTGTTGCCATGGTCACCTTTGCCAAATTCCTGCAAATTAATTTAAAGTTAAGAAAAAATATTGCTGCCAGGGAGTGTAAAAGATCAAGGAGTAAATAAACCATACCTGTAACTCTGAAAGACACTGTAAATTAAGATTGATTAACTGTCAAGGTATGAGCATCTCAAAAAAAAATATAGACATATTTTTGCAATTTGGAATTTTTCCTGTCAATTGGGAATTTTTAGTACCGTTTTTTGGAGTCTGCTTTAAAAGGAGATATTTCAACTCATGAGTTTGTCCGAATTTTCCCACATATTTGGCAGAATTAACTTACAAGTTCTGACAAAATGAATAATTTTGCAAACTTTAGCTTCTGAGGTACTTCAGTTCAAAAGTTTGTCTCATTACACCCCACAACTTTGGAAGAATCAACCCACAAGTTCTGACCTTTTAAGCACATAGACAAAGTTCAGGGAGGCTGACCTCTGAAATATTTCAACCCACAAGTTTGGCAAAATGAACTCACAAGTTTGTCAAAATGAACCCACAAGTTCTGACATATTTTTATGTACACAGGATTTATATTATTTAGTTAATGAGTTAGTCTCATTACACCCCACAAGTTTGGAATAAGAAAACCACAAGTTATGACTTATTTTTAGTTCCAGGGAGCTAATGTTATCACGAAGTCATTGGCGCCCGCGTTAGCAATTCCTCAAAAAATCTCATAACTTGCAATTGGGAATTTTTCCTGTCAATTGGGATTTTTTTAGTACCCTTTTCTGGAGTCTGCTTTAGAAGGAGATATTTCAACTCATGAGTTTGTCCAAATTTCCCCACAAATTTGGCAGAATTAACTCACAAGTTCTGACAAAATGAATATGCAAACTTTAGCTTCTGAGGTACTTCAGTTCAAAAGATCGTCTCATTACACCCCACAACTTCGGAAGAATCAACCCACAAGTTCTGACCTTTTTAGCAAACAGACAAAGTTCAGGGAGGCTGACCTCTGAGATATTTCAACCCACAAGTTTGTCTGAATTCGCCCACAAGTTTGTCAAAATGAACCCACAAGTTCTGACATATTTTTATGTACACAGGATTTATATTATTTAGTTAATGAGTTAGTCTCATTACACCCCACAAGTTTGGAATAAGTAACCCACAAGTTATGACTTATTTTTAGTTCCAGGGAGCTAATGTTATCACTAAGTCGTTGGCGCCCGCATGTTCTTGCGTTTAAGTTTTGAAAATGCCCATAACTTCTTTGCTCCTTTGGGCATTGCTTTTATATTTCTTGACCTTAGACCTTGCGTTTAAGTTTCAAAATGTGTGTTTATGTTTCGTAAAATGTTTAGTTAGTAACTTGTATGTTCCTGGAGGTATTGCTTTCCCATGTATGTAAAATATTTCACCCCGTGTCCTTTTCCTCGACCTTAAATGTTGCGTTTGAGTGCCAAAATCTGCATTTAAGGTCAGCAGAATGCATCCACCGACCCTCTTTGTTGTCCTCAGACTCGTTATGAACAATTTATTTATATCATAATTTAGCCTTAACCTTACCTTTTAGTTTAGTTGGCCTTTTAGTTGGTTGTGTTTCTTTTTCAAATTTTGTAACCTGGGATACAACCCACAAATTGGTCCAAATTCACCAACAAGTTAGGCAGAATTAACCCACAAGGTCTAACCCATTTTTAAGTTTCCAGTTTTGTTAGCTCACCTGAGCCAAAGGCTCAAGCTGAGCTATTGGGATGGCCCTGTGTCCATTGTCGTGCGTCGTCGTTAACAATTGCTTCAAATGACATCTCCTCCTATACCGCTTGACAGATTTCAACCAAACTTTTCAGGAATGTTTCTTGGGTAAAGCTCTTTCAAATTTGTTCAAAGAATTAAAAACAATGTAGAACTATGGTTGCCATGGCAACCAAAGTGAAAAAATAAGGAAATCTTAAAAAAACATTCTTGTCAGAGCTTAGATTTTTGGCACATAGCATCATCTAGAGGTCCTCTATCAAGTTTGTTCAAATTATGCCCCATGGGGTCAAATTGGCCCCAACCCGGGGTCACAGTTTTACATAAAGTTATATAGTGAAATTTTCAAATGTCTTCTCCTCTAAAGCTAATATGGCGAGAGCTTTGATATTTGGCATGGTGGCACTTCTAAATGTCCTTTACCTATTTTGTTCAAATGGTTCCAGTCTGTTGCATATGTAGGTCACAGGAGATAAAAATACTTTTCAATGGAAACTTGAAATAATCTTCTTGTCTAAAACCCGAGTACCCTGCTCTTAGATATTTGGCACATAGCATCATCTACAGGTCCTCTATCAAGATTGTTCAAATCATGCCCCTAAAGTAAAAAATGACCCCATACTGGACATAAATCATTATCTCCATTATGACAGCTATTCTCAGGTGAGCAAAATATGCCCCATGGGGCTCTTGTTAATAAAAGTTGTGGTTTATTTGTATAATTTAGGTGACAAACTTTGAACCAGAGTACCTCAAAAGGCAGAGAAATAATTTGAAAGCTTTTCTCAAAGATGTCACTTGGGCAACCAATTAAAGTTTTTGTGCTGATGAGAATAACCAGAACACTGATGGCGGTCAAACAATTGATTTAGGGGAAAGCATGCAGGAAATGGCAATGAAAGTTTGTGTGCTGATGAGAACAACCAGAATACTGATGGCAGTCAAACAAGTGAATTAGGGGACAAACGTGCAGGAAATGACAATGGGAGTTTGTGTGCTAATGAGAATAACAAGAATCCTGATGGCGGTCAAACAAGTGATTTAGGGGACAAACATGCAGAAAATGTTGTGTGTGCTGATGGGAATAACCAGAACACTGATGGTGGTCAAATAATTGATTTAGGGGACAAACGTGCAGGAAATGGCAATGAAAGTGTGTGTGCTGATGAGAATAACAAGAATACTGATGGCCGTCAAACAAGTGATTTATTAGCTGTAATTTTGAAATCAATCATACAACTTGTATAAGTTTTGTATTGGCACAGAGGATAATGTTCATTCTAGGGTCGTGCATAAGCAAATAAAGTGTACCCTTGTCAGACAACTCCTATAGGAGCTGTCTGGTCAGGGTATACTTTATTTGCAAAAGACGACTCAAGGCGTCATCAGGGCTAAATTGGTTAAGTTCCAAATGTTTGTCTGTTTTACCATAAAGTAGTGATGCACTGTAGAAGTTAAAAACATTCCTAGTGTTCACCATCTGAAACACCCATTATTTGATAACAAAAGGTTAAGTACTGTAAGCATTGTATATCTTAATCTAACATAGAGCATTGGGTTTAGAATTTATTAAGCTACATAGGGTGGATCTGATTCAGTTGACAAATCATTGACGCTGCTGCAGTGTTCTGGCGAGGATTGAAAATATTCGAGACATTTGTCCTTTTGGCAATTACAATAGAGGGATATTTTCCATTTTCCAGGGACATCAAATAGCGGATAAGTTCCCCATAATTTTTTAAATGGGACAAATGTCTCACCTCAACAATTGTTTCAGGAACATTTTTTATTTAGAGGGGAGAATGTCCCCAAATCTCGCCCTCGCCAGAACAATGCAGCGGCATATGTTGATCTTCATTGTGTGCACTTTCATGTTTGAAAATAGCATTTATCCTAAACTGAACTTACATAGTAATGGCGATGTTATGCTCTTTTGCTAGTCATTATTGTTGATTTTCTAGCTAACCCTTCCCCCCAAAGAAGCGCTTTTCAATTTATACAGTCATGAATACATGTATGTATCACAAGAACTAGTTTCTATATTCTAGCGGATGGTAGCTTAAAGCAGGCTGAGAGTTATGCAGAATGCGCCTTAAGGCAATTCCTGCTTTACTTTCAACCTGCTTTAAGTGTTCACCTGTCTTCAAAACTGGAAACAGCGTATGGGGTAATGGGTTAATGTTAAGACAATTATAGTTCACACAATTGTATGTTTATGGTGGCATAAGTTCCTGAAAGCTGTTGTTTTCTGTTTGGTGTTCTACAATAAAAATCAATGTTAAATATCGTGTTAACTCTTCTCTAAAACTGTTTAGCCTAGAGTTTTGGTTCAGTACTGAATCTTATTAAATTAACATTTTTTGTGATTCGCTTGCAATTCGATGGCAATTCGCTTGCAATTTGATGGCAATTCGCTTGCGATTCAAAATACTAACTTTACCCTCGAGTAAGTTTTCTTGAATGGTGTATCTCACAAATGTTCGCAAATATGCCTTCGTTAATTGTTACGTTTCCAATTTTGTCAAAACCGCTTCGGAAATTTCGCGTAAAAATATTCAAACGTAGGATTTGTTTTTGAAGCGTCCGATTCGATGGCAATTCGCTTGCGATTATCAATTTAATTAAATAAGGTTCAGTACTGTGTTAAGCATCTCCTTATAGTCCTCTATCAAGTTTAATAAAATTATGACATGGCCATTAGATCACCCGAGCACAGCTCCGGGGGAACTTTTAGGATCTTAGGATGTCCGGTGTACGTCGTCAGTCAACAATTAGGTTGTGAATAAGCTAGAGGCCACATTTGTTGACCCAATTTACCTCAAACTTGCTCAGAATGATCATCTGTGTCAGGACGATTTTGGAATTGGGTCAGCTCGGATCAAAATGTAGGTCACTAGATCAAATCTTAAAAAAAGCTTGTAAACAAGCTAGAGGCCACAGTTTTCCTATTGCTCAAAATGAATTTCTTGATATATCCACAGATGTTTGACATTGGGTCAGAGTTCAGAAAGTTGATCACTGGGTTAATTCTAACAAACCTCAGGTGAAGTATATAGGGTCATCATTGGCCCTCTTATATTAGTACACCTGAGCTCTGCTCGAGGTAAACTATTAGGGTCCTTAAATGTATGTCGTTCGTCGTCTATGGTTTATCAACAATTTTCTTGTTATCACTCTAGAGGCCACAATTGTGATCCAATCATCATCAAACTTGCTCTGAATGTTTGTCTTGATAATATCTTGAACAAGTTTGAATATGGGTTGGATGGGGTAAAAAGCTAGGTTAAATAGAGGTCAAATCTTGTTACCACTTTAGAGACCACTATTTTGATCCAATCTTCATCAAGTTTGCTTAGAATGTTTGTTTTGATAACATTTATGACCTGTGCTTTAATGTGTTTATTTGTGGGGTGCACCTCACTAGTTGTATACATGTGTACTTTCAAACTATATATTACATAGTTACAAGAGTCTTTTTTTAGTGTTATTCGATTAAAACTTGAAATGGACTGGACATTACTTGCAAAGTTTTCAATTCATTTGTTGGTGTTAATACAAGTATGGTCGATCAACCTCATAAGTTGGATGGGTATCCTCACATGACGGCCAACTAAAATGCACCACACAAGACACCTTCTGACATTTTTGCAACCCACAAGTCGCAGTCCCCACAAGTACCCCCTCATTCGTACGTCCGTCCGTTAACTTTTCTTGTTAGCGCTCTCTCACCTTCATTTATTTACCGATTTTGATTAAACTTCCTACAAATATTCCATACCACAATAGCTCGGACGAGTTCGCGTTTCAGACGTTGGCGGCTATTTTTAGCAGAGTTATGCCCCTTTATTGTCAAAAATGGGCATTTTTTAAAAAAAAACAGAACTTTTTTTTTAATTATTCAATTTATTTCAAATTTGATATGGTGATACAATGAATGAAGTTACTTAACATATATTATGGGTTTTTTGGTTTGACTTCTTATTTTCAGAGTTATGCCCCTTTACACAATTTTTTTAACAATATATTGTATCCTGATAATAATTTTACTTACATTTTGTCTATTGTAACCAAATTTCATATTTATCTTTCTCATCATGCAGGGAAGGCACCTGTGAATTTTGGTTCCTGTTAAATTATTTTTCTATGAGTTATGCCCCTTTACATCCTTAAAATTTAAAATAAGCCACACTTCGTCCGTTAACTTTTCTTCTTAGCGCTCTCTCACCTTCATTTATTGACCGATTTTGATTAAACTTCCTACAAATATTCCATACCACAATAGTTCGGACGAGTTTGCGTTTCAGACGTTGGCGACTATTTTTAGCAGAGTTATGCCCCTTTATTGTCAAAAATGGGCATTTTTAAATAAAAAAAACAGAACTTTTTTATTTTTGATTCAATTGATTTCAAATTTGATATGGTGATACAATGAATGAAGTGACTTAATATATATTACGGGTTTTTGGTTTGACTCTGTATTTTCAGAGTTATGCCCCTTCACACAATTATTTTAACAATATATTGTTTCCTGATAATAATTTTACTTACATTTTGTCTATTGTAACCAAATTTCATATTTAGCTTTCTCATCATACAGGGAAGGCACCTGTGAATTTTGGTTCCTGTTAAATTTCAGACGTTGGCGACTATTTTTAGCAGAGTTATGCCCCCTTTATTGTCAAAAATGGGCATTTTTTAAAAAACCCAGAACTTTTTTCTTGACTATCGCAATACTATCGGGATAGTACTTGAGCTATCCCAATACTACAGCATAGTCTTTTTGAGATCGATAGTCGGGCCTACACTACGGGCGACTTTTTCCAGTCGGCCTGAGTCTGGACGACTTTGACACCCGCCGGCCGTGACGGGCGTATTTTGCCGCACTGCGGTGCTCTTGTTTAGGTTCTAGTTATCTGCCCTTGGTGTACTCTACTATACATGAGTAGGTCATATTCCAATGTTGTTCACATGCTATACTACAAATTTACATTCAATAGACAAATTGTATGTTAGAAATATTATTTAGTTTTTTTGATGATATTATATTTCAATAGTTCATTGATTCCTAGGAAAAAAAAAAAAAAAAATGCTATACTACAAATTTGAATTGATTTAGAATAAAATGGGTGAAATTTAAAAGTAAAGCTATCAGGCTTCATTATAACAGGTGAGCAATATCAGGGCCTACAGGCCCTCTTGTTTTTGAGTGGAGGATAAAAATTAATGCGTAAAAAGGTGAATTTATTGAGTAATGGGCTAAGCATACAGTGGAGAATCTGTTATTCTTTCCCGTTTAAACGCAAACGTACGCAAACGCAAAGCACTAAAACGTAGAAAAGAACAACTTTTGGACAATTCTGATAATTCTTGTTTATCTTGGTGGCAAACAGTTTGGAGCCTGATCAGACGCCGGGTTACCCGGCGTCTGATCTGGCTCCAATCTGTTTGCAAATTGTGGTTGCCATGGCAACCAATTGAAAAAACTTTAAAAATCTTCTTGTCAAAAACTACTGGTCCGAATTGAAAATAATTTTACTCAAATGTACCACTGGTGACCCTTTATCAGATTTCTTAAAATAATTTTCCTCTCTTAAAAAACATGGCCGCTAGTGGGTGGGGCAGATTTTCCTTATATGGCTATATAGTGAAAACTTTAAAAAATCTTCTTGTCAAAAGCTACTTGTACGATTTGAAAGTAATTTTATGCAAATGATCCATGGGTGACCCTCTACCAGATTTCTTAAAATTATTTTGATATCTAAAAAAACATGGCCGCCAGTGGATGGGGCACGTTTTCCTTATGTTACTGTATAGTAAAAACTTTAAAAGTCTTCTCCTGAAACTGCTGGTCCAAATTCAAAATAATTTTACACAAATGGTCAATTGATGACCCTCTACCAGATTTCCTAAAATCATTCTGTTATCTTAAAAAACATGGCCACCAGTGGGTGGGGAACGTTTTCCTTATATTTCTGTATAGAAAAACTTTTAAAAAAATGTTCTGAAACTATAGGTCTTTTAAGAATGATTTTACACAAATAATGATTCATGAGTGACCCTTTGCCAGTTTTCTTAATCATAACTGGTCCATTTACATGACCGTAATCATGGGTACCAGGTGAGCAATTTAGGGCCGCATGCGGCTCTTGTTTCTGTATCCTTAAAATCATCCCTAAGTAGTCATAAATGGACTACTTTAAATGGAAAATTGGCATTGTCAAATTAGTGCACAGATGAAATATGCTATATCAACTCTGTGCATGCTGGGTATTTTTAGCTCCCCTGAGCTTGCTCAGGGTGAGCTTTTGCAATCCTTGAATGTCCGTCGTTCGTCGTCCGTCGTCAACAATTTTAGTGTTTACACTCTAGAGGCCACAATTTTAATCCAATCTTTCTGTAACTTGCTCAGATTGTATATAATCATAAGAGTTCAGATGAGTCGATTATGGTTGAAAGGTCAAATGTTATGTACCTTTGAATTGCTGAAAATGCAATAATAACAATGTTTACACTCTAGAGACCACAATTTTAATTTAATCTTTCTCAAGCTTGCTCAGATTGTATAAAACTAGTAGAGTTCGGATGAGTTTAATCATGGTTGAAATCTGGTCAATAGGTCAAGAGTTATCTACCTTTGAATTGCTGAAAATGTCATATTTAACAGTGTTTACACTCTAGAGGCCACAATTTTAATCCAATCTTTCTCAAGCTTGCTGAGATGGTATATTGCTACAAGAGTTCGGATGAGTTGGATTATGGTTGAAATCGGACTAATAGATCAAGAGTTATCTACCTTTGAATTGCTGAAAATGCCATATTTAACAATGTTTACACTCTAGAGGCCACAATTTTTACCCAATCTTTCTTTAAATTTGCTCAGATTTTACATTACCATAAGAGTTTGGATGAGTTCGATTATGGTTGAAAACAGACCAATAGGTCAAGTGTTATCTACCTTTGAATTGCTGAAAAAGTCATATTTAATGGTGTTTACACTCTAGAGGCCACAATTTTTATCCAATCTTTCTTAAACTTGCTCAGATTTTATATGACTATAAGAATTCAGACGATTTTGATTATGGTTGAAATCAGACAAATAGGTCCAGAGTAATCCACCCTTGAATTGCTGAAAATGTTATATCTAACACTGTTTACACTCTTGCAACTACAGTTTTTGATGGATTTTAATTAATACTTGCACACAATGTATATAGCTATAAGTTCTCGAGGGAGTGCAATTATTGTTGAAATCTGACTATTGTACCAAGAGTTATCTGCCCTTGATATACTTTGAAATGCTAGAAAAGGCTTTTAAATTGAAGTTTATTTAGGCTCTAGTTATCTGCCCTTGATGTACTCTACTATACTAGAGTAGTTCATATTCCAATGTTGTTTTGCATGCTATACTACAAATTTGAATGGATTTAGAATAAAATGTGTGAAATTCAAAGGTAAAGCTATCAGGCTTCATTATAACAGATGAGCGATATCAGGGCCTTCAGACCCTCTTGTTTTGTTTCCAACAATGGTCATCTGCTGCTGCTCTGAGAATAAATGTTTTAATTTTTTTTCTTCAAAACGGACTTTAAGCATGATTAAAGTAAAGCAGATAGCTGCATGAGGAGCTTTCTGCTTTACTTTCATCCTGTTTTAAGCAGTCACCTAAGTCTTTAACACCATAAATCAGTCATCTTTTGAATGATCAAATTATAGAGTTTGACAGGATATTTCTATGCCCATTTCTTTCATTGTGAATGTTCATTTGTCTTGTTTCAGTGACCAGTTGGATCCATTTAACAGAGCCCCTCTCACACTTGACATGGTTGAACCTGTGGATGACCTCCGCAATAGAATCCAGGCCTGGGTAGACGAGCAGCGGCGAAAACACAAGGCCAGCAGTTGATGAGATGACAATGTAGTGACACTATTAATTGTTGTGACTATTCCTGAACAACAGACTAAACAGAAGATATAATGTCAAAAGAGTTGTGTCAAACTGTCAAATAACTTTTAGTATATTGTCAAAATTGAAACTGACATAACTGTGTTCTGTCAAATTTGAAATTGACATATCAGCTGTTATCAAAATTGAAATTTGCAGCATTTATTGTCAAAATAACCCATTACCCCATAGCCTATTTCTAATATTGAAGGTAGGTGACCACATAAAGCAGGTTGAAAGAAAAGCAGAATGCGCCTGAAGGCGCATTCTGCTTTACTTTCAACTTGCTTCAAGCTACAAAATGTAAGTATTAAGAAAGTATTTCTTATGGAAGATAATCATGACTCTATCAAGCAGAACTATTTTCTTGAGTGGAAGCATAAATTAAAGACGTAAAATGGTGTATTTATGGGGTAGTGGGATAATAACTGACAAAAACATTTGTTGGCTAAATTGAAGTTGACATATAAGTCTGTTGATGACAAAGGCAGCCCTAGCATTGTTGACACAAAATCTTAAAAATTCCTAGCAATCGTGATCCTTTTGAAAAGAAGCATGTTTTGGCAAAAGTTATATTTGCCGTGTTCATAAAGTGTCATTTATGCTATATCAACCTGTCCCTTTCCCCCGTGGCTTATTTTCATTTTCAAGACAGGTGGTTGCTTAAAGCAAACTGAATGTAAAGCAGAAAACTCCTTAAGGCTTTCAGGCTGCTTTAAGTAGCCATCTGTTGGGATACAGGAAAACTTTCCTATGGCTCTTGATCAGGACACGCCAAAAACATGAAAAAGGCATTTGTATGAGGGATATCTGAAAGCATCAAAATGTGCCTCTATTGGGGAAAGGGCTATGTAAACTCATTGAGATCTGATTATCTTAGTGGCTAAGCCAACACATTTGTCCTGCCTGTAGACTACAAATGTACAATAAAACCTCTTTATTACAACCACTAAAAAGATGGCTTATTGAATTTAGACAGGTGGCAGGTTAAAGTAAAATGAAAGTAAAACAGAAAGCTCCTATAGGAGCTTTCTGTTCTACTTTCACCTTTCTTAAAGCAGTCACCTGCCTTAAACACCTAATATATTAACTCATTATCCCCTGAAACTTCCAATGGAGGATTCTAGTTTGCAATAAAGGCTGGTCCATTTTAGACTATATAAGGTTGATTTTGGTAAAAATTGCAAAATTACAAACAGTGAAGTCTCGATCAGAGACTTCACTGTTTGCATAGAACAAGTGTACTCTTCACAGGTACACTTTGGTAAATGACGCATATATGCGTCACTAAGGCTCAATGAGTTAACACAATTAAGTGATTGTAATAGAGGTGTTATACTGTAGTTGTTTGGACTGGTTGGCTTCTTCAGTTCTGGCTGTATTTACAGCAATATTGATCAGAGTTTTTCTGATCTTTGATATAAAGCAATAATGGTTGGTTGTTTCATGTTGTATCCAGTCAGTCATTTCAAGACTACTTTCATACAATTCAATGGATTATTTATTAGCTGGGTCATGCCAAAAAGGTGTTTTAGGGGATTTCAAATAGTGAAGTCCTAGATCATCTATCAGAAATAAAATATGGTTCATCTGGCATCCAAGAGCATCATGTATTAGATACAAAATTTCCAGACATGCCAGCTGATCTATGTCTACATTGTTTGCTATTCCTTTTGAAGTGACTACTACCAGGGCTGCCATTTCTCAGGATTTTTATTATAGCAGATGGTAGCTTAAAGCAGGCTGAAAGTAAAGCAGATTGTGCCTTAAGGCACATTCTGCTTTACTTTCAACCTGCTTTAAGTAATCAATCTTGAAAAATGGAAAATTTGGCAATCTTAGGAAGATCAACTTATGGCAGACCTGTACTACTATTTCCAGTATGTCATTCTTTTAATTCTTCGCATGCTAGCGATGAAACCATGATAGCCTTTGCAAACAGTTTGGATTCTGATGACTATTGAGATGGTGTATAATGCTGCTACTCATCAGGATCCAAACTGTTTGACACTCTCACCCTGTTTTATAAGAATTGTTTAATAATGAGAATGGTAGCAGACAACAATTATCTAAGCATTTAGATTTAATTATGTTAAGTTAAATATGTTTTTTAAATTATGTTAAAGTTGTGTCAAATATTAATCGTTTAAGACAGGTGACTGCTTAAAGCAATGTGAAAGTGAAACAGAAAGCTCCTACAGGAGCTTTCTGTTTCACTTTCACATTGCTTTAAGCTGGCATCTGTCCTTTATACGAACAATTAGCCTTCTATTTTGTGGTCGTTGAAAAGAATTGTTTAATAATGAGAATGGTAGCAGACAACAATTATTGTTGCAGATGAAATAATTACCCAGCATGCAAAGAGTTAAGAAATACTTACATGTATTTGCAATTGTTCATTCTCCACAGCACAATTGTCCTTCCATAGATTTTTTCATGCAAATGTTAATTTTGGGGTAATGTAGTTGTGTAAACTTTGTTTGTTCATTATACAATTTGATATTCCAGACTGTGTGCTGCACTAAGTTTGAATGAAACGGTTTGACCAGGGCTCCAGATAAGAGGGGTATTTAAAAAACTAAAATCTGTATTTCTGCTTTAAACCCTATGGTGTCATACTCATTAGAATCGTCTCAAAGAGACGGTTCTAATGAGTAGTAACACCATAGGATTTGATGCTAAAATAAGTGAAAAAATGTTGGATTTGTGCACTTTACTCCCTATTATCTGGAGCCCTGGTTTGACTGTGTTTATATGTTGTAACTTTGTACCAGTTTTTTACCAGGCTCATAGATGGGGCATGTCCAATCGTCTCCAGATAAAGTGTTTGAAAAATTAAAATGTTTTAGTTCTCCACCAAATCCTATATTGTGACTACTCAATAGAAGTGTTGATTCAAGATGATTCTAATGATTAATCACAACATAAGGTTTGGTTCAGACCTAAAGAGAAAAATGTTTACTTCTTCTAACTTGGAGAACTGCTTGTTGATATTTTGATTTGCTTCAGAGCTAAAAACTTTTCTTGAACAATTACTTGTTTTTGATCACTTTGATATAGTTTAATATCTAAGCATTTAGATTTAATTATGTTAAGTTAAATATGTTAAATATGTTATGTTAAATTGTGTTAAAGTTGTGTCAAATATTAATTGTTTAAGACAGGTGACTGCTTAAAGCAATGTGAAAGTGAAACAGAAAGCTCCTACAGGAGCTTTCTGTTTCACTTTCACATTGCTTTAAGCTGGCATCTGTCCTTTATACGAACAATTAGCCTTCTATTTTGTGGTCGTAATAGAGGGGTGCTACTGCACACCAGTCCCTCACCTCTCAATTCATTCTAACTCAGTATATTATTGATCTGAAAGTGGGAAACCATAGGAAACTGTTGATCAAGACCAGGGGACACTACTTGTGCCTTTATGTTAGGGGTTTGTAGTATCGGCTTGGCCACGGTATTGTGCACATTTCACCTTACTCAATGTTATATGTTGATTTACAGGAAACAGTTCAATAAAAGTAATTCAAATTGTGTTCATAAGAAAGCCTGTTATTTGAGCTTTCTGGCGATATATGGTTTTACATACTTTACATGTGGATATCATACTTAAAACCAGAGATTTGTACAAAAAAATGCCTATTTTTTACCACTTTTGATGTTGCAAGAAAAAAAGAGTAAAATTCAAGAAACCCTAAAGAAAAAATATTACCTTCTTTTTCCTTTAAAGAGCAAATTTTCTTGTACAGTAATATGCACAATATCATGGTTAAGCCATATGCCGTATGCCATTTTAATTGCACATAATTATGAGTTAAATGTCTGTTTGAGTTCAATGTTTGAAGCTTTAACTCTTTGCAAGCTAGCGGCAGATATAGCTGCCACATGCATAACCTTTGCAAACAGTTTCATCAGGATCCAAACTGTTTGCCATTCTGACACTGAATTTAAAAGAAATTTTGAAAAATTCAAATTTTAGAACAGAAGCAGACGACAATTGTTGCAGACAAAAAATTACCCAGCATGCAAAGAGTTAAGAATGAAAGAATCAATACATATCTGTAGTATTAACCAGTAAATTATATCATGGGAAATGAGGTTTTTACCATGATCCTGACTTTGACTCTTTTAATCCATTAACCAATAGATAAATATGCCTTTTTACACCTTTGGTTATTCCTCCACTAAAGAAGTACAGCCATGAATAGGCACCATAAGAAATGTTTCCTAGATCCTATTAGGCAGTAGTTTAAGGTACGTCGCAGGTGCGCTTAGTTTCCGTACAAATGTTATGAAACTTTTCATGAAAAATGATAATAGCCTAAGAAACAATGTGTGAAAATACAGTCAACATTTATCGATTGGTTTGTCTTTAAGGTATCTTTTTCTGACAAAAACCTGGAATTTTGATGATTTTATTTTTCTCAAAAATAAATAAAGCTAATGACTATAAATCTCGCCCAATAAGTAGTCCACAACATTCATTACAAGAAAAGCTAAAAACAAATTGAATAAAGGTGTTCAGAAAGATGTTATCAGTTATTTAAATTTTGCAAAATGCTAAAAAATTGAATTACAAAAAACTGACTCATTCAATGTATATTTGTTTTCGTTTTATTCAAATATATGGTTGATGAAAAAGTTAGTCTGAAAAAATTAGAAAATATTACAGTCAGGATTTGTTGTAATAACAGATTTTCTTATTAAAATGTGGGATATTTGAAGTTGAGATACAGTTACCTACCTTAAAATTAAAATTCTGTCATTAAAATGCATTATTATTTATTCATGGACTTGCATACAAGGTTAATTCTATTTTTTAAACATAATAATAATGGGCACTATCGATCTTGAAAAGGTTGATGTATAGATAAGCTTCAATGTGTGGCTTTATATAGTTCGATCAAATCGTATACATGTATACCGATTTAATTGACTTGTAAGTCACTAAACTAAAACGTACATGTAAGTAGACATATAATTGGACTGTATATAACATCACTAATTCTAATCAACGAAGACTAGAAAATAACATGTCCCTTGATCACTGCGTTATAGATTGACAAGTCAATAAATCGGACACTTAAAAAAATACTTTGGATCGGATGGGTCTCGAACCTATGACCTTTGCATTGCTTGTCAACCACTATATTGACTGCGCTATGAAGTATTATACTAAATCGTATCAACATTTCCTTTATATAAATTTTCTAGTATAAGCACGTATGGAAAAAGATCAAGTCGTCAAGACGCATATCCGCTCGCCCCCAAGACCGACTTCCGGTAGCGAAAGGCCTTAAAGCAAGTTTAAAATTATTTTAGAGACAAGTCTTATCATTCACCAAATATTAATGACTTTAAACCTTTACTCTATAAATATGCGTATTTATGCATCAAATTTATTCATACCCTGAAGAAAAAAGTTTCAATTTATACAGTCATGGATATGTATTATAAGAAATATTTTCTATATTCTGGCAGATGGTAGCTCAGAGCAGGCTGAAAGTAAAGCAGAATGCACCTTAAGGCGCATTCTGCTTTATTTTCATCAGCTTTAAGTGGCCACCTGTCTTTATAACTAGAAATAGGTTATTGAGTAAAGGTTTAATTTTTTTCAAAACAAGGTTGTCAATCTTTAACGACAAGAATAGAATTCCTTATTGTTCAGCATGTGTTGTAAATGATGTTGTAAGAAATGTATGAAAGAGAACTATGATATATTGCACAGATTTGTTATTTTGTAAGTTGTTGCTGTATTTTGTTATTGATGAAATCATGAATATTAAATTTTGTTACAGTCTTTTTGTGTTATTGTTCATTTTGCCAGTAAGATGTCACTTAGGCCAGTCATATGCTGTCGAACTCGTCTTAACCCTTTACTCCATAGCCTGTTTCTAGTTTTGAAGACGGGTTACCACTTAAAATAGGTTGAAAGTAAAGCAGAATGTGCTTTAATTAAAGCGCATTCTGCTTTACTTTCAACCTACTTTTAGTAACCATCTGCTAGATTATACAAACATATTTCTTATAATACACATTGATGACTGTATAAATTGGAATTGTTTTCTTCAGTGGAGGAATAAATCAAAGGTGTTAGAATGCATATCTATGGAGTAATGGGTTAAATAACCACTAAATAAAGAACAGAACAGAACAAAACTGCATGCAGGACAAACAAATGGAGTTACTAGCAATCAAAAAGACTGAACTCTACCCTGGTCTTGATTGTGACAGTCTATTTATAGGGTTTGAATTGATATAAGGGCCTAACACTTTGGCAGTTGGTAGGGGAGCTTCTGTTACCAAGTGGTTACAATCATTTTGTGATATCACGGTATCACTTTGACTGTAAAACTGTTAAAGCAACGCAAAATAAATCAAATGAAACAAAATCTTGGTGTGGGTGTCCTATAGTAAGTGCAAATAAGGCATAGCAGGATTATGCCCCTTGAAATACTCTAAAACTTATGTAACAAGTAACAAGTCAATTCACATTACAAGGCATGTCTGATGTTCATGAGGCCTTGAATTACTTTTGAAGAGGATCTGCACAATCTATGTTTTAACCATGCTGGCTCAATTCAAGGTCACAATTTACTCCTTGAAGTATTTTCATAAACTTGTAAATGTTTGCCTGTGACACTATGTGCACTTTCCTCTCTGCCAAACTCCTGACAGCATTATGTAGGTTCCTGTCTGATTTGGGTAAGGTTTCTAGTTACCTTTCCTGCATCAAGCTGACATTCTTTAACCCTTAGCCTGCCATGCACGACTATAGCTCCATATGCAAACAGCTTGGATCCGGATGAGACGCCGAGTAACTCGGCGTCTCATCCGGATCCAAGCTGTTTGACACTTGGACAACATTTTCAGCAATTTTGAGCAACTTTGAAGCACTTTGAAACCTGAAGCAGACGAGAAATATAGCAGACGACAATTTATTTGGCGGGCTAAGGGTTAACACTCCTGATTCATTTTTCAAGTCGTTTAACTTAAGTTTTCTGTATTTGCAAATTGGTATACCCTTTTTGTGTGGCAAACTGAAATGTGAATATACATGCAGCAGTTCTTTCTGAAAATTGTACTACTGCTATACGGCTTGGATACTAATCCATTAACAGACTGCAGACCCAGATCAGATAGCTTCTCCAGGAGTCAACTGATCTAGACCTGCAATGTTTGTCTTTGTTCCATTGACATTTGTTCCATTGCTTGGTCATTTTGTGTTGAATATTGGCAAAGAGATTACCTATTTGGTGCATAATTTAACAAATATAGAAAACGCAAAAATTAAATGCCACTTTCAAAATAAAGTTTTCGTATTCATATTGCCTTATGCTTTCTTTCAACTGGCCATATAAAAGGAATCCTTTCAGACCCAAACGGTTTTGTAATCAGATAATTGTGCCTGTATATTCTAATATTGTGGATTGAAAAAGGAAGTCTGTTTACTTAAGTATATAATTCATGCAAAATAATATGACGTGAGCACCTTTAGCAATGAAGGTTTGTCATCAGAATAAGACTTGTCTTGTGAGTGAAACTTTCAAACCAAAATGGTTACGTTAAATAACTTAAGTCAATGTACCTTTCAACCCATTACACTATAAATATGCCTTTTTACACATTTAATTTATTCTTCCACTGAAGAAAATAGTTTCGATTTAAACAGTCATGAAATATGCAACATCAGAAATATTTTCTATATTCTAGTAGATGATAGCATAAAGCTGGTTGAAAGTAAAGCAGAATGCACCTTAAGGTGCATTCTGCTTTACTTTTAACCTGCTTTAAATGGTCAAAGATCTTTTATACTAGAAACAAGCTATTGGGTAATGGGTTAATATGTATAGCCCAACAATAAGTGAAGAAATTCAACGCTTTATATGCATGATGCACATTAAGGATTATACAACAAAGAGGAGAAAAACTCATTTGATTTCTGTTTTAATTACAAAAAAAAATCATGTCAAACATAACAGTAAATAAAGTTTGTGAAAACTGCCTAACAGACAATAAACATGCTGTCTTCTAGCAATGTGACCATGGCTGTCTGCCAACATTAAACCCTCTCCTCCACAGAAATACATTTGATGGCTTTCACTTTTTAACTCTTTGCATGCTAGCGGCGGATATGACTGCCACAGTGATTACCTTTGCAAACAGTTTGGATCCTGATGAGACGCTGCATAATGCGCGGTCTCATCCGGATCCAAATTGTTTGACACCCTGTTTTGAAAAGACATTTTGAAAATTCTATCTTTAGAACAGTAGCAGGCCACAACTGTTGTAGACGAAACAAATACCCAGATGTCTGTGGTGGAAAGGGTCAATCCAAGAAAGGAGTCTTTAACAATTCACTAAATACACCAAACACAATGTTGTACTGAGCTGAGCATCAACACAACAGTACAGTATCATCTGTGTTAAGCGACCACTCAATAATATGTCATGGACTTCTCAAAAGACAATTTTAGTGCTTATTGCTCAATACAGGACATGGACTTCTCAAAATACAAGTTACTGCTTAATACAGGGCAAAATTAATGCAGAAAGCTCTGCATTACTTTTACCCTGCATTAAGCTGCTATACCTTTATAAAAGTTTGTCGATTCATTATGTTTTTAGTGAACGCTTGGCACAGGTTTTACTGTATGATTTTATTTTTTCCAGATTCATTTTATACAAAAGAAATTGGCTGTCTCACCAATGACAAATATAATACTGATGGACTCGTAATATAGAAACATAATATTGTAGCAAGAAATAAGCAAAAATGAGCAAAACTTACAACATAGAAATAGGTTTTCAGTTCATGAAACTTGTGTCAAGTAGTCATTTAATTTCATGACATGGATATCTCTTAAATCAAATGGCTGCTTAATGCACAATAACATGAATGCAGAAAGCTCTTTTATGAACTTTCTGTATTTCTTATATCCTGCATTAATTTGTCACCTGTTTTAAAGACTCTCCATGCATTTACTTTTGAGTGGATACTTAATGCAGCATAAAAGTAATGCAGAAAGCTCCTTTAAGAGCTTTCTGCATTACATTTATTCTGCATTAAGCTGTCATCTGGTTTATCTACTTTTGAATGGCTACTCAACACAAGTGACTGTTTAAATAACTGTGTGAATATCAAAAAATACAATTGCCATTATTGTATCACATCACATCCAAATCACAGACTTGGAATGGTTAAATGCTGTTTGGCTTGTCAACCCATTACTCCATAGATATGCCTTTTGACGCATGTATTTAAATCCTCCACTGAAGAATTTCTATAGAAATTAATGTGTAAAATTAGAATTTTTACTATATACTTGCAGATGGTAGTAAGAAGGCTGAAAGTAAGGCAGACTGCACCTTCAGGCACATTCTACTTTAACTTCAACCTGCTTTAAGTGGTCACTTATCGTCAAGTCTAGAAACAGGCTATGGAGAAAAGGGTTAAAGTATAAAAGATAGAAAATTGAGACAAGGCCAAGAAGAAACTGAGATTTGTTTTCAGGTTACCTCTTTAACACAAAGTTCACACAATCAATTCTTTTCTTTACAATCTGCTACAAATTGTAAAGAAAATATTTTGTCGTTTCTAAGTCTGATTTATGGCCGCTCAACACCATGTAATGATGCTTAAAGAAAATGATTGTGTGACGTTTGTATTTAACCCTTTACCCCATAGCCTGATTCTATTTTTGAGAACAGGTGACAACTTAAAGCAGGTTGAAAGTAAAGCAGAATGTGCCTAAGACACATTCTGCTTTACTTTCAGCCTGCTTTAAGCTACCATTGCTAGAAAACAGAAAATATTCTAATAGAACATATTCAAGACTGTATAAAGTGGATTTATTTTATGTAGTGGAGGAATAAATTAAAGGCGTAAAAAAGCGTATTTATGGGGTTATGGGTTAAGAGTAGTGTTATGACACACCATGTTAATAATAACACTACACATCAATGTTACAGAAAACAAGATTTAAATTGAGTTCAAATTTAAAGGGTTTGAGATCTGAAAAAAAATCTATATTTTTGTTTGGCCCTATCCCAGTCAATCATCTGATTTTCTAATAAACAAGGGAAAGTAAAATGAGCAATATATCATGTTATTAATGACTTAACAATATTCAAATGTGCCATTCAAATAAATATGACGGTTTCTGAATGACATGTAACATCTGTTTACATCTTAACCCTTTACTCCATAGCCTGTTTATAGCTTTAAAGACAAGTGACCACTTAAAGCTGGTTAAAAGTAAAGCAGAATGTGCCTAAAGGCACATTTTGCTTTACTTTCAGCCTGCTTTAAGAAATCATCTACTAGAAACTAAAACAACAAGAATGGTGTCACAGAAAGTGACAAATGCCCCAACATGTTTTGTCACTGCAATGTATTCATTTGGCTTTCAAGTAAAATCATAAAGCAGGTTATCATTGTACTCTTGCTGTTGTTGTGATGAAAATGTACAAAGAAACAAGCTTTTTCGGGCTTATTCAAATGCATCATCACCATAACATGCTATAAATGCATTATTTTGAAAGTTTTTGAGGATTTTTTTTTTCAATTTTGGCATTTTTAATACATGAACTTTTATGTTAAACCAAGTTGTAATCAGCTGTCCTTTTTCCTTTAAACGAGTAAAGTTGTGTATCTATGGAGTAAAGCGTTAACTTTAGTCTGGCATTTGCAAAGCAAACAGCTTGAATCAATATAACCCTTTACCCTATAGCCTGTTTCTAAATTTGAAAATATGTGACTATTTAAAACAGGTTGAAAGTAAAGCAGAATGCGCCCTAAGGCGCATTCTGCTTTACTTTCAGCCTGTTTTAAGTTACCACCTACTGGAATTAAGAAAATATTTCTTCTGATACATTTTCATGACTGTATAGACTGGAATTATTTTCTTCCGCGGAGGATTAAACGGAATGCGCTATAAGGCGCTTCTATCAGGTAAAGGGATAAAAAACTGGAAATCACACTAGAGATCAAGCTGTTTGACAGAGTAGATTCTATTTAGGTTTTTCAATTATATGACAGAAAGGGAAAAAGAACATTGAAATGATTGAATAAATATGAGAGGTTTAATGCACTATTGAATGTCTTTCTCACAAAGCTAAAATCTCAATAAATAAACAATAAATATCTGTTTAAACATCACTTAAACATTCATATCTGATGTACATAAGTGTAAAATAGTTGAATATCAACAAACAAAAATAACCACTCAACAACGAAAAAACAAACAAAACCTTTAAAACAAAAGAGTTTGAAACAAAAATGACATTTTAGCCCAAACAAAGATTATAGGCAGAAAGTTGATTGCATGTCAAGATTAATACAGCACACCCCCATTTTAATTCACCCCTTTTTATAAAGGCCCCCTCAAAATATCTACCAAGACATTATCCAAAATCTTTGAATTTAACTAAAAATGTTGAATATTGAATACAACCCCTCTATAAACAAAGAAAGGTGCAACTGTGTTTGAATTCACAATAAAACACGCACATGCAGTAACGGCTAAAATGTGAAATAACTGACGTGATATGGGTTTGAAAATGTGTACGCCAAGAAATATAGCACAGTTGCATTGGTGCCAATCGCGGTTAAACTGAAGTATCAAAATAATAAATTAATACCATTGTTTTATTGGATATAGTACACAAGTAGTTGTCAAGATGCTGGTAGTTTTTTCAAAATTTAGAACAATATTTTTAAGATAAGATCAGTGTCAAACAGTTTTGGATCCTGACAAGACCCTGAGTGACGGGGTGTCTTAGCTGGATCCAAATAGTTGTAAAGGAAATACTGTTTCACTGTTAGCATGCAGAGAAACGCTGATTAAATTTTGTGATTTTGCATCGTCCCCTGGGGTGTTTAAATGGGGTTATACAGTATTTAACATTTCATGTGGGAAAGCACCACTGCACTGATATTTGCAAATAGTTTGGATCCAGCTAAGATGCAAAGTAACATGACAACTGATGTATTTGTTATATATATAGGTGCCATTGTTAATGGGTTAAGAAATGCATTTCCTGGGTTTGTTTGAACACTGCAATATTTGGACCTCTGTCACGATGGTCCCACTCTACACACAGCTGTTCATCTCCTCCCAATAGGTGCTCTTTTATTAATCCATTACCCCATAAATACACCTTTTTACGCCTTAATTGTTTTCCTTCATTGAAGAAAATAGTTATTCTTTTATACAGTCATGAGCATGTACCATAAGAAATATTCTTTTATCTTAGAAGATTATAGCTTAAAGCAGGTTGAAAGTAAAGCATAATGTGCCTTAAGGCACATTCTGCTTTACTTTCAGCCTGCTTTAAGTGGCCACCTGTCTTCAAAACTAGAAATAGGCTATGGGGTAATGGGTTAACTGACAGAAAACTTTGAAGTTTATAAATTATTTAAATATTGGAAGGTGAAATATTTCTTAAGTTGTAACATAAGCTACAAACCTTGTTTTGAATGGATCTAATGCTAAGTCTTGAATGTTCAAAATTATTAAGCTGCAGTCAAACTTTAGTTTAGCGACTACTGAACATAGAGGCATAGTGGTCTTTAATAACAGGTCACTGCTTAACCCTTTCCCCCATAGAAGCGACTTTTAGCGTATTTAATTTATTCCTCCGCTGAAGAAAATAGTTCCAGTTTATACCCTCATGAACAATTACCATAACAAATATTTTATATAGCCTAATAGCTGGTAGTTTAAAGCAGGCTGAAAGAAAAGCAGAATGTGCCTTAAGGCACATTCTGCTTTACTTTCAACCTGCTTTAAATGATCACCTGTCTTTTATATTATAAATAGATTATTGGGTAAAGGGTTGATACAGGTAAAAGTAACACAGAAAGCATATATGTGCACTTTCTGCATTAGTTTGTCCTGTATTAAGCTGTAAATCTGTTCTAAATCCGTCCATTAGGTATCATCTTGTCAATGGTAGCTTAATAGAAGTTTTACTGAAACTTCATACTGACTGGGTGTTAGCATACCCTACAACAGACAAGTGTCAATGTTTTATTTTCGAATGATTCCCTTTCAAAGAGATGTATAAAAATGCTGTTTATTGAATGATTGCACTGAATTTAAACACTGTCTAAATTCAAGGTGGACTTTGCACAATAGTTTAGAGCCTATTACAGGTATTGACAGTCTATCCCAATATTGATGTTTGTTCTCGTCTCATACTGTGTAATACTCTGTCCCCTGATATTCTCCTGTTATCTTCTCTCCATGCTGGTCCTCCTGTCTCACCTGAAATCACACAAATAACATAATGAGGGTCTAAGGTTATAAATATTTTGAGTTGAGTCTGAGATTGTTCTCAACAATTTGATTGGTCAGATTTGAGTTCAAATTTGACCAATTAAATGCTTGAGAACAATTTTAGACTCAACTCAAACTCTTTATAACTTGGGCCCAGGGATCAAGATAAGAATGGGCAAACTGAACATTTCCAAAGACAAAAACAAATTACCCAGAATGCAAAGAGTTGAAACATATTTGACTGTTTGTCCTGATGAATCTTTATTAAGGAACTGTTCCTGTCTCCATACAGAAGACTGCTTCTCTATGAGAGTGATTTCTACGTAAACCCATTACATGTACCCAATAAAAACACCTTTTTATGCCTATAATTCATTCTTTCACTGAAGAAAATAGTTCCACTTTATGCAGTCATATGGATATGTGTCATAAGAAATATTTTCTATGTTATAGCAGATGGTAGCTTAAAGCTGGTTGAAAGCAAAGCAGAATGGACCTAAAGGCACATTCTGCTTTACATTGAACCTGCTTTACTTGGTCACCTATCTTCAATACTAGAAACAGGCTATAGGGATGGGTTAATATCACAAGAATAAATCACTGAATTAGAATTCACATTGCTTTATTGACGTTTATGCTTCTTCTTTAACAGGCTAATTAACATAAGTTTGACTGAATGTCAATGAGCATTAACTTTAGGTCTCACAATTAGCATAGAAAGAATAAGTATACAGTGAAATCCCTCTAAACCGGACACATGTGGGGACAACATAAATGTCCGGTTAGAGGGGTTTCCGGTTTATAGGGGTTTTAACCAATAGCTTGTTTCTAGTATGGAAGATAGCTGATCACTTAAAGCAGTTGAAAGAAAAGCAGAATGCGCCTTAAGGCGCATTCTGCTTTACTTTCAACCTGCTTTAAGCTAGCATCTGTAGTTTCTATTTCTGATGATACATATTCAGAAATATATAAGTTTCAGTGAAGGAATAAATCAAAGGCGTAAAAAGGCATTTTATGGTGTTATGTGACTAATAAAGAAATGTTGAGAACGGAACCAAAGTTTTAGTCCGGTTTAGAGAGAATTCCGGTATTAACAGGTTCCGGTTTAGAGGGGTTTTACTGTATTTAAATAGCAGACAACTGTAGATATTTGTAGTATGTATGTCAGTACAGTAAGAAATGGAATTCCAATATCGTATATTACAATAGCTATTTGACAACACTGACAATAAAGGCAATTTATAAAACTTAACAGACTACGGGCGTGTTCGATTATCAGTTCCAGAACTGTTTTGAACGATTCCATGGAATTAGTAAATCGAACGAGAGCACCGCAAACGGGTGCTGGACGCTCGACTTTCATATACTTGAGATGGCTACATTTTCCAAACTTAAAGAATGTGTATGGGTGTTTAATGCCCTATTGATCATAGAAGTGTGTAAGCAACAACAACTTTAACATACTTGGACAGCCTGCATTCCATTTAAAGTAAACTATAAGTCAAAACAAGGACAATATCTTTATATCTATAAACAAGAATTCTAATATACTGGAAGTTTGAAATTAATAACTTTCTACAGTTACTGAATAATTTCATATACAAATTCTTAGTCAAACAAGGGCAGTAACTCTGCAATGACAAATCCCATGGTTATCTGCCTTGTTGAAATGTGATGCCCTTTTGAAACTGAACAAGTATTCAAATTTCAAGTTAATACCTATGGTAGTTATTGAGACATCTAATTCAATTCTAAAAAGTCAATACCAAAGGGCAATAACTCTGGAATAACAAAACCCAGAGTTACCTGCCCTCTTGTAATGAGTTGTCCTTTTGATACTTAACAAGTATTTAAAGTTTCAAGTAAATACCTATGGTAGTTATTGAGAAAATTCAATTGACAAGTTTTATGTAAATAAAAACAAGGGCAATAACTCTGGAATGGCACATCCTCGGTCACCTTTCTTGTTTGAATGAGTTGCCCTTTTGATATAACACAATTACTTAAAATTTCAAGTTAATACCTTTGACAGTTATTAAGATATTTCAATTTACAAGTTTTAAGTAAATAAAACAAGGGCAATTACTCTGGAATTACAAATCACAGAGTAACCAACCTTGTTGTAATGAGTTGCCCTTTTGATACTAAACAAGTATTCAAAGTTACAAGTTAATATCTTTCATTTAGATATGTTAATTTATAAATTTTAGGTAAATAAAACAAGGGCAATAACTCTGAAATGACAATCCCAGGGTTACCTGCCATGTTGTTATGAGTTACCCTTTTGATACTGAACAACTATTCCAAGTTTCAAAAGGATACCGTTGATAGTTATTGAGATATGTTAATTTATATTTTTTAAGTAAATAAAACAAGGGCAATAACTCTGAAATGACAAATCCCAGGGTTACCTGCCTTGTTGTTATGAGTTGCCCTTTTGATACTGAACAACTATTCCAAGTTTCAAATGGATGTCTTTGATAGTTATTTAGATATCTTAATATATATTTTTTAAGTAAATAAAACAAGGGCTATAACTCTGAAATGACAAATCCCAGGGTTACCTGCCTTGTTGTTATGAGTTCCCCTTTTGATACTGAACAACTATTCCAAGTTTCAAATGGATATCTTTGATAGTTATTGAGATATGTTAATTTATAATTTTTAAGTAAATAAAACAAGGGCAATAACTCTGAAATTACAAATCCCAGGGTTACCTGCCTTGTTGTTATGAGTTGCCCTTTTGATACTGAACAAGTATTCCAAGTTTCAAATGGATATCTTTGATAGTTATTGAGATATGTTAATTTATAATTTTTAAGTAAATAAAACAAGGGCAATAACTCTGAAATGACAAATCCCAGGGTTACCTGCCTTGTTGTTATGAGTTGCCCTTTTGATACTGAACTACTATTCCAAGTTTCAAATGGATATCTTTGATAGTTATTGAGATATGTTAATTTATAATTTTTATATAAATAAAACAAGGGCAATAACTCTGAAATGACAAATCCCAGGGTTACCTGCCTTGTTGTTATGAGTTGCCCTTTTGATACTGAACAAGTATTCCAAGTTTCAAATGGATGTCTTTGATAGTTATTGAGATATGTTAATATATATTTTTTAAGTAAATAAAACAAGGGCAATAACTCTGAAATGACAAATCCCAGGGTTACCTGCCTTGTTGTTATGAGTTCCCCTTTTGATACTGAACAACTATTCCAAGTTTCAAATGGATATCTTTGATAGTTATTGAGATATGTTAATTTATAATTTTTAAGTAAATAAAACAAGGGCAATAACTCTGAAATGACAATCCCAGGGTTACCTGCCTTGTTGTTATGAGTTGCCCTTTTGATACTGAACAAGTATTCCAAGTTTCAAATGGATATCTTTGATAGTTATTGAGATATGTTAATTTATAATTTTTAAGTAAATAAAACAAGGGCAATAACTCTGAAATGACAAATCCCAGGGTTACCTGCCTTGTTGTTATGAGTTGCCCTTTTGATACTGAACAACTATTCCAAGTTTCAAATGGATACCTTTGATAGTTATTGAGAAATGGACTCTTACAAAAACCTTAAGCAAAAAACTTAACCGACGCAGACGCTGACGCAGACGCAGACGCAGACGCAGACGCTGACGCAGACGCAGACGCAGACGACAGGGTGACTACAATAGCTCGACTTTTCGAAAAAGTCGAGCTAATAAAAACGGAATTGAACCCTTGCAAATATGGTAGTCTGGTTCCCTACTTATTACAACTTTGCTGTCGAAGCGTTCGTAAATTGTGCCGGGAACCATGATGATACGTCACAATTCTGCTCACACCACCTCCTCGGGCAGAACTGATAGAACAGTTCTGGAATTGAATTCCGGACCATTCGATTTCGATTCCGTCAATCCCGTCAATTCCGGACTGATAAACGAACACGCCCTGTATGTACCAAAGTTTATGAGTATAGCAATGTTACTATGTACAGTCAATTACAGTATTGAGCCACATTTTAAAAAGAGCACAGATGGATAGTCTTGAATACAGGTGGTTGCTTAATAAAGGATAAAAATAATGCAGAAAGCTATTCTTTATTCTGCATTAAGCAGTATTGTCTTTTAGAGATCCTAACTGCTCTACATGGGTTACATTAAAGGTACTAATACATAATATACTGAATATGTATAAGTTAAGCTAACAGTAATTTTCAGCAAATAGATACAAACAGTCATCATCTGATGAGACACATTCAACTGATGTGATGAGTTTACTCCTTATTGACAAACAGTGTATCTGTGAAGAGTATCATTTGTCCTATGTAAACGGTGTAGACTCTGGTCAGAGGGCTCTCCTGTAGGAACCGTCTGATCAGGGTCTGCACTGTTTGCATTTTGCAGTATACCGTTAAAATCAACACAAAACTAGCCAAAAATGTACTGACTTAATTGGAAATTGGAATATCCATTAAAATTTCATGGTTGAATGATTTAAAGGCCTTGTAACTATAAAGGATACGGCACATGTTAGAATCAGGATTTCTCCTATCATTAAATAAGGCTATAAACTGAGGTCCTGTTCGAACATGACCTCATTGTTAAAAGGAGCAAAACCAACCACTAGTAACTCTAATAATCTTGATTTCAGGATGCATTAGAACTCAGTGTTCAATTAAAGGTGTAAAAATGAGAATCTATGGAGTAAAGGGTTAAATTCTAGATGAGTTTATTACCTGTTATAACATTATATTCTTGTCTAACTGGGAACTCTCTTGACACCCCTGATCCTAGCACGGCTCCTAGCTTGTTGTGGATTCTGTTGTACTGTGAGAAGTAGGTGGGTGACGTCTTATCTATCTTGATACTCTCCCGCATGTCTGAACCCTCCGTTTGATCTATTTTATTGACTAGAGATGTTAAATGAAGTCTATTGGCCTGAAATAAATAATAATACATTGACATGCCATATACATGTTAACCCTTTAGCACATAGCCTGCTTCTAGTTTTGAAAATAGATGACCATTGAAAGCAGGTTGAAGGTAAAGCAGAATGCGCCTTAAGGCACCTGCTGCTTTACTTTTAGCCTGCATTAAGCTATCATCTGCAAGGAAACTCAAAATATTTTGTATGATACATATTCATGACTGTATAAATTGGTACTATTTTCTTCTGTTAAACATTGACAACTGTATAAATTGGAACAATTTTCTTCAGTGGAGCTAGCTAGGGATAAATAAGAGGCATAAAAAGGCTTATTTATGGGATAATGGGTTAAGCATGATGTAAGGTACCATCTGCTAGGATTTATAAAAAGATTCTTATGATACATGCTCTTGACTGTATAAATTAGAACTATTTTCTCTAATGGACAAATAAGCAAATGTGCTAATTACAGTGGAGAATGTGTTATTCTTTCCCAATAAACGTGTTTACGCTAAAACTATTATTTGCAGTGCAAACAGTTTGGAACCAGATCAGACGCCGGGTAACCCGGCGTCTGATCAGGCTCCAAACTGTTTGCCACCAAGATAAACATGAATTATCAGAATTGTCCAAAAGTTGTACTTTTCTATGTTTTAGTGCTTTGCGTTTGCTTACGTTTGCGTTTAAACGGGAAAGAATAACAGATTCTCCACTGTAAATGGAGCTTCTATTGGGAAAAAGGGTTAAGTTAGACTTCATTAGTGGAGTGCTCTAGGAGTTCAGTATTGTAGGAGAGTACAATGAAGTGCACTAAGTTCTTATAGCAAACAACCAGTAAGGAATGATGAGTGGCTTTAACCCATTACCCCATAAATACGCCTTTGATTTATTCCTCCACAGAAGAAATTAATTCCACTTTATACAGTAATGACTAATGAATACATACTATAAGAAATATTTTCTTTTTCCTAGCAGATTATAGTTAAAGCAGACTGAAAGTAAAGCAGAATGCACTTTCAGGCACCTTCTGCTTTACTTTCAACCAGCTTTAAGTGGTCACATGTCTTCAAACTTAAGAACCAGGCTATGGGGTAATGGGTTAAAGGCTTTCTGCACGACTTTCTTCCAGAATGAAGCTGTAACCACCTCTCTTATAGACAGATAATAGGCCTTTTGAGTTTATCTTCAATCTCATAGTGGCATAGAAATACATTGTAGGTAGAACTATTATACTCTATTGAAGGACCCTGAATAATGCAATACAATATTGTCTGTCAACAAATTGTAATACAGTAAAAACCCTCTAAACCGGAACCTCTAAATACCGGAATTCTCTCTAAACCGGACAAAAACTTTGGTCCCGTTTCCCACCCATTTTTACGCCTTTGATTTATTCCTTCACTGAAAAAAATACATTCATGAACATATATCATCAGAAATATTTTCTATATTCTAGCAGATGATACCTTAAAGCAGGTTGAAAGTAAAGCAGAATGCGCCTTAAGGCGCATTCTGCTTTACTTTCAACCTACTTTAAGTGGTCAGCTACCTTACATACTAGAAACAAGCTATGGGTTAAAACCCCTCTAAACCGGAAACCCCTCTAAACCGGACATTATTTTTATCCGCACACATGTCCGGTTTAGAGGGGTTTCACTGTTGTCCTGTATGCAAATAATTCATGAATAACTCTTTCAATGCTATCAGTATAACTTAACCAGCATACTTGCAAACAGCTTGCATTCAGATCAGATTGTATATTTGATTGCAATTGATAAAGCTCTGCTCTGTTTGCTTTTAATTCTCAATGCTTGCATATACAATCTTGTATTAAAAGCGACCTCTCATTTCAGTTGCTTTACACCTCTCAAGACAGACAACCGCTTAACGCTGAATAAAAATAATACAGAATGTTCCTATAGGAGCTTTCTGCAATAGGAACTTTCTGCCATATTTTTATTCTGCATTAACCAATAATTTTTGTTAAACGTCTATGACGGGTCTTCTATTTAACAGGCACTTAATATAAGATTGGTGTGAAAAGGAATAGCGTGCAAATATCCAAATGCCAGCTGATGGCAGATATTATTTATTCAGTATTTCAAGGGCTAAATGTCTAATGACTCCTCATTAACAGGTTAATGTTTTATGGCCCATTTACTCTCTGCTAATGACATTGAAACATGACACCATGTGCCATTCTACATTCACAAACACATTATTTCATGTCATAAATGAGATCAAACCTAGCAGAGCTCCCAAAAATCTTGGGTGCACACAGTGTATTTCTAGTACTTTTAACAAGAGCCCCATGGGGCATATTTCGCTCACCTGAGAATAACTGACAAAATGGAGATAATTATTTATGTCCAGGAAGGGGTCATTTTTTACCTGAGGGGCATAATTTGAACAATCTTGTTAGAAGACCTGTAGATGATGCTATGTGCCAATATATATCTAAGACCAGGGTAGAAGGATTTTAGACAAGAAGATTTTCGTAAGTTTCCATTGAAAAGAATTTATTTTTAGCTCCTGTGACCTACATATGCAACAGACTGAAACCATTTGAACAAAATAGGTATAGGTAAATTTTGCGAGCTGAACCGTGATTGAGCTTTTCTATTTATAGAAGTTGCAACCATATCATGTTATGGGTAAGTTAGGGTTCAAACTTTAACTTGATATCTAAAATAAGATTTTGATACCTATATTTGTCATCGTGGTCGAGAGAGTAGAGTACTTGCTGCACGTGGATAGCGTTTTACTGAGTAAGGTCATGGGTTCGATACCCAATGGATGCTGTTTTGTTTTTATTTATAATTTTGGTTTGGAAAGGTATTGTATACTACATATGACGATAACCACAAGGACATAAAGTAATTGATCGGTATTTACATAATACACATGTATATATTATTCAATTTTTTATTACATTTTTAAAGATGGTACGACAGACAAAAACACCGCGTCAATAGTCTAAAATTCCATGGCAATGAAGCTTGTAGAAAACTTCTACGTGCCTGTAAGAAGGAGAAGCAGAAATGATTTAGAAACCAATAAAACTGAAACGGGAAGTATACTCGTCATTTAGAAAGAGTGTACTTCACTTTTCTCCTGAAAACAGTGAATACCAGATAAGAGGGCTCTTTAAAGAGCACTCTGATCAGGGTAACACTGTCTGTCATTTTCAATTGTCATACATTAACTTGACCTAATTGGAAACAGAAATTGCCCGTTAAAATTTCAGTGATAAATGAAAAAAAATTACATACATTTAAAACTTTCAATACTTCAAAAAGTTAAACGTTTTAGGTCGTCCATGACATATTTAGCATATATGTTAAACAATTCAAATGCTATTGTTTGAAAAATAATGCAATAAAACATAAAAATTAAAATTTAAAAGAATTAATTTCTATTGGGAATCGAACCCACAGCCTTTTTATCCTATTGCAAGTACCCTTACACTCTACCTATTACTCTAACTCGATTATTGATTTAATTTCACTACACAAGGCACACTATCCTTAGTAAACCAAGTAAGGTAGGTAACTCCTGAACGAATTTATGCTTTTTGATGCGTTTTACCTCTTTGGATGGACTCGTCCTAAAGGTCACGGCTCACGGGTCGAAATCGGACTATAATGGACATCTACAAGTGTTACCATGTTGAATATCAACGCTCTGGCCATATTAGTTTCAGAGAAGAAGACGTTTGAAAATTTCACTATATAACTCTATGTAAAACTGTGACCCCCGGAGTGGGGCTAATTTTGACCCCAGGGGCATAATTTGTACACACTTGATAGAGGACCTGTAGATGATATGCAATCGACCAGAACCATTTGAACCTTATTGGTATAGGACATCTAAAAGTGTCACCATGCCAGATATCAAAGCTCTGGCCATATTAGTTTCAGAGGAGAAGACGTTTGAAAATTTCACTATATAACTCTATGTAAAACTGTGACCCCCCCCACCCCCCCCCCCCCCCCCCCCACCCCCGGGAGGGGCCAATTTTGACCCCAGGGGCATAGTTTGTACAAACTTGATAGAGGAACTGTAGATGATGCTATGTGACAAATGTCTAAGATCTGGCCCTTGTAGTTTCAGACAAGAAGATTTTTTAAGATTTCCTTATTTTTTCACTTGGTTGCCATGGCAACCAGAGTTCTACATTGTTTTTAATTCTTTGAACAATTTTGAAACAACTTGACCCAAGGAACATTCGTGTAAAGTTTGGTTGAAATCTTTTCAGCTGTATATGAGGAGATGTCATTTGAAGCAATTGTTAAAGACAACAATGACTGTATAAAGTGAAATTATTTTCTTCTGTGGAAGAATAAATGAAAGACATAAAAAGGAATATGTATGGGTTAATAGGTTAATAAATATCATTATTTACATTTTCTAAATATAAGAAACTATATGTAAATGAGTGGCAAATAGTTTGGATCCAGATTAGATGCAGCATTATGTGGCATCTGACCTGGATCCATACTGTTTATGGCCAAGAATTAATCGTGGACTGATAGACAGAAAGATAAACAAACAAACAAAATACAAACAAACAAACAGACAGACCAAAAGCAATATGCCTCGAACTAAGTTGTACTTGAGCATAAAATAGCAGACATCATAATTTCTGTTATGTATCTCAGTGACCTGAGTTCAGAGCTAGCTATGGGTCAATTATGCAATAACAGACGGTCTCTCAGAGAAATTGCTATTATCATGCTGAACTGTTGTCTGCTCCAAATGTTTGTATGTGAAATATGTAAAAAATAATAACTTATATTTTCTAAATATAAGAAAATATGTAAATGAGTGGCAAATAGTTTAGATCCAGATTAGATGCAGCATTATGTGGCATCTGACCTGGATCCAAACTGTTTGCAAAAATGTTGCATTTAGTATAAGGGTAGCTTCTTAGCCTGTAAGATACAATGGGTCTGTGTAAAAACGGATCATTAGAGAGTTTTTACTGTCAGACCTGCATCAAATTGCACTGATATGACAAGGGTTGAGTCAAATTTGACCCTAGGGTTTTGATTTTTTACAATTTTGAAAGTGATTTAGTAGAAGATACTATTCATGCAATATCTAAGGTGTGGGAACAGTGGTTTTTTACAAAAAACTTGTTTAAAGTTTTTCACTTTTTTTAATAAATTTCAATTAGTAGTCCACATTTGAGTTTTATTTTAACAATTTCTGTAGATAAGCATCCAAGGAACACCGTGAGCATGTTAGTTTTTCCCTCAAACTCGCGGTTTCAGAGGAGATGTCGCTTGAAGTAAATTTGAACGGACGGACAGACGGACAGATGGACGGACGTTCTCACAGTTGGACATTTGTTGGGTATATTTTTTGTTTAAAAGTACCCAACAGTACACTAAAATACCCAACAATAACAATAGGGCAATCACGGAATGAATGGAATCTATTGTTCTCCCTACCCAACAAAGGACCTTTCGTGCGCTCGGACAGACAGACGGACAGACGGACGGCGGGCGATCACAACAGCTCACCTTGAGCCTTCGGCTCAGGTGAGCTAAAAAGCCTGTCTTCACTAAACCCCTATGGTGTGCTTAATGCAACAATTCTAATGAGAAGTCACAACATAGGATTTGTTTGAGGCATTCAGGCAAAAATGATAGAAAATGTTAGTTTACTGGCACATATCAGTAGCCTTGCCTAGCATTTGCCAAAAAAATAGGACATCTATTATAGGCAAACAACGATGAGGAGATCAACACAATGAAATATTGCAACTCTTGCTGGTCTACATTGTCTGCTTTAACCCTTTGAACCCTAGTCCCGCATATAGGCGTCATTTCAAACAGTGTACATGTGAATAGAACACTTGTCCTGTGCGAACAGTGAAGGCCCAGATCAGAGGGCTCCGAAAGAAGCCCTCTGATCAGGGTCTTCACTGTTTGTCAGTAATGCCAAAATTGAAAAAAACAACTCTTAAAAGCCATAAATGGACTAGACAAAAATCGAAACTGGAATTGTCCATTTAAAGTTTCAGGGAGGAAAGAGTTAACGCAGCAGTGAGCAGTACATAAAATCCCTTGAAAGAACATTTACAAAGTGTACATGTTAGCAAGATCCCTCAAATGCATTATATCATCAGGGTCTGCAGTCTGCACTGTTTGTTATACTGTATCAGATTTTATTCCAAACTGGAATTTTCCTATTAAAAAATTCAGGGGTGAATGAGTTATATTGCACACAAACATTTATAAAGGAATGAATAGAGTCATATACTTACAGGTATAATTGGCTTTTGTATAAATGTTCCTGTATAATGAGTATTCCAATCTCTCTCCTCCATACTTGGTGTGTGTGCAAGCTTAATTTGTGATGTATGCATTGAGGGGCACAGAGGCGGCCGGCGAACAGGATTCAGTGATTTACTTCCTCCAAAATTCTGAAAAATAGAGAACATTCAAATTATATATACTGATAAACTAAACTTTTCTCTTGCGAATATTCATATGTAAAACTCTGCTATGAACAGTATCATCTGAACTATAACATTGACTAATCAAAAAGTTTAAAATGTTCCACATGTTTTACAGAATCATGTTAGTCAGATCCAATAAGAAAAAGACCTGGGGCCTGTTTCATAAAGCTTCGTACGACAAATGTTGTCGTAAGTCAGATTACAAAAGTCTCAATTATTATTTATTTCTCCTTCTAATCCTGTTTTGTGACATCTTTTTGGAATCGTCTTGAAAAGACGATTCCAAAGAGATGTCACAAGACAGGATTAGATAGAGAAATCAGAAATTAAATGTATTTTAAAGTTTTGACTTACGATCGTTTTTGTCGTACGAAGTTTTTTTAAATGGGCCCCTGATACTTTTTGTTTAGTTTTATCCATTGGCTCAGAACAATTATACTTTGGATATTTGGATATTGTACAGGCGTCATCAGTTGTTGTTCAGTTGGTTACAACTAAAATGTAACTTGGACAATGCTTCTTTAGCCAGGAAGGACTGCTATGGGACAATATAAAGGACACTTTTCCAACCTTCTCAACCCATAAGTCTTCATGACAGATACACATTTTTAGTTTTTAATTTATTTCTTCACTGAAAAGATAGTTCCAGTTAATACAGTCATGAATATGTATCATAAAAAATATTTCTATATTCTAGCAGATGGTAGTTTAAATCAGGCTGAAAGTAAAGCAGAATGTACCTTGAGATGCATTCTGCTTTACAATCAGCCTGCTTTAAGTGGTCAAAACTTAGGAACAGGCTATGCGGTAACAGGTTTAAAAGCTCCAGGCTTCAAAAAGCAGAGTTAGGAGTCTACAGGGACAACTGCTTTAACCCTTTCCCTTATAGAAGCGACTTTTAGCGCATTCATTTTATTCATCCGCCAAAGAAAAGAGTTCCATTTTATACTGTCATGAATATGTACCATAAGCAATATTTTCTATATCCTAGCAGATAGTAACTTAAAGCAGGCTGAAAGTAAAGCAGAATGCGCCCTAGGGCGCATTCTACTTTACTTTCAACCTGCTTTAATAGGTCACATATCTTAACTACTAGAAACAGGCTATTGGGTAATGGGTTAATTTCAACATGCTTTGAATAGCGACTTGTCTTAGAAACACTGAAACATGTATTGATTGACTTATGTGATACTTATTCCATTGTTAATCAAAACTTTGAATCTAAATTACACAACACAATGACTTTGAATATTTGGAAAACCAGTTTTTACATTGGACAAACAGTTTCAAAGAAATAACCATAATGATCCTAAGTATTGGGACAGCTCGTGACAGGCCTGGGCAAACAGTGTAGACCATGATCACAGGCCTGGGCAAACAGTGTAGACCATGATCAGGTTGCTTCTGAAAGAACAGTCTGATCAGGGTCTACACTGTTTGACATTCAGTGTGCAAGTTTTCGACAAATTACTATGATAAAAGCATTTGTTCAAATTGTATGAGAAAAACAGCTAGCAGAGAATGTCCCAATTTTCAGGATATTTTAGTTGTCCGAAGGTTTAAGCACTTCTAAATTTAAAGCTAATATCACAGACTTTTTTTTTTACTTTCAAACACATATCTATCAATACTATTCAAGAATCTTTTAAACTGTTCCTCTAACATTTTATATCTTCAACTTACAATTATTTGTTGTTAGATCCAATAAATAAAGTCATTGAAACATTGTATCCAGTTCGGAATATTTAGTAATCCCTTGTCACTCACACTAGCCCATTTAGAAACTGTTTCATTTGATTCTAATATAAATCCTCCAAATCTTATTGACATTATCCTGACAGCAAATTTGTACAGTCAACCATGTATTAAACGACCATCCAATACAAGACACAATCTCAGTCTGTTATAAATGTAGTTGCTTAATGCAGAATCAATATAATGCAGAAAGCTCCATAAGGAGCTTTCTGCATTATATTTATCCTGCATTTAACAGCCACCTGTCTTTATAAATATCTTCACATTGCTTCAATGAGTGGTTAAATACAAGATTTACTGAATTAAGAGAATTAAAAAACCTTCAAAAGTGTTGAAGTAGTCGTTTGGCACTGTTCAGGTCAGCGCGACAACTTAACTCGTTTGAATTGAAGGTTAGATTCTATTCAACAGGATTTAAGTCTAAGAGGATTGAAGAATGAACACAAAAGAGGGTATTGGTACAATTCTAAATACACATTATTAGGAGCATAATTCACATACTCATATCCATTGAAAAATGAGTAAAAACGATGTCTGCAGGACTTCTAATATTTAGTCTAGCTTTACCCATATACTCTATAAAAACTCTTTTTTTTTTCATTCCTCCTCTTAAGAAAATAGTTCACCGTCAAACAGTCATGAAAATAGTATAAGAAATATTTTCTATAGTCTAGCAGATAGAAGTGTTAAAGCAGTCTGAAAGTAAAGTAGAATGCACCTTATGTGCATTCTACTTTACTTTCAACCTGCTTTAAGTAGTCACATGTCATCAAGTATAAACAGGCTATGGGGTAAAGGGTTAAACAAATTCCTAAGCTATTATATCAGTGTTGATCTTATTCAGATATGCCTGTTGAGAGGCAAAGTAAAGGTATACAATTGGAATTAATTCTTTAACCAATTTTCTATTGATATAAGGCTTAGTGACATTATTATTGTTGACTGAATTTTGTTTTATTTTATACAACAATATCTAAACCACATTGTTAACCTTTAAACCTTTACCCCATAGCCTGTTTCTAGTTTTGAAGAGAAGTGACCACCTAAAGCAGATTGAAAGTAAAGCAGAATATGTGCCTTAAGGGTGTATCAATGTCATGAGCCATTTTTTTCAAAGTATTAAACTTTTTTTCTATCATTGTTTTTTTGGAAGAGCTATTTATGATGAATGAAAAAATGAAAAAAAATATATATGGTGGTGTCCTTTTTTTTGAGCTACAGCGATTTGAAAAAGGTATGTCAAATTTGGATTTTTTTTTCAAATTTTACCCATTCAGAGTACAAGCTTCAGTAAAATCTATTTCAAAACAAAACAAAAGTGTTAATTTGGGTTTTCTTTATTTATTTCATGTCTATGGTGGTATGTTCACATATATAAACCAAATTTAGACAAAGCAGGCACCAGGTTTGAACAATATGGATCCTTGAATATAAAAAATATGCTTTATATAGGGCATGATTTATTAGATTTTTTATTTTATGAAAAAAAGTAAAAAAGTTTGAAAATGAAATAGTTCTAGTATTAAACTTTTTCTTATATTCTACAAGATGAAAGCCCATACTAAGGCAGTTCAAAATATGAAAAGAAATTGAAAGGTCAGTGTTGAAAATTTTGAGTAATTAAAGTAAAAAGAGTTATCGCCCCTTACAAAATTTACAAAAAAGTACCATACCGATGATATTTAGAGCTTTATAAATTTCACATTTGGTGCCTTTTTTTTCTTAAATTAGTTTTTGTATGAAGAAATACTACCATAGATAGGAAATAAATAACACAAAACCAAATTATCATATTTGTTTTCATTTAAAATGGGTTTTATTGAAGCGGGCTGTTTGAAAAGGACAAAATAAGAGGAAGTGGGTGGGGTAAATTTTACATGGCCTTAGAGCCAACTGTTGTTCACCAAAATGTACACTTTTTCTATTTTTTCCTTCTTCTTAAATAGCTCTTCAATACAAAACCATCATAGAGTGTTTTCATATACTTTGAAAAGTTCCCAAATTCATGACATTGATACACCCTTAAGGTAGCTTTTTATGAAATAAATGGTAAAATAGTCGTTTTATACTTTTTTACAAATCCTGATAGATAAAGGTATTTTCTACAAGTTATCAAATTCTCTTTTGCTTTCTCGGTCATTTTACCGGTAAATCACGCGTCAGAATCCCCGCTGGGTGCCTCAATTGCGTAGATTACGTGACTAGATAGGTGGTTTATTCCGAAGCTGTCAGAGGTGATTTACGACTTTTACCGCATCAAAATCGTTATTTTTATATGATTGGCTTTGTTAATTTGGGGCGGAGTTTAACGAAATGGTTGATGATCAGCTGGGTCATGTTATTTGTTGAAAAAGAATGTCTTTGTTGAATACTGGGCGGTCACGCGAGCCTAATTGACACATCAGTCAGTTAATTGGAGTTTCCGGCATTATATAATTTGAAGCGAGCGGTATTTTTTATCTCTCCTAACTTTCGCAGTTGGGGTTCGATTTTCATGCGGTTTAAAGCAGTTGAAAGGGTATTATCTCCTCGAGGGAACAGTGTCTCAGAATTTTTATAAATAGCTCCAGTGGTCCGTTATAAAGCGTTACGTAATAGTGGTCGACTTTAAACCGTAAACAAACTTTGATGTTACATAACAAAGGTTTGAAGCAGTATTTCAAAAATCTGAGACACAGATCCCTAGATATGTTTATAAAGAGTATTTTGGGCAATTTTAATCAAGTTACAAATAAAGATGGCTTTGATATCGTTGTTTGATTTTTTTTAAATGTTCTTATAAAATCGTAAAAAATTAAAATATTTTTTGTAAATTGGCATATTCTGATGGGATGTGTACCATTTTCACCCCTCAGCTATAAAAGTGGGGTGAAAATCATCAATCATGACAATAAATTAGAAAAAAACGCTTGCAGTATCGATCATATACAGCTACCTTAAGGCACATTCTGCTTTACTTTCTGCCTGGTTTAAGCTACCATCAGCTAGGGTATAGATTTTTTTCTTCTGATATGTATTCATGACTGTAAAGTGTGGAACTATTTTCTTCAGTATAATAATAAATTAAAGGCGTAAAAAGGCTTATTAATTGGGTAATGGTTTAAGTTCTCTCATGTCTTGTTTTCTTGAACTGTAAGTAATATTTAAGTTTGTAAGATTTGGTGTCTGCTACTGCATGTTCAGCAACTAAACTTTTCTGAACTTTCTTTTCAGAAATAGGGGCAGAGTTTTAAACAGTTTGGATGTGGATAAAATGCCATTCTGAATCAAAACTGTTTGCAATCTAACCGGGTTTTCATGGTTCTGCATTTAGCATGCAAAGAGTTAAGATAACTGGAAACTTTCAGTAGCAGACTCTGATAGTAAAACAGAAATTTTCTTTAGGCAGGTTGTTGTACATTTATTTTTCAGAAATAATTTCTACTAACAGCCCAAAAATCAACTACATGTTGTCTTTTTCCATAAAAATGGAATGATCCATTTGAAAAGTTCAGCATAAAAAGGTATCCTTCGTTTTCACTGACGTCACGCAAATGTACGCAAATACCCACAATGCATCGCGCGTTTTGTTTACCTCGCCATTTTGATTCCCTGTCGCTAAGGAAGCTATCGTTCGCCATTTTACTACTATCTACTCGTTTTCTGTAATTATTTCAATATATTTGTGCTCGTTTGGTGTGCAGACGATTATTATTGTATCGGATTTGAAAGAATATTGATATAGTTCGTTGAAAAATGGAAAGAAGAGTGATTCTAAAGCCCTAATGTGAAATTGGAAGTAATGACTTCACTGTTTGCATAGGACAATTGTACTCTTCACAGGTACAAATTTGTTAAAGGACGCATATATGCGTCACTTAAGGGCTCAATGAGTTAAGTTCAATGCTAGTTTCCACCGGATTGATACTGGGGAAAGTAAACAGTCAAACTCGTATTCTGCAACCATCGAAAAGATATTGTACATTAGTAGTCTTACAAACACTTACAGCAATATTAATGCAGAATAGAAATAATGCAGAAATTTACCTGGTCCTTATGGAGCTTTCTGCATTACTTCTGTTCTGTCAAAAACAGTTTTGTCTTTAACAAAGATCATTCTTCAAGTGGTTGATCAAACAAAAAGTTTGCAATATTTTATGTTTTCTTAAGACTATTTACTTTAATGCTTTAAGGGTAATCCATTTTACAGTACAGTGAAATTCCTCTAAACCGGACATGTGTGGGGACAACATAAATGTCCGGTTTAGAGGGGTTTCCGGTTTAGAGGGGTTTTAACCCATATATTGTATCTAGTATGGAAGATAGCTGACCACTTAAAGCAGGTTGAAAGTAAACCAGAATGCGCCTTAAGGCGCATTCTGCTTTACCTCCAACCTGCTTTAAGCTGTCATCTGCTATAGGATATAGAACATAGGAGAAAAAAGGAACAAGAGCCCCATGGGGCATATGTCGCTCACCTGAGAATAGCTGTACATCAAAATGGAGATAATGATTTATGTCCAGGACGGGGTCATTTTTTACCCGAGGGGCATAATTTGAACAATCTTAATAGAGGACCTGTAGATGATGCTACGTATGTTCCAAATATCTAAGATCAGGGTACTAGGGTTCTAGACAAGAAGATTTTTTTTAAGTTTCCATTGAAAAAATCTATTTTTAGCTCCTGTGACCTACATATGCAACAGACTGGAACCATTTGAACAAAATAGATAAAGGACATCTAGAAGTAACACCATGCCGAATATCAAAGCTCTGGCTATATTAGCTTCAGAAAAGAAGACGTTTGAAAATTGTGACCCCCGGGGTGGGGCTAATTTTGACCCATGGGGCATAATTTGTACAAACTTGATAGAGGACCTGTAGATGATATGCAATCGACCAGAACCATTTGAACCTTATTGGTATAGGACATCTAAAAGTGTCACCATGCCAGATATCAAAGCTCTGGCCATATTAGTTTCAGAGGGGAAGACGCTTGAAAATTTCACTATATAACTCTATGTAAAACTGTGACCCCCCCACCCCCCCCCCCCCCCCCCCCCCCCCCGGCAGGGCCAATTTTGACCCCAGGGGCATAGTTTGTACAAACTTGATAGAGGACCTGTAGATGATGCTATGTGACAAATGTCTAAGATCTGGCCCTTGTAGTTTCAGACAAGAAGATTTTTTAAGATTTCCTTATTTTTTCACTTGGTTGCCATGGCAACCAGAGTTCTACATTGTTTTTAATTCTTTGAACAATTTTGAAACAACTTGACCCAAGGAACATTCGTGTAAAGTTTGGTTGAAATCTCTTCAGCGGTATATGAGGAGATGTCATTTGAAGCAATTGTTAAAGACAACAATGACTGTATAAAGTGAAATTATTTTCTTCTGTGGAAGAATAAATGAAAGACATAAAAAGGAATATGTATGGGTTAATAGGTTAATAAATATCATTATTTACATTTTCTAAATATAAGAAACTATATGTAAATGAGTGGCAAATAGTTTGGATCCAGATTAGATGCAGCATTATGTGGCATCTGACCTGGATCCATACTGTTTATGGCCAAGAATTAATTGTGGACTGATAGACAGAAAGATAAACAAACAAACAAACAGACAGACCAAAAGTATTATGCCTTGAACTAAGTTGTGCTTGAGCATAAAATAGCAGACATCATAATTTCTGCTATGTATCTCAGTGACCTGAGTTCAGAGCTAGCTATGGGTCAGTTATGCAATAAGAGACGGTCTCAGGGAGAAATGACTATTATCATGCTGAACTGTTGTCTGCTCCAAATGTTTGTATGTGAAATATGTAAAAAATAATAACTTATATTTTCTAAATATAAGAAAATATGTAAATGAGTGGCAAATAGTTTAGATCCAGATTAGATGCTGCATTATGTGGCATCTGACCTGGATCCAAACTGTTTGCAAAAATGTTGCATTTAGTATAAGGGTAGCTTCTTAGCCTGGAAGATACAATGGGTCTGTATAAAAACGGATCATTAGAGAGTTTTTACTATCAGACCTGCATCAAAAAGCACTGATACAGCCAGGGTTGAGTCAAATTTGACCCTAGGGTTTTGATTTTTTACAATTTTGAAAGTGATTTAGTAGAAGATACTATTCCTGCAATATCTAAGGTGTGGGAACAGTGGTTTTTTACAAAAAACTTGTTTAAAGTTTTTCACTTTTTTTAATAAATTTCAATAAGTAGTCAACATTTGAATTTTATTTTAACGATTTCTGTAGAGAAGCATCCAAGGAACACCATCAGCAATTTAGTTTTTCCCTCAAACTCGCGGTTTCAGAGGAGATGTCGCTTGAAGTAAAATTTGAACGGACGGACAGACGGACGGACAGACAGACGGACGACGGACGGCGGGCGATCACAACAGCTCACCTTGAGCCTTCGGCTCAGGTGAGCTAAAAACGGATCATTAGAGAGTTTTTACTGTCAGACCTGCATCAAAAAGCACTGATACTGCCAGGGTTGAGTCAAATTTGACCCTAGGGTTTTAATTTTTTACAATTTTGAAAGTGATTTAGTAGAAGATACTATTCATGCAATATCTAAGGTGTGGGAACAGTGGTTTTTTACAAAAGACTTGTTTAAAGTTTTTCACTTTTTTTAATAAATTTCAATAAGTAGTCCACATTTGAATTTTATTTTAACGATTTCTGTAGAGAAGCATCCAAGGAACACCATCAGCAATTTAGTCTTTCCCTCAAACTCGGGGTTTCAGAGGAGATGTTGCTTGAAGTAAATTTGAACGGACGGACAGATGGACAGACGGACAGACAGACGACGGACAGCGGGCGATCACAACAGCTCACCTTGAGCCTTCGGCTCATGTGAGCTAATAAAAAGGCATCTTTATGGTGTAATGTGTCATAATAAAGGAGGGCTGGAAACGGGACCAACGTTTTTGTCCGGTTTAGAGAGAATTCCGGTATTTAGAGGTTCCGGTTTAGAGGGGTTTCACTGTACATGCTTTAGCTGATATATTATAAGAAGTGAAGACTTCATACAATCCTTTGAATAAATAACAATGGCATCTGCTTCAAAACTAAACTGATGAATCCTCAGCATTGCATACATTTGTGTTTCCTAAAAGTTGTAAACTCCAAGAATCAGTACGTAGTCTGGATTTTGATCTTACATAATTATAATTATACTTGGAGCTACAGATAAGATGAGAACATGTATTTTAGAAACTAAAATCCTTATGCCTCCACTTAAACCTATGCTGTGACTACACATTAGAATGGCCACTTGTCAACAATTCTAATGAGTATTAAATGCACAGGGTATGGTGCACAGGTACTTGACACATTTTGAGAAAAAAGAAATAAAAATATTTCAAGTACCTGTGGGTTGGTCAGCGGCATAAAAGAGAAAACTTTAAAAATAAGTGTTTTGCATTCTCTCATCTGGAACCCTGTATACTGTATCATATATTTGTCAGTAACACTCAACAAATTTAATTTTTAAGGGCAAGATAAATTTTTCATCAGCAGCAAGGTAATCTGCATCTATCTGTTCTAAGAATCAGACTTTTCTAAATTTCTTTTTAAAGTAGGATCAGAGTGTCAAACAGTTTGGGAATTAATGAGATGCCAAGTTACTTGGTCTCTCACCTGGATCCAAGCTAAAGCAAAAGCAACCAGAGCTTGTTTTTGAGAAAAACACATGTCTCCGCCCGGTACCCCGCCCCAGCACCCATAAGAGGAATAAATTCACTTTTTCGCTATATAATCTATATAAGGAAAAACTCCAAAGGGCCATAAATTCTGTCAAAATTGTTGGAGTCAAAATTCCAAACCACATGACCATCCTCTTATATTATAAGCTGGTACATGTGTGAAAGTTTGAAGTAAATCCCTCAAATAGTGTAGGAGGAGTTAGCTGCACAAGAATTTTTCGCTATATACTCTATATAAGGAAAAACTACAAAGGGCCATAACTTCTGTCAAAATTGTTGCAGCCAAAATCCAAACCACATGACCATCCTCACATATAGCTGGTACATGTGTGAAAGTTTGAAGTAAATCCCTCAAATAGTGTAGGAGGAGTTAGCTGCACAAGAATTTTTCGCTATATACTCTATATAAGGAAAAACTACAAAGGGCCATAACTTCTGTCAAAATTGTTGCAGGCCAAAAATCCAAACCACATGACCACTCTCACATATAGCTGGTACATATGTAAAAGTTTGAAGTAAATCCCTCAAATAGTGTAGGAGGAGTTAGCTGCACAAGAATTGTTCACTATATACTCTATATAAGGAAAAACTACAAAGGGCCATAACTTCTGTTAAAATTGTTGCAGCCAAAATGCAAAACCACATGACCATCCTCACATATAGCTGGTTTATTTGTCAAAGTTTGAAGTAAATCCCTCATAGAGTGTAGGAGGAGTTAGCTGCACAAGAATTTTAACAGACAAGACGGACGGACGGACCCACATTCGCTGCTAATGTGGTATTTTTCTTAAGGGGTAATATTTTTCCCGAAAAGCACCCTATGTGGGACCAAAAAACCTCAAAAAACCTTATGGGGTACCACATTTTCTTCTTTTTACATATAGTGCTTATGGGGTACATGAGTCCGTCCTGAAATCCGTCCAGATATTGGTCCATGACTTTTGTGGTACTTTCTTACAAACCATTCCAGGTACAACATTAGGGTACCCTGAACACAAATACAATAAAATATATATGTGATATACCACATAAGTAAAAAATACCACTTAAGTACTGACTGGACACAAATGGTACCACATATAGTACCAAATGTAAACACGGACGGACGGACGGACGGACAGACGGACGTCCTTCCATTTGGGCACTTGTTGGGTTTTTCTTTTGTTTAAAAGTACCCGATAGCAACAAAAAACCCCAACAATAACAATAGGGCAATCACGGAATGAATGGAATCTATTGTTCTCCCTACCCAACAAAGGACCTTTCATGCGTGCGGACGGACGGACGGACGGACGGACGGACTCACAGTTGGATATTTGTTGGGTTTTGTTTTTGTTTAAAAGTACCCAACAGTACACAAAAATACCCAACAATAACAATAGGGTAATCACGGAATGAATGGAATCTATTGTTCTCCCTACCCAACAAAGGACCTTTCGTGCGCTCGAACGGACAGACAGAAAGCACAACACCAATATGTCTCCCTCCCCTAAAGAAGGGGAGACATAATTACCATTTTGCAATTAACCGTTTACTCCATATAGCCTGTTTCTAGTATTGAAGACAGGTGACCACTTAACCCTTTACTCCATAGCCTGCTTCTAGTATTGAAGACAGCTAGGTGACTTATATTTATTTAAACTTAACCCTTTACTCCATAGCCTAGTATTGAAGACAGGCAACCACTTAAAGCAGGTTGAAAGTAAAGCAGAATGTGCATTCTGCTTTACATTTAGCTTGCTTTAAATTAATAATCATCTGCTAGAATGTAGAAAATGTTTCTTATGATACATACACATGATTGTATAAATTGAAACGATTTTCTTTAGTGAAAGAATAATTAGATGCGTAAAATTGCATATATGCCGAGTAAAGGCTCAAAGAATTCTTAATGTAAAGAATTAAGCCTTAGTAGGTTATTAACCCTTTCCCCAATAGAAGCACCTTTCAGCACATTTAATTTATTCCTTCACTGGAGAAAAAAGTTCAAATTTATACAGTCATGGATCTATACCGTATTAAATAGTTTCTATATCCTAGCAGACGATAGCTTTAAGCGGGTTGAAAGTAAAGCAGAATGTGCCTTAAGGCTAATTCTGCTTTACTATCAACCTGCTTTAAGTAGTCACTTGTCTTCAAAACTAGAAACAGGCTATTGGGTAAAGAGTTAACCCTCTGATTGTTTACTGTTGAGGTGATACTGTATGATGATAAATTGTTGTGTGCCTTTATCTATAGAAAGCATTTTGACTGAAGAAACATACCAGAATAAGAGTCAAAACAATGTGGATCATTAGACTCTAAATCTGCGTTATCAGGCTCCTGATTTGGTTCCATAATCCAGCGCATTCACACTATGGCAAACAGGATCCCTCTGATCTGGATCTGTACTGTTCGCAAACAAGGGATACCCTTATATCCCACACAGTAAGGGTTAACCCTTTACCTCATAGCCTGTTTCTAGCAACTACTCTTTCCTCCCTGAAACTTTAAATGGACAATTCTAGTTTCCATTTTAGTCTAGTCCATTTCTGACTTTTAAGGGTTGTTTTTGTGAATGTTTGGCATTGTGACAAACAGTGAAGCCCTCTGATCTCCAAAAGGATCCCTCTGATCAGGGTCTTCACTGTTTGCATAGGACAAGTGTACTATTCACATGTACACTGTTTGAAAAGCATGCCTTTATGCGGGACCTGGGTTCAATGAGTTAAAGCAGGTTGGAAATAAAGCAGAATGCGCCTTAAGGCACATTATGCTTTACTTTCAGCCTGCTTTAGGCTACCACCTGTTAGAATAAAAGAAAATATTTCTTATGATACATATGCATGGCTGTTTAGATTAGAACTATCTTTTCAAGCAGAAGAATAAACTGAATGCGCTAAAAGGCGCTTCTATGAGGGAAAGGGTTAAAGCAGACAATAATATGCCATAGGAAGAGTTTAATTATTTTGCACACATACATCAAAAACTTTCAACAGCATCATATTCATCAAAATTGAAAAGCCTTCTGTTCAAATTGCAGTGATGTTGATTTTAAAAGGCGCTGTACTGAATGGCTCTTGACTAATTGAATAGAATGGTGTACAATATTAATTCTACGTGGGGTGCCTCTTGTAATTTCTAAATCAATCAAATCTATTCATACATTTAGCACTGGTAGATTTATATCACTGGTCTGCCATAAATCAACAGTAAATCACCCTTTTATTCTTAACCCATTACCCCATACATACGCCTTTTTACGCCATTGATTTATTCCTCCACTAAAGAAATGGTTCTAATTTATACAGTTATGAATATATATCATAAGAAATAATTTCTTTTTTCTAGAAGATGGTAGCTTAAAGCAGGCTGAAAGTAAAGCAGAATGCACCTTTAGGTGCATTCTGCTATACTTTCAACCTGCTTTAAGAGGCCACTATCTGCAATACTAAAAACAGGCTATGGGGTAAAGGGTTAACAGTGTGGATCAAGCTCCAAAAGCTACTGATAATTATGCCAGAGTACTAAGTTTCTTGTCAAAAATGATTTTCAATAGGAAAATCATACTTTGAAATGATGATCTGTGTAGACCATGCAAGATCTGGTGTCATCTGATCAGAATTTGCACTGCATGTAAGAGTATACAAACAGTACAGACCCTGATCAGAAAACTCCATGAAAAGTTGCCATCTGATCTTGGTTTACATGTTTGGATAAACCAATTACCCCAGTCCATTTCTCCCTGACAATATTGCACAACCTTTTTCACATTATAATCTAAGAAGCGCATTGGAGCATGTCTACCTTACCACATACAGTGGAGAATCTGTTATTCTTTCCCGTTTAAACGCAAACGTACGCAAAAGCAAAACACTAAAACGTAGAAAAGTACAACTTTTGGATAATTCTGATAATTCATGTTTATCTTGGTGGCAAACAGTTTGGAGCCTGATCAGACGCCGGGTTACCCGGCGTCTGATCTGGCTCCAAACTGTTTGCACTGCAAATGATAGTTTAGCGTAAACACGTTTATTGGGAAAGAATAACGTTTTCTCCACTGTAAGTGCCGCATTTAAATATTTATTTAATTTGTTGAATTCAGATGGCAGTTTAAAGTAAGATGAAAGTAAACCAGACAGTTCCTAATAGAGCTCTCTGATTTGCTTTCATCTTGCTTTAAGCAGTAGTCTCACACAGCCTTCAAACACAGTTTGATATAGATGAACTGCTGTAGAGAAAAAGGAGAGTAAAGGTTAAACCCTTCTCTTGCAGAACAATTAAATGTTGTTTCTAAAAGATACATAACATAAAAACTTTCTCCATCAAAATGGTGTCTTCCATATTGCTGCAGGTGTACAATTTGAGTGTCAAACGTTTTGGATCAGGATGAGTTGCTGAATTACTCAGCATCTTTTCTTGATTCATTTAAACTTTGAACAGTTTTAAGCCATCAATGAAATGTCAGTATTAAGTGTTAAATTAACATTGGGTACAAAAGTTCAGACAAAGAAATCAACAATACTTGTAGATTGCTTTTACAATCAAAGATTTCCAATAGCAGGCATTAAAGTGAAATAAATACTTCAGTTAATGGTTTTCATTGATTAAATGATTGGTGAAAATCAATTTACACACCATGAAATTGGACAACAGATTAAACTTGGTATTGTAAAGACCATAATGGCTCTTAGGCTCCAGGAATAAATTTTACCCACAATTTCCTGGCTAAGTTAAAGTTTAGAAAATACTTGAGAAATTAAATTTATGTTTGTTTGAACTTGGTTATTAACAAATAAAGAAGAAAAAGTTTAAGTGAAGTGAATCTAAATTTCAATAACCTCTGTGATTATCGCAGTCTAAGACATGTATAGATTTTTAACCCATTACCCCATAAATATGCCTTTTTACGCCTCTAAATGTTTCCTCCATCAAAGAAAATAGTTCCAATTTATACAGTCATGAACATGTACCAAAAGAAATAGTTCTTATATCTTTGCTGATGGTTGCTAAAGCAGGCTGAAAGAAAAGGAGAATGTGCCTTAAGGCGCGTTCTGCTTTACTTTCAACCTGCTTTAAGTGGTCACCTGTCTTCAAAATTAGAAACAGGCTATGGGGTAATGGGTTAAATACAGGTACTGGTAATAAAATCTTTAAATTGCTAACAAACCTGATTACTGATTAGTTAAATCATATTTAATTTCATAATACAAACATATGTTTAAGTCATAAATAGATCATTAGGATTAGAACGAAAGCAATTGATTAAGTTCTTCTCATTAGAGCATCTTTGGGGAAATTCATTGAGTAGTCCCAACATATTAATGGGTAATGGCAAGACATAAACATGTGAATGTTGAAAATTTTGAATTTATTCTCTCATTATTTAATATTGTTTGTTTTCATTACTTTTGGTTAGCTGTGATTGGCTGTAATTTTTATTTCATTACCCCATGAAAAAAAAAAAAACTTAGTCCAACTGCTCTCCATGAGCGCTGCATGAAGCAGGACGCCAAATGATGTCACTGACGTTACTACAAAACTACGTCACGTTTTGGCGGAAAATACATATGGCGGAGGGACTTAAACCTACGTTTTAAAGTGTTAAATAATGAACACTTGTGTCAGATTCCCTATTCAACTATATACTTTCTTAAATTCAGTAGTGCTATTAAATTATAAGGAATAATTCAGATATTTATTGTATTCATGGAGGTATGGAAAAAAACCTGGTCACACTTTTGTATGAAACCACTTTGCCGTTTCATACAGTGTGACCAGGTGTTTTTTTTCATACCTCCATGAATACAATAAATATCTGAATTATTCCTTAAATACGAGGGGTGTTTCATAATTAATGCAACTAGATCAATAACTTTAATAATATAAATGCAACATGCATGTGTTATATATCATTCGAAAGAGCCATTCTTCACCTACAAAATGGTATAATGCACAGTAAGATCACATGACTAGAAAAGTCACATCATGAGCCTAAATGACCCCAAGTCAAGGGCACTGGACCGTTTTTGTGTATTTTTGAGATAAAGTTTCGAACAATTTAAATTTGAATACTATAATTACCATTATGGTTTTATTATTTGAAATAATTTCATGAAACTTTCGGTCATATTAATTCAGACAATTATACACACATTACGCAATTTAAAATTATATTTTGTTACAAAATGACAAAAATATAGGTCATATTTAACTCTTACTGAAAATATCATAAAAAATAACACTTCCAGTATGTTCAAGAGGTTTTGTTGAAACCTAGAACACATTTTGATGTATCAAACCAGGGCTATAAATGAAGCAATTGAAGTAGATGTTCATGTTTTAAAATCAAATTTTAAATATACGAATCTAGAAAAATTTCATAGTGTTCGAAAATTCATGTCAACTTTTTCCATTAGCAAAATGAGAAATTCTATTTTTTTAAAACTGATATTTAAAACTGCTGAGTCTTTAAATTGTAATGAAATCTTATTTATATTAAAAATCTGACATAAACTGATATATTTCATAACAAGGTATAGAAGTTTTACTTTTAAAAAAAGTTATTAGGTCAATAAGTAATGTCTGAAAAGTGCTATGCTCTAGTGCCCTTGAGAAGGGGTCATTTAGATAAGTATTGTGATTTACCCCGTTATGTGATCTAATCATGCATTATACCATCGTGTAGGTGAGGAATTGCCCTTTCCAACGATATATCACACATGCATATTACAATTACTATATCGAAGTTATTAATGGAGTTGCATTAATTATGAAACACCCCTCGTATATGGAGCTCTGATGATTTCAGCAACTTTATCTTTGTCATTATAACTGTTACCATATCCACTAAAAGTGAAGTGTATACAGACAATATTACATAACTGTTCAATAGAAGGGTAATATGACACCTTGACAGGCATATTGGTCATCATATCTTCTTTAACTCTTTCAAATCTAGGTAACTTTTATGGGTTATTAGGTTTCCTTTTGGATCATTTTAGTTACCAAAACATGAACCAGTCTACTTGGAAATCTGGATAGTTATATAAATACTCTGGTCTTGATTAGCAAACAGTGTAATGAGTTATTTTAAACAGGTCCATGGTGTTGAAAGAGTTAACCCTTTGAACCCTAGTCCCGCCTATAGCCGTCCTTTTCAAAAAGTATACATGTGAAAAGTGCACTTGCCCTATGCAAACAGTGAATACCCAGATCAGAGGGCTCCTTATGGAGCCCTCTGATCTGGGTCTTCACTGTTTGTCATAATGCAAAACATTAACAAAAACAACCCTTAAAAGTCAGAAATGGAATAGACTAAAATGGAAACTGGGATTGTCCATTTGAAGTTTCAGGGAGGAAAGAGTTAAAGGGATTAACTCTTAGCACGCTAGCGGTGAAAGCATGATAACCTTTGTAAACAATTTGGATCCTGACGAGATGCAGCATAATGCATCAGGATCCAAACTACTTGACACTAGTCGAGCTCTGACCCTGTTTTGAAAAGAAAATTAAAAAATTCTGTTTTAAGAAAAGTTACTGTAGCAGATGACAATTGTTTTTGCATTAAGGGTTATGTAAACGGTAAACCTAAACATAAGTCTCCTTGCCATTGTCTTCATTTTAATGTGGGGAAAAAGTAATTCAGAGAGTCACCAGATTTGAAAGACCTGTTTATTCCTTTCTGGGTGGAATTTAAAAGAGAAAATGTGCAAACTATTAAAGCAATAAATATCTTTAAAAAAGATATTCAGCGGAATGGGTGGTGGAATTAAGTCATGCTGTAGATGGATGTGCAAAATTGTATGAAATTGGGTTTTTTCAAATAATTGTAATATCTTGGATTTACAAGCAAAAAATACACATTCAAGGATATAGCATAACTCTGACTAAAAAACTATAATGTACAGAAATGCAAAACAATAATGTAATCCTCATACAGATACTGTAGCAATTTTGTAACAGCAGTCTGCTGTAAAAGTTCTACCATCTCGCTTTTGTAAATAAATGATGAAACAACACAATTGTGTTTAACTCACTTGAGGCCATTTATTATATTGCTATCAATGTATGGTAAATTTGTACAAATAGTTAACAATTAAATAAATTGGTAGTAAACCATAACAAAATACCTTAGAGCTACCACTGTCTATCTATAGAAAGACAAATTGTTATAATCTTAAAATAGAAGCATGATGTCATCAGCTCAGTATAGTAAACATTGCACTGTGTCTCACAATTAGACCAGTAGCCTGGCTACAGTAAAAAAAGCCTATTGTTTGGTTTTATTGACCTGTCAAAATTTGAATATTCATACGTCACTAAAAGGATATATTTTGCTTCGGTACAATGTCGTTTCTTTCCGTTTTGATTTACAGATAGGAATTTAAGGATATTGTGCATTCTGTGTTGAATTTAAATCAATAATCTAGTTAGCGTAATAGGTAGCGAGTAAGGGTAATTGTAATAGGATAAAAGGTTGTCGGTTCGAACCCCGTTAGGTTTTACTTCTTCTTTTTTATTACAATTATTTTTATTGGATTTTTTTGAAACGGTTAGTTTACTTAAATTGTTCGACAGAATAATTCTATAATGCAAAATGTGCCATAGATGACCTTAACATTACATGTACTCTCTATAAATTATTGAAAGTTTTAAAAGTATGTAAATGTTACCCGATGTGGTCAATGCATTCTGCTTTTCCTCCTTGCAGACTCGTATACATGTACACCAAAATTAATAATAAATGATAATAATAATAATAAAATGCCTCTACTGGGTATCGAACTCATGGCCCATACACGACTTAGTAACACACCACTTTACTGTCTCGGCCATGAAGACATATAGGTATTAAAATCTAACTCTAAATATGAACTTAATGTTTCAAACCTGGTCTACCCGTACAACGTAACGGAAACAATCGAAATCGACCGAAGCTATATATAGCGTGTTCATGTAGCGTATAATTATTTAAATTTTGACAGGTTAATAAAACACAACAATACTATCCAATCAGACAATTCAGTTTTCAACAGGACTGGTGCTCTTTATTCTAAACATCTGATCAAATATGATTGGTTGAAAATGTTGGAAACTTCAAAAGTGTGTTGAAATAGAAACCATTCAGCTCCGCTGAATAACATTACAAATTTTAGCTTTATTGATAATTCATTATTATATAAATATGGAAAATATACAAGTGACTCCATTCCAGATTTTGAGGTTATTTGTTTTTCATCTATTTACACCCCAAATGTTGATACTGATCCTAGTAACGCAGTGATTTATCATTATAAGACTTTATTACATTTTCACTGCATGAGTGACAGTTATTGAAGATAAATGTATGGATTTTCACACCACTATAATGAGAAAAGATCATATAATATTCCCTGATAAGCACTAGACGATTACATTTAACCCTTTCCCTTATAGAAGCGACTTTAAGCACATTCATTTTATTCATCCGCTGCAGAAAATAGTTCCAAATTATACTGTAATGCATATGTGTCATATTAAATTATTTCCTTATTCTAGTAGTTAATAGCTTAAAGCAGGCTGAAAGTAAAGCAGAATGCGCCTTAGGGCGCATTCTGCTTTACTTTCAACCTGCTTTAAGTAGTCACATATCTTCAATACTAGAAACAATGCTATCAGGTAAAGGGTTAATCTTGAACACACTGTGAAGATAACACACACTGATATATTACCCGGCGTACAAGTTATTTAACTTTTTTGAGCTTAGTAAAATTGTTGTCTGCAACAGCTGTTTTTGAGAATATTCTTAAATTTGGTTTCTAAACAGGGTCAGAGTGTCAAACAGTTTGAATCCTAATGAGATGCAGTGTTACGCGGCATCTCATCTGGATCCAAACTTTTTTGCAAAGGTAATCATGATTTTGCTGCTAGCATGCAAAATGTTAACTTTTAGTGCAAATATCAGCGGATATAGAAGTTGGAAATGGTTAAGAACTTAATTAAGATGCATTATAAGGTGCCAAGTAGATTGGCATCTGATCAAGATCCAGATTATTTGACACAAGTACTTTAAAAGCATTTCTGCAGTCAAAGGCTAAAATATAGTTTTGAAAAAGTGCAGAAGACAATTTAAAGCAGATAATATTATCCTCCTGAATTAGTTCAGTCATTTAACCCTGAAACTTTCAATTAGACAATTCCAATTTTTAATAAAGTATATTGGACTATTTTATAGGGTTGATTTTAACAAAAAATTGCAAATGACAAACAGTGCAGAACCTGATCAGAAGGCTCTACACTGTTTGCATAGGACAAATGTATTGATGATCTGAGGTACACTGTTTGTTAATGAAACGTATATTTGTTCCTACTCCCTAGGGTTCTAGGTCACTTAAGCCCATGTGGGATAACAGACCTACTGCATGGTAGTATTATCACATAAATGTTGAGATAACATTCCCGGTAAGACAGTCTGTTGAGTTATCAGGATCCAAACTGTTTCACACTCATATCCATGAAAGCACACAATTCAAATTTGAGAAATACAGTGCTCCCTCTCTACAACGGCCCTCCGAACAACGACTCCCTCCTTATAACGACTCTTGTCCCCATTCCCCAACAAGACAATTATATGTCTTATATTTTCACTTATGCAATATCGTCTGCTTAAAACTGTTGTCTGCTGTTTTTCTTCAAGTTACATAGTGGACTTTTTGACAGAAAAACTCAATGACGAGTGACAAACAGCTTGAATCCAGATCAGACGCCGCGTTACGCGGCGTCTGATCTGGATTTAAGCTGTTTGAAAATGTAAACCAATTTCCCTACCTATAACGACTCCCTCCGAACAACGCACACCATTTGTGTCTCCCATTCGGTGTCGTTGTAGAGAGAGAACGCTGTATAAGCAGATGACAATTGTTTAACACATTGAACCCAGACCGTCACTTATATATATAGCAACAAGTATGCTTGTCATGAAAAATCCACACCTATCAAGAGTACACGTCTTGTCCTATGCAAACAGTGTACACCCTGATCAGAGGGTTTCTTAAGGAGCCCTCTGATCAGGGTCTACACTATTTGTTATTTTATAAAATATTGTTAAAACCACCCTAATTGTTAATAAATGGACTAAATTTAATTGTAAACTGGAATTGTCCATTTAAAGTTTCAGGGGTGAATGAGTTAAAGCAGATGACATCACAGCAGTGAGGGGGTTAAATAATAACAGTTTACTAGCTGTTTAAATCCAGATCCAATCACCTGTCTTTAAAATCTATTCAGGTCATGAAAAGCTAACTTTGGGTTAATCTTTAACCCTTTGAGCCCTAGTCCCGCATATAGGCGTCCTTTTCAAACAGTGTACATGTAAACAGTACACTTGTCCTATGCAAACAGTGCCGAAAGGAGCCCTCTGATCAGGGTCTTCACTGTTTGTCATAATTCAAAACATTGACAAAAACAACCCTTAAGAGTCAGAAATGGACTAGACTAAAATGGAAACTGGAATTGTCCATTTAAAGTTTCAGGGAGGAAAGAGTTAACAGAGCATATAAGATAATAAAGATCAGAAATTTACTTGATATTAAACCCCTTCATTGCCAAGATATTGTCTGTCTAAAATCTGGCATCTGCTTTTCTTTCTCAAACTCATATTTAAGGCATTTTGACCAAATAAAACATTCAATATGAGTGTCAGACAGTTTGGATGATTACCAGATCCTAGATATATAGTGTCTGATCAGGATCCAAACTGTTTGAAAATTCCCATTAACTAGACTGGAAAGGAAGTGGTTGATTCTAACTTTGTATAATACAGTAAAACCTCGCTATTACGACCACTTAAACGAAGGCTAATTGGTTGTGTAAAAGAGAGGTGGCAGCTTAAAGCAAGGTGACAGTGAAACAGAAAGCTCCTAAAGGAGCTTTCTGTTTCACTGTCACCTTGCTTTAGGCGGTCACCTATCGAAAATACCCTAATAATTAACAAAATTTAATGGTCGTAATAGAGAGGTTTTACTGTACTTAATATAACAAAAGAATTTGAACAAAACATCTCTCCAATTTCAATATCAACCAATCAGTATGGAAGAATATGTATCATTCTTTAAATGCAGGTGGCTGCTTAATGCAGTATAAAATGTATACAGAAAGCTTCTTTAAAGCTTTCTGTAATACTTTTCTCCTTTATAAAGTTTCAATCTGTCTTAACTCTTTCCTCCCTGAAACTTTAAATGGACAATTCTAGTCCATTTCTGACTTTTAATGATTGTTTGTGTCAATGTTTGGCATTATGACAAACAGTGAAGACCCTGATCAGAGGGCTCCTAGGAGCCCTCTGATCTGGGTATTCACTGTTTGCACAGGACAAGTGTACTATTCACATGTACACTGTTTGAAAAGGACGCCTATAAGCGGGACTAGGGTTCAAAGGGTTAAAAAACCGAAAAGGACAACTGATTTCAAGACACAGGTTTAACAGTATATCGGTATAAAACATTAATATCTGATTTATGACAAGAAAGAAATAATAAACCTTTAACCTAGAACAGTTCCCTTTTAATATTTATAAACTTCACTGATTCACACCATAATGCTTAGTAACTTTACCTTTTGCTATTTTGTTGTTGTTGTTGTTGAAAATATGAAGAAAATAATCTTAATATTCAAAAGCTAAATTTCCTTCAAGAATTTTCATTAGCTTAATTCTTTCAATGAGGGGGACAAAATTTATGTAGACTTGACCTTTGCGAAGTGTTTGGATCCTGATCAGATGCCAAGTTACTTGGTATCTGATCAGATCATCCAAAATGAGTATAGCTTGGTTTGTCTATTTGCAATATAGAGAGAAAGGAGCCAATTTCAGAATAGATTAGCATATGTCATTTTGAGCAGACTATGCCTTTTATCAATGACAAAAGGGTTATAACGGTTTTATATCACCTGATTTTACAGATTTGTTTCTCATGTTGCAATATATTTCACATATCATTGAACAATATCTGACCCTTAAACTGCTGACTTTCCAAATGAACTATTCCATTTTTTCTAAATACATGTACATGTATTGACCAGTTAATATACTGTATCTAAAGGGATTTCTTTCCAAATGCAGAATGACAACCAATGCAGACCTTGATTAGAGAACTTCTTCAGGATCCCTCTGATCAGGGTCTACACTGTTTGCAACAGATAAATATACTGCTGTCCAACAAAGTAAAGGTTAACCCTTTGAACCCTATTCCCGCATATAGGCGTCCTTTTGAAACAATATACATGTGAATAGTACACTAGTCATATGCAAACAGTGAAGACCCAGATCAGAGGGCTCCGAAAGGAGCCCTCTGATCAGGGTCTTCACTGTTTGTCTTTATGCCAAACATTGACAAAAACAACCCTTAAAAGTCAGAAATGGACTAGACTAATATGGAAACTGGAACTGTCCATTTAAAGTTTCAGGGAGGAAAGAGTTAAACCTTTTAAATGCTGAATAAGAATTATCTGCTTCAAAACTGACATCAGCAGTATACAGTCTAAAAATTAACAAATTATATTGTAAATTTCAGAAATACGATTGAGGTTAAAAACAGTTTGAATCCGGTCTGAATGCTTAATAAACTGAATGCAAATGCAAATCATGTAGCAAGTAGCCTTGAAAAGCTTACAGTTGGTAAAAAAAAGATTCTCTTTTAACCTTTCTTATATTAATAGCTCATTATGATGAGATCTGCGTTTACAATTTGAACTTTAGATATTTGACTTCGCATCTCATATAATAGTTGTAAAATGTTTGTCAATCAGATTGCACTTCAACAACAATAGTGGAAAAAATCATATAAAAAGGAAGCAGTATTTTGCAAGAGGACAACTTGTCTTTTTTTGTTTTTAAAAAAAGACAACTTGTTTAACATAAGAAGGGTTTAAGATATTAAAATAAGATTTACAATACTGCGACAATGACAAATGAATTGTTTGAACATGTAGACAAAATCAACAAAGATAAATTACTGGTATCTGGTACACTCAAAGAAACAATCCGTGAATGAGTTATGTACTCGCGTTTACATGACACAAGGCAAACAATCGAAGCCCGCCGATAGTCTGTCGCATTCAATACTTGACATCAAGCAAATATTTACCCAACCAGTTAGCAAGTTGATAATCGGAACAGATATTGAAATGGCTGAGAAGTGGTTTGGGCTACCGCACAATAGACAATTAGGCATACTTTGTGTTCAGGCACATTTAAAAATTTAATTGCATAAGCATTCTTTAGACAGATGGTAGGTTAATACTGAACAAAGGTAATGCAGAAAGCTCCATTAGGAGCTCCATTAGGAGCTTTCTGCATTACCTTTGTTAAGCATTAACCTGGCATCTGTGTTAGAAGATAATATCACTGAATCTTAGCTTATCACAGGTTTAACTGTAATACTACTATTACTAACTGGATGGAAAAATTGCATAGGAAAATGATGTTTCTTTAACCCTTTACCCGTTAACATGTTTCTAGTTTTGAAAATAGGCCATTACTTGAAGCAGGTTGAAAGTAAAGCAGAATGCACCCTAAGGCGCATTCTGCTTAATTACTTTCAGCCTGTTTTAAGGTACCACCTGCTAGAATTAAGAAAATATTCCTTCTGATACATATTCATGACTGCATATATTGGAATTATTTTCTGCTAAATTACTTTCAGCCTGTTTTAAGGTACCACCTGCTAGAATTAAGAAAATATTCCTTCTGATACATATTCATGACTGCATATATTGGAATTATTTTCTGCTAAATTACTTTCAGCCTGTTTTAAGGTACCACCTGCTAGAATTAAGAAAATATTCCTTCTGTTACATATTCACATGACTGCATATATTGGAATTATTTTTTTCTGCGGGGGATTTAATGAAATGCGCTAAAAGGCGCTTCTATAAGGTAGAGGGTTAACTAATAGATTCAATAGAGTGTTGAATAAACTGTCTGCTTTCATTCTGCAATTGCTCTATCGTTCTATCTATGCAGCTTTAAAATCTGAGTGACAAATATTTTGAATATTTATCAGATTGCTCTCAATGATTACAACAAAAAATTGTTAAATTAACAATATATATAGCTAGATTATTCCTAGTAAAGCGTACCTGTTTCATTTACAAACAGTGTATATGTGAAGAGTACACAATGGGGCCCTACCGATATACAGAGTTACCCCGCATGGAAAGTGTGATAAGAGTAGCGCCCCCTGAATGAGCGGTTGTTTCCGGTTCAATAGTGAAGTACACATAGTATCGAAAATCCTTTATCCTCAAACACGAATTTGAGGAGATCGTCTGCTTGTTAGTGTAGAGTTTATATTATAAACAGTAGAACCTGGCTATACATTATTGAAAGCACAATCTCTCATATTGTTCAAAAATAGAATTAAGACATGCATTTACTTTACCTACAATAAAACTTACAAAAACTTCCATAGATATACCGTTCTATGCATATCATTTATTCATATGTTTATTAAAATAAGTCATCAATCTGAACCTCAATAAATATGTTATACCTTCCAGCAGATGGTAGCTTAAAGCAGAATGTACCTTAACCTGCCTTAAGGGGTCACCTATCTTCAAAACTAATACCATCTATTGGGTAAAGGGTTAAACCCCGTTACATGGATGTGTCATAGCACATTCTGGTTGCTGTTAATCAACCATAAACCCTACCCGCTATGAATACCTATCATTTAATTTATTACTTTAGCTGATTAAATAAGGAAAAATACCGTAGGAATGATCAATTATGCTAATAGCATGATAAGGGTGAATATTAAAAAAAAAATTACTGCCTACTTTCTTGATAAAAGTTTAGAACATGATATCAATTTTGACTTAAAACATATATGAGTGTGAAACAGTTCTACCCCTGATCAGCCTGTTAGTATATATGCTGCATCTTATCTGGTTCCAAACTTTTTATAAATGATAGTGTTTTAAGCCTATTATAATTAGTGAACTGGTAAAAGATCAACAGAAATAAAGTTTTAATCTACTAAAACGATGGAATACATGCTTTACTTTCAACATTGAGTTTTCAATAGAGTACACATTTAATGATAGGAGAGGGGTTCTAAAGTATTTATGTTGTTAAAACGGTATGTATTTCCTATTAACCCTTTAAATACGCCTTTGGTTTATGCCTCCATTGAAGTTCTAATTCAAAGTTTTTATTAGCATGAATGTGCAACATTAAAAACATTGAATATCCTAGCAGATGGTAGCTTAAAGCAAGCTGAAAGTAAAGTAGCATGTACTTTTCAATCTACCTTTAATGGACACCTGTCTTTCCAGGTAGGAACAGGCGATCGGGTAATGGGTTTACCCATTACCTAAACCAATTACCCCACAGCCCGTGTTAAGTATTGAATATAGGTCACCTCTTAAAGCAGGTTGAAAGTAAAACATAATGCGCCTTAAGGTGCACCATGCTTTACTTTAATCCTGCTTTAAGGCACCACCCACTACGACATAAAATATCACCTATGTTTCATAATTATGACTGCTTAGTGCATGAAGAGGATTTAGTTGCTTATGAAGGTGGAATTCATTAAAGGAGTAAAAGTCATAATGATGGGGGTAATGGGTTAAGCTTTTGCACATGAAGGAGTGCATGGTATAGGAGATTAAAATTTATTCCCCACATGAATAACAATGTGGATCCTATAAAAAAATAATAGTTTGGTGTGTTTTGATTCCAGCCTGTGTACCCAAGACTTAAGCTTCCGTTTTATGGCTTGTCATAGCAGAGATGACACTTATGGGACAGCAGCTGCACCCCAGTGGGGGTCAGTATACAATTCGATTTCTAGCTAATTGGTTACTTCCTGTTGTTAGTTGTGATGATGCTTTGCGCTTTATGGCCCCTGGGCAGAAGCCTTGAGAGGTGAACTCCATGTGCGCTATGAGCATGACAGACTGAACTATTTCTATGAAATTTCTGTCAACTAAAATCTGCTGGTATATAATGGACAAACAAAATATACATATTTGAAGAAACTGTTTACCATTCAACATATTTTAAAAGATCAGTTTAACCCTTTGCCTAATGAATATTCATGTCATTATTAATAACTGAATAATACAAAGTTTATGTTTAATACCGGTAATGTCTTAATAAATATCGCCTTTTTCACCTGTAATAGGCAGCATTTATAGACCTATAATGTCATTTAAGAACCAGAGAGGACAGTCATTGATTATAGAGACTGTTCCTATATAGTAACCATCTGATCAGGATCTACTTTTAATCCATGTTAACGTTCTTTTACCGAGGTGAAAACCCGTGTCTGTTAAGTATGTTAAAAGTCAGCTTCTTTGTTATATAGAAAAAGTATGATCAGTGCTACTTTCGGTTTGCTAAAAACGATGAAATAAATAACCGTCGCATTTGACATTAAACAAAATTAATACATTAAAATACATAGGGATAAACGGGAGCTTGACTGCATATAGATATAGGTATCAAACTAATAAACCGCATTCGATCTATTATTTTCCGAATCGTTTATGACCGTTATCGACACCGTCTCAATGATGCGTTAACTAAACCGGAAACAACCTTTTCCTTATCAGGGGAGTTAACTCGTGATGAAAATTGGGATAACTCTGTAATGCGGTAGGGCCCCATTGTTCTATGCAAACAGTGACTACTCAGATCAGAGGATCCTAAAGTAACCATCTGATCTGGGTCTGCACTGTTTGTCATTTTGTAATATATTGAAAAGCAACCCTTACTAGTCAAAAATGGACTGAAAATGGAATTATAAACTGGAATTGTCCATTTGAAGTTTCAGTGGAGAGTCATATAAATATATAGTTACTGGTAAATATTGATGGAAATGTCATTTGAAGTTTCAGTGGAGAGTCATATAAATATATAGTTACTGGTAAATAATGATGGAAATGTCATTTTAAGTATAAAGAAGACAGCATTTTTGTTAAGAAAAATTGTTTAAAGTGAACAAATCTTTTAAGAAAAGACAACTTCTTCTATATGAGAGGAATCAATATAATTATATATCAAATCATTACTACAAATAACTAGTTATCTAATTTTCGCTCATCCTTTTTGCCAGAGACCATGTATACCTAATAGCTAATATAAATCATTGCTTTTTGCTGACAATCTAGAACAAAGATTTACTTGGCACACAAAAGCCAAAATAATTGATTGGAGGAACTTCAAATTTGTTTTTCGAACAAACAATCTCATATTCAAAACAAGTTTTGTTGAAAGCACTAAAACAAATACATGCATTCCCACTTACTTGAAGATTAATCTGTCTCTAATCCACTTACACTGAAGAGCATCCAATTACACTGACATTTATCATGGAGTTTAGAACAAACAACGAAGTGGCCAATACAACCACACCTGGCTTTATTGAATATTTAATGAAGAAACATCAAGATTGATTGAAATCTCAAGAAATGTCACTGCTTAATGCGGAACAAAAATAATGCAGAAAGCTCCAAAGAGCTTTCTGCATTATTTTTGTTCTGCATTAAGCTGTCATTTAACAATAGAGTATGTGTGCATTCCTTCAAATGTTGGATTAATACAAGTTTGACTGCACTCTTAGACAGACTTTTAGCCAAAACTTAAACCAGTCAATCATGCTATATGGAATGGCCAATTGATGTCTTCTTAAATGATAGTAATGATCATGAAGAGAGTTGTATTATCAAAAGATTATCTCAAATGTCAAACAGAATGATTCTTTCCTCGAGGCAACAAATGCTTAGTTTTATCTGGTCTATGTTGTTTGCAAAGGTTTTTTTCTCTCCAAAGTGAGTTAAGGGTGCGACATATAAATTGTGTTTGATCATTTGGATGAAGTACAAGTTAAACAATAGCTATATTAATGTAATGGCCAACCCAGCTGTGTGTATATCATTATGTTTTATATACCATGCTTGTAGTTATGCAGGTCAGCAAAAAACTAGAGATATGGTTTATAATGTCTGTAATAGGGCAGTCACACTACAACGTACATTTTAGACAGCGTATGCCAAACATACATGTATAAGAAATGTATCCAAATTAATTCTCTAAAACGTTTAACCAAGTACCCTATAAATACACCTTTTTACGCCTTAAATATTCCTCCAATGAAGAAAATACTTCTGTTTTAAATACAGTCATGATTATGCACCATAAGAAATACTTTCTATATCCTAGCAGATTGTAGCTTAAAGCAGGCAGAAAGTAAAGCAGATTGCACCTTAAGGCACATTCTGCTTTACTTTCAACCTGCTTTACATGGTCATCTGTCTTCAAATTTAAAAAAGGGCTGTATGGGGTAATGGGTTAAAACAATTTCTAAAATTGGGCCAGAGGGGCAAACAGTTTTGAGCCTAATTAGATGCTGTATCATGAGGTGGCTCATCTAGATACAAACTGTTTGCAAAGGTAATTATTATTTTGATGATAGTATGCAAATCAAATTAACATACTCAATGACAAGATATTAATTGCTGAAAAGTTGTTGTTTCCTATTGTTTAACATACATTAAAACCTCTCTATTACGACCACTAAATAGTGTCCAATATAAGTCGTTTAAAACAGGTGACTGCTTAAAGCAATGTGAAAGTGAAATAGAAAGCTCCTACAGGAGCTTAATTCTGTTTCACTTTCACATTGCTTTGAGCTGTCACCTGTCTTTTATACAGACAATTAGCCTTCTTTTTAGTGGTCGTAATAGAGAGGTTCTACTGTATGTATATTATGGAACAGTCATATGGGCAGCAAACATTTGGAATCCTGATCATACACTAAGAAACTAAGTGTCTGATCTGGATCCAAACTGTTTTAAAATGCCACTGTAGGACTTAGACTTGGCAGAGAATGGATTAACATTGGTGTTAATTAGTTGATTGTCATAATTACTTTTGAAGTGCTTCGCACTCTTTCACCACATTCTTCTAATGTAATTACAGTACATTTACCTTAATTTGTTCAAGATAGCTATATATGCATATCTATGGACTTTCGAAAGGATCAAGGATTAACCCTTTTCTTTAACCCTTTACCCCATAAAATGCTTTTTAACACCCCTATTTATTTCTACAACCATTCAAATTAGTCCTCTTGTAATAAAAGTAAAAGTAAAGTACCAGTTAAAGTCTACTTTCAGTCCGAATGACCGCTCAGCCGACTGTACATTTACTCCCTGATCATTGAGCCATCTTGCCTACAATATATCTTGCACTGCTAACATATGGCGCTAAAGCAGCCGCAGTACCGGCTCAGACCCTCACAGGTACCCATTTTAACCCCTGGGTGGAGAGGAGCAATTCGCGGTACATGTCTTGCTCAGGGACATTCCTGTACATCATCAGGGATTCGGAAAAAATCCCGTAGTCAGACCTCTGGTCCGGCGGGGGATCGAACTCACAACCCCTGGTACCGTAGTCCAACAGTGTTACCACTGGACTATTACTGCCGGTAGTAATCATTCTTGACAAGTACCATAGTCCATTTCCTTTTCTGGCAGCAGGTGGTAGCCTATAAGCAAACTGAATGTAAAGCAGGATGCTTTGTTTATAGAGATCATTTTATTTTTGTCCTTTAACTCTTTGCATGCTGGGTAGTTTTTTCGTTTGCAAAAATTGTCGTCTGCTGATGTTCTAAAAAATTTATTTTAATTGTCTTTCCAAAAATAGGACCAGTGTCAAACAGTTTGGATCCAGATGAGATGCCGCATTATGCGGCGTTTCATCTGGATTCAAACTGTTTGCAAAGATAATCACTGTGGCAGATATATCCACCGCTAGCATGCAAAGAGGTAACTAATAGTGTAATTTTCATACAGATTTACACAGTCATGTAAACACCTATAAAAGTCACAACACTATGTTACTCCAATCAAGACCTCATCAAATCTTCATTTAGAATTTGCATTTCAAACTTTTCGACCAGGTGTCAATTCTAAACTTGACAATGCGATCAAAGGAATACAAGACATAGACAGTAGAAGTATTTGATCATTGTGATTACAATTTCTAATGATCTGACTTTATTCCTTTCCTCCATTGCAAAACATGCAAATCAACTTATCCAACTATGTTTAAGGCAAGTCAGTGATTAAAGCAAAATGAAAGTAAAGCAGAAAGCTCCTTTAGGAGCTTTCTGCTTTACTTTCATATTGTTTTAATCTGTAATCAGTATTTAACACCATTAATAAATATTCACTTGTGGCTCTTCAAAGAAGGAGTAGGCGTCAAGGGAGAGGGGTTAACTAGTCAACCTTTCTGTGCTTACTTCCATATCGAGTATCACTTGAAGAAAGCCGGGTAATGAAGTGTGAGTATATTTGTCAGTAATTACCCTAATATTCAGGCCTGTGTAAATAGCTATATCATACAACCCGGGTACCGTGGTAAACTTGACACCAATATGTCATAGTATATTTACCTTTCTTTATCATGATATTGTGCAATGTTGCATTTTGTAAACAAAGTGTTCTTTGACCCACTCAGTCTTGTGAAAACTTTACAAGTTTAAGAATATTTTAATGACCCTATGTTTAAATGATCTCTGCTTAACATGAAAATCTCCTTCAGTTTGAAAGTACATTGATCTTACTTTAAGCGCTGCCACAAGCCTTAAACACAGATGGATATACGATCATTTGCATTGGCAATGGAGGAGAGTTTAAGACTCTAACAGTCTGCCCCCCCCCCCCCCCCCCCCCCCATTGGATCTGCACATACAATCTATGAAGACATATGATATATACTGTTTGCAATGCCCATGATCTTTTCTTATAGAAACTTTGTATTCTTTAATTCACAACATTCTAAACCAATGGTGAAGTTAGAATGGTAAATGTGGTACACCTTGTAACTATTTGTGACGTGACCAACAGCTACTTGTTGTTCTTAATCTCTATACAATACATTTAATCTTCCTACATATTATTTCTAAGGTTCGTTTTTTATAAGAAGGCTTAAATGGGTCTTATAGCTAGCCATCTATTGCCACTTAGTATAGGATTTCATAAAATCCACAATGAAAATAATGCACTGAAAGTGTGTAACAATAATTCTCTGAACACTTAACCCTTTACTCCATAAATAAGTATTTTTACGCCTCTAATTTATTCCTCTTCTGAAGAAATTTTTTCTAATTTATACAGTCATGAATATATTATATCATAAGAAATATTTTCTATATTCAAGTAGATAGTAGCTAAAATAAAGCAGGCTGAAAGTAAAGCATAATGTATTATAATGCATTCTGCTTTACTTTCAACCTGCTCTAAGTGGTAACCTGCCTTCAAAATTAGAAACATGCTATGGGGTAAAGGGTTAGAGTATTTTTTTGTCTGCAACAATAGTCCTCTGAGCACTACTGTTCTAAAATAGAACTTTCTTAAATTTCTTGTAAAATGAGGGTCAGAGTTTCAAAGAGTTTGGATCCTGATGAGACACAGATTTACAGAATTCAAAATATGTGATAGATATGAAGTAAAATTTGTGTTGAGAGAAGAACATTGGGCAGTTTTAGAAAGGTTGCGACTCCATGCAGGACAATTGCAAATCAGAATATTCATTTTGGAAGCATATTCAGCATTACTTCTCTTCTACACTTTACAGCCATGCAGGTCTTAAGGATCTCAAATATCTATATTGTATATGTATGATAATATCACATATTTGCTTTTATTTGATTATTTTCTCTGTTTGCAGCCTCTTTCAAACAGTCTCTTTCAAAAAACATTGTGCTGAAATGTGTATACTTGAAAGCATCTGTGATAAAGTGTGGTCAACACTAGTATTTGCATAAAATAACCTGTTTTTTACAATATGATATCTTATAACAGTTTGAATTGCTTTTTTAAAAAATAAATATATATATATGCTTTTAAAAAAAGTTGGGAAGGTACCAAAACTGTAGGCACTAAATGAACACTCGTTGTTCGGATTTTTCATGTGGGGAAGCCTTCCAACTGGCTTGCGGAAGGTAGGTGGTTCTACCCAGTTGCCTATTTGTGCCTGAAACAGTGCATAAAGGACTTCTGGGGTCTTCCTCTGCCTTATAATAATTAGCTGGATGTCGCGATATGACTGAAATACTGTTGAAAGCGACGTTAAATCAAAACTAAATGAACACTGGTTTGAAAGAGTATGAAATAAGAAAACATTTCAGAACGTATCGGTATTTTACAAAAAAATGATTACCAAATGGCAAGGGTGTGAACCAGTTCACATTTTTTCAATGAGCAGCACTCTGACTGTTTATGTCATCCTTTTCCTCCATAACCAAAGCACAAATCACCTATCCAAAAAATTATTTTGGCCATTGGAAACTTAAAGCAAAGTTAAAGTAAAGCAGAAAGTTCCAAAAGAAGCTGATTTCTGCTTTACCTTTATCTTGTTTAAGCTGTCACCTGTATTTGTCATAATAAATTATCTTTTGGAGGAGCTGGTTGAGGGTTTGTAGAGATTTAAAAAAAAAAAATGCTGGATCAGTGTATATGTGAAAGCTTGTGGTTTAAACCATATTACTCCATAAATACGCCTTAATATGCATTTCATATTCCTCCACTGAAGAAAATAGTTTCACTTTACTCAGTCATGATGAATATGAGAAATTCTAGTCAAGTCATTACAAGAGCGATGCGCCATCCCAACTCTGGATATCCATACACTACTAGAAATAGAAGAACACGAGCATATAGACAGTTGGAGGGAAACCATACAGTCTGAACTCTGAACCTACATAGAGGCAACCGGCAGATTCGGAACTCCCACCGTCTCCCTAGCACAACCTTGATCCGACATCCACACCATATTCACATAAGTTTACCAGTGAGCAACTTACCAAGAAGCAAACTATACCATTGTGAAAACCTACATAGAGTCATTAGTGACAACAGTCCGTGGATAGAGGATCATAAGAAATATTTTCTCTATTCAGAGCAGATGGTAAGGATTTTCTATATCCTAGCAGGAACGTGTATCGTTCCTGATGATTCTAGCAGAAGGTAGCTTAAACCAGACTGAAAGTAAAAAGAAATTCATACCAATTCCTATACAAAATATTTTCTATAACCTAGCAGATGATATATTTGCTTAAACCAGGCTGAAATTAAGGCAGAATGTTAGGACAGATGGCTGCTTAAGGCTATGTGTAGCTAAAACAGCTTTTTGTTTTACTTTCAACTTGCTTTAAGCTGTTACCTGTCTTTAATGTAATTGATTAATTCTTTTTAGTGGTTCGAGAGGTTTCACTTTTTATTTGTGGCATGTCATATGCGTGCTACAGCAGATACTGATTTTGTATATTAATTTCAAGAAATTTATCAAACCTGTTTATTTGTTGTACTAAATCCCTCCTTTTGGTTCCAAGGGGGTTTGGTCATCATGAATGTGGTTCTATGCATTGGTCGGGTGCCCCGAATTCTGCCTGCATTCTGAGGGGCTGACCTAGCACGCTCATGTCTGTCTAAATATGAATAATGTGAAATAATTGGATAGTAGTAGCCACCGTCTGTTAAAAGTGTCACGGACCTTTTCCCTTGGCCATGACCAAGGTTTTTAACCCCTGTCTCTGTAGTCAACATTTTCGTTATCCGTTCTTTGCCGGTTTTTAACCACTTTGAAAGGCTTGTGCACGTAAATCACATGTTCCACTGCGCACGAAAGCCTCCAAACAGCGGTCTCATTGACAGTGTCCCCTCGTTTACATTTGTATAGCTGTCTTATCACAGTTTGTAAACAGCTTTCAATACGAGAACGTGCTCTTGTTGACTCTGACCGAAGAACATATCTTGACGCGGCTTCCTGCGACTTCCTGGTAACTGTGTGGAAAATATAGTTCCGTAAATAAGTTTTACAACGGAAGAAAATTGTCAATTCTACATGAAATAAATTACAGTTCCTTAACTGTGTATTTCGTTCATTCGATCGTTTAACGAATACATAAAACTATAATTTAACTCCTAAAGTAAGTTGTATCGGTCAATAGCGAACCAGCGCGTAGGAATCTATTACAAATGAGATAAACCTCACGTCTACTTTCATTTTCACTTTGTCTTTTTGGCTTGCGAGTTCACAGGACAAGCTAACATTGTGCAGAACATAATGTAAACCACGAACGTGTTTTTAGACAGAAAAAAAGTTATGGATGATATTAATGGTTGAATTTGGCAACAGTCATACAGTCCATTAAACCCCAAAAGTGCCTCTGTGGGCGTTAGTGTTGCTCCTATTTATAGCTCTTTACTTATGAAAGCTGTGAGTTAGTTAACATTGAACCATATCGACGAGTATACTCTTCCTTAACAAATAAAGTACCAGTAAATAGTACATTTTTCCTATGCAAACAACATAGACCCAAACCAGAGAGCTCCTGAACAAATTACCCCATAAATATGCCTTTAATTTATACCTCCACTGAAGAATATAATTCCTTTTCCTACAGTCATGAATATGTACATAAGAATTATTTTCTATATCCTTGCAGATAATAGCTTAAAGCAGGCTGAAAGTAAAGCAGATTGGGCCTAAAGGCGCAATTTCTGCTTTACTTTCAACCTGCTTTAGTGTTCCCTTGTTTTCAAAATAAGAAACAACCTAAAGGAACATTTTGATCACGATTCAGTGTCTAATCTGTTTGTCATTTTGCAACATATTGCATAAAATAGTCGTAAACAGACTAGTGCAAGTGTTCATTAACCCTTTCCCCAATAGAAGCGCCTTTTAGCGGATATGATTTATTCATCCGCTGAAGAAAATAGTTCCAATTTAATCAGTAATGAATATATATTATAGGGAATATTTCCTATATTATAGCACATGATAGCTTAAAGCAGGCTGAAAGTAAAGCAGAATGTGCCCTAAGGCGCATTCTGCTTTACTTTCAACCTGCTTTAAGTAGTCACCTATCTTAAGTACTATAAATAGGCTATCAGGTAAAGGGTTAAAAGGTACAGGGGAAGAAAAAAAACCTTCCAACAAACTTAGTTTTGCCTTAAATGGGTCAGTCTCTTTAAATGTTTTACCTTAAAAACAATTAGTTTGCATCAAGGGTCAAATAATTAATTACTGATCAAGGTGCAAACTTACTTATAACCAGTATGTACAGTCAATGCGTTGGTGTAAACAATGCACCTGTGAAGAGTATAATTGTCCTATGATAACAATTTAGACCCAGATCAGTTTAGGAGCCCCTTTAATCGAAGTCTATACTGTTTGTCATCTTGTAATATTTTGTTATTAATATATACCTATATAGTCAAATGAACTAGACTTAATTTAGAACTGGAATTGTTCCATTCCAAGTTTCAGGCGTGAATGAGTTCAGAGATAAATCACAGGTTCATGTAAAACAAAAGTACAGTGGAACCCTTCATGAAGCTGCGAAGGGGTAACTATTTTGTGATGAAGTTACGTTTTATGTGTTTAACTCTTTGAACCCTAGTCACGCATATATGTGTCATTTTCAAACAGTGTACATGTGAGGAGTACACTTGTCCTATGCAAACAGTGTTGACCCTGATCAGAGGGCTCCTTAAGGAACCCTCTGATCAGGGTCTACACTGTTTGTCATTTGACACATATTGTAAAAATCAACCTTAAAAAGTAAAATATGGACTACACTGAATTGTAAACTAGAATTGTCCTTTTGAGGTTTCAGGGAGGAAAGGGTTAAGGCAAGTGGCAGTTTAAAGCAAGATAAAAGTAAATCAGAGAGCTGTCTGTTCTTTACTTTTAAAATTCATCTTGCTTGAAGCTGTCACAGGTTTATAAAGCTATTAAACATTTCATTTGAGTGACCATATTAGAGGGGTTCTTCTGTACACCAGAAAGTTGCAGAAGGAGCTAGCTTTCGCTGTACCTTTGTCCATTTTACAGCTACCATGGGCATAAATAGCAAGTCATTTTCTTTTGAGAGGCCACTTAACTCTTTCAACACCATGGACCTGTTTAAAACATTCTCATTATTTGCAAACAGTGTTGACCCAGACCAGAGGGCTCCTATAGGAGCCCTCTGATCAGGGTCTAGACTGTTTGCTAATTTAGAGCAGTACATGTATTTATTAGCCTACCAAGAGTTCAAAGTAGAATGGTTCATGTTTTGGTAACTAAAAGATCCACAAGGGAACATAATAACCCACAATAGTTACTTAGTATTGAAAGAGTTAACACAAGTTTGACTAGTCAAATGAGAACCACATGTTATTACCCCATTCCTGCCGGGGCCTTCGTGGCCTAGTCACTGTGACTTACATCACTAAGCTCCTCACCGCTGTGAGTTCGAATCCCAGTAGGGTCGTTCGGATTTTTCATGTGAGGAAGCCTTCCAGCTGGCTTGCGGAAAGTCGGTGGTTCTACCCAGTTGCCGATTTGTGCCTGAAACAATGCATAAAGGGCTTCTGGGGTCTTCCTTCACCTATAATTAGCTGGACGTCGCGATATGACTGAACTACTGTTGAAAGCGACGTAAAACGAAAACAAATCAAATCAAATCAACCATTCCTGCCAGACTGGATGTAACTCAAGCTTTAGGTTAACCTCTACAGCATACATCAGTTATCTCCCTTGAACAATTGAGTACACTGACTGTCCTGTTGGGATAACTCTTTGCATGCTAGCGGTGGATATATCCACCACAGTGATTGTCTTTGCAAACAGTTTGGATCCATATGAGATGCCGCGTAATGCAGCTTTTCATCAGAATCCAAACTGTTGGATACTCTGACCATGTTTTGAAAAGAAATTTAGAAAGTTCTGTTTTTAGAACTATAGCAGACGATAAAGGTTGCAGATGAAAAAAATACCCAGCATGCAGAGTTGATCCTTTCTATGCTGTAGCGCGTTCAAGTACAGTATCAGCGAACAGCAACGTTAACCGATGCGAACAACCCATATAGTACGACATCTAACGTTCACCAATACTCTTCAAATAATAACTCATTGCACCCCCATGTTTATTAACTTTTCAAGGATACGAACGATTTATTTACGAATCGAAATAACACAAGCAAAAGTGTACTAATCAACTGAATGCATCAATTTTACCACATATAAAAATAAGATTTAGCTGCTCAGATGTAAGCTGCTTTGTTTGATACATTAAGTATCGGAAAATGTTGGTTTATTGATGAGAAATTAAGTCGGGACTGTTCGCTGGTTTTATTAAATTCATTTGGTTGCCATTTTGTTTTCCTTGTTGGCAATGGCTAACTACCTCTGAGGCCGTTCGCAATCGGTAACAGCCATACGGTTGTTTTAGTTAAATTGTTACCGTTTTCTGATGCAATCGATACGGTACTTGAACGCGCTACTGGTAACCTAAGTTTATATACAGATATGATACATGCATTTTACAAAAAGAGTAGATCCTGATCAGAAAGACAACAAAGCTTGCCATCCGCACATTTAGAAACTTAAAAGCAGACTTGGAGGTCAAGGTCACAGAGGTCAACTTTTTGTGTACATGGAAAGGTCTTGTCCATATACACACACTGGTAAGACGTAACGTCGCCAACTGCTGTTCTACGTTCCCACTGCTGTACAAGAGGGCCTGAAGGCCCTGATATCGCTCACCTCTTGTACTGAAGCCTGATAGTTTTACCTTTCTGTTTCACCCATTTTAATCTAAATCCATTCAAATTTGTAGTATAGCATGTAAACAATTTTGGAATACAATCTCATAATTCTAGTATAGTAGAGTACATCAAGGGCTGATAACTAGAGCCTAAACAATACTGAATTGAAGCCTTTTCTAGCATTTCAAAGTATATGAAGGGCAGATAACTATTGCCACAATGATTAGATTTCAACAATACTTCAACTGCTTCGAGAACTTATAGCTATATACTTTGTGTGCAAGTATAATCAAAATCCATTGAAAACTGTAGTTGGAAGAGTGTTTATGCTGTTAGAAATGGCATTTTCAGCTATTCAAGGGCAGATAACTCTTGACCTATTGGTCTGATTTCAACCATAATCACACTTATTCGAACTCTTATGGTAATATACAATCTGAGGAAGTTTGAAAAAGACTGAATAAAAATCGTGGGCGCTAGAGTGTAAAAACCGTTAAATATGGCATTTTCAGCAATTCAAAGGTAGATAACTCCTGACCTATTAGTCCGATTACAACCATAATCAAACTCATCCGAACTCTAATGGTCATACACAATCTGAGCAAGATTTAGATAGATTGGATTAAAATTGTGGCCTCTAGAGTGTAAACACTGTTAAATATGGCATTTTCAGCAATTCAAAGGTAGATAACTTCTGACCTATTGGTCCGATTTCAACCATAATCAAAGTCATTTGAACTCTTATGGTAATATACAATCTGAGCAAGTCTGAGAAAGATTGAATAAATAGTGTGGCCTCTAGAGTGTAAACACTGTTAAATATGGCATTTTCAGCAATTCAAAGGTAGATAACTCCTGACCTATTTATAATTATTCCGATTTCAACCATAATCGAACTCATCCGAACTCTTATGGTAATATACAATCTGAGCAAGTCTGAGAAAGATTAAATAAATATTGTGGCCTCTAGAGTGTAAACACTGTTAAATATGGCATTTTCAGCAATTCAAAGGTAGATAACTTCTGACCTATTATTCCGATTTCAACCATAATCGAACTCATCCGAACTCTTATGGTAATATACAATCTGAGCAAGTTTGAGAAAGATTGGATAAATATTGTGGCCTCTAGAGAGTAAACACTAAAATTGTTGACGACGCACGACGAACGACAAACGACGAACGACAGACATTCAAGGATTGCAAAAGCTCACCCTGAGCTAGCTCAGGTGAGCTAAAAATCTACGCTATAGCTGTGGAACAAAAATGGCTGCGCCCTTGATAAACAACGAGGTAAGGACAATAAAACGTTGTTTTTGAGAGTCTTTCTTTATAATATCAAAAAAGGAGTAGTTGCACGGAATATCCCGGTTATATGTGCATGCTCCGGCGTTGTGTTCTCGTTGTCCTTACCTTGTTGTTTATCAAGGGCGCAGCCATTTTTGTTCCACAGCTATAGCGTAGATTTTACAGCAGTGGGAACGTAGAACAGCAGTCGGCGACGTTACGTCTTACCAGTGTGATACATATACAAACCAGATATGAAAATACATGTAATGCCTAAAGGGACATAGGAATTATAAGTATTTTTTTAAACCTAAATGCAGATTTCAAAACCTAAACATTGGCCCTTTTTCTTAAAACTGTTTACGTAGTTCACGAAGATGACAACTACGCCAGGGGTATAGCAATAGTTTGTCTTGTACTTCATACAGGCGAGCTAAAAAGGCATATTTATGGAGTAAGGGGTAAATGAGGAATAGGCAATTGCAGGAAAAGGTTTAAGGGGAAAGAGTTAGTAGGAAAAATCTGCTTCAATGAAGCCTTTTCCTTACAATTTCTAACAAATCTTTATAGGAGGAGTCTACTTATACTGACAAAAAAGTGAAACAAATAACTTGGTACTTCTTTAATTTTATTTTTCATATACATGTATGTAAGACATAAAAGAACAAAGAAAACGGACTTGAATTCTTTAGGACAGCAACATAACTGTTATAATCTCCTATACAGTTTAGTTCAATTTCTTTTTTCTTATCAATATAATTCCTTAATGGTAAACAGTGCATAACCTGAACAGAGGGCTCCTAAAGGAGCCCTCTGAATAGGGTCTACACTGTTTGTATAGGACAAAAGTACTTTTCACAGGTACACTGATTGTAAATGACACGTATACTCATCACTAGGGTAGAATGAGTTAAGGTAGAAATACTTTTGTCCATTCTCCTGCTATAGGCATATTTTGACATCATAAATAAAGGTGTCAAAGGGCATTTCTGTGGTGGAAAGGGTTAAACTTAAAGATCAGAAGTAAGAAAGGGTGAAAGATAAGGAGTAGAAACAGTCACCCTAAGTGAAATAAAGATGTTCTTGAAACATTGGGGAAAGTAAGATACAGTAAGAACTGAGAGCAACAAGAATATCGTTCCCAGCGATGGATGCTCCCCACAAGGAAAAAAACCAAGGTATAGCATGTTTAGCAGGTGGACACAGTATCAAGTTTCATCAACTTATGATGTAACGTTCAGGAGATATGCTTCAGACAAAAAATGAAATTTTTATGAAAAAAGGTCGACAATTCAATATTTGGAGATGAGTTATAATTATTGTGTACTACATTCTTTTTGTCCTACTCTAACTCTAACGTAGGGTGACGGACAGACGGACGGACGTACCCACAATCTCCATTTAAGTGGCCATATCCTTCTTTATTGTACCTCTTTTATGTGGCTAAAGTACATGTGGTTAGCCACATAAATGAATACTAACTTTGTTATAAAATGATCTGGAGGCTAACCCTACCCCATACCCTATGTCCCACAACTGGCCAGGTTAATGTCACAAGAAATGGCCAGGTTAATGTTACAATAAACTGCCAGGTTAATGTTTTTCAATTATGTGTCTAGGTTATGGACACAATTTTAGTCACGCAACTATTTTTATGTGAGCACGGACGGACAAAGCGGTGACTATATGCTCCCCCCCTAAAGGGGAGCATAAAAAATGTTCATAATAAAACATCCAGATAAGACATAGAGGATAATTGTTTTTTTCAGTATAAGATAGAAAATTAATCCATTGAGTGAACATCAGACGTTATATTTTCACGAGTGGCGAAGCCACAAGTGAAAATATAACAGTCTGATGTTCACGAAATGGATTAAATTCGATCTTATACTGAAAAAATACAATTATTCTATTTATTTATGCTTTTAAGCCACTTTTTAAACGAAATTGTTCGACAATTGAGAAAGCGAAAGTAAATGATTTACCCCGTGTTGAGCCCCAACTTTATATCGAACACATTTTCCCGTACGATGACATCACTTATTTATTGATTTGACGTCATCCGAATTACTTCGTTGCTCCCGAGTTTGGATTCGTGCTCTTCCGGTGAGTAGTTCGCGACAAATCGGACTGCCGGAATTTAACGATAAGACACGATTGACTACGATTCTTGGGGAGCCCTACGGGGAAAATTCATAATAAAAGCGATTGGTGATAATCCACTGCAGTGGATTACCAAGTGATAATCCACTGCTATTTCGTGGTAATCCACCGAAAAGCATAAATAAATTGTTTTTCTGGCACTGTTTGTAGTGACTGCCAGTCTGTTGCTTCCAGGCACATCTTGCACATAATAATTCACAAGGGTCACCATAACTATGCTCACTTTCCAAAATGAACTCTTCCATTTTGTAAACATTGACCAGTATATATAAAATTATAACCCAATACCCCATAGCCTGTTTCTAGTTTTGAAGAAAGGTGATCACATAAAGTAGGTTGAAAGCAAAGCAGAATGCGCCTAAAGGCACATTCTGCTTTACTTTCAGCCTGCTTTAAGCTACTAACAGCTAGGATTTTTTTTCATGACTATTAATTGGACCCATTTTATTGAGTGGAGTAATAAAGAATTTTTTGTTCATGACTATAAATTGGAGTAATAAAGTAAAGGCGTAAAAAGGCATATTTATGGGGTAATGGGTTAAGGGGTTTTGTCCAAAAACTTTTTAAAAGTATGGCAAACAGTACAGACCCTGATCAGAGCCCTCTGATCTGTGTCTACACGATTTGCAAATGATGTTCATTATGGTTTCCCACACAGTAAGGGTTGAGTTCTATGATGAGCACTAGCGGACAGTTTCTAAACTTCCTTCATGGAATCCCACAGAGAGTTGGTGATGAAGAACTGGGAACACTTTCTCTTGTCAAAGCAGAATGGAGTCACTTCAGACTTGTTGCTGATATCTGAACACAGTTAAGGATATAAACAGTAGAACCTGGGTTACCTGATGTTAACCTTTCTGCTGCTACAGTCTAACCTCTCTATTATGACCACTAAATTGTGTTGATTATTAGGTGTTTACAATAGGTGACTGCTTAAAGCAAGATGACAGTAAAACAGACAGCTCTATAAGGAGCTTTCTGTTTTACTGTTACATGTACCTTGCTTTAAGCTGTCACCTATCTTTTATACATTTAATTAACATTAGTTTTAGTGGTCATAATAGGAAGTTTTTCTGTAAGGTGTTTAGAAATTTCTTGTTAAAAAACAGTGAAGACCTAGATCAGTCCCACCATGTAGTACAACTATTTTTTTGTTTGTTTGTTTGATATGATTTTTTACGTTGCTTTTAACAGTATTTCAGTCATATTGCAAAGTCCAGCTTATTACAGGTGGAGGAAGACCCTAGTAGCCCTTTCAGACACAAATCGGCAACTGGGTAGAACCACCAACCTTCCACAAGCCAGCTGGAAAGCTTCCCCACATGAAAAATCCGAATGACCTGAGTCGGATTCAGAACTCACAGCGGTGAGGAGCTTAGTGATGTAAGTCATAGTGACTATACCACTAGGTCATTGAGGCTCCCTGTTAAACTATTATCGATTGATAACAAACCCCAATCCCACCCTTATTTCAAACACAAGTACATGTATGTATATTCAATTAAGAAATGAACAGATTTTTTTTGGCATTCAAGTGAAATGAATGACAGAAAATTATCGGCAAATACCATGAATTGCGCTAGCAATTCATGGTTAATTTGCCGATAATTTTCTGTCGTTCATTTCACTTGAATGCCGAAAAAATCTGTTCATTTCTTATATTTACAATATGTTTTTTCTGTAATTTCTAATATTAGATTAACATTTTGTAAGTAGCATGTATGTTTAATCCATATTAGAGGTCGATAACACGAATAATGTGTACCCTATAAGGAGCCATGACCGAATTACTGAAGCTGCATACATTCAAAAGCAAAAAATTAAGTTCTATTGTTTACATTCTAAGATCAACAACTTTGACAGTTTGGCGCGAAAATGCCGATTTGACTTCATTTTTAAAGTAGGAAAAATATATCGTTTTTTTTGTCTTAAAACAATGCAGACAGCTGCTGTTATTTTCTTGCAGTTTAACTCCTTAATAAAGAAGAATTTTTGTCCGGAATCATGGTTTCCACTTTTGGGAAGGCATAGATCGGTTAAGAACAAATTTTGAAAAATCCGCCAAATGTTTGCTGTTCAAGTTCAAAAGATTAATTCGCCAATGAAAACTGCATATGCCCTGCCTCCTGTTCGAAACTTATCAACAAGCCCCGCCCTCTCGCAAAATGGTGTTTATACGAAATGAACGGCATTTTTTTCAATGGAATTGAATGGGGCGAATGTAAAAATTTTCAAAACACATTTACATGTTCTTTGTTTTGATAAAACCTGCCAGGACTTGTGTCATCTACTCTTTCATGTAACCAATTTGCAGTGTGTTTGTTTCTAACACTCTAATTGCCCTACCTCATGTAGCATACAAGAGTTTGGGATTTTTGTCCTTCCAAGTGATACCAAGGATTCGTCGGAGACATCACATGTGGTATGTGTTGAGCTTCGCCTCCTGTCTTGTGTATGTTGTCCATGGTTCACTAACGTACAAGAGAGTGTCAGATTGTTGTTTTCCCACACCCTCTTTGTGAGCTTATACATCACACCTGAAGCCTTTCCTATTTGGGCGTTGGTCTCTGCAACGAGGGACAGATTTTCCGAGATGAGGGATCCTAGGTATCTGAAGTTGCTGACATTCTCTAGAAGAGATTCATTGATGGTGATTGCTGCAGGAACTGGGGCGTCCTGTGCCAGTATTTCCGTCTTCTTGATGCTGACTGTTAATGCAAATTCCTTCCATGCATTAGAGAAGCAGTCCTTAAGGCGTTGGAGACCATCATGTGTGTGGCTTGCAATAGCAGCATCGTCTGCAAACAGCATCTCCCTGAGCAGGACACAGGTAACCTTTGCTTTTGCACGCAAATCAAAAAGTATTGCTATAATGCATTATATATGCGATTTTAAACAGTGAGGATCAAGAAACTACTACATATATATGTATCCATGTAAAGGCCTTTTAGCTGTAACTTGTCACGAAAAATGAATTAGTAAGTAGCAATTTTATCTGTGCAATATACCATTGCAATGGAATAATAATCAGATGGTCAGACTGATCTGATATAAGCAATCATCTGGCCTGTGCCAAAAATTTGCCAGAAAGTCTTGGTTTCCTCATTCCATTTAATATATAGAGAACTATTGGTGAAATATATTGAGAAACCCTAATCAAATGCCAAGTAATGGAATATCTGATGTGAATCCAGACTATTTATGGCTTTGACAGTTTTTCTGAAAACAATAGGTACAGGGATGAATTAATTTCAGCAGACAGCAATCTCAACACAAACAACTGTGTATTTATCATTCAAAGAGATATGTTGTCCTAGATTTAACTGACATATTTTAGAACAATATTCTAGTAATGGGAGATATAGGCTTATAAACATAAATACAAATAATAAAGGATACAGCCTTTGATTTCATCTTCTGATCCTTCAAAGTCCCAGCGTATACGAGAAATATTGGAGTACAGTTGAAGTTCTTCCCTGAAATTATCCACATAATTGTATTATTTTCTGATCAGGGTCGGTACTGCTTTATATCATTCTACAAACAATATACCAAAAGTACTTAAAAATAGACAAGACTTAACCCTTTACTCCTAAGACCATTTCTAGTTTTGAAGACAATTGACCTGTTAAAGCAGGTTGAAAGTCAAGCACATGCGTCTAAAGGCGCATTCTGCTTTACTTTCAACCTGCTTTAAGCTACTGTCTGTTAGAATATAGAAAATATTTCTTGTGATACATATTCATGACTGTATACATTAAAACTTTTTTCTTCAGTGAAGGAATAAATTTAATGCTTAAAATGTGTATAGATTAATAGATTAATTGCAAACTGGAGTTGTCCATTAGAAGTTTCAGGGGTCAATAGTTTGATGTTTCCAACATTATTAATAAGTTTTTTAACCCATTCCCTCATAAATACGCCCTTTTATGCCTTTTATTGATTCCTTCAGTTTAGCTCCAATTTGTACAGTTATGACTATGTTTTATAAAAAATATTTTCTTTATTATAGCAAATGGTACCTTAAAGCAGGCTGTAAGTAAAGCAGAATGTGCCTTAAGGCACATATTGCTTTACTTTCAACCTGCTTTAAGAAGTCAGGGTCTTCAAAACTAGAAACATGCTTTATGGTAATGGGTTAAAGCCAATCAACTTAACTGTTGACCATAATATCAGCTGGAACAAGTAAATCATATTGTTCACTTTATGAAGAAGTATGGCAACTACTAACCCTTATTGTGTGGGAAACAAGTGTATCCAATTCCATTATTTGCCAATAGCGTTGACCCATATCAGAAGACTCCTGAAGGAGCCTTCTGGTCTGATCAAGGTCTATACTATTTGCCACACTGTTAAATACTTTTAGGACAACTTCTTAAGAGTCAATGTACCAGAAATGGGTGTCAAAGCCACCTGATGCTCGCCTGCTTGAACTTTAAGTCTAAAAACATCTTGTATCCAAAACAAATCAATGTTCAGTTTAGAAAGATTATTAAAAGAATGATGAGTCTCAATCTAGTTATATAAAACTTGTACAACCCGTAAAACTTAGCACATGTATTAAACTTTAAAACAACCTGGTGATTTGAGGTCAAAACAACTAAGTCCAAAACATGTCAAAAATTGAAATAAATTAAAATAATTTTTAATTCGAAACTTCATAGCCTCAATTTTTGTTCCCAAATGAAGCTCCATAAAAAAATTCAGCACCCTAGCATAATGTATTAAGCTTTAAAACAACCCGTCCAAAAAACTTTAACCTGGTGATTTGTAGTAACAAAACCTAAGTCGAAAACATGTTAAAAATTGACAATTATTAAAATTGTTTTTAAATTCCAACTTCATAACATCATTGTTTGACACCAAATGAAGCTTCATACAAAATTTCAGCACCCTAGCACATGTATTAAACTTTAAAACAACCCGTCCAAAAAACTTTAACCTGGTCTGTTGTAGCAAAAAATCTAAGTCCAAAGCATGTCAAATATTGACAAATATTAAAATCAATTTTAACTATAAACATCATAACATCAATGTTTGACCCCCAATGAACCTCCATAAAAAATTTCAGCACCCTAGCACATGTATTAAACTTTAAAACAACCCGTCCAAAAAACTTTAACCTGGTCTTTTGTAGTAAAAAACCTAAGTCCAAAACATGTCAAATATTAACAAAAATTAAAATTATTTTTAAATTATAACTTCATAACATCAATGTTTGACCCCTAATAAACCTCCATACAAAATTTCAGAACCCTAGCACAAGTATTAAACTTTAGAACAACCCGTCCAAAAAACTTTAACCTGGTCTTTTGTAGTAAAAAACCTAAGATCAAAACATGTCAAATATTAACAGAAATTAAAATTATTTTTAAATTATAACTTCATAACATCAATGTTTGACCCCTAATAAACCTGAATACAAAATTTCAGCACCCTAGCACAAGTATTAAGCTTTAAAATAACCCGTCCAAAAAACTTTAACCTTGGCCACGCTCACGCTCACTCACGCGGGGGGGGGGGGGGGTATGACATTAGCTCTGCTGTTCTACGAACAGGCGAGCTAAAAATGGAAGAGTCCATAAAACTATCATAGTAAGGGTTAAAAACAAATAACTATGTAGCCTTTCTGTTAAAGCTACTTTTTCAATGTATTAGACAAGTTGCTCCCGAAAGCAGGCCAGGGTTTTCATTTTGTTTTGGGTCAATAGGCCAAAGATGCGATCCAAGAGGCCTAGGGGGGAAAATTTTGGAATCAAGCGTGTCATTTCCTGCATTTCTGGGTCATTCTGAGGGTGTTTGAATACTTGTAATTGAGATATATTTTAAGGCAATAAAGTGTTAAATACAAAAATTTGTTATTTGTTTCAGAGTCAAATGTATAATAATAATTGTTGAAGAATTGAACTTGTTAAAGTCACATTTAATCCTAGTGATGAGTAAATTCATTCTTACGCTGGGTCCCGGAAAAATTTGGAATTGAACTTTTCATTCCCTGTAATTCTGGGTCATTCTGAGGGTGTTTGAAGACTTGTTATTGAGATACAAATGTACATTTATGGCAATAAAAGCTTTGTGTCAACAAACTTTTGGTGTTTTATTATTGTGTTACCCCCTTCCGTATGTCGAAATTTTTTGAAGTTTTAATGTATAAATGGTGTTCCCTGAGCCACTTTAAGCATTATTTCAATGGTGTACTAAAGATAAACAGCCTACTAAAACTTTTGTTTTTATTAATCTATTTAAATTTCTTTATGACAAGAACTTGCTAGAATCTATATCAAAACGGTAGATACAAGGAGTACAGAATTACTGATATGTTATTTTGTTTACTAAAAACTATTCATCTTAATTCTTATAGATGAAAGGGTTTGACAGAAAAATATAGAAAGACACATTACCTACATTGGTTTGTTATAATCTATAAATGAGCATTAGATAATAATTTGAAGTAAAAAATATTATATTTAAAAAATATGTGTGTTTGCTTTATATGTTGCCAACTTGCCACGTAATTATGTTAGCATTATGATTTTATGATAATTTGAAGAAGTACTAGATCAGAGAGCTTTTATGAATAAGAGTTCTCTAATCTTGGTCTTCACTATTTTCCTATATGTAGATACTTTTTGAAGTATTTGTACAGTAATCCTGAATGTATTTGTAAATTTGTATTTCCTGATAAATATTTTGACTTTGTATCTTCATTTCTATCTGCTAGATTAAGTTCTATCACAATTTAGAAAAGAAACTGTGCTTTGCTTAATCAAGGATTTACAGCATGACTAAAATGCTTAAATAAACCACCTTTTATCATAAAATCGAATTATCTATGTTATTTCTTATGCTATATTTTCTATCTTATTGGTTGGGGATACATAACTTTCAGTGGAATATTATTTCTGTTGAAAAATGCTGCTATCGTTAAATCGCGAAAACCGGTGACAAAATGTACGTGCACGATTGATGGAAAACAGATGACAAGCTAACAAAATCATTCACGCTAACTTTGAAGTTACCAACACAGCGACATTTTGGGAGAATCTATAACCATCCTATTTCAAACAAATAGATCTACGTGATAATGGAATAAATAGGCTTGATCGATTTTGATTTCATAAGGCACAGTTCTAAACCATTTGCCTCGTTTGTGGGCGTGGCATTTTCATCACTACAAACTGCTGTGAGCTAAAGAATAAACCAACCCAGCGATATTTTGGGGGGAAAAATCAATCCTAGAACATTTTAATGAAATAAAATAACTCTAGAATCTAGATTTAATCGATTTTGATTTGAACTTAAAGGGACTCGCAACCGGATGGTGTACTTGTCAAAATAAAATAAAATACTCAAATAAAAGCAAATTTGTGGCATTTTTTGGCTTCTGACATTAAAAAAATATGATCAGTCCAAAAAAAGTCTCAAGAATCGTCACCGAATCTTAGATTTTTAGATATTTTCCATCGTTTTTCTATACCGACTAGTAGACGGTATAGTTGTTGTTGTTGCTTCTCTACACGGGCTCAGACATAAACACGAGCCGAATTACGCAGTTGTATGCACTTTCGATGGCTACACATTGAAATACGTTAAATCGATCCGAGATAAACGGATAGTTCCGTGGTCCATTGGTCTAAGCGGTTTCCCCTATTTTGCCTTCTGTCCGCCAATGCCGGGCCCCGGGTTCGAATCCCACCAGAGACCAATATTTTTTTTATTGAAATACATTTTTTTAAACAGAATTTCTTATCCTAAACTAATTCTTTACCATTTATATAAGCGTTTGACACATATTTACAAATTACTATTTTTAATGCACCATCTGGTTGCGAGTCGCTTTAATAGGGCATACATACATGTACTTGTCCTATCTAGTTTTCATTTTGCATCGAAATTTGTGGGCGGGGCAATGCTCGCAAGTTGACTACGGAAATTCACGATACTCCATTCGGAGACGTTGTATGATATTGATCGTAACTAACCGCCAAATTCAGAGACTCTCCGAGCATAAATTATGAAGACGAAAAGTCGCGGCCGAGTGTGTGTCTGCACGCATGAATAACGATGGTCGTAATTCGTGGTGTCTGCGAATCGAAATAGTGCATAGGTTCTCCATAACGATAATAGCTTGCTTGCTTTATTCGTTTTAACGTCTCACCAGAGTTATCGTTATCTGTTAAGACTAAACTATTGCGGGGGAGCGGTTTTTTTAGCTCACCTGAGCACAAAGTGCTCAAGGTGAGCTTTTGTGGTCAGTCAATGTCCGGCGTCCGGCGTCGTGCGTCAACAATTTCTTCAAACATCTTCTTCTCCAAAACCACTTGCTTGATTGCAACCAAACTTCACAGGAATGTTCCTTGGGTCAAGCTCTTTCAAAGTTGTTCAAAGAATTTGAAACCATGCAGAACTCTGGTTACTATGGCAACCAAATTGAAAAAATAAGGAAATCTTAAAAAATATTCTTGTCACAAACCACAAGAGCCAGAGCTTTGATATTTAGCATGGTATTACTTCTAGAGGTATTTGACTTATATTGTTGAATCGGTTCCGGTCCGTTGCATATCTGGGTCACCGAAGCTAAAAATAGATTTTTTTCCCATGAGAACTTAAAAAATCTTCTTGTCTGAAACCATAGTACACTGAGCTTAGATATTTTGCACATAGCATCATCAACAGATCCTCTATCAAAGTTGTTCAAATTTTGTCAAAATTTTGTCCCTGGGGTCAAAATTGGCCCGCCCCGGGATCACAGTTTTACATAGAGTTATATAGTGAAATGTTCAAACATCTTTTTCTCTGGAACCAATATGACCAGAGCTTTGATATTTGGCATGATGTAACTTTTAGAGGTCCTTCACATATATGGATGAATCGGTTCTGCAGGTCTGTTGCATATCTGGGTCACCGGAGCTAAAAATAGATTTTTTCAATGAAAACTTCAAAAATCTTCTTGTCTGAAACCATAGTACACTGAGTTTAGATATTTTGCACATATCATCGTTTACAGGTCCTCTATCTTAGTTGTTCAAATTTTGCCCCTGGGGTCAAAATTGGCCCCGCCCTGGGGGTCACCTTTTACAAATCGTCTTTTCTGAAATCACGTGACCCATCCTAGTGTCACCATTGTCAGGTGAGCGATCAAGGGCCATTCTGGCCCTCTTGTTTTTATTTTAAAGTCTACGGCACCCGGTCACCCATCCATGTACTAACCGGGCTCGACGTTGCTTAACTTCGGTGATCGGACGAGAATCGGTGTTTTCAACGTGATATGGCCTTAGACAAAACGATGATATTCGTGATATTCAGATTATATAGATTATGTTTAAATCATGCGCAGTAATGATTTTCTCGTCGTGAGAAATTGAAAGATTGAATACCGAAAAATGCCGGAATAAAGAAAACGTCTACTATACATTTAATAACGAGAAAAGTATGATCGAATTTTCACACCTTTGCAAATTTCAACCGGCCAAAATGTCATTTCAAGCGGCCATTTCGGCCGCCGACCGTTTAATAATGAAAACCCTGCAGGCTGAAAGTAAAGCAGAAAGCCGATGAACAGCAACCTGTTTTAAGCATGCAATTTAAGTTTTTATTCAGTTAAAAACATCTGAAAATAATTTTACAATGTCAACCAACATTTATTTCAAAACAAAATCATTGACATTCATGTATATGTTAAACATACCTTATCATTGGCAGCATTATTGTTGTCTCATTTTCCAGTCTATCTTTCTCATCTAGCAATCTGCTTCTGTCCTCTTTCAGCTGTTCTTTCATGGATTCTACTGTCTTACACTGGGCAGACAACTGCTCCTGATTTTGTTTGACTATTGAGTACTCTTGCTGGAGTTGCTGTTCTTGTTTTGCCATTTCTCCTATCTCATTTCTGTCTGGTGTTTGTTCCATGCCCTCTTGTTTATTTAGAAGCACTGAGATAAAACATGATAAAATCAATAAATGCACATCTTAAAAAATTTCAAACATGGCTTTTTAGCAGTAAAGACATACTCAATGCAATCTTAACCATCTACTATTAACCCTTTCCCCCATAGAAGCGCCTTTTAGCGCATTCGGTTTATTCTTGCCTTGAAGAAAATAGTTCCAATTTATACATTCATAAATATATATAATACAAAATATTTTCTATATTCTAGCAGATAATAGCTTAAAGCAGGCTGAAAGTAAAGCAGAATGCGCTTAAAGCGCATTCTGCTTTACTTTCAACCTGCTTTAAGTGGACACCTATATTCAATACTAGAGATATGCTATGTGGGAAAGGGTTAAGAAACTCTTTCTCAAAAGTTAACCTAGATCTACCCATTATAACTCTTTTCATGGAGTTTTCAATTATTTTTGAAACTCTTATAGGTTTTGACAAGATGTTCAAAATTTTACTATACATGTATAGTCATATATAAAATATAATTACACGTATTATACATGTACAGAGCATCATCACAACCAGAAATGGGTGTCAAAGCCACCTGATGCTCGCCTGATTAAAGTTTAAGCCTAAAAACATCTTGTATCGAAAGCAAAACAATTTCAGTTTAGAAAGATTATCAAATGCAGGGGCGTAGCTTGGCCGAAATGAAAGTGTAGGCATATCTTTTCTAGGGGGGTCCGGGGCATGCTCCCCCTGGAAAATTTTGAGTTCTACAACACTGTAGACGCATTTAAGGAGGGTCTGGGGAGACATTTATATGAAGAATTAATGAAATGAAAAGCTTCAAACAGACAATTTTATTTTTTTGCAAGGAATGTCTGCATATTTTCTTGAAAAAAACTCACCAAAAAACAACCCCACGTCAATTAGTATATCATAGGGTCTGATACCGTAATTTTTTCATTAACATACTCGCTACTTGAAATTATTTGGATGTAACTTTCTTTTCGGGACAAATTGATTAAGCACACTACATGCCCGTATGAAATCCAAAGTAACTATACCAATTTATGAACTCACTCTTACTAGGAGGGGATTGGGGAGGGTTGATTCCTAGATAGCCTCTGGCTTGTTCCGAGGGCGTTTTTGCGCGTCCAAGACAGGTAAAATTCTGCCATAAATATATGTAAAAACTCGGCTGAAAATGACATAAATTTTCTGTGCCAGGTTATTATAATGTAATTGTTGACAGGTTGTCTTACATTAAACTCTAAGTTAGACTCTAACACCACCCTATACGTATTTTTATTGCATTTTTTTACTTTTTGAATTGTCGCAAGTATGAGGACAGTGTGTACGCGGTAGCGCGCGTGTTTGCATAAGGCAGCTACATGTACAATAATTGTACATGCTTGCCAAAGGGGTGATTAGACCAATTAATAAGTGTACGCTTTCTTACTAGAGGGGTCCGGGGGTATGCTCCCCCGTGAAATTTTTATTCCTAGATAGTCTCTAGGTGCGTTCTGAGGTCTTTTCCCGCGTTTGATAATGGCAAAATACTAACATGAATCTATGTAAAAATAATTGGGGTTCACCTCTAACCCCCCTTAGATGTCAATTTTATTGCCTTTTCTGCAGTTTTAGCCTTTTTTATTTTTTGGACTTCTGAAAAAAAAGTGTAGGCACGTGCCTACTTGCCTAATAGGAAGCTACGCCAATGAAATGAATGGTTAGTCTTAGTCTAGTTATATTGAATTTTAAAACAACCTGTCCAAAAATCGCTGGTGATTTGAAGTCCGAAGTCCAAAACATGTCAAGAATTGACATAGATTAAAATAGTTTTTAAATTTTAATTTCATAACATCAATGTTTGACCCCAAATGAACCTCTATACAAAATATCAGCACCCTAGCCCAAGTATTAAGCTATAAAACAACCCGTCCAAAAAACTTTAACCTGGTGATTTGTAGTCAAAAAAACTAAGTCCAAAACCTGTCGAAAATTGACATAAATCAAAAGTAGTTTAAATGCATACTTCATAACATTAATGTTTGACCCAAAATAAGCCCCCATACAAAATTTCAGCACCTTAGCACAAGTATTAAATTTTAAAACAACCCGTCCTAAAAACTTTAACCTAGATTTGTAGCAAAAATCCTAAGTCCAAAACATGTCAAACCTGAAATGGGTGTCAAAGCCATCTGATGCTCGCCGTTTAAAGTTTAAGTCTAAAAAACATCTTGTATCAAAAGAAAATCAATTTTCAGTTTAGAACTATTATTAAATTAATGTTGAGTCTTAGTCTAGTTATATTAATCTTTAAACAACCTGTGCAACCTTTAACCTGGTGATTTGTAGTCAAAACAAATAAGTCCAAAATTGACAAATATTAAAATTATTTTTAAATTTCAACTTCATAACATCAATGTTTGACCCCTAATAAACCTCCATACAAAATTTCAGCACCTTAGCACAAGTATTTAACTATAAAACAACCCGTCCAAAAAACTTTAACCTGGTGTTTAGTGGGAAAACACCTATGTCCAAAATATGTCAAATATATACAAAAATTAAAATCATTTTTAAATTTCAACTTCATAACATCAATGTTTGACCCCTAATGAACCTCCATACAAAGTTTAAGCACCCTAGCACAAGTATTAAACTTTAAAACAACCCATCCAAAAAACTTTAACCTGGTGGTTTGTAGTCGAAACCCTAAGTCCAAAACATGTCAAAAATTGACATAAGTTAAAATCATTTTTAAATTTCAACTTCATAACATCAATGTTTGACCCCTAATGAACCTCCATACAAAGTTTAAGCACCCTAGCACAAGTATTAAACTTTAAAACAACCCGTCCAAAAAACTTTAACCTGGTGGTTTGTAGTCGAAAAATTTAAGTCCAAAACATGTCAAAAATTGACATAAGTTAAGATTATTTTTAAATTCAAACTTCATAACATCACTGTTTAACCCCTAATGAACCTCCATACAAAATTTCATAACCCTAACACAAATATTAAGCTTTAAAACAACTCGTCCAAAAACCTTTAACCTTGGCCAAGCTCACGCTCACTCACGCTCGAGTCGGGGGTAGGACATTAGCTCTGCTGTTCTACGAACAGGCGAGCTAAAAAGTGACCTGAATCAAATCCGATATTTACATAATACTATCAATAATTGAACATCTCTGTTTAAGTGTTAATAGATAACCAAAAACAAAATCAATAACTTCATAAATACATTAGCATGCCTTAAATTAATTTCTCCATTGAAGAAAATAGTTCCAATTTATAGTCATGAATGATAAGAACATATATATATGAAAAGTTTCTAGATTCTAGCAGATGGTACCATAAAGCAGGCTGAAAGGCACATCCTGCTTTACTTTCAGCCTGCTTTAAGTGGTCACCTGTCTTCAAAATTAGAAGCAGACTATGAGGTAAAGGGTTAATTTGTGCACAACTGGGGCCCGTTTTACTAAACTAGTCAAAATCGTTTAACTCTTATTTTTCGATCATAAACGTTTGCAAACAGCAAATAGCCAGATCAGAGGACGCGCTTAAAGCGCGTCCTCTGATCTGGCTATTTGCTGTTTGTAGCAAATGATAATAAAAAATATAATTTAAAATTAAAAATTTTGACTTACGCAAAAAGTTTGCGTAAGTATAGATCTACAGTAGTGCAACGATCGGATGGCGTTGTTTACAAAACAGTGCAAATGTAAACAAAGAAAAATAGTTAATCACCGATAAGTACAAGATTGACAACCATACTAGCATATGTGGTATTGGCGTAGTGGTTATGCTTTTAGACTTTCACGCAGAAGTCACGAGTTCGAATCCCACATTCAGTAATTTTCTTTTATTAATCTTAAATTAAAGAGGTTCTGTTTCACTTCCCACATATTTTCATTCTCACAGATTTGTTAGTTATATTATTGGGTCTGTTTTTCATTATATTTGCATTTTTACATCGTGCAGTAATAGGGTCAAAACACATCTTTGTAATCAGTAAAAAGACACCATGATGTATCTCTTGATTGTCTGTGATATCACTTGACTTACTCATTTTATCCATGTTTATTTTAAACTACGTATATCAGCGCATATCAGTGTTATATAAAAAGAAAAAGATAAAAAAAAGAAAAGTGGTGTTCTCTAGGTTCGAACTCACGACCCTCAAAAGTAACTATTACAAATGTAATAAGTACTACTAGGCAGCACGCTTATCCACTACACCATACAGTCACTCAAGCCACTTGCTTTGATTTACCAATACAACAATTCGCAGTTGTATTTATCGTTATTTTTCTTTGTTTACATACAAAATGTTTTGTAAACAACGCCATCCGATCGTTGTACTACTGTAGTTTAGTAAAACGGTCATGAGGTCATTGGTTTCATCGCATGTGATACAAATACCCCTGCTGAGATCTATTTATAGTGACAATGACTTAAATTTGGACAGCAGGAAGTGGTGGTGTGAACAAGGGGACATGTTTGAGAACATGCTTGTGAAGTTTTGTGATAATCGGATAAGAAATGAAGCCTGTAAAGAGTTGACATTGAAAATTCAGTCAATTTCTATTTATAGGAATGGTGACCTTGTTTTGGACCACAGGAAGTGGACACACATACGCAACACATTTTCTATAATCTTGCTTTCAGCAACTTACTGTAATATCATTTGTTACAAAATAAAGATTCATTTTTTACCAAAATGTAAAATTCAATTGATTTTCAATTATGAATAACAATCCAAACAACACCAATCACAAACCTTGAATGTCATTCTTTATCTTTTCCATTTGGCTTTTGTGTATGTTTATTATCTCTTTATAGTTGTTCTTGATAGTTTCAAACAATTCCATGTTTTTCTTCTGGTATGTGTCTTGTTCCTTTATCAATGATTCTCCAACCATAGCTAGCTGATCAAACTCCTCCATCTTCCAATGTCCACAGGTTGAGTTCTTATTTCCCTTTGCAGTAATAGATGCACTCTCTTCAAATAGATCTCTAAAATCCACTACCTGTAATATACAAATATAATATTATGATGAAAGACTCCCTCCTTACAACAATGTTGGCTGCTGTTCCCAAAACAAGATAATTATGTCTAACGCTTTCACTGCTGAAATATTGTCTGCTTAAAATTGTTGTCTGCAAAATTTTCTTAAAGTTACTAATTCGATAAAGATACTACATACATTTGGTTTGAGGGACTTTTGTTATACATATAAGTACAAACCATAGAAAATTTTTATATCAAAATGCGCACATGTGTATTGTCTACACGATTGTGTATTTTTGGTGACTGGACATTTCGCTACCCTGTTGCGTTCGCACCTGTCAGTTCGCTACCCTGGGATTTTTTACCCTGGATGTTTCGCTACCCATACATTTTCGCTAACTCCATTTTTTATCGTAGTTTATTTACCCTATATGAAATATACTTTGTATTTAATATGATTAAATAATAGAAGTTTAATGATCTTAAACTTGCAGTAACCAGAAATGGGTGTCAAAGCCACCTGTACTCGCCTGCTTGAAATTTATGTCTAAAAACATCTTGTATGCAAAACAAATCAATTTTCAGTTAAGAAAGATTATTAAATGAATGATGAGTCTTAATCTAGTTATATAAAACTTTAAAACAACCCGTCCAAAAAACTTAAACCTGGTGCTTTGAGGTCTTAAACCTGGTGCTTTGAGGTCAAAACAACTAAGTCCAAAACATGTCAAAAATTGAAATAAATTAAAAACATTTTTGATTCCAACTTTATAGCCTCAATGTTTGTTCCCAAATAAAGCTCCATACAAAATTTCAGCACCCTAGCACAAGTATTAAACTTTAAAACAACATGTCCAACAAACTTTAACCTGGTGATTGCAGTAAAAAAGCTAAGTCCAAAACATGTTAAAAATTGACAAATATTTAAACTGTTTTTTAATTCCAACTTCATAACATCATTGTTTCAGCACTCCAGCACAAGTATTAAAACTTTAAAACAACTTGTCCAAAAAACTTTAACCTGGTGATTTGTAGCAAAATACCCAAGTCCAAAATATGTCAAACTCCATAACATCAATGTTTGACCCCTAATAAACCTCAATAAAAACTTTCAGCACCCTAGCACAAGTATTAAGCTTTTAAACAAACCGTCCAAAAAACTTTAACCTGGTGATTTGTAGTCGAAAATCCTAAGTCCAAAACATGTTAAAAATTGACATAAATTGAAACTATTTTTGAATTCCAACTTCATAACATCAATGTTTAACCCCAAATGGACCTCCTTTCAAAATTTCAGCACCCTAGCACAAATACTAAGCTTTAAAACAACCCGTCCAAAAAACTTTAACCTGGTGATTTGTAGTCGAAAAACCTAAGTCCAAAACATGTTGAAAATTGACATAAATTCAAATTATTTTCACTTTTAACTCCATAACATCAATGTTTAACCCCAAATGAACATCCATACCAAATTTCAGCACCCTAGCACAAATATTAAGCTTTAAAACAACCCGTCCACAAAACTTTAACCTTGGCCACGCTCACGCTCACTCACGCCGGGGGTATGACATTAGCTCTGCTGTTCTACAAACAGGCGAGCTAAAAACTGTAGCCTCTAGAGTGTAAACACCCTTAAATATGGCATTTTCAGCAATTCAAAGGTAGATAACTCTTGACCTATTCGTCGGATTTCAACCATAATCAAACTCATCCGAAATCTTACAGTCATATACAATCTCAGCAAGTTTGAGATAGATTGGATAAAAGTTGTGACCTCTAGAGTGTACACACTGTTAAATATGGCATTTTCAGCAATATAAAGGTAGATAACTCTTGATCTATTGGTTCGATTCCAACCATAATCAACCTCATCTGAACTCTTATGGTAATATACAATCTGGACAAGTTTGAGAAAGATTGGATAAATATAGTGGCCTCTAGAGTGTAAAACTGTTAAATATGGCATTTTCAGCAATTCAAAGGTAGATAACTCCTGACCTATTGGTCTGATTTCAACTATAATCGAACTCATCCGAACTCTTATGGTAATATAATCCGAACTCTTATGGTAATATACAATCTGAGCAAGTTTGAGAAAGATTGGATAAATATTGTGGCCTTTAAAGTGTAAACACTAAAATTGTTGACGACGAACGACGCACGCCGGACATTCAAGGATTGCAAAAGCTCACCCTGAGCTAGCTCAGGTGAGCTAAAAACCTTTGTAAATACGTTTGTGAAAGTTTAAATGGATTAAAACAGTTAAAACACTAATTGCAGTTATTTTTATTAAGATTAATTATAGGTGACAATAAATGTTTTAGTACAGTATACTTTTACTGCAACTGCTGGAAACTGGTTTGATAATTTTATCTTGGAAGAAATTACTAACCAGAAATGGGTGTCAAAGCCACCTGATGCTCGCCTGTTTAAAGTTTAAGTCTAAAAAAACATCTTGTATCGAAAGCAAATCAATTTTCATTTTAGAAAGATTATTAAATTAATGTTGAGTCTAAATCTAGTTATATTAAACTTTAAAACAACTTGTGTAACATTTAACCTTGTGATTTGTAGTCGAAAAACCTAAGTCCAAAACATGTCAAATATTGACATAAATTAAAATCATTTTTAAATTCCAACTTCATAACATCAATATTTGACCCCTATATAATGAACCTCCATACAAAATTTCAGCACCCTTGCACAGGTATTAAACTTTAAAACAACCCGTCCAAAAAACTTTAACCTGGTGATTTGTAGTCGAAAAACCTAAATCAAAAACACGTTGAAAATTGACATATTTTAAAATTATTTTTAAATTCCAACATCATAACATCAATGTTTAACCCCAAATGAACCTCCATACAAAATTTCATAACCTTAGCACAAGTATTAAACTTTAAAACAACCGTCCAAAAAACTTTAACCTGGTAATTTGTAGTCAAAAAACCTAAGTCCAAAACATGTTGAAAATTGACATAAATTAAAATCATTTTTAAATTCCAACATCATAACATCAATATTTGACCCCTAATGAACCTCCATATAAAATGTCAGCACCCTTGCACAAGTATTAAACTTTAAAACAACCCGTCCAAAAAACTTTAACCTGGTGATTTGTAGTCGAAAAACCTAAGTCCAAAACACGTTGAAAATTGACATAAATTAAAATCATTTTTAAATTCCAACTTCATAACATCAATATTTGACCCCTAATGAACCTCCATACAAAATGTCAGCACCCTTGCACAAGTATTAAACTTTAAAACAACCCGTCCAAAAAACTTTAACCTGGTGATTTGTAGTCGAAAAACCTAAGTCCAAAACTCGTTGAAAATTGACATATTTTAAAATTATTTTTAAATTCCAACATCATAACATCAATGTTTAACCCCAAATGAACCTCCATACAAAATTTCATAACCCTAGCACAAGTATTAAACTTTAAAACAACCCGTCCAAAAAACTTTAACCTGGTAATTTGTAGTTGAAAAACCTAAGTCCAAAACATGTTGAAAATTGACATAAATTCAAATTATTTTTAAATTCCAACATCATTACATCAATGTTTAACCCCAAATGAACCTCCATACAAAATTTTATAACCCTAGCACAAATATTAAGCTTTAAAACAACCCGTCCAAAAAACTTTAACCTGACCACGCTCACGCTCACTCACGCCGGGGGTATGACATTAGCTCTGCTGTTCTACGAACAGGCGAGCTAAAAACTAAAAAAAAACTAGGTAGGTGAACTTTTTTTTTTTTCAAGTAAGTTAAAAGTGTACTTAGCATTGTAAAATAGAAATGAGAGTTCTACAAGTAGATTTTTATTTTTCAGCGGAGCTGCCTATTATCTATTTAGACCTACATTTTTATTTAGACAAACATTTCAACCAATCATATTTGATCAGAAATTTAGAATTAAGAGCACCTGTTGAAACTGAATTGTCTGATTGGATAGTAGCCAGGGCTCCAGATAAGAATTATTTCAAAACTTAAAAACTTTATTTGTGCATTAAACCCTATGGTGTCCTACTCATTTGAATTGTCTCTTCAAGACGATAAAAATGAGTGGTAACACCATAGGGTTTGGTGATGAAATGAGTGAGAAAATGTTAGATTTGTTCAGTTTACTCCCTCTTATCTGGAGCCCTGATAAACTGTAGTCAGTGCTACTGGTCTAATTGTGAGACACAGTGCAGTGTTTACTAATACTGAGCTGATGACATCATGCTTCTATTTTAAGATTATGACAATTTGTCTTTCTATAGATAGACAGTGGTACCTCTAAGGTGTTTTGTTACGGTTTACTACCAATTTATTTAATTGTTAACTATTTGTGCAAATTTACCATACATTGATAGCAATACAATAAATGGCCTCGAGTGAGTTAAACACAATTGTGTTGTTTCATCATTTATTCACAAGAGTGAGGTGTTATAGAACTGTTGTTCTGTAAGGGCATGCACAGTTTATTTAGTTATAGTTTGTTTCAAGAAACTCCCCATGAATGAAGTTTGATATATAGAACAGTAGTTTAATCTGAGGATCTCCTACCAGTAGCTAGGATATGGGTTATATTATTGTTTTGCATTTCTGTACATTTATAGTATTTTAGTCAGAGTTATAGTTATCCTTGAATGTGTATTTTTTGCTTTTCAATCCAAGATATTACAATTCTTTGAAAAACCCAATTTCATACAATTTTGCACACCCATCTACAGCATGAATTCCACCGCCCATTCCGCTGAATATCTTTTTTAAAGATATTTCTTGTTTCACATGTGCCCACTTATGGTGCAGTCAAGCCCACTCACTGTACAGTCACCCCTGCAAATACAGGAACTTTGCCCCTCCAGCCTTTTGCCCTTCGTCAAAATTCGCAACGCCGAACTTTGCCCCTTCCAATACAGACTTTTGACCCTTCCTGGAAGGGGCAAAAGTCTGTATTGGAAGGGGCAAAGTTCAACACTGACTTTTGCCCCTTCCCTATTTTCGCAAGGATGGAAGTTGTCCCCTTCGCAGGTAGAAATCTGCCCCTTTGTCAGCATCCCAATTGTTTATCATCAAGTGTAAAAAGTTTGCTAGAATAGTAAATCTTAATCTACTATTTATGGCTTATTCCAATAATCTACTGACCTTACTGAGTCATTTCCTGTTAAATCCGCTAATGTGTTCCATGTATATATTTATTTATAACACTAAATCTTTTTTCTTTCAGATGAAATGAAACGATTTTTGTTATGATTTTACATCGCTTTTAACAGTATTTCAGTCATATCGCGACGTCAAGCTAATTACAGGTGGAGGAAGACCCCAGAAGCCCTTTATGTTCTGTTTTAGACACAAATCGGCAACCGGGTAGAACCACCGACCTTCCGCAAGCCAGCTGGAAGGCTTCCCCACATGAAAAATCCGAACGACCCTACTGGGATTCGAACTCACAGCAGTGAGGAGCTTAGTGATGTAAGTCACAGTGACTATACCACTAGGCCACGGAGGAAATGAATTGTATTAATATCGCGTGAAGTCAAGCAAGGTGCTGAGAAATACTTACTTCCATACACACCTAACGGTGCATATATATACCTGTCTCCTCGTCAAAATTATCATAGTAATAAAACACGAAGCCCAATCATCTATACACATACTTTATATGTATCTTTTTTTCTTATCAAAACAGAAAGATAAAATTATTGTTACTTACAAATATTGATACATCCTCTTGTTATATCTAAAACCCTGGGTGATAAAATATGTGTTCTGTTATGTCAGAGTTTAACATTTTCTGACGAAAGGCTAAGAAAATGAAATTAATTATTCTTTTTTATCTCGTCAATTTGGTCAAACAGACATAACTGAAATCGATTCACTGCTTTACAGCAGTCGCTGCTTCAATGTTAACTACATAGGTGTTTCATTACTAATTAAAGAGAGATAACTACCTTGAAATGTGAACATTTTTAACAAATACCGGAACTTTACCCCTCGGTTGTGTCAGCGTCTTTTTAGCTCCTTAACGTTTAAATTGTCCTCTTATCTTTTACAATAGAGACTCGGTATAATTACCAACACGTGATAATAAAGCGTGATTAGCGATAATGATGATTACATAAAATTTACGTTCACCTCAACACAAAATGGGGAAAGGATTACTGAAATCTTAATGTAAGAATTTTGAAAATTAAAAGACATATACAGCGGGGTTTTTTCCTTCTTTGGACGGTACCGGGGAACGGACCCGTTCCCAATTCGAGACGGACCCTTCCCAATTTGACGACCGGACTCTTCCCAATCAAAAGAAATCAATTATCGGACCTGTTCCCAATCAAAATAAACATATTTGCAATTATCAAATTACATTTTCCCTTTAAATCATAGCAAACCATCCATATTCCAACTTATCTTTTGCTACAATGAACGTAAGCCAAGTTACGCAACTCCACTGACATTTTTTGGAGTATGTATAAAACAATACCAGTGATTACAGCCGAATTTCGGAAACGGTCCGGGCGAAGATTTATACATGCCCCTTCATCGAGACTGGTAATGTTGCGTGATCGCAAAATCTACTGAAATTGATAAGAGTTTACAAACCCAGTCTGACTGTTTAATATCATTTATAAAATTTAGAAATCCTACACAATTAAAACAATTATGAGCCATAATTCAAAGTATTACAGAATTGTTTTGAAAAAGACGATAATGAAAAACTTGAATCTAGATCACAGTGCCTTTAACCAGAGACATACAAACAGGGATACCCAGGTACGGTGAATCTCGCTAACAAGCCGTTGAGCGAGATTTGACCGGGAAAACGCGAGAACAGATGCTCAAGATAAGCGTCAGTGGATACGACGCAGCGCTTACCAAAAATCGATATCCAAGCGTCTGGACCGACCTCGATTACCTGGATGAATCGCATGTCAAGCGTCTAGGGAAATCATTTATCCGAGTGACAGACGATAAGAGATTTCGGGTTGGATACAAAAAGTAATAACTGCCTATGATTTCCAATTAGTACAGTGATTTTTCATACCTTTATATGATTCCTCGACTACAGAAAATTCTTCCACTTTATAGTCATGAAAAGTACCATAAGAAATTGTGTCTTAATCTTAGTAGATCTAAATTGTAGATTAAAGCAGATTTTTTTTTGAATTCGGTTGCTTCTCAATATCGCATTTGGATCCAAACTGTTGCTGAACTCTTAGCACGGTCAGCTTTGATTCCAATCTGGGTTCTAACTGTTTGTCAGTCACTCTTATGAGTCAATGTTTCTTTCCAAAGAACTTTTCAATACATTAAAATATATCGTTTGGATCTTAATCAATCACAGAGTTTCTCAATATCTCATTTGGATCCAAACTGTTGCTGACCTTTAAGTACAGTCAGTTTTGATTCCGATCTGGGTCCAGAGACATACAAACATGTTTGTATGTCTCTGCTGGGTCCTTACTGTAAATGCCAGTCTCTCGTATGGATCAAAGTTTCTTCAATGATCTTTTCAATACATTAAAACCCTAGTTTGGATCTTTCAATCACAGAGTTTCTCAATATCTCAGTTGGATCCAAACTGTTGCTGAACTTTTTGCACAGTCATTGACATGACAAATGTGGATTATCAATTTATCATCTAGCATTTAGACTCGCAATGTCTGATTAAGATCCAAACTGTTTTATTGTCTGCTGAACAAAGTATTTAATATTTTGATCTGGGTCAAAACTGGACACTCTAGATAACGTGACCCGAGTGTTCATTTATTGTATTAATGTCGTTTTTTATTTATCGTTTTATATCTTGAGCTAATATAAAGATCTATGAAAATCATAATCGAAACTGATTCAGAATATATTTCAGCAGGCAGCTTTGATCTAGATCTAATTTCATGCTGACATTCACCATCAACCACTAATCAATTAAGCTGCCTTGCAAATTGTACAATATGGACCGGAAATGTTTATACACAACCCCTTTTCTGCATAAGACCCCCTCTGTGAAGAAGCAAGAAGCTTGAGGCCTGCAGGGCATAAAGATCCATATTACGTAATCTAATTAGCCGCACTTGTCAAACAGGGTTGTGATTTCAAACACAGGCTAGCTACTTAAATATGCCATTACATGCCATGAGCCTTTACCCCATAGCCTGTTTCTACTTCTGAAAAAATGTGACCACTTAAGACAGGTTGAAAGTACTTTCAGCCTGCTTTAAGCTTTTATCTGCTAAAATACAGAAAATATTTCATATGATTTTTATTTGTGACAGTATAATATTGAAACTAATTTCTTCAGTATATGAAGGAATTAAGTAAAGGCGTTAAAAGGCGTATTTATGGGGGAAAGGGTTAAATCGAAACAAAAAGCCAAGATTTAAAAATAAAAAAAGAAGAAGATTAGACACTTCTAGCTCTCAGTGGTTTTGTATAGATCTAGATCTACGCTGCGTGTACGCTGCTTTAAAGTCTAGAGTCTACCATAAAACTCGAGTTTAAATCTTAAACTAAAATTCATTTAGGCCTATCTAAAAGTTGTTTTAATTTTATTTTTTCGACAGAAATGACAAGTGTAAAGCTACACCTAGAAATTAAAACGATAAAACTAGATCCAACTAAAATCGGTTTTGGACTAAAGTAAGATCGCTCTATCAGATCGGGATCTAGAGAATCGCGATGATTAAATTAAGAAAGAAAAACGATCTAGATCTATCCGTACAATATGTAGATCTAGTGATGTTTAATTTTTTTTTCATTTAGAATTTCTGTAACGTTGAATTCTTAAACCGAGACGAACCAGGTAGAAAATGCTGATTTGTAAACGAGTTGGTAGCTCTAAGCCAGTTCAATATTTAGGTCTAGATCAGCACAATATCGCTCTGATTATCAGATTATTTTTATCGTAGATCTAGATCTAATAATTATAATCATCATACCCGATGATTAAATCAAGGTATTATGGATGTCGCCATAACAAACTTATGTATAGAATTTGGAAATAATTATCACTTGCTTCTTTATTATTTTCCGCAGTTATTAAACACTACCACAGTTCTTAAAAGACGCGTCATTTTCGAGTTTTGACAGTTAGAAGTAAGAATAATCTGAACAAAGTCCAAGCATCAATTAACTGGGTACGACGTACACTCGTAAATTATTGTTTGGTAAATGCCGACTAAATTAAAGAAACAGTTTGCACGAAGGTGTAAATGAACCCATCTCTTTATTTTCGGCGCTCCAGTGGGGGGTCCCATTAAAATTAAAATTTGTAGCAGAATGCTTAGGCCACAACTTGAAATAAGTCCGAGCTACATTGAAAACTGATTTCTTATGAAATTTTAAAAGCTCAAATTGAAGTTTTTAGCCTTTACGGCAGGGCGCCTGTTCAATCTTTTTATATCCAGCTACATCAGATGGTCTCATTAATATTCAATTTCTAGCAAAATGCATTGACATATGAACATGGAAATTTAACCAACACTAAAACTAAGTCTGGGCTACGTGAAAAACAGCTTTTTTGGTAATATTTGAAAGTGCAAACCAAAGTTTTAAGCGTAGCAAGGCTAATTTTCATCTCTTTTTATTCGGCACTCCAGTGGGTGGTCTCTTAAAAATTAAAAATTGTAACAGAATGCATCGACATATGGACATGAAAATTAGGCAACAACTTGAAATAAGTCCGAGCTACATTGAAAACTCATTTTTATGAAAATTTTAAAAGCTCAAACTGTAGTTTAAAGCCTTTACGGCATGGCGCCTGTTTCATCTTTTTATATCCATCTTCAGCAGATGGTCTCATTAAAATTGAAATTTGTAGCAGAATGCATTGACATATGGACATGGAAATTTAACCAACACTAAAACTAAGTCTGGGCTACGTGAAAAACAACTTTTTTGGTAATATTTGAAAGTGCAAACCAAAATTTTAAGCGTAGCAAGGCTAAGTTTCATCTCTTTTTATTCGGCGCTCCAGTGGGTGGTCTCTTAAAAATTAAAAATTGTAACAGAATGCATCGACATATGGCCATGAAAATTAGGCAACAACTTGAAATAAGTCCGAGCTACATTGAAAACTCATTTTTATGAAATTTTAAAAGCTCAAACGGTAGTTTAAAGCCTTTACGGCAAGGCGCCTGTTTCATCTTTTTATATCCATCTTCAGCAGATGGTCTCATTAAAATTGAAATTTGTAGCAGAATGCATTGACATATGGACATGGAAATTTAACCAACACTAAAACTAAGTCAAGGCTACGTGAAAAACAACTTTTTTGGTAATATTTGAAAGTGCAAACCAAAGTTTTAAGCGTAGCAAGGCTAAGTTTCACCTCTTTATATTCGGCACTCCTGTGGGTGGTCTTTTTAAAATTAAATTTTGTAGCAGAATGCATCGACATATGAACAAGAAAATAAGGCCACGACTTAACTAAGACTCAGCTACAGATGATAATTTAATTCTTATTAACATTTGAAACCTGACACTGAAGATCCAAGCATTTACGGCTAGCCATTTGGCTTATACCGCTGGTACGCGAGTCGCCATTTTCCACATCATTTTTTTCTGCTCATTTATTCATCATTTTTTCACTTTAATGACGCAACACATTGTCAATTACATAAAATAATTATATAAAAGATTTCAGATAATCATGAATGAAGAAAATGCCGTGTTCACGCCGTCGAGAAGCAAGTTTTTCATAAACAAGTTAAAAAAAATAAATAAAAAGCAACACCGAGTAGTCATCGATTTAACAGCAAAAACACAGGAAATAGCTTCTGTTTAATCCACAACTCATATTTATTGAGTTTAATACGATTACAATCACAAAATATCGTATTAAAAAACTATAAAGAGAATATCTGAAACACAACTGATCACTATGCGGTTGTTTTTTCAATATGGCGGCGTTGTTAAATAAGCGCGGGTGAAGGCAAAGTCACGTGACTGCCTCAAACAATGTCACTTCCTTTCAACGGACACCTGTTACAAAGAGAAAGAAGGAAAAATCCCGACCTGGGAATCCCTGTTTGTTTGTATGTCTCTGCCTTTAACACTCGCGAGCGTGATTGGCAGTTTCCAGAGATAAGATAAGATTTTGGATTTTACTATATAAATCAACATTTCGATATAGAAGGGGCAATATTTAGATACGGAAGGGGCAAAATCCCGCTATGGAAGGGGCAAAATTCCGTGTATGAAAAAAAGGGAAGGGGCAAAAGGCCGTGAACGTAAAATCAAGAAGGGGCAAAGTTCTGTGTTGCTGTTTTTGAGGAAGGGGCAAAAGGCCGGAGGGGCAAAAGGCCGTTTACCACCCCTGCACCTCCACGTCGTGTCCGAGAAGGATCTTTTCGAGTATACGCATTAAACTTTGAATGATAAACATCATAAACTGTTAGGCTGCCGGAAATAGGTTGTATCGGGATAACTTCAGAAGTCTTGATTGAGAAGGGACTTCAAGAGGGAGGGGTGGGGCAGAAAATTGAGGCTGCTACGATCTAAATTGGAGCATTTGAAACTAAAAGATATTCAACAACCGTCGGTCAAATTTAAAGGTTACTAAGACATTGATCAGAAACTAGACTGCGTTTATGTTAAAATACATACATGATACAATTCACATTTCAGTCAATTCAAATCAAGCGCTTTGACTTTGTTGACAAATTTTCGCATGTATTTGTTAACTTGAATATGGTTGGATATGGAAATTTCCGTCTTCCAATCAGAAATTGGAATACATCGTGAAAAGCAATGTAAATTTATTGGTTTCTGAATAGAAGATTTATCAAGGGAGGGTACTCTTTAGTAAATGGACGGGCTCTCAAAGTTTTACATAGACTTTTAGAAGATTTTATTTAGTAAAATACGGAAGACAGTCAAACATGGACTGGTCCGCAATATTTTTTATTTTCTATCTTAAGATCGTAACATTCAGCGAATGATTTGTTGTGTAAACCCAACTACCTTTCGCACGCACCTTTCAAAACTATTTTGGTATCCTAGGGGACGTTTACATTAAAGGAAAGTGACAGGTCCGTAATTTTATTTACAATTTCAATGACACGAGGTTATCTTACCCTCATAAAACTGTTTAAAACCCCATTTCAAAGCGCATTTTCTTATCCTCGCACATCAGATAAGTATAAAAACACGCCCGAATGTTTAATAAAGACTTTCCTATCTATTGAAATAGTTGTTTTAGAAAGTGTTTTGAACAAACTGTCATCGTGTTAGGCTTATCTGTCAGCTTGCGTTTGTGATCCATTTTAAGTGGTATGTAATTAAAATCACTGCAGTTTTATTTCTGTTCAACTTTGCACTATTTGTATTTACTGTCATAAATTTTAGAATCTGACACTTGTTTCATGGTAGTGTATTTGTATTATATGAGTGTTAATCACCCCTGTACAGCTCAGTGGTAGAGGGTCCACTTGCAGTGTGGGAGGTTTCGGGTTCAATCGTCGGCCGGGTCAAACCAAAGACTTGAAAATAAGTAGTAATTAATGGCTTCCCTCCTTGGTGCTCAGGATTTCGGGTTAGCATTACAACTGGTTTGTCGGTGTCAGGATAAAGTGAAAGGCCGGTTACAGTCCCAGTGGTGCACCTAAAAAGTGAAAAAGTGCCCCTTCTCATAATCATCAGAATTGATGGCGTAGAAGTAATAAATAGAAAAAATAGATAGAAAACTTCCCCTCAATGCTAAGTAATTGCTTGACTGAATCTTTGATGACAACTTGCCAGAATTCCAAAACATTTATTGGCTAATGTGTCAAGTGTTTCCCTCATTTCTTTACTTTTCACAGTTTAAACTGTCAAACCCATACAGTCTGATTGGTGTAGCTTCCAATTAGCTAGGCAAGTAGGCAAGTGCCTACACTTTTTTTCAGAAGTCCCAAAAATAAAAAAGGCTAAAAATGATGATAATGCAATAAAATATTGACAACTAATGGGGGTTAGGAGTAAATATAAACCAATTTTTGATATAGATCCATGTTTAGTATTTTGTCTGTATTAAACGTTGGAATATTCGTCAGACCTCAGAGAGTCTATGATCTGCAGAGGTCATCTAGGAATAGATTTTTCAAGAGGGAGCATGCCCCCCCTGGACCACCATAGTTAGAGTGTGTACACTTATTGATTGGCCTAGTTAGCTATCCCCATGGCACGCACATACATGTAGCTACCTGTATGAAAAAACAACAACAATGTGACTGCGTACACACTGTGCTCAAATTTGGAACAATTTAAAAGTAAAAGAAAATGCAATAAAATCTGAGTGGGATGGGATTGGAGATTAGATAGATAGATAGATTTATTTCGGTAAAAAGTGTACATAACATGGCAAAGCATAATTAAAGCAAAACATACAAGAACCATGTAATGCGCACTAGAAACCAAGGATATCACAAAAAAGGAAAAATATTTTCCTTATTTCCATTGTGGTCCTTGATTCTAGTGGCAAGACACAGAGAGTCACGGTAAATTATTATAACTAAATATCACAGATAGTATCTTAAATTATAGTATCACAGAAGCTGAAAGTTAGTCAATTTCCGAATGACTAGACCGTGTTCACAAATTAACACAGCAGAGTGTCAGAAACAAATCATAAGAATAATGATAAAAAGAAACAAACCTATCTTAATTAACATAGATATTTCAGAAGGCAAATGAATAAAACTTATCAAGTAAAGAACTTATTCTTTAGCTAACAAGAAGTTTTTGACATCAAATCTAAATTGAGTGGAAGATTTACTCACTCTTAAATTCTGAGGAAGACCATTCCACAAGTGAACACCTCTGAAAAGAAATGACTTCTTACCAAAGTTGTTGACTCTAGGAATGGCATAGCGTCCATTATCAGTAAATGTAAAAGAAAACGAATCCTCTTGAACGGGAATGGCTGTCATGTTTGACCTTGTACAGCGCTTGTGCACAGAGCTTAAAGGAATAAAATAATCACCAAGATATATAGGAGCAGTGCCTTTTGAAATATTATACACATGTGAAAGGGTTATTTGATCAACTCTTTTTGATACTGGCAACCAGTTGAGGTATTTAAAATGATTAGTGTCTATGTGTTCCCTAGCATCTAAGTTTAAAACAAAACGGATTAATTTATTTTGAGTTATTTGAAGTCTGTTTTTCAAGTTTTGAGTAAGAGCTGGGTACCAAAAACAGCAAGCGTAATCAAAGTGACATTGAATAAGTGCCATGACCAATAGTTTTCTAGTGTGCAAATTTAAATAATGGCTTTTTCTGTACAAAAACTTCAGTCTACTGTTTGCCTTAGCAATAACTGATCTGGCAATTGCCTCACAAGATAAGAATTGGTCTAAAATGGCACCTAAATACTTTACAGAGGTAGAAGAATTAATATGTTGACCATTACAAATTATATCTAAATGTGATTGAGATCTTAATTTAGGTCTAGAACCAAATAGGATTGACTCAGTCTTACCGAGATGAAGAGAAAGTTTGTTATCAACTAACCATTCACTAACTATATCCAAGTCTTTAGACAGACAACTTTCAATTTGGAAAATATTTTTGCCAGAGACTAAAATACCAGAATCATCTGCATACAATAAAAGCTTGTTAGATACAGCACCCGGCATGTCATTAACATAAATTAAAAATAAAAGAGGTCCCAGTATGGAGCCTTGAGGCACGCCGCATGAGATACCTTCTAGAGAAGAGAATGTTCCTGAAACATCAACTAATTGTTGTCTGTCTGAAAGGTAAGATCTAAACCAGTCAACACTGTACTGGTGTAAACCCATAGCTTTAAGTTTCATAAGTAAGATATTATGATCAATTGTATCGAAAGCTTTCTGTAAATCGAGGAGTACCATGCCAACCATATTACCTTTATCCATTTGGAATCTAATAAAGTCAGATAGATGGATAAGACAAGTCTCTGTAGAAAAGCCTCGTCTAAATCCGGATTGCAAACTGTACAAAAGCTTATTATCGTTCAAATATGTTTCAAGTTGATCAAAAATAACCTTTTCAAATACCTTAGATAATATGGTTAGAATAGATACTGGCCTGTAATTACTGACATCTGATTTATCATTTTTCTTATACAAAGGAACAACACGTGCTTGTTTCAAATCGTCTGGAACAGAACCCTGGATTATCGATAAATTTATAACATGAGTAAGAGGAAAAGCTATAATGTGAGCACCATCACGTACAAATCTAGATGGAATGTCATCCAATCCCGTAGCTTTATTAAGACCTAAGTTGTTCAAGTATTTCAAGACTCTATTTTCACTTACGATTGAAAATGAAAAATTATTTGGTGTGACACGTTTTGAAGAATAGTAATCAAACACAAACTTCTGGCCATATTTGTTTAGACACTTTGGAAGCTTTTCAACCAGACTGGAAGCTATGTTAACATAAAAAGAGTTAAAATGTTTGGCAACATTTAGTTTATCAAAGCAAGTTTCACCATCAATATTGAGACCTATACTGCCAGCAGAAGAGAATCCCTTTTTAGAAGGCATACCAAGCTCTTTCAAAGTTTTCCACAAAGTCTTAGAATCATTCTTATTCTGATCAAGTTTGCTGGAAAAATAGGTTTTCTTTGCATTATAAATTAAAGACTGTGTTTGATTTCTAAGAATTTTAAAAGCGTTAAAATCAACTTCAGAATTGGATCTCTTAAACAAGTTAAAAGCTTTATTTCTCTCATTAATGCATTTTAAAATATCAGAAGTAATCCAAGGTTCTGTTCTCTGTTTCAAACGAATTTAATGGCCAGAAGACAACAATTACAATACCTCTATTAACCTGGATCAAACAATTGGTTATTTTCAGCGGATGTTTTACAAAGATTTATGTCAGAATTTCTACCGTTTTTAACGCACGAAACGCCCTCAGAACGCACTCGACCATCTAGGAATAGTTTTTTCCTGGCTGAGCATACCCTCAACCCCCTAGTTAAAATGCGTTTATAAATTGGTATAGCTACGCCACTAACATGTGTCCCCAATCACTTTAGACTTCCTACGGGTCTGTAGTGTGCTCAAAAAGAAAGTTACGTTCAAAAAAATTTCAAGTAGCTAGTTTGTTAATAAATAAATTACCTATCAGACCCTATGATATACCATGGAGAAAGGACAAATGGAGAAGTAACTTATACTCAAATCTGCATTTTCCCGAAAATGGTGTCGTCCGTTACCTGTATGTGCGATAACGCTTAATCGATCGATAATTCAACTGTAGCGGTACGCCGATAGCGGGCTATCGGTTTTTTTATCGTGTTGAATGGTTACCTACTGTTACTTTAAGTTACATAAAATCCTTATTTTTTACCAGATTTTTATTATAATTATCTTAAAAGAAGGCTAAGATATTTATCTTTCACTTGTGAAAATAGCATAATCTAATTTTTAAAATTGACTATTTTTATGGCGAGTTAAAGAGCGGTTACCAAGTGAATTTGCCGATAAAAGGGAGCAAGCGCTCGCGCAAAAATATATCACGCCCTGTTACAAAACCTTTAATAAAATCCTCAATTTTGGGCCGATTTCCATAACAATGGTCTTAAAAGAAAGCTAAGATATTTTTCTTTCAGTTGTAGAAATGCAACTGTTTATTTTTAAAATCGACCAATTTTATGGCGAGTTAAAAAGCGATTGCCAAATAAAATAGTCGATAAACTAGAGCAGGCGATCGCGAAAAATATACCACTCCAGTTACAAAAACTTGAATTAAATCCTCAATTTTCGTCCGATATATATATATATATATTTTAAAAAAAGGTCTTGATATAAAGCCGTGACACTTATCTTTCGGTTGTAAAAATACCAGGTTTTTTCTTGAAGTGAAAAAAGTAATGATGAACTACAAAGGTTGCTGGCTAATGAAATGACTAGACCAACTTGCGTAAGAAAAGAATTCCTTCCGTATAAAAACTTAAGCAAACTTCTAAACTTCTAAAAATGTGTTCATGCATTGTTACAATGTTCTACATGGAGGAAATATTTCCTTGGAGACAAAAAAAAAATCCATTTTGTATGTAAAGAGACATTTGAAAGGAGTGCGCGTCAAACGGCCAAAATCCAAAACGGCCAAAGTTGTAACTGTATTATTATGTCGTATGTGATCATTATTATTATTGAAAGGAAAATTAGAATTATTAACATATTACTTCAAAAAAATGAATTTAGGGTTAGTTTTACATCCAGACTAAAATATACATATTATCCGTCCCATTTCTATGAAAGAGGTAACAGTTTGCATTATCTTCAGAAATTAATTGCAAACATGATAACATGAGATCTCCGTTTCTTTCTGCTTTACTTATGTCTTATATAACGGAGTAAATTATAAAGCAGCCAATGCCTTAATCAATCTATTTTACTGACTGCTTAACTCTTTGCCTGCTGATCGCGACTTAACTTTTTTTTTGCAAACAACTTGGATCACCGTAACACGGCGTCTGATCTGGATCCAGAATGTTTGACACTCGTCCTTAGCTTTATTTACTTACAAAATGTCTACCATATTACACATCACAAAGGAATGTGACACATTACGTAACCGTATACAGAACCCGCACCAAATTAGCAGGACAATTATCAGCGTCATAAAACTCTCCCAGCATGAAGTCCATGCTTCTTGAACATGCCGATTATCTATGAAGATGGACACCAGCGGGTTGCCACTTTAATAAAAAAGATCAATGCTACCCGTGCGTGTAACTTGAACATGTGTTTTTGACTTCTGTAACCGCATGATGTTTATATATTATACAAATCACAAAAAATAAAGATAATAGAATTGAATTGAAAAAACAACAACAAAAAAAACCAACACCCAACATCAATGCACCTGGTTTGGTTGATGACTGGATTAACCCTCTCATTACTGAATACCAGTAACATGGTGAGTATTGAAATTGCAAACAGTTGTAATCCAGACCAGGCTGCAAAAATGTCGGATTCATAGAGTATGTCTCTTGAAATATAGTTTACCCCTTTTTCAAATTAAGCTCTTTATGACACACTTTACCTTTTCTCCGCATGAGGATCATCAGAGAGACAGACAGGCATTCATACAGAAAGATGGAGACAGAAAAGAAGAAGCGAGAGACTGACAGACAGAGATAAGAGAAAAACAGACAGAGAGACAGTCACAAAGAGAAACAGAGACATAAATACAGACAGTGGCAGAGAAATATAGACACACACAAACTTCGTAGGTAAACGAAAAAATACGTTTTTCTCTCGTTTTCAAAACCTCACTAAACTATCAATTTATAAGCTATCGCCTCAAATTTTGTACTACGCGTAAGATAATGGTCTAATAAAACATCTGTATTAAAACTGTATTAAAATTTATAACGATAAGATGACATTAAAAGCATTTATATTAACACCAAACTTCGTAGGTAAACGAAAAAATACGTTTTCTCTCTCATTTTCAAAACCTCACTAAACTAACAATTTATAAGCTATCGCCTCAAATGTTGTACTAGTCGTGAGATCATGGTTTAATTAAACATCTGTATTAAATTTTATAACGAAAAGATAGCATTAAAAGCATTTCTATTAACACCAAACTTTCGTAGGAAAAACGGAAAATACAGTACTGTACGTTTTCTCTCTCATTTTCACAAACTCACTAAACAAACAAATTATAAGCTATCGCCTCAAATTTTGTACTAGTCGTGAGATCATGGTCTAATAAAACATCTGTATTAAAATTTATAACGAAAAGATAACATTAAAAGCATTTCTATTAACACCAAACTTTCGGAAAAACGTTGTTTTCTAGCCGCCAGCGAGCGCCGCTGATTGAACGACACGATAAATCACGAGCAGGCCGGATACTTCTCCATTTGTCCTTTCTCCATGGATATACTAAATGACATTGATTTTTGGTTGTTGTTTTTTTAAAAAGAAAAGATGCAGACATCATCTTGTTACAAAAATGAAAATTATCTGGTTTTTGAATGTTTTCATTACATTAGTTCTCTATATAAATGTCTCCTCACTAATCCCTAGACCCCTTAAAATGGGCCTCCAGTCTTGTAGAACTCAAAATTTCCTTGGGGAGCATGCCCCCGGATCCCCCTAGATAAGGTATGCCTACACTTTAATTTTAGACAAGCTACACCCCTGACAGTACTTTGTTGTTTCTCAAACATTTTCGGCGCTATATGACCTATATTGTGTCGCAGTACCGTAAAACCAAAATCATCCATCATCCATTCGCAAACATGTGACAACCTGTTTGTTTTAAATGATAACCCGCCCTGTAACACAATACCATCTTACTTTTGCCTGCTTATTCATTGTCTTGGGAAACACTAATATGCCTGTGACTGTCCAACAGTTTGATCATGATTAGATGTTGCAATAGCAATAAATGGGTATCACAGGTATACTGATCTTAGTCTCTATACAGCTTGATTTGCCTACACTTTTTTCAGAAGTCCCAAAAATAAAAAAGGCTAAAAATGATGAAAATGCAATAAAAAATTGACGGTAAATACTTCGAAAAATCGGTAAATACTTCACTAGGGTACTTCATTTCTGTAGATACTTTAATGAAATATCAAATAATAGAATGAAATGAAATACAATGAAGTACCTGATGAGTTTTGACACTCTCGGGTCACTGAAATAAAGTGTTATGCAATGGAATTTGGTATATTCTAAGGTATAATAAAACAATTATAAACATCTAGCGTATTTTTATCTAAAGAGTATGTCATTCATTATAGAAAAGATATACCTGTCTAGAAAAGTTTTAAATGGCACTTTCAAAGAACTTATATTTTATTGGTCTTTTAACTCATCGAGTCCTAGTGACGCATATATGCGTCTTTTACCAAAAGTGTACCTGTGAAGAGTACACTTGTCATATGCAAACAGTGAAGTCCCTGATCAGAGGGCTCCTGCAGGAGCCCTCTGATCAGGGTTTTCACTGTTTGTCATCTTGTAAAATATTATTAAAAAACCCAACCCTAAACAGTTGAAAATGGACCAGCCTTTATTGCAAACTTGACTTGTCCATTGGAAGTTTCAGGGGATAATGAGTTAATGTCCAATTACCTTTACCTTTATATGTCACCAATAATTGGCTGATCAACTGTCAGTATTCATCAGTGTTTGCTACTGCCTTCTCCTGCCTACTCATTGTTAGGTTTAAACCTAGTGCAGTATACACATTTTCATTGGTTTATTGTGTACAAGTATAATGTAAATAGGAGAATGGATGTTTATCACCGCTGAAATGTCGTATCTTGCATACGATCACCATTAGTAGCTCGCCTGTTTGTAGAACAGCAGAGCTAATGTCATACCCCCGGCATGAGCATGAATGAGCGTGAGTGTGGCCAAGGTTAAAGTTTTTTGGACGGGTTGTTAGCTCACCTGAGCACAAAGTGCTCAAGGCGAGCTATTGTGATCGGTCGTCGTACGTCGGTTTCGGTGTCCGTGTCGGTGTCGTCTGTTCACAATTTGTTTCAAAGAACTTCTTCTCTGAAACCAATGGCCCAATTTTAACCAAACTTGGTCAGATACATACTGTAGTTGTGAGCTTCAAAAATTGTTGAAAAAAAAGTTGGTGGGGCTATCGGTCTTGTTGCCATGGCAACCATGCACAATATCTAAAAAAAATCTTCTTCTCAAAAACTACTGGTCCGATTTCAATTTGGTTTTCACCAAAATGTTTCTCAATTGATATACTTACAAAATTGTTCAAAGAATTTTGATCCGTCAAAAAACATGGCTGCCAGAGGGCTTGGTCATTTTCCGTATTTACATAATATTGACAACCAAAGTCAAAACTTTAAAAATCTTCTTGTCAATAACCATAAGTCCTAGGACAACCAAATTTCATATGTAGCATCATGTTGTGAACCTTTACCAAGATTGTTCAAATAATGACCCCTAGGTCAAAAATGGCCCCGCCCTGGGGCTTATCAGTTTTACATAGAGTTAAGGAAAACCTTTAAACTCTTCTTCTCTGAAACTGTTTGGCCTAGACCTTTTATATTTGGCATGTAGCTTTGCCTTCTGGTCCTCTACCAAGATTTTTCAAATCATGACCCCTGGGTAAAAAATCGCCCCTCCCTGGGGCTTATCAGTTTTACATAGAGTTATATAGGAAAACCTTTAAAACTCTTCTTCTCTGAAACCGTAAGGCCCAGACCTTTTATTATTATTATTATTATTATTATTATTATACCAGATTTATACAGCGCTCTTTTCACACAGGGGTAGTGCGTTCAAAACAGGGCTGCACAAATTTTTTTTTTAGTCACTTGTCCAGGACAACTGACTTTAAAAAAGTCACTTGTCCTGAACAAAAAGCCACTTGTCCAACATTTTATACACTATATTCGGAAACATGGTTCAACGTATAAACCAGTAAAAGAGAACCAGTTTAAATGATACTTTTAAATTGGACATATCAGTTTGTAATAGTTATAAAGACAAAATAAAATTTATATCATTACTTATTATTATATGATTTGAATATAATACCTATAAAACACAAATAACTAGACTCACACCATTCTACTTAAATGCAGTATCGGTAATGTATCTCTACCATTTCTTTAAACCGCATAAATACACCTGTATGCCTTCAATTTATTCCTCCACTAAAGAAAATAGTTCCACACTTTACATTTTAAGTAAAATAAAGGACCCCTATGACAGGGACATTTTCACCCAGAGCTTTAATTTTTACAATAGTGGCAGTGGTCTATTACTTTAGTTAATGCTATGCACCAATTATCTAAGCTGTAGGCCTTGACAGTTTTAATAGATTTTTCCTTTGGTTGGCATGGCAACCAGGGTTCTACATGGTTTCAATTAATCTAAATACCTTTACATATGGAATCATCAAAGGAACATCATTGCCAGTTGTACCTTCAACAGAGATTTAAATTTAACTTTGTTTACATTTTGTATATTAATTCTATGTAAAACAGTTAAAGTGTTTAGTTATCTTCCCTTTATTTCAAAATTGTTGTAATTTAAGATTTTCTCTTCATTCACATTTACACAATCTTCATCTACACTTTGGCTTGATTAAATCATATTTAGGTGACATTTAAAAGACAAAATTTCCACATAAAAATCATAAACCTATTTATCAGATATAAAAAATATGATTTGGTTTTTAATCAAAAGAAAGCTACCTTTTTAAATGCTACCTTCTAAATCACATTACATATAAGGACAAAACGTACCAGGTAATTTGTATGCAATCTAACGTGTGATGCAGATTTAGTATGTGCACAATAAGACTTTAACAGTTCTGAACATTAACCTTCTGCACTCTTGATTTGTCAGTTTCAAGCTCTTATTGACATGGAGCACTGCAACTGATCTGCATCATCTGAACGCTTGTCATTTGTAAGACACTGATTAAAAACCCTTTGTGTAACACAGTGAGATATTACATAATCAAAGGCGGTGCCTAGGAAACGTGTGAGAGTCACACGAAATTGACATAACACATGTAGGCTTCCTGTAAATTACTAAATACACAATTATGTCTCAGTTGACTTTAAAATTGACTTGATGCGTAGGGAAATTTCTCAAACTGGATAAGCATATATAGCACAGCAGGTAGGTAAGAAGCACTTGCGGCAGTCATGATATGGGTTACCTGAAACATATTGACGACGAGCGAAGAGTTAATTGACCAGCTATTTTTGGAATTTATCAATTTAGATCGGGACTTAAATTGAAAATTGTCACTTGTCCGGGACTAGATTCTAGAAAATGGTCACTTGTCCGGAGCCATTTCCCACTTGTCCTGGACGTCGGGCTATGGGATTTGTGCAGCCCTGGTTCAAAAGCGCTTCACATAAGATTACACAAAAGTACCTAAAAATCGAGAAAGGACAAAATAACTACAATTAGATCTAAAATAAACATGAATAAACATACAAAAGACAGCCCCACAAAACGGCGATCACATTACTCCCATCAATCAGCAATGAACCGAACGGCTAATGATTGCCGACTGATAGAAATAATAGTAGAGCGCCCAAAGCAGGCCGCCGAGAAATGACTATAACTACAATTAGATCTTAGATAAACATGAATAAACATACAAAAGACAGCCCCCAAACGGCGATCACATTACCCCCATCAATCAGCAATGAACCGACCGGCTAATGATTGCCGATTGATAGAAACAATAGATGAGCGCCCAATGCAGGCTGTCGAGAAAAGACAATAACTACAATTATCTAAGATAAAAATGAATAAACATACAAAAGACAGCCCCAGGAGACGATCACATTACCCCCATCAATCAGCAATGAACCGACCGGCTAATGATTGCCGACTGATAGAAATAATAGTAAAGCGCCCAATGCAGGCCGCCGAGAAAAGACAAGGAACTATAATTAGATCTTAAATAATCATAAATAAACATACAAAAGACAGCCCCCAAACGGCGATTACATTACCCCCATTAATCAGCAATGAACCGACCGGCTAATGATTGCCGACCAATAGAAACAATAGCAGAACGCCAAATGAAGGCCGCCCAATGCAATATAACTAAGAAAAATAGCATGCGACAATAACTAAAAATTTCTCTAATTGAGAGACCATAAACCAGATAATACGCCAGAACTCCCATTTAAACCCACAACATCTACAGCAAGAACATATCGCATAGGTAGCAGTGTTCTAATAATACATATTAAAGAAGTGAGTTTTCAGACGTTTTTTGAAGACTGCAACTGAGCTCGCATCTCTGATGTGTGATGGTAGACTGTTCCAGAGCTTTGGGGCTGCATGCATGAAACTTCTGTCTCCAAACCTCACCAAACGACTCCTCGGTACAACCAGCGATACTGATTTAGTCGCAGACCGCAGCTCTCTTCGAGGTTTATACACGTCAAGCATATTGACAATGTACCTTGGAGAATCATTGCACATGGCTTTGTATGTGAGTGTCAGAATTTTGAATTCAATTCTGTGTTGAACTGGAAGCCAGTGAAGATCCTTCAAGACTGGAGTGATGTGATTGTACCGAGGGGTCCTGGTAATGATGCCGGCTGCTGTATTTTGCACACGCTGTAGTTTGCATAATGAGTTTTGGGGAATCCCATACAGCAGTGAGTTGCAGTAGTAAATTTTTGAAGTGACCAGAGAATTGATCAAGGTCTTTTATATAACAATTGTAGCTTCTGAAGAAAGGTACTGTCTAATATGACCTATCTGCCGCAGCTGTGAGTAGCCAGACCTGCACACAGCGTTAATGTGCTGTGTCATATCCATTTGGGAATCTAATCTAGCACCAAGATTCTTCACACATACTGATGGTTTGATTTTAGAGTTTCCCACTTGTACGTGAAAATCTTCAGGAACGTTAAACTTTTTTGAATGAAACAGTATGACCTCAGTTTTGTCAGTGTTCAGCTTCAACATGTTCTGGTGCATCCATGATACTATGTCTTTTAGACACCCTTCGACTTTTGAAAGGGCTTCTTGTTGACAAGATGTGTCTTTAGGCTTAAATGACAAGTATAACTGTGAATCATCTGCATAGAAGTGATGATCCAGCTGATGATTTCTGCAAATTGAGCCGACAGGTTTTGTGTACAAGATGTAGTTCTTCGGCCCAAGGACTGACCCCTGTGGCACACTATATTTCATTTGAACTGGGGCAGATAATTCGCCATCTACCGCGACTGTTTGGTAACGGTCGGTCAGGTGTGAGGTCATCCACTTTAGTGGGTTTCCAATAATTTTGAAGTCTTTTTCAAGGCGATTGAGTAATGTTTCATGATCAATTGTGTCGAATGCGGCAGATAGGTCAAGCATCACCAGAATTGTGATTTCATTCTTATCAAGATATTGCAAGATATTGGTATTTATATTTGGCATCTAGCTTTGCCTTATGGTCCTCTACCAAGATTGTTCAAATCATGACCTCAGGGTCAAAAATGGTCCGCCCTGGGCTTATCAGTTTTACATAGACTTAAACAGGAAACCCTTTAAAAATCTTCTACTCTGAAACTGTAACCATTGTCAGAATTCAATAATATTTCAAATGAATATTATTTAAAACACCTTTTATTTGGACTTTTTATATAGTTTCCATATTTTTCCTTTTTGCTCAAACAGTAATAATGACAAACGAATTCTGAGTTACTTCTTCATGCAACAGTCCACTTCCATGTAATGAAAAACTTCATTTTGCATTGAGTATTACACAATGGTTCCTCAGGTGAGCGATTTAGGGCCGCATGCGGCTCATGTTTTAAATCTTATATTAGTATTAATTTTGTGCTAGGGTGTTTCCTTTGTGCTATTTCATAGATTTTTAGTAAATTGGTGTAATTAAAATAACAAAATCAAGGAGTCTTTATTTTAATGTCCAACAACTATGTTTAACAAATATAAGCTGTAACATTATACAGTACAATATACATACATATTACGAGGGTGCTGGTGAAAATTACCTATTTTCTGGCCAGTAGAAACTCTCACCTGGATTATGAGCTAGACCACCTTATTAAGAGACCACTTTTGTCAGGTAGAACCACTGACCTAAATTGGACTTGGAATATTGTAAATGGGCTATTTCTTGGTTTATTTTAACTATATTGTTTTACCGTCCGTTTCATCTAGCGTCAACACAACTGACTATGTACAATGCTTTAATACTTATACAGTTGTTGCCTTTGACCACCACAAATCTGCCAATATTACCCAACACTGGTTTTGCCCTTGATAAAAATAGTCAACAAACAACACGTAATTTCAACTTATTTCATCTTTATAAAAAATATACTTTGAAATGTTAGAAAATGCTTCATTTCAGTATTGTTTAAGCTCTAGTTATCTGCCCTTGAAGTTCTCTACTATACTAGAATTCTGAGGTTTGTATTTCAAAATTGTTTACATGCTATACTACAAGTTTGAATGGATTTAGCCTAAAACATGTGAAACAGAAAGGTAAAGCTATCAGGATTCAGTACAACAGGTGAGCGATATCGCTCTTGTTCTTTGTTAACTGGATTTTACCGTTTCGTCTTGTGTCAACATCGCTTACTTGAATACTTGGATACTAAATTGTTGCCTTGGACCATTCCAAATCAGCCAATATGACCCAACCTTGATTTTGACATTGACCTAAATTGGACTTGGAATATTGTAAATGGGCTATTTCTTGGTTAATTTAACTATATTGTTTTACCGTCCGTTTCATCTAACGTCAACACAACTGACTATGTGCAATGCTTTAATACTTATACAGTTGTTGCCTTTGTCCACCACAAATCTGCCAATATTACCCAACACTGATTTTGACCTTGGCCTAATTTGGACATAGAATATTTTAAATTGGCTATTTTTTTTATGAACTAAGATTTTTAATTTTTTAGCTCACTTGAGCTAGCTCAGGGTGAGCTTTTGCAATCCTTGAATGTCCGTTGTTCGTCGTCAACAATTTTAGTGTTTACACTTTAGAGGCCACAATTTTAATCCAATCTTTCTCAAACTTGCTTAGATTTTGTATTACTATAAGAGTTTAAATAAGTTTGATTATGGTTGAAATCAACAAATAGGTCAAGAGTTATCTACCTTTGAATCACTGAAAATGCCATATTTAACAGTGTTTACACTCTCCACAGATTTGATCCAATCTTTCTCAAATTTGCTCAGATTGTATATGACCATAAGAGTTCAGATGAGTTTGATTATGGTTGAAATCAAACAAATAGGTCAAGAGTTATCTACCTTTGAATTGCTGAAAATACCACATTTAACTGTGTTCACACTCTAGAGGCAACCATTTTTATTCAATCTTCCTTAAATTTGCTCAGATTGTATATGACTATAAGAGTTCAGATGAGTTCGATTATGGTTGAAATGGGACTAATAGGTCAAGAGTTACCCCCCCCCCCCTTATATTGCTGAAAATATCAAATCTAACAGTGTTTACACTCTTGCAACTACAGTTCTTGAAGGAGTGCAATTATTGTTGAAATCTGATCATTGTGGCAAAAGTTATCTGCCCTTGATATACTTTAAAATGCTAGAAAAGGCTTCATTTTATTATTTAGGCTCTTATAAGTTATCTGCCTTTGATGTACTCTACTATACTTGAGTAGGTCGTATTCCAATGTTGTTTACATGCTTTACTACAAATGAATGGATTTAGAATAAAACAGGTGAAAGCTATCAGGCTTCATTACAAACGGTTAGCGATATCAGGGCCTTCTTGTTTTTAAAAATCACCATTTCGTCTAGGCTAGTTATATAGCGTCAACAGACTCAAAACTACTGACTACAATGTTTTGATACTTACCTGTATACAGTTGTTGCCTTAATTAGACCATTACCAATTTAACCCATATTACCCAACCTCAATTTGACCCTGACCTAATTTGGGCTTTAAGCCTTTAACCCATTACCCCATAAATCCGTTTTTTTACGCCTCTAGTTTATTCATCAATTTAGGAAAATAGTTCCAATTTACACAATTATGAATATGTTACACAAGAAATATTTTCTTTATTCTAGCAGATTTTTGCTTAAAATCGGCTGAAAGTAAAGCAGAATGCGCCCTAAGGCACATTCTGCTTTACTTTCAACCTGCTTTAAGTAGTAACTTGTTTTCAAAACTAGAAACTGGCTATGGGGTAATGGGTAAGAAAAGATTTAGAATATATTTTCAAGGAGGTCACAAGTACATAAGCGTTAGTTTTGTTTGATTTATTAGGATTCCTTTTGCAATTTATTTCTAAACGACAAACAGTGCAGACTGAAGACCCTTAGCAGAGGGCTCCTATCTAGGTCTACACTATTAGCATAAGACAAGCATACTTTTTACAGGTGCACTGTTTGTAAGGCCTCAATGTGTTGATACTGATAAGTTTACAAGAAAAAAATACAACAGCAACAGAGTCAAGTTTGTATTTAAATAAATTTCCTCTTTTTTGACCTGATTTTCTTTGAAAAAGGCCCAGGCTTAGAGGCCGAAATATTAGAAAAGAGCAGTTTATATATTAATATTAATTTAATTCCTTATCTGTAAGATTGAAAAAAATTATTATAATAATTTAGATAAAATACAATGTACTGCTAATTATTTTAAGTTGTAATTTGAAAGCAGCATTGACCCAATTTTAAATGCAGCCTAGATTTACCTTGTACTCACTGAGGATATCCTTGTATCTAAGCCCATATGAACAGTAAAACCTCTCTATAATGGCCACTTAATTATGTAAATTATTAGGTGTTTATGAAAGGTGACTCCTTAAAGCAAGGTAACAGTAAAACAGAAAGCTCCTTTAGGAGCTTTCTGTTTTACTGTAACCTTGCTTTAAGCTGTCACCTGTCTTCTATACAATCAATTAGCCTTTGTTTAAGTGTTCGCAATAGAGAGGTTTTACTGTACCTCTAAATTAAACAGGTTTTTAAAAAGACATTTATTTATCCGCTCTAAGCTGTTTGAATGAGATTGTTTTGTTTGTTTGCGATTAGTAAACATAAAATTCTAAGGGTGGATTTGGATATGGCAGTAATGACCCATTTCAACTTAAGGGTTTGAGAACAGAGTTTTGAGACAGATTTTAGTGATACATATGGTGAAGTATAAGTCAAATAAAGTCAAGCTTAGTGAAAGTTATTTATACCAATGATTAAAGTGGTCATTTCGATTTGAGTGGACTGAAAGTATTGTACTGGTATGAGTAGTTTGAACAGGTTGAATAAATGGAAAATTCATTTATAAGTATTGGAGATTATGTGGATTCTTTTCTTTCCTGCTATTAGCAGAATTCAATATATCTCCTAGTGAACTAAATGGTTAGTATACAGTTTTGAGATTTGTTGACAGACTGTTTACAGTCAAACTTGTGTTAAGTTGTCGCTCAAATCACTATAGCATTTAAGCAGTCTTTGATAAATATATATATAGAACAGAAATAAAACTGAAATCTTCTTTATATATATATATATAGGAATGTTTTGCTTTAATTATGTGCAGCATTAAGCATTAATCTGTTTTTATAGATTTCCATGTTTCTTTAAGTTAAGTCACATGTCTTGAAAACCAGAAACAGGCTATCAGGAGTAAAGGGTTATTAAGAATGACCACATTTAACAAAAGTTTTACTCTTTGCATGCTAATGTCAAATGGTTACTACCTAAATGCAAACACTTTGGATCTAGATGAAACAACAAGAAACTTTAACTCTCATTTAAGGTTTCAAACTGTTCGACATTCCAACAGTTTGCGATATAAGAGAGCTTAGAAGATTTTTATTTTAGAGCAGTAGCAGACAATATATACCGTTGTTGCAGACAACAATATTACTTAACCCATTATCAGGGCTCCAGATAAGAGGTAGTTATTTCAACAAATCCAACATTATCTCGCTTATTTCAGCACCAAATCCTATGGTGTTACCACTCATTAGAATCGTCTCGAAGAGACGATTCTAATGAGTAGTAACACCATAGGGTTTTATTCAGAAATAAAGATTTCAAGTTTTGAAAAACTACCCTTATCTGTTGCTCTGCATTACCCCATAAATACAACGTTTTACATCTTTAATCAATTATTTTATTCCTCCACTGAAGAAAATAGTTCCATTTTATAAAGTCAAGAATATGTATCATAAGAAATATTTTCTATATTCAAGCAGATGGTTACTTTACTTTCAACCTCCTTTAAGTGCATGGTTGCCTGTCTTCAAGACTATAATAGGGGCAAAGGGTTAATTTAATATAGCTTTGAAGCAGGTATTGCCTATACATGTATACACTAAAACCCATTCATTACAACCAGTTTAGTTATCAGTGTTTAAGACAGGTGTTTAAAACCGGTGACTCCTTAACACAAGATAAAAGTAAAGCAGAAAGCTCTTGTTGGGGCTTTAAATTTCTGCTTTACTCTCATCTGGCGTTAAGCAGCTTAGTCTTTAACTTAATCAATTCTTCTTCTCTAGAGTGGCCGTTATAGAGGGATTTTACTACACATTCGTGGTGACACCCCCTTTTGATAGACAAGTGATTTTATTGATTGTGTATACAGTCGGTTGGACGTAGATTTGGTTGTTCAGTTATACCCTTGTTTGCCAAGTGTGGAAAATTGGAATCCTTTTATCAGGGCTAATATAACAAGTCATATTGATCTCATCAGGGCACGAGGTGGGCTCAGTCAGATTGTTACTCTACAGGTGTATTGGGATACTTGGAGTTTAGGTGATTTTTCTGTTGCTTGGATAAATCTGGTGTGAGCTGTTGTTGAAAAAGGATATAATGGTAGGTCTTGATGTAGATAAAATTGTAACACCTTTATGTTGATACTTGTTGTTTGAACTTGTTTCAATTAGTCCAAAGTTTATTGGCAAAGAGCACTGTTTCTGTTTCCAGTTTCAATGCAGACTTTAGAGTAGTAAAATATTCAAAACTTGTTGATGCAATACTCATGTAAATCTTGTTGGCATTTGTGAGTTTTTTGTGTTTTGAATTTTTCAATTTGATAATAGTTGTTTAAAAGTTCTCCAGCTTATAAATGTCATCTAATTTAGTTCCACCAATGTTGCTTTGTTTTAACCCATTACTCCATAGATATGCCTAAAATGCTGCTTTGTTAACCCATTACCCCATAAACACGCCTTTTTATGCCTTTAACTTATTCCTCTACTAAAGGAAATAAGTTCCAATTTATACTGTTACAAATCAAAATAATGAGAAATATTTTCTATATTCTAGCAGATAATAGCTTAAAGCAGGCTGAAAGTAAAGCAGAATGCGCCTGTTTTAAGTGGTCACCTGTTTTCAAAACAAGAAACATGCTATGGGGTAATGGGTTAAAGTGTAAGTTACAGATGACTACAGTGCATGTAGTCTATTTGAATGTCATCATTAATAGTCAATTAAGCCATTCGAAGCTATCACTGACAAAGCTGTCAATGTATTTATGAATGTTTGATTATAAACAAATTGTATAAAGGGCATCTGGGGTCTCCTCAACCTTTAATTAGCTGGAGGTCGCACTATGACTAAAACTACTGATAAAAGCGATGTAAAATCATAACAAATCATAATCAAATGATAAACAAGCAATGCATGGTACTTGGAAAACAAACTACTGGTAATATTATTTTCAGGTGTTAACCCATTACCCCATAAATACGCCTTTTTACACCTCTCATGTATTCTTTCACAGAAGAAAATATGTAAAATTTATTCAGTCATGAGTATGTACCATCAGAAATATTTTTTATATTTTCGCAGATAATAGCTAAAAGCAGTGGAAAGTAAAGCAAAATGTGCCTTATATTCTGCTTTACTTTCAACCTGGTTTAAGTGGTCACCTATCTTCAAAGCAAGAAACAGGCTATGGGGTAATGGGTTAAACTGTTTTGGGAACAGAAATTTAACCTAGATCTCTCTGAAAAGTACTGCTTCCCCAACAATAATGTTTCTGTTGGGGTGCATACTGGAATCTGCACTCCGCTCATCCACCCGCTTATAAATGGAATTTTGTGATGCTTCAACAGAACTTTTTGAATGAAAAAGTTTACAATATTGCTGAACACTATCTGAATTTGTGCACAGATTTATGATTGCTGTTTTCATTCCTCCCTTTGTCTTTGAATTAACTGCTCTGTTTTTATTGTGCAACCGTTGATGGCAATGCAAAACTTTATTAATCTGTGCAACCGCGATTGTTCTGCAGTTACGAGTCATCACTTCATTCTTAATTGTTTTGTCAACAAAGTTTTGTTTGAAGCAATATTCATTTGTATATACATGTACGTAGTAGTAAGTCAAATGTGATGCTGTAGGTGTTTATCACCTTGATATTTCCTTTAACTCTTTCCTCCCTGAAACTTCAAATGGACAATCCCAGTTTCCATTTTAGTCTAGTTCATTTCTGACTTTTAAGGGTTGTTTTTGTCAATGGTTTGTATTATGACAAACAGTGAAGACCCAGATCAGAGGGCTCCATAAGGAGCCCTCTGATCTGGGTATTCACTGTTTGCATAGGACAAGTGCACTTTTCACATGTATGCTGTTTGAAAAGGACGCCTATATGCGGGACTAGGGTTCAAAGAGTTAAATGGCAATATGCAACCATCCTCTTTAAAGTGAAGAAACAACAACAACAATACGTCATGGTATATTATGCAGTGTATGATATATATCTTCACTGATTCTTCTGTGTCAGAATCAACTGTTTGTAGTGTGTTTGAGTGTTCTTTTTCTTGGGATGAGTAACATTTTTATGCCTCTAATTTTAAAAAATAGTTCCACGTCATATAGTCATGAGTATGCACCATAAATGTTTTCTACTATATATCTTAGATGATAGTAGCTTAATGCAGACTGAAAGCTAAGCAGAATGCACCTTGATGTGAACTTTACTTTCCTTTCAACTTGCTTTAATTGGTCACCTGTTTTAAAAACAAGAAACAGTCTATGGGGTAAAGGGTTAAACCAAACAAAAACGAAAACATGCAATTAAATTTGCAGCCCACATCACCAATAGATGGCAAAATTTATAATCATTTTCTTTATTCTTTTACAGGATGACTTTGGTTTATTAGCGTTTTTACCAGGTGGATACATTCCTTGGTGCCAAAATGATGTTGGAGGTTTGTCACTACAGTGAGACGGGGAGCTGTGTCACACCTACCGTAGATGACATCATGATGAAACACTCTGCTGCTAACATTGAGGTGTTTGAGTTTAACCTCGGCCAGGCACCTCTTTTACGCTGCACAAACACAGAGTCAACATCATGTAGTGAGTGTGAAACTTGTAAACTTAACTTTAGACTCAGAGAAATCAAACAATGGCTCCCACGACTGGGAGATCACTCACGGAAACGCTTTATGCTGGGTCTGATCCAGCGGACTCATAGTGCTGAGCTTTTATCCCAAGTTGTCAAACTTCTACAACCAGTGTTATGCAAAGACTTTACTTATTCCCGCAGTCGGACAAATCCCAGTTTGCAGGAGGATATTTCAACTTTAAGTGCTGATAGAGCAATTCCTCAAAAGAAGGTAGATAGTTACATAGGCTCAACATGGCAATGGTATGCAGATGCCAACTATTGGAGCAAAGCAAACTTTGCCCTTGGTGTGCTACAGATGTGTGATGCCCATCTACTGTATGTCATTGGAACCCAAGCAAGAACTCTCCTAGTATCTGAGGCAAAGGCAGCAGAGGAATTTGGAGGTAATTAAATTGTTTTAGTACCTAACTCGTATGCAAATTTTCAGGGTTGATTCACTTAGCTTATTTTGGAGCTTTCTGTTTTATTTTTGGCATTCTCTCAGCGGCCACCTGTCAGAATGTAGGAAAAATCTCTTTTTATCTGGACATGGTAGAAGACTAGAAGCATGCACTTGGGCTTACTATGGAGAAAAGGTTTTAAAAGTGTCAGTAAGAGCTTACATTGAGTTAACTGAAGGATAAAAACATTATTCAACTTGAACATTAACCCATTACCCCATAAATATGCCTTTTTATGTCTTTCATTTTTTCATACTCTGAAGAAAATAGTTCCAATTTATAAACTCATGAACATGTACCATAAGAAAATGTTTCTTTATCCTAGTAGATAATAGCTTAAAGAGGCTCGCAACCGGATTTAGCATTAAAAATAGTAATTTGTAAATATATGTCAAATGCTTGTATAAATGGGTAAGATTTAGTTTAGGATAATAAATTCTGTTAAAAAATGCATTTCAAAAAAAAAGAAAAAAAGAAGCTCTGGTGGGATTCGAACCCGTGACCCTCCATGCGGAGTCAAACATGAAAAAAAGGAAACGCCTTTACCCCCGCGGCTACTGGCGCTCTCTATCTATATTGTAGCGAATTAACGTACTTCACTGGTAGCCATTGATAGTACAAATTCGGCTCGGGTTTATATCTGAGCCCGTGTAGAGAAGCAACAACAACTATACCGTTAGCTAACGCTATAGAAAAACGATGGAAAATATCTAAAAAAAACTAAGATTCGGTGACGATTCTTGAGACTTTTTTTGGACTGATCATATTTTTTTAATGTCAGAAACCAAATAATGCCACAAATTTGCTTTTATTTGAGTATTTTATTTTATTTTGACAAGTACACCATCCGGTTGCGAGTCCCTTTAAAGCAGGCTGAAAGTAAAGCAGAATGAGCCTTAAGGCCCATTCTGCTTTACTTTCAACCTGCTTTAAGTGGTCACCTGTCTTCTAAACTAGAAACAGGCTATGAGGTAATGGGTTAAGCTGCACCTGATGTCAGATTTTGAAATTATGAAATCTCCTACATATTAGTAAGGAAAATCAAGTTTTACACTTTGATGCAAGGGTCAAGATAAGAGGGAGTATTCTGAGTAAGCCGAGAATTTCAAAACTTTTCTCCAATATATCTGCACAGAATCCAGTAATGTGACTACTCATTACAATCATATTTAAGACAATTCTAAGGAGTAGTCACATCATAGGGTTTAATGTAGGCATAAAAATGTTTGTTTTTTAAAAAAAAACTCCCAATATCTCGAACCTACTCTGATATCTGGATTTTTAAGACTGGGAATAGGGACCTATTGATTGAAAGCCTGTGTATAAAAAGGAAGCACTATACCAGATACCTTAGCTTATACATGTATCTCATGAATTGATTGAATTATATAAATATTATGTTTCACAAACTACTGAACTGTTGAATGAGTATCTTATATATTTATAAGCCTTTGTTTGGGTTAAGATACAGAAATTTATTGATTTGTCTAAGGCATAGCTACAGTGAATCCTCTCTATAATGGCTACTAAAAAGAAGACTAATCAATGTATAAAAGACATGTGACATTTTAAAGCAAGGTGACAGTAAAACAGAAAGCTCCTAAAAGATTTGGCGACCAATGACCATGAAGTCGCTATCGGATCTTACAGATCGCTAATGGATCGACATCGGAGCGCAATCGGATCGTTAATGCCGTTAGATCGCCTCATCAGGAGGCGACCTATGGCGCTCTGTCGAAGCGCGGAGATCGCCATCGAGCGCCGTCTAGTGGAATGGGGGTATAAAGTTTGTGTGTGGGTCATGTCCAGTCGTAAACTAGGTCAGTCACTCACTATATGTCAAGTTTTACACGGTGTACCAGGTGAGCGATTTAGAGCCACGGTGGCCCTTGTTATGAAATCCCATACTCTCTTAAATAATTGCATTACAATCAGCTAGATCACTTACCCATGTGGGAAGGTATTGACTTATTTTAGAATTATACCATGAAGAATTCTAGAAGCGGCTATTTAACGTTCATGAATATTCGGAAAAAAATCTAGAAATTCAATGGTTTTAGAATCATTAGTCTAGCTTTACAATACAATACAATAAAAGTTCTTGAACTCATTTTATTCTTCAAGCTCTTAATCAATTCTAGGTGCAGCCAATTAACGTTCATGAATATTCTAAAATCCACAAAAAAATTATCGTGATCGGCCCACTAGAACAAAAGTTATTGTCTGGAAACCAAAGCGAAGCCACCAATCTATTTTTAGTAACAGATCACGTGACCTTTGACCAACCAAATTAAAATTCAATCGTAAGCATCCTATTATCATTAGCAACCCGTTCATCAAAAATGATTGTGATCCGCTCATCAGAACAAAAGTTATTGTCCTTAAACAGAAACGAAGCCAAAAATCTATTTTTAATAACAGATCACGTGCCATTCGACATACCAACCTTAAATGAAATACATGTAATAAGTATTCTCTCCTCATAAGCAACCAGATGATCAAAACGTCATAACTTGATAACCCATGATGATAGAGTTTTCATTTAAAGTGCATTGATCTGCAATTGAAAATACCTTTCCAATGGTGTATAACACTTAGTATTTATTCCCATTTGAAAAATGGTCTGTCCTACCTACCATTGTTCCTTTTTATGGCTTTAATAATTTATTCACTGATGAATTTATTTTCACTTAATATGTATACAGTAATTATATGTAATACATGAATATTGTACCATCCTTACCTAGCAGATTGTAGCTTAAATTAGGCACATTCTGCTTCACTTTCAACCTGCTTTTATTTGTGACCTATCCTTAATAAAACAGGCTATGGGGGTAATGTGTTAAGACAAGTATTTGCTTGGAGACTTTACTTTCAGCCTGTTTTAAGCATCCACCTGTTAGGATGCAGAAAAAGTTTTCCAGTGACTTAAAAGAACATTTTAGAAGAATAAAAAGGCAGTTCATTTGATGAATCTAGGTAAATGTATCAACAGGCATTTCTATAGGGGGTTTGGGGCAGGGTTAAGCAGTCTTTATTTTACCTGTTACCTGGTATTGCATTGAATCTGGAGGTTTTTCCTTATTTTATTAGCCAATGAAATAGTTCAGATGATAGATGTTCATTATGGTGAAGGTGTTATATATGAATATCAAGCAGGATATTAACCCTTTACCTGATAGCCTATTTCTAGTATTGAAGATAGGTGACTTCTTAAAGCAGATTGAAAGTAAAGCAGAATGTGCCTTAAGGCACATTCTGCTTTACTTTCAGCCTGCTTTAAGCTATCATGTGCTAGAATATAGAAAATATTCCCTATCATATATCCTCATAACTGATTAAATTGGAACTATTTTCTTCAGCGGATGAATAAAAAAACACGCTAAAAGGCGCTTCTATAGGGGAAAGGGTTAAGGGTTAATTATGATAGATGTTCATTATGGTGAAGGTGTTATATATGAATATCAAGCAGGATATTAAGGGTTAATTCTTTAATAAATTGTTTCTGAACACAGGTTGGATTATAGAATGTCATTTCAGAATGACAAAAGACCATGGTATATTGAACCTTTCTTTGGGTAAAAAAGTAGAAACACTATGAGAAATGTTCTGCTGGTTGTCATACTTTAAGATACTAAAATATAAAGATATTGCAGGAGCCCAACACTTAGAGTCAATGTAAATTAGTAAAGTTTCAAATTGAAATATATGTGAAAATTTAGTAGTTGTATAATATATTAATAACTTGCGCATGCCACATGATTTACGCAAGAATTTGAATATTTTGCACTTTGAAGTATAAATAAAGGCCACAGAAGTATTGTGTGAATTCAGCAGATCTTCTTTGAAACAGATTTTTTATGATGATGGCTGAATTATTAAGAGGAATAATGAGATGATGACACCTATTGTGAAACATTCAGGTTATATGACAGTGAGAAGTAAAATATAATAAAGTCTCCCTTTTAAAACATGATTGATTTCTTTATGTTAATAAAGTGCCTTTACAGACACTATTCAGTCTATTGTATAATTTTGTATCAGGACCATCGATCTGCGTTGCTTATACATGTAGTCGTTGGTGGTACTGTTATATGAGCAACAATAGCACAGACTCCAATGGTGACAAAACATTTCAAGATGATTCAATACATACAGCTAACTAATGCTAAAATGACTTTCACTCAAGTGATTGTCTTAGGATCAGTGGTGATTTTCATTAGAGATAGTAGCTTAAAAGAATGATGAAGTAAAGCATAAATGTTGTAAGGGTTGTTTACTTAAAGCATCCACCAACATTTAACACAACTTTTTTATCTTTAAAAAAAATGACTGTACAATATTTCAGGTTGTCTATGAAATCTGATCATGTGACATGAACAGAGGAAGTGTCACTTTAACTATGATTTGTTTTCTATGAAATTTCATATTGAAGACTGACAATTTTAGAGAGATGAAAGTGAAAACAGATCAGATGGCGCAGTAAGAGATTTATAGCATGACCTTTATCAAGTTTCTGAATGTTTCAGTGATGGGTAAAAGTGTTACCTAAGCCGACATAGCTGATTTAGGGTGTAGATCAAATATCCTTAAGATGTTCTCTTCAGTACTTGAGTAGCCTTTTATCTATGGATAGACATCAGTGGACAGTTTAGTTTTAGCTCTGTTGTTGTGATATTTGTCATTTATTTGTTATTTAATGAAAGCTTTCAAACTACAAAATATACAAATCTATTTTGAAGAGCCCATTTTAAACAAGGTCTTTAATCCTTTCTCTCATATTAGCTTGTTATCAGTGCTTTTAAAAGTCCTTTAGACATGTGACCACATAAAAGAAGATTAGAAATAAAGCAGACAGCTGCTGTATGAACTATTCTGCTTTACACACAGCCTGCTTTAACCTATTACCCCATAGCCTGTTCCTAGTTTTGAAGATAGGTGAACACTTAAAGCAGGTTGAAACTTTACTTTCAGCCTGCTTCAAGCTAACATCTGCTAGGATATAGAAAATATTTCTTATGGTATATTTATGAAGGTATATTATTTGGAACTATTTTTTCAGTGGAGGAATACATTAAAAGCATATTTATGGGGCGATGGGTTAAGCTAGGATGTATGAAACAGTTCCTGTGGCTTATTTATCAAGACGTTAAAGCATGGAACAATATTTCTATCAGGAAAAGATATGAAAGGCATACTTTTCTATAGAGGGAAATACTTTAGACATGATTTTGGCATCTTGATTCTTAGAGAGCTTTCTGCATTACACTTGTACTTGATATATGTAATTAACTAAAGCAACCAATTTATCTCTCAAGACCCCAATGCTTCTTCAGTTATGTGTAGCTTTAAAATACAGATTTAACCTTACTTGCTGTTTTGATTATGAGTCTTTCAAATAGAAAACATACAGACAATACTATATGCAAATAGTTACAATCATGATTAGGTAAAATAATTATAACAAATTTATGTGTGGGATATACCAGTCCCTAGGCCTAGTTGTACAGTACAACAGATACTCCACAGAGTTGTCTCACGGAGCCCATGTTTCAAGTGTTTGCAAGAGTTTGCTTTTGTGATTAAAGTTTAATTTACCTAACGTAAAGATATGGCTGAAAATTTACATTCCCTGCATATGCCAAAACTGGATCACTTGATATATAGCATTGTTTTCATCACATTTGGAAAGATTATAATTTTGTAACAAAACTTTATTGAAAGGAACAGTTATGTATAATATAGTTTGGGATCTAGACAAATGATAGTTCAATAACAAGCTCTTTATGATGGATTCTGATTATAAGCTATGTAATGATTGCTCGTCTTCACATTTAAAGACTAAGTGCTTTTGAAGTTTGTTTACACAGTATGTAAAATCTAAGTGGACGTTAACTCTTCTCATGCTAAGTAAATTGTATGTGTTATTTTGTCAATTTCAATGTCTTAGTAAATGTAAAATGCTTTCAACCCCAGTTGTATAGCAATGGAATCAGTATGTCAAACAGTTTGGATCCAGATCAGGCCCCACTAACGTGGGGCCTGATCTGGATCCAAACTGTTTGAAAAAGTGACTAGCAATTCTAAAACTTCGCTGTCAGCATGTAAAAGATAATATCAATTTCTACAGTATCCTTTAAAGTTTATTGAACTGACTCTAGCTTGTTTTAGAATTGATCCGAAAGCTCCCTGAATATCAGACATACAAAGTGGCATGAAATTTTACACATAGCAACAAGTCTTTCGGGGTGAAATGTCTGGTGTTAAATCTACTGAAACAAAAGACCTATGTAGATATTTGAATGTATTGGAAACAATCAGTTGTCCAGCCATTCTAAGAATAGTGTAGAATATATTGACTGTCTGAGTAGGTGCAATATATTTTTTGAAGAAGTAAGCTGTCCCACTTTTAGTTGCACTCACTCTAAACTTTAATTTGTGATTGTTTGAGAGCTTAACCCTTCTCTCATACATTGACATCATTGTTAGTAACACGGGTTACACCATATGATTTTGTGCTGAAATAAGTGAGAAAATGTTGGATTTGTTTAGTTTACTCCCTCTTATCTGGAGCCCTGGTTATCATCCTCAATAAAAAATTAAAAATGCTCCATGCTATCTCAACCTGCTCCTCCATATAATTTAAGTGCCACAATGGAATATTCAGTGAAGGTGTTGAATACAGGTGTATAATTATCAGATTAAAGCAAGATGAAAGTATTAAACAGAAGGCTAATTGTCTTTACTTAAATCCTGATTTAAACAGCCATCTGCCTTGTATACATTTGGATTTAGGTTATATATGTGTTATGACAAAAGATGATGATAATGATGAGTTGGGTTTTACGGCACTGCAACACAAAATATGTCATATAGCGCCGATGTATGATGAGGGATGATGTGATGATATGATGATGATGATTTCATCTAATTTCATTCGTTGCAAAACCTCTTATGGGACCAAAACCACTGACCTGCCTTCCTTTTAGTTCTTGGCAGAGGGGATAATCTCGGTCTGATAAACAGAAAAGATTCCCTATGACATCCATATACATCATCTTGGTTACAGTTTTGTGCTTAGCTACATTTTTCTGATTAGACTTTGCATTAAGCAGGGACATGCATATGTTTTACAAACATTTCCTAGTCTAATTTAATGTTCAAATCTATATTATTAGAATCTGTAGTCTTTTAAAGTCTTGGTATTGATAAAGTAGGCTGTTGATACCGGTATAAGCTTTAACTTACTTTGTAGTGTTACTGCGCAGTTACTGCATAAAAGCCCCTGTTAGTGTTAGATAGGCAGGGGTCAGCTTAACCCTTTGAACCCTAGTCCCGCCTATAGGCGTGCTTTTCAAACAGTGTACATGTGAATAGTACACATGTCCTATACAAACAGTGAAGACCCAGATCAGAGGGCTCCGAAAGGAGCCCTCTGATCAGGGTCTTCACTGTTTGTCACAATGCCAAACATTGACAAAAACAACCCTTTAAAGTCAGAAATGGACTAGACTTAGATGGAAACTGGAATTGTCCATTTAAAGTTTCAGGGAGGAAAGAGTTAATGCAGGACAAAAGTATTGCAGATTAAGCTGCTAAATTTACTTTTATCTTGCATTAAGCTGTCACCTGTCTTATAGACTGACAATGGGCTTTATGTTGACTGTTTAGTGTTAGTTCGGAGAGGATTGATTGTATATTATGCAATATGAAGGAATAAATTGTCCAATACATTGTTCATAATTCAGATAAATTAAATTGCATTCAATGAGAATATGCAACCCCATACAGAGTATTTTCTTCTTTACAATCACAACAAAAAAGTTAGCCATATACTTAATCTCTTTTACCAGCTGTTATTTAATTTTGAAATTCTATCATAAAGCCTTCTGATTTAATAAATTTTCTTTTCTGATCATCAAGAAGATATGTCATGCCTTTCATGTCAGAATGATTAAGACCCAGGTTTATGTTTCCAAGTGAAGCACTTGTATTAATTCTTTTAACACCATGGACCTGTTTAAAATATACTCATTACATTTGCAAACAGTGTAGACCCTAATCAGGAGCCCTCTGATCTTGGTCTGCACTGTTTGCTAATTTAGACCAGAATTTATTACACTACCCTGAATTACAAGTAGACTTGTTCATATTTTGGTAACTAAAAAGATCCACTTGGGAACCTAATAACCCACAAGAGTTACTTAGTGTTGAAAGAGTTAACACTTTGCACACTTAATATAGCAAAAGTTGGATCATTTTTGCAAATAATTCGGATCTAGATGAGATGTTTAGTTACATATATAATGGTCTGATCAGAAACCTAACTGATTTAAACTTTTATCCTGTTAAGAAATTATATAGAAACTACTTAATTTAGGACAGTAGCAGAATAAGCAATCAGAAAATGTTTTGTTCAAGTTCATAATCCTGTCAGAAGCTTTCTGCTTTACTGTCAGCCAACATTAAGCCTAATCCACTTGTAATTAAGGATGCAGGAACACATTTTGATGGCTCTTTTACATGTCATGCTAAATGCATGAAAAGGCATCTCTACCAGAAATTATAAGTGACTGCCTTAAAAGGTGCTTCTATGAGGGAAATTTAAGGGTTAATTTGGTAGGAAAATTGATATCCTACAATGTTATTGAAAACTCGGTATAGTTTGATGTGACAGATAAGAAGAATTGATGGCAATTTTATTTTTAGCTCAAAGTGCCAAGGTGAGCTATTTTAATCGTCCTGTGTCCGTCGTCCGTCATAACGACATCTCCTCCTAAACTACTGGATGGATTTTAACCAAACTTGGCAGGAATGATCCTTATATAGTCCTCTTTGAAAGTTGTTCTAATATTTCCGATCCGTTGCATATCTAGGTCACCAGAGCTAAAAATAGATTGTTTCAATAAAAACTTAAAAAATCTTCTTCTCTGAAACCCCAGTACCCTGAGCTTAGATATTTTTCACAAAGCATCATCTACAGGTCCTCTATCAAGATTGTTCAAATTATGTCCCTGGGGTAAAAAATGGCCCCGCCCCAGGGGTCACAAATTTACATAGAGGTATATAGTGAAATCTACCTCTTCTTCTCTGAAACTAATATAGCTAGAGCTTTGATATTTGGCATGGCCTAACTTCTAAAGGTACTTTACCAATATTATTATTGTTCAAATGGTTCCGGTCTGTTGCATATCTAGGTCACAGGATCTAAAAATAGATTGTTTCAATAAAAACTTAAAAAATCTTCTCTGAATCCACAGTACCCTAAGCTCAAATATTTTGCACACAGCATCACCTACAGGTCCTCTTTCAAGATTGTTCAAATTATGTCCCAGGGGTAAAAAATGGCCCCGCCCCGGGGGTCACATATTTGCATAGAGTTATATAGAGAAATCTTCAAACCTTCTACTCTGAAGCTAATATAGCTAGAGCTTTGATATTTGGCATGGTGTAACTTCTAAAGGTACTTTACCAATATTATTTGTTCAAATGGTTCCGGTCCATTGCATATCTAGGTCACAGGAGCTAAAAATAGATTTTTTCAATAAAATCTTTAAAAATCTTCTCTGAAACCACAGTACCCTGAGCTTAGCTATTTGGCACTCAGCATCATCCAATCAGCAATTGACACAATCATATTGTCATAATTTCTCAGCTTTCCAAGATATGTCACATTTACATCAACTGTTCCAGGTGAGTGATTTAATTAGGGCCGTATACGGCTCTTGTTCTCTTTTGTGGCATTGTCTTGATTAATGGTTGATGTAAATAATGCTGAAAGAAATATTGCTTTTATAATTTTTCTGTTATAACATTTCTCTGTCATCCAATGAGATTTCTGATTTTGTACTGGGGGGAAAAATCACTTAACCCTTAATGTGCTGGGATGGAGTATATAACCTATGCATATGGTCTACATGGTACACCCAGATCCGTAAGCCTAGTGCTCAGGATCTTCACTAAGGTATTTATAATTAACCTTAAAATCAGAGACAGAGAATATAATTTATGAAACACAAGTAGACCAAAGTCAGACAGATTCTGGAGGAGCCATATTTGTTTCTTTTTATGTAAAAAATTAAATTCTTAGCTTATTCCCTCAAACACTATTTGCCTTTTCATGTGTCCACCCACTGTAATGGATCTTTAACCAAATTATGCCTTGATATTGCAATTAACCCATTACCCCATAGCCTGTTTCTAATTTTGAAGATATGTGACCACTTTAAGCAGGTTGAAAGAAAAGCAAAATGCGCTGTAAGGCGCATTCTGCTTTTCTTTCAGCCTGCTTTAAAATATTATCTGCTAGATTATATAGAACATATTTCTGAAACTACATGGAAGAATACTGGTAGCGGTACCACCATAAGGGACTCTGTGAAGGAGAGGGTTTAATATGTTTGTATACACATGCCCTCATAAAATGAAATACATGTAGTTGCTATCTGCTAATATTGGTATTTCAATTTTACTTGTCTGTATTTTTAATTTAAAGCAATAAAAGATTTTCTGCTTGTCATAAGCCTAAGTAATCCCTAGAAGAGAATAAGCAGACTAGTTTACATTTAATCAAAACAGCCCAGGGTGGCTGTTAAGTAGCTGATAAATAGGAATTTTATATTCTTTTTAACCAAACAATAGGTATTGTAGATAGGAATCGTGCTGATCCTTACAAACAGACTAGAATAATAGGACTTGGTTGCACAATCAAATCAAGGCCTATACCATTTGGCAATTGTTGAAATACATGGGCCAATGGGTGATGGGTCTGAAATTAACTAGTATTAATCCGAGTGTATATCTATTACTATTAACCCTTGTAGTGCTGGAACCAGATATATTAATCCTTTGCAAACAGTGAAGTCCCAGATCAGAAGGATCCTTAACCCATTACCCCATAAATACACCTCTTTAAACCTTTAATTTAATCCTCGACGAAAGAAAATAGTTCCAGTATATACATTCATTAATATGTGTCATAAGAATTATTTTCTATATTTTAGCAGATGGTAGCTTAAAGCAGACTGAAAGTAAAGCAGAATGCGCCTTAAGGCACATTCTGCTTTACTTTCAACCTGCTTTAAGTAGTCACCTATCTTCAAAACTGGAAATAGGCTATTGGGTAATGGGTTAAGAAGCCCTCTGATCTGGGTTTTTATTGTTTGTCACACATGATAATGTTTTGGGTCAAAGCCCTCAAGAGTCAATGTTAATCAGTCATTTATCAGAAAACAGATGAGTTCATTTAAAAATTTACCAGAATGGTTAAGGTGGTAAATGCAAAATATAAAACATTGTTTTAAAGAAATGTCTTCATCAATGTTTTCTGCAATTCTTAACAAACTTTAATTTAAAGTCATGAACATTTGCTCTCATAAACTATACAAGTTAGTTAGTTATTGTAAATTTAAGGTCTTGAAAATGAGGTCAATCTTTTTGATAGTTATACACATACAAAAGAAGATGTAGATCTATAAACTTAAATTAGCTTTCAAACAGTTTGAAAGAAAGCAGACACCAAGAAATAGAATGAGATCTTTAAAAATTAATTCTGCACTACTTTCAATTATCCTGAGTTCAGCTTTCAAATTTTTTTCATGGTAGCCATATTTCATTATTTTATCAAATCTGCATTTTGTTAATTAGTAACGATCTAAAAATCATGAACTATGCATTATAAGTACATTTAGAGTTGTTAAATAAAAGTCCATGACATTTGTCTTCCCTTTAAATGTTGACAAAATGTGTGTGCTCAAAATCTGAGCTTTTGCTTTGCTATATGTTTACAGAATAATATGCATTCTTTATAAAAACCTATCCAGATTTGGAGTAATTCAGCATCTGGTCTGGATCCAAACTTGCGCAAAGTTCCATACATTCATAAATACTTAATTACAGTAAAACCTCACTATTACGACCACTAAATTATGTTAATTATTAGGGTGTTTACGATAGGTGACCACTTAAAGCATGGTGACAGTGAAACAGAAAGCTCCTTTAGGAGCTTTCTGTTTCACTATCGCCTTGCTTTAAGCTGTCACCTGTCTATTATACAATCAATTAGCATTCGTTTTAGTGGTCGTAATAGCGAGGTTTTACTGTACATGTATCAGTCAAAGGCTTACCCAGTACAATGCAGGACAAAACTAAGTGTTACATTAACTCTTAGACCTGTACATATCAATTATATGTACATAAAACATCATGTTTGCTGTTTACTAAGCCATAAATTACGAAATGGTCAAACAAAATGGTGATTACATAAACACATAGCAGTAGCAGCAGCAGAAGAGACCAAAACATTATACTGCATGCTCTGTAATAACTGTTACCCGGTAACCCATTACCCAATAAATATGCATTTTTACACCCCTAGATTAACCTTCCACTGAAAAAATAGTTCCAATTTTATATAGTCTTGTATGCCCACCATAAGAAATATTTTCTTTATCCAAGTAGATAGTACCTTATAGCAGGCTGAAAGTAAAGCAGAATGTACCTTACGGCACATTCTGCTTTACTTTCAACTTGCTTTAATTAGTCAACTATCTTCAAAACTAGAAACATGCTATGGGGTAATGGGTTAAAATGTCACTGCTGACTTCAGGATACCATTAATTTGCTTCTTCATAATCATGGTGATTGTAGTTCTCATAATGTTCACTGGTGCAAACTGTTTATACTTTAAAATAATCATGCAGACATGGGTTAATTATCTTGCTTTGTTACTGTATTCTGCCTGAACCGTATCTTATACCACACCTTCAAATTTTCTAATTGCCAGACTTGTTGATGTGGCAATTTGCTGATAAGAATGAACTGTTTTGGACTTTAAATGAGGTTATGGTACAGAAATTGTTTGCCTAATAGTAAAAATCAATATAGAATTGTTCTGTTATTATGAAAGCAACAATAGATTTTTTACTGTCACCGAGGTCTTGCTTTTTATCCTTTAGAGTGCAAATTGTAGCTAGACTTGCACTTATTACAATGTGCATCCAGTTCAAATGTCATGTAACTTGGCATCATTCTGATGTTAGGACTGCCTGACTCAAAATATTTACGACTCATTTTAAACTTTTTTTTAAAATCAAAAATCAAAGATGAAACTTGTGATAAAAATTACAGAAGCTGAAATGGTTAAAGGAACATGAGTGTTAAAGCAGAGTTCCAGATAAGGGGAAACATAAAATCTTACATCTGCACCTAACCCTATGGTGTGACTACTGATCATCTCGCAGAGACAATTTTAATGAGTAGTCACACCATATGGATTGGTGCCAAAATAAAGATGAAAATGTTGGAATTATTTAATTTACTCCCAGAAATTCTGAAACACTGTTAAGCACAGAAGTAATTTATCACTCAATTTTTAAGGACAAAAAGGGTTAAATACAAGAGTTTTATCAATTCTAACAATAATCTTTAATTCCACAGTGTCTGCCTAAAGCTGAAGAGAGATTAAAATGGTGAAGCCCAGATCATAGAATGACAGTTTATACAATGCAGTGGTTTTAGGCCTGCCCCTGTCATAGAGCCTTCATGTCATGCTTGTTCTGTCAGATAAGGGATTGTTTATGGACAGTCATTAAAACTCTGGAGTCTTTTCATGTTTCTGAGATTTTAGATAGACCACAAATACCTTTTCCTGTCCCAGGCAATTCTTTAGTGGTGAGGTAAATAATTAACTTTAACATGTTGATAATCAAAGGGAAAGTTAACTGGCTTCTAGATAATGTTGTACAGTTGAGTTTGTGTTAAGTGGTCATTTTACTCATTTATCGTAAAAAGACATGGGTATCTTTTAAGATACGTGAATGCTTAATGCAGAACAAAAGCTCCATTAGGAGCTTTCTGCATTACTTTAGTCATGCATTAAGGTGAAACACCTGTTGAAATGACTGCCTAATTGGATCTAAGTCTTTGAATGACCACATAATACTTTAACACATGTTTGATTTATGAATAGGGAGAGACCTTTCATTAATTTCTTTGTAAATATTGAAGTGTGGATTATGTTTAAAACATTAAAATGTCTAATAAAAGTTAATGATAAATTTGAGGTCAGTACATGGTTTTCATTGACTATTATTTATCATTGTGTTTAAAACAAGAATTTGAACGAGATGGTTTGAAAGAAAATGCAAATTTTAAAAGCATTTTTTATTATGAGAGAAAAGACTACTTAACTAAAGGACTTTGCAATGTCTCATTTCCGAACGCAGAATGTGTTTGATCTTCAATTTTCTGATAGAAACACCAAACATAACATTTATTCATGAATGCCTGTTAATGTACATTTAATTAAGTTTATACTTAATGGGTGCCTTAAAAAGTCCCATTATGATTTTACAATGGCCTAATTACAAGCTTTAACTCACTCACCCCTGAAACATTAAATGGACAAGTCCAGTGTCCAATAAAGTCTGGTCAATTGTGTACTATTTAAGATTGGTTTTTAAAGTAAATTTCAAAATGAGAAACAATGCAGACCCTTGTAAGAGTCCTCCTTAAGGAGTTCTCTGACCATGCAGGGTCTATATTATAGTTTGTATAGTACATGACATTGTACTACTCATAGGTACACTGTTTGTAAATGGCAAGTCTATATAATTATACACGTCATGTAATAAGTAATGTCGGCGTGATGCCGGAAAAGACCGGTAAAAGTTGTATATATGATTTAAAAAAATAGATGATGCATTAGGCTTTTAAAAAAACAATTTTATTTCTTCAAACAATGCGCGGCGCATTGTTTGAAGAAATAAAATTGTTTTTTTAAAAGCCTAATGCATCATCTATTTTTTTAAATCAAATAATTATACATGTATATAGTTACTAGGGTTGAATGTGTTAAATAGCAAAGTCAGGCTATAATGCTGACCACTTATCTAGACAACCTTTCAGCAAGCCAAGGGGAACAATATTCACTTATTGATTTATTCCATGAATTGTTTAAAAGTATAGAATTTATAACCTATCTTTTGATTACATGCCTCAAGCCTGAATTTGGGTGAAGTGAAGATGTTAAACTATTTTTGAGTATTCATAGCACTTTATCCACACCAGCTAGCGCCTTATTACTCAATTTCTCAACAAAGATACACATGCCATTATAAGGATGCTTTACTTTCTCACAAATGCATTCAAAATGAAAACTTGCTGTGGTGCATACATGTTGTATCTTAAAGTAAGCTGAAATTAGAGCATCTGATTTCTGATACAGGAGTTTTCTGCATGACTTTGTCTTGCTGTAAGCAGCCATCTCCCTCAAACGCTAAGATTACGAGTTGGGTTTTATGGCACCGCGACACAAAATCGGTCATATTGAGCTGATGTATAATATGAGATGATGATGATTTCAGGAAGATGATTTCGGCTCATCTCATTCTTTGCCAAGCAGTGCATGGGATCAAAACTATGAATAAATAGGAAAGACTCAAGCAGGAAACGCAACACAAACAATACACCCACCTCTCAAGCAGAACACACACACAGTCAAACCATAACAAACACACACACACGCACACTCCCATTCCTTCATCTACACACTAAATAGAAAACAACACGCAAGACAAACATAAAGCAAAGTGAACATAGGAGCCCGCCTTGGTACGGTCAGTAGCAATCAATAATTAATTATAAATTAATCATTAACTACCACTGGGGGGTTAAACCTGGGTTTAGGGGCGCCCAACCTCACACTTATCTCCTATATTCACCTATAAAGACGAACAGTGTACAATAAACCTTGTTCCACAACCTCACAATCAAAAAGACCGCCAGCACAGTAAGTAAATACATGTAAAACATTTAACAAAAATTCTATGACAAGATCATTAGTAACATGGGAAAGAATTAAACATTCAAGCCCGTGTTAAAAATAACCCACTGTGGCAACGGTCAAATTGTACTCAAGCGACTAGTCTGTAGTTACGAGTAACTGTAAGACATGGAAGGGTCCAGGGTACGACAGAGAGGGAGAGAAAAAACAAAGCACGAAAATCCAATATAACTCTCCCGGTTAAGGACGGCTTTAGAGATACATCATCATGTAGTGCTAAGCCCTGTCTGTCATCGCACAACCAAAGAGGAAAGCATAGTTATCAATTGTAGATTGATCGATAACCAAACGTGAAGTGTGCAGCACTTAGGTAAAGACTTTGTTAGGTAAAGAACTTCCACTGAAGAATAAATTTAATGATCTAGTTACTGTTGGATATAGATGATAAGCAATGATGGCTTTTGAGAAAAATGTTAAGAAGATCATAAGGCTTAAATCATACAACATTGTGTTGTTTACATTTTGCAATTAACTTTCTCAATTCTTTGATAAAACAGAACTGCATGAAAACATTTTTTAGAATTTGAGAAAGTTACAATGAATTTGTGCTTATATACGAAATGAAAATTTTACATGTGACTCATGAACGAACATTTTAGGTGAATATAGATCTAAAACCGAATTTAATTTTCTTAGAAGGAAATACTTTCCATACAAATCTTTATTAATATTCACGTACCAGAAACGAACAGTCTTCCAAATTTCGGAAATGGAAAATTCAAACGCGCACCGTGCTTCGAACTTTTACACAAGTTGTCTTTACTCGTTTTATTGGCTATAAGAAAGGTAATTCCCCGCATCTTTTTTTTAAACATCCAATGAATGTAGACGTTATATACACCCATTTAGAAAGACAGTATTGATGATTGACGTGAAATTAACAAATTACATCTTACAGGTGTATATTTCGCTGGAGTTTCGGGAAATAAGTTACGACCGAGAGAGGTTTGGTTGGTTTGATAACGTCCGTTTCTGCCATCAAATACTACATACGCGCGAGAATCGAAGAATGGGATATTTCTATTTCTAAAAGTATCGGTTCTGTGCTGTTGTTTTTATTTTGGTAAGTTCATATTGAATGATCTATTTGAAACAGAACATCAGCGTGACAACACATATCTAAGTAGATCCTGTTTAATTTTTCCCGTGATGCAGTCTAATTAATTGTATTCTGTTTTATGACAGGTGGTTGCTTAGGGAAGGCTGAATTTTATTAATAGGAAAATCCTTAAGACACCCACTTGCCTGGATACAGCAAAAATCCAATGCCAATAATTTTTGTACTTTATAGTAGATCTATTTGTTTGTGTGCATGTTTAACTGTGTGCGATATTAGAAAAATCTCAAAATAATTTTAAATCAGACAAACAGATAATACACCCTATACAAAGGACTTACCCAGGGCACTCTGATCTGGGTCTATACTATTTGCATAAAGGTAGACACTCCATAACCTAGTTTCTTGCTCTTTTTTTTTTTTTTAAAGAATTAAGTAAGAGAATTGATATTTTCTAGTATTGATCGTTTTGGGGCTTTTACACCCCTGTTTTACAAAATACATTGTTGCAAAAGAATGGAATACTAGTTTAAATGCCAACCTCAATCAACAGCTGTAATGGGAAATCATCAGGTGCTGGAGTAAAATTTAGTTGTGTAACTTTAAATATTAATAATGTGTGATTTAAAGAAAAAAAATCTTGATCTGTTAATATTCTATTTGCAAAAATTGGCTGATTTCATCCATTTTCCATAATACTTGTATGCATCTGTATATTAAATGTACATGTATAGCTAAAATCCACTACATGTGCATACATGTTTATTATATATCTCTGTATAGCAAAATTGCACTATTTCATCATTTAAAGTCCAAAAAATTTCCGCCGCAGCGCAGGAGGGGACGCCCCTCCCGCACCCTCCCCATTGTTCTATTGCCACATGTATAACCTTTATCTTTACAGACTTATATGCTGAATACATTAAAAGTGCTTATGGACCTATAAGACTTCGAATATGATGAAAAGACACCTAGAAATGTTAACAATCCCCTCGCCGAAGTTGCGGGTCCGAACTTTGTTTGCACCCTGCCCTTTTTTGGTGCCCCCCTGCCCCTTTTTGGTGCCCCCCTGCCCTTTTTGAGAGTCTAGCTAAAACACTATGTGAGTTAATTGTCACTAGAGTGATCAAGTAAATGTTTTCGTTGCGTTAGCCCTGTAGTTGCTAATAAGTATCTTCCTAAGACTCATTTATACATTGATGTCTACTGAAATTAAGCGAAAAACAGTTTGGATCTGGATATATTGAGTTACTCAAGACAACATCTGATCTTGATCTACTTTGTTTGCAAAGGTCCACAATAATACATGTACAATTTCCTACATTCAAAGGGTGAAGAGTTTCCCAGGCTTTATCTTGTATTTGTATGCTTTTCCATTTAATTCTGGTATATTTGTTTTACTCTCTAGCTTTCAATAGTGCCAATTATTTCATATGGCAATATTTGTGAATGCATAGAATAGTCAATATATTTAAGTGCATGTGACTTAGGTAAAGTCAGTAAAGTTTATTGCTTTTGGCAGTACTAGTCTATAAATACAGTCAAACTCATATAAGAAACCACTGAATGAAGAAACATGGGGATCTTGAAAGACTTAACCCTTTGAACCCTATACATGTAGTCCCGCATATTGGCGTTCTTTGCAAACAGTGTACATGTGAATAGTACACTTGTCCTATGCAAACAGTGAAGACCCAGATCAGAGGGCTCCTAGGATCAGGGTCTTCACTCTTTGTCATAATGCCAAACATTGACAAAAACAACCCTTAAAAGTCAGAAATGGACTAGACTTAAATGGAAACTGGAATTGTCCATTTAAAGTTTCAGGGAGGAAAGAGTTAAGTGACAACTTCATGCAGGACAAGAGTAATGCTGATGGTGCTCCTATTGAAGGCATTTGCTCCATTACTTTTATCCTGCATTAAGCTTCCACTTGTCCCATGCAAAGATACAAATATTTACCTCAATTATATTGCATTGTTGGACTTTCACAAATGCTTTCATACTCAAATCTAAGTCTGGCATTTGGTTCAGAGCCCTTTGTACACATGTTTTTACTTACATTGATTGAAATGTATAAAAATACAGGCCATATTATTTTCTGTATGTATAAAATGTGTTACATAATGACTTGTCAATACACATGTAACTTTTACAAAGCCTGTATCTAATTTTATTATTTCATTACTACATTCATTGGCATATTATTAATCATTTTAATGAAGATTTGCAATACAGAAACTATTTTTATACCCCCAACACTGTGTGGTGGGGGCTATATAGGAAATGCCTTGTCCGTCCGTCGCATTTTTTCGGGACATTTGCCTTTTTCTTGGAAACTATATACAATACCATTTTCAAACTTGGTATATATTATCAGTGTTATATGGGGACACTCAGTGACAGGTTTCATAACTCTTGCACAAAATTTGACAAAATTATGCCCCTTTATAACTTTACATTTTGTTCCTTAATATGCACATCTGGTGGAAAGGGAGATAGCTCATCCTATATTATGTCAAGTGACTAAGATGTGAATAGGAAGGGAGATAACTCATCCCAACTGGCCATAACACTCTGATCATGTGATCATTTCTAAATTTAGAAACAATTCCGCAATATGACATATGACAAATCTTGTTATGACAACGACGTCATCATGACGTCATGATGACATCATGATGCTATGGTGATGATGCATTTGAAAAATCTAGAAAATTTTTGTTTCTTTGTACATTTCCATCACAACAACAACAAGGAGTACAATTATAACCTGCTGTATGATTTTACTTGAAAACCAAATGAATACACTGCAGTGACAAAACACCTCAGGGCATTTGTCACTTTCTGTGACACCTTGGCCATAACTTTTTGATTACTTAAGATAGAGACTTTATATTTGGTATGTGCATTCACCTCAAGAAGCTCTTGAGTTCAGTAAAATTTGAGTCATGTCCGACAAAGGTAAAGGTCATTTAGTGGTCATTTAGCGGTTACTCTGGTGGAAAGGGAGATAACTCATCCTATATTATTTCCAGTGACTAAGAAGTGAGTAGGAAGGGAGATAACTCATCCTACGTAACCGGGTGGTAGTTACGTTCAGGTAATGGGACGAATAAATAACTTCCGGTTTAGTTTTGTAGAGTGATTTCCCTTTTCTGTTGTGAATGTTTTTTCCGTTGAGAGTAGTATTGTCTCGATTATAAAATGTGATTATTTGATTTTCTCTGGATTAGTTCTGTGTTCTTTTCCACGATCTGGTATGTCACTTTCTTACGTTATATGAAGTCGCGTATTTTTCCACGAGCATTGTCTTGGAATCGGGCATGATTTGGTATGTCATTTTCTAACGTTGTATGAATTCGCTTATTTTTCCACGTGCGTTGTCTTGGAATTGACGATATATTAGTAATATCAATTAAACAAACAAAACGTTATATTACGTTATATTGGCGCCTTGTGACAGGGAGGTTTCCTGTGGGGGTATCAATCACCTTTAGTGATAGTTCTAGTTTGTTTCTATAAGTTTACACAAGTAGCCTTGTTTTTTAACAACCCTGAAATATGTTTACTTGAATATAAACTAAATTCAAGAAGGTCTGTAAAAACGCTTTCAAAAAGATCCTTAACTCTTTGAACCCTAGTCCCGCATATAGGCGTCCTTTTCAAATAGTGTACATGTGAAAAGTACATGTTTCCTACGCAAACAGTGAAGACCCAGATCAGAGGGCTCCTTTCGGAGCCCTCTGATCAGGGTCTTCACTGTTTGTCACAATGCCAAACATTGACAAAAACAACCCTTAAAAGTCAGAAATGGACTAGACTAAAATGGAAACAGGAATTGTCCATTTAAAGTTTCAGGGAGGAAAGGGTTAACTCAAATTTAGGAGCAACATCCAGAGGGATTGAGGGAGGATGACGTATATTGTGTCCAAGTGCCATAAAACCCAACTCATACATCTCTAAGAAGACTAGTTTATTATTGTCATCATATTGAGACTTTCACCAGCAATATACTCATGTTCAGATTGATCACAATGCCTAGTGTCAATGATCACGGGTAATGATGTTCAACAATTTCTGCCATGTTATTACAAATTGGGTAACGTACTCCATTAATGTCACTGGTAATCAGGGGTAGTAAATTGATAATTTTCAGTAGCTAAGTAGCCCATGGCAACCGTGGTGGTGCTGTGAGTGTTGTTTCTAAGAAGTTAAATGAAGTTAAATGTCCCTTCAGATCCTTCATTATGCACCATCCCATACATTTCCACAAGCCAACATCGACCTATCATGGAAGGGACAATGCCAGTAGACTTAAGTTGCTTTAAAGTTTTGTGGGGAGGAGCATGCAGTACCTGGCTCCAAGGTTATAAAGCTTTTGAGTTGAGTCTGAAACAGTTATCAAGAATTTCATTTGATTGGTCTGATTTGAGTTTTTGCTGAGCAAAAACTCAAATCTGACCAATCAAATGTTTGAGAAAGATTTCAGACTCAACTCAAAAGCTTTATAACTTTTAAACCATGGAATGCCACTGCTGGAGAAACCTGGTTCTTTTACACGCCTAGTGTATACACAGTGGAGAATCAGTTATTCTTTCCCGTTTAAACGCAAACGTACGCAAACGCAAAGCACTAAAAACGTAGAAAATAACAACTTTTTGACAATTCTGATAATTCTTGTTTATCTTGGTGACAAACAGTTTGGAGCCTGATCAGACGCCGGGTTACCCGGCGTCTGATCTGGCTCAAAACTGTTTGCACTGCAAATAATAGTTTTAGCGTAAACGTGTTTATTGGGAAAGAATAACAGATTCTCCACTGTAGCACCAATACTACCGTTATGCTGTTTACAGTTGAATATAGCTGATTTGCCCTGCACTGATAAATGTTAACCCATTACCCCATAAAGACGCCTTTTTACACCTTGTTTATTCCTCCACTTAAGAAAATTTTTATACAGTCATGAATATGTATCATAAGAAATATTTTCTACATTTTAGCAGACAAAAGCTTAAAGCAGGCTGAAAGTAAGGCAGAATGCGCCTTAAGGCGCTTTCTGCTTTACTTTCAACCTGCTTTAAGTGGTCACCTATCTTCAAAATTGAAACAGACTATGGGGTAATATATGGGTTATATATGATCTGTCATGAGTCGATGTTTAAGACAAGCTGATCTCAAACGAGTCTAGAATTGAAATGTTATTAAGCGAGCCTTGGCGAGCTTAATAACTTTTCTATTCTAGACGAGTTTGAGATCAACTTGTCTTAAACATCGACGAGTGACAGATTCTTTTTCTCACATTACCAACGATTAAAGCTATATTTAAAGCAATATGCATTATTTGGAACCCCGGTGACTTCAAAACGCCGTTATAAATAGTGACGTTATAGTGACGTCGTCAAAGTGATCTTACACATGTTGGAGATAAGGATATTGGTCACCGTTGTTCGCTATAGAAAACAGGAGTCTATAGTTATGTGAGAAAAAAGTATTTTTGATTTGATTTTATCATTTCAGATGTTGCATACACAGAACGCAGCTCAATTGCAAGCAGCAGCTACTACCAAAAAGTTGATGACAATCCTGACCTTGACCTTCTTGTCTCTGCTGGGCGACAGTATGGGCAGGACAAAATCAATCCTTTCACCGGGGAGGAATTTGATGATTTTGTTCTCAATGGCTTCATTGAAAATGGTGCTGGTGATGATGACTTTTCAGATATCACCAGCGATAGCGGGCTTGATCCCGCCTACATGGTTATACCAACTTCTGCAAAGGCCTATGCAGGGGTGTCCAAATACTGCGATCTGGTGCGTTTACTGCCTGTACATATATCAAAGATGATCCTTAGCATGTTGGACAAGAGTTCCTTGATGAATTCTCTCTGTGTCAGCAAGTACTGGCGGAATCTTGTAGAGGAAGTACACAGAGACTTCTATGTCAACCAGCAGCTATGGGAGGAGGTCATGCTCATGCAGGTACTGTACAGTATCTCCATATGATTAAATTGCTTGCGATAAACCCTTAATTTCACTTCTCAAAGTTGAAATCTGCTGGAGTTTTAGGCTCATTTAAACCTTTTGTTAAGCTGGCATTAATTCAATGATGACCTATTGGCAATATTTTAAACAAGTTGAAACACAATTTTGTTCTGACATTTAAACTCTTTGCACGGTATCCACGAAATCATGCCTACCTTTGAAAAACAGTTTGGATCCATTTGTGACGTACCATTAGGTTGCCTCTCATCAGGATCCAAACTGTTTAACGCTCTCATACTGGTTTGAAAATAAAAAATTGAAAATTATATTTTTAAATCAGTAGCAAGCGACAATTGATGCAGACAAAAAATTACCCAGCATGCAAAGAATTACAAGGATTAAGTTTTAGTATTTTGCAGATTGTGTTTTTATGTAGTTTGTCCACTGTTAACAAGGTTTTCTCATTCACCCACGCCTATACTCACCCATCCCACCTCTTTTACCTACTCTTATGTCTATTAGCAAATGATCTTGTGTACTTTTTTCATAGCACTTCTAATCATTCATGCAATGAGAAGTACTATTTTGTTTTTCTACCAGTTTATATACACTGTGCTTGGATAAAGCAAATACATTCAATTTAAGTCAAACTTACTCAAATCAGCTGCTTCCCAATATGTTAAACTTAGAAAGTTATCTGTCTTTTTCAATTGCTTCGACTGCATGGCTACCATTTCTCCTGATTTTCAAAAATCTTTGGATTTTTATCCTAGCAGATGGTAGCTTAAAGCAGGCTGAAAGTAAAGCAGAATGCACCTTAAGGTGCATTCTGCTTTACTTTCAACCTGCTTTAAGTAATGGCGCTTGAAAAATAAAAGATTCGGAAAACATATGGCAGGCCTGGGACTGGGTGAAAAAGCATGCCTGTGAGTGATAGGTAAAAGTGTGGAGAAGTATTTCAATGAGGATTATGGTTAAGAACATTGCAAACAATTTTCAGATTAGGTCAATCAATTTATCTGTTAGATTTTTATCCCACTCGGCATTCAAAAACTTAATTTGATAACAAAAGTAATTGAATGTATAAGAGGCATATTTAAGACATATACTGGGCTACAAACTTCTTGCCTGAAAGTTATTTAAACTGTCAAGAGATATGTTTTAAGGTGAAAAACATTCCATTAAAATGAAATTTTAGTGCCCAGGCCTGGGCTATTTGGTTTTAAGTCCCTTTAACCCTTTACCCAATAGCCCGTTTATGACATTTAATGCAGGTGATCACTTAAAGCAGGTTGAAAGTAAAGCAGAATGTGCCTTAAGGCACATTCTGCTTTACTTTTAGCCTGCTTTAAACTACCATCTACTAGGCTATATAAAAATATTTGCTATGGGAATCGTTCATCAGGGTACAAACTGTAACTATTTTATTAAGCAGAGGAATAAATTAAATATGCTAAAAGTCGCTTCTATTGGGGAAAGGGTTAACATTTGAACTGAATATCATAAATTTAAAACATGCAGAAAAATACAGTACAACTTCTCAAGAGAGAACAAGTAGTTTGGAGGAATTTACTAATGCTGTTGGTTGCTTAATGAGGGATAAAAAGTAATGCAGAAAGCTCCTACAGGAGCTGTCTGCATTACTGTTATCCCGCATTTAGCTGCTAACTGTGCATGGTGCAGTAAAGATCAACAATGAGACTTATTATTTTTATTGTAATTAAAGAAATGGGTCTTGCAAATGGTTCTTTTATATTTATCCTGTTTAATCCCTTCACTGCCATGATGTCATCAATTGCAAACAATTTTCATCTGCTTTTATTTCTCAACTGTACAATTTAGATATTTTGACATGAGAAATATTGAAATGAGTGTCAAAATTATTTGGATCCTCAAAAGACGCTGTGTTGCACGGCTTCCGACCAGGATCCAAACTGTTTGCAAATGACTATTGTACTCGGGGTAAGGCACTGGAGAGGTTAAATGCATTGAGATTGGCACTATGTAAATGATTCCCATCGAAAGTTGAATATCACAATTGAATTACTTACAGTTTCCAATTTCGTTTGCATAAATAAATTTATAATTAAATGTTTGTAGAGCTAGGCCTGTGATGTAATGGAAAGGTTATTAATGTCTGCCTTATCTAATTTTGGTGGTGATTGAAAGATTAAATCCTCCTTTAAGTAAACAACAGTCACTGATAGACATTGCAAAAACATTAGCCCTTAACTTGTTGAGCTCAACTTGACTGAACAGTAACATCTGTGTTAAGACGTCACTGAAAAGGTAAATATCTGGCTGTATAATAAAAAGGAGATTATTTCATGCAAATTAAAAGTAATGCAGAAAGATCCTATAGGAGCTTTCTACATTACTTTTTTCCTGCATAAAGGATGTATCAAAGGACATTTCAATGCTTTTTAAATGTATTGCAGACAAATACAGGTTTTATTGTAAACAATATACAGTAAAACCTCACTAATACGACCACTAAGTTATGTTTATTATTAGGGTGTTTACGATAGGTGACCGCTTAAAGCAAGGTGGCAGTGAAACAGAAAGCTCCTTTAGGAGCTTTCTGTTTCACTGTCACCTTGCTTTTAGCTGTCACCTGTCTATTATACTATCAATAAGCCTTCGTTTTAGTGGTCGTAATAGAGAGGTTTTACTGTATATGGAACCAGGTCAGATACATGTACAGGGTTACTTGGTGTCTGATCTGGATCCAAATTAATTGATTCTCCTAATAATATGTCCATATTGAATATTTTTTAAAAGACCATATTTGGCAAGCTACCGATTTTGCAAGCTACAGATTTGAAGCCAATTATACTTTAGTATGATGTGTTTAAAGTATTTTTATTTAGGGGAAACTGTGCTGTTGTTTGCGTCAAGCTTATCGAGGTAGTGAAAGGCAGATTACTCATTCAGTCTGACTGGACTGATTACACTGTTTATCCTGTCCACAACCAATCAAAGTGATTGAGATGCTTCCTCCTAGTAGTACAGATTGATGTTATTAATTTTGCCATAGATTGATATAAAATAAGGTGTGTTTTTGATGACGGGAATGGCTTCTGTATTGACGCATTTTCTTAGTTTTGGCTTGATTTGCATTTGCACTGAAACCTTAACTCTTTGAACCCTAGTCAGGCATCATTTGCAAACAGTATGGCTGTGAGGAGTACACTTGTCTTATGCAAACAGTGTATATCCTGATCAGAGGGCTCCTTAAGGAGCCCTCTGATCAGGTTCTACACTGTTTGTCAATTTGACATATTTTGTGAAAATCAACCCTAAAAGGTCAAAAATGGACTTGACTAAATTGAAAACTAGAATTGTCCTTTTGAGGTATCAGGGAGAAAAGGATTAAAGTTGTCTCCAGACAAGTAATTTTGTACATTGATTCAGATTTGCCTCTTCTCATAATTCCTCTTTATAAACAAAGTCTCTTTCCATGATCAGTAGCACAGACCACTTTGCTTGATACACTTGATATATTTCTACTGCAAGTATGTGTTATCCTGATCTGATCTTGCCTACATGTTTATCTTGTTTTCACTGATGGTAAATCCCAGTAATATATACAACTTTACCCTTCTCTTGATGAATATTCATATATAAAATTCTGCCCACTATGAACAGCATCTGTCATCTATATGATAAATTATTATATTGGCTTTTCAAATAAGGAAAAATTTCCACAAGGATTTAGTGTGCAGACTGTCAGAGATATCCTTTAGGAGCTGTCTGATCTGGGTCTACACTGTTTTAAAAAAAAATGATATATGCATATAGCATGAGAAGGGTTAATATTCTGTTCAAGGGACAATACTCAGTATCTACCATTTATTCATTAACCTGATAACTTCAATTTAGGGAGACAGTTTTGGCGAAGGAATACACCAGGTAAAGATTTGTCAAAATTTGAGGGCGGGTATTTTATCTATTTTATTGTAGAGAATTTGGTGTTCTCTTTCAGATAGAATTTCATTGTATTGGGATTTGGGAAACTTGATATTCAACAAAGTATAATCACCCATCCTTTCAAATGTTTTGTAAATTAGTGGATCAGTTAAGTTATTATTACCATCATTGATGAATTTGTGATATCTGTTGCAAACAGTTTGGATCTAGATGAGATGCCAGGTAACTTGGCATCTCAGTTGGAATCAAAATGTTTGAAGAGCTAACAATATTTTCTGATTTAAATTACAGATACATGAACATCAATTTAAACGATTTTACTATAAAAACATTAAAGGATTGAGTGAATGACATTTTGAACAACTAGAATGGTTTCTTAAAATGTACATTAAATTTGTTTTTTCAGGTACTGTTTGATTGTTTATGGCATGGCATTATTTGCCTCGGTTATTATTGGGGAAAGGGAGACAATCTAAGTAGATCTGGTAGAAGTACTATCATGGATAACCTTTCTTGATTAATTTACACCATTCTTCTAAGATTAAGGTTCAATGAGGAAAACATGGCGCTCTCAAGCTTAAATGTATACTACAGGTGATAGTGATTTTGAAATAAGATTAGAAAAACCCAATATTATGGTTTTTTTTCTGTTTCTAGTATTTGTATGTCTTGGTAAATTTTAGTAGAAACAATTATTATCAAGCTACCCTACTCTGGTCTAGATTTGTGAAGTTATAGAGCAGCTCCATTAAATCCAATATTATGGTGGTTTTTTTCTGTTTCTAGTATTTATATGTCTTGGTTAATTTTAGTAGAAGCAACTATTATCAAGCTACCCTACTGTGGTCTAGATTTGTAAAGTTATAGAACAGCTTCATTACACCCCTTGTTAAATGACTTTTGAAACACTTATTTGCAGCTTTGGGGAAAAGTGGTACCGGTAATTAATGTTATGTTTGTTTTGAGCAGTTATTTTTCTCCAGTTATCTTTGTTTCATAAATTATTACATCAGTCAAACCATCAGTCTGCTCTCACTGAGTGAATTGGTGATCTAGTTGAGAGTCCAGGGGTCTCAACTGGAATCAAACAATTTGAAGATCAAAATAATATAAGATAAAAGAAATTACAAAATTAACCCATTACCCCATAGCCTGTTTCTAGTATTGAAGATAGGTAGCCACTTAAAGTAGGTTGAAAGTAAAGCAGAATGTGCCTGAAGGCACATTCTGCTTTACTTTCAGCCTGCTTTAAGCTACCATCTGCAACAAAATAGAAAATAGTTCTTATGATAGATATTCATGAGTGTATAAAGAGGAACTATTTTCTTCAGTAGAGGAATGAATTAGAGGCGTAAAAAGGCATATTTATGGGGTAAAGGATTAATGTATGTACATCAATTCTGATTAATGTTAGACTACAAATTTTGCATGTTATAATTATAGGCAATAGCTTGGTGGTCCGTCTGTCAGTTGGCCGGTTGGTCAGTTGGTCTGTTCACTTTGTTTCTGCACAGTTTCTCTGCTGACTGGAATGCGACGAAACTTTACATAATGCTGTAGCAAAAAGAAATTATGCACATTTAAAAATAGTTTTCCAAATTCAAATTGGTTAATTTTCTTATAGAGTTTATATTTTTTGTTGTTTAATCAGTGGACTTTTTTTCCCACACTGTTTCTCAGCAAATGCATATTGGAATGTGACAGGAGAAAATAGTTCCAATTTATAGTATATAATACTGTCATGAATATGCATCATAAGAAATATTTTGTATATTAGAGCAGATGGTAGCTAAAAGCAGGTTAAAGGTAAAGCAGAATGCACCTTCTGCATATTCTGCTTTACTTTCAACCTGCTTTAAGTGGCCACCTATCTTCAATACTAGAAACAAGCTATGGAAGAAGGAGCCCTCTGATAAAGGTTTACAGTTTACAGTTTAAACATATTTTATTTCCAAAATTTCAACATGGAAATGGGGTTGGGCCACAAGTTCCAAAAACATTAGTTACGGCCCTTCCCCTAGCAATTATTTACACAATACTGATAATGGCAAGTGATTACTATTAACCCATTTATGTACATCTTTTATAGTAGTATAAACAGAAAGATCTGGTCCTAAGGACTTGGGTTAGTCCTTGGGTTTTAATCCTCACTATTTACTTTTGCCTTGATCCAGATACATGTACATATATTCCCTTATTGGGTAACTTTTACATTAACAAACAATGGACCAACAGGAGATAAGATTTTACGAATTTGTTCACCGTAAGAATTTAGACATTAAATGGGTTAACTACATCAATTGTTGTATTCGAAATCAAACAGGAGAGAAAGAGAGAGAGACAGATAAAGAAGGAGAGTGAGAGGAAATCGCAGATATTTTAAGATAAAGATTGGCTACTGGCTAAGATTGAGACTGAGATATCCTATCCCCATGTACATATAATTTTTAGCTTGACAAGGGAGACAACTTACTGAAGTATCAGATATTGTCCATACATTGGTTGTTCCCCTTGTTAGCCAATATTGGTCAGCCTTGACAATTTTCCCTCATTGAAATGATCCCATTAGATCACTTTTGGCAAGTTCTCCACATATCAACAAACAAACAAACATTAGGCAAATAAAGTTCCATGCTGGAACTTAAAACAGGTGGTAGCTCAATAACAAGATGAAAGCAGAAAAGAAAGCTCCTCTCAGAGCTTTCTTCTCTACTTTCATCCAGTTCCAAGTAGTCACCTGATAAAGGTTTACACTGTTTACATACCTATACATATTATGGTTTCCCACATTAAAAGCATTAAGCAGCTACCTGTCTTAACCCATTACCCCATAGCTTTTTGTTTGTTTTGAAGACAGGTGACTACTAAAGGCAGGTTGAAACTGAAGCAGAATGCACATTTCCCATTAGCCTGTTTATAGATTTGAAGATATGTGATCACTTAAGGTTGAAAGTAAAGCAGAATGTGCCTGAAGGCACATTCTGCTTTACTTTCAGCCTGCTTTAAGCTACTATCTGCTACAACATAGAAAACATTTCTTATGATACATATTCCTGACTTTATAAATTGGAATTATTTTCTTCAGTGGAGGAATAAATATTAGGCATAAAAAGGTGTATTTATGGGGTAATGGGTTAAGCTCATTTTGTTTTACTTTCAGCCTGCTTTAAGCTATCATCTGCTGTAATATATATACTTACTACTTCCTATGGTATATATTAATAATGGTATAAATTGGAATTGTTTACTCCAGTGGAGGAATGAATTAAGTGCGTAAAAAGGTATACTTCTGGAGAAATGGGTTAAATACTTGCACTTGTTGCTAGGAAGGAAAAGGTTATTAGATAGTGCAAGTAAGGAGAGTGGTGTTTACTTGGCAAATTACAGAAGTCAGTCCATAGTGTAGACAACACTTCAGTCACCTGTGTAAAATGGGCAGGAAGTCAAGACTGTTAGTGATAACACAGTGTTTATATTCTTGCCATGCCGTCCCCGAGGTATGGAGAGATCTACAAGTGTCATTGAATTGATCAAACAAGCTCTATTAAATGTTTTATCTCGCTTTGGATCAGTTACTCAGCCTTGATTTAACACAATAATTTGTTATGAACAGACACGAGCACATAGCGTTAAAACAAAGCCAGTGTATTCAACTACTAAGTGACTTCAGATAAAACTATTAACTATGTTTCAATACTATATCAAATCTATTATCATCAAGGGCCTATTTTCAACATGTATTGTCTTGAATTGGCTGCACACCTAAATTGTATTGGCAATACACTTAACCCTTGTTGAACTAAACATGACTTGAAATTGCATTTGAAAATGGTTTGGATTCTGACCTGTCACAGAGTTCTGACCAGAGTCCAAACTGTCTATCACTTGAAATTTCTTCCAGATGTATATCACAGTAATTAAAAATTGCACACTTTTAGCAAAAAAATAAATATTCAATTTTGAAAGATATTGGATTTTAACCATAAAAATGCTAAATTTCTGATAAATAACAAGTTTACATTGACATATAGGAATGTATCCTCATAATATTGAAAAGTGAAAGAAACAGTGCAGACTCAATATCAGAGGAGCCTGTCAGGAGCCCTCTGATCTGGGTTTACACTGTTTGCAAAGTTTGTATATACAGTCGAACTTCAATATCTTGAACTTGGTAAGATCGAACATACCCGTATTTCAAAGTTAAAACGTGGCTTAGCCACGTTTTAACTTTGAAATATGGGTATGTTTGACTGAGCAAAGTATGAAATAAAGCAGTTCATGTGTAGAACTATCCGATAATTCGAGTTAAGCGATTTCAAAATATCAAAGTTCGACTGTATCTGGTTCCAGCACTATAAGGGCAATGTAACATTCCAAAGGTTAACCTCCCAAACATACCAATTTAAGGTCATCATTAGGTAAAGACATTTCAGTGTTTCAGCCAAGGCTGCACCAGTGTTTGTTCAAAATGACAACTTCTGTGTTCAATGGGAAAAAATTAAACTGTGACAAATAGCACTCTAAGTCTTTTTCAATTTGATAACAGCCATATAATTTTTCTCCATTCAAGTTTGAAGGACAGAGAGATTTAAAGAGATCTGAAGTTCGAGTGTAACTTTTGATCAGTAATTTAGGACATAACTTGTGTGTTGGCCGGGATTTAAAGTGTAGGTGCTGTAAACATGGCTGTCTATCCACTGCATGATATTAAACTTATGGACGATTATGATTTGGCACAAAGATACTCCTGGGATGTGTCATCTTCATTAAAACTGGTGAAAGTTCAGATGCAGTTAAAATACAGGGAATTAAATGCCAAGGTTTTACAAGTTATTCAAGAAAACAGTGCAGAAATAGTAGACTATGAGAAATTCCATAAGGAGTTATATGAGAGAGGTGATCATAAAGATGATGACAAAGATGAAGGTAAAGAAGATGATTTGGATGAAGAACTGGCTCCATGCTTATAAAGGGTTTAATTTGAGTCTTAAGTCATTCTCAAGCATTTGATTGATCAGATTTGAGCCTAGGCTCAAATCTGACCAATCAAATGCTTGAGAACGAACTCAGACTCAACTCAAATGCTTTATAAATGATGAAGGTAAAGAAGATGTTGAGGATGAAGAAGTGGAAGGAGAGAAAGAGGAAGAGGAAGTGCTGGATTTGATGCAAGATAAGGAAGTGGATCCCTTGGATCTTATCATGCCAAACTTGAACATTAGTTTCCCCAAAATAGACACTGATGGGCATAATAAAAAAGTTCAGTTTTCTATTAAGAGTAAAGTAAGTAAATCATGAAGGACCTAAGCATGTTTGGAGTAGTGCCTCTTGAGAACATTGGCTCTGTTCACCCTTTACCTGATAGCCTATTTCTAGTAATGAAGATAGGTGACCACTTAAAGTAGGTTGGAAGTAAAGCAGAATGCGCCTTTAGGCACATTCTGCTTTACTTTCAGCCTGCTTTAAGCTTCCATGTGCTAGAATATAGAAACTATTTCCTATACTTTATATTCATGACTGATTAGATTGGAACTATTTTCTTCAGCGGAGGAATAAATCATATCCGCTAAAAGGCGGTTCTATGGGGGAAACTTTCCATCATAGTTACACCATTTTACACCGTTACACCATAGGTTCTACCCAGTCTTGATAAAGAGGTATAGGGAGTGTTTTTAACATCTTGTCAGGTGATTGCTAGAAGCAAGTTGAAAGTAAAGCAGAATATTTCTTAACCCTGCTTTAACCCATTACCCCATAGCCAATTTTGTAGTTTTGAAGACAAGTGACCATATTAAAATGAAGCAAATTGGTTGAAAGTAAAGCAGAATGTGACTTAAGTTGCATTTTGCTTTACTTCAACCTGCTTTAAGCTACCATCTTCTAGGATATCAGGGTTCCAGTTAAGAGAAAGTTAACTGAACAAATCCAACATTTTCTCACTCATTTCAGCACTAAATCATATGGTGTTCATACTCATTAGAATCGTCTCGAAGAGACAATTCTAATGAGTTTGAACTCCATAGTGTTTAATGTAAAGATAAAGATTTTAGTTTTTGAAATACTTTCCTTATCTGTAGCTCTGGGATATAGAAAATATTTCTTATAGTACTTATTCACGACTGTATAAAATGGAACTACATGTATTTTCTTAAGTGGAGGAATGAATTGAACGCATAGACAGGTGTGTTTATGGAGTAATGGGTTAAACACTTAAAATGATATGAGCAGGGTTTAATGTCAAGATTTGATCATTTTCTTTCCATGAGACTAAATCTCAACCTGTACAGTCAAACTTTTGATAAAGAGTCATTTAGTAGATATCAGGACATTTTTCTATGGCTGTGTAATGCTGCGAGTGAGGATGACATTTATCTCGTATTATTCTGCCATAAAGACTTGCATTTAGTAGCATCATTTGCATGTCTTTAACAATATCTATTAATTCTTCTTAATTCTTTGCATGTTGGGTAACTTTTTCGTCTGCAACATTAAATTTTGTTGTCTGCTAATGTTCTTAAAATAGATTTTTCAAAATTTGTTTTAAAAAAAGATTCAGAACGTCAAACAGTTTGGATCCAAACTGTTTGCAAAGGTAATCACAAGTTAATCGCTTATGGGCTAAGAGTTAATGACTGAATGCTCAACATAAATTTTAATTTGCTTCTTACTTTAATGTACCAATAAGTTTACACAAAACAGTTTTAACCCATATTTACTCCATAGCCTGTTTCTAGTTTTAAAGAAAGATAATCACTTAAAACAGGTTGAAAGTAAAGCAGAATGCGCCTTAAGGCGCATTCTGCTTTACTTTCAGCCTGCTTTAATCTACAATCTGCTAGAAATTAGAAAATATTTCTTTCGTAACATATTCATGACTGTATAAAGAAGCACTATTTTGTTCAGTGAAAGACTAAACTAAAGGTGTTAAAAGGCATATTTATGGGGTTATGGGTTAAGTCATAATTTCTAGTGTTAAAGATGATGTATGTTCAGTGATTTTTTCATGTAAGGGGATATGAAAAGCAGATTGATAAAGTATTCAGAGTGTAAGGTTCATGTATTTTACTCTCATAAATACCACTTTACCAGACTATAATATGTCATTCACTTCACTTCTAGCAATCTGAGAGTTAAATGAGACATGTTAGTTCGTTGTCATGGTTAAGAACCTCATATATTCAGTCATCAGTTTTTTCATTACACAGTTTGTATGGGAAGATTTTCAAGTAGACAAGACAAACATATTTTTAAAGTGAACAAATATTTGAATTGATATTAGAAAAAAGTGTTTTAAGCTTGAATGTTTGTATAGTATATGAATATCATAATTCATTGGAATTAGCATAAAGGGCTTCTGAGGTCTTCCTCCACCTGTAATTAACTATAGACGTCGCAATATGACTGAAATGCTGTTAAAAGCGATGTAGAATCGATAATAAATCCAAATGGAATTTTAGATTTAACTATATGTAGTCCATAGAGCCATGCAAATCAGGGAAATATTAATTATGTTTTTAGGTTATAAAATACAGTAAACTCTTTCTTTTACGGCCACTCAATTACGTTAATTATTAGGTGTTCAAGGCATGTAGAGGTCTGCTTACAGCAAGGTGAAAGACTGAAAGTACAACAGAAAGCTGTCTGTTTTACTATTACCTTGTTTTAACCCTTTCCCACATAGCATATGTCTAGTATTGAATATAGGTGTCCACTTAAAGCAGGTTGAAAGTAAAGCAGAATGCGCTTTAAGCGCATTCTGCTTTACTTTCAGCCTGCTTTAAGCTATCATCTGCTAGAATATAGAAAATATTTTGTATTATACATATTTATGAATGTATAAATTGGAACTATTTTCTTCAGGGCAAGAATAAACTGAATGCGCTTAAAGGCGCTTCTATGGGGGGAAGGGTTAAACTCAAGCTGCTTTTCACCCAATCAATCAGCCTTCTTTTTATTGGTCGTAATAGAGGGTTTCACATACCTGTCAAATTGCAAAATGCTCCATTTAGATGTTCATGAAATGCAACAGAACTCTGTTTACCCATTATCCCATAGCATTTTTCTAGTTTTGAAGAAAAGTGAGTGCTTAGAGTAGGTTTAAAGTAAAGCAGAATGCTCTTTTAGGTGCATTAGTTTAAACAATATTTTATTCAGAAGAAAAGGATTGGACAACGTTGTACAGACAAAGCCTATGTGAGTCCTCTCCATATTTTTGGTCTTTTCGGTGCATTCTTCTTTACTTTTCACCTGCTTTAAGCTACTATCTAGAAATATGCTGCAAATGCTTTAAATGTTTTATGTTCAGATCTCGAACTTCCTAGGCGGGGACAACAGTTTAACTTTCCTTAGTGTAGGAATAAGTAGAGACATTAAAAGGCCTATGTATGGACACAGTGGATTGATCATCCACTCAAAGGATGTTGTTTTGGTGTCTTAAAATATACTTTGACAATAAAGGGATGGAATATATACATATATATTCTTTGCAAACAGTGAAGACTGTAGACCTTGATCATAATTCATTTCTTTATTCTGCATTATGCTGTGTGTGAAAGTATCTCAAAGATTGCCTGTTTATCCTGTTTTAACAGTCACTTAATAAAGGGTTGACTGTAATTTGTCATTAATCATATTTGGAAGACATTTATTTCAACAGAAAGTAACTCTGGGATTTATTTCTAATCCAGGCTTCAGCCAATCGATACACCATTGCTTTTAATTCTTTGAATGCTAAGTACTATTTTTGTCTGCAACAATAATGTTATCTGCTATTATTAAAAAAATGAATTTTCTAAATATTTCTTTTCAAACTAGGGTCAGGGTGTCAAGCAGTATGGGTAGATCCTGATTGTACACTGAGTTACTTGTCGTCTAATCAGGATGAAATCATGGTTTCACCGTTAGTTTGCAAAGAGGCTTAGCTGCTTTTTAAAATTTCCCATTTATAACATTATTAGATAAAAGCAAATGTTTCAAAGTTCAAACGTCATGATTAAAACTCGATCATACAGTGAGAGATCATTTAAATTTCACATGGTATCCAATTATAGTTTCAGATTTCAATATTTTCTGCTGTTGTATAAGTTCACAATGCTAAATAGCAATACTTTTCCTGTCAAAATGATTAATTGTTTCATCTGTTAATATTTCTCTATGGCCTTAATCATTTACTACATAGAAGTGCCTCTTAGCACATTTAATTTATTCCTCCTGAAGAAAATAGTTCCAATTAAGACAGTCATAATCATGTACCAAAAGAAATATTTTTTATATTCTAGCAGTTGTAGCTTAAAGCAAGCTGAAAGTAAAGCAGAATGCTTTACTTTCAATCTGCTTTAAGTGGTCACCTATATTCAATACTAGAATCAGGCTGTGGAGTAAAGGGTTAAAGCATTGTACAAAAACAGTCAAACATTTATAATTATGATCATTAAAACAAAGAAGCATGGTGATGTTTGTTCATTTTAGGTAGATTCAGTTGTTTGACTAAATGAGTCTATAGATAAAATGGCACCTTAACAGAGAGGAAAAGTTAATGCAGAAATCTCTGATATATATAGAAGCCTTTTTCATTTCTTTTGTCCTTAGATTATGCAATGCCATGTAAACTTCTTCAACCAGTCGTTGCTTAACTCTTTGAACCCTAGTCCCGCATATAGGCGTGCTTTTCAAACAGTGTACATGTGAATAGTACACTTGTCCTATGCAAACATTGAAGACCCTGATCAGAGGGCTCCGAAAGGAGCCCTCTGATCAGGTTCTTCACTGTTTGTCACAATGCCAAACATTGACAAAAACAACCCTTAAAAGTCAGAAATGGACTAGACTAAAATGGAAACTGGAATTGTCCATTTAAAGTTTCAGGGAGGAAAGAGTTAACACATGTTTAAACAGCTAGTTGACAAGATCAAATCATCAATACTTCATAATGTTCATATTTTATATTGTCCTGATTATAGGGTAAATGTCAGGTACTCAAACAGCATATGACAACTCTTATCATTCTATTGATTCAGACCACAAGCAATTTGACAGTCTGTTTAGATAGAAGGGATGAGAACCCAAACTGCTTAACCCATTCCCCCATAAATATGCCTTTTTTAGGTCTTTAAATTATTATTCCACTGAAGAAAATAGTTCCAAATTATACAATCATGAATATGTATATTTAGAAATATTTTCTCTATCCTAGCAGATGATAGCTTAAAGCAGGTTGAAAGTAAAGCAGAAAGCACATTCTGCTTTACTTTTAACCTGCTTTAAGTAATCACATATCTCCAAAACTACAGTGGAGAATCTGTTATTCTTTCCCGTTTAAACGCAAACGTACGCAAACGCAAAGCACTAAAACGTAGAACAGTACAACTTTTTGACAATTCTGATAATTCATGTTTATCTTGGTGGCAAACAGTTTGGAGCCTGATCAGGCGCCGGGTTACCCGGCGTCTGATCTGGCTCCAAACTGTTTGCACTGCAAATAATAGTTTTAGCGTAAACGCGTTTATTGGGAAAGAATAACGTTTTCTCCACTGTATAAACAAGTTATGGGGTAATGGGTTAAAGAAGTACATCTGCAGATATAAAGATGGAAGTTTACTCCTCCGCATAAGAGCCACACGTGAATATTAAAATTATAGTTTTAAGTAAAGGTGCTAGCTTAAAGCAAGCTGAATTGTTGGGTTTCTATATGTATCTGAATAAAATTTTAATAAGTTTTACAGGTTAGGTTGTTTTGTAAATGGTAGACTTGCCAGACTTAGGCATACCAGTAGACAATATAACATTTTAACCAGTGATAATTTTACCTGTGCATCCCGAGTCCTATACCTATTAAATTTGCCAGGTACTCATGATTTAAAAAGTTGTGAGTCCCATGGACCCATAGCTTTTCTGGCCTTTATTAACCTATTATTTATAAGCAAATAGTAGCTTAAAGCAGGTTGAAAGTAAAGCAGAATGTGCCTTAAGGCACATTCTGCTTTACTTTCAACCTGCTTTAAGTGGTCACCTGTATTCAAAACTAGAAATAAGTTACAGCATATTGGGTTAGTTTTTCACCTCAATGACTCAATGTTTGTCTCAAGGACTCATTCTTTTACAGAATATGCATCCCGAGGACTCATTCTTCTGATTTCTAAATCTATCACTGTTTAACATACTTGTTGTACTTTTCAGGGTGCTTCAGCTCAAGGTTCTAACCCAGTGTATGCCAAAGATATTGATGTTCTTGTACCATACATCAACCACAGCACTGGTCATGTCATCAGGACTGATGATGCCGTCATCAAGACAACATTCAAAAGTGAGGTCAGCTTTGACACTGCCTATAGCGGGGTCTCCACCAGGAAAGTTATCATGGAGGAGAGGAACGTATACTGTGGACCATATAATGTGTTGGTGCTGTGTGACCAGTTAGTATTCAAAGATTTCTTAGTACTGCAACTGGTTTTTTAGCTCACCTGAGCCGAAGGCTCAAGGTGAGCTATTGTGACCGCTCATTGTCCGTAGTACGTCTGTCCGTCTGTCCGTCTGTCCGTCCGTCCGTCTGTCCGTCTGTCCGTCTGTCCGTCTGTCCGTTCACTTTTACTTCAAACGACATCTCCTCTGAACCCGGGGATTGTAGGGCGGATTCAAACTGCTCATGATGTTCCTTGGATGCTTCTCTACAGAAATTGTTAAAATGAAACTTTCAAGTGGACTACTTATTGTAATTTATTTAAAAAAGTGAAAAACTTTAAACAATCTTCTTGTAAAAAACTGCTAGGCCCACAGCTTTGATATTTGTTTTTTAGTATCTCCTGGTGATTCTCTCTCAAAATTGTTAATATCAAAACTAAAACTGACCATAGGGATTCACCATAGGGATTTTTTCATTGCCGCTTTATGCAGGATTCATTGCCGCTTTATTCAGGTTATACTGTTTTACTGAAGGTTTAAGCAGGGTTTCAAGCACCCTTATACTAAATCACCTATATTTGCAAACAGTTTGGATCCAGGTCAGATGCCACATAATGCAGCATCTAATCTGGATCTAAACTATTTGCCACTCATTTACATATTTTCTTATATTTAGAAAATATAAGTTATTATTTTTTACATATTTCACATACAAACATTTGGAGCAGACAACAGTTCAGCATGATAATAGTCAGTTCTCCCTGAGACGGTCTCTTATTGCATAACTGACCCAAAGCTAGCTCTGAACTCAGGTCACTGAGATACATAGCAGAAATTATGATGTCTGCTATTTTATGCTCAAGCACAACTTAGTTCAAGGCATATTACTTTTGGTCTGTCTGTTTGTTTGTTTGTTTATCTTTCTGTCTATCAGTCCACAATTAATTCTTGGCCATAAACAGTATGGATCCAGGTCAGATGCCACATAATGCTGCATCTAATCTGGATCCAAATTTGCCACTCATTTACATATAGTTTCCTATATTTAGAAAATGTAAATAATGATATTTATTAACCTATTAACGCATACATATTCCTTTTTATGTCTTTAATTTATTCTTCCACAGAAGAAAATAATTTCACTTTATACAGTCATTGTTGTCTTTAACAATTGCTTCAAATGACATCTCCTCATATATTGCTGAAAAGATTTCAACCATGTTCCTTGGGTCAAGTTGTTTCAAAATTGTTCAAAGAATTAAAAACAATGTAGAACTCTGGTTGCCATGGCAACCAAGTGAAAAAATAAGGAAATCTTAAAAAATCTTCTTGTCTGAAACTACAAGGGCCAGATCTTAGACATTTGTCACATAGCATCATCTACAGGTCCTCTATCAAGTTTGTACAAACTATGCCCCTGGGGTCAAAATTGGCCCCGCCCCGGGGGTCACAGTTTTACATAGAGTTATATAGTGAAATTTTCCAACGTCTTCTCCTCTGAAAATAATATGGCCAGAGCTTTGATATCTGGCATGGTGACACTTTTAGATGTCCTATACCAATAAGGTTCAAATGGTTCTGGTCGATTGCATATCATCTACAGGTCCTCTATCAAGTTTGTACAAATTATGCCCCTGGGGTCAAAATTAGCCCCACCCGGGGGTCACAGTTTTCAAACGTCTTCTTTTCTGAAGCTAATATAGCCAGAGCTTTGATATTCGGCATGGTGTTACTTCTAGATGTCCTTTATCTATTTTGTTCAAATGGTTCCAGTCTGTTGCATATGTAGGTCACAGGAGCTAAAAATAGATTTTTTCAATGGAAACTTAAAAAAAATCTTCATGTCTAGAACCCTAGTACCCTGATCTTAGATATTTGGAACATAGCATCATCTACAGGTCCTCTATTAAGATTGTTCAAATTATGCCCCTCGGGTAAAAAATGACCCCGTCCTGGACATAAATCATTATCTCCATTTTGATGTACAGCTATTCTCAGGTGAGCGACATATGCCCCATGGGGCTCTTGTTTCTAGTTACTTTTGATATGATACAATCAATAGTGTGTGATCACTCACATAATGTGCATGAAGATATTTATAAATAGGTGACTGTTTAATGCTTGATGGAAAAGAATGCAGAAAGCTTCAAAAGGAGTTCTTTGCTTGATTTTTGTCTTGCATTACACTGTACTCTTTATGTTGTCCATTTCTCATAAGCTCATTAGGACGCCTTTAACCTTCCTTCACGTAGCACCACAAACAAATATTTATTGTTTGGTTGATACATGTGGCAGCTTAAAGCAAGATGATAGTAAAGCAGAAAACTTTTAAAGGAGCTTTCTGCTTTATTGTCATCTTCTCTGAAGCAGTTCCTGTTTTAAACACAATAGGAAATAGGTGAATTGCATGTTTGGTTGTTAAGGAAAGGGTTGAGACTGAAAGTTCTGCTTCTGACTGGCTGCTATACACGGCTTTAACCCGTTACCCCATAAATATGTCTTTTTAGCTCACCTGAGCACAAAGTGCTCAAGGTGAGCTTTTGTGGTCAGTCAATGTCCGTCGTCGTGCGTCAACAATTTCTTCAAACATCTTCTTCTCCAAAACCACTTGCTTGATTGCAACCAAACTTCACAGGAATGTTCCTTGGGTCAAGCTCTTTCAAAGTTGTTCAAAGAATTTGAAACCATGCAGAACTCTGGTTGCTATGGCAACCAAAGTGAAAAAATAAGGAAATTTTAAAAAATCTTCTTGTCACAAACCACAAGAGCCAGAGCTTAGATATTTGGCACATGTCATTACCTATAGGTCTTCTATCAAAGTTGTTCAAATTTTGCCCCTGGGGTCAAAATTGGCCCCGCCCCGGGGGTCAACGTTTTACATTATGAGAGTTATATAGTGAAATGTTCAAACATCTTTTTCTCTGAAACCAATATGTCCAGAGCTTTGATATTTAGCATGGTATTACTTCTAGAGGTATTTGACTTATATTGTTGAATTGGTTCCGGTCCGTTGCATATCTGGGTCACCGGAGCTAAAAATAGATTTTTTTCCATGAGAACTTAAAAAATCTTCTCGTCTGAAACCATAGTACACTGAGCTTAGATATTTTGCACATATCATCGTCTACAGATCCTCTATTAAAGTTGTTCAAATTTTGTCCCTGGGGTCAAAATTGGCCCGCCCCGGGATCACAGTTTTACATAGAGTTATATAGTGAAATGTTCAAACATCTTTTTCTCTGGAACCAATATGACCAGAGCTTTGATATTTGGCATGGTATAACTTCTAGAAGTCCTTCACACATATTGTTGAATTGGTTATGGTCTGTTGCATATCTGGGTCACCGGAGCTAAAAATAGATTTTTTCAATGAAAACTTCAAAAATCTTCTTTTCTGAAACCATAGTACACTGAGTTCAGATATTTTGTACATAGCATCGTCTACAGGCCCTCTATCAAAGTTGTTAAAATTTTGTCCCTGGGGTCAAAATTGGCCCTGCCCCGGAGGTCACCGTTTTACGTAGAGTTACATAGGAAAATGTTCAAACATCTTTTACTCAGAAACCAATATGGCCAGAGCTTTGATATTTGGCATGATGTAACTTTTAGAGGTCCTTCACATATATGGATGAATTGGTTCTGGTCTGTTGCATATCTGGGTCACCGGAGCTAAAAATAGATTTTTTCAATGAAAACTTAAAAAATCTTCTTGTCTGAAACCATAGTACACTGAGTTTAGATATTTTGCACATATCATCGTTTACAGGTCCTCTATCTTAATTGTTCAAATTTTGCCCCTGGGGTCAAAATTGGCCCCGCCCTGGGGGTCACCTTTTACAAATCTTCTTTTCTGAAATCACGTGACCCATCCTAGTGTCACCATGGTCAGGTGAGCGATCAAGGGCCATTCTGGCCCTCTTGTTATGCTTTTAGTTCATTCCTCAACTGAAGAAATAAGTTCCAATTTGTACAGTCAAGAATATGTATCTAGGATATTTTTTCTATATCCTAGCAGATGGTAGCTAAAAGTAGGTTGAAAGTAAAACAGAATGCAACTTAAGGTGCATTCTGCTTTGCTTTCAACCTGCTTCAAGTGGTCACCTGTCTTCAAAACTATATACAGTCTGTAGTTAGCTGAATGTTTTACTATATATAAAGAGTGAAGTTTACTTAACACAACTTTGAGTGTATGGTGTGCTACAGTACATTAATTGATGAACAATGTGAAGAAATGCTATGATTATAAAATGTATTGATAGTAATAACTTAACTCTTTCCTCCCTAAAACTTTAAATGGTCAATTCCAGTTTCCATTTTAGTCTAGTCCATTTCTGACTTTTATGGGTTGTTTTTGTCAATGTTTGGCATTATGACAAACAGTGAAGACCCTGATCAGAGGGCTCCTTTCGGAGCCCTCTAATCTGGGTCTTCACTGTTTGCATAGGACAAGTGTACTATTCACATGTACACTGTTTGAAAAGGACGCCTATAGGCGGGACTAGGGTTCAAAGGGTTAAATCCTCTTGTGTTTTGTAGGGATGATCCACACAGGGTGTTTCATACAGATGGAGGAAGACTGATTTGTATGGGCTCCAAAGACAGAAAGGTACTGTACTGTTGTATTTAAGGTGTCATTGAAATTCTGTGATTTCAAGGATATGTATTCATTGTATTGCTTTTGTAATGCATAGAACTCTAAAATGATTGATGCCTTGCATTTCTGTTTCTCAGCAGAATACTTGTAAATTTGTGAAAAAGTCCATTCAGTCAATTTCTGAAATTGAATTGTTGTTGACTATTCTGTTGAAGTTATTCTAGTGAATGTTCTCAGTCTACTGTCAGATCTATCTTGGGTATGTAACCACTTAATCAGGTTGAAAATAATGTAGAATGTATCTTAAGGTGCATTCTACTTTACTTTCAACCTACTTTAAATATTGCCTATGATTCATATTCATAATTGTTAAAAGGAAATAATTTCTACAGTGGAGCAATAAATTAAAAGCTTAAAAAGTGGTATTTATGGAGTAATGGGTTAAAGGAAACATTATTTTGAACAGACTACATATTCATTAGGGGTGTAACAATATGGTGAAAACCATATTGCAATACAGAGGAACTGTATTGCAATATATTGCAATATATTGTGGCAACTTGTAAGTACAAAAATTGGATAGAAATTAGCATTGAAAACTTGTTTAAAGCATTGAAAGAATAAAATGAGTTCTTTAAATACATGGGGGAGTCCATATTAACATAGACATTTGCTGTGAATGTTTTAATTGTCACAGTATAACATTCAAAATAACTCGTATGTGCTCAAATAATACACATGTACATGTAAAGAATATTGCAATACGGAAAGACTGTATTGCAATATGTATTGCTAAGAGGCGTATTGCAATAAAACAATATATTGCCGTATTGTTACACCCCTAATATTCATCACACATAACAGCCTTACTATATTATAATATCATTGTAGGTGAGGTTTGTTGATAATACAACTGGTCATGAGCATAAAAGAATGACAAAAGGGGAACCAGTGGATGGGGAGTTGCCTGTGATTACTGGCCATGCAGGGTCCATACGCTGTGTACATATCATGGAAGAGAAAGGTCTGGTCCTAAGCGGTAGCTACGATACAAGCATCAGGTAAATACGTCTTAACACATTCAAACCTAGCGAAAAGTATACTCGACATATACAAACAGTGTACCTGTGAGGATTCCATTTTTCCTATGCAAACAATGTAGACACAGATCAGATGGCTCCTTAACCAATTCCCCCAATAATACGTCTTTTTTATATCTATAATTTATTCATCCACTGATGAAAATAGTTTCCTTTTATACAGTCATGAATATGTATCATAAGAAATATTTTCTATATTCTGGCAGATGATAGCTTAAAGCAGGCTGAAGGTAAAGCAGAATTCCCCCTAAGGCGCATTCTGCTTTACTCTCAACCTGCTTTAAGTGGTCACCTGTATTTAAAACTAGAAAGCGCCAAGGGGATAATGGGTGAAGGAGTCCTCTGATCAGGGTCTACACTGTTTGTCACTTTGAAATATATTGTGAAAATCAACCCTAAATAGTAAGAAATAGACTAGATTTATCTTGAAATTGGAATTGTCCATTATTATACCCCCACAAACAGAGTTTGAGGGGGGTATACTGGAATCAGCCTGTCTGACAGTCGGTCGTTGGCCGTCAGTCGGTCTGTCTGCAAAATCTTGTGCTTTCAACTCCTCCTTCAGTTTCAACCCAATTCATTTGATACTTGGCATAAATGTTACTCAGGAGTAGTAGATGTGCAAGACACATATTTCAGGTCTCTGTGACATTGACCTTGGGCCTTGAAATTGGTCTTGAAATTAGCAGGCAAAATCTTGTACTTTCAACTCCTCCTTCACTTTCAACCTGATTCACTTGATACTTCGCATAAATGTTGCTCAGGAGTAGTAGATGGGTAAGACTCAAATTTCAGGTCTCGGTGACCTTTACCTTGACCTTTGGCCTTGAAATTGGTCTTGAAATTGGTAGGCAAAATCTTGTACTTTCAACTCCTCCTTCACTTTCAACCTGATTCACTTGATACTTGGCATTAATGTTACTCAGGAGTAGTAGATGGGTAAGACTAAAATTTCAGGTCTCGGTGACATTGACTTTGACCTTTGGCCTTGAAATTGGTCTTGAAATTGGCAGGCAAAATCTTGTACTTAGAACTCCTCCTTCACTTTCAACCTGATTCACTTGATACTTGGCATAAATGTTTCTCAGGAGTAGTAGATGTGCAAGACACATATTTCAGGTCTCTGTGACATTGACCTTGACCTTTGGCCTTGAAAATGGTCTTGAAATTGGCAGGCAAAATCTTGTACTTAGAACTCCTCCTTCACTTTCAACCTGATTCACTTGATACTTAGCATAAATGTTACTCAGGAGTAGTAGATGTGCAAGACACATATTTCAGGTCTCTGTGACATTGACCTTGACCTTTGGCCTTGAAATTGGTCTTGAAATTGGCAGGCAAAATCTTGTACTTTCAACTCCTCCTTCACTTTCAACCTGATTCACTTGATACTTCGCATAAATGTTACTCAGGAGTAGTAGATGGGTAAGACACAAATTTCAGGTCTCGGTGACCTTTACCTTGACCTTTGGCCTTGAAATTGGTCTTGAAATTGGTAGGCAAAATCTTGTACTTTCAACTCCTCCTTCACTTTCAACCTGATTCACTTGATACTTGGCATTAATGTTACTCAGGAGTAGTAGATGGGTAAGACTAAAATTTCAGGTCTCGGTGACATTGACTTTGACCTTTGGCCTTGAAATTGGTCTTGAAATTGGCAGGCAAAATCTTGTACTTAGAACTCCTCCTTCACTTTCAACCTGATTCACTTGATACTTGGCATAAATGTTACTCAGGAGTAGTAGATGTGCAAGACACATATTTCAGGTCTCTGTGACATTGACCTTGACCTTTGGCCTTGAAAATGGTCTTGAAATTGGCAGGCAAAATCTTGTACTTAGAACTCCTCCTTCACTTTCAACCTGATTCACTTGATACTTAGCATAAATGTTACTCAGGAGTAGTAGATGTGCAAGACACATATTTCAGGTCTCTGTGACATTGACCTTGACCTTTGGCCTTGAAATTGGTCTTGAAATTGGCAGGCAAAATCTTGTACTTTCAACTCCTCCTTCACTTTCAACCTGATTCACTTGATACTTCGCATAAATGTTACTCAGGAGTAGTAGATGGGTAAGACACAAATTTCAGGTCTCGGTGACCTTTACCTTGACCTTTGGCCTTGAAATTGGTCTTGAAATTGGTAGGCAAAATCTTGTACTTTCAACTCCTCCTTCACTTTCAACCTGATTCACTTGATACTTGGCATAAATGTTACTCAGGAGTAGTAGATGTGCAAGACACAGATTTCAGGTCTCTGTGACATTGACTTTGACCTTTGGCCTTGAAATTGGTCTTGAAATTGGCAGGCAAAATCTTGTACTTAGAACTCCTCCTTCACTTTCAACCTGATTCACTTGATACTTGGCATAAATGTTACTCAGGAGTAGTAGATGTGCAAGACACAGATTTCAGGTCTCTGTGACATTGACCTTGACCTTTGGCCTTGAAAATGGTCTTGAAATTGGCAGGCAAAATCTTGTACTTAGAACTCCTCCTTCACTTTCAACCTGATTCACTTGATACTTGGCATAAATGTTACTCAGGTCAGTGTCGTATACCATTTTTACGTCATTTTGACCATGGCTTACACCTTTGACCTTATTGTAAAACCTTTTTGAAAACGTCTGCAGAGTGTGACAGAGTGCTGTATAGTGGGGGTATTTATCACCTTTAGTGATAGCCTTTCTAGTTAGTGTCAGGGGTGAATTAGTTAAGGTTCTTGGATAGTCCAACTTTTATTCAGCAGCCATTTAAATGAAGGTGTATTGACAGGCTACCTAAGGTGTTATCTGTATTAGTTTTGTTTTGAATTGAGTATCATTCACTTGTCTTTAGAAAACTCCCAAGTTTGTTTGGCTGCTTCAGTCTTTTTCATGTAGAAACGTCTATTCATTCAACCTTTTCAACGTAGAAACGTCTATTCATGTAATTTCTTATCATTCATGGAAATCCCTTTACACACTTCTACCCTATTCTGATATAGAATTGTAGGAAACACTTAATTGTTGGATATTTAAAGCATAGTATACAGCATATTGCCTATACAGAAGTTTTCTATTTTACTGTCAGCCTGCATTAAGCAGTCACCTGTTTTAAACAAGGTGAACAAGCTATGGAGGAATTGATCAAGAGGAATTTGACTGGCCTTTCTTTCATCTAATTTTCTATTAATAAACTGATAATCAAAATTGGTGAAGTTTCATAAATTCCTACCTGGTACTACCTGCTGACATTATCTAAACAAGATGTAAATATTCTAGATACTTACAGACCTATAGCTCTTTACCTTCATATTGAAGCTGATACTGACATGAATAAACACTCAGGTACTAAATGGTTTTAGTTCTTAATCCCTTGCAGGGTGGGAAACAAGTATAGTATACATCTTTTGCTAACAGTGTAGACCCAGATAAGAAGGCTCCTGAAAAAGCTCTCTGATAAGGTTCTGGACTGATTGTCATACTTAACTTATTACCCCATAGCCCGTTTCTAGTTTTGAAGACAGGTGACCACTTAAAGCAGGTTGAAAGTAAAGCAGAATGCGCCTTAAGGTGCATTCTGCTTTACTTTCAACCTGCTTTAAGCGGTAATCTGCTAGGATCAAGAAAATATTTCTTAAGATAAATATTCATGATTGTTTAAAGTTGAACAATTTTCTTCAGTGAAGGAATAAATTATAGGCGTATTTATGGTGTAATGAGTTCAAACAATTATGGAAAAAAATTCTTTAAGAGATGATGTAGATCTAGTGGTAATTATTCAGAAAAAGGTCCATTTAGAAAACAATTGCAATGTAATGTAATAGTTACATTTTTTATTGACATCGATTGTTGCTGCAGGATGTGGAGTGTTAATACTGGTCACTGTCTGAAGATCTTCCGTGGTCACAGAGATACTGTTCTAACCATTAAAGTTCTCGGAGATGTTCTCATATCTGGCTCCAAAGACAAATCATGTAAAGGTATGTGGTTCTTCCCAGAGCTATAGTGAGTGATCCCACAACAAATACTGTATGAATTAATAAGCCACTGGCATTTGCGAATAGTTTGGATCCAGATCAGATGCCAAGTAGCATTGTATCTAATCAGGATCAAAGTGTTTGATAATGATACTATGTTTGGTTAGTCAAAAGTTTGAAAATCAAGATTTGTCAAGAATATGCAGAAACAAATTTCAAGTAGAAAATAAGATGCATGTGAAAATAATAATTGACTGACCCGAGAATGGGGATAGAAATAAACAGAATGTGGATACATTTTGAAATGTTTTCTTACCAGTTTTGTTAAGATTTAACAAACAATTTACACAATGTAAGTTTAGTTGTAAAATGATTTTAATGGCAAAAAACAAAATAACAAACCCGTGGTTCAGTGAAGAAGCTTTGAGATCTCATAAATGTATATGAAATTGTAATACACAACCAAAGTAAAGCATAAAGCTATTAACCTTTCCCTCTAGCTTGTTTTCTGTATTGGATATAGATGGTTACTTACGACAGGCTTAGATTAAAGCAGAATGCTCCTTCAAGAGCATTCTGCTTTACTTTCAGCCTGCTTTAGGCAACCATTTGCTAGTATATAAGAAATATTTCTGATGGTGCATATTCATGACTGGAACCATTTTCTGTAGTGGAGGAAAAAGGGGATATAAAACTTTCAACCTGCTTTTAACCCTTAGCCTGCCACTCACGACTATAGCTCCATATGCAAACAGCTTGGATCCGGATGAGACGCCGAGTAACTCGGCGTCTCATCCGGATCCAAACTGTTTGACACTCGGATTACATTTTCAGCAATTTTGAGCAAATTTGAAGCACTTTGAAACTTGAAGCAGACGAGAAATATAGCAGACGACAATTTATTTGGCGGGCTATGGGTTAATGGTCATCTGTCTCCAAAACTAAAAACAGGCTATGGGGTAATGGATTAAGCTTTTAAATAGCCTGTTTGAAATATTTGCCATTAATTTACATTTTCTCAACGTTGGTTTATGTACAATTTATTTATGAAAATATTACAGTCTGGAATATGCAGACTGGCAAATGCCAGCGATCTTTCCGTCACCGTTATCCAGTGACAGCAGTTGCCATGTCAACGGAGGTAGTTATCTCAGGGTGTGAGGGAGGCAAGGTGAAGGTTTGGGACATCAGGAATGGCAACCTAATCAAGGTGGGTACCTTTGAACAAATTATTTATGCATAGAAATAGCCCATTGCTTTACTTTTGTGTTCATAAATTTTGTTTTATATTAAATTGTTCTTGCAAACTATTTGAATCTGTTTATAAAAAGTGTATCTGAGAATTAAAACTATTAAAGTATAGTAGAATTTTCAACATTTTGTGTTTCACTTTCATCTGCATCATCACCATTGACATCTTCATTTAGCTACCACCTGTTCTAAAGACAGATAGTGAGCTCTCTTGGAGTGTTTCTTATGAGAGATTTTAATGTAATATAATGTTTCACCTCATACTCCATAAACATATATACATGTACAGTAGAACCTCTCTATTACGACCACTAAAAAGAAGGCTAATTGTCCGTATAAAGGACAGGTGACAGCTTAAAACAATGTGAAAGTGAAACAGAAAGCTCCTGTAGGAGCTTGTAGGAGCTTTCTGTTTCACTTTCACATTGCTTTAAGCAGTCACCAGTCTTAAATGGCTAATATTTGACACAACTTAGTGGTCGTAATAGAGAGGTTCTACTGTATGTCTTTTTACGCCTCTAATTATTTCTACATTAAGGAAAGTAGTCCTGAATTTAAGACACAGAAATCATTTCCAGCATACTTCCAGATGGTAATTTAAAGCAGCTTGAAAGTAAAGCAGAATGCTCCTTAGGAGCATTCTGCTTTACTTTCAACCTGCTTAGTGTGTAACCAGTCTTTAAAACTAGAAACATGTAATGGCGTAAAGTGTTTACATATTGCACCACAACTGGTTTAGGACCATTCATGAGTCCTGTTGATTGAATCATTGGGTGATTGTAGGTGCTCAATGGCCATCACGAGGGAGTGACGTCCATACAGTTTGACCGCTGGCACATTGTGACAGGTGGACGGGATGGATATGCTCTAGTCTGGAGTGCAATAGGTGACCATAACAGATGCCTGTCTGCACTTAGACATCCAAAGTAAGAATTTGCCTCATCTAGTGTGATGCTTCTTTGCATTTCTCATGCTTTAACCCTTTACTTTATAAATGTACACCTTTGTATGCCCCTTATTATTTCTACACTAAGGAAAGTAGTCCCCAGCTAGGAAGCTCTGAACACAGAAGGCATATCCAGTATCTTCCCAGCTGGTAACTTAACCCTTACCCCTATAGAAGTGCCTTTTAGCGCATTCAGTTTATTTCTCCGCTGAAGAAAATAGTTCCATTTTATACAGTCATGAATATGTATCATAAGGAATATTTTCTTTATTATACCCCCACAAACAAAGTTTGAGGGGGGTATACTGGAATCAGCCTGTCGGTCGGTCGGTTGGTTGGCCGTCGGTCGGTTGGTTGGCCGTCGGTCTGTCTGCAAAATCTTGTACTTTCAACTCCTCCTTCACTTTTAACCCGATTCATTTGATACTTGGCATAAATGTTACTCAGGTATAGTAGATGTGCAAGACACAAATTTTAGGTCTCTATGACCTTGACCTTGACCTTTGGCCTTGAAATTGGTCTTGAAATTTGCAGGTAAAATCTTGTACTTTGAACTCCTCCTTCACTTTCAACCCGATTCACTTGATACTTGGCATAAATGTTACTCAGGAGTAGTAGATGTGCAAGACACAATTTTCAGGTCTCTTTGACCTTGACCTTGACCTTTGGCCTTGAAATTAGTATTGAAATTGGTAGGCAAAATCTTGTACTTTCAACTCCTCCTTCAGTTTCAACCCGATTCATTTGATACTTGGCATAGATGTTACTCAGGTGTAGTAGATGTGCAAGACATAAATTTCAGGTCTCTGTGACCTTGACCTTGACCTTTGGCCTTGAAATTTGTCTTGAAATTGGTAGGCAAAATCTTGTACTTTCAACTCCTCTTTCAGTTTCAACCCGATTCATTTGATACTTGGCATAAATGTTACTTAGGTGTACTAGATGTGCAAGACACAAATTTCAGGTTTCTGTGACCTTGACCTTTGGCCTTAAATTTGGTCTTGAAATTTGCAGGCAAAATCTTGTACTTTCAACTCCTCCTTCAGTTTCAACCCGATTCATTTGATACTTTGCATAGATGTTACTCAGGTGTAGTAGATGTGCAAGACACAATTTTCAGGTCTCTGTGACCTTGACCTTGACCTTTGGCCTTGAAATTGGTCTTGAAATTGGTAGGCAAAATCTTGTACTTTCAACTCCTCTTTCAGTTTCAACCCGATTCATTTGATACTGGGCATAAATATTACTTAGGTGTACTAGATGTGCAAGACACAAATTTCAGGTTTCTGTGACCTTGACCTTTGGCCTTAAATTTGGTCTTGAAATTTGCAGGCAAAATCTTGTACTTTCAACTCCTCCTTCAGTTTCAACCCGATTCATTTGATACTTTGCATAGATGTTACTCAGGTGTAGTAGATGTGCAAGACACAATTTTCAGGTCTCTGTGACCTTGACCTTGACCTTTGGCCTTGAAATTGGTCTTGAAATTGGTAGGCAAAGTCTTGTACTTTCAACTCCTCCTTCACTTTCAACCTGATTCATTTGATACTTTGCATAGATGTTACTCAGGTGTAGTAGATGAGCAAGACACAAATTTCAGGTCTCTGTGACCTTGACCTTTGTCATTTAAATTGGTCTTGAAATTGGCAGGCAAAATCTTGTACTTTCAACTCCTCCTTCACTTTCAACCTGATTCACTTGATACTTTGCATAAATGTTACTCAGGAGTAGTAGATGTGCAAGACACACATTTTAAATCTCTGTGACCTTGACCTTTGACCTTGAAATTGGTCTTGAAATTGGCAGGCAAAATCTTGTACGGCGAACTCCTTCACTTTCAACCTGATTTGCTTGATACTTGCCATAAATTTTCCAAGTTTTTATGATGGTGGCAGCACCCTGCCATTGTCAAACCTCATTGAAAACGTCTGCAGAGTGTGACAGAGTGCTGCATAGTGGGGGTATTTATCACCTTTAGTGATAGCCGTTCTAGTTCTAGCAGGTTGTAGCTTAAAGCAGGCTGAAAGTAAAGCAGAATGCGCCTTAAGGTGCATTCTGTTTTACTTTCAACCTGCTTTAAGTGGTCATTTAACTTCAAAACTAGAAACAGGCTATGAGGTAATGGGTTAAAGCTTGTAGAAAGGAGGGTTTTCCATTACTTTCAAAACTAGAGACAGGCAGTGAGGTATAGGGTTAATATCATATGCTTCAAAGTTGTGTCAGATTTCTGTTTCAAAACTTAGTCTTAATGCATTTTACACTGAAGAAACCTTTAATGCTATTTTCAGTGGTATTTTCATCAGTGTTTTAAGCAGCATTATTTCAAGTAGCATTTGTCTCATTATTTTGCATTGTGTTTGTCCAGGGAGGTGCTGTGTCTTCAGTTCATGTACCTGCGGTGTATCACAGGCTCTGCTGATGGACGTATTCGCATTTGGAATATTATCAATGGTCAATGCTGTAGGATAATGCGAGGCAACAGCCGCAGCGATCCAATTCTTCACATTTTAGCTATTGGAAACAGGTAAATTTAGAGAAATGCATACGGAAATGTGTTTTATAGGACAGAATTATTAATAACAATTTTGTTTATCTTCCAGCTTCTGCCGTTGAGGCAGAAGCTGGAAGCCAAACCAGTGTGTATGGACTATTTTCAGGATAATTTTATAGAGGATCTTACATCAGTGCACTGTTTGTCATTTTGAATTGTAGAAAAGTAACCCTAAGGAGTAAAAATATACTTAAATTTATTGGAAGCTGGAATTTGCCTTTTGAAATTTCATTGATTAAGAATTATACCATAAAATTAATGCTACCCTTATCTTGCAATTGTAAACAGTTTACATTTGGATCATATGCTGAGTATATAACTCAACAGTTAGATGTCTATTTGGAATTCTAGAAATTAATTCCAGTCATTTCTCTCATACAGTCGAACTTCGAAAGCTAGAACTCTGAAAGCTAGAACACGATCGAATTCTCGAACTCATTTCTCGGTCCCGTTCCTTTCTCTATATAATCCTTATTGTTCTACTTCTGTATTCTCGAACACCGAAAGCTGGAATTCTCGAACTCATGTGCGGTCCCCGTGAAGCAGTTTGTTCTATATTTCACACCTAATGGTCGAACTGTCAACAATAGTTCGCACCTTATGCTCAAAATGTCAACACGATCAGTTTCGGTCCCATTGTTTCATGTTATAATTACACCGGCGGCGCGTGAAATTTTCACACCTCGTCAGATCAGCATTCGTTACACAAAGTTATGTATCAGTGTGTGTTTGCTTTAATTATTTGAAATGTGATCACCTGAATTGTTTATTGTTTAAAATAAGAGAAAAATAAAACATTTCTTAAGTAAGAATAAGAGAGGTAAAAACTTTGGTGCTTTTGAAAGGGAGTTAACTTAATGTTCAGAAATCGTAATGCACAACGGTGAACTTTTTAAATATTGCTAAATGTTTCGTTTCAAGCGATAATAATGCGAGCATAGCGATTTTAAAACAAACTTATATACATATGACTCGTTTTCTTTTAGTGTAACCAGCGCATATTAATTATCTATGTTTTTCTATTCATGTGTATATAATCATTATTTCTATGCTAGTTGTGCATTAGGTATATAATGACCATGAATGAAAACAACGGTAGTTTTTGACGTACGTTTTAATTGCAAATGCATATAATAAGCAAGTAGACACCGAACTATTTCTGCCTTATGTAGATTTATGTGTATGATGTTAATGTTAGAGATCGAATTAGTTATCTGTCAAATTAGTGTGTTTAAAACGTACACATTATTCTGATATACCCAACACACCAGCTGTGTGTCTCCATCGCAGTACAAAGTCGAACTTGAAGTTTCGAACTTCATACAACCTGAAACTCGAACAACCCTTTTCTCGAACAAATTCTAACGCCCCCAGGGTGTTCGAGGTTTCGAAGTTCGACTGTATATGTCTTATTGTTTTTATGCAGAATAACAATCAACACGGCTGTGAACTTGCTGGTGCTGAACTTTGAGGAGGTGGAGTGGGACTATAACCTGGAGAGTGACAAAGTCCCGCCCCTTGTACAGTACAGCTCCTACTCTGATGCCCCAGTCAGGCAGCAGCCCTACCCATATATCAGGTAACTACTAGAAATTCCACTACATGTAGACAGAGAATCAGGCCCAGCGCTTATAAAGCGTTTGAGTTGAGTTCTGAGTTCGTTCTCAAGCATTTGATTGGTCAGATTTGAGCCTAGGCTCAAATCTGACCAATCAAATGCTTGAGAATGATTTTAGACTCAACTCAAACGCTTTATAAGCATGGTGCAAATTCTCTGGTTTACCCACCTGTACAACTGCTAAAGGGTAGAATGGTGAAGTCAGTTTTCATGCTCCAGCATCAATTGAATGTAGGCATATTATTTTGACATGTACATCCATCTACATAATATACGGTACATACTTTTCTGATAAAATTTGAATTTAATTTAATTGATAAAGTGGGAATTTTATTTGGAGGATCATGCAGATCTCTAAACATGTAGGACGGTTTAATGCAGTACAAAAGTAAAGGAAAAACCTCATGCTAAACTTTTCCCATGCATTTAGTAGACAAGTACATTAAAGATTATTAATTCATCACCTTTTGTGCTACAGCTTTACACAAATTTGACTAGTTTTATTTGCAAATACTAAGAGTTCTTATACAGGCAAAGTGTCAAACAGTTTAGACCCTGAATTTGTGAAGTCACTCTACCTTCCATCTGGATCCAAACTGTTTACAGAAGTTATTCATTCTCATTGTTGTTATACTTTCTGGTTCTTTGGGATCATTGATTTCAATACATTCATAATTGAAAATTGAAATCCGCTGTTGCTAGGGGGCGTGAAGAATGTTCCGCTTCTCAGTATGGCACATGAACGGACTCTATTAAACCAAGTCTGCAAGTCTCCATATTTGCTTCTCTTTTGATGCCTTATTTGTCAAGGTCAATATTGTAAAGGTTTATTATCATATTCATTTATTGTTAATTTCAGGGCTCAGAGAATGAAGAGAGCTGGAGCATCTAATACCAAGATTATCCATCATGAGCATGATAGAGAGGAGCTGTCATCCCGTCCTCCAATCTCCCAGCTGTCTTACAGGGCACCTCAGTTACCCCACAGTGCTAAAACCCTGTCTGCAAAGAGCCTGGGCAGTGCCCGCATGATCCAGCAGCCACCAGACAGTGCCATGAGGAGTGCTGGCCACTCTGATAGAACACTCTCGGGTAAAAAGACACAGCCCATGTCAGCACAGTCAACAAAACCACCACTGCCCCACTCCTCAAAGTCTCGACCAACAACATCAAAATCTGGACTGTCTGGTTATTCTGTCACAATCAAGGATGATGAAGTATATGCAGAGGAGCCTCATGAATGGAGAGAACCGGTGAAGATTGAAAGACGAGTTTCCTGGGCATTTGAGCAGCCACTTTTGCCAAAGTCAAAAGAAATTTCTCTGTCAGAAACCAAGTCATTATTAAGGTCTCAGATGAGAATGAAATCAGAGAGCATTGTGCCTCCAGACTTTGTTTATCTGACTGTTAACGCAATTCAACAAGGCATGAAACTGAGTGAAACTAGTGCTAATACCCAGCTCAACATGATGGATAATAAGAAAATACAGATCAATACTCGTCTACGGGAAAACCGTCCATCATCATCTCCTAGTAAAATAGATCCTCGAACCAGAGTACCACCTGAAAGTATAGATCTGACACAGTTTAGAGACAAAGTAGAGGAAGACACTTTCTCAGAGTCTTCAGACTGGAAGTCAGTGAAATCAACAAAGTCAAAAGATTCTATTCCTGTCACGGCTGATAAAGAAATATATTCTACAAAATGTGAGGTGAAAAATTTAAAAACGGCACCAAAAGTTAGTGTGCATCCAAAACGAATCCATACAACTCTTCCTAAAGGTAGAGTTATTAGACCAATATCAGCATCAGTTACTAGGAAGGATGGGGAACAGCCTGTAAAAGGTTTGAGACCAATCACAGCCCCAACTGCAAGAGCAAGACCAACTACTTCTTCATCACTGCCATCACAGATAGCCATGTCAATGCCTGGTGCTCAACCCCCTCGCAGAAAACAAGCACATATTTCTACAACCGGTTATGAGGCAAACCTTGTGCCTATGCTAATGTACCCTGCAGATATGAAAGAGAAACTTGCAACACTGCTGAAAGAAAAGCGACAGCAGCGACATGATGAACAGCTGGAATCGGCCAGTGAGTTAGGTCTTGGTAAAGTTAGTCAGTATAACGACCCGCTCAGGTCGCATGTCAAGTTTGAACTGAGGACGCATAATCAAGAAAGAGACTTTATAACAGAGACGGAAAAAATGCATGTTGAAAGGCGGAAACAAGAGGAGGCAATGTTGGAGAAAAAGAAACGTCATCTGTGGACAGCGAAGGCTAAAGGTGGAGACCCCGTGGCCCGCATTAAGTCAGCTCCTGTAGGATCAACAGAATGAAATTGCAGCATCTAGCTCAAAGGTTATAAAGTGTTTTGAGTTGAGTCTGAGATTGTTTACAAGCATTTGATCCATCAGATTTGAGTGAAATCTCAAAGACTAATAAATTGCTTGAGAAAGCTCTGACTGGATTCAAAACGCTGTATAACCTTGGACCCAGGAAGGTTTTTCAAACTTTGGGGCCAATTTCATAGACATATCTTAGCTAATATAGAACAGTTACTCCTGTCATTACATCCATGAAACAAAATGCTAGTTTTCAGTGTTGAAAGAAGGTGACTGCTTAAAGCAAGATGAAAATAAGGCAATCTGTTCTCTTAGGAGCTTTCTGTTTTTAGTTTTATTATACTTTAAGTTACCACCTTTGTTTAACAGAATCAGTATGTCTTCTATCAATTGGTTGTAATAGTTGGTTGCATACTGTATCTTAATAGGACAATATTAGTGGTGAGATTGTTTGTTAAATGGGACCCAGGCTCCAAGGTTATAAAGCTTTTGAGTTGAGTCTGGATTAGTTCTCAAGCGTTTGATTGGTCAGATTTGAGCCTAGGCTCAAATCTGACATATCAAATGCTTGAGAACAATACCAGACTCAACTCATAAGCTTTATATTCTTGGACCCAGCTCTGGTATTTCATGCTTGTATTCAAGAATAATTTGTGACACTTACATGTGTTTCTCCAGAATCTGACAGCAATGGATTATAATCTATAAAACTTTTGTTTGGTTCACAGCCTCTGTCAGAGTAATAGAAGCTGGGACATAACCGACGTGTAAGAGATTGTTTTTGAAAAAACAAGCATAAAAATGATGCAGTGTAGCCTCAGAGTTTGTAATACAGTAAAACCTCCCTATTACGACCACTAAATTTTGTTAAGTATTGGGTGTTTTGGCAGGTGACTGCTTATAGCAATATGACAGTGAAACAGAAAGCTCCTTTAGGAGCTTTCTGTTTCATTGTCATCTTGCTTTAAGCTGTCACCTGTGTTTTATACAATCAATTAGCCTTTGTTTTAGTGGTCGTAATAGAGGGGTTTTACTGTAATATGCCTAATGAGTATCTACGACTACTCAGGTCCTATGACCTTGCAAAGTGTTATTTTAATGTAGTTGTTTAAGTCTGTTCAACTTAAAAATCAAAAGAAGGAATGGGGATTTCTAAAGAATGACAATTTCAGTCTAAACAAAAGAGGAAGTTAATTGACTGAAGGCTAAGTCAGTTCAATAGATTAATAGTAAATTGCAAAATATCATGTTGAAATTCAAAACTCAAGGATTCAGATGAATATAATTTGTTTTTGATTTCAAATGAAGAGAAGTTGGAAAGAAAATATACATACGAACACTGGAAAACTGTCAAACATGTGTACAGTTACCACTCAATAAGGAAACTTGGCAGTCTCTAAAACAGATTAATGGTTTAATCCATTACTCTATAAGTAGTTTTATGCCCTTAATTTATTCCTCCACTGAAGAAAATAGTTCCATGTTATACAGCCATTGATATGCACTATAAGAAATACATTTGTATATTCTATCAGATTGTTGTTTCTAGCAGGCTGAATAAATAGCAGAATACACCCTAAAGGTGCATTATGCTTTACTTTCAGCCTGCTTTTGGGGTCACCTTTCTTCAAAACTAGAAACATGCTATTTGGTAATGGGTAAAACAGCTACCTTTATACAGTAAAACCTCTCTATTATGACCACTAAATTGTGTTAATTATTAGGTGTTTCTGACAGGTGACTGCTTAAAGCAAGGTGACAGTAAAACAGAAAGCTTCTGTAGGATCTTTCTGTTCTACTGTCACCTTGTTTTAAGCTGTCACCTGTCTTTTATACACTCAATTTGCCTTCTTTTTAGTGTCCATAATAGAGAGGTTTTACTGTATAATACTGTAACTTTATTCTTATGAATGGTCACTGTACACAGGGTTTGTGCTGGACATATGGACAAGAATGAACAACTTTTTCATGTCAAATTGATTACTAGATGTATTTGTTGCAAATGTACACATAAATTCCTACACTGCCATTCGGTGTTGCCTTAAAGTGGACTCATGGAATTGTTTATGTAATCTACATTTCTGTGTAGGTTTAACCCTTTCCCCAATAGGAGCGCCTTTTAGCGCATATGATTTATTCCTCCGCTGAAGAAAATAATTCCAGTTTAATTAGTCATGAATGTTTAGTATAGGTAATAGTTTTTATATTATAGCCCATAAAAGCTTAAAGCAGGCTGAAAGTAAAGCAGAATGCACCTTAAGGCGCATTCTGCTTTACTTTCAACCTGCTTTAAGTGGTCACCTATCTTCAATACTAGAAACAGGCTATCAGGTAAAGGGTTAAAGACTTGTAACTATAACAGTATTTATTCAATTGTTAAAGTATTACTTCCTTTCAGGAATGTACAGTAAAACCTCTCTATTACGACCACTAAATTGTGTTAATTATTAGGGTTTAGGACAGGTGACTGCTTAAAGCAAGGTGACAGTGCAACAGAAATTTCCTTTAGGAGCTTTCTGTTTTACTGTCACCTTGCTTTAAGCTGTCACCTGTCTTTTAAACCACAAGTTAGCCTTAGTTATAGCAGTCGTAATAGAGAGATTTTACTTTATATGCATTGTATAATCATTATGCTGTAGAACAGTAAAACCTGTGCACATTGACCATAAAAATAAAAGACATGGAGATCTCTAAAAGATAGGTTACTGCTTAATGCAAGAGAAAATAATGCAAACAGCTCCTGTAGATTCAGTTGGCATTACTTTCAACCTGCATTAACCTGATGGATGGTCATTTAATGAATAAACATGCTATAGCTAAACACAGAATAAAAGTAATGCAGAAAATTTGTGCATCTTATTTTGAGGGCCTGCTTAACACAAGTTTTACTGTACATATATGCTTTATGTTTTAGACAAAAGTAGTTCAAATGAATTTCTTAGAAGTGCTCTTATCATCTTGGTTAGATTGCAAATAGCAAATACATTGATGGTTCCAAGTGTTGTTATTCAAGAAAAATAATCAAACATTTTAGATGCTTGTATTTTTATGTGGTATATCTGCACCCTTTGAGTATGGAAACAGTTGTTATGATTCTGCAAATAGTTTGTATACTGATCTGCCACAAATCAGGATCTAGGGTGATTGTTACTTGGATTTGATATCTATAAATATTGACTGGAATGAGCCAATTTCAGGAGTAAAGTGAACACCATTTTGAGAATGACTTCTTTTAAAAAGTCAGTAGGTTAAGAGTACTTGAATACTAAACAACTGATTATCTATCAAGTCTAAAATGGAAAATTATTTTCCTGAAAATAGAATTTTCATTTTGCTTGAAAATTTATTTAAACTTGTGGCAAGTAAAATATATTTAATAAAGTATTTTTTAATTAAACAAACTTCACAAAGATTGTGCTCAAGTTTTATGTGTGATCATTATTGTCTCTTGTTTATTTATTATGTCCTGATAAGGCATTATTCACAGTTTTAAGACTGTTTGTGCTTGTTGCCTTTTGTTAGAAGTTTGAGGTTAAAAGAATTGTTCACTTGTTTGAAACTTTCATGTGTTCTCTATACATTCAAGCATGTGTTAAGTAATCATTGAAATAAGATCTTAACCCTTTACCCCATAAATAGGACTTTTTACGCCTCAAATTATTTCCTCCACTGAAGAAAATAGTTCCAATTTATATTCATGAATATGAATCATAAGAAACATTTTCTATTTTCTCGCATACTGTAGCTCAAAGCAGGCTGAAAGTAAAGCAGAATGAGCCTTAGGGCGCATTCTGCTTTACTTTCAACCTGCTTTAAGTGGACACCAATATTCAATACAAGAAACAGGCTATGGGGTAATGGGTTAAGATGTATGTACATACTTCAAAACAGTTGGAAGCAAGTCAGCCATCTCTGTAGGAGTCTTTGCTTCCACATTTAACCCATTGCCCCATAGCATATTTCTAGTTTTGAAGACACATGGCCACTTAAAGCAGATTAAATGTAAAGCAGAATGCCCCTTAAGACTCATTCTGCTTTTTCAACCTGCTTTAAGCTACCATCAGCTATGGTATAGAAGATATTTCTTATGATACAATGCTCATTTCAGTAAAAATTGGAACTATTTTCTTCAGTGGAGAAATAAATTAAAGTGCTTAAAGGCACTTCTTTGTGGGAAATGGTTAATGATTGCTTCACATGTGCTTGACTGTAGTTTTGTCTGCGTCTTCTGAGTGAAATTCTGTTTGAGCAACCTGTTGATTGGCTGAACCTAAAATTGTTTCGTAATACATGTATTATTATTTTCTGCAAAAATCAAACAAATATTGAGTCTAATAGGCTCTATGTTAGGTCAGATATTGATTAAATGTTCTTAACCCTTAGCCTGCCACTCACGACTATAGCTCCATATGCAAACAGCTTGGATCCGGATGAGACGCCGAGTAACTCGGCGTCTCATCCGGATCCAAGCTGTTTGACACTCGGACAACATTTTCAGCAATTTTGAGCAACTTGGAAGCACTTTGAAACTTGAAGCAGACGCGAAATATAGCAGACAACAATTTATTTGGCGGGCTAAGGGTTAATTTAGCTGATAGTATTAGGCAACCATTTAAAGCGGAGAGACTAAAAGGACATACTTTTAGATTTAACTATAATGCTAAATCCTTTTCTTTTCTTTACTATATTTCTCTTATATTAATACATCGTCGCTGCAAGACATCTGTGAAACTCTTGTTGAAAATATCCGTTAATATAAAATCTGAAGCTAACAATATGGCTAGTTGTCATTGCAATGTTAACCATAGCTAGACCATAATTTCTAATTGTTGTTTTAGCTATGGAGGTTGAAAGAATGGGCAAACAAAAAGTTTTCAGATCATCCACTAAAATGGAAATGCAGTGTCTATATAATTTCTATGATGCTTGAAGTGATGGAGGATAAAGACCACATTTCGAAAATTGTAATAAGGAAAGCTAGTCAATTTGCAGTTAGGCTTGAACTAGCATATGGTTGTTTAAGTCATAATGCTCATGTTCTCAATGACAAAAGCCAATCAAGCATAATAGGGAAATAACATTTAACCCATTACCCCATAGCCTGATTCTAGTTTTGAAAATTGGTCACCACTTAAAGCAGGTTTAAAGTAAAGCAGAATGCGCCTAAGCTAACATTCGCTGAAATATAGAAAATATTTTTTTCATACATCTTTATGACTATCAATTTCAACTATTTCATTCAGTGGAGTAATACTTTAAAGGTGTATTTATGGGGTAATGGGTTAAACTGTTCTGAGTGACAATTTAGGTCATAGCTCACTCCAACAGTGCCAAGAGTTTTTTGTATAACTTGTTAATTTAAAATAGATATTTTTGTTATTTTCTACCACTATTTATGTACAGGCCAAATACTGAATTTGTTTCTTTTATCATCTCTGTAACTATGACTTTTTATATGATAAGCTGTGATATCTCATATATTGTACTTGTTTGAGAAAAACAAAGTCTAACTTTCATACTTTTGAACTTGCTTAACTGTTTACCCCATAGCCTGTTTCTAGTTTTGAAGACAGGTGACCACTTAAAGCAGGTTGAAAGTAAAGGAGAATGTGCCTTAAATGCTTTCTGCTTTACTTTCAGCTTGTTTTGAGCTACACTCTGCTAGAATATAGAAACTATTTCTTATTCTATATATTCATAACTACATAAATAAGAACTTTTTTCTCCAGTAAAGGAATACATTAAAGGTGTAAAAAGGCATATTTTGGGGTAATGGGTTAAGTTGAACTTACTTGTGTTTCTGTAGTTTAATTTGAACAAATCTAAACTACAGGTAAGTTTGACTTAAACAAGTTTGAGTTAACGAGGTTAGTATATTGTATGATGGCCATTGTAACAAATATGCAATGAAATCAATGTAAGATAGTTATTTATTGTTTCAGCATTTTATATAATACATGTATTGTGTATATCAAAGTTAATGTTGCTTCAGAGGTGCAAACGTATCAATTGTAGGCTTTGGGTATATGAAATGGGTATTAAATGTGATAACATCGTACCTGTAGAAATATATCTTGCATGATAATATTGGAAACAATATATATATGAGGGGTGCCATGAGAAAACAAGACTTATTGCATTGCAGAACAATATATACAAGCCTTCTACAGTGCAATGCAATAAGTTTGGTCTACTCGTGGCACAGCTCATATATATAATCAGTTAGTAGCTTAAAGCTGGATGAAAGAAAACCAGAAAGCTCCTACAGGAGTGTTTAACTAGTAATTCAAATTTGTATCAAGTATGTAAGATAACAAGTTAAAAATTCACATAACAGTAAACGACATACTTGTGAAAATGAGCAATATATATTGTCAATGAATTACAAACTAAAGAAGAAAGTTGACTATGGCAGCAAACATTGCAGCACTGTGATACATAAGGACACGTACCAGTTAATGTAAATGATTTTTTTTTTACATTAAATAGGGGTTTGGAACATTTTTTGGTTGGAAAATTTGTTTTATTTGTTAACCAAAGGGAAATAGAAACTTTAAATGAAATGTTGTTTGTCACCACAGTAATATTTGTTAGAATACAACACTTATCAATTCAAGAGAAGTTTTAGATGTATGGGAGTTTAAACCATCACTCCATCAATATGCCTTTTTACACCTCTGATATTTTCTGCACTAAGGGTTTTAGAATCTTTCTAGCTAGAAGCTTTAAGGAGGTAGACAGTAAAGCAAAATGTGCCATAAACAGAATTCTGCTTTACTTTCAATCTGCTTTAAGCGATCACATGTTTTCAATATTAAAAACAGGCTATGGGATAAAGTGTTAAGAGGTGATATCTAGGATCTATCAGAGGAAATCAATTACGTACAGTGGAGAAAACGTTATTCTTTCCCAATAAACGCTAAAACTATTATTTGCAGTGCAAACAGTTTGGAGCCAGATCAGACGCCGGGTAACCCGGCGTCTGATCAGGCTCCAAACTGTTTGCCACCAAGCTAAACATGAATTATAAGAATTGTCCAAAAGTTGTTCTTTACTACGTTTTAGTGTTTTGCGTTTGCGTACGTTTGCGTTTAAACGGGAAAGAATAACAGATTCTCCACTATCTGAAAATAGAGCTGGTAAACCACTTGAAACTTATTTTATAGAGCTGTTTCATTAGTGGTGAGGATTATTTTATTTTTAAAGGTATTCAGGGTATTCAGTATTATTTTTAACTATTTGAAGACTTTTCTATCTTTGTTATGTGGGGTTATTTCTTTGTTTATATCGCTGTAAAGGCTGTTCTAGGTAACACTCAAAAAGGTCACATTGTTGGTGTTTATTACAGGTGGCAGCTTAATTTAATGCTAGATAAATGCAATGTGAAAAGCTCCTTTAAAAGCTTTATTTATCAGTTTTTATTCTGCATTAAGCAGATGTGTCCCTGTAAGAGCCCCGCTCCATCTAACTTGTTGGTTTGTACTTAAGGTCATGGAATGTACTGATTGAGGGTGATGTGGCTTCTCTAGATACAACTGCTATCTGTATCCACTTCTTGAGTTTTACCCCATTATCTCATAGCTTGTTTCTAGTTTTGAAGACAGGTGACCACCTAAAGCAGGTTGAAAGTTAAGCAGAATTCAGTTTTAAGTGCATTCTGCTTTACTCTCAGCCTGCTTAAAGCTTATATCTACAATGTATATGTTGCATATTGCTGACTGTATAAATTTGAAACTTTTCTTGAGTGAAGGAATAAATTATAGCCATAAAAAGGCATAGTTATGGAATAATTGGTTAAAGCAAGAAGAATGGGTTTCGGACATTGCAATAGATGTAGGTTATATAAGTGTAGAATATGATACTGAGAAGCATGTAAGCTTTTAAGAAATGCTGAAATTTATGATTCATGACTGTAAAAAACATTGTAGAACCTTAACAGATTCTGCATAGCCATTAAAGTGATTACTAGCGATCTACACTGGTTGCATTTACAAAAAGACCTGTCTCTTATTTATTTATTTTTGTCAGAAATCTGGAATCAGTTGGTAAAGAAAAATGTGGTGTAACTGGTATCTTTCTTGAGATGTAAATGTTGTTGAAAGTATGCATGAGCATATGAACAAAAAGTATGTATAATTAATGAATAGATTTGTATAATTGGCTAGAATATAAATGTTGCATTTTATTATCATCTTAGCAGCAATCATTAACATGAATTGATCTGAATAAACCCTTCATTAATTATGACCACTCAAAAGAACATTCATAGATAGTATTAAAGATATATAGCAGTTTAACCCATTACTCCATAAATACACATCGAAGAAAATAGTTCCAATTTATACAGTCATGAATATGCACGAAAAAATTATTTTCTTTATTCTAACAGATGGTAGCTTACAGGCTTATTCTGCTTCACTTCAAACCTGCTTTAAGTGGTCACCTGTCTTTCAAAACTAGAAACAGGCTATGGGATAATGGGTTAAAGATATATTGCAGTTTAAAACAGGATAGAAGTGAATGTTTCCGCTTAACTTTCATCCTGCTTTCAACAGTCATATTTCAGAAACCCCAAAACAAGCATTATTTTGAGTAGTTGTAGTGGGACTTAACTAGAATCTGAAAGAATATTGGAAGAAATGTTTCTGTAATGCACTTGTCAGTTGCTGTATTTTTATATACTTTGTAATATGTATAACTGCAGATTTAATCCATATCAAAAGCTGTATTTATCTGCACAGTGAAGAAAACGTTATTCTTTCCCAATAAACCCGTTTACGCTAAAACTATTATTTCCAGCACAAACAGTTTGGTAACCCGGCTTCTGATTAGGCTTCAAACTGTGTGCCACTCAGCTTAATATCAATAGTCAGAATTGTCAAGAAGTTATTTTCTATATTTTATTTTAATGCCTTTGCGTTTAAATTGGAAAGAATAACATTTCCTCCACTGTTTTCTATAAAAAAAAAATGAATGGAGGTGATCAAAATAATAAGAATTGTAACCCAAACCTGCAGTAAAATCTCTGTTACAAAACTATTTGAGGTTAAATATATACTGTGTATAAGCAGATTGCTGTTTGAAGCAAGATGAAAGTAAAACAGACAGCTTCTTTAAGAGCATTCTGCTTTAATTTCACCCTACTTTAAACTGATATCTGTCTCTAAAAATCATCAATTAATATTCCTTTTTGTGGTCATAATAGAGAGTTTTTACTGTATATTTATTGTGATGTTTCTAAAGCTTTGAATTACAGCCCCATAACCAAATATCTGTGATACTATACTATTTTCCGTACTTGTATTTTACAGAATGAATAAAAAACTATTTTGACTCATAATTGATCTATTTTTTCATTCCCTAACATATATTTTTGCACATTCTCCCGATTCCACACCTTTAACCCACTATAACCTTTTTCTAGTTTATAAGACAGGTGATCACTTAAATCAGGTTGAAAGTGAGCAGAATGTGCGTTAAGGTGCATTCTGTGTTACTTTCAGTCTGCTCTCATACTACCGGTCTTTAGTCACCGAAGGTGGTTAAAGTATTGACCTGTGTGACAGAATTATATTGATAAATACATTTAACTGGTTAAATATAGCCATTGCTTTTGACAATATTATCTACTTCAATTCTGGTACTGTATGTTTTATTTTTTATTTTAAAGAGTGTCATCCAAACTTCCATGGCTTTTGAACTTGATCAGATGTCGGGTGATCTATTTCTAAACTGTCCGTAAAACCTAAACTTGTTAAACCTTTCTATGTCAAATTGTTTCAAAGTAAAATTTAAAGCAGTTTAACTGAAGTAGGCCTAATATCGCTACATGATCTCTATATACGTTCCTGGTCCCTACCAGTGTCAAACTATTTAGATTCTTCTAAACTGTTTTAAAAATCAACTTTAGTCGATCCTACCTATGCTCGATGGGGACGTGACCTGGGTACAGTGGATAATCTGTTATTCTTTCCCAATAAACGCGTTTACGCTAAAACTATTATTTGCAGTGCAAACAGTTTGGAGCCAGATCAGACGCCGGGTAACCCGGCGTCTGATCAGGCTCCAAACTGTTTGCCACCAAGATAAACAAGAATTATCAGAATTGTCCAAAAGTTGTTCTTTTCTACGTTTTAGTGCTTTGCGTTTGCGTTTAAACGGGAAAGAATAACAGATTCTCCACTGTACAAACTGTAATACAGGCGTACAGTGTTGAAATGGTTATAGATAGGCGTCTACCTGAACTCTGGATGCAATTAATTTAGGAAGCTCCTATCAGATCTTTCTGCTTTGTCTTTGTTTGTCTTTCATCAGCGATGTACATTTTAACTCATGGACCCATGAAACACCAAACTGACAGTTCTATATTTCATTCATTATTAGCCAATTTGTATAGGTCCGTGTCTATAGGACAAGCGTACTCTACACATGTGAATGACATGTATAGGCATCACCATGGTTCAAAGAGTTAAAAACATCCTTCCTGGGTAGTTGGCAGCTCAAGAGAAGCATTTATTAACCCTTTCAACCCTAAATATCTCTTGTATGTACAGTAAAACCCCTCTTCAACAACCATAAAAAAAGAAGGCTGGAATAAGAGACAGGTGACAGCTTAAAGCAAGGTGACAGTGAAACAGACAACTCCTAAAGGAGCTGTCTGTATAACTGTCACATTGCTTTAAAGCGACTCGCAACCGGATGGTGTACTTGTCAAAATAAAATAAAATACTCAAATAAAAGCAAATTTGTGGCATTATTTGGCTTCTGACATTAAAAAAATATGATCAGTCCAAAAAAAGTCTCAAGAATCGTCACCGAATCTTAGATTTTTAGATATTTTCCATCGTTTTTCTATACCGACTAGTAGACGGTATAGTTGTTGCTGTTGCTTCTCTACACAGGCTCAGACATAAACACGAGCCGAATTACGAAGTTGTATGCACTTTCGACCGCAACACATTGAAATACGTTAAATCGATCCGAGATAAACGGATAGTTCCGTGGTCCATTGGTCTAAGCGGTTTCCCCTATTTTGCCTTCTGTCCGCCAATGCCGGGCCATGGGTTCGAATCCCACCAGAGACCAATATTTTTTTTTATTGAAATTCATTTTTTTAAACAGAATTTCTTATCCTAAACTAATTCTTTACCATTTATATAAGCGTTTGACACATATTTACAAATTACTATTTTTAATGCACCATCTGGTTGCGAGTCGCTTTAAGCAGTCACCTGTTTTAAACACATTGTAATTTAAACGATTTAGAGGTTTTACTGTATTATATTCCCGCTGGCCTCTTCTAGGACAGACATTTTAACAGTCCATTGTGGCAATTTTGGTATGACAACAAAACAACACTGGAAGAATCAAACAGTACAGAGATACACTGATCTGAAGGTTCCTATAGGAGCCCTTTGATCTGGGTCTACACTATTTGAAAATGTAATCAGTGGTATCTACAAAGGACCCTCTAGTCGGGTTGAAAGGGTTAAAACGTATGGACCCTTCATTATTTTACAAATGGTAACCAGGCAAGGAATCTGTTTGAGGTATTTCTTCACGTTCAATGGCATAGTTACCATTCTTTCTACGATCCGGTATGCCAGAGAAGTAGTAAACGTCTAGAAGACAACATCACCTTGAACTTATGAACTTTGGTCTCAAATGTACAGCAAAACTCTTTCAAGACTGGTCAAAAGGGAATTCTTTTATGTTTTAAAGCGACTCGCAACCAGATGGTGCATTAAAAATAGTAATTTGTAAATATGTGTCAAACGCTTATATAAATGGTAAAGAATTAGTTAAGAAATTCTGTTTAAAAAAATGTATTTCAATAAAAAAAAATATTGGTCTCTGGTGGGATTCGAACCCGGGGCCCCGGCATTGGCGGACAGAAGGCAAAATAGGGGAAACCGCTTAGACCAATGGACCACGGAACTATCCGTTTATCTCGGATCGATTTAACGTATTTCAATGTGTAGCTATCGAAAGTGCATACAACTTCGTTTTTCGGCTCGTGTTTATGTCTAAGCCCGTGTAGAGAAGCAACAACAACAACTATACCGTCTACTAGTCGGTATAGAAAAACGATGGGAAATATCTAAAAATCTAAGATTCGGTGACGATTCTTGAGACTTTTTTTGGACTGATCATATTTTTTTAATGTCAGAAGCCAAATAATGCCACAAATTTGCTTTTATTTGAGTATTTTATTTTATTTTGACAAGTACACCATCCGGTTGCGAGTCCCTTTAAAGACAGTTTGTTGCTAAAAGCAGGATAATTTTAAAGGAGAAGATCCCTTACGACGCTTTCAGCTCATCTGCCGTCCTGCTTTAAGCAGCAATATGTCTTTAACTTGATTAATTATTGCTCATTTCAATGGTTGTAGGAAAGGGTTTAAGTGTACATGATGGGTTTAATGTTTCGTATTTTGTCAGCTGTAGACCTACAATTAAACTCTTCACCGCCAGAATATCGTCTGACCAAGACTCGGTGTCTACTTAAATTTTTTCAAATTTAGACTTCCAGCAATGTTATTGAAACAAGAGTCGCATGCGGCCCTAAATCGCTCACCTGGTACCCACGTTTACGGTCATAGTAATGGACCAGTAATGATTAAATTTCCACTAAACGCCATCACCGGTAAATTAACCCCAACCCACAGGCAGCCATGTTGTTTGAACTAGGACGATTATTTGAAGAAAACTGGTAAAGGGTCACATATCATTACGTGTGTAAATAAAAATTCTTAAATCAGACCAATAGTTTCAGAGAAAAAGATTTTTAAAGATTTTCTATACAGAAATATAAGGAAAACTTGCCCCACCCACTTGCAGCTATGTTTTTTCAGACATCACAATTATTTCAAGAAATCTGGTAGAGGGTTACACATGGATCATTTATGTGAAATCATTTTCAATTTGGACCAGTAGTTTCACAGAAGAAGATTTTTAAAGTTTTCACTATACAGTATCATAAGGAAAATGTGCCACACCCACTGGCGGGCATGTTTTTTTAGATATCAACATTATCTTAAGAAATCTAGTAGAGAGTCACCCATGGATCATTTGTGTGAAATTATTTTCAATTTGAACCAGTAGTTTCACAGAAGAAGATTTTTAAAGTTTTTACTATACAGTATCATAAGGAAAACGTGCCCAACCCACTGGCGGCCATGTTTTTTTAGATATCAAAATATTTTTAACAAATCTGGTAGGGGGTCACCCATGGATCATTTGTGTGAAATTATTTTTAAATCGGATCAGTGGTTTCAGACAATTTTCACTATATTGCCTTATAAGGAAAATCTGCCACACCCACTGGCGGCCATGTTTTTTAAGATAGGAACATTATTTTAAGAAATCTTATAAAGGGTCACCAATGGCACATTTGGGTAAACTTATTTTCAATTCAGACCAGTTATTTTTGACAGGAAGATTTTTAAAGTTTTTTTCAATTGGATGACCTATGTTTGAAGAAATATGAGAGAGTACTCCTATGAAGTTTCAATGAAATTGACCAAGTAGTTTCCAAGAAAAAGATATTTAAAGAAAAAAGTTGACGACACATGACGACGGACACAGGGCGATCACAATAGCTCACCTAGGCACTTCGTGCCAGGTGAGCTAAACACCCATGATCAATTTGAGTGGTGAATAGTTTGGAACGGAATATACACCAGTGGATTTGGGTATTGCAATGAAGGCGTTAATCTCTGATATTATGTCGACTCAAATAAAAGTTTGCAATTATATAAGACAGGTGATTGCTTATAGCTTAACCATTTCACTCTCAATGACGGCATATAAAGCGCATTTGCAAACAGTTTTGATCCAGGATCAAAACTGTCAGCCACTTATTTTGAAACTACGTCAGTTTTACTGCCATAAATCTAAATTTGAAACGACATTGCAGACAACAATATTTAAGCAGATGACACTATGGCGGCGAAAGGGGTAAACACCTCAAGACTCTGATCAGGGTCTACATTGCAATATGTTGTGAAAATTAACCCTAACTAGTAAAACATGGAATAGATTTAATCGGAAATTGAATTTATTTTTCCATTAAAAATTTCAGATGTGAATGAGTTACCTTGAAAGGAAGTTGTTTATTCCAATATTTACCTCAAACGGTTTGTAAGACAAGAAAGAAAAGTCGTAATAGATTATTTCAGTTTTTTTATTAGTTTAAAAAAACATTTACAAATATATTTTGGTGCTATACTGAAGCGATATATGTTTGGGAGTTATTATATAACACTTTATTATATGTAAAATAGATATTTTCCAATTACCCAAGCGCAGAAAAAAGAGACGCTATTCAAAACAAAAATGCAGCGAAATGTAGAACATGATGGGTTTCCGGAACATTTGGACGATTTATTATAATCTGAGTGGTAAACAGTTTTGGGATTGACAAGACACCGGGTCACTCGGCATCTAACCAAGCCTCCAAACAGTTTGCAATGCACAACGCCTACATTGAGAAAGAGAAATGTTTAAGTCCACTGTATCAGGAACAGCCAGTTTCTACATCTTTCATCAACATCTACAGTGGAGAAAACGTTATAGCGTTTACGCTAAAACTAATTTTTGCAGTGCAAACAGTTTGGAGCCAGATCAGACGCCGGGTAACCCGGCGTCTGATCAGGCTCCAAACTGTTTGCCACCAAGATAAACATGAATTATAAGAATTGTCCAAAAGTTGTACTTTTCTACGTTTTAGTGTTTTGCGTTTGCGTACGTTTGCGTTTAAACGGGAAAGAATAACAGATTCTCCACAGTACCATAAAGTTGTCGTGCGCGAATTATAATAATTGAGCCATGTCATGACAAAACCAGCCTTATTGTATTACAACAGTGTACACACCAAGCATAGTGAAGAGGGTCATGTTTCGACATAAACGCATTTGCTCTAATGAAATTAGGTGAAAGTTCCAGCCATAAAGACCGTTAAATGTGCAAACCGACTAGAATACCCCTTATTTTGGGCAATAAAAAGTGTACCGTGAGAACGACATAAAACTTTTTGATGCACATTTTCGTTATAATTCATGTACTGTGGCGTTATTGGACGGAATTTGATGAAATAAAAAGTAGATATTGATAAATTAATCCTTTCCCGAGGGTACCACAAGAGAATATCGGCGATCGAGTCTATTTTAGCATCAGTTTACATGTAAGACTAGGTGTCGAATTGCGCTGTTTACCTTGTATCTATAATACTATAATAGAAGTATAGTAAAAAAAGAAAAAGAAAATTTAAAAGGGGGGGGGGGTAATAGATCTATATGTATGTGTCAAGTACCTGTGGATTTATATAGCGCTCTTTTCAAACAGGGGTTGTGCGTTCAAAAGCGCTTCACGTGAAAGTACATAAATATAACTACAAAGCGAGAAAATACAAAATAACTACAATAAGATCTAAAATAAACATGAATACATACAAAAGACAGCTCCCAAAAGGGTGATCACATTACCCCCATCAATCAGCAATGAACCGACCGGCTAAAAATCGCCGACTGATAGAAATAATAGTAGAGCGCCCAATGCAGGCCGCCGAGAAAAGACAAATTACTACAAATAAATCTAAAATAAACATGAATAAACATACAAAAGACAGACCCCAAAACGGCGATCACATTACCCACTTCAATCAGCAATGAACTATATACTATATAATACTTCTACATAAAAAGCTTTAGATGTATGTGGGTGTTAACCAGTGTAGATCAAGACCAGCCGCCGCGTCAGGCCTTGATACACACTGTTTGAAATGCAAAAAGGCAGGTTTTCTAATGGCACGGCTCATATCTATTTCACTGCTGTTTTAGAAGACATACAGTGACTCCTCTAAATTACGTCCCCTAAAATGAAGGCCAATCGATAGCACGAAAGACAGGTGATGGCTTAAAACAAGGTGAAAGTAAAACAGAAAATCATAAAGGAGCTTTCTATTTAACTTTCACCTTGCTTTAAGCAGTCACCTGCCTTAAACACCAAATACTAAACACAATCTAGTGGCCGTAATAGAGAAGTGCCACTGTATTAGTTTTCAGTTATTGAAAACCGCGTAAACACAGATCAAAAGTAGCATTTGGAACAGTGAAACTGTAGCTACAAGAAAGACGAAGCTTACTCTTTTACTCGTCGCTACTTCATGTATAGAGAGAGAACAAGTAAATATTTCTCTATAAACAGTTAAACATACAACTCGGCGTCTGATCAAGCTCCAAACTGTTCCACCACTACGATTCAGTCAACAGCATTCATTTACAACAATTTATTGAATTGCGTTTGCGTCAAGTATCGTTTAAAAACGAATCCTTCTTCTCTGTATTAAAATGTAAATCCAGCTATGTATGCTCTTTACAGTCGTCCTTATTCCCCTTTCTCCACAAATTGAAGGTACTATTCAGATCTTGATTTGATTGAACGATCCAATGCCTAAAATGTTTAGAATATATTATTACCGGTATGCCTTTACTTCTCAAATAAGGCGAGAAAACAATTTGACTTACAGTGGAGAAAATGTTATACTTTCCCATCTAAACGTACACGTTAACGAAACGCAAACGCAGTGCACTAAAAGGTACACATTGACAACATTTTGACATTCTTTATGATTTAATTTAACCTGAGAGGCAAACAAAGGATTGAAATCGTCTCCACAGACATACTCGTTTTGTGGTTTCTAAAAATTCAAAATCTACTGTTTCCAGTTGAATGCCGCTTATAATAATGGCCTGTTTAACAGTTCATCACTAATGACACTTATACGACATGCACTCTGTATTTGAGGACGGATATAATCGGCGCTATGTTTCAACGTGTTAACTACATTCTCTACATTACTCCGAATACACTAGTAATTTGTATATAGTTTAGATCCTGATCAGACTCCGCGAAGTGCGTATACCGAGTAGGACAATTGCACTCCTTATGATTACACTGTACATGTATTGAAGAACAAGCTGTTTGACCTTTTTGCCACTTGTTTTGAAACGGCATTGCAGACAGTAATATTGATGCAGACGACAATTTGGCAGAAAAAGTGGGGGGGGGGGGGGGTAAAAACCTCACGATAAATTTATCATGAAAGGGAGAAATAGTGTGGAAACTGATCAGATATCGTGATTCTGAGAATAGCCCTTCCACTCTCAAAAAAGTCATAAAGCACAATTGCAAACAGTTTTGATCCCGATCAAAACTGGCTGCCACTTGTTTTGAAATAACGTCAGATATACTGCCTTAATTCTAACTTTGAAACGATATTGTAGAAAGTAATATTGAAGCAGACGACAATTTGGCGGTAAAGGGGTTAAAAACCTCACGATAAATTCGATCATGAAACTGAGAAATAGTGTGGATACTGCTCAGATACCGTGATTCTGAGAATAGCACTTCCGCTCTCAATAAAGTCATAAAGCACAATTGCAAACAGTTTTTATCCTAATCAAATGCCGCCTGACGCGGCGTTTGATCAGGATCAAAACATGTTTGGCACTTGTTTTGAAATAACGATAGTTATACTGCCTTAATTCTAGCTTTGAAACGACATTGCAGACAGTAATATTGACGCAGACGAAAATTTGGCGGAGGAGTTAAAAACCTCACGATAAATTTCATCATGAAAGGGAGAAATAGTGTGGATGCTGATCAGTTACCGTGATTCTGAGAACAGCCCTTCTACTCTCAATAACGCCATAAAGCACATTTGCAAACCGTTTTGATGCTGATCAGACGCCGCGTAACGGGGCGTTTGATCAGGATCAAAACATGTTTGGCACTTGTTTTGAAATAACGTCAGTTATACTGCCTTAATTCTAGCTTTGAAACGACATTGCAGACAGTAATATTGACGCAGACGAAAATTTGGCGGAGGAGTTAAAAACCTCACGATAAATTTCATCATGAAAGGTAGAATTTGTGTGGATACTGATCAGACACCGTGATTCTGAGAATAGCCCTTCCACTCTCAATAACGCCATAAAGCACATTTGCAAACCGTTTTGGTCCTGACCAGACGCCGCGTAACGCGGCATTTGATCAGGATCAAAACATGTTTGGCACTTGTTTTGAAATAACGTCAGTTATACTGCCTTACTTCTAGCTTTGAAACGACATTGCAGACAGTAATATTGACGCAGACGAAAATTTGGCGGAGGAGTTAAAAACCTCACGATAAATTTCATCATGAAAGGGAGAAATAGTGTGGATACTGATCAGACACCGTGATTCTGAGAATAGCCCTTCTACTCTCAATAACGCCATAAAGCACATTTGCAAACAGTTTTGGTCCTGACCAGACGCCGCGTAACGCGGCATTTGATCAGGATCAAAACTGTTTGCCACTTGTTTTGATATAACGTCCACTCAATAACGCCATAAGGCACATTTGCAAATAGTTTTGATCCTGATCAGACGCCGCGTAACGCGGCATTTGATCAGGATCAAAACTGTTTGCCACTTGATTTTGAAATAACGTCAGTTATACTGCCTTAATTCTAACTTTGAAATGACATTGCAGACAGTAATATTGACGCAGGCGAAAATTTGGCGGTAAAGGGGTTAAAAACCTCACGATAAATTTGATCATGAAAAGGAGAAATAGTGTGGATACTGATCAGATAACGTACTTCTGAGAATTCGAATCGTCTGGCATTAGTTTTCATCAAATAAAACCTAACCCTTCTGTTATTGGGGGTATATTGACGCTGTTTAAAACAGTACTGTATATGCCTTGTTCAGACAGCTCTTGGCGGTCTAATCGTTACGCAGAATAGTGGACACGCAGGTGGCCCACTACCTCTCATTTTCGACATTAAAATAAGAAGGGCATTTTTACATAACTTGTAATAACTTTTTTTTCTGGACAGATATCGTTCCTGTGCAAACGGCCTGTGTTAGCTTAAACATTTTCCTTTATGATGGAAATTGTTTTGAAAAAATAATTTAATAAGATTTTGGTCCTTTTTTAAGTTTAAAAAGACACCTCTAAATCACATTAAACAAAGAGTAAAATGCTGAAAATAAGCCTCGACACGGATAATATAACACGACCTTGTGCCTTTATACAAATCGATATCAATTCTGTGCAAACGGGCTCGTATACTTGACTATTTGTTCTTTCTTTTGATATAAATTTAAGAATTGTAAGTTAATGTTAATTTGGTCCTTTTTCAAATTAAAAATAAAATTAATATGTTCAAAGAGTCGTCGGGAGTTTCCGTAAATACCGAGCGGTAAGAGCCGAACATTGACGGGCACGCAAGCTAGCGTAGGACAGTTTATCGATAATCTATCGGTGTCCACTATTCTGCCTAACGATCTGAAAGAATATTGGAAGACATGTTTCTGTAATGCACTTGTCAGTTGCTGTATTTTTATACTTTGTAATATGTATAACTGCAGATTTAATCCATATCAAAAGCTGTATTTATCTGCACAGTGAAGAAAACGTTATTCTTTCCCAATAAACCCGTTTACGCTAAAACTATTATTTCCAGCACAAACAGTTTGGTAACCCGGCTTCTGATTAGGCTTCAAACTGTGTGCCACTCAGCTTAATATCAATAGTCAGAATTGTCAAGAAGTTGTTATTTTCTATATTTTATTGTAATGCCTTTGCGTTTAAATTGGAAAGAATAACATTTCCTCCACTGTATTCTATAAAAAAAAATGAATGGAGGTGATCAAAATAATAAGAATTGTAACCCAAACCTGCAGTAAAATCTCTGTTACAAAACTATTTGAGGTTAAATATATACTATGTATAAGCAGATTGCTGTTTGAAGCAAGATGAAAGTAAAACAGACAGCTCCTTAAAGAGCATTCTGCTTTAATTTCACCTTACTTTAAACTGATATCTGTCTCTAAAAATCATCAATTAATATTCCTTTTTGTGGTCATAATAGAGAGTTTTTACTGTATATTTATTGTGATGTTTCTAAAGCTTTGAATTACAGCCCCATAACCAAATATCTGTGATACTATACTATTTTCCGTACTTGTATTTTACAGAATGAATAAAAAACTATTTTGACTCATAATTGATCTATTTTGTCATTCCCAAACATATATTTTTGCACATTCTCCCGATTCCACACCTTTAACCCACTATAACCTTTTTCTAGTTTATAAGACAGGTGATCACTTAAACCAGGTTGAAAGTAAGCAGAATGTGCGTTAAGGTGCATTCTGTGTTACTTTCAGTCTGCTCTAATACTACCGGTCTTTAGTCACCGAAGGTGGTTAAAGTATTGACCTGTGTGACAGAATTATATTGATAAATACATTTAACTGGTTAAATATAGCCATTGCTTTTGACAATATTATCTACTTCAATTCTGGTACTGTATGTTTTATTTTTTATTTTAAAGAGTGTCATCCAAACTTCCATGGCTTTTGAACTTGATCAGATGTCGGGTGATCTACCGGTATTTCTAAACTGTCCGTAAAACCTAAACTTGTTAAACCTTTCTATGTCAAATTGTTTCAAAGTAAAATTTAAAGCAGTTTAACTGAAGTAGGCCTAATATCGCTACATGATCTCTATATACGTTCCTGGTCCCTACCAGTGTCAAACTATTTAGATTCTTCTAAACTGTTTTAAAAATCAACTTTAGTCGATCCTACCTATGCTCGATGGGGACGTGACCTGGGTACAGTGGATAATCTGTTATTCTTTCCCAATAAACGCGTTTACGCTAAAACTATTATTTGCAGTGCAAACAGTTTGGAGCCAGATCAGACGCCGGGTAACCCGGCGTCTGATCAGGCTCCAAACTGTTTGCTACCAAGATAAACAAGAATTATCAGAATTGTCCAAAAGTTGTTCTTTTCTACGTTTCAGTGCTTTGCGTTTGCGTTTAAACGGGAAAGAATAACAGATTATCCACTGTACAAACTGTAATACAGGCGTACAGTGTTGAAATGGTTATAGATAGGCGTCTACCTGAACTCTGGATGCAATTAATTTAGGAAGCTCCTATCAGATCTTTCTGCTTTGTCTTTGTTTGTCTTTCATCAGCGATGTACATTTTAACTCATGGACCCATGAAACACCAAACTGACAGTTCTATATTTCATTCATTATTAGCCAATTTGTATAGGTCCGTGTCTATAGGACAAGCGTACTCTACACAGGTGAATGACATGTATAGGCATCACCATGGTTCAAAAGAGTTAAAAACATCCTTCCTGGGTAGTTGGCAGCTCAAGAGAAGCATTTATTAACCCTTTCAACCCTAAATATCTCTTGTATGTACAGTAAAACCCCTCTTCAACGACCATAAAAAGAAGGCTGGAATAAGAGACAGGTGACAGCTTAAAGCAAGGTGACAGTGAAACAGATAACTCCTAAAGGAGCTGTCTGTATAACTGTCACATTGCTCTAAGAAGTCACCTGTTTTAAACACATTGTAATTTAAACGATTTAGAGGTTTTACTGTATTATATTCCCGCTGGCCTCTTCTAGGACAGACATTTTAACATTCCATTGTGGCAATTTTGGTATGACAACAAAACAACACTGGAAGAATCAAACAGTACAGAGATACACTGATCTGAAGGTTCCTATAGGAGCCCTTTGATCTGGGTCTACACTATTTGAAAATGTAATCAGTGATATCTACAAATGACCCTCTAGTCGGGTTGAAAGGGTTAAAACGTATGGACCCTTCATTATTTTACAAATGGTAACCAGGCAAGGAATCTGTTTGAGGTATTTCTTCACGTTCAATGGCATAGTTACCATTCTTTCTACGATCCGGTATGCCAGAGAAGTAGTAAACGTCTAGAAGACAACATCTTCATCACCTTGAACTTATGAACTTTGGTCTCAAATGTACAGCAAAACTCTTTCAAGACTGGTCAAAAGGGAATTCTTTTATGTTTTAAAGACATTTTGTTGCTAAAAGCAGGATAATTTTAAAGGAGAAGATCCCCTATGACGCTTTCAGCTCATCTCCCGGCCTGCTTTAAGCAGCAATATGTCTTTAACTTGATTAATTATTGCTCATTTCAATGGTTGTAGGAAAGGGTTTAAGTGTACATGATGGGTTTAATGTTGCGTATTTTGTCAGCTGTAGACCTACAATTAAACTCTTCACCGCCAGAATATCGTCTGACCAAGACTCGGTGTCTACTTTAATTGTTTCAAATTTAGAATTCCAGCAATTTTATTGAAACAAGAGTCGCATGCGGCCCTAAATCGCTCACCTGGTACCCAAGTTTACGGTCATAGTAATGGACCAGTAATGATTAAATTTCTATTAAAAGCCATCACCGGTAAATTAACCCCAACCCACAGGCAGCCATGTTGTTTGAACTAGGACGATTATTTGAAGAAAACTGGCAAAAGGTCACATATCATTACGTGTGTAAATAAAAAATCTTAAATCAGACCAATAGTGTCAGAGAAAAAGATTTTTAAAGATTTTATATACAGAAATATAAGGAAAACTTGCCCCATCCACTGGCAGCTATGGTTTTTCAGATATCAAAATTATTTCAAGAAAGCTGGTAGAGGGTTACCCATGGATCTTTCATGTGAAATCATTTTCAATTTGGACCAGTAGTTTCACAGAAGAAGATTTTTAAAGTTTTCACTATACAGTATCATAAGGAAAATGTGCCCCACCCACTGGCGGGCATGTTTTCTCAGATATCAAAATTATTTTAAGAAATCTAGTAGAGAGTCACCTATGGATCATTTGTGTGAAATTATTTTCAATTTGAACCAGTAGTTTCACAGAAGAAGATTTTTAAAGTTTTAACTATACAGTAACATAAGGAAAACGTGCCCAACCCACTGGCGGCCATGTTTTTTTTAGATATCAAAATATTTTTAACAAATCTGGTAGGGGGTCACCCATGGATCATTTGTGTGATCACTATATTGCCTTATAAGGAAAATCTGCCACACCCACTGGCGGCCATGTTTTTTAAGATAGGAACATTATTTTAAGAAATCTTATAAAGGGTCACCAATGGCACATTTGGGTAAAATTATTTTCAATTCAGACCAGTTATTTTGATTTTTAAAGTTTTTTTCAATTGGTTGCCATGGCAACCACACTTTCAATTGGATGGCCTATATTTGAAGAAATATGAGAGAGTACCCTACAAGGAACAATCCTATGAAGTTTCAATGAAATTGACCAAGAAAAAGATCTTTAAAGAAAAAAGTTGACGACACACGACGACGGACACAGGGCGATCACAATAGCTCACCTAGGCACTTCGTGCCAGGTGAGCTAAAAACCCATGATCAATTTGAGTGGTGAATAGTTTGGAACGGAATATACACCAGTGGATTTGGGTATTGCAATGAAGGAGTTAATCTCTGATATTATGTCGACTCAAATAAAAGTTTGCAATTATATAAGGCAGGTGATTGCTTATAGCTTTACCTCAAACGGTTTGTAAGACAAGGAAGAAAAGTCGAAATAGATTATTTCAGTTTTTTTATTAGTTTAAAAAAACATTTACAAATATATCTTGGTGCTATACTGAAGCGATATATGTTTGGGTGTTATTATATAACACTTTATTATATGTAAAATAGATAGTTTCCAATTACCCAAGCGCTGAAAATCCTTTTCAAATAAACGTAAAACGGGGGGGAGACGCTATTCAAAACAAAAATGCAGCGAAATGTAGATAGATAGATAGATTTTATTCAGGAAATCTAGGCAATATTTGCCCACCGTCACCACAGTAAACTAACATTAACATTGTAAATTGTTTTTCACGACCGTTCAATGGTGAATATATATATATACACACTTTTTATCATACTCAATGGCATTCAAAAGGGAAGGTAACTATGTCAGAACCAAGAAACCATAACGGTTTGATTACTTCCCTTGGTATAGCCAATACTCTGATTCACACTTTAAGATATACCCAATTACCCATACGTGCCTAGGATCTTCCTATGTACAGACCCACATCAGACTTCTAATTAGGGTCTGCTCCGTTTGTCGTTTTTTACATACTTTGCAGCTTCATTTCTTACAATCTTACAAACTGACACATCTATATGTTAATCTTACGACTATCTGTTCCAACAACATATATGTATACAGAAGAGATAGGCACAAATGGGTAAGTAAATATTTCAAACATCTTATTCAAAAATGCTCCGATTTTGCGCTTTCAATAAATTTAAGGGAAATAACCCGATTTTCTAAAATACAATCATCTGTGTGAGTTACCTCCCTTTAGCTGTAACCTGTTTTCAAACTAAAAACAGGCAACAATACAATAACTATTCCATATTTATACAAATCAAAAGTAATACAAAAATTGAAAATTATACTTTAAAGCTTAAAGATTTAAACATAAAGCAGGCTGAGTTAAAGCAAAGCAGAAAATATATGAAGATGTAGTCTGCTTTACTTTCAACCAGTCTAAAGTGGTTACACTTAAAAAACTGTAACTAGATCTATAACTATCCATAGATAATAAATCCTAAATATCACTATGTAGAACATGACGGGTTTCCGGAACATTTGGACGATTTATTAGAATCTGAGTGGTAAACAGTTTAGGGATTGACAAGACACCGGGTCACTCGGCATCTAACCAAGCCTCCAAATAGTTTGCAATGCACAACGCCTACATTGAGAAAGAGAAATGTTTAAGTCCACTGTATCAGGAACAGCCAGTTTCTACATCTTTCATCAACATCTACAGTGGAGAAAACGTTATAGCTAGCGTTTACGCTAAAACTAATTTTTGCAGTGCAAACAGTTTGGAGCCAGATCAGACGCCGGGTAACCCGGCGTCTGATCAGGCTCCAAACTGTTTGCCACCAAGATAAACATGAGTTATAAGAATTGTCCAAAAGTTGTACTTTTCTACGTTTCAGTGTTTTGCGTTTGCGTACGTTTGCGTTTAAACGGGAAAGAATAACAGATTCTCCACAGTACCATAAAGTTGTCGTGCGCGAATTATAATAATTGAGCCATGTCATGACAAAACCAGCCTTATTGTATTACAACAGTGTACACACCAAGCATAGTGAAGAGGGTCATGTTCCGACATAAACGCATTTGCTCTAATGAAATTAGGTGAAAGTTCCAGCCGTAAAGACCGTTAAATGTGCAAACCGACTAGATTACCCCTTATTTTGGGCAATAAAAAGTGTACCGTGAGAACGACATAAAACTTTTTGATGCACATTTTCGTTATAATTCATGTACTGTGGCGTTATTGGACGGAATTTGATGAAATAAAAAGTAGATATGTAATAGATACACGACGGGTTTCGCCTGAAAAGTGTAGGGTATTGAATCGTAATAAGACTGTTTTGCAAGGACGGCAACAAATTGTCCGAGGCGAAGCCGAGGACATATTTGTTGTTCGTCCGAGCGAAACAGTCTTATTACGATTCATACCCTACACTTTTAAGGCGAAACCCGTCGTGTATCTGACTTATACGTAGATTTTAATAAATATCTTACACCTAGTCAATAATGATTGCGGTCAATGTAATATAGCACATTAATATATCTATTTCTAAACTATTAAAATTCACGTAAACCAACTATTATTTTCATTGGTCCTTTTTATACTTTGCACGAGCATTCCGTGCAGCCTGTGTGCTGGGTCATGCCGTAAAATATACTACTACGTATTTATTTATCTGCGCTCAGAATGAGTATTCAGCTAGTATAAGGTAAGCGCTGTATTTAACAATTTAGATGACATCTTTTTTTAAGCATTTAGTTTTAAGGTCAATACATATTTTATCATTTTAGCCCGATATAATTCCTTTTCCGCTCCTTATAACCAAACCAAGGACCAGATATTTTTCTCCTGAACAGGTACACTATTAAATAGCGTTGTTTACTCTTGCACTGTCATATTGTCGTCTGCTTTGAAATTGAAATGCACTTATTTTCCAACGCAAAGTTTCGGGATTTGATTGCACGAATAAAGTGTCTATCAGTTTGGATCCTGTTCAAACGCTGAGTTACTGTGTGTTTGATATTGATCCAAATTATTTGCGAAAGTTCGTTATCCCTTATCGTGCTGAATTGCCGTCTGCATCAAACTTATCGTCTGCGGAGAATCTCAAAATCTTTCTTATACTTTCCAAATTGAATCAAAAATGAAAATCAGTGTTAAACATTTGGATCCAGATCATATGCCGCGTAACATGGCGTCTTCTATGGATCTAAACTGTTTCCAAATGTAAGACAAGCGGTACTCACAGTGGAAAAACGTTATTCTTTCCCAATTAACGCGTTTGACGCTTAAACTATACTTTCCATTGCAAACATTATGGAACCAGATCAGACGCCGGGTAACCCGGCGTCTGATCAGGATCCAAATTGTGTGCCACTCGTTTGCGTTTCGTTTGCGTTTAAACGGGAAAGAATTATGTTTTCTCCACTGTAGCATAACAAGGGTTACGTCGTCAATTCCCGGGCAGTGCAAGAGTTTAACCGATGACCGCATGCTCACCACGTGCACCACGCCCGTAAAAAGTATCCGGTAACAGAAAGTAAAACTGTCCGGTAACAGAAAAAAACTGTCCGGTATCAGACGTAAGAGGACACTTTTTGAATAGCTTTGCGGGGGGTATCTGCGTATAATGATAAATTAATCCTTTCCCGAGGGTACCACAAGAGAATATCGGCGATCGAGTCTATTTTAGCATCAGTTTACATGTAAGACTAGGTGTCGAATTGCGCTGTTTACCTTGTATCTATAATACTATAATAGAAGTATAGTACAAAAAGAAAAAGAAAATTTAAAAAGGGGGGGGGGGGGTAATAGATCTATATGTATGTGTCAAGTACCTGTGGATTTATATAGCGCTCTTTTCAAACAGGGGTTGTGCGTTCAAAAGCGCTTCACGTGAAAGTACATAAATGTAACTACAAAGCGAGAAAATACAAAATAACTACAATAAGATCTAAAATAAACATGAATACATACAAAAGACAGCCCCCAAAAGGGTGATCACATTACCCCCATCAATCAGCAATGAACCGACCGGCTAAAGATTGCCGACTCATAGAAATAATAGTAGAGCGCCCAATGCAGGCCGCCGAGAAAAGACAAATTACTACAAATAAATCTAAAATAAACATGAATAAACATACAAAAGACAGACCCAAAAACGGCGATCACATTACCCACTTCAATCAGCAATGAACTATATACTATATAATACTTCTACATAAAAAGCTTTAGATGTATGTGGGTGTTAACCAGTGTAGATCAAGACCAGCCGCCGCGTCAGGCCTTGATACACACTGTTTGAAATGCAAAAAGGCAGGTTTTCTAATGGCACGGCTCATATCTATTTCACAGCTGTTTTAGAAGACATACAGTGACTCCTCTAAATTACGTCCCCTAAAATGAAGGCCAAATCATAAAGGAGCTTTCTATTTAACTTTCACCTTGCTTTAAGCAGTCACCTGCCTTAAACACCAAATACTAAACACAATCTAGTGGCCGTAATAGAGAAGTGCCACTGTATTAGTTTTCAGTTATTGAAAACCGCGTAGACACAGATCAAAAGTAGCATTTGGAACAGTGAAACTGTAGCTACAAGAAAGACGAAGCTTACTCTTTAACTCGTCGCTACTTCATGTATAGAGAGAGAACAAGTAAATATTTCCCTATAAACAGTTAAACATACAACTCGGCGTCTGATCAAGCTCCAAACTGTTCCACCACTACGATTCAGTCAACAGCATTCATTTACAACAATTTATTGAATTGCGTTTGCGTCAAGTATCGTTTAAAAACGAATCCTTCTTCTCTGTCCAGCTATGTATGCTCTTTACAGTCGTCCTTATTCCCCTTTCTCCACAAATTGAAGGTACTATTCAGATCTTGATTTGATTGAACGATCCAATGTCTAAAATGTTTAGAATATATTATTACCGGTATGCCTTTACTTCTCAAATAAGGCGAGAAAACAATTTGACTTACAGTGGAGAAAATGTTATACTTTCCCATCTAAACGTACACGTTAACGAAACGCAAACGCAGTGCACTAAAAGGTACACATTGACAACATTTTGACATTCTTTATGATTTAATTTAACCTGAGAGGCAAACATTTTAGAACCTGATCAGACACCGGGTTACCCGGTGTCTGATCTGGCTTCAAACTGTTTGCAATGGAAATAATAGTTTAAGCGTAAACGCGTTTATTGGGAAAGAATAACGTATTCCCCACTGTAAGAACTATCAATTTAAGCGTCAACTGTTTGGATCCTGATTAGAGACGGAGTTACCTGCCGTCTGATCTGGATTCAAACTGCTAGCAAATTTCAAACAGAGACAAACGGATGACATTTACACATACATTTGTAGATACATGTACTGTTTATCCCTGGAAATGTCCATTAAGCATGTTTTCCATTTCCCCTTCCGTGTTGTGGTTCTTATTCTTTGTCATGAATGAGGGAAGGAAGTCTGATAACTTGAGAAGAGTTCTCTCGTCGATGTCCGACATTGGTTGCATGAGCAAACTAGCTATGACACCAACAATGGTGGTCACAATAACACCAATCAAATTAAAATACATATACGATATGGAATAGAATGTCTGGAGACCGGTCCGGTCGCTAGTTGAAAAAGAGAGATTGCCGGTTGCCACAGTGGTGTTGTCCTGATACTGTACAGTGTATGAGGTGATATTCATTATCCCCTGAGCTGATGTACAGCTATTCGTTGGTCCGGCGGGTAGGTATGGAGCTTTTTTAATGGATGCCAAAAAGTTTTGACCACTGCTCAACCATAGAATAAATGCCATTCCAGACAATGTTGCCAGGACCATTGCCTTTGCATTAGCTCTTCTGAAAAGAATGGACACAAGGAATAGCCCAGTTTCTGGTCCAGTAATAGCGCTCATAAAACTCACCATTATTTGCCCAAGAGGTATTTTGGACGCATTTGACAGAAGGAAAGAGAAACCAACTGCAATGAACCCATATACCACAACTACAAGCTTTGCAATGTTGGCACCTGTGGAATCTTTCACAGAGAAAAACACTTTTATGAAGTCCTCATAGGTGACAGCCGCAAGGCTACTCAAGCCGGAAGACAAGGTGCTTAGCGAGGCGCTTGCAAGAGCGGCGACAAATAATCCTGGCAATCCTGGCGTGTCATGAAATAGTTCCATCATTGTGAACGGAACAATTTGATTCAAGTTCGATATCTTGCCTGATGATAGTGGATCACATCCTTTAGTCGAAAAGAAAGCAAATGCAGTGACACCTTGAAACATTGACAGAATCCATATGAATGAGTAAACAGGGGCGGCTAGGTAAAATACTTTCCTCGCTGATGCTTGTGTAGGAGTCGAATTGATTCTCTGGATTCCGGCTTGGGTGATAGTGAGGTATATGAATTGGGTGATGGAACCGAAAACCAGCGTCCAAAATGTATGTCGAACTGTGGGATCAGGATTGAGGTTGAAGAAATTAAGGCGGCTCTTGCTGAGGCTGAAGACTTCTGTTGAGCCACCGCTATAAATTGTGCTTTTGATCAGAACTGCAAAAAAGAAAAATATCCGTAAAATCTTAATCCTTCTTGCCTAAAGTAACATTTGAATTCAGGAACAAGTGCTGTCTGCATGTTTAAAGGAAGGCACCGATTACAAAGAGAAATACATTTAATATCAGAGTCAAAGCACAAATGATATGACCTTATTGAAACCAAAATATGTGTAACTTTATATACAGTATAGCATCTATTTTACGACCACTTAAACAAGTCTAACTGGTTCTATGAAAGACAAGTGACAGCTTGAAGTAAGGTGAAAGTAAAACAGAAAGCTCCTAAGGGAGATTTCTGGGTTACTGTCACCTTACTTTAAGTAGTTATGCAATAACCACATAATAATTAACGCAATTAAGTGGTCGTAATAGGGAGTTTTTCCTTTATACTCATACTACAAGAAAATATTTGTTTGGAAAATAAAACAATGTTTGAGATTTTGCCGCGTGAATTGAAACAATTGTATTTTCTTCACAATTCAGGCATCATGTTGCATTACATATAAATTAGAATGAAGATTTTATCATTTGCAGCTGCAAAAGCTACTTTAATACTAAACGGTAGAACATACTTAGAAATAAATTTGAATTTGTCTGCTTAACTTATGGTAAATTAATGGCACACACGTACCAATTAATAAGATTTTTACAGCTTTAACTCTCTGTCCTGTATTTGCAACTGATAGTCTTTGAAAGAGTTTAAATTTAGATGTGACGCACAGTAGCTATAAAACTCGTATTCTGACAACATTTTTAAGTTGATTGAGAAAATTATGAAAACACCTTGATGTTGAATCTAGAACATTTCGTGCTTTTTTTTCAAAACACAAAAACGGTAAAGTTTAACAGGAAAAGTAATTTTTAAGAGCACATGAGATGACACCTGTAACTAGGACTTTCAGTTGTATATCGTTGATCAATCTTACCTGCACAGATGCCTATAACCATGACAATGGCCTGGAACACGTCAGTCCATATGACGGCTTTAAACCCACCGATAGACGTGTACAGTACAGCAGATACTGAAAACACAGTGATGGACAACCATACTGGCAAATCGGCTGTGGATTCCAAGGCTAAGGCCGTGCCGTACATGACCAAGCCCATATAGAACGTGTAGTGTATGATACCCAGTACAACAGCGAGGTACCGCACACTGTCCACCTTGTACCGTAACTTATAATATCCATACACGCTGGTCACCTTGATCGGGTGGAATATGGGTACCACGATTCTAGAAGCAATGAGATATGCGATTATGACACCTATGCACTGCACGGAGTATTGCATTCCATACGCATATGCCTCGGCAGGAAATCCAAGAATCAAAATGGATGATTGAAATGTTACCACGAATGACAGACCAACTGGAAGAGCGCTTAACTTTCGGTTTCCAAGAAAGTAGTTCGTGGTCGTGTTACGACGTTTGTCTTTGCACGCAAAGAAAATACCAACTGACACAGACGTTCCTATCAGAAGGCCAAATACAGCGAAGTCAGCAGCCGTGAACTTGTTGGTACCTAATTCCGCCATGATTCATCCAGTCGCCGATAGGTATCGTCACCTTAAGGATAATTCTGAAGAAAAATAAAGAAAATTCTGTTTAGAGAAACAGTTTTTCAAGCCTTCTCAACGAAGGACCTCGTGTATAGGTGTGAAAGAGTAGCTTAGTCATTTTCCCCAACACCATACAAAAATATGCATTGCATACATTCTATAACCTTTGAAAAAATATTGTTGTTTATACACTGACAAAGGTCTCACGAGGAGGGCTGTTACTAAGATAAGGGCAGCATTTCAAAAACGTACCTTTTATTTCTGCATTAAACCCTATGATGTTACTACTCATTCAGCATCATTCAAATCTCTTTTTCCCCTCTGTGAACCCGGCAAATTAGTAAAAGAAAAAAAGGTATTCAGCGTCAGTGTGGTTTTTGTTCCACTAATTAAGTGGCCAACTTACGTCCCATATTTTCTCCCGTAAATTAAAAAATGCAATGATATATACTTTGAAACACTTATTAAACGCCCTGCTTAATATAGATAGATAGATAGATATAGTTTATTCATAACTTATACATTAAGTATCTCGTTACATATTCCATCATTTATACATCATATTCAACAGGTCTATCACGTGATATGCAAATATATATTAACATACCAAATCAGATCAATATGAATGCTTAACCCACTCACCCCTTGTGACGCATATATATGCGTCATTTACAATTTTGTATTGTGGAAAATACGATTGTTGTATGCAATCAGTGTAGACCCTGATCGGAATACTCCTTATAGGTGTATCCCGATCAGGATCTGCACTCTATGACTCTTTGATATACATTGTACATACTTAAAAACAACCTTTGCTGTTAACCATTTTAGTATCATGGGTGAATAAGTTAACCATTTTATCGAAAGTACCAACTTTCCTCGAATGAACTATGAGGGAAAGCATAAGGAGAATGAACACTAGATACGAAAGTGATCAAAATTCCGTACTTTACTATTTAACCTGTAAGATATAACATTTATATGCATGGCTGCGGACTTTTAAGAACAATGTGATTTCTTATACTGTCAATAAGATATCATTGCGCCTAGAAATCGCAAAACTTATAAATTTACATAAGTTAATAAGCGCTGGCTTATTATCAGTGGTGAGTAATTCAATAAATTTGTGCATACTTGGTCTCAGTCTATAATATTTCTTTATATACTTATCTCTTAAATCTTCAAATGCTTTACATATAATTATGAAATGATACTCGTCTTCAATATCATGTACATCACACAACTGGCATATTCTCTGGTTCCGTTCTAATCTATTTCAACCATATCTTCCAGACTGAATACGCAAATTATGAGCAGATATGCGGATTCTCGTTAAACACTGTCTTAAGCGTTTTGAAACAATACTATTAAGATAACTTTCATAACCGAAAGTCGGTTTAATATGAATATAAAGTGTTTTGAGAACACTACTCGACTCAACATCAGAAAACCATTTTTGATAAAATTTATCAATTACTCGTTGTTTAAACAAAACAATAAAAGATTTAACATGTACATTCGAAGGTTGTACCCAAATATCTGAAAATCCAAATTCATCAAGCAGTGCCTTTTCTCGCTTTATCCAATTGTCTTTACCTTTCAGGCATTGTTCATAAGCATGACGATAAACATTTTTCAAAATAATATTATCTGTATGCAATAATTTAAACCAATATTTCAATATTTGAACGTATCTATTTATATACAGCGGGTACCGTCCTAGCTCTCCATAGATTGCGTCGTTACACGAATTTTGTCTGACGCCTAATATCATCTTGCAAAATTTTAAATGTACTCTCTCTAGGTCTTTAGACTTCGAAAAACCCCATACTGGACAAGCGTAGTTAATAATCGACCCAACAAATGCATCAAATAGTTGCATAGATATACGTGGACAAATATCAAATTTATTAACATTTCTATATAAAATATTCATAGCTTTAAGAGCTTTTCCAATCAAATATTGGTTGTTTAGGGCAAAAGATCCAGTGTAGTTAAAAACTACCCCTAAGTAGTTAAAATCATCTACAACTTCAATAAATTCATTGTTGTAATACCATCGTTCGTTTGGTTTTACCCGCCCCCTTTGCCTAAATACGACAACTTTTGTCTTCGAAGTATTGATCTCAAGACCCCATAAATTACAATATTCATTCAACATGTTTAATCTGTTTTGCAAATCTTGTTGTGAAGAGCCAATTATAACCATATCATCGGCAAACAAAAGAACAATAATACATAACTCAAAAAGGTCATACCCACAATCAGCGCCATCTTGCAAATATATCATGCTATGGCCAGGTAAACCTATATTCACCCTTGATATACATAATATTTATCAATTTCCACAAACCCGCGAAAACTAGTTACAAATACGTTTATGTGCATTGCACACACAGGTGCAAAAATAATGTTTTATACAGTGCTACACATGATGTAAATTTATTTTGATACTAAGAAATAATAAGTATATTCTAACTTTGTAAAGAAATATTCCCTTTACTGTCACATAGTTATCTGTATCTGACAAAATCAAACTTGATCAAATAAATACTTGGATAATTGGATAGTGGTCAATGCAGGCTATTAATTATCCCTGTAAAAGCATTACCAACTTTAAGATTTACCAGCACGAACTACTGTATGTTTGGCAAATTAGCACAAAAAACAACAACATTTGCACAGCCTGGAAAATCAAGAAAATATATATAAGTAGAGATTAGTAAAAAAAAGTATCAACGGCTGCCATTTTGGATTAGATCAGCACTGGATGACAGGAACCAATCAAAATGAAAGCAAACCGGATTTCTTAGTTAATATTCAATAAGAATCTACTAAAACTGTTTATGATTATCAATTACAACCAATAAAAGAAGTTTAATTGTTCGAACATTTAATTGTTACAAAAATATCCATTTGGCAGCCATTTTGGATTTCAATGAGTTTGAAACTATTCTTAAATATTTTCAAATTATGTATTTGGGGAAACTTCATTGATAATTGCTCACAAAAATCATTTTAAATCTTTAACAAATGAAATGAAAGCCCCAATTAATAAAATTTATGTAAGTAGAAATTAATAAGGTAGGTATATACGTGGCCATTTTGGATTATTTCAGCACTGGATGACAGGAAACAAATAAAAAAGCTAGTATTATTTCGAAGTTAATGTTCAATACGAATCAACTAAAATTGTTCCATATGAGTATCTACTGTATTCAATATCACTTTATTTGTGTCTGTCCAATTTACAACGAGATAAGACATAGATATCTAGATAAATTCTACTTTGTAAGGCCATCAATGTTTAAGTTATGCCAAATGTTTCTTAGTCATGATAAGAAAATACTACAGAACTTAGCCTTATTTACTAAAGAAGCATTTAGTTTAAGAAGCTGGGGTCCGTTTCATAAAACTTCTTAAGACAAATGTTGTCGTAAGTCAAAACTTTAAAACACATTTAATTTGTGATTTCTCTATCTAATCCTGTCTTGTGACATCTTTTTGGAATCGTCTTTTCAAGACGATTCCAAAAAGATGTCACAAGACAGGATTAGATGGAGAAATAAATAATAATTGATACTTTTATAATCTGACTTACGACAACATTTGTCGTAAGAAGTTTTATGAAACGGGCCCCAGATATGTAAATATTGTACAAGAGTAATTTATACTTGTTTTCTAAAAAGACCAGACCCCATGCTTAGGAGACGTTTGAGTTAGGTTTGGGATCGGTCTCAGGCTTCTTGAAGGTCGGAGTTGAGCATATACTCAAATCTGATTGATCAGGGGCCTGGTAGCGATCTCGGACTCGGCTCAAACGCTTTATAAGCATGGACCCAGATCTCTTTGTTTAAGAACTAAGTAGACGTTATTAAATACATAGTATGATAACAAGTGTTTACTCTCCCAGCAGAGACAAAGAACAACGTATATGTATATCATGTATATTGTATAGGTTTGGATAAGCCTATTGATTCACGTAAAAGTTTGTATTTAAGTTGTATGACGATGTATCTTGTGTACAAGTCAAATAAAATTATTGTTCTGTTCTGTTCTGTTCTGTATTCAATATAAGTAGTGTTATTGCTCGAAAATGGTAAATCTTACGAAAAAAACAAACATTTTGGCGCCCATTTTGGATAACAATGATTCTAAAACTACCCTAAACCATTTTCAAAATGTGTATTAAGGTTATAAACTACATTGATAACTGCTAACAAAATACCACTTTTAAGTCTCTTCAGCTAAGACTCATATTCAATATTTTCAGCAAGGTTAAATTTGGTGGGTGGGGTAATCAGGAATGCCCTCGAATTGCTCAAGGGTAACAGAAAGTTACCCGGTCTCAAATTGTTAGTTGTGATCTACTTTGTTCAAATGCGTAAAAAAATTGTAGACCACATTTCCAGATCATCTTACACTTGGTCTATGCGTCGCGATTTAAGGCTATTTATAAACCATTAAGATCCAGATGAAGGCGGCGCCTCATTCGGTTCTGATCAGTGACATTTAGCTATACTGATATAAGTTAAAGCGCACTAGAATACTTACGTGGCTTCACATCTGGGTCTGCATAGTTTATCGTTTCATATGAACTATTCTGCTGTATGAACAAACATTGAAGTGTCTGTAGACCATCAGTATTTAGATACAGCGAACACTGCAAGTTCGTAGAGAGAGAGATAGTTCATTGCCATATACAATCGAAGTTCGATATCTCGACCTCGTTTAACTCGAACTATCCGATAGTTTGACATATGAACTGTATTATTCCATGATCGGTTATGTTGAACATACCCATATTTCAAAGTTAAAACGTGGCTAAACCACGTTTTAACTTTGAAATACGGGTATGTTCGATTTAACCCAGTTCGAGATATCGAAGTACGACTGTAATAGTACAGTCATTAAACGCTAAATGGGTTGACAGTTGATGAAGCATGATTAGAAACACTATTGAAGTGTTCAACGAGTTTTTAAACGCTTGAAATTATGTAAGTCCTAAAATATACATGGTCCAGAGATTTCAAAGTCACAATGGAAAAAAATAATGTTTTGAAAATTGAAATATTCCATTATAAAAAGTGCTACAATAATGTCTATCAAACGATTCTTACGTGATGTGTTAGTCAAAACGTTTAAAGCAGGGTTGCCCGTATGCTTATTGATCCGTTAAATGAGTTATGTGCCTTTCACAGTGTACCTATATATTATAAAATCATTTGTCGTATAATGTATCAATGGATCAAATAAAAGTGTATGCATCATAAAACTTCGTACGACAAATTTTGTCGTAAGTCAGATTATAAAAGTCTCAATTGTTATTTATTTTTCCTTCTTATCCTGTTTTTTGACGATTCCAAAGAGATGTCACAAAACAGGAATCGATAAAGAAATAAGAAATTACGTGTATTTTAAAGTTTTGACTTACGATCGTTTTTGTCGTAGGAAGTTTTGTGAAAAGGCCCCCTGTTTATGTACTCGTTATTTGTAGTGAATCTGTTAACCAATTACTCCAGAGTCTGTTTCTATGTTTTGAAAACCGGTGACCAATTAAAACAGGTTAAAATTAACGCATAATACGTGTTAACCCATTACCCCATAACTACGCCTTTTTAAATCTTATTTTATTCCTCCACTGACGGAAACAGTTCCAACTTATACAGTCAGGAATATGTAGCAAAATAATTGTTTATCTATATTTATCAGATGATAGCTTAAAGCAGACTGAAAGTAAAGCAGAATGCGCCCTAAGGCCCATTCTGCTTTACTTTCTACCTGCTTTAAGTAGTCACATGTTTTCAAAACTAGAAACATACTATGGGGTAATGGGTTAAGGCGTATTCAGCTTTACTGTCAGTCTGTTTTAACCATCTGCTTAGATGTAGGAAATAGTTCTTATGTTGCGAAATCATTACTGTATAAAATTGAACATTGTTTCAGTGGAAAACTTGGTCTATATCTATTATGCGTATATAATATTATATATGTAGTAAATTTGAACCACTTCACTTAAACTGATTCTTCGGAGATTGCAAGAAATTTAGCCAAGCAATGATTTCTTTACCAGGTTTGATCACAGGGCCCCGACACGATTGCTTTTTGAAGAAAAAAAATCGTCAGAAGGTATATGTAGAGACTCTATCTTTGTCTCTGTCTCTATATATACCTTCTGACGATTTTTTCTCTCAAAAAGCAATCGTGTCGGGGCCCTGTGGCTTTGATCTCATTGTCTTTCCTTGAGGGACCATATGCATTGGAGAATAGTTTATTACTTTCCGTTTAAACCAAATTTTACGCAAACGCAATGCAATAAAATACAGGAAAGGACGTACTTCTGAAAAAACATACATGTACTGTTTACTGTGTTAGAATAGCACCCATTGTCCCTCTTCCGTGATGAAGATTTTCTGATACTATAGCTTTTTATAAGTTTTCTGTGTTGCTTTTGACCTGCAGAGTCTGCCTAGATGACTGTTCAATACAGGAAAACAATTATGCAGAATGTTTTTCAGGAGCTCTCTATGTTGCTTATGACCTGCATTGTATAACTGCCTTTGTATTAACATTACATTGTACTTAGATACACCGAAACTGAAACTGAATTGATCTAAATGCTTCACTACGACACATGTTTACATAATGTACATTTGTTTATATTATCTTGTGTATGGACCGGTGACCTTAATACAATAAATGTTAAACTGAATGTTTAACTGAACTAAGTTTAACAATGCATGTAAATATTGTTTATGTTGATAAACATGATGTCACTGTTTTAACCCTTCACGAGAAAAATATCATCTGCCGTTTATTTTCAGATTGCTTCAACCGTTTACCCAATAAACTGTTTATAACATTAAAGACAGGAGTCACTTAAAGCAGGTTAAAAGTAAAGCAGAATGTGCCTTAAGGCACATTCTGCTTTACTTTCAGCCTGCTTTAAACTACCATCTACAAGGATATATAAAAAATTTGTAATGGTAATTGTTTATGGGGAACTGGAACTATTTTCAGAGGAGGAATAAAATAAATACGCTAAAAGTCGATTCTATTGGGGAAAGGGTTAAGCTGCCGCTTATCCTTCACAAATTCAGTTAATTATCTTTTAGTAGTCGTAATAGATGGGTTCTTCTGTATTCTCGGATTTTAAAGATAGTAGCTTAGGACAGAATAAAAGTTACGCAGATCAGATTGCTTCTTGCCCTCAATTCAGTCATGGTTATATACGTACGTAGTTGCTGAACGCATCTTAACGTGTATCAGCAGAAAGTAATTCAGGAGCTCTCTGTCTTAGTATAAACGCGACTGCTTTTGCAAAGCCATGGCGGTTTTTTACAGAAAAAAATAAATCTTCCTGTGCCAAGCTAACGTCAGATACAGTGGAGAAAACGTCATTCTCAAACGAAACGCAAACGCAACACACTAAAGTGGAGAAAATGACAACATATTGATAATTCTAACAATTCATTTAATCTAAGTGGCAAACAGTTTGGAGCCTGATCAGACGCCGGATTACCCGGCGTCTGATCTGGCTCCAAACTGTTTACATTGAAAATAATAGTTTTAGCGTAAACACGTTTATTGGGAAAGAATAACGTTTTCTCCACTGTAAATATTCCCGTATGCAATTCTATTGCTTAAATCATTGTTGTGAAATTTCGACTGCTAAGAACTTTTGATACAAGTGTCAAACAGTTTAGATATTGATCAGACGCCAAACTTACTCGGCGTCTGACCAGGATCCAAACTATCTGCAAACGCAGCGGAAGAGTCAACTGACCGCAGCAACTGTCAATGCTCCGTGAAAGACGATGAAGTCGATGATGTTGAATCAGACCATTATTACGGCAAATGGTCTGCCTGCTTACTCATCTGTAGGATAAAACAAGTAGAATCCATCATTATTGTAAATAAAAGAAACTGATTACTTACTTACCAACTTTTCAATGTTTTGCAATCTTGAAAGTTAATCCAACAACAGAATATGTTGTCTCTGGCGTGCCAAGCCTTCGCTAGCTACATCTGTGCGCAATAATGCATTGTACGCACAGGCCGGTGGTCAGTGTACTGTGTGTTAATCCCCTCTGTTCTTAAACCCTTTATATTACCTGGTAGCCCATTTCTAGTATTGAAGATAAGTGACCACTTAAAGCAGGTTGAATGTAAAGCAGAATGCGCATTACGCGTTACGCGGCGTCTGATCAGGACCCAAACTGTTGGCAAACGCGCTTTTAAGACTTCATTGAGAGTGAAAGGGTTACAGTGGAGAAAACGTTATTCTTTCCCAATAAACGCGTTTACGCTAAAACTATTATTTGCAGTGCAAACAATTTGGAGCCAGATCAGACGCCGGGTAACCCGGTGTCTGATCTGGCTCCAAACTGTTTGCCACCAAGATAAATATGAATTATCAGAATTGTCAAAATGTTGTACTTTTTTACGTTTTAGTGTTTTGCGTTTGCGTACGTTTGCGTTTAAACGGGAAAGAATAACAGATTCTCCACTGTAACCACTTCGCTTCCATTACGGTATCTGCTTTAAAAATACAGTCTACCATTATTTCTCAAATTTGAATATGAAGTAAATTAACTAAAGTTATAATATAATAAGTGTCAAACAGTCTGGATCAAGACCTAAACAATTTTGAAAAGCGCAAAGCAGGAAATAGGTCAAATCTCTTGTTCCTTTTCTCAGCAACTATACAGAGCAACTTGTATGGAGCGTCCGTCGCAGATAAATGCATGGCGAAATGTTTCTTTATTCCGTGACAGCTTTACAGGAGTTAGACTGTACAGAAACACTCTCCCCAAAGTCAATTGGTCCTGCTTTTGTAACAATCAGTCGTATTTTGACAGTCCGAATCAGTTTGTTTAGGCTTTGACTAGGGGGTACTGGGAAGGGGATTATTTGCCTAAAGTTGCTTGTACAGAGGGATTAGGACGAACGCTGCGCTAGGTCGACCTTTTCATCGCCATAGCAACAACTACGCGCGAATAGTTGCAACAGGTTTATACCAAATCAGGTCCCAAACTGTTTGACAAGTGTATTGATATTTAGCCCATTACTCCATAGCCTGTTTCTAGTTATGAAGACAAGTGACAACTTAAAGCAGGTTGAAAGTAAGCAGAATCAGGGATATTTTATTAGACTAATTAGTCTAATAAAATATCCCTGGCAGAATGTACCTTCAGGCAGATTCTGCTTTAATTTCAGCCTGTTTTAAGCTACCAGCTGCTAGAATATAGAAACCATTTCTATTGTTAATTATTAAAACTATATAAACTGGAACTATTTTCTTAAGTGGAGGGATAAATAAGAGGCGTAAAATGCGTATTTATGGGGTAATGGGTTAAGAAACAGGCATAATTAATGCGGTCAAAGTACACGTTAGCTTTGATGGCAAGGGTTTAACTCTTACCATACTAGTGGTGAATATATGTGCCACAATGATTACCTTTGCAAACAGTTTGGATCCTGATGAGACGCCGCATAACGCGGCGTCTCATCAGGATCCCAACTGTTTGATACATTGACCCTGTTTTGAAACGAAATTTAGGGGAAAACATTAGTATTTTAGATCAGTTTAAGACGACAATTTTGTGCAGACGAAAACATTACCCAGCATGCAAAGTGTTAACGCGATTTCCAGGTGTACAATGGATGAGTGTTTGGATGTTTTGGTACCCCCTTGTGTGGTCATTATATCGCCAACTTCAAGCTTTGCAGTGTACAATGTATACATTTTAACATATAATCTCACCTCTCCTTCAGAAACCAAAAATAACGAGTCAAACAGTGTAGAGCTTGATCAGACGCCGAAACACTCGGCGTCTGGTCTGATTCCAAACGGTTTACTTTCAAGGTTGACAAGATAAGGAACTAGTATAATTATATAATCTTGCCGCGTATTACCTAATCACTGGCCGCACCAAGTCGTTAACCTAAAGCTTAACAAACATTAGCCAATGACCTTTCACTGACATCAAGTAACTCAGTTGACTGACCTTTCAACCTCCAGAGCGTCACTTGTGTATGGAAAAGGTACTAGTCCTGCAGCCAACTGTGATTAAGGCATGTTATTTCTTAAAGTCGCATTAACCTGATAAAAGGGTTGGTTGGGATCCCATTAGAACTACATGGGACGTGATTCTTTCACAAAAAGCGGCTTTATCTAAGAAATTCGCTTTTTTAATTATTTTTTTAATTTATGGATATAACTTCCATTTAATTTGACCTTGTGAACGGAAAAAAGGACAACTCTGTAAATACATGGCTCCAGATAAGGGGAATATTTCGACAACTAAACTCTTTATTTCTGCGTTTAAATCCAATGGTGTCATACTCATTAGAATTGTCTCGAAGAGACAGTTTAATCAGTAGTAACACCATAGCATTCGGTGCTGAAATGAGTGAGAAAATGTTGGATTTGTTCAGTTTATTCCACTTATCCCTTATTCTGCTGCACAGACGTCTGCTTTGACATTATCGTCTGCAAAATTCAATTTAGGTTTATGCATTGTTTTAATTAAACAAACCTTAAGACGAGTGTCAAACAGTTTGGATCCAGACGAGACGCCGCGTTACGCACCGTCTTTCTAGATTCAAACAGTTTGTAAACTCCGCAAAGTTACGACCAGTAGGCACAGGGGTAAACACTATGAGATCAAGTCACAACGTGTAAATAATATTCACAGGGGGGTGACCGTGTAAAAACAATACGGAGAATCTATACCAAGCTTGCTGAAAATGACTTTTTGAGCCTTGTCCGCTCTTTAACTCAAACACTTCTTTTTGGATCTTCACCAAACTTACTAAAAATGTTTATTAGTATAGAATCTAGGTCAGGTTCAATAACTAGCATAATTACATTATGGAATAATACAGCACATATTCTCAAGAATGCTCCTTCAATTTCAAGTTTTAAAGAAAATATTACTAAACATGCCATAATCAAAATACCATGTTTCTTTTTACATAGAAGCCGATATTTATCAGTCATGCTTGCACGTCTGCGAAACAATTGTAGTAATTTGAACAGCGATCTTTATGATAATCACATATCAAACAATCCAAACTGTACCCACTAGTACTCCCACTGTAACCAAATAGAAAATGCAGAGCATTACCGTTTGGTCTGTCCTAAATACCATGCTCAAAGAATAAAGCTTTTCAATGCTATTAGAGCGTTTCACCCTTTAAACCCAGGATTACTAATGCACGGGTGTAACAACTTAACTCATGATGAAAATATGGTTATATTTGATGCTGTACATCGATATATAAAAGAAACAAAGCGTTTCACATTTGATTAATGTTAACCAAATGTGATTTGTTCTGTTTACTTTTAGTTGCTGTTATTTTATTTTTGCATAAACCACTTTCTGTATTGTTGTTTTGTTCTGCATTGAGCTACATCATCTATTAGACTACTTTGTTATCTTCTTTTGGATACAAGACAAACTGTACATGTTCAGCTGCTACCAACTGATTGAAATGATGTCACTCAAATAAAATAAGTTATTTTATAGTTATCATTAGTAAGCTATTTCTTTTTTCTTCTCCTTCTCTTCTCTTACTTACCATTCCTTCTATTTGTTGTCACTAAATAGTTATATATGTTTAGAGCCATTGTATATATTGTCTGAATGTTTACATACAAGGGGAAGGGCCGAATCTAATGTTGTGAGAACTTGTAACCCAACCCCATTTCTATGTATATTTATGGAATAAAATATGTTTAAACTAACTAGCATAATCGCATAAGGCATGTCTGAGTTATTGCCCTTGAATAATTAAAAAGTGACTGTTTCAGCATTTTCTGCTCTCTAACACAAACACTTTTTATTGGATCTTCACCAAACTTGCTGACAATGTGTATTGGTATTAAATCTAGGTCAAGAAAAAAAATCGAATACAGTTGAATGAAAATCCTTCAAGAGGTAAAGGAGAAATGGAGTAGTCATTTATTACTTAACTTATTACCAGCACGGCTACGATGAAGCACATGCAACCATTGACCAAATATTTGGTCCTTTTTCAGAGTGGACAGGGCAAAAATAAGGACAAAATAGCAAAATTTTAAAAATTGAAGAACCATAACTCCAACATGCCTTCGGCGATTTGGGTATTTATAGAACTGGACCAAGATTTTATACAAATATTATTTTCAGCAAATTTGGTGAAGATCCAATTAAAACTGTTTGAGTCAGAAAGCTGACAAGCCTGAAGTAGTCAAATTTAGTCATTCAAGGGCAATAACCCCAACATGCCTTGTTCGATTTTTGTAGTTAAGATGATTGACCTAGATTTTATATTAATAAACCTTTTCAACAAGTTTGGTGAATATCTGATAAAAATTGTATGTGTTAGAAAGCAAAATATGCTGAAACATTCATGTAAAGTATGAACAGCCCATGTCCACCAAACCTCAAAAGCAAATTAACGTCTGCAGTTTAAACCCAAGATCAGTAAAAAATAAAGCTTTGGCTATACATGACTATATAATCTCAAATGATATTGATGTAATGGCCGTCACTGAGACCTGGCTTGGTAGTGCTGCAGATAAACCGTGCTTAGGTGAACTGGTTCCTGACAGCTATAAGATCAAACATGTTCCTCGCTGTAGTCGAAGCCGGGGTGGTGGAGTGGGGCTCATATATAAGGCATCAATGGATATCAAAATCCTTTCCTCTACCAAAGATAATGATTTTTCAACTTTTGAGCACATTGACTGTACTTTAAGCATCAAAGATTTCACATTGCGTCTAGCAGTCATCTACAGACCCCCTCCATCCACGGCAAATGGTCTAAAAATCTCAGACTTTCTTGACAAGGAATGGCCACTTTTCTTATCGAAATTTTCAACCATTGATAAACAAATCATCATTGTAGGGGATTTAAACCTTCATCTTGATATCTCAAACGATAGGAACACTGTCAATTTCGTCAGTACAATGGATTCATTTGGTTTTCAACAGCATGTCAAAGAAGCCACTCATGTCGGGGGACACACTCTTGACGTTGTTATAACAAGAGATAACGAAGACTGTGTGTCAAATATTGAAGTCACTGACCCTGGACTATCTGACAGTAGTGGCAAAATCTCAAGAGACCATTTCTCTGTGTCTTTCAGAGCAAAGGCAGAAAAACCTCCGCCCATCAGAAAAACTGTTTCATTTCGAAAGCTTAGGGACATTAATGTCGATTTATTTAAAAGAGATATCCTTAACTCAGATTCAATTAAAGAAATTCTGAAAATGACAGATATTGACGAAATTGTCGGTGTATACACACATGAACTTAAAGCCCTGATCAATAAGCATGCACCATTGAAAACTAAGACCATAACTCTCAGACCATCATGTCCATGGTACACCCAGGAACTTCACGATGCTAAACATTTAAAGCGTAAGCTGGAACGAAAGTGGAAATTATCCAAACTCATAATTGATCATCAACTGTATCGAGAGCAGTGTGCTAAAGTAAACAAACTATTAGCAGAGTCAAAGGTTAATTTTTACACAGAAAAAGTAGAATCCTGTCAACAGGACTCGAAGAGTCTTTTTAAAGTCACTAAGCATCTCCTGGGTGCAAACAGTGAAATTGCACTGCCAAAAAATGTGTCCTCAAAACAACTTGCGCATGATTTCAGCGACTTTTTTATTGAAAAGGTGGACAAAATACGGACAGGCATTGCCTCTGAATCAATGTCATGCACCCCAGTCATCACAGAAACGTTGCATTCAATGAATTCTTTAGAAAGCTTTGACTCTGCTACAGCAGCAGAAATTGGGGATATTGTGAAGGCATCCCCATGTAAGTCCTGTGAACTCGACCCAATACCTACATGGCTTTTAAAGTTATGCCTTGACGAGCTCCTACCGTCGTTAACAAAAATTGTGAACTCTTCGCTGGAATCTGCGTATGTTCCAAAAGAATTCAAAAAGTCGCATGTAAGACCTCTTTTGAAAAAACCTGATCTCGATACAAATGATCTTAAGAACTACAGGCCTGTATCAAATTTGCCATTTCTCTCAAAAGTATTAGAAAAGGTAGTAGACAAACGCATTGAGTCCCATTTGACCACAAACAATCTGCATGAACAACATCAGTCAGCATATCGTAAGCATCACTCTACAGAAACTGCTCTTCTAAAAGTTCAAAATGACATCTTGCAATATCTTGATAAGAATGAAATCACAATTCTGGTGATGCTTGACCTATCTGCCGCATTCGACACAATTGATCATGAAACATTACTCAATCGCCTTGAAAAAGACTTCAAAATTATTGGAAACCCACTAAAGTGGATGACCTCATACCTGACCGACCGTTACCAAACAGTCGCGGTAGATGGCGAATTATCTGCCCCAGTTCAAATGAAATATAGTGTGCCACAGGGGTCAGTCCTTGGGCCGAAGAACTACATCTTGTACACAAAACCTGTCGGCTCAATTTGCAGAAATCATCAGTTGGATCATCACTTCTATGCAGATGATTCACAGTTATACTTGTCATTTAAGCCTAAAGACACATCTTGTCAACAAGAAGCCCTTTCAAAAGTCGAAGGGTGTCTAAAAGACATAGTATCATGGATGCACCAGAACATGTTGAAGCTGAACACTGACAAAACTGAGGTCATACTGTTTCATTCAAAAAAGTTTAACGTTCCTGGAGATTTTCACGTACAAGTGGGAAACTCTAAAATCAAACCATCAGTATGTGTGAAGAATCTTGGTGCTAGATTAGATTCCCAAATGGATATGACACAGCACATTAACGCTGTGTGCAGGTCTGGCTACTCACAGCTGCGGCAGATAGGTCATATTAGACAGTACCTTTCTCCAGAAGCTACAAAGACCTTGATCAATTCTCTGGTCACTTCAAAAATTGACTACTGCAACTCACTGCTGTATGGGATTCCCCAAAACTCATTATGCAAACTACAGCGTGTGCAAAATACAGCAGCCCGCATCATTACCAGGACCCCTCGGTACAATCACATCACTCCAGTCTTGAAGGATCTTCACTGGCTTCCAGTTCAACACAGAATTGAATTCAAAATTCTGACACTCACATACAAAGCCATGTGCAATGATTCTCCAAGGTACATTGTCAATATGCTTGACGTGTATAAACCTCGAAGAGAGCTGCGGTCTGCAACTAAATCAGTATCGCTGGTGGTACCGAGGAGTCGTTTGGTGAGGTTTGGAGATAGAAGTTTCATGCATGCAGCCCCAAAGCTCTGGAACAGTCTACCATCAGACATTAGAGACGCAAGCTCAGTTGCAGTTTTCAAAAAGCATCTGAAAACACATTACTTTAATATTTGTTATTAGAACACTGCTACCTATGCGATATGTTCTTGCTGTAGATGTTGTGGGTCCAAATGGGAGTTTCTGGAGTATTATCGGGTTTTCGGTCTCTTATAGAAATTTTAGTTATTGTCGCATGCTATTTTTCCTAGTTATGTTACATTGGGCGGCCTGCATTGGGCGTTCTGCTATTATTTCTATCAGTCGGCATAAAGAAGCCATTTGCTTCGTTGCTCTCGATTGTTGAGGTAGTGCAATCGCCTCTTTGGGGGCTGTCTTCTGTATGTTTAGTGGCCTTCATTGGGCGCTCTACTGTTATTTCTATCAGTCCGCATAAAGAAGCCATTTGCTTCGTTGCTCTTGATTGATGGAGTAACGTGATCGCCATTTTGGGGGCTGTCTTTTGTACGTTTATTATGTTTATTTTATATCTAATTGTAGTTATTTGTCTTTTCCTGGCGGCCTGCATTTGGGCGCTCTACTATTGTTTCTATCGGTCGACAATCAGAAGCCGGTTGCTTCATTGCTGATTGATGGGAGTAATGTGAACGCCTTTTGGGGGGCTGTCTTTTATATGTTTATTCATGTTTATTTTAGATCATATTGTAGTTATTTTGTCTTTTCTTGTTTGTAGGTACATTTGTGTAACTTCATGTGAAGCGCTTTTGAACGCACAACCCCTGTGTGAAAAGAGCGCTATATAAATCTGGTATAATAATAATAATAATTTTTAATACCTAAAGGGCAAAAACTCAGATATGCCTTTTGCGATTTTAGTAGTATTGATACCAAACCTTGATTTTATATAAATAAACATTTTCAGCAAGTTTGGTTAAATCAATAAAAATAAGTATTTGTGTTAGAGAGCAAAAAATGGCGAAAGAGTCCTTTTTAATACATAAAGGGCAATAACTCAGATAATCCTTATGGGATTTTAGTAATTATCACACTAGGCCTAGATTGTATATAAATAAAGAATATCAGCAAGTTTGGTGAATATCCGATGAAAACTATTTGTGTTAGAGAGCAAAAAAAGGCTGAAACAGCCATTTTTTTTTAATAATTTAAGGGCTATTACTCCGACATGCCTTATGCGATTATAGTAGGATTCAAACTTAACCTTTATTTTATATTAATGAAAACTTTCAGCAAGTTTGGTGAAGATTCAAAACAAGTATTTATGTTAGAGAGCAAAACTTGCTGAAAACAGTCATTTTTAATACATAAAGGGCAGAAACTCAGATATGCTACATACGATTTTTGTAATAATCCAACTAGACCTAAATTTTATATAATTCAACATTTTCAGCAAGTTTAGTGAATATCCGATAAAAACTGTATGTGTTAGAGTGCAAAAATGACTGAAACAGTCATTTTTATTAATAAAACAGGCAATAACTCAGATATACCTTATGCGATTATAGTAGTAATCAAACTAAACCTTGATTTTATATCAATAAACATTTTTAGCAAGTTTGGTGAAGATCCAATAAAACGTATTTGTGTTAGAGAGCAAAACTTGCTGAAAACAGTCAATTTTTAAATACATAAAGGGCAAAAACTCAGATATGCCACATGCAATTTTTGTAATAATCAAACTAGACCTAAATTTTATATAATTAAACATTTTCAGCAAGTTTAGTGAATACCCGATAAAAACTGTATGTGTTAGAGTGCAAAAATGACTGAAACAGTCATTTTTTATTAATAAACAGGCAATAACTCAGATATACCTAATGCGATTTTAGTAGTAATCAAATTAAACCTTGATTTTTTATATCAATAAACATTTTCAGCAAGTTTGGTGAAGATCCAATAAAACGTATTTGTGTTAGAAAGCAAAACTTGCTGAAAACAGTCATTTTTAATACCTAAAGGGCAAAAACTCAGATATGCCACATGCGATTTTAGTAGTAATCAATTCAGTTTCAGTTTCAGTTTCAGTTTTATTGACAATCAGCATACATCGATGCCTTTGGTCATTTACAAAACAAATTTATCTTATATGACCAAGACAGCCTCATCAAAGTATTTTACATGCATAACTGAACATAACTACATATAGAATAGAACATAAACACAATACACATACACAAATCAAACAAAACATGCACTAAACATATCAAATTACTGTTTTACTTTATGGAGCAGTTAATGCATCGAGGGACTGTTTACGAATAGAAAATGCTTCATTTATATATTTAGCTGTATTAATTATGGTTCTTTTATTATTGGAAGACATAATTCTTTCAAACTTTTGGATCGATGGCCATGAAGAAAAAGTATTACCTAGAAATTTAGAACGAATGCTAGAATACTTTGGGCAACATAATAGAAAATGATATTCAGATTCAACAGCATTACTTGTACAAACTTTACATATACGTTCCTGTCTCGTTTTACCAGCAATTCTACCAGACTCTATTTCTAAATTATGTGATGTTACTCTAAATCTAGTTAAATGTTTGCGTGCCTTTTCATTATCAAGAAAAGATAAGTAGTTTTCATAACAAAATTGAGTTTTGAATTTTCTATAATAGTCAAGTTTAGAAGTATTATATATCGACGTATTCCATGTTTGTATATACTGATCATGAATTCATTGCTTAAATAGTTTCAGTGCTAAAGATACATTACCAAAATCGTTCCACATGTTCCCAAGACCGAGCCTATCTAAAATACCTTTTACTAGATTTCCTCAAGACTTTGAATTACCATCTATAATTTGCTCATTAAATACCCTACGACTTGGCATGTTTTGGGTTTGCATTATCTTTAACCAATAGCGAAGTGCTCGCTCTTTCGCTAATTCTGATAGAGGAATTCTACCTAGTTCACACAGAACAGCTACATTAGGTGTTTGTTGTCGAACCCCAAGTATATGCTTACAAAATTTAATGTGTATCTTATCTATTTCTTTTATATCATAGACACCCCAGACCTCAGAGCCATATAAAAGAATAGGCAAAACCATGGTATCAAATAACGACATCTTAGTCTTAATATCCAAACTTACTTTGTCAAAAAGAGCTAAAAGACTATTATAAGCCTTAAGGGCTTGATCAGAAAGAGATTTTACAGCTACCTTCATATTACCAGTATAATGAAAGTTTATCCCCAAATAGTTGAATGATTCGACAACTGCAATTTTATCACCGTTGATGAACCAGTCATAAACATTATTAGATTTTCGACTTTGAAAAATACAAACTTTAGTTTTCTTAGTATTAATCTTTAACCCCCATTTCGTAGAGTATCTAAAAATACAATTAAGCTGCGTCTGAAGACTCACTGGATCTGTAGTAAACAAAGCTATGTCATCAGCATATAGGAGCATGTACATAGATAAATAGTTAATATCATTCTCAGTCAAGTTATTTAAGTCTAAATTGTTGCTTACATCATTAATAAAAAGGATAAATAAAATCGGCGAGAGTGGCTCCCCCTGTTTCAATCTTTTTTGGCACAAGGATCTAGGTAAACTTAAAGAAACTCTGGAAAATGAAAGTGCTGTGATGCTCACCTGGTTTGACAATAACTGCATGCAGGCCAACCCTGATAAGTTTCAGGCAATATGTATTGGAAAAAACACCTCTGAAAACTTAAATTCCTTTAGATTGAACAATATAGAAATATCATGTGAACCCTCTGTCACTTTATTAGGTATAGAATTAGACTCTCTTTTAAACTTTGATCAGCATGTCTCTAATGTATGTAAAAAGGCTGCTAGACAGGTAAATGTTCTAGCCAGATTATATAAATATCTAGACCAGAACACCAGACTTCTTATTTATAAATGTTTTATAAGATCAAATTTTAACTACTGTCCCATGGTGTGGCATTTTTGTAATCAAACAAATACTGAAAAGCTGGAAAAACTACAGTACAGGGCTCTTAGATTTGTATTTGATGATTTTACCTCAAGTTACACTGATCTACTTAGCAGGGTTGGCATGCCATCTTTACACCTCAGCAGATTAAGGCAGATGGCCATAGAAGTCTTCAAAAGTCTCCACAACTTATCACCAGTTTATATACAAGAATTAGTTTCTGTTAGATCAAATCATTACTCTTACAGGTGGAAAAATATGCTTGATGTTCCAAGATTTAACACAGTAAAATATGGTAAGAAAAGTTTCAGATATGAGGCCACCCAGGTATGGAACAGCCTTCCCAACGGAATAAGAACTACCACAGAATATGGAGAGTTCAAAAGGCTGATTCATACCTGGAGTGGTTTCAAATGTAAATGTTCTATGTGTCATTAGTGTTTTTTTGTTGTTTTTTTTTCAGTTCGTTGCTGCTTTTTGTCTGCCAGATAAAATACTATATGGCTTTATTATTTTGCTTTATTATTTTGCTTAATGTTTTTATCATTTTGCTTTTGTTGTTTTTTAAGTTCTGTATCTGCATGCTTTTGTCTTGTCAATCCTTTACCTGATTGTAGTGCAATGTATACTGTGAAACAGTTACTGTATTTTCACCCGTTTTAGTTTGAATACAAGTACATGTAACCACTTGAGGCAGGTAGAAAGCAAAGGGATATGGACCCTATGGTGCACTCTACTTTGCTTTCGGCCAGCGTAGAGTGTCAAAGTACTAACTTAGATCTATATACTGTTTGACTGATAATATTTTCTCAGTCTGTCACTGAAACAGAATGAATTGGCCTCAAAAGCGCTCTCTGCTTCACTTTCAGCCAATTTCCTTGCTACAGTAATTGTATTGCAATCCCTGTACATTCTTGCTTTGTGTTTTTTTTTCTATATATATCTACTATGTAATAGCTACTAAATGTAAGCCTTATACTAATGTGGAAACAGTTTAAACACTTGAAGCGGGTTGAAAATAGGCCGAAACGGCATGTATGATCTTTCGGCCTTACTTTTCAGCCAGCTTCAGAGATTGTTTCGTAAACTATTGTACAGCTGAATCGTAAAATATTGTACAGCTGAAGGGAGGTAACTCTTAGAACATTATATACTCTTTGAAAACTGGGTTATCTCCCTTGCCCTATAAAATAACTTTTTGGGCTGCTATTATGAGGCATATTTATAAATGTTGAGTTAGCCATAATCTCATGTGGATCCAGGTCTGATATGTAGTTGGAGCCAAAACTGTATGGGCTGCTGGTCTGTAGGAAAAAAATGGATCTACACAACTTTATATTGATCCTCAAGTATGCTCAGTGTTGTCTTCAAAAACATATGTGATAGCTCCAGCAAGTGGGTCCAGGTCAGATTTAGTGCCATACCGATATGTCTCGGGCTATTGGTCTATCTATGATCTGGATCCTCTAGCTATGCAAAAACTTTTAAATTTTATTATTTAACATAGTATTGCATAAAAATATATTTTTAACTATGATTATACTTATGATCTCACCTCATAGAAAGCTTTTATAGGAGTCTCTTATAGAAGTCTCTTAACTATTTTAATGCATATTTTATTACAGATTGTTTGTTTAAATTGTTACTGGATAATCTTGTTATGTCGGACAATAGCTTAAAGCTAGTGCTAATATGTTTGACTGAAACCGACTATAAATAAAGATTATCTTATCTTATCTTATCTTAATCCAAGTGATACATCGAAAAATTCAGAATAATTAATATTTGGATACAATTTAACACAAGATTTAACATTTTCATACATTGATCTAAGCATCGTTATTAATTTACAACTTAAACCAGAGTTAAGAAGTTTCAACCACAGTGCTTCCCTATTAACAGTGTCAAAAGCTTTCTCGTAATCAATAAAGGCACAATATAATTTCGACTTTTTGTATAAAACTTTCTGTATAATAGAATGTAAGATATAAATACAATCAACCGTACTGTGATTTTCTCTAAAGCCAAACTGACTTTCATGAAATAGGTTAACAGATTCGCACCATCTGTTCAGTCTATTTCTGAGCACCAAGGAAAACAATTTAGCCATAACATTTATAAGAGTAATGCCCCTGTAATTACCAGGATCAGTGCTGTCCCCTTTCTTAAAAATTGGCACGATTACACCTTTACACCAGCTATCAGGATAAATTCCTGATTCATATATTTTATTGAAAATTACGTGGAGATATGGACTAATAAAATCTTTACCATCAATGAAAAAATCAGCTACATTACCATCAAAATCACTACTTTTGTTTCTTTTTAAAGAACTAATACACTCTAAAATTTCTTCTAATGTAAACGGACAGTCAAGTTCTTCCACCTGAATATCATGTTGATGAATATCAGGATTATTCTCATCATTTTTGAAATTACCGAAAGAAAGGTTGGAAATAGATTTAAAGTGCTCAGTAAAATCGTTTAATGTGACATCAGAACAAGGATTCCTATTCACGGATTTATATTTCTTTATGTATTTCCAGAATTTGCGCGGACTAGTTTTACTAAGGGAAGATAACTTACTCTTCTCTTTACAGTTATAAGAGTACTTTGCCCTTCGCTTAGCGTCATTAAATGCTTTTCTACTAGATAAAAAAATTGTTTTATTTTCTTCTGTAGGGTTAGATTTAAAATCCCTTTTACATCTATAGAAACTTTACAGCTATCATTAAACCAGAGTGATTTCACCTTTATTACACGATTTGGTCGTGCAGTAAATGTACGTCCATGTACCTGAAAAGAAATATCATATACCAAGTCCTTTAACCTGTTCATACAAGAATTAATGTCTATTTCATCGGATATAAACTGCTGTGATACAGTATCAAATAAATGTTTCTTATCATTCAGTAAATCTGTAAATACTTGCATATCAGTATTTTTCCAAATAATCTTATCATACGTTAAAACATCGTTGTGGTAAAAGAAGGCATTTTCAACATGTAAAGAAAATTCAATAGGAGAATGATCCGAAAACTCGTTTGGGTCTAAAACGTTCATGCTAGATATACACGGAAAATTGTCGTAACTAGTTACTAGATAATCGACAACGCTCCCTGCATATCTATTACGAGACAAACTATGGTATGTGAAATCGCCTGGCTCGCTTCTACCATTGACAATAATAACATTATTTTCTTTACACAATACTAACAACTTTCGACCAAACCCGTTAACACAATTATCATTGGATTTTCTATTAGGTATGTGTTGAAATGACGACATATCATCGGGCAGATCGACATAACGGTCAAGATTTGAGTTAGCTATCAAATCTGAGCTTACACCAGTTCGTGCATTGAAATCGCCCGTTATATATACGTCACCGCAAAAACTATATCTCCTAATATCAGTGTTTAATTGTTCAAAAAAGTCATACTCAAATAAATCAGAGTTAACACTTTTGTACACACTTGAGTCTTCTGGTGGTATATAACATGTACATAAGTAAATGTCATTATCAGAACAAAAATATTCTTTCTTAAGTTTAATCCAAATAATACCGTTATTATTTATTGACACTAGTTCAATATGGACCTAGATGTTATATTAATAAACATTTTGAGCAAGTTTGGTAAATATCCGATAAAAACTGGTTGTGTTAGAGTGAAAAAATGACTGTAACAGTCATTTTTTAATAATCAACAGGCAATAATTAAAAAATACCTTATGCGATTTTAGTAGTAATCAAACTAAACCTTGATTTTTTATATCAATGAACATTTTCAGCAAGTTTGTGGAAGATCGGATAAAAAATATTCGAGTTAGAGAGCGGACAAAAAAGTGTGATAGTCTAACTGACTGATGGATGGACGGGCGGAGGTAGATACGGTTGCGCAGTGTGAATTTGATTCCGGCTGTATCACGTGATACTAAGCCGTGTGGTAATGTTTATGTCAGACGTTCTATTTTCGTTTTGTTATGATTTTAAATCGCCCTATTTGGTGATTTAGGTCCGTTTTCATCATTTCATAGATCAGTTTGGCCCATAAAAATGTTCAAACATTATTATTAACCGTTATTGTATTTCAGACATGCAACATGCAAGTAAAGCAGAAATTCCGTTTAGAAGTTTGCTGTTTTATTTTCTTCCTGTATTCAACACCATCTATAAAAAGTTATTTGTAGTGAGCTTCTTGTACGTCCTACGAGTATATTCTTCCTTAACAAATTGTGAATCTATTTAGAGAACATAATTCGTATGCATAAAAGAGTTCCCTGCATGATCAGGGTCTATACTGTTTGTCATTTTGCAAAATTATTTAAAAAACACATGGAAACTATCCTGAATACCGGTTGTTAAAAGTAGACCTGGCTTAATTTGAAAGTTGACTCGAGGTTCCAGGAGGTAAATGAGTATTTCCTGAAAGTAGACATGTTGACTGTTCGAAGTCCAAAGTTTGAATGAAAATATATATGATACACCTTCTTTTATACGTTCAATCGAGCCTTGTTCTGATATCCGACTAGGATATTGTCTGCGTGTCTGAACATATCTTGTTCTAATTATAGATAGTGTTGTCATTCTAAAAATAGCGATGATGTCATTCTTAATATAGATACACAAACCGCGCCCTCTACCCAAGCACAGGCGTTAGGAAAAGTACATGGGTTATCTCATTTTCACTATGGACTTCGAGCAGTACACATGGTAGAACTCTGTCACAACTCTGTTTCACAAAAGCCCATCAGAATAAAGTCGGATTTGGAGTGGAAAAAAAAGAAGTGCATCAATTGAAGTTTTCATAAGACACTATGGAGGACGTACATAGGACAGCGATTAGAAAAAGCTGGACTTCTGTAATCAATTCGTTGACTTTGGAACAAGTACCCTTATCATGGATTATCTCGTTGAACAAGGCATTTTGACGATGCGAATACGAACGATTGACGTCTGATAAAATTCGAAAACTGTTGACCATTTTACCAAGACGAGGACCTCACGCATTTCAAATGTTTGTAGAAGCTCTGCTCCGTAACGGTTTAAAATACATTGCGGACATTCTTCTCTCCAACGTAAATGAAACCGGTATGAGACCACAACCTACTACCAGACATTCTAGCAACACTTTGGCTACACCACCGAATGTCTCCAGAAGTTCAAACCACGTACAACCCAGCGATACCGAATCAGATGTAACCCTATGTCGTATTTGTATGGACTCTAGCATTTCTGTCGCGTTCAACCCATGCGGGCACACTTTATGTGCTTCGTGCGGAGACATATTCCTTCGACAGAGGTCATGTTGCTATTGTAAACAGCGTGTTTCCAGCTTGATTCGAATCTTTCTTTAAGCTAAATAAAAAAAAATACACAAGATGTACACAGGACAACACCACCACCACTAACACCACCACCTTACCACTTCCACCACCACTATACCACATCTACTACCATGAATGCTTTAACCATATGAGAACGATCGAGGTTGAAAATATATTGTGATTTGTGAAAATGATTCCCTGTCCTCTTTGTCAGATCAAATCGAACGGACAGAAGATGGAACGGTCCAGTGTCTTCCTGAGAATACATTATCTTCTCACTCTAGGGAGGGAGACGGCACATTATAGACGTATGATGATCAGGTCGATAACCCCAGGACAGATGGAATGCCTACAGCTAATAGCTCAACAAATCGTGGACGGTGAAATACCCATTTTGGATGCCGACTTTAACGCTTTCCGTCGTCACAGAGGTTTACTCGGGATTTTGAAAAGTGAAGGGGTGTCACTGGCTAACAAGAAACGGTTACTGTTAATGTGGCACACCCTTATCCCTAGACTATTAAAACCCCACCATCTCAGTTCTGCTATACGAAACGAAATAAGATCTGCGGAGGAATAACCAACGTCAACAGTGTAAGCTGTGGACCCCCACCACCACCACCACCACCACCTCCACCACCACCACCACTACCTCCAGCACCACCTACAGCACCACCACCACCTCCACCATCACCCTCCACCCTCCACCACCACAACCACCTCCACCACCACCTCCACCACCATTTCCACCACCACCCTCCACCCACCACCACATCATCATCCACCACCTACACACCACCTCCACCCCCAACCCCCACCTCCACCATCACCTCCACCATCCCCCCAACCCACCCCACCCCCACCATCTCCACCACTACCCCCACCACCATCTCCACCACCACCTCCACCGCCACTACCTCCACCACCACCACCATGAATACATAAGAAGGACTGAGGTTCATAGATGTATTGTGATTTGTGAAAATGATTCCCTGTCCTCTATGTCAGAGGATATTCTCTAGACATGAAACCCTGATTAGACATAAACAAAATATCCATGATAATCACACAGCTGACGTTAAAAAGGAGTTTTAAGCAAAAAGATTTAGCACTGAACCTGATCGTCATGGAACAGACACATTTCAACATCCATTTTCTATGGTAGTGTCGGGACCCAGCGGTAGCGGGAAAACTCATTGGACTAGACAACTGTTGAGTTCCTCTCTCATTCAGCCTTCCCCTCAGAGAATTATCTGGTGCTACGGACAATGGCAACCTCTTTACGACACACTGAAGCGTATCATATCATCGATGGAATTTGTCCAAGGTATCCCAGATCATCTGGATGATTCCAAGTATATCGACGGTAGTAAAAGGACCCTTTTAGTATTTGACGACTTAAAGACTGAAGCTAAGTGTGACCAGAGAATATCCGATCTCTTTACCAAAGGCAGCCACCACAGACATATATCGGTCGTATATATGACTAAAAATTTATTTCCTAAAGGCAAACCTTGCAGGGACATTGCCTTAAACACGCAGTATTTGGTGTTATTTAATAACCCCATCGACAGACAACAAGTAGTCACTTTGGCACGACGTATTTACCCTTCGTCCCATGAAGCGATTTGAACAGACGACGTCTTACCCTCACGGCTACTTGGTAATATACTTGAAACCGAATACCCCGGAACCAGACCGTTTACGAGATAATATTTTTGGGGTAAACAAGAGAAAGCGATTGGACGATGAATACGAAGAAGCGACTGACTCCTATAATGCGTTGCCGAATGGAGTTGAAATAGAGAGTGAAGAAGACAACGACAGTCAACACGGTTCCATTGATGTTTGGAGTGACGATATGGGACCACCTGGTCATCGTAAACAAGTAGAACTGAGCGAGGAGCGTTCACGTCCTGACATATGGAACAGCAGGTTTAAAATTCCACTGAGAGAATATCCCGCAGATCAATTAAAAGCCACAGCGAACGACTACGTATCGCGTGGTTACGCACTAGATAAAGCGTTCCCTAGAGCTGTCAATGATGAGCTTCCCTCTCTAAGAAAGGCATTGAGAAATATGTACACCAGATTTCATATCGATGTCCACGAGTTAAGAGGCGATCCGATACAACGACATGTTTTAGAGTCGGCCAAAATGCTCAGACGACAGCATTCAATTAATGTCAAAGAGTCTATACGTCAAGCGGTTAAACTGAGAAAAGATTTGTTTGATGAGGTATGGCCTGATCAGGTCATTCCAGAAGAGGATGCGATGACCGACAATGAAGATAATTCATCGACTGAAGACACAGTATAAGAATAACTCTCCTCAAACGTCACCATTCCCTAAGTACCCGCGTTATTAATACAGGCGATTCTAGATGATATCATTACCACACGCGCAAACTCTTTATATACCGTCTGTACGAGCTAGAATGAATAATCATGTCACTTAACGTCAGAGCTACGTAAGCACATTCCGGCCAAGTCCTAGCAACGTAACTAGTATTAGTCTTACGGTCCCGGACTCTTAATATGGCAATCTACCCCGGCTCATGGCCAAATATATAATTAACGTAGGCGATTGACGTAACATCCGTTGTTAAGTTAGTTGCATAACGGAAGCGTGAGATGACAGGAAGTTGCATTTTTCGGGACAAGGGCGGTTCCCAACTACTAATCAGTGACGTAATTTGACCTTTAGTAATCCCCCGCACATTCCAGAAGGCGTGACGTTGATTGAGTAATAGTTTATTTAAGAACGTATGCTAAAAATACTCTGCGAACAGATAAAGCTTCGACAGCATTTTCTGCTGCTATATAGTAATTACTGTATGTTACAATTATGTTAAGTCTTGAGATATAAAAATGATAAGTAACTGCTTATTTCACAAAGACGTTTGGGCAAAACAATGTTACCTTCTTCTACGTTGGGGAAGATGGTATTCTATCTTTTTTAACACTTTCTATATCATGAACCTGATTAAGAAATACTCATTAGATTTACAAACAGCTATTCGATCTGGGTCTACACTGTATGCTAATTTAGACCAGTATTTATTACACTTCCCAAAAATCTAATTAGACGAGTTCATGATCCACAACGGAACATAATTGATTAGTGTTGAAAGATTTATCACGCGCAAACGCAGTGACAATAAAATGTAGAGAATGACGATTTCGTAAAAATGTGAATTATTAGTTAACGAACATGTGCAACTAGACTTCAGAACAATAGGGAATACGTTAATATTTCCAGTGTAAACAAAACGATACACAAACGCAATGCAATACATTTTAGAAAATGACATTGTTCCTAGGAATAATGAGAACTTATTTAAATCATAATTTGTCACAGTTCTGTACATTGCCAGGCGTCGAGTCACTTTTTGTCTTACCTGGCCGAAAACAATTTGCTATAGATGCTTATAATTGAAATAATAATAGTTCAATGCTAATAATTGCAAATTCATTGAAATTAATATCGTATTGCCATATAAGCTACCTGATTAGATTGTACATTGCATTGATAAACTTATGGCGTGTTACAACTCCCACTGGAAGCCAAACCGATGTTGTGTGTTGTTCGGAGGGAGTTGTTATATGGAGGGGAAATCAACTTTGCAAACAACTTGAATCCAGATCAGAGGCCGCGTCTGAACTGGATTCAAGATCTTTGTCACTCGTCATTATATTCCATGTCAAAATTTCCACTAATATGTAACTTTGAGAAAACACAGCGAACAACATTTTTAATCAGACGATATTGCAGCAGTGAAACGTTTGACATAGTAGCCTTGTTTGGGGAACAGTGGCAAGCATTGTTGTAAGGAGGGAATCTTGTTGGGTGGACCATTGTATGAAGGTAGCACTATACTACAGAGGGTGACACGTTTTTCTTTCCAAAAACAAATTCATTTACCAAGCGTCTGATCAGGCTTCAAACTGTTTGCCACTCAGATAAAGCAAGTTGACATAGTCTATACCAGGAGGTTGTTATTTAAGTTCGTATACATTTTTTTAAAAGCTTTAGCTATCGTAACTGAAATTAAAAGAAGCACCACAGAAAAAGGTATTTCTTTCCCGATCATAAAACAAAATTTCATATCAGGACATAGATCAATTGTAGAGTTATGGAAATTTCAATAAAGGCACCTCAGCACATGCGGATCACGGATGAGAGAAACAGCGACGTTGTATTTTATTTAGTAAGTTCGTTTAAACGGGAGAGAAAAACACATGCTCCACTGTGTACATGTATAGCAAGTCTGTCATTGTCACTCGATCTGCAAAATGTCCTGAGGCCCGTTCCAAAAAACTTCGTACGACAATTGTTATCGTAAGTCAGATTATAAAAGTATCAATTGCTATTATATTTCTCCGACGATTCAAAAGAGATGTCACACGAAGCATGAGATGGAGAAATTAGAAATTAAATGAATTTTAAAGTTTCGACCTACGACAGTTTTTGTCGTACGAAGTTTTATGAAACGGATCCCTGGTTAGTTTCTATGTGTACACATTCTTTTTTCAAGTGACCATTTAATAAAATACATTAAAACAGGTTGTTGCCTAACAAAATCAACCCTAGAATTTTGATAAACGATTGATCCATTTCAATTCTGACTAGTTGGAGTTGTTTTGTTTGTAATACTTTGCAAACTGACAAACAATGCAGGCCTTGTCTAGAAGACTCCCTCCATAGGGACCCTCTTCTGTATTTGCATGCGACACGTTCACTATTCATAATTACAATGTGTGCATATGACGAGGTTACTCGTCACTAGAATTGAATGAGTTAAATACAAGATATAAATAATACAGAACGCTCCTGTGGGAGCTTTCTGCATTATTTCTATCCTGCGGAAAACACTCACTCGCGTCTAAAGGCGCATTTAATTCTGTTTTATTTTCCGTCTGCTTTATTTTAGCTACCCTCTGCTTGGATGAAAAACATTTCTTATGGTGCATACTCATGACTGTAGAAAGTCGAACTACTTTCTTTAGTGGAGTAATATATTAAAAAGCTAAAAAGGCGTACATTTTTTTTTGCAGGAAACAATTGACACATGATAACTGTATCTCAGCTAACACTGAGGATTCTGTCTTTGACATTGTTTGACTATGTAAGAGATGATATGTAGAGTTTCTCTTCTCTTCGGGCGCACAGCCACATGTATATAGGATGACCAAGGGAAATAACCGTTATACAAAGTAGCGCTATATCTGCCTGAAATATAAAGAAAATACATGTATATTAACTTCGTCACTGACTTAAACTGATTACAACCGTTTGAATCTTGACCAGACATTCATTTCAATACTTCTAATGTCGAAATGTTTAATAAAATCGAACTTTCTGAAATAAAAAAAGACAACGATTTTTTAAAATTGATGACGTAATTTGTTTTTACTGCGTAATTCGGCATGCGCGACACCTATATCTTTTTTATACTTGTATGGTTTTCGCTCAGTATTTATAACTACATGTATATAAATGCAAAACAAAAATAGATACATAAAAAATAGCAGACAATGTTATTTTAATAAGACGATAAAAAAACAGTGAATTTACGGAAGACCCTGCTACCGTTCCATTAAACGCATTTTAACAATCAATTACCCAAAGTGACGAGTATACATGCACGTGTCATTTACAATATACATGTGAAGAGAATATTGTCCGAATCAAATAGGAACCCAATTATCAGGGTAGAATGAGGCGTATTTCTTTCCTTTTTAAACGAAACGAAATGGAAACGAAATTCAATAAAATAGGTAGTAAGTGAATGCTAATTGGAAAAAAATTGAATGTTTTTAAATTTGTGTGGCCAGCTGTTTACAAAGGACATAGTTGTTTTAGCAAAAACGGTTTTATTGAGAAAGAATAGCGTCTTCTCTACTGTAATAATAATGCAATGTTGCTTACGTGTGTAGGACCTAGGTCATAAGCTTCTGCCCATTGGAAGAAGGCGTACTGGAAACAGCTAAATATACCAGCATTTACCATGGTGATTCCGTAGAGAAGACCAAAGTATCGACTCGGAAAACTGTAAAAAGAAAATAGTATAACATTAGGCATCCAGATAAAAGGATGATACTAGCAAGATTGGCATATTTGTCATAGTTTTCTGTCTGATATCACTCTAAATTACCCGTTGTCTGATCAGGCTCCAAACTGTTTGCAAATGACATAATAGTTTTAGCGTAATCGTGTTTACTGTGAAAAAATAACGCCTTATCCGCTATAACTTGATACAGTGGAGAATCTGTTATTCTTTCCCAATAAACGCGTTTACGCTAAAACTATTATTTGCAGTGCAAACAGTTTGGAGCCAGATCAGACGCCGGGTAACCCGGCGTCTGATCAGGCTCCAAACTGTTTGCCACCAAGATAAACAAGAATTATCAGAATTGTCCAAAAGTTGTTCTTTTCTACGTTTTAGTGATTTGCATTTGCGTACGTTTGCGTTTAAACGGGAAAGAATAACAGATTATCCACTGTATGCATCAAGCGCGACTTGACAAAAAGTTGGAACCATTACATCCGACACTAATTACTGTTTAACTTGTAATCATATATATCGAAATAAGATCTAGACACATGTTATCGAGAATGCGACATTATTGGATGACAAATATTTTATTTTGAAAATGACCAAAAGAAATTTGACAATGACAACGAGTTTGTTAACGGTCCAGATTTGAGCCTGTACATGCGCCGAGTCACTCGTTATCTGATATGGTTTCAAGTTTTTTTGCAATGGGCATTATTTTCGTTGGGTAAATGTACATATACAGTTGAGAAATCGTTATTGATCCCCGTTTAAATGCAATTAAAACGCAAAAGCGATTCAATAAAACTAATATTTAATAAACAATAAATTAAAAAATACAAACGTGTACCTGTTCACTTTACTCTGAGTGCCAAATAGTTTAGGACCGGTAATCCGACGTCTTATCAGGCTCCAAACTGTTTGCAATACACACTTTCCCAGTATACGCGTTTATTCTAAACCTTTTAGTCCATTGCAAACAAGTTGAAGCCAAATCAGACGTCGATTTTCTCAATTTCCAAACTGTTTTAAGCCATATCATACGTATTCTAACTCGGTTTCTGATCAGGTTCCAAACTCTGAGTAACTCAAATGAACACAAATCTACATTAAACAAGCAAAGTGTTTGTGAACACTAATACCCTCAGCCAACAGAATGTTCGATTATGTAATAGTTATTTGCAATTGTAGGTCAAAGGTCAAGGTCAATGTCATAAAGTAAAACCTTTATATGATTGGAAAACCCTTCACACAAAAAGGAACATACTTAGTATGGACATCATAGGCCGATTGGTTCCGTTGCCAAAGGCATTTAAATATTTTTTGAAAAAGTAGGTCAAAGGTCAAGGTCACAAGGGCCAAAGTTTTTGCATGGTTTTTAAAGGTCTCAACAAAAGGAAGGCACAGGCAAAGTATTAAAGGCCCATGTGCAAATAGTGCTAGAGTTATAGCCAAAGTTAAGATTTGTTTTGGTTAAACTTGGATTAAATAAGGCAAAGTGAAGGTCAATGTAAAATTGTATAAAGTATTGGTATGACTGGAAAAGTATTAACAACAGAAAGATACATACCCTATCTAAAAGCCGTAGGGTTATTGGTTTAATTGTTTTTACAATCGTAGGTCAAAGGTCAAGGTCGGAAGGGAACGCTATTGGCAGGGTTGAAAAGGTTTTTACAAAAGGATGGCACAAACAGGTATAAAAGGTCCATGTCCAATAGTGCAATATTTATACCCAAAATTTTGGTTAAAGTTAAGTGATTTGAATGAACTGCGTTTAATTTAGTTCACATTGGAAATAATAACGTCTTACCCACTGTAATACTTACATAGCACTGATGAAAGCCGCCGCCATACTATAAAGGAATGATCTACAGCAGGTCATTATGATGAAGATGACGTATAGAAGCGGTTGTAGAGGAATTAATACTAATACAGAGAAAGCAATAGACAGAAAGCTGGCAATAGTTAACGGCAGGATGGCAGGCATCAGACCTCGGTACAACTTGCAGTGGTGCACTGGAATAAAACGTACATGTATAAATATTGATGATTACAATACAATTTTCATGTTTAAGCAGTGTCAGTGTTTAAGCTGAGTGCTTAAGCCTAAAGTCTTACTTTACAAACCGTTTGGATCCAAATTGTGTTGTTTCAAAAGGCTTCAAACTGTTTGCAACTCTGTCCCTATTTTAAAGATTAATTTTAACATTCTAAATGTAGTAAAAAAAACAAGAAACGCGACTATATACCAGGGTTCTAAGGGTTGACTGATTAATCCCAAGCTAGGTCCTAATTGTATCATAATTGGTATATCCAATCTAAACTTAATTACAAGAAAACATTTGTTCTTATTTTAACCCTTTACCTTATAGAAGCGACTTTTAGCGCAATCATTTTATTCATCCGCCAAAGAAAATAGTTCCAATCTATACAGTCATGAATATGTATCAGAAGCAATATTTTCTTAATGCTAGCAGGTGGTAACTTAAAGCAGGCTGAAAGTAAAGCAGAATGTGCCTTAGGGCACATTCTGCTTTACTTTCAACCTGCTTTAAGTGGTCAACTATCTTCAATACTAGAAATAGGCTATCAGGTAAAGGGTTAATCCCAAGCTAGGTCCTAATTTTATCATAATTGGTATATCCAATCTAAACTTAATTACAAGAAAACATTTGTTCTTATTTTAATAACAATAACCTTGACTTTAACCATTGAGTCCCGAAATACAATTTCTACATATTTATGCAGCTTTTACTTTCTAAATACAAAGTTTGGTCACTATTTGTCCATCCAACCAAACGTTATTGACCAGATATCGTTTTGCATATTTTCAGTATTACTGACATTGACATTAACTCTAAGCTCCGAAATACAATTCCATGGTAGGTCTTAATGTAAGTTTGCTAAATGCAAAGTTTGATCAACATTTGACTTATCTAATATGAAGTTAGTGACCGGAAACATTGTTTTTAGAAACGACCTTATAACATTGACTCGATGTATTAATGCAAGCTTGCTAAGTACAAAGTTTTGTCAAAATTCGTGTAACTTATCAGAAGTTATTGACCGTTTTGTCTATTTGCTCATAGTTTATGTTAATCTGAACTAAAACTATTACCCGGAAATCCGCCTGCCCTACCTGCCAATCGAATCCAAACTCCGCGACATTTTGTATACAGTGGGAAAGACAGTTTAGCTAGGGATTCTTACCAGCCGCTTTCATTGCAGTGAATGGTTTACGTGTGAATGGATTAGCTAGATTTCGTTGTTATCAAATATCAGCGCCAAACATCAGATATGGATCTACATTGTTTGTATACATGTGTAGTATTAACGTGTAATCTCTTTGCAAAGGAATAGTTCAATTGAATAAAAGTTACTTACTACCAGAGAACAATCTTTTCTGCCAATCATACACAATGCCAGTGAGAAATGACGTCACCAGACCACCCATCATTATATAAAAACATACATTGGTATAATAACTCACTGAAAAACAAAATGATGATATGTGTGCCATTTAGAATGGTCTAAAAGAGCTTTTAAAACAAACTACGCACGGTTAAAGGGACTCGCAACCGGATGGTGTTCTTGTCAAAATAAAATAAAATACTCAAATAAAAGCAAATTTGTGGCATTATTTGGCTTTTGACATTAAAAAAATATGATCAGTCCAAAAAACGTCTCAAGAATCGTCACCGAATCTTAGTTTTTTAGATATTTTCCATCGTTTTTCCATAGCGTTAGCTAACGGTATAGTTGTTTTTGTTGCTTTTCTACACGGGGTCAGACATAAACCCGAGCCGAATAATGTTCTATTAATAGCTATCATTGAAGTACGTTAATTCGCTACCATATATATAGAGAGCGTCCGTAGCCGAGGGCGTAAAGGCGATGCCTCATTTTTCATTGTTGTCTCCGCATGGATGGTCACGGGTTCGAATCCCACCAGAGCCTCTTTTTTTTTTTTTTTTTGGAAATGCATTTTTTAACAGAATTTATTATCCTAAACTAAATTTTACCCATTTATATAAGCATTTGACATATATTTACAAATTACTATTTTTAATGCTTGATCCGGTTGCGAGACTCTTTAAGAAGGCGTCATTCTTTCCCAATAAACCCGTTCATGCTTAAAGCCTTATGTCCACTGCAAACTGTTTAGAGAAAGGTCTGACGCTGGAAAACCCGGTGTCTTATCAGTATATAAACTGTTTGCAATTAAGCATACAACTTTAGTTAATTGTTTCACACGTTTTCTTTTCTACATTTATTGCACTTCGATTGCGTTTCGTTTAAACGGTAAAATAAAACAATGTGTCCTTTGTAAATCCCGTCACAGTAATAAAATCGCTATGTTAGTGTCATATAAGTATGTACTCGGTGTCTGATCTGAAACAAACCATAACTGCATATGTCAGCACTGTTTGGCTTGCAGAGGTCATCTTGGTTTTGGTTTGGGTCATCTTAGTACAAACAACAGTGAAGGAAATGTCATTATTTCCCGTTAAAAGAAACTAAACGCAAGTTCGTCATCACCATTAAAAATAATTTACAACCGTTAAAACCATGGAAATTTAGAATAACAATATGATAAAGTGAGTGGGTGGGTGCCACTCGGTGGTTAACTATTCCAATCAGAATACATTTGTAGCGCATTTAGGACATCTAACCATACGCTGCGGTATACGTCAAACAAATGAATATTCATTGATGGCGTTGAAATCCGGTGTAACGCAGTAGAATGACCCACCCCTGCTAAAATGACACATGGGTCATGTCACAACGTAAAAAAGTGACCCTGGTCATTTTACAACGTAGAAAAATGACACAGACCGTAGAAAAATGACCCCATCTACTTATAGTAGAATTACCCCCTCACGGTCTGGGATAATTTCTCTACGTAGTATAAAGACACGGGTCATTTTGCATGGGTGGGTCATTCTACTGCGTTACACCGGCTGATGTTCAATGCAAGATACAAAATATATTGGGGCATTCTGCTTCACTCTTATCTTGCTTTAACTAGTTTGACCCCCTGAAAGCATGAATTATATGTATGCATTTTTAAAAACTATGTTAGGGTTAACATAAATAATTATTATAAGTTGAAGAAAACCATATGACTTCAAGCAATGGCATTAACTATTGTAACGACCATATATGAATTGAGACAACTCCATATGGATTTTACTATCCCATATGGTTTTTATGGGGGTTTTACGTGATCTTAATTGACCAATGGAATGACTAGAATTTCGTAGGAGGTAAGATAAGTGTTTGAATCTATGAGTGAATAAAACCTACCAAGTCAACACTTATGACGAATCGACTCGTTTACCTAATAGCTGAGGAAAACGTGAAAGTATGAACGCTTGGAATTTTGTGTCAGCTGTTGTTTGTGTTATAAATAGAATATTAAATTCGTGTATTTTCAGCATTGAATTTATTGAACTCGTTTGATAAAATGATGTGCTGCTCGCCAAGGATCGCAATATAATACTTTATCCAACTCGTTCAATAATTCCACTACTGTAAACACACTTTACTCAATATCCTCTATACACTGTTTGTATAGGACAAGTGCAATCTTTAATATACATGGGTTGCAAAGGACGCGTATTCCCGTCACTAGGGTTTAGTCCGATAAGCTACAACCAATATACTCACCTAATGCTTTATCGCCATCTAGAATTCTATTGAGATATGGATTTAAGCTGCCTATAAGATAATAGAATCTAAGCTGCAGCAGACAAAGCCATATATTGTGAGTTATAAAGAGAGGTTGCTTCAGGTAACTTCTTAATGGCTGCACATCGACCAGAGACGCTCTTCTGTCTGTAATCATAAAATAAAATACAGTCAAAACTCGATACTTTATGGTCGCTTAAATCGATCAAGCCAGAGTTTTATAAGTGGAATTTGGATAAGTCGATCTAGTTTAAGTCTAACATACCCGTATTTCAAAATTAAAACGTGGCTAAGCCACGTTTTAACTTTGAAATATGGGTATGTTTGAACTAACGCGAATTCGATTTATCGAGTTTCGACTGTAGAAACAAAAGTTAAGCCGATCGAAATACATCATAAAAAATAGAGTTCTCAAATTTTACCCATATCATTATGAAATATTGTCTTATTAAAACATTCCGTTCACGAACTCGCTCAAAATAAGTTCCATGCCTTTTTCAATGTTTAAAAGTTCAACATGAGGGATATATGATCATAATTAAAGGTTTTTCAATCTAAGCATAGAACAGCATTATCAAAACTAAGATCTGGAAATGCTTATTGTGTAATTCTTATGATGTTGAACGATGGGTTTCATTTCGTTCTTGTATGTCCAGTCTACAGTCATTTCAGAAACAAATAAATATTCTTTGACTAGTATTCCTCTTCACTCGGTTCTCCGGAACCCTTAGCGAAAAAGGATTAAAAAGGTAATCAATTTAAATGGAAAATGGAAGACACATTGAACGAATATGGAGAAAAAATAGTTTCTAACTGAAAATAACATTAAAAGTAATCAAACAACTTCATTGTTTAAACAAATACCAGTTATTCAAACTAACCTTCGGCTGTAAATGCAGCGCCGCGAATTCTTACTAGGCCGGAAGTTTGACGTCATCATCCGGGTAGCAAAGGTTTTTTTTAGCATTTTTTTTCGGCTATTAGCTGCCCGCATTTAATACCTAACCGGAACCGCTTTTTGCGATGACGTAAGCAAACCGCACGCGCTGTATCAAGCGTTTTTTGTGAGGCTTCCGGGCTTGTAGGAAGGGTCCGTTGTATGAGAATGGAGGATACATATGTGTGTCATAAAATTAATGTAAGAACAGCATCTTCCCCACTGTAGCTAGTGTTATTTGTCACCTCTATGTCGTTTTGGTTCTGTCGATCTATCGGAAAGCCTTTGTAGTCGTATTTCAATGTTTAAATGTTGGTCCTGACGTTGTATGAATTTTTTAGGTAGGAACAGGAAGGTGCTGATCAAGGTCATCACTTGTACTACCGCTAGCCCAAGATACATGGCCCTACGAGATATTCCCTTCTGGTACGCTATCTGAAATGGTTTGGTTTAATGCGTTATCACGGAAAACTGTATGTTTGAAAACCGGATTTCTCTGAAACTCAGACATATGGCTTGATCATAAACATAAACATTTATGTACTCATTATTCCTGCAACATAGAATACACATATCTCATAGGAGAGATGGTGGTTTCATATAGGTCAACAATACTGCAGAAAACTCTAGATAACTGCTGCACCCATTAAGCTGCGACAGCTTTATGTCATAAACGGATACAAAGCAATATTTCGGTTTTATATATGAATATTCAGCAGAAAAGGTTTTATTCAGTGCATGTGCATAGTGCATAGTGCATACCTTGATGACAAGAAACACGGCAGACGACATGTCATAACCTCCACACAACAAACCCACCACTGACGAGCTGCCTTTTGTAAAGAGGTTGGATACCTGTGGATACACATGGATGTGATAAGTACGTTATTGCTAAACCCTTCAGAGTAATGACGTCACCAATCTTAAACAGTTGTCGTCTGCTACTATATATCAAATTTAATTTTGAGATATTTTGACTTAAGAAATATGAAAATGAGTGTCAAACAATTTGTTTGGATCATGATGCGGCGTCTGGTCAGAACCAGACCGTTTGCAAATAATCATTGCAATAGGGTCGATGATGTGAAGGAATTAATGAAATAAAAGATAGACTCAATGCAGTACAATGCAGTGGAGATAAAATACATTTTTAAAGTTAACAATTCTTTGAACCCTTTCATGGTCAAACTTTGCGGGAGATTTTTACCCCCTCATCGCTTTATTATCGTCTGATTCAGTATTGTTGCCTGCAAGACACATTTCAAAGTTACATTTAAGGTTGCATTACTTGATAAAAATCGATTAGAGTGTCAAACAATTTGGGTCCTGATCAGACGCCGCGATACGCAAACACAATGAAACACATACAAAATGGCAGGTTTTTAAAAATGTCAAAGATTTACTAAAGTCCTAGTCACAAATACACATGTAGTATGGAGTTTGCTCGAAATGTTTACAATGGACATACAATGTACATATTTCACCACAAACGCAGTACTCGAAGAAGAATGCCTTCCGAATTGTAGTTGCAAAGCAGTTTGGAACAAAGTCAGACGACATGCATCTCTGCATCTTACCTGAATCCAAACTTTTCTTCATTCGTATTTAAAAGTCCTTAAATTTCAAAATGTAAGTATATTAAATCAGACATTATATGCAGATAACAATTTCCAAACAAGCGCTACCACGGAGGTTGTACAGTGGAGAGGTGGTTACGTGTGTACTACAGTGGAGAATCTGTTATTCTTTCCCGTTTAAACGCAAACGTACGCAAACGCAAAGCACTAAAACGTAGAAAAGAACAACTTTTTGGACAATTCTGATAATTCTTGTTTATCTTGGTGGCAAACAGTTTGGAGCCTGATCAGACGCCGGGTTACCCGGCGTTTGATCTGGCTCCAAACTGTTTGCACTGCAAATAATAGTTTTAGCGTAAACGCGTTTATTGAGAAAGAATAACAGATTCTCCACTGTATGTCCCAGTAAACGAGTTTGGGAAAGAACAATAATATCCATTGCAATCAGAAAAAAAGAAAATCAGACGCCGGGTAATCGGTCTGATTTGGCTTACAACTGTTTGTCAAATTAATAACCATTCATTATGTTCCATTGCTTTTGCTTTTTGTTTCGTTTAAAACTGAAAAAAAAACCGTCCTCCTCACTAAACTAGATATCTGATCTGATTCCAAATAGTAATGAATAGAAGTTCTTGAAATTCATGTAATCCCGTTTCGTTGAAAATAATCTGTGATTTCCCCAGATAGTAAATATACAGTAGAAAAGACATTGTTATTTTCCAATAAACGCATTTCGTCAACATTTTCAAACCGTCATTTTCTACATCTTACCTCAATGCGTCCAGCTTCGCTTAAACGAGAATAATAACCATACCTTCTCTACTTTGAGCATAAGGCTAGAGAAACATAAATTTAAACTACTTACCTGAGTGTTTGTAACGAGAAGTGGTAACCCACCTATTCCTATTAAGCTGAGACCAGGGTACATCAGCCCAGGGGTCTCTACAAAACAACATAAATCTCATGAACATCGGGTGGTGCAGAAGTTGTTAACTTCAAGAATTTCGCTAAACACCTTAGGACAGCCTGATCGGATGACTAGATATTCGCTGTTTGATATGGCTCCAAATTATTTGACACTAAAACAAAGGTAAATCGTCATTGTTTTCTAGAAACTTTCACTGCCCACATTTCATTGCACTGGTAATGTAATCTCCACTATCATGACGAAGTATACAGTCGAAACTCGATAATTCGAACACGCGTTGTTCGAACATACCCATATTTCATAAGAACATTTGAAATAAGGGATGTCGACTTAAGCGAGATCGAGTTATCGAAAACAATCTATTGAAGTACTTGTAAGGTCAATTTAAGCGAGTTCGAAGTATCGAATAGCCATTGTAATTTAGTGAACCCTTTTTGTACGAAAATGCCATATTCACAGTCAGTGTGTTATTCTTTCTCAGGAAAATAATTTGTACTCAAACAATTATTTCATTTGCAAACAATTTAGAATCAGATACGGCGTTGGGCCACCAAACTATTATCACTCTGATAAATATGAATCGCCACACATTTCATGAAGCTGTCATTTTCCACATTCTATTGCATTGTGTCTACGTTTACGAAAAACGTCTACTCCACTGTAAAGGGTAACGTAAAATAATACATAAAGCAGTTACTCTTTTTCCAATAATTTAACCAATGGCTGAGCTATCGAAAAGAGTACAACGTTATTATTTCAAGTTTCAGTCAAACACGGATGTCTACTAAGCAGTACTAATAGTTTGCATGTAAAGGCGTGAATACTTATACATGTATATTCTTTCGCAATAGAACGAACGCATATATTTAGAGAGATTAAAGCCTTTATCACTGTATCAATGATTGTAATGACAATAGCTGTTTTAGAACAAGCGCATATATTTAGAGATATTAAAGCCTTTATCCCTGTATCAATGTTTGCAAAGGACATATATGTTTTAGAACGAACGCATATATTTCGAGAGAATACAGCCTTTATCCCTGTATCAATGTTTGTAATTGACATATATGTTTTAGAACGCACGCATATATTTCGAGAGAATACAGCCTTTATCCCTGTATCAATGTTTGTAATTGACATATATGTTTTAGAACGAACGCATATATTAAGAGAGAATACAGCCTTTATCCCTGTATCGCTGTTTTCAAAAGACATATCTATTTTAGAACGAAAGCATATATTTAGAGAGAATACAGCCTTTATCCCTGTATCACTGTTTGCAAAAGACATATCTGTTTTAGAACGAACGCATATATTAAGAGAGAATACGGCCTTTATCCCTGTATATCTGTTTGCAAAAGACATATCTATTTTAGAACGAACGCACATATTTAGGGAGAATACAGCCTTTATCCCTGTATCACTGTTTGCAAAAGACATATCTGTTTTAGAGCGAACGCATATATTTAGAGAGAATACAGCCTTTATCCCTGTGTCACTGTTTGCAAAAGACATATTTGTTTTAGAACGAACGCATATATTAAGAGAGAATATGGCCTTTATCCCTGTATCACTGTTTGCAAAAGACATATCTATTTTAGGACGAACGCATATATTTAGAGAGAATACAGCCTTTATCCCTGTATCACTGTTTGTAAAAGACATATCTGTTTTAGAACGAACGCATAATTTAGAGAGAATACATGTACAGCCTTTATCCCTGTATCACTGTTTGCAAACGACATATCTGTTTTAGAACGAGCGCATATATTAAGAGAGAATACACCCTTTTCCCTGTGTCAATGTTTGTAATGGATATAGCTGTTTTGTAACGAGCGCATATATTTAGAGAGAATACACCCTTTTCCCTGTGTCAATGTTTGTAATGGATATAGCTGTTTTGTAACGAGCGCATATATTTAGAGAGAATAAAGCCTTTTCCCTGTGTCACTGTTTGTAATGGATATAGCTGTTTTGTAACGAGCGCATATATTTAGAGAGAATAAAGCCTTTTCCCTGTGTCAATGTTTGTAATGGATATAGCTGTTTTGTAACGAGCGCATATATTTAGAGAGAATAAAGCCTTTTCCCTGTGTCAATGTTTGTAATGGATATAGCTGTTTTGTAACGAGCGCATATATTTAGAGAGAATACACCCTTTTCCCTGTGTCAATGTTTGTAATGGACATAGCTGTTCTGTAACGAGCACATATATTTAGAGAGAATAAAGCCTTTTCCCTGTGTCACTGTTTGCAATGGACATAGCTGTTTTGTAACGAGCGCATATATTTAGAGAGAATAAAGCCTTTATCAAAGTATCACTGTTTGAAATGGACAAAGATGTAGTTGTCTTTTATTTGAGAAAGAAGAGTACCCCAACCCCTTGTACATATAACACAATTTGATTTTGAGACATCCAATGAGATGATAGTAATTACTTTATCTTTACCTTGTGAAAGAAATGCCAAACACAGGGCTCCTGCTGTAAATATTACACTGGAAATAGAAAATTATATGAAAATATTAACTCATTAATTATATGAAAACATTAACTCATTACCAAGTGAGTGTTCTTGTTTTCTAAATATAATACAAGATTTCCCATTTAAACGAAACTAAACTCAAACAAATGTAATGAAATGTAAATATGACATGTGTGTTTTTAGCTCGCCTATTCGGAGAATGGGGGGGGGGGGGGGGCTTATGGAATCACCCCGGCGTCGGCGTTGGCGTTGGTTTTTCATGGTTAAAGTTTTGGGGTAAGTGTTGTAACGCACTAATACATCATGAAATATTTGCATTAGGAAGCTGATATTTGGATTGGAGGTGCCCAGTGGGTTGAACATTGATGTTGTGTAGTTAAAATTTTAAAACAAAGTTTAAATTTAGTCAAAATTTCACCTTTTGTGGACTTTGGTTTTTTGGCTGATTTCTCATGGTTAAAGTTTTGGGGTAAGTGTTGTAATGCACTAATACTACATGAAATATTTATAATAGGAAGCTGATATTTGGATTGGAGGTGCCCTGTGGGTTTAACATTGATGCTGCGTAGTTTAAATTTGAAAAAAAGTTTGAATTTAGTCAAAATTACACCTTTTGTGGACTTAGGTTTTTCGGCTGATTTCTCATGGTTAAAGTTTTGGGGTAAGTGTTGTTTTGCACTAATACTACATGAAATATTTATAATAGGAAGCTGATATTTGGAATGGAGGTGCCCTGTGGGTTGAACATTGATACTGCGTAGTTTAAATTTGAAAAAAGTTTAAATGTAGTCAAAATTACACCTTTTGTGGACTTAGGTTTTTCGGCTGATTTCTCATGGTTAAAGTTTTGGGGTAAGTGTTGTGATGCTCTAATACTACATGAAATATTTGTATCAAGAAGCTGATATTTGGAATGTAGGTGCCCTGTAGGTTGAACATTGGAGTTGCGTAGTTAAATTAAAAAAAAAAGTTTAAATTTAGTCAAAATTTCACCTGTTGTGGACTTAGGTTTTTCGGCTGATTTCTCATGGTTAAAGTTTTGGGGTAAGTGTTGTGATGCACTAATACTACATGACATATTTGTATTAAGAAGCTGATATTTAGATTGGAGGTGCCCTGTGGGTTGAACATTGATGTTGCGTAGTTACAATTTAAAACAAAGTTTAAATTTAGTCAAAATTACACCTTTTGTGGACTTAGGTTTTTCGGCTGATTTCTCATGGTTAAAGTTTTGGGGTAAGTGTTGTTTTGCACTAATACTACATGAAATATTTATAATAGGAAGCTGATATTTGGAATGGAGGTGCCCTGTGGGTTGAACATTGATACTGCGTAGTTTAAATTTGAAAAAAAGTTTAAATGTAGTGTAACCAGGTTGACTTTTGGTTCATTTCGGTATTTATTTTACATTGTTGGTATTTAGCGAGTTACTTCCCTTGGTTAAATCTCGTGAATAGTGTCACATGACTTCTCGCGGCAAATCTAACTGATATTCTGAATAAAGTCACTTTTTAGTCATTAGTCGAGGTACAAGGACGTCTTCTATCATTTAGCAAGTAAGTGGGAATAATGGAAAGTATATTTCTTAACATGGCATGTCTTGTTTCTTTTAAATACTGTTCGCTTTAAATATTCTGTACGCGCTTACGGTTTCATGTAATGGGTTTTCGCGTTTATCGCGAAAAGCGGAATGGTGGCTTTCATCTTCTTTCGGTGCGGTTTTATCTTTCAGGCATGTTAATAACCTTTTCACAAGTACTTTGACCATTCACCTTTTAATTTACAGCAGCATTAACATTAGCACCAGTGTGAGAGACGAGGTGGAGTGATTGGTGGAGTTGAGCTTTGTTGAAACATTTGGTTCCACAAACTGGTAAGCTATGTTGTATATTGTTTTGTACTGTATGGCGTTGTTGTATGTATAATGTGTCTCCAGGAAACCTATTCTAGAGGAATATATAGTTATTATGAAGGATGCAGGTTGTAGGCCACTAGAACCATGATTTATTGTTAATTGCTGTATGTTATATGCCCCTAGCTAAATGCTTTCTGTTTAAAGAGACATTTGCCCATGTTATTTTCAGCTCTTAAAGACCATGTAATAGAATGTATATTTAGTGTGCTTTAACGCCTGTATTTTCAGGATGTAGACTTCGTTAGACTTGGTTTGACTCGCCTTGGTTTGACTTGGCTTATGTTGAGTTGGTTTGGCTAGACACATCTGTATTCTGCCATGTGAGCTATGTCTACCGTTTGATGTACATTACAGAGAGAACAGAGAACGGCTATTGTTGATTATTAATTCCTCACATCCGGTTAGAGCCCCACCCTCAAAACAGGATTCAAGAGTTTAGAGTTGATAGACTAAGTTATAATTATATAACTCAATAACCCAAAAGGGTACAAAATGGCGCCCAACGAGTAATTGTGAGTTTCGAGTGATACAGATAGACTGAAATTTAACCTTGAACTGTAATTTATAAGCTGAGGACAGTTTGCGTGTGTCAGGGAGGAGAGTAACGAGTGCTACTTACTCATTTGTAATATTTATAGACTATTCAGGACAGCATAGTGACAATCTTTTGTGATAATTTAATTTGTATATTATATAGACTTCTTCAAGACAACATATTCAGTGATAATTTCAAGAGACATTGTAACATAATTTCTACATGTATATTCTGTATTTTCTGTGATTTATGAACTGTTTGACCATATTATCTCATACCATATTATTATTGACTTTATAGGTACAGTGTTTACAGTGTTTAGTGGTCAATAGTGTTCCAGTTACCATGTTTTAGTGGCCAATTGTGTACATAACAGATTTCAGCAGATGTGTGAGTACTTGTTTTTTGTGATTTTATAGAGATATTGCAGTTGAGTACATTGATTCATTCAGTAATTATTTACTTTTCTGTAAAGTTTTTTCTAAAGTTTGCTGTAGTTTTCAGCTTATTTATTTATAAAGCTTAGCTGCAATTCTTTATACTTTCCCGCTAGTGTGATATTGTAAAGTAAGAAAGAATTTTTCATTTTTCCCTCACTTGCATGTTCAATAATATTTGGTGACGGTGACATTATTTGGTGAAGGCGTAATTTAATACAGTAAGACATTTTCAGCTCTCCATAATAACATTTAATTTTCTTTCTAACTGTATCTCGTTGAAAGCTGCCATTCCGTATACTTTAATTGAACCTGTTGTTTGCTTATTGGAAGATAAAGCAATTATTGAAAGATAAAGCAGTTATTGACAGCTAAAGCAATCATTGAAAGCTAAAGTAGTCAATGAAAGCTAAAGCAGTTTTATAAAGCATATTATGAATTTATAAAGCATATTTTGATTTTATAAAGCATATTTTGAATTTATAAAGCATACTTTGATTTTATAAAGCAAATTTTGAATTTGTAAAGCAGACTTTGAATTTATAAAGCAGACTTTAGATTTATAAAGCAGATTTTGGATTTATAAAGCAGACTTTGAATTAATTCAACAATTCATGCCATGTTTATTTCACTTTAACTTCGGATCCTTGAGTTGAATTTGCAATAATCTTCATTCCGAGTTGGATTATTATTGATTTGTTTCAGTTGTCTTTAGGTTTGACATAGTTGGTGCTTTTCATACAATAATTATTCAGCTTCTAAAGAAGTTTGTTTCAGTCTAAATAATTTTCTGGAAATAATTCAGTTGACTTTCAGTTTGGATTGTGACCTTTGTATTGGAAATTGACTTTAAACTTGTACTCTTAGATATTTGACATACTTTGACCTTGGTTGTTGACCTTAGTCATTAATTGACCTTGATCTTAGTTATCATTGACCTTGACATTATTTATTAATTGACCTTGACATTAGTTAGTACTTTATTCTGTATATTAAGTGAAGATTTACAATTTAGAATTAATTAAATTCAGATTAGATTATCAGGTTATATAGTTTATAATTAATTAGAATTAATTTAGAAGATTTAATTTAGTTTATGATTTATTAAAATTAATTTAGAAGATTTAATTAGTTTAGATACAGATTATTTCTGATTAGCTATTCAGTATCATAGCATACAAAGAACTTAGGGTTTACATTGTAGTTTAATGGAATAGTAATAACTTAGTATTTAAAATAATGAATAATAGCATTGTGAGAACTTAGAATTTATTTACATTGAAGTTGAACTGTTATACAGACATAGCATTCCTTTTACTTTAACTTGAAACCTGTTACGCGCTTACTTGCTCGTGGCCACCGGTACTTTAATTTATTGCGGTGCGATACTTCTTGTTCTATTCGCGCAGAATTTCAGCCGATTCTAAAATAGAATCTTGGATCCGACTACTTAATAAAATTAACCCACTACCCCTTGTTGTTGTTGTTGTCTTATTTATTTATTTTTTCTTTGTTGTCACATAAAAGTTTGTGATTGTCCATGATGTCACTACAAGTGGTCTTATATATTGAATACTTTGAGTAAGAAGTGTGTTGTCCCTTCCCAATTATTTTACAGGTGGAGATAGTTTAAATCCATTGATTTTGTCATAAAGTTGACATAGAATGTTGCACACAAAGAGTGCTTTAGTATACCATATTAGTATTTGACTGTCAAAGTGCAGTTGATTTGTTTTACATATTTTAGTTCTACAGCGGTCAATAAATAGATAGTCCAATTTAGCATTTATGTATTTAGTGACTTGTTCACATAGTCATAAAGACACTTTAAGCCATGAATAAGTCGGTTAACTTAGAGATGCCTTCAGTTGATGTGGAGTGTGGAATGGCTACAGGTGGAGAGGCAGCAAAGGAGACATTGCTTACGGATAAGGTGACAAAGGAGGAATACAAATTGTTAGAGACAATTCGTCACCTAGGAATACATCCAAAGATTGACTCACCTGCTGATATGCTGAAGCTGAGCCAAGCTTTTAAGAAGTCAACGGAAGAGTTGGACAAAGGTACTAAGCCTAAGCTAGGAGCTTTTGATGTTCCTTATGGAACTCCTTACTGTCCAGGATCCATCAGCAAACAGAACTTCGAGGAAGGACTACCATTTCCTAAGACAGAACCATATCAGTCGCCCTTTCTGACTTCGAAACCTAAGAAGCTTCACTTCCAGACTCAGCCATTATCCCATCAGTCGCCTTTCTTAAACACAGAACCAAAGGAGTTTCACTTCGAGAACATGCCTAAGCCTGAATCAAAGGGAGGTCACTACAGTTTCCCGAAGCTATCCACTTTTTATGGAGAAGATGGTAGAGGGGAAGTCACTTGGCCAACCTTCAAGTATGAAGTGGACTCTTTAGTCACTGAAGGAGTGTTTTCTGAGCAGCAGATACTATTAGGAGTTAGACGCGGATTGAAAGGCAGTGCTAGTGACGTTGTACGGAGATTGGGACCTGGCGTGACTATTAAGCAAGTCATTGCTAAGCTTGACAGTGCTTATGGAAGTGTAGAGTCTCGAGAGAGTATTATGAGGAAGTTCTACACTTGCACTCAGAAGTCAGGAGAGTCTGTTGAGATCTTCGCCTCTAGGTTAGAAGAGTTCTTTGAACAAGCTGTTGTGTTAGGAGCACTTAGAAGGAGCGACACTGAAGTTTTAAAGGAAAAACTATACGGAGGACTTAGGACGGAGCTGAAACAGACTGCACGTTATCAATGCGATAAGATAACTGAATATGATGAGTTTAAGCGCGAGTTAAGGAAGCTTGAAGCGGAGTTGAAGGAAACACGCAGTCCTAACAGGAAACCAGCTAAAGCCGCTGTTAACATTGAAAAGGAGAGCCCGGAGATGAAACAGATGAAGGAGCTGTTTGATAAACTGAATGCCAGGATAGATGTATTGGAGAAAGGGAAAGAAGCCAACAACTACTATAGGATTAGCAGTAGAGGAAGAGGCATCCCAGTTAACAGAGGAAGGGGAGCATATAGGCCTCAGAGACCGACAGGTGGAACGGCTTTCCAACCCACCTGCCATTATTGTCATCTGAAAGGACATTTCAGACGGGATTGTCCGCAGCTGCAGGCTGAAGTAGTTTGTTTTAGGTGCAACCAGAAAGGTCATATTCAACGGAACTGCCCAAAAGAGTAAGTGCTCAAGTTGTTGGGTCAGACATGAGCACCAACCAGAAAGACCCGAAGATAGTTGGCGAGTCCAATGAAGCAGATGTCTTAATTAACAACATCAGAACTAAAGCTCTGCTTGACACCGGTTCATGCGTGTCATTTGTCTCAGAAGCTTTCTACAAGGAGCATTTATCAACTTGTACCATTGAGACACTTGATAAAATTCTACCCATTGAATGTGCAGATGGCAAGCCTTTACCGTATATTGGTTACATTGTGATTGAGTTGGGTGTTGTTGACGGTTTACCAAGATCAGAACCATTACATTGCATTTTACTCATTACACCAGACACCACATTCTCAAAATATACACCCATAGTTTTAGGCACAAACATATTACACGAATTACTAACTGGATGCAAAGATAAGTTTGGTGAACAATTTCTTCAGAAGGCAAATCTGTTTACTGCTTGGTATTTGGCTTTCCGATGTATGGTTTTGAGACAGAAATCCTTAACTAGGAATAAGGACAGGATTGCATTAGTCCGCAGTGCATGTTCGGAGAAGATTATTCTTAAGCCAAATGAAAGGAAAGACATTAGATGTTACACGGACCAAGTTGTAGACCACCCAACCACAGCCGCATTAATTCAAGAGTCATCAAAGAGTAGCTTGCCATCTTACATTGATATAACCCCTACAGTAATCCAACATCAACATGGAACAAAGACACAGGAAATTCAAGTGACTATAGCAAACCTGTCTACCAACACAGCAGTAATATCGCCAAGCTCCATTGTCTGCGAAGTTCAACCTGTCAAGATCGCAGATGAAGTCTTTGACTCTTTAGATGAGAAGCAGACCGAGATTATAGACACTCTGCACATAGATGAAGATAATTTGTTAGATTCTGATCAGAGGAAAAGACTATTGGACTTGCTCCATAGTCACAAGGACATCTTTTCTGTCAGCGACACAGACATAGGGCAGTGCAACTTAATGAAGCATAGGGTTGATTTACTGAACGATTTACCGTTTAAGCAGAGGCACAGACGCATTCCGCCTTCCATGATTGAAGAGGTCCGACAACATATTGCCCAACTCTTAGCTTGCGGCATCATTCGACCATCAAAGTCGCCTTGGACCTCGAATGTTGTGCTTGTCCGGAAGAAGAGTGGGAAGCTGAGACTCTGCGTTGATTTCAGGATGCTTAACGCTAGGACTGTCAAAGATTCATTCGCCCTACCACGCATGGAAGAAATCTTCGATTGTCTCCACGGAGCGAAATTTTTCTCTACGATGGACATGAAGTCTGGATACCATCAGATCCAGGTAGAGGAAAGCCACAAAGAGCGCACTGCATTTACAGGCCTGTGATTTTTCCGCGGATCCGCGGATTTCCGCGGATTGGATTGCCGCCGAGACCATTTCTGAGATTCGTCCAGATTCGTTGAGAAAATCTGACGACTATAAGGGGGGGTGAGGTCTGAAAGTCGGTTTCGTCCGCGGACGTGTTTTAGTCTGACCCGGAAATCGTCTAACATAAACGGTAACGGAAAAGTCCGAGTGCTCCACATCAATTTAACTGGTTACCGCATTAGTGGCTGCGCGTGCTCTTACAATATTGAAAACTCGGAAACCAGTCTTCGCGACAACGCCGCTTTTCGAGACCAAAATATTTTTGTGTTTTGATGTTTGAACGATGTTTATAGATTGTCAACAATATGACAGCTTCCTAAAATAACAAGGTTAGCAAATTTAAAAGGGGTTTGATAATGGCATTGATTTTTTTCCCGTTAAGACCAACGGCAACCGGGTCGAGAAGTCGGTACCAGATCGTAACGCCCCCGGGTGAAAACGACCCCGGATCAAAACGGCCCACCTATATATTTATTACAAATAGCCTAATTGAAAGTAAAAATACATGAATATCTGAAATGTATTCAACATTGAATAACCATGGTAGTGGCGAGATCAATCTACATGACCTAAACAATGCAAAATTTTGGAGAAGAAGACCCCAACCCCAGGCAAAATAATCAGTCTGTTGATTTTGGTCAGCAATGGGAAGAACTTTTCATGGGTTTCATAAAAATGTATAGATCTAGTTAGAACTAATTTATCAAGAACTCATGTATAATTAATGACACAGACTTGACACAGAGGTGAGTGCTTTATTTAATAAACTTTTTGAGCAGAGAGGGGAGGTATTTTCATAAGGATAAATGAAATACCCACCCCTCTCAAACTTCATGCCATTATTGAGTAGTGGCTATATCCATGTAACAATGCATTTTTAATAAAAGAACTATAAATCTAGTTAGAAATTATTTATGGGACATGGACAGGTGAGTGCTTTACTTTATGAATAAATCTATCGAGCTGAGAGGGGGAGATATTTTCATTAGGATAAATGAAATGCATATCCCCACCCTTTCACACGTCATGCCTTAAATGTCAAAATTTTTGAAAATGGCCTGTACACATTTGGCATTATAATTATGATAATTTTAATAATTGTTCTTATATATAGAGTAACCTACAATAATTAATAATAATCTTTAAGTGTCAACTTCAATGATACAAACTCGATCTTATATATACAGCTTTATAAGACAATAATAATAATAATCTACATCCCATCCCATATTTTTCACCCTTGGATCTAACAATAATAATAATAATAATCTACATCCCATCCCATAGTTTTCACCCTTGGATCTAACTCGTCCATGGATCTATTAATTATCATCTAACAAGAAACACAGATTTTTGGGGGCCTTGCAGTCTTAATGGTAAAAGCAAAATGCTTTACTGTTTAGTTTGAAAAGAGTTTGCTCAAAGCCTGTTGCATCATCTGTTCAATAAAATAAAATTGAAATAATGGCTATGCTGTTTTTCTTCAATTATTGGACAACATTGTAACCAAGAAAATGTTGCTTGTCACTTCCAAACAGTTATTCATATGAGCACAGTTTCAGACCTTCAAAATGTGTAGAGTTGTTAAGAGTTGAGACTCAAGACAATTTTATAATAGTCAAGATGGCCAACAGCTATTGACTCCATGGCATTGACACTGAATAGATCAGATTGAAATTTAATCATGAAACAGAAAAGAAGATGCATGCCTGTAGTCAGTAATGTGTTACTACAGGCATCTTTACGGTTTCATGATTAAAATCTAGTCAGTCATTCCTCACCCTAGTTAAATTATGAAATTGATCTTATAAAAGTTCTAATTTTGCTTTTTAATCATCCTTTAGAGCTCTTAAATTAATCACAGGAGAGCCCACAAAATACCTTCAAAAATGCTGAAAATGCCATTTTTTTAAGGGGGCTTTGCCCCCTGTTACCCCCCACCAGGGCATTGCCCTTGGAACCCATTCGGGGCCTTGGCGGCCCCCGAAACCCCCGGCCAAATTATTTTCAGCCCCTCAGCTGTCAGGCTAATCACACCCCTGATTTACCGTAGGCTCTTTAGGGTTCTACGAGTACAACAAGATGCCATTTGGGCTCACGAACGCGCCGGCAAGTTACCAACGCATCATGCAGGAGATTCTAGGCGATCTGAACATGAAGATCTGTCTAATCTACCTGGACGATGTTATAATCTTCAGTGAGACTTTTGACCAGCACCTAGAACACCTAGACATCATATTTAAGAAGCTTAAGGAAGCCAGTCTCAAATTGGCACCAGAGAAATGCAATTTCTTCAAAGCGGAGGTCAATTTTCTTGGACATGTGGTCAGCGAAGACGGCATAGCTACCAAGCCTGAAAAGATTGAGAAGATCAAGAATTGGCCTGTCCCTACCAAAGCAGATGAGCTGAGATCCTTTTTGGCTTTCGCCGGCGGTAGTGGCCCAATGGTTAACACCTTGGACTACTGTACCAGGGGTCGTGAGTTCGATCCCCCGCCGGACCAGCGGTCTGACTAGGAGATTTTTCTGAATCCCCGATGATGTACAGGAATGTTCTTGAGCAAGACATGTACCGCGAATGGCTCCTCTCCACCCAGGGGTTAAAATGGGTACCTGTGAAGGGTCTGAGTCGGTACTGCGGCTGCATTTGACTGCGCCATATGTTAGTAGTGCTCATAGGCAAGATGGCTCGATGATCAGGGGAGTATATGTACAGTCGGCTGAGCGGTCATTCGGACTGAAAGTAGACTTTAACTTGGTATATTATATTATTTTTATTTTATTACCGGAAGTTTATCAAGGACTTCAGTAAGATCACCAGGCCACTTTCGGAGTTACTTCCGCCAACAACTGCAAAGAGAGAACGCAAGAAGACAATAACAGAATGGAAATGGACGGACACTCATGAGGATATTTTTGAACATCTCAAAGTGTTGCTGTCAACGCCGCCGATTCTGGCATACCCAGATTTCACTCAGCCCTTTGAGCTCCATACTGATGCCTCTACAAAAGCCCTTGGTGCAGTACTTTACCAGAACCAACAGGGAAAGAAGCGCGTTATTGCATACGCTAGTAGAGCGCTCAACAAGTCAGAGAGAAATTACAGCCCCTTCAAGCTGGAGTTCTTGGCATTGAAGTGGGCCGTCACTGAAAAGTTCAGCGACTACTTGGCAGTAAACCATTTTACGGTTTTGACGGACAATAACCCGCTAACGCATGTTATGTCAAGTGCCAAGTTAGACGCCACCGGACAGAGATGGGCTTCAGCATTAGGCCAGTACAACTTCGATATCTTTTACAGAGCTGGTTTTAAGAACGTTGATGCTGATACCATGAGTCGATACCCTTATGAGCTGTTAACCGATGCAGAAGACAATCAGAGAGTATCAATCAAGGACCAGACTGTAAAAGCCATCTGTAATGTCGTTGTTGCCCCATATATTGAGACGTTGCCGACATATAACATCAATCTGGCAGAAGTCATGGAAGAACCAGGAACTTTACTAGCCCAGAAAGAGATGAGAGAGATCCGAAAGGAACAACGAGCAGATGAACTATTAGAGAGATGGAGACGGGCTGTAATAGATAACAGAATGCCTAGTGGATTCATGAGAAAAGAAGATCTTACCATGAAAAAGCAGTTTAAGAGGCTCAAGATGAAACGTGGTATTCTGTTCAGAGTTTACCAGGATGGTGAAGAGACCATTGAGCAACTAGTAGTACCATTGTCATACAGAGAAGAGATTCTGAAAGGCATTCATGACAATGTCGGACATCCAGGCATAGAAAGATCTACAAGGCTTATAAGAGAGAGATTCTATTGGCCAGGGATGGTTGCTGACGTCGAGGCTCATATAAAACAGTGTGACAGATGCCTGCGCAGAAAGAACAAGGCAGGACAACGCGCACCTCTGGTGAATGTTAGGACTACATACCCTTTAGAGTTGGTCTGCATGGACTTCTTAACCCTGGAACCAGCTCGTGGTGTTGGCAATATCCTTGTCATCACTGATCATTTTACGAAGTACGCCCTTGCACTACCAACGAAGAACCAAACAGCCAAGACCACAGCGGAGACATTCTTTGAGAACTTCATCGTCCATTATGGCATACCGACAAAGCTCCACACCGATCAAGGTGCCAACTTCGAAAGTGAGTTAATACACGAACTCTGCAAGTTAATGGACATGAAGAAATCTCGGACCACGCCGTATCATCCCCAGGGTAATGCCGGTCCAGAGAGATTTAACAGGACTCTACTTGATATGCTTGGAACATTAGAAAATGAGAAGAAATCTGATTGGAAGAAGTACGTGAGTTCCTTGGTGTACTCATACAATTGTACGCCACATGAGGCTACCAGATTGTCGCCATACGAGCTCATGTTCGGCCGAAAGCCACATCTTCCGATCGATACTGTTTTCGAGAATGCCAGACAGCCAGAGACTTCAACAGTGACAACATCTGACTATATAAAGGATTTGCAACACAGACTAGAAGTCACTAGGAAAATAGTAGAGGATAAAGTGAGTGCTGCCAGATCAAAGCAGAAGAAGTATTACGACCGGAAGGCAAAGTTCGTAAAGTTTGTAGTTGGAGACCAGGTCCTAGTGAGAAGAAAAGCTTTTGACGGTAAACACAAGATTCAGGATAGATTTGAGGAAGGTGTTTACACGATCACAGAACAACCAAGAGAGGACATCCCTGTATTTCGTGTCAAAGAAGGAGACAAGATCAGAACCCTTCATAGAAACATGTTGTTTCTGGTAGATTCAGCCAGAAATGGAGATTGTGAAGAAGAGAGAGACCGTGACAAAGAAGTTCATGAAGAGATGAACAGAGACGAGAGTGACAAGAGTGGAGAAAAGGATGCATCCAAAGAAGTAAAGGAGGACGATTCTGATTCGGAGAACGAGTTTGGCTATGACCTAGCAGATGGTGCAGGTTGGAATGGGGACGCCCATTGTCCAGACGTCGTGGAATCCGAAAACATTGACGCCAGCATAGATGCTGATGTTATTCCAAGTCAGGAAGATGTTTGTCAGGATTCAATTTCCTTGGGTCCAGAGAGGCAACAGACACCTGTAGAAGGAAATGAGGAGGAGACATTGAGGTCACAGAGTACTGAAGGAAATACAGAGGATCATAGAGAAATAGAGGACAAGGTTGATGAAATCAACACAAACAGGACCATAGAAGAACAGATTGAAGATGAGACTACTAAAGACCCGCCACAGGACCTTGATGGAGGTGGAAGTGTCAATGATGACAGTACGGCAGCACAAGAGCCCAGTGAAGTTATGGCAGAAGGCCATGGGGATACAGTTCCAGTTGTTAAGGAGCCAGATCCTGTAGTTGTCTCTACGGACAATGATGAAGCGTCAAAGAAACAGGTTGCAGAAGGCAACAGAGATGACGCAAAAGTGCCGCCGACACCACCTACGCCTCTGCCAAGAAGGTCCATAAGGGAAAGAAGGAGACCAGCCAGGTTTGATGAATACCACATGTATCAGGTTTCCAGACCACATGATAGCCGATTAGAGGCATTGAATAGTCTTGTGGAGAGTGGTATTCTAAATGAAATGGACATTGGACTAGCTCATAAGATTGTGGAAACAGTCATGAAGTAAATGTTTTCATTTTCTGTACTGTATATTATATAAACATTCACTTGATATTGTTATCTTATTCTTAATATTGCCCATACATTGGTAAATCTAATTTGTGGGGACACAAATTTTAGCAGGGGGGAACACTTTTATAAATGTTTTTAGTATTGTTTATTTCATTATGTAGGTATGTATGGTCAGTTGAATTGGTTAGTTGTCAGGTAGTCAGTACCAGTAGATTATTTTTTGTTTTGGTAAAACCATTACTAGTTTGTAGTGCATTAGTGATAATGTACTGTTTGAGCAGATGTTGGTGTAACTGTATTTATACAGATATGTAGAGTTTATTGTATCTAGTAGGTAGATCTAGATGGTTTGTACATTTAGGCAATATTTGATGTACCTTAAGTAGTGTAGTATTTGGACTGATTACTGACTGACCGACTGTTTATTTTTTTCTGTTGACTGATTGTGCTTAATGTAGGAATGACGAGACGTCATTTCAGGAGGAGGGGAAGTGTGTAACCAGGTTGACTTTTGGTTCATTTCGGTATTTATTTTACATTGTTGGTATTTAGCGAGTTACTTCCCTTGGTTAAATCTCGTGAATAGTGTCACATGACTTCTCGCGGCAAATCTAACTGATATTCTGAATAAAGTCACTTTTTAGTCATTAGTCGAGGTACAAGGACGTCTTCTATCATTTAGCAAGTAAGTGGGAATAATGGAAAGTATATTTCTTAACATGGCATGTCTTGTTTCTTTTAAATACTGTTCGCTTTAAATATTCTGTACGCGCTTACGGTTTCATGTAATGGGTTTTCGCGTTTATCGCGAAAAGCGGAATGGTGGCTTTCATCTTCTTTCGGTGCGGTTTTATCTTTCAGGCATGTTAATAACCTTTTCACAAGTACTTTGACCATTCACCTTTTAATTTACAGCAGCATTAACATTAGCACCAGTGTGAGAGACGAGGTGGAGTGATTGGTGGAGTTGAGCTTTGTTGAAACATTTGGTTCCACAAACTGGTAAGCTATGTTGTATATTGTTTTGTACTGTATGGCGTTGTTGTATGTATAATGTGTCTCCAGGAAACCTATTCTAGAGGAATATATAGTTATTATGAAGGATGCAGGTTGTAGGCCACTAGAACCATGATTTATTGTTAATTGCTGTATGTTATATGCCCCTAGCTAAATGCTTTCTGTTTAAAGAGACATTTGCCCATGTTATTTTCAGCTCTTAAAGACCATGTAATAGAATGTATATTTAGTGTGCTTTAACGCCTGTATTTTCAGGATGTAGACTTCGTTAGACTTGGTTTGACTCGCCTTGGTTTGACTTGGCTTATGTTGAGTTGGTTTGGCTAGACACATCTGTATTCTGCCATGTGAGCTATGTCTACCGTTTGATGTACATTACAGAGAGAACAGAGAACGGCTATTGTTGATTATTAATTCCTCACATCCGGTTAGAGCCCCACCCTCAAAACAGGATTCAAGAGTTTAGAGTTGATAGACTAAGTTATAATTATATAACTCAATAACCCAAAAGGGTACAGTAGTCAAAATTACACCTTTTGTGGACTTAGGTTTTTCGGCTGATTTCTCATGGTTAAAGTTTTGGGGTAAGTGTTGTGATGCTCTAATACTACATGAAATATTTGTATCAAGAAGCTGATATTTGGAATGGAGGTGCCCTGTGGGTTGAACATTGATGTTGCGTTGTTAAAATTAAAAAAAAAGTTTAAATTTAGTCAAAATTGCACCTGTTGAGGACTTAGAGTTTTTGGACTGTAATTTCAAAGTTAGTTATGGATAAGTGTTGGAATGCACTTATACTACATGATATATTTGCATTAGGAAGTTGATATTTTGAATGGAGGTTTCCTGTGGCTTGAATATGAATCTACTGATACACTTTTCTATTGATAGTTACCTATTTAAGAAAGGTTTCATTAGGCGAGCTTTGCTGTTCTCCGACAGCTCTTGTTTTATTTTAGTGGAAAACATATTGGACCTTAGACGTCGCCAGGCAACCCGTTGTCTGATCTGGCCCAAAACGGTTGGCAACGGAAATGATTTATTTGGTACAAACCCGTTTTTCTTTGGAAAAGCATAACGTCTTCCCCCTCTGCATGTTCACTAAATGTATTTATCCATTTATTAATTAAACAGACATCTGTCCAAAAACATCAAAAAGTACTACTGACCCAGCGCTTATAAAGCGTTTGAGTTGAGTCTGAGTTCGTTCTCAAGCATTTGATTGGTGAGATTTGAGCCTAGGCTCAAATCTGACCAATCAAATGCTTGAGGATGATTTAAGACTCAATCCAAACGCTTTATAAGCATGGACCCTGTTCTTAATCAACGTAGGGTAGAAGCATGAACAGACAGTTATGTGAGGAACAAATAAAGATGGGTAATATCGTTACTATGAAAGAGGTATGAAAGAAAGCGAAAAGCGATTTAAAGGGGTAAATGATTTACTTCGCAAATACATCCTTTTAAGCATTAAATTAATTTCACCCACTGAAGAAAGGAGTTCAACAAAAATGTTTTATTTATCAATAGCAGATGGTAGCTTAAAGCAGGCTGAAAGTAAAGCTTTAATACAAATTAGTTTGTTTTTAATGGTCACCTATCCTCAAAACTATCAAACCTTCAAGGCTATGGGATAATGGGTTAAATTTAAAAAAAAAAACATAGATAAAGCATTCAGAAATTGTTTACTTACATTTAATTTTACTGTATAAAGTTTGCATTTAGTTTAGTTTAGACTTAACAACATACAATGTACAATGTTTCGCTACAATATCCGCTGTATTCACGTGTATGTCCATACCACAACTCTTTTTAACCCTATTTACTCCATAACCTGTTTCAGTATTGAAGATACGTAGGCTTCAGGCGCATTCTACTTCTTTTTTAACATGATTTAAGCTACCATCTTCTAGAATATAGACAAAATTTCTTATAGTACATATTCATGACGGTATCAATTGGAACTATTTTCTTCAGTGAAGGTATAGATTAAAGGGTATTCAGATTAAAGGCGTCCAAATGCGTATATATAGAGTAAATTGTTGGCACCCGTAACAAACAGTGTATATTCAATGTAGATGTAAAAGTAATCATCAATTTAATTTTGGACAACGTCGCCGTTGTTTTAATGTACCGGTAATAATGATTTCTTTTCTTTTATTGTTTTGTAAATATCGAGCAACATTATTTTATACTGCAAAACGTATAGCCCATTCCCCTGCATATACATTGTATGCAAGAAACGTGTTTAAACTACTGGCGTACCCCGAGTACAATTGTTTTTTGAAAACTGTTTGGGTTCTGAGAAGAAGCCAAGTAACACACCGTCTGAAAAGCACTAATTACGGTATAACTTAAGTCAATTTACATAAAACTTAAAAACAGACGACATTTGTTTAAAGCAGATGACGTCATAGCAGTGAATGTAAGGGGTTAATCTGTAACTAATAGATATAATTAAAGTATGTTCGATTATCAAAACTATACTACTTACAAAGCTATTAGTCTCGTGATGCGAGTGCCAAGTTTGTAGTTCACGTGACCCATGAAGAAACAACTGGCACAAAATATAGCCGAGGAGATAGTGAAGCACAGTGCCATGTGACTGTCCTGAGCCTTGCAAACCCCTTCATTGCTAATGACGTCACTATTGGCACCAGACTCGGACACATTCGTATGGCCATTCCTTGCATCTCCAGCAAACGGTCTATCGTTTTTACTGGAATCTAACGCGTTGTACCGGTCTTCCTCCGTAGATAATGTATTTATACTTAGTTTGAGATCAGCAGATGTGTTCGTTACTGGCTGGCTAGCACAGAGGTGGGAATATATCCCTTCATCCTTCAGTACAAACACAAGTGAACTCCAGCCATACAAGATCCCGGCAAAGAGCAGACATTCTACAAAGGCCCATCCTGCTACAAGGTATCTTCTCCACCCTTTGCCATTATCGCTTAACACCATTCCTAAGTTCTTAGAGCGCAGGCTTTATCTCTATACACCTGGATAAAGAATACAATAAAAGTTAACCTTTTCGCTCTCAATGACGCTTAAATGGCGCGTTTGCAAACAGAAATGTCTTCAGTCCATACTGCCTTATTTCTAACTGAAACGACATTGCAAACAAAAAAAATGAAGCAGACGACAATGAAACGTTGAAGGGTTCAAAATATCACGGAACATTTGGGCAGTGAAAGGGTTAATATACTGCAGTAGTCTAATTTCTACAAATCAAAATTGCTTAAGACGAATCTACCCGTATTTCAAAGTTAAAACGTGAAATATGGATGTGTTTGACTAATCAAACCCCAGAGACCTCCCTACCTGGACGTGGTTCTGAGGCTTAATTGTCATAAAGGATGGTTCTGCTTATTTGATAGAGGTTATCCCCTCTGCCAAGAACTAAAATACAAGATGAAAGTAAAATAGAATGCTTTTTAAAGACATTTTAATTACTTCCAATATGTTTTAAAATAGCTTGCTTTAAAAAGTAGGTTATTTTATAAACAGACGCACCCGCGTATATTTAAGATTAAAGCGATGTGTGTGGAAATGTAAAAAATAAGGCGACCCTTAATTTTAAAAAGAATACCCTAGTATATTAATCGGGACAAGTTGACAAAAAATCAAGATATAATTTATGGAACGCAATAGTTGTCTACTATTGGCACATTTCTTCTCGTCTTGTTCAAATGTATGTTTGTCATCTCTTAACGCCATGGCAAAATGTCAAAGCGCTGTGTGAACGTGTCTAAGCATTATCTTATTATGGTCGACGGCTATGGTATTATGTTAAAAGTATGTTCATCTGGTTTAAAACAATGTGAACTTGTCGATATGATATGTTATCATGTTTTATGCATGTGTTGTTCTGTCAATGTGTGGTGTTGACTTGTCCAAACAGCGTCTTGTTATGTTCAAACATATTTTATTATGTTAAAAAGTGAAGTTATGCTGCCTATCGTACGTTTGTCAAAACGGTGTGTTGACTTGTCCACACTGCTTCTTATTATATTCAAATATTATGCTACGAGGGGTGTTCAAATAGTTTTGATACTGGATCAATAACTTCAATATAATGAGTGCAAAATGCATGTATGATATATCATTTGAAAGAGAAATTCTTCGCCTACACGATGGTATCATACACAATAAGATCATATAACCCGATGAGTCACAACATGAACCTAAATGACCCCTACTCGAGGACACTGGACCATAGCACTTTTCAGACATTACTTTTTGACGTAATAACTTCTTAAATAGTACAATTTCCTTATTTCTTTTGGAAATATATCACTTTGTGTCTTAATTTTATAGTAAATAAAATTTAGTTCTATTGAAAAGGTCAACTGTCTAAAATCTCATTTTTTCAAAATCAACATTTCTTATTTTGCTAATGACGAAAGTGGACATGTTTTTTTTAACGCTATGAAAATGTTCTTGATCAGTATATCTACAATTTAATTTTAAAACATGAAACCATTTTTCAATGGCATCAATTATAGCCTGGTTTAATAATAAAAAAAGAGTTTGTAGTTTCCCAAACTACTACTACTTTCCCTACTACTTTTATACGTAACAGGAGATTAATTTTGTATTATGTTTTCAGTACGTGTTTAAAATTAGCTCCATTTTGGATAGTTTATGTAATAATAACATTTAAAACTTTGTAGTGTTTGCATAATTGTCTTTTTGTATTTGACTGAAAATTTTCATAAACTTATTCAAAACAATAAAGCCGTAATAATAATTATAGTATAAAATTGTGTTTTGAAAATTAACTCAAATTTACACAAACAGGTCCAGTGTCCTCGAGGAGGGGTCATTAAGGTTCATGTTGGAGCTTCATGTTTATCGTGCATGATATCACCGTGTCGGCAAAGAATGGATCTTTAAAATGATATATCACACATGTATTTTGCACTTATAATAATGAAGTTATTAACCCAGTATCAAAACTTTTTGAACTACCCTCGTATTAATTTCGAAAATGTGTGTTATGTTTTCTACGTATCGTGTGAACTTGTGTAATTAATGTCTATCAGTTTCATCTTGTCAAGATATAGTGTGATATTGTCTATAAGATATGGTGACATGTTAAATGCACGTGTTGCTATGTCAAAGTACAGTGTTGACTTGTCTAAATATCATGTTATTATATTAAACTGCCATGTTATTATGTTACTAAGAAGTCTAATCTTGTCGACGAGCGATGTGATCTTGTCTGTAAGATGTGTTATCATGTTAAATACAGGCGTTGTTATGTCAAAGTACAGTGTTGACTTGTCTCAATGTTATGTTATTATGTTAAACACCTATGCTGTTATGTTAAAAAGTAGTGTCATTTTGTTAAAGAGCAATGTCACCTTGTCAATACAATATGTTATGTCAAGTACGCGTGCTGTTATGTCAATATACACTTGTCCAAACTGTGTCTTATCATGTTCAACATCTCATGTTCAAGATCTATGTCATTATGTTACAAAGCAGTTTCATCTTGTTAAGGTGGTAAGTTAACTTGTCTATATTATATGTTATCATGTTCAATGTACGTTTTGTTATGTCAATATACAATGTTGACTTGTCCAATCTCTGTCTTACCATGTTCAGCACCTATGTTATTATGGTGCAAACTAGTCTCATCTTGTCAAAGAGCAATGTGAACGTGTCCAAACGATATGTCATTATGTTAAATGCACGTGTTGTTATGTCAATTAACAGTGTTGTCTTGTCTAAATTGTGTCGTATCATGTTCAGTAAGATGTGTTATCATGTTCACTGCAAGTGTTGTTATGTCAAGATATAGTTTTGACTCGTCCAATATCTGCCTTATCATGTTTATCAGTTATGTTATCATGTCAACAATTGTCAACATAATAAGATATGTTTAGACAAGTCAACTGCATGTTGACAAAACATCACGTACATTGAACATGATAACATATCATATAGACAAGTTAATACACCTTGACAAGATGAAACTGCTTTGTAACAAAATGAAATAGATGTTGAACATGATAAGACATAGTTTGGACAAGTCAACACTGCATATTGACATAACAACACGTGCATTGAACATGATAACATATTATATAGACAAATTCACCTCGCTCTTTGATCAGATGAAAATGATGTGTAACATAATGACATAGGTATTGGACATGATAAGACAAAGTTTGGACAAGTCAACATTGTACATGTACATTGAACATGATAACATAATCATATAGACAAGTTAACAATACACCTTAACAAGATGAAACTGCTTTGTAGCGACATGCATATTTTGACATGATAACATACTATACTTTAGTCTAGTAATAGACACGTGCACATTGCTTATAGCAAAGAGTTAAGATTTAATGCTAGCGAAATGTAATGAAATATAGATCTAGAAGTTGTTATGGTTATGGTGTTTCTTTTGTTGAATATACACCTTTTTTCTAATCTGAGTCTGATGTGAAGACTATAACATTCAGCATGATATGTGTTAATTCAACTTTTAAAATGGATTAAACCAGCCATTTACTTAGCACACAGTAATTGTGTGGACATGCGTTATAAATAATCTGGATCCAGATCAGTCCCTGAGTTACTCATTGACTGATCAGGATCCAAACGGTTTCACATTCGTTTTTAGAATTATTCAACGTGACGCTCGATCTTAATTTTGAAAATATACGAAGACAAACTTGAAGGAGACGACATCACGAAAGAGCGGCAAATAAACGACTTTGACATAGAAGCCATATATTTTACAAACGTGCAAAAATAATAAGTTGCCAGCACCAATTTTATCTCTTATGATTAACATTACTTCATCCATGTGAAAGCTACAATGGGGAAAATACAATGTTTCCCTATTTAAACGAAACTGAATAAATGCAATAAAATGTAGAAAACGGTTGAACAGTATTGAAAATTTAAACGATTGGTAGTTGTGCTTATCTGGGTGACAAACAGTTTGGAGCCTGATAAAACGCTCGGTTTATTGGGAAAGAAAAACGCCTTTCCACTGTACATATACTATCGTAAGCATGATGTTACACATGCAACATGGTGTGGGAAGATAGACACATGTGAACCATTACAAACGGTGTAGACCCTAAACCACCTCGCACATGTTCTGGAAATGAGGTATCTACAGTGCTCCCTCCCTACAACGGTCCTCCCAACAACGACTCCCTCCTTACAACGACACTTGCCGCAATTCCCTAAACAGGACAATTATGTCTAATGATTTTACTGCTGCAATATCGTCTACTTAAAATTGTCGTCTACTGTTTTCTCCCAAACTTACATAGAAGTGGTCATTTTGATAGAATAAATATAATTATGAGTGACAGCTTGAATCCAGTTCAGACGCGGCGTACCGCGGCGTCTGATCTGGGTTCAAGCTGTTTGCGAATATAAGACATGTCTTAATTTCCCCTCCCTATAAAGACTCCCTCCGAACAACGCACATACTCTGTGTCTCCCATAGGGTGTAGTTGCAGAGAGTTGTAATAAGAAAATCCACCCATGTTATCACTCGCTGGTCATAAGGCCACTGAAAACAGTCCAAACGCTGATTGTATAACACTATTTAGATCGGCGGCTGGTCAGGGTCTACACCGAAGATATTCCAAATACCTTTTCTGTTAAGACAGTTTTCATATAAAGATCCATAGTCCTCGAGCCTTCACTCATGTAGAACATATTTACTACAATGCGCCACATAGTTCACTAGATATATATAATATAATACAGTTTCCTGCTAAATACAGTGCATACATGTACATGTTCACTCATGGAGTGAAGATCCACTGAGAGAACGCATGTTTAATACACTTGACAGCTGGAGGCAGAATGAAAGTAATGATAAAAGCTCCTATAGGAGCCTTCTGGTTTACTTTCGACCCTCTGTTAGTAGCCAGTCATTCCAGAGAAAAGCTTTCATTTCACTTATAGTTTATAGCTGAACTTGACTGTGTTCTTTTTTATTCTATAGCCTATGCATTACCGGGGTATGCTTAACGTATTCGCTGTATTTGCCCAGTATATACTCTGGCATTTTGCAAACAGTTTGGTTCCTGATCGGATGCCGAGTAACTCGGCGTCTGATCAGGAACCAATCTGTTTGCAACTTATTTCGATATTTCTGTTGTCGGAATGCATAAACAATTAATCTGATAAATAAAAGCAAACGAAAATGTCGTAAGCATACAACATACTGAATGAGAAGGGTTTAACCAACTAGAGTATACACGTACATATAGCATAGAAAAAGAACTATAAATAAGACATACGCACGGGGGTAGTCAGGCGTGCAATAGCTCACAGAAGTGTAAAAATCCTTCAAAGAAGCTTACAACTCTCGAAACTATGAATATTTGTGGTTTAAACTGCATCTAGATATAACAAGTGGGACACCGTTATTTACATTTCTTCTACTTAACTTTCATGAATAAACGGATGGTCAAAATAAACGGCGTGTTATTAAACCACTCATAATATGTTTAACAAAACAATGGGAGTGTTTTCATTTCCACACTGAATTTATTCAATGTGATAACAACATGTTGAACTTAAGCGGAATTCTTTTTAAACAGATCACTTGAAATTAAAATTAAAGGGCGGGGGAAAATCGCGTTTATCAGATAAAACGTGAAAAGGTCAAATCTCACGTTATTTGTCGCTCGTACAGTGTTCCCTCTCTACAACACGATGGGATACAACGATAGTGTATGTTGTTCGGGGGGAAGTTGTTATAGATTCTAGGGAGGAGAACTTAAGACTTGGCTTACATTTGCAAACAGCTTGAATCCTGGTCAGACGCCGCGTAACGCGGCGTCTGATCTGGATCCAATATGTTTGTCACTTGTCATTGAATGTTATGTTTCTTCTGTTAAAATGTTCACTTATATGTAACCTTGAGAAAAAAACAGCAGACGACAATTTTAAGCTGGCGATATTGCAGCAGTGAAAGTGTTAGACATAATAGTCTTGATTGAGGAACAGCAGCAATTATTGTTGTAAGGAGGGAATAGTTTTCAGGGATCGTGATGTGGAAGGAGCACTGTATTTGTCGCTAATACCTACCCTGGGCCCATACTTTAAATGTTAGGTTTTTATCTCTCCACATCACCGCAACATAACCTTTACCTGAAAAAGCGGCTTTTAAGTGTTCAAAATAGATATATATGTTGGTTGATGCTTTATAAAAAAAATAAAGCTGAAAGTAAAGCAGAAATAACCACTAAAGGAGAATTCGCTTAATTAATAAGCCAACGTTCAGAAAGTAGAAAATACTATGTGATATTATCAGAAAATGATGGAAGCATGGACCTATTTAGGAAAGTGTCATCATTGTTGTTATCGTCGTTATCATCACATTTGGTTTATTTTGGAGGTGCCACTCTTCATCCAAAGTGTGGTACATTTCATGTGTCAAAGGGTACCAATACATCTGTATCCCGAGAAGAAACTACAATGTACTCACAATCAATGTTCAGGCAATGGAGTACCAGACGTATGTCAGCCTCCTCAATGTTGGCTTGTAGTGGAAATATCTCCAGGTCAGGATTTGATGATATTACAGATATGAGCTTGATGAGACCACCAGCAACTACGATGGTCTTATTGGTCAGCACATTCTGAATGATATGATTGGTAAGAAATTCGGACAAGTCCTGTTTGCTCTCTGAAAATGAGCAAGCCCAGTTACTGGGCAACGGAATCGACATGTCTGTCATTACTCCTTTTTGGGTGTGATACTTTTGCACGCTTTTGTCTTGTTCCAGATTTTATGGAATGTTGTTAGTAATGGTCAAAAACTACATAATTCCGCTCGATGTTTGCATCCATGGTCATCACATCGTTCACAAATGCATCTGCATAGTCAGGGAATGTGATGTCATGTGGTTTCCCAATAGCCATTACCAAGGCCTGTCCATCTTTGACTATTGCTATTACCAGATCATTGGTTAGGATATCAGATAGGAGTGATTTGCTAGCACATTGCATGCAGTCATCACTATAATTGCCAGCGACACATGGCCGGGCATTAATCAATGCTGAAGAATCTGCTTCAGGTTTACAGGGCGATGGGCTTTGTATGTTGTTATGAGCCTTTGTGTGATCTTTCTATCCACTTTGATAACCTTCTGTGCTGATTTGAAGTTGGACATCTTTGGTACAGAATAAAGAGAAGCAAACCATAGGGGATTATTTTGCTAGTGCTGTTTGCCCTACTTCATCGACAATCAGACGTGATTTTCCAAACTTGTTGAGAGTTTCTTGTCCTAGTTGACTAGCACCAAGTAATGAATTTTGTATGTCTGTAGTTGCTAGATCTTTGTTGACTATTTTTGCAATGGCATATCTTGTGCAGTTGTTGGTTTAACAAATATGGTTCCACTCCGAAGTGCATTGGCAATTTTGGCCTCATCTGTCTCACTTTGTTTCAATCTCTCTGTACATGATTCATTGTGTTTGTACATGTCATTTTGTTTCTCACTTGAAGATTCTGCGAGTCTATATACTTAACTGACGTCTTAGGTTGTAAGACAATGCCAATTGACTAAGTGCAGACGTTGTCTTTTGATGACTAAAATGTCACCACGTCTTACCAGTGGCATTAACAATTCTTGGTTGTGATCTAGGCCTACTTGATTAAATGCTGGCTTGAATCCTTAACAACATTTAAGTTGCATGCTTTTAACTCGACCTCAGCTTAGTCTGGCAATATGGTCATCTCTGACATATCTCAGAACACATACTCGCATAAATGTTATGATTGTAGTGGAAAAAGAACAACATCATCATCCTGAACGCATCTAGGTGCAGCTCCCAATTAAATGCTCTTACTTTGGGCTAATCTGTCTCACCTAGTATGGAGCAGAAGGATGCTATCCATCTGCTGCATATGTTGCGCCCAGCAGGTTGTCGGCGCAAATCATCCGAAGAAACGAATCAATTTCCCCATGAAATGTTCCAGATGCCAAGACACTAAGAACACCCTCAAACTCATTGTTTTTTTCTTGCATACTAGCCTTCAGGAATGGATCATGTTCAAGAAACAGTGGGTGTAGCACTTGTCACAGAGCTTGTAATGTCAGCTTATGCATGCAAACAGCTCTACCATATTTCTTTACTGACATGATTTGGTTAACTACATTTGGCCCAAGTAAAACAGCTAAGAACTGCAATATCACAACGAGACCGCAATCTGACATTTGCCGGCCAAGTACCTTCAAAATGGCATGTATGTATTCAACCCTGCAATTCGAGGAAGCCTCGCTTCAAGTGAAATGCCATGTCTTTAGCTTCAACTCTTGAGGTTGCATCATCCTGCATACCACCAAACCATTCCTTCTGTAGAGCTAATTCAAGTTATTGATAAATTCAAAGATCTACATCAGTCATAAAATGGCCTGTTTGTATACACTCATATTGCCTCTAATGAATTGCAAACATACATGTTTTATATACATATATCAGTTTATACATTTAATATCCAAGCAATTGTTTGGAAATTTAGGATACGAGTCAGTATGGAATAAAGATAATACACAGTAGTAACAGGGCCCTATTGTAAAACAAGTTAATCAACCATTTGATTCAGATGTAATTTAAGTAAGCTGTATGCCTGGGCAGAAACATATTCTCTTGATTCAGAAGCAATGGGTAGATCTAGAACTGTAATCTTAATAGCAGACTAGAACTGCATGTACTAATTAATAAATCTGGTTCCATATGTGTATGCATGGCTATAGGACTTTTTGAAAGAATGCATACCTCTGTGTTGCCATTGTGGCAGTCATATTGGGATTGTTTTTTCTTCAAATTGTTGCTGACTGCTACAAAGTATGGGACATTGAAAACAAGGGGAAGGATCGCTTTCATTTCAAATCTAAAATATGCAACCCTACTATCGCTATACTTACCAAAGGAAAATTGTTCTTTGTTTTGCAAGTGAACCGACTACACGGCCTATTTGATTTTTAAAACGGCTACCATTGTGATAAATTCTATTCAGTATAATACTACAAATTGCATGTTCAAGTTCCCTATGATTTTTTGTTGGGCTACTTTCAGTTCTAACACATCTTGAGTTGACTTCAAAAGGAAATAGCTAATATTTTGGGGAAAAAGTATATTTTATGACGGCCATTTTGTTTCCCCTTTTTGAACCCTTAAAAGTCAAAATCGAGTTTGGTATCTACTTTATTTGGATGAGCACTCTTCAATTAGGTTATAAAACTAGCCATCTTTTAAGCTACACGTAATGTACCTTTACCTAAACTAATACAAACTTAGCTTGGTTGGATTTTTCTTATGGCAGCCATTTTGTTTCCCCTTTTTGGCCCCTAAAAGTGCAAAATCCAACTTGGTATCTACTTGTATTGGATTCAGCACCCTTCAATTAGGTTACAAAACCATCTTTTTTAGCTACTTGCAATGTACCTTCCTAAACTAATACAAACTCAGCTTGGTTGAAAATAAAATATGGCGACCATTTTGTTTCCCCTTTTTGGCCCCTTAAAAGTCAAAATCCAGCTTGGTGTCAACTTATGTTGGATTCAGCACCCTTCAATTAGGTAATACAACTTGCCAACTAGTTTAGCTTCATGCAATGTACCTTCCTAAACTAATACAAACTCAGCTTGGATGGAAAAGAAGCAATTTATGGCGGCCATTTTGTTTCCCCTTTTTTGCCCCTTAAAAGTCAGAATCCAGCTTGGCATCCACTATATTTGGATTCAGCACCCTTGAATTAGGTTAAAACACTAGGATGACAAGCATTACCCCAATTTGCCTTCACAACTTTTTAGGAGCACATTTTCCCAAATTCGGTCTAGTCTAATAGCCATTTTTATCAACAAAAGTAACAGCATTCTCATCATCATCGTCGTTGTCGTCATAATCAGCAGCATGCTCATTATCATCATTACAGTACAGTAAAACCTCTTGTTATTACGACTACTTAACAGAATGTTATTTGACAGCATCAAAGACAGATGACAACTTAAAGCAAGGTGAACGTAAAACAGAAAGCTCCTGAAGGAGCTTTCTGTTTTACTTCCACATTGCTTTTAAGCAATCACCAGCCTAAACACCTGATAATTAATACGTTTTAGTGGCCGTCATAGAGAGGTTTTGACAGTATCATCGACCTTGACCTTATCGTCGCTTCTTGTAACATTTATCACACTCATCAAAGTCACCATACACATCACCTATATTGTAAAGGAAACAAGAACTCTGAATAAGTTAGTGAAACATGTCACTCAAGTGTTTACTGACACTGAAATACTCCAAACGTTGTATTTCCAGCTGATGTGACGTAATATGTCTGCTTCGAATGATATCTTTTTATAATTTAGATAAAAAGCCTAGGACACAGTGACCCGAGTATAGTTCATTGCTGCCTCTCTACAACGGCCCTCCAAACAAACGATTCCCTTCTTACAATGCTTGTCACTAGTCCCCAAACATAACAATTATATCTAACACTTAAACTGATGCAATATCGTCTGCTTAAAATGGTCGACTGCTGTTTTCTCAAAGTTACATATTAGTGGACATTTTGACAGAAGAAAAATAATGGCGAGTGACATCAGATTGAATCTTTATCAGACGCCGCGTTATCTGGATTCAAACTGTTTGATAATATATAAGCCAAGACTTAATTTTCCCTCCCTATAACAGTTCCCTCCGAACAATTTGAAACCATTGTACAGTCAACAGTGTATACGCAGACGATACTTTGTTAAAATGGTAAAAGCAGTTAATACATTTTGGCAAGAAAAAATAGTTAACCCTTTCTCCAATAGAAGCGCCTTTTAGCGCATTTCCTTTATTCTACCACTGAAAATATATACAGTCATAAACGTATACCATGCAGACGAAATATTTTCTTCCAGCAGACGGTAGCTTAACGCAGGCTGAAAGTAAAGCAGAATGCGCCCTAAGTGGGTACCTGTCTTCAAAATTAAGAAACAGACTATGGGGTAAAAGGTTAATGTAGGATGGCAGCAGTTTATGGAAACCCTTTTTTCAATGATGCTACATGTAATATGGGAAGGTTAGAACTTTGTCTTAAAACCTAGAACTCCTTTTAACCCTTTCACACCAATGACGCCTTAAAGCTTGTTACGCGGCGTCTGATCAGGTTCCAAACTGTTTGACACTCGTATCGATATATTTTAACTTTTAAGTCATACTTTATTGAATCTTACTTTGAAATTATCTTGCTAACAGCAAATTTGAAGCAGACGACAAGGAAACGGCGAAGGGGTAAAAAACTCACGGACAATTTGACAGTGAAAGGGTTAAACTACGATAACAACAACAACACGAACTAGTCGTACGAAAAGTTGTGTCCTTCTATTACATGTACGTTCACTCGATTTAAAACGCATTGTATTAAATACAGGTACAGTAAAACCTCGCTATTACGACCACTAAAACGAAGGCTAATTGATTGTATAATAGATAGCTGAAAGTTTAAAGCAAGGTGGCAGTGAAACAGAAAGCTCCTACTGGAGCTTTCTGTTTCACTGTCACAATGCTTTAAGCGGTCACCTATCGTAAACACCCTAATAATTAACATAATTTAGTGGTCGTAATAGAGAGATTTTACTGTAATATCTTAAAGCAGAAATAAAATAAAGCAGAAAGCTCCAATTAGAGATGTCTGCTTCCTTTTCATCCTTATTTAAGCAGTGTCACCTGTCGAATGCAAGCCTTATTTAGAGACCCCGTAATGAAAAGTGTACATGTACGACATTTGTCTATCTTTAGAAATAAAATCTGCAAATTCACGAACAAATAATGTCATTTTGAAATGGTTAATCTGGAAGATAAATATATAAATACACGTATTGTTATTGGTCGCTGACAACAGTTGAAATAAGTGGCAGGCAATATTAATATTGTCATGTTTATCTATAACTGACTTAGTAAAGTATTTTATTACAGACACAGAAAAATCTTAACCTTTAGCCTGCCGATCACGACCTGACCGGTACAGTGGAGCAGACGTTATTCTTTCCCGTTAAACGCAAACGAAACGCAAACGCAATGCTCAAAATCGTAGGAAATAACAACGTTTTGACATTTCTGACTATATATTTTAATCTGAGTGGCAAACAGGGGTTACCCGGCGTCTGATCTGGCTCCAAACTGACTGCATTGGCAATAACAGTTTTAGCGTAAACGCGTTTATTGGGAAATAATAATATCTTCTCAACTGTATTTGCAATCAGTTTGGATGATCATATGCCGCATCACGCCGTATGATCTGGATCCAAACTGTTTGACACTCGTCTTTACGTTTCTTTGATTAAACAATGTATATACATGTATTTTTTAAAATTGAATTTGATTGACAGACAACAATTTCAAAGCATTAAACGATTTTACGGCAGGATAAGGGTTTCATATTTTCAAACCTTTAGCATAATAAACTTATATTATTAAATACAGTGCAAACAGTTTGGATCCAGATGAGACGTCGAGAAATTCTACGTCTCGTCTATTTACAAAATCTTTATCAATCTAACGGCGATGTTTCATATAAATTAAATCTAACGAAATAGCAGTCGACGTATTTTGGCACAGACGACGCTTGCAGAGCATGCTTGAACCCTTAATTGCATTGACTGGTGGATATTGTCACTTGCAAACAGTTTGGATCCCGATCAAACGCCGAGTTACTCGGCGTCTAGTCAGTATTCAAACTGATTAGCACTGATATCAGGGTTTCAGTAGCAATGAATTTAACAAATAAAGAGAAAATTAAGCAGCCGACAAATTTAACAGACGATATCGAAACAGTGAAGAAGGTACAGTGGAGAATCTGTTATTCTTTTCCAATAAACGCGTTTACGCTAAAACTATTATTTGCAGTGCAAACAGTTTGGAGCCAGATCAGACGCCGGGCTACCCGGCGTCTGATCAGGCTCCAAACTGTTTGCCACCAAGATAAACAAGAATTATCAGAATTTTCAAAAAGTTGTTCTTTTCTACGTTTTAGTGCTTTGCGTTTGCGTACGTTTGCGTTTAAACGGGAAAGAATAACAGATTCTCCACTGTACTTTTGACAGTTCTGAGATGTGCAGTTTCTAGCATATTGTCACGTACTGGCCGAATTATTAGTTTTTGATGAAGTCCCTACTTTTTATTACAACAGAACATGTTGGACTATCGCCCCGGACAGTTCGCGGCAACTAGCTGAAACAAATAATTATAGAAATTCAACTTGCCTACAGTGTAGATCTAGATCGAAATCAGCCGAAAATTTCCTATCCACATTTATGATCTGGATCTTCACTGTTTGAATTTACAAGTGAGTATTGATTCTGATATGTTTACATTTGTATGTGACAAAAGTAAGTTCTAAACTTAACCGTTTTTATGCCTAGACAAACGTGCACTACAGTGGCGAATCTGTTATTCTTTCCCAATAAACGCGTTTACGCTAAAACTATTATTTGCAGTGCAAACAGTTTGGAGCCTGATCAGACGCCGGGTTACCCGGCGTCTGATCAGGCTCCAAACTGTTTGCCACCAAAATAAACATGAATTATCAGAATTGTCCAAAAGTTGTACTTTTCTACGTTTTAGTGTTTTGCGTTTGCGTACGTTTAAACGGGAAAGAATAACAGATTCTCCACTGTACCTGATCAGGATAAAGACAGCTGATTTTCATATTGATGCTGCAGTAGAGAGGACACTATTCTTTCGCATTTGCGTTTTCGCTCAAGCAATTATGTCTATTACAATCAGTTCGTAATCCGGCGTCTGTTCTGGGCCCAAACTGTTTATTACTAGATCATACATGTACATAAATCGCCAGATGTTTTCAAATAAAAAGTCAGATTCTACATTTGACCATACAGTATTCCCTCTCTACAACAACACCTATAATGGGAGACAAATATCAGAACGTTTAAACAACTGCACTCAGACAAAACGTCCAATATTTTGTCATTAAGCGCATTTGCAAACAGTTTCGATCCTGATCAGACGCCGCGTGTCTCAGTATGCGTTTCGTTTGCTTTTTAACGGGGAAAATAGCGGTTTCTCAAGATATTTATTTTACAATCCAGAATGTAGTTATTGGTAACTTTCTCCTTTAGTGAATCCCAAACACATATCGTTACCACGGACTTGTTAGAGCGGTCTAACAACTCCGTGACAAAACAGGGACTGCACTGTATACATGTAACTATTGTTAAAATCAACCCTAAACATTTTAAAATGGACCAGACTGAATTGGAAACTGATGTCGCATGAGTGAAAAGGTTTAGCATCTCTAAAACAAGGCTTGATGCCAGTGCTTTATATATATATATTTATTTCACACCTACATCGATTAAACCAATCGAAAGCCCCTCTTTCTACCACGTGACGGTACAAGAGAACCCTATATTGTACCGGAATTAAACAAGAAATATCTTTAAAAAAGATATTCGGCGGAATGAGTGGTTGAACTAAGGCTATATAGATGGGTGTGCAAAATTGAATTAAATTGAGGTTTTCAAAGAATATATATCTTGGATTGAAAAGCAAAAAATACAAGTATTCAATTGAAACAGTAACTTTTATTTAAAATGCAAAACTATCATGTACAGAAATGCAAAACAAAACAATAATTTAACTCATATCCTAGCTACTGGTAGGAGATCCTCACATTAATCTATTGTTCCATTCATAGAGTTTCTTGAAACAAACTATAGCATACACAAATGTACAGATACAACAATCTACTGTACTTCACTCTTGTAAATAATGATGAAACAACACAATTGTGTTTAACTCACTTGAGGCTATTCATATATAAAATATTGCTTTTAATGTATGGCAAATGTGTACAAATAGTTAACAATTAAAACAAATTGGTTGTAAACAATTATGAAACACCTAGCTTCCTCTGTATATCTATAAATAGATTTTAGATCATAGCATAATTTTGTCAATTCTGTGGCCTAGTGTAGTAAACAGACAGCCTGTATCTCTAAATGTTACACCCACAGTCCACATCATGTAAAACTGTAATGGGACATAAACCAGCCTACAGGGCTCCAGATAAGAGTGAGTAAACTAAACAAATCACATTTTTTCACCTCTTTTAGCACCAAACCCTATGGTATTACCACTCATTTTGATTGTCTTGAAGAGACAATTCATATGTATAGTGACACCACAGGGTTTAATGCACAAATAAAGATTTTAAGTTTTGAAACAATTCCCTTATCTGGAGCCCTGGCTACTATCCAATCAGACTATTCAGTTTCAACAGGTGCTCTTAATTCTAAATTTCTGATCAAATATTATTGGTTGAAATGTGTGGCCAAATATTAAAGTGTGTCTAAATAGAAAACAGTCAGCTCCGCCGAAAAAAGCTATCCCAGAAGGCCATATTTTTCTCATATTGGACTCGGATCCAAAAAATCTATATTTTTTTCATATTGGACTGGACAACTCTTCCGACACTCTGTTAAGAGTAACTTCCCTTGGCATTTCACCTGTTCCATTTCTGCAACGACACCCAATTGGAGACACATATTTATTGTGTGTGTTGCTCGGAGCGAGTCTTTATAGGGAGGGAAAAATAAGACTTGGCTTACATTTGCAATATTTATTTAATTTAATGACGTAACGATAAACAATATGTTGTGGACGTTTTGGCGCGTTAACGTTCAAACGTAAAATACAGTAAATAACGTGGTGACGTTGTAGATCTAATAAGTTTGTTGTTGTTGTTCTGCTAAGGTTTAGCGTCCCTCGTGCGTCTAATAGCTGTCGCATCCCAACGTTCTAGGATCCAGCTTGCGCCATTATCGTCCGGACGTCTCCTCAGCCGGCGGAGTGGTCTAAAGTTGGGTTCCCGAAGTGGCCGTTTTCGACATCAGATGATGGATCTTCAAAGTTGAATTTGGTTGGTGGCTGGCATCCATCTGTAGAATTTCTAAGTTGTTGATGGATCCAGTGGCGAAGAGGAAAAAAGACAAAGTCGACTCCATGAGGTAGCTGTCTTCCAAAAACGGCGCTTCTTAGGGCCACACCCGCCGATGTTGGTCAGGGATCCAGCCATTGGCTAAGCCTGCCACGCTAAGCCATGGACTAGATCCATGTGCCTCTCCCACGACGTGCACGTCTCGGCGGGTCGAGAGAGTCTAATAAGTTTTTTTTCTATATCTATTATGAATATAATTTTTGTTTATCCGAATATACATTTTAAAAATGCATAAGATAATTTATGCCTTATCGGACTGAAATTCTAAACATTAGTAAGTTTTATAATGATAACAAACAAAAGAAAAAATATGAAAATGCTTTTGAGTAATAAAATTACTGTAGGTGTTTCATCACTTTTAAAGGGAGGTAATTCATAAAGTTCGTTATATCATAATTTGAAAAAAACGACCCTTAAGTGATAGATAACATGTTTAAAAAGAGTATCTTGATGGGGTAAATGATTAAAAATTAGATCTAGAACAGAAAATTATGCAAAATGATACGTGTAGACGATTATAGATTTGAAATAGATCTACTGGTGTGAGTAATAGCATTTTGGAGCTGTTTCTAAGAGAGTTACGTCCACTCAGAGTCATGCGTGTAAATGTTTGAATTTAAAAGTAGTCGCCTTGGTAAGATTGTAGTAAGTGATCTACACTATTGGTTTTTTTTCATTGCAAAATAGAAAAATGGCGAATGCCTTTGGAGCGGAAAGTGGGGGTAATTCATATAGGTTATATAAAGTAGGCATAAGGATTAAACTTAAATGCTTCAAATCAAAGGTAACTTTCCGAATAGCGGCAGTCAACAAATTTAAGCAGATGGTACATGTATTGCAGCCATGAAAAGAGTTAGACATAAAAAGTATTGTCCTGTTTAGGGAACTGCGACAAGAGCCGGTGTAAGGAGGGAACACTGTAATTTTGTTTTGAAATTGCGATGTCAAAGGCTAGGCTAGAAGGAATAGAAAAAAATGCATGTGGTTTCTTTTGTCATTTTATAATTTTATGGTGTGAAATAAAGAGGTAATTTAACAGTGTTGAGTACAATACTGAATTCTATTGGACTCGTACACAGCAGTCATAATCCATATTGGACTCGGCTATCGCCTCGTCCAATATGAATTATGGCTGCTGTGTACTCGTCCAATAGATTTCAGTATTGTACTCAACACTGTTAAATAACCTCTTAATATATTGGATTTTTATTGCAAAATCAGTCATGAGAAGTGTACATCTTCACCGTATCATTGTCGTCAGTCTGTTTCTTTTTTGCTGTCTGCAGTATCGTTTCAAAGCCTTATTTTAAGGCAATGTTACTGTCAAAAGTTCAATACGAGCGTCAAACAGTTTGGATCCTTATCAGAAGCCGCATTACGCGGCGTCTGATCAGGATCCAAACTGTTTGCATACGCGCTTTTAAGCATCATTGAGAATGAAAGGGTTAATGGATCGGTATAAATCAAATATAGTCTTATCATACAGTGGAGAAAACGTTATTCTTTCCCAATAAACGCGTTTACGCTAAATCTATTATTTGCAGTGCAAACAGTTTGGAGCCAGATCAGACGCCGGGTAACCCGGCGTCTGATCAGGCTCCAAACTGTTTGCCACCAAGATAAACATGAAATATCAGAATTGTCCAAAAGTTGTTCTTTTCTACGTTTTAGTGTTTTGCGTTTGCGTACGTTTGCGTTGAAACGGGAAATAATAACAGATTCTCCACTGTACCATATGTAATAACAATCTCACAATAGGTATTGGTTAAAAGAGTTATAGACTTTTTATTTTCAATACAATGTGCCACTTAGCCACAATTATTCCATGCTGTATGTCCCTTTCTATGTAACAAAATTTTAATTCAGTATGAGACGCCGCTGAAAAGTGGGTACTTTCTTTTTTGGCTGAGTATATAGCCCACATAATGCAGAACAGACGTATATTAATGTTGGGAATCAGACTAAAATACTTTAAGGTAGCTCGCGGGTGAGCTTATTTTCCATGAAAGGTGTAATAAAGCTTTGCTTGAAGAAGGATAATAGCCTAAGAAACAATGTGTGCAAATATAGACAAAAAATTATCGATTGGTTCGTTTTTAAGGTCTTTTTTTTTGACAAAAACCTGGAATTTTGATGATTTTTTTTAAATGAATAAAGCTTATGACTATAAGTTTCTCGCAATAAGTAGTCCACAACATTCATTAAAAGAAAAGCTAAAAACCTTTTGAAAAAAGGTGTTCAGAAAGATGTTATCAGCTATTTAAATTTTGCAAAATGGTAAAAAATTGAATTGAACTGACTCATTCAATGTATATATTTTTTTTATTTTGTTCAAATATATGGTTGGTGAAATAGTTATCAGAAAAAATTAGAAAATATTACAGCCAGGATTTGTTGAAATAACATATTTTCTTATCAAAATGTGGGAAATTTGAAGCTGAGATACAATTACCTACCTTAAAATTGAAATTATGTCATTAAAATGCATTTTTATTATTAATGGACTTGCATACAAGGTTAATTATATTATATAAACATTATAATGGGCAATATCGATCTTTAAAAAAGGTTGACGTATTGATAAGCTCCAATGTGTGGCTTTATAGTTCGATCAAATGTTATACATGCACTAGTAATACTGTTTTTACTGACGTGTTTTTCTCAATATGCATCCGATTTGCTTTATAATCCGTAAGGAGCGATACAATTTGTAACGAAAAAGATCAATTATTAGTTTGGAACATGCTTGTACATAACATTTGTTTTTTTTATCTGATATTAAAAAGCATATGCCATTTATTTTGCAATGGTCCTAATAATTCACATAATCTTCCATAAAATCGATGAAATTTACACAGTTTGGATCCTGATACGATCCTACTTCTTTTCTACCGGTGCACGTGGCCCATTGGTACAGTGGAGAATGTGTTATTCTTTCCCGTTTAAACGCAAACGTACGCAAACGCAAAACACTAAAACGTAGAAAAGTACAACTTTTGGACAATTCTGATAATTCATGTTTATCTTTGTGGCAAACAGTTTGGAGCCTGATCAGACGCCGGGTTACCCGGCGTCTGATCTGGCTCCAAACTGTTTGCACTGGAATTAATAGCTTTAGCGTAAACGCGTTTATTGGGAAAGAATAACGTTTTCTCCACTGTAATGTGTTAGACAACGATACCATATAAACCGAGGTTCGACGTACTGTTGCTTTACACAGGGCATGTGAAAGAACTAGAGAACTTTATCAATAATTTAATAGTAGGGCATCGCGTCCGGGTTTTCTGTCAAATGGACAATTCTACTTTTCAATTTAGTCCAGTCCATTTTTGACCTTTTAGGGTTGATTTTAAAAATATATATATCAAAATGATAAACAGTGTAGACCTTGATCAGCTTGCTCCTTAAGGAACCCTCTGATCAGGATCTACACTGTTTGCATTGGAGAGGTGTACTCATCACTGGTACACTGTTTGCAAAGGACGCTTGTATACGTGACTAAGGTTCAAAGAGTTAAAAAAAAACAAAAAAAACTACATATACTAACCCGATCAACAATTTAAAACATACAGTGGAGAAAACGTTATTCTTTCCCTGTAAACGCGCTTACGCTAAAACTATTATTTCCATTGCAAACAGTTTGGAGCCAGATCAGACGCCGGGTAAACCGGCGTCTGTTCAGGCTCCAAACTATTTGCCAATCAGATTAAAACTACGTTTATTGCAATGCGTTTGCGTTTCGTTTGCGATTAATCGGGAAAGAATGACGTTTTTTGCAAGAAAGAGTTTTACGGCACCGCAACACAAAATAGGTCATATATAATGAATGATGGGGGATGATGAGATGAGAGGTTAATGATTTCAGGACGATGATTTTGGCTAATCGCATTCGTTGCCAAGTAGCGCATGCTACTTGGAAGACGGTGTAATCCCGGTCTAATAAACAGAAAAGATCCCCTATGGCAGTTAAGCCCCAGAACTACGACAAGGTAGGAAGGTTTCTAGGGACTCGATTAATAGTTTTTCGACAGGGCTGCATGTGTTTTACGAAAATAAATCTAATGGTCTATATAATCTCGAGTAAATATTGAAAAATATGATTTAGATAGAAACGGTATCTGCAGTTTCTTTATGAAAATGTGTTGTTTGGAGGGAGTTGTTATAAGAGTGGAAATGGCTCACATATGCAATCAGTTTTGACTCCCGATCAGGCGCCACAGAAGACGACAAGTTTAAGCAAACGATATTGCAGCCGTAAAAAGGTTGGACACAATCGTCTTGTTTTATGAACAGCGGCAAGCGTTGTTGTAAGGAGGGAATCGTTCAACGGGCCGCTGTGGGTATGGAGCTCTGTACTGCGTTTGCGTTTTTTGTCGTTTAAATGGGAAATAATAACTCATTCTCCATTGTAGTCAGAATATTTAGTTTGGCATTACCTAAAATCTTACTTTAAGAAATATCACTCCCGGTCAACTATGTTACAGCGAGGCGTGCGCCTGCCAGAAGTCATGTTAAGGTTTCCGCTCGAAAACCGTTACGGCGTCTGCCAATTTGTTTACTCATTTTGACAGACAGCACCCATATTTTGTACATCAACGTTGAGTAGGACGCTATTTTTTGTTACGTTTGGTTCCTTTAATCGATACTTAGCCAATGGCGTTTATCGCATCGAACTGTACATCATACGTGCACGTAAAAGTGTGTTTAAAAGTAATTAACTATTCAAAACATGACGATTTTGCTCTTTTTTACATTTCTTTTCACAGAAGGAGAAAAATCTTAAACGAAATGTACCAATTATGCTTTAATCAGCATGTAACGTCCGCCTCTTCAAATAATATGCAGGTTTTCAATTAGATTTTGACGCTTTTATCCACCACAACACAACTTTGTACATGTTACGGTTTCTTCCAATTCAACTGACGCATGTTACTGTATCTTATCTACAGCGTTACGGTATCTTCCACAATGTTCCTGATGGAAATTTCGTTCGAGGAAACTAGACATCATGACTTAGGAAACTCGACTTTGCCAGTTTCATAATTCCGAATGTACTAAATGTCCTCTTTCTATATTAATGCCCCCGCACGACTTAGTCGGGCATATTGTTTTTGGTCTGTCTGTCTGTTTGTCTGTACACAACTTTATCCTTGGCCATAACTTTTGAACTACATAGGATAGAGACTTTATATTTGGTATGTGTACTCACCTCAAGAAGCTCTTGAGCTCAGTAAAATTTGGGTCATATCTGACAAAGGTCAATGTCATTATGGGGTAAATGGGGTGGAAAGGGAGATAAGTCATCCTATATTTTTTTCAAGTGAATAGGAAGGGAGATAACTCATCCTAACAGGCCATGACTCTTTGATCATGTGATCATTTCTAAATTTAACTTCGACGATAGCTGCATTGATATAGATCTAATAATACCGGTCACAAAAGCGCTGGAATTAAGACTTCAACTTTCAATTCAATTATTTTACCTCGCTCAATAACTACGACAGAAACTACGGGAGCTCGACTCCTCCATCAGGCCTAAAACACCAATTTCATACTCTTTGAAAACGTGATGGTTTTCGATTAGGAACCGTAACTATACACTTTATTGTAGATAATGAACCGTAACACCCTCTGGCAGACGCCTTAACATCACAGTTTTACAAACATGCATCCGATTTGCTTTATAATCCGTAAGGAGCGATACAATTTGTAACGAAAAAGATCAATTATTAGTTTGGAACATGCTTGTACATAACATTTGTTTTTTTTATCTGATATTAAAAAGCATATGCCATTTATTTTGCAATGGTCCTAATAATTCACATAATCTTCCATAAAATCGATGGAATTTGAATAAAATCAAATGAAATAAACCACAGATCAATCAAATACCAGTATTAAGACTAACAAGTATTTAAAACTTGAAGAAAATCCTGCTTAATTACCTGATAACGTCAATTTTTGTTCCTTTTCTCCCCGCGTGGTTAAGTATGGGCAGGCACCGTAACAGTTTTCGATTGGAAACCTTAACATGACTTCAGGCAGGCGCACCCCTCGTTGTAACAGTTGACCGGGAGTGAATATGTAAAGACAGAAATAGTGTGAGCATGGAATATATTAGCAATGAGGGGTTAGAATTGCATAAAACGATAACCTACAAAATTCGGAATTACAATCGAATTTCGATATCTCGAACTCGTTTAACTCGAACTATCCGATAGTTCGACATATGAATTGCATTATTTCATGCTCGGTTAAGTCGAACATACCCATATTTCAAAGTTTAAACGTGGCTTAGCCACGTTTTAACTTTGAAATACGGGTATGTTCGATAAAACCGACTTCGAGATATCGAAGTTCAAGTGTACTTTTATTTAAATTTCGATCGCGACAAATTAGATAAGAGCAATATAATAATTTTATCTTATATTTATTCACTTTTAGGGATATATTTGTTTTTATTGTTGGTAATTTACAGTTGGGATGTATTGTCCGATTTTTCTGACCTGTCTGAGTTAATTTTAGAACAGAAAAGTTAATAATGGTAAATAGGTAAGCAATGTAACATCGAATATGTAATCGTACTCTTTCCTACTTCAGATAAGTATGATCCTCGTGCAGCAGGAGACCGCTGCGCTAACTTTACTGGTATTTTATCCTTTCCCTATAAACGCATTTATTTACTAAAAAATATTTTTCCATTACAAATAGGTTGGATCCAGATCAAACGCCGGGTAGCCTGGCGTCTGAGCAGGCTCCAACCTGTTTACTATTCAGATTGAAATATAGTTAAAATTTCTATATGTAAGTTTCCACAGTAGTGCATATCGTTTGCGTTTAAACGGGAAAGAAAGATATATCCTCTACTGTACACTACGCACAAAAAATACAGCTACCGGATGTAGAGAAAACTCCTCCCTTTTAAAGTTTAAGAATGTTCCAATCTAAAAATAACTTGGACACTTCAGAAGAAAACTCTAATACATGTAAACCAAACTAAACGCAAACACAGTGTATCGTTAAATAAATGTAGAAAGTTTTTGAAAATGCTGTAAGGGAAACGTTAGTTTTCCCCATTCAAACGAAACTGAATAACAGTACAGTACATGAAAATGATTCGAAAACTTGGGGGCATCCTTGGCCTAGTGGTATAGTCACTGCAACTTCCATCACTAAGCTCCTTGTCGCTGTCAGTTCGAATACCAGTCTGGTCATTCGGATTTTCATGTGGAGAAGCCTTCCAGCTGGCTTGCGGAAGGTCTGCGGTTCTACCCAGTAGCCGAATAGTGCCTAAAAGAAGTGCAAAAGCTATTGTCAGTCTTGCGTTAACCCTTTGCCTGCTGGTCGCGACTTTACTGATTTTTGCAAACAGTTTAGATCCAGATCAGACGCCGCGTAACGCGGCGTCTGATCTTGATCCAAACTGTTTGACACTCGTCTTTATGTTTCTTTTCTTTAAAAATGTATAAATCTAGATTTAACCAATTTTGCAGACGACTATTTCGAAGCAGATGATTTTACCGCAGAATAATGGTTAACAAACGTATACACTTGGGAAAACGGTATTTTCGAAATAGACGCGTTCTTAGACATTTATATTAATTGCAAACAATTTGAAGCCAGGTCAGTCGCCGAGAAACTCAGCGTCTTATCAGAACCCAAATAATTTGCCATTCAGATTCATTGAGACTGAAAACTAAATGGAGTATTTGGCTATTTGCAAAATGAAACGATTACACCGAAGTAAAAGCAACTTTCTGGCACTACCGTGCATCTGACATAACCCAAAAATATATGTATAACAACATCTTTAAGATTTATCACTGAGTCTCAGATTTAAGTGTTTCTCGTCGCTTTTTCTACCTCGACTCTGGACGGAGTAGATCATTGTCTTAAAATTCGCTAAATACAATTGAAATAGAACAAAATAGACCGTCAAACAAGAATTGGCCCTGTATACAATGCATATCTTTAAGGGCGTACTCTTCTTGTTGAGAGGTTCGTTCAAAAGTATAGTTTCTCACTAGTAATGGTCTGACTTCAATATCAAAACATGAATGTGGTGAATATTGATATGACATGGAGAAATATTATGCGAAAACGTGCGTCACATAATTGAAGCACAAGTGTTTGTATTCTAAAAGTTTATGTCTATTAGAGTGAGTTTTGGAGCAAGATAATGCACCGTGTTACTATACTATTCGGTGCCTTAGAAGGTTACAATCTATTTAAGAAATTAATTGATTTTTTTCGGTGTTCAAGCCAAATGAACGACAGAAAATTATCTGCAAATACCATGCCTGGATCGCTAACGCGATTCATGGTATTTGCAGATAATTTTCTGTCGTTCATTTGGCTTGAACACCGAAAAAAATCAATTCATTTCTTATATTTACATTATTTTATCTTTATATTTGTTATGAACAAAAATCAAAATTTCAGTTATTAAAGGAGAAATTGGGTTTTAAATAGGATAAATACGTCGAACAAATATACTTAAAGAAGTTTACTCCGCATCCTGTAATCAAATAACATAGCTAGATCTATACTGCGCGGAGGAAAGGAAATAGTCCTCCCATTGTGTGCTGATATAATCACGAAAAAGAATCATAAAGGATGGAAATTAAAAATCGAATAGGAATATACCTATTCTTAATCGAATTAAACCTAAAAGAGTACATGTTAATTCAGTTAAAAGTTCGCATACCTTACGTAGAATCTCGTTCTGCATTTACCTCCCTTTAATGATTTATACTGTTTTTTCCTTTGTTTCAACTGATATCGGTGATTAAAATGACGGAAACAACTTCTATCAAAGGCAATTTAATCAAAAGTAACAACAGTTTATCTTTATAAATAAAATTATAAATATGAATGACCTTTTTATTTTTAAGAATTTTGATATTGAAATAAAAAAAAATGCCTTAGTTTTTTAGCTGACTATGTCAGAATCATATTCCAGTAGTTACGGACACAGGGTACTACCGATTCCAGTCCCCGCTTCACAAAATAAAATAACAAGCTTCTACTTCCTCAGTCTTTGATGAACTAACCCCCCCCCTCCTTAGACAAGATAACAGTAACAGCACAACTAGCACAGGGTTGCATGCTTTTATACCTGGTTTGGTGTTACCACCGAAAGTGGGTCAGGAATTTTCTTTAAGTAGATCTAGTATTTAGTATGTATCTTGAATCCGGGTTAATATATGCATGTATTAGATCTTGATTCCGGGTATGTCAAAGAACCGGTGGTTACTTCAGCAGTGGAATATTCATGCTTATCCTTGCACCTCAACCCAAAACTAAAGTAACCAATGTCGGTGTCATCACCGTGATAGGATAACTCAATATAGAGTGACGTTAATCCTGTTTATAAATCACTAGCCAAATCTGACCTGATTGAGATTGATGCATAATATACCTGTATACATGTACATCGTATTCGAGTTCCTTTTGTATCCTGTTCAGTACTAAGAGAAGGTTTCGAAAGTCTGTTTCTACCCCCCCCCCCCCCCCCAAACAATCATACTGCCTACATTTATTACCCCCTTTAATGGTTTTTTTTCAGCATCAGCAGTAATAGCTTTTTTAAATGTACACTTAATGTAGATCTAGTACATTTTTCATATATTTTATAACTAAAAATTGTAAAAATAATTGTTCAAATCTATTGCACTAATTTCCGATAAATTCGCAAAACTAAAGCCTGTTTAATCGTAAATATCAAAATTAAATTACATATTTTAAATTCACATAAAAAGTCGCCAACGCCCAGCGTCACAAATTAGTGACCGCTTATTGTTATACTTGTAAACGAAAACAAAGGAGCGACTGTAGACCAGTTACACACTCAGAATTCATAAAACGAGTGAGAATCTTATCTCGAGCATCATTGTTGTGATAAAAATAAATTCGTAACAGACGGACAAATTTTCGGAGCGCTTCCTACTTTTTTTTTTCCACAATGAGTGTAAATAATCTATATCAATATGAATGTAAAATCTCTCTATATATATTGGTATTTAGTGTTTAAAAAAAAGATTGGGAAATAAACTAGATTCAATCTATGTCAAATACAACGTGATTTCTTATTTTAGAGTAGTGAAGATTAATGCGCAGCGACTTAACCCTAAGCTCCGCCTCCTAAGGTTTGAGTGTTTATAAAAATTGAACGCTGATTTTTACAATGGAAAGAGATAAGGCGAATGTAAATATTTGAAACACACATAAACAAAGTGTCAAAATATTTAAGAAAACTGTGCTGTATATTTATTGTAATTCGTTTGAATTGTCTTTTAATTTTTCAAAGTGTACTATTACCTTATTTTTCTGTGCCCTATTTAAGATAGTCAGGTATGGTGGCAAATGCAACATCCGCCGGGACATCCCGAAGTACACCAATTACTACGCCGGGGTCAACAACGGTCAACACTACGAACAATGGTTCCCTAACAACAGTGACAAATGAACCATCGACTGCAGGAGACCAGTCAAATAACACCCTTCAAACAGGCGCTTCAACTGCTCCTTACATATCCAGTTCAGCAAAGAGAAACACACCGGCATCAAACTTACCCATAACATCAGGCGCTTCAACAGCTCCTAACATATCCAGTTCAGCTTCTGCAGCAAAATCAGCATCCACACTGAGAAACAATCATGCAGCAAACTTACCCACAACTATACACCCGCCTAGCAAAACGGCTTCTGTGGTCCTAGGGGCCAACACTGAGTGCCCAAAACCAACTGGAATCCCGAACGGACAATTAATGTCCAAAGGCCCTTACATTGCCGGGAAAACAGACGCAATCTATGCTTGTGTTACTGGGTTTTCTCTGGTTGGTCCGGCCACTATCAAATGCGGTCTGAATGGAGCGTGGCCAAAAGAGCTGCCTCAGTGTATTGTGTCAACAACCGGTGAACAAGGGGGAAACAACATATACGTCGGTGACAGTTGTAAGTATAAGCATTTTTATCCTTTAAATTACTCTGTAGAAGTGCAAAAGGCCGCCTGTACTTACTTATTGGTATAAGTTTGATAAGTTTATTCATAGTAGTTCCATTAGGCCTAAAGGCCCATGAGGAAAAATACACATACAAATATGCACATGACTGACAGTATGACATGACAAATTACAAAATACATACATATATAACACAAGTGCGGAGAAGGTATTTAACAATGATTAATATAATTATTTTGTTGAGCAATTAGCAAAGATTCTTGTCAGCTGCACGTTTAAACAATACCGACACTAATATTTCGTTTTGCTAGTAGCCTTAACATCAAGTTTGTAAATTTCGATTCGAAATATACTCAAGTATATTCAGTATTGCCGACCTCATAAATATACATTATACTTATTCTATGAAATATAGTTATCTATATAAACCACTGAATCTTTAATGCTGAATGAAGGTAACGCAAAAAACTCAAACATTCGCTATCTGCGCCACCTTTGTCCCACACCAAGTTGACACCGCACCGTTATAAAACACAATTTCAAAATGCTGGTTATAAGTAATGGGGTAAAGTAAAAAGCTCTCATAGGAGTTTTCCTCATAACTTCCGTACCGCCTTTAGCTGGTTCTTTTTTGAACTGGCTTTACTTTTACCATAGACATATATTTACTACAACTTACACATTTAACATTTAAACAAAAAACACACATATTTAGTGAAACCATTATCACGCATTAAGCTGACATCACACCTTTTAAACTTCAACTGTTTAATGCTATACAAAAGTAATGCAGAAAGTTACCATCGGAACTTTCTGCATAACTACTGTATCACACTACGCTAATACTATAGTAACATTCAACTGGATGTTGAAACCATTGTTACACCCAAAGCTGGCATCACACCTTTTAGAATTCATATGTTTAATGCTGTACAAAAGTCATGCAGAAAGTCGCCATCGGAACTTTCTAAATACTTCTGCGCCGCACTACGCTGATACTATAACATTCAACTGGATGTTGAAACCATTGTTGCACCCTAAGCTGGCATCACACCTTTTAAAATTAACCTGTTTAATGCTGTGCAAAAGTAATGCAGAAAGTTCCCATCGGAACTTTCTGCATAACTTCTGCGCCGCACTACGCTGATTTCTTTTTGAACTGTCTTTTCTTTCACCATAGACATACATTTACTACAACTTACACATTGAACATTTAAACAAAATACACACATATTTAGTGAAACCATTATCACGCATTAAGCTGACATCACACCTTTTAAACTTCAACTGTTTAATGCTGTGCAAAAGTAATGCAGAAGGTTCCCATCGGAACTATCTGCATAACTTCTGCACCGCACTACGCTAATACTATAGTAACATGCAACTGGATGTTGAAACCATTGTTACACCCAAAGCTGTCATCACACCTTTTTAAAATTCATCTGTTTAATGCTGTACAAAAGTAATGCAGAAAGTTCCCATCGGAACTTTCTGCATAACTTCTGCGCCGCACAACGCTGATACTTTAATAAAACCCAACTAGATGTTGAAACCATTGTTACGCACTAAGCTGACATCGTACCTTTTAAAATAACCTGTTTAATGCTGTGCAAAAGTAATGCAGAAAGTTCCCATCGGCACTTTCTGCAAAACTTCTGCGCCGCACTACGCTTTATAAAATTCAACTGGGTGTTCTCCTTTTAATTATTCGCTTTCAATAATAGACTATGTTTATTACAACTTACATATTCAACATGTAAATAAAAGACACACATATTCAATAAAAACATAGTTATCGGAATAGACCGGCCACTGTTTTTCTTTATATAACATGTATATTTATTTGTATTAATTTTTTTTTTCTCAATGCTGAAAGAGGGTAACGCAGAAAACTCCTGTAGTTGCTTTCAGTGTTACCCTTGTCACGCACTATGCTGACATCAAATCCTTATAAAATATAGCCGTTTAATGCGGAATAAAGATAATGCAGAAGGCTTCCATATGAGCCTTCTGCATTACTTTCATCACACATTATGCTGATAACCTTGTAAGAAAGGTACGAAGGAATTAATTTGTTTCAAGTGAAGGCAATATACCAGTCAGTTAATGCAATACAAAATATAAGACAATCATGATAACATAGCAATACAATGCTAAAATGAGTTATGAGATACTATTACTTGTCAAAAGAACGTTAATGTTGTAATTGTTGTACGAGCCCTCATAATTTATCGATAACGTTGTTCATTTCGGACATCAAAAGCTTTGTAAATGTATGTTGCTAGGTTTGAAAATGCCTGTCTGAATTTTGAAATTTTGCAAAGAGATAAATAAGGCTGCAATTCAAATTTGCTTATATTTTTATAGAAAAGTGCTCTGCTTGAATCATGGAGCCTACCGTTCCATTCCTGTAAAAAAACATTATGTATTCTTTCTTCTACTACGTATAAGAAGCGTTTTATATTACCAACCCCATGAGCTAACCATACATGATAAAAACCTAATCTACTTAGTGTATCTCGTACCAAAGAAGTCCAGTTAATAACTCTTTCATTTTTGTCAATGTCTGTTATCATTAAATCATATACTTTCTTAACATATTTACGCTCATCGCTTTGCACTATCTTAAGCCAATATTTAATGCATTTAAAGCGACTCGCAACCAGATGGTGCATTAAAAATAGTAATTTGTAAATATGTGTCAAACGCTTATATAAATGGTAAAGAATTAGTTTAGGATAAGAAATTCTGTTTAAAAAAATGTATTTCAATAAAAAAAAATATTGGTCTCTGGTGGGATTCGAACCCGGGGCCCCGGCATTGGCGGACAGAAGGCAAAATAGGGGAAACCGCTTAGACCAATGGACCACGGAACTATCCGTTTACCTCGGATCGATTTAACGTATTTCAATGTGTAGCTATCGAAAGTGCATACAACTTCGTAATTCGGCTCGTGTTTATGTCTAAGCCCGTGTAGAGAAGCAACAGCAACAACTATACCGTCTACTAGTCGGTATAGACAAACGATGGAAAATATCTAAAAATCTAAGATTCGGTGACGATTCTTGAGACTTTTTTTGGACTGATCATATTTTTTTAATGTCAGAAGCCAAATAATGCCACAAATTTGCTTTTATTTGAGTATTTTATTTTATTTTGACAAGTACACCATCCGGTTGCGAGTCCCTTTAAGATGTCTAATGCAATTAAGTGGTTTTCTGCCTAATTCGCCATATACAAAATCATTTTGCGTACTTCTTTTTACACCGAGTAAACCTTTACAAAATTTAAGATGCACCCTTTCAATATTATCTGCCTTCATAAAGCCCCACACCTCTGATCCATAATTTAAGATAGGTAACACTAGTTTGTCAAACAGATCTAATCTATGTTTAACCTCAATCGTAGTGAATTTACACAAATACTTCTTCATTTGAAAAAACGCCTTTAAAGCCTGTCCTGCAATAGTTGCCAGTGCAATAGAGAATGAACCACCAGTTGTAAAAACTATACCCAAGTAAGAAAATGTGCTAACAATATCAATAACATCACCATTGTAAGTAAAGATAGTATCTCGAGGTATTCTACCACCCTTTCTAAATATCATTATTTTTGTTTTCGCTGTATTAACTGTTAGTTTCCATCTACAACAATATTCATTCAATACATTTAAACTTTTTTGCAAATCTTCTCTAGAGCTAGCAAAAATTACAATGTCATCAGCATACAATATCAGAAAAACTTTGAACATATTTATAGCAATACCTTCTACACCATTTCTAACAAACATGTCTTCCATATCATTCAAACACATGGCGAACAAAAACGGTGATAAAGACTCACCCTGTCTAACTCCTAAAGCACAACTATACTCACCACTCAGTTCATTATTATATTTTACCCTTGACTTCACAGTTGTATACATAGATTTTAATACGTTTAGCATTTTACCACGCACACCTAACTTAATTAATTTATACCACAAATTATCTCTGACAACATAGTCAAAAGCTTTGGAAAAATCGATAAAGGCACAATACAGCTGTTTACCGCTGTTTAAAAAATTAGTAATAAGACCATGGAGTACAAATATATTATCAGTTGTACCCATATTAGCCCTGAATCCAGCTTGTGCTTCAACATATACACCATATGTTTCTGCCCAATTCACTAGTCTATTATTTAAAATTCGAGTAAAAAGTTTTCCTAAGGTACTCAAGAGGGTGATCCCGCGAAAATTATCAACATCGTTGATTGAACCCTTTTTATGTAATGGTATAACGTAACCCTTCGTCCATTCATTTGGAAAGTAGCCTAAATCAAATATTTTATTAAATAATACATGTAATGTAGGCATTAAAATATGCTTACCGTGTATAAAAAACTCATTTAGGTATAGATCCGGACCACCCGATTTATTTGTCTTCAAACCATTAATGCCCTTCAAAATTTCTTCTTCATTTATAACTGTATTTAACTCTTGAAACATAACATCAAATTCATCATTTTCATATCTTTCCATGAAATAGAGAACATCATCATCTGGTGTATAAAATTGACTGTTTGGGTTATTTACCGTTTTGAAGTATTGCTCAAAAATATCAATCTTCACGCCTGATTGTTTTATACCAGCTCCCTGTTTCAACATATTCCAATAAAGTTTTGCGTTTTGGAATCTTGCCTGAATAAATTTGTCTGTTTGGCGTTTGTCGTATTCATATTTACATTTCCTTAAATAGCTTTTGTACTCTGATCTTGCCTTTACCATATTTATTCTATTTAAATCGTTATTCTCCATTCGATATTTGTTTAGCATGTATAAAAAACAATTTCTCTTATCAAAACATTCATTATCATACCATGCATTATTGCTTTCACTATCCTGTTGTTTATTACTATGTGTTACATATAAAGGGGAAACAACCTCGTGAAAAATACCTGCCAAGGAATCTATACATTTATCAATATCACAAGCGGCTTGACAATTTGTGACATCCGTAGTAAAATGATCTAGCTTTTGTACATTATCATGTGAGGACAATCTTTGTATATAATCTTCTTTCCAATTATATAAGTATCACATACGAATATCCATTCGTTGATTTAACAGTAGGCTGTAGCTTAACTATATCACTTCCAATGGCGCCTAAATGCAATTTTGCAAACAGTTTGGATCCTGATCAGACGCCGCGTATCGCGGCTTCTGATCAGGATCCAAACTGTTTGACACACGTATAGATATGTTTTAAGTCATACTACATTGAATCTTACTTTGAAACGATCTTGCAAACAACAAAATTGAAACAGACGACAATGAAACGGCGAAGGGGTGAAAAACTCACGATTAATATGGCAGCGAAAGAATTAAATAAAGATGCAAGCAGTTTTTAATGTACAAATGTAATTTGATAGTGTATTACTGCGGATAAGACGTGATTATTACCTAAAAAATCTGTTTATGCTAAGATACGTACGAGTCGTACATGTATGTCCGTTGCAAACAGTTTGAAGCCAGATACAAATTGGTCGCCAGGTTTGTCATTCATTGTTTCGCTTCGTTTAAATAGGAAAGAATAATATTTTCATTGTATTACTCGAATCCACACGAGGGTCACTTGCTTTGAAACAACATAGAGTTGAGCCATTGTTTTATTCGTCAGCGCAAAGTTTCTTCTTCATCACCATTCGTGTACGTTGAATTGACCAAAACTTAATTTTGTTTAGTATGGTACTAGTCAAAGTGCATAGCTTCAGCTTCAGTACGACACACGGTGTTCCTTACAGTGTTTTCTTCAAGCAAGTAAGACATATACGGTTCCTATCATTAACCTTTTCATGATCAAATTTATCGTGATGTTTTTACCCATTAACCGCCATATTGTCGTCTGCTTCAATATTGTTGTCTGCAATATCGTTTCAATGTAAGATTTAAGGCAGTATAACTGACGTTATTTAAAAACAAGTGGCAAACAGTTTTGATCATGACGAGACGCCGCGTTACGCGGCGGCTCATCATGATCAAAACTGTTTGGAAAGTCGCTTTATGGCTTTATGAAAGGGTTACTTCTTACATGTACTTACATGAAAAAGGAGTGTACCAGGTTGAACTGCTTGTTTGGAGTAGTTCAGTCTACGTCTAGTCTGTTGGCTGGGGTGCAAAGATGTTCTATGCAAACGAATGTTTCTGTTTAACTTCGAGTTCCAATAGTTGTTTAAATGTTACTAGTATAAGTTTTCGGTGCAAATGAATGTTTTAGTTCAAATTCAAGTTCCAATAATTGTTTAAATGTTATTAGTAAAAGGTATATTTTATTCTAATAACATCAGTATTTTCTAACACAAATATAATAGATATTTGATTTAAGAATATTAAGTTATGATAATGGTGATAATGACATCAATTCTGATTAAAGTCAATATCACTGAAATCATAATTTTTTTTTTCTTTACTTACATCTTCTCCGCTAAATGCATCTTTATGGTCATAACTGTTTGTTTGTATATGTATTACATGCCTATGTTTGTGTGTACATGTTTAACATGCCTCATGGACTTGTTAGTCTGAAGGAAGAATAAAATCATATCTATCTATCTATCTTCTTTTCACTGCCCTTTTGACGGGAAAAACTTATCTAGCACAGTCGCCGCAATATTATCGTCTTTAACTTTTAAACTTTGGAGTTGTATGCTTTTTTTGGACTTTGAAAAACATTGATATGAGTGTCAAACAGTTTTGATCCTGATCAGACGCAGCGTCTCGCGGCGTCTGATCTGGGCCCAAACTGTTTGCAAAAGTCAGTATTGGCGGCCTTGGCAGTGAAAAGGTTAACATGCATATCTAAATTGTATAATTGTATGTTATTTAACTATAGATACTTTATTGTGTATTAGATTGAATTAATAATGTTCTTTTCTGTTCTGGGATCCGTTTCATAAAACGTTGTAGCTCTACGACAAATGTTGTCGTAAGTCAGATTATAAAAGTCTCAATTGTAATTTATTTCTCCATCTAATCCTGTCTTGTGACATCTCTTTGGAATTGTCTTTTCAATCATGTATTGTGACATCTCTTTGGAATCGTCTTTTCAAGACGATTCCAAAGAGATGTCACAAGACAGGATTATATACAGAAATTAAATGTATTTTAAAATTTTGACTTACGACCGTTTTTGTCGTACTACGTTTCATTAAAAGGGCCCCTGGGGCCCGTTTTACTAAACTACTTACGCAAAAAATTTGCGTAAGTCAAAATCGTTTTACTCTTATTTTTCGATCATTAACGTTTGCAAACAGCAAATAGCCAGATCAGAGGACGCGCTAAAAGCGCGTCCTCTGATCTGGCTCTTTGCTGTTTGTAGCAAGTGATAATAAAAAATATAAATTAAAATTAAAATTTTGACTTACGCAAATAATTTGCGTAAGTTGTTTAGTAAAACGGGCCCCTGTTGTGTAATTTGAAGATACAGAATGTAAGTTTGTTGTATTGCAGTACCGTTGTGGCTGGCTATAGTGCTCGGTGCGACATTTGGCGTCATATGTTTGATGTTATTGGTTTGTCTGGTTGCCTTTTGCCTACGAATGTGTGGGTAAGAATATAAATCAAGTCTTGTGTTAAAAGTTAAACCTTTCTAAGCACATTTTCACGATTTTGTATATTCCATTAACCGATTACCCAACAGTTGTTTCTAGTTTTGAATAAAGATGACCACTTAAAGCAGGTTGAAAGTAGAGCAGAGTGATTTCTGCTTTATTTGCAGCATGCTTTAAGCTACCACTTGCTAAAATACATAAATATTTCTTATTCTGCATATTCATGACTGTATAAAATGTAGCTATTTTCATCAGAGGAGGAACAATTTAAAAGCGTAAAAATCTAATGTATGTGTTACTGGGTTAAGAAACGTTTTTTCCTATCTAGTCTGTCCAGCTTAGAGTAAAAAGTCATATTTGACTATTCCAACTTTCTGACAGGTAAGTTCTTAAAAGTTGCTTGGAAATAAAACAACAATGTCTTGGAAGGAGCTTTCCATTTTACTTTCAACCAGCTTTATTTATATAATAAGTAGTCATCTACCTTAAAAAGACTAAAGATCAGATAGCAAACTGATATTATTTCCACAGTCCAGTTCAGGATATAATAAAGATATGACATTATCATGCAAAGGGTATTACAGTTTATTGTTGACATAAAACTGGTTTTAAAATAGATTTTGGTCACATATTTCCAACTGTGTGCCGTTCAAATTAAAACAAAAAATATTCTGTTTCTAAACGCTATTATTTTATTTCTTCATGTCTTTGCATCACCTTGTTCTTTAGTTTCACTTTACCCTTTCAACCCTAAATATCTATTGTGGGTATTAATTACCCATTTGGACTCTTCTAGTACAGGCATTTTGAATCAGTCTACTGTTGCATATTTTGATATGACAACAAAAACGAATGAAAATATCAAATAGTGCAGACCCTGATCAGAGGGCTCCTTTAGGGGCCCTCTGATCAGGGTCTACACTGTTTGAATATGTAATCAGTAATCTCTACAGAGGGTTGTAGGGTTGAAAGGGTTAAAAGGGGATGAATAGCGTTTTACCATTATAGGTGTTGGAAAGGGGCATTGTTTGGAGAACCCCAGACCACAAGTACCGTAGCCCCTAGTACTACTGGGCAAGAAATAGGCACACCGATAGCTGATAAAGGGACAAGTGTCAGCTATATTGAACTCGAAGAACCATTCGATGATTATGAGGTAGTTGCAAAAAAAAACCACTCTGCTGTTATCGGTTTCCTGTATTTGGCTGCAACTTGTCTAAAGGACACACTATGCGCAGTTTAAATAGATATGGAGAACTGTGAAGAAAACATTTATCCCGATATTTTCTTTTTTTATAGAGATCTCTGGTGTTAAGGAGTTCTAGTTTCCAGAAAGGCAACACACAATACAATAATATATAATTATATAATCGCAGCTTCAAAGTTGTAGACAAATTAATGCGAGTGACAAATAGTCTGGTGATTTACTTGGCGTATGATCTGGCTCCAAACTCTTCTTCTTTTTTTACAATGGATGTACATTTACAACTATTTTGGCATAAACGCGTTTATTGGGAAATAATAAATACCATCTTAAACGCTTTTATAAGAAAATTATACGATATCTTTATCCAATATACATGTATTTTTAAAGTTTGGTGGCTCCCTGTTTGGAGACTGATAGGGCGCGGAGTTACATTGTACCAGTCGCCTGTACATGCCGCAAACTGCTTGCAATGGACATACATGTACTATAATTGTTTTGTACAAACGCGTTTCTGACTATAGTAAAACAGTAAACAATGGGTATAAGCCGTGCCGTGAGAAACCCAAAGGGAATACATTGCAAACAATGTAGACCAAGACCAATCGCCGTGTCAGTCACGCGGAGTCTGGCCATGGTCTACATTGTCTGTCCCTCACCAACACATCCGGTTCTTTTCTACGTAACTTGTTTACAGATGTAGACCTTGAACAAACGCCGATTCTACAGTGGAGAATCTGTTATTCTTTCCTGTTGAAACGCAAATGTACGCAAACGCAAAACACTAAAACGTAGAAAAGTACAACTTTTGGACAAATCTTGGTGGCAAACAGTTTGGAGTCTGATCAGACGCCGGGTTACCCGGCGTCTGATCTGGCTCCAAACTGTTTGCACTGCAAATAATAGTTTTAGCGAAAACGCGTTTATTGGGAAAGAATAACGTTTTCTCCACTGTAAGACGACGGTTTAGGTCACCACTGGTTTGCAAAGCAATGCATTTGGTTTTCTCATGGCACTATTCATATACATGTGATTACTTGGATTAGAAGCGGGTGTGTTTGAAAAGAAGTTCAAACTTTCTCACTACAATGTGTTTAATGGTTAACAAATTTCTATGTTTTCCTTTTAGATGCATATGTCGACTGGAAATCCTCCTGATGACAGTCGGGTCAGTATGAAGGGAACTCTACTTCAGAGATCCAGATATGGGTGGGGGGGGGGGGGTATTTTAAAAACTTAAATCTTTATATCTGCATTAAACCCTATGGTGTCACTACTTGTTAGAATTGTCTCTTCGAGACAATTCTAATGAGTAGTAACATCATATGATTTGGTGCTGAAATGAGTGAGGCAATGTAGGATTTGTACTGTTTACTCCCTCTTATCTGGAGCCCTGATAATTTCAATTATGTTGACCAAAACAATGAGACGGCCAACTGGGTGACTATTTTCAGACAACATTATCGTGCTGAGTTGAGCAAAACTATTTTTATTTGATTATTTGCACATGTAGTACCTACATTCCAGGGCTGCCAGTTAATCATAAAAAATCCTATGACTTCTTTTTTTAAGCGCAATTTTGCGAAACGTACCTTTACCCCATAGTCTTATTCTAGTTCTAAAGACACGTTGCCACTTAATGTAGGTCGAAAATAAAGGAGAATATGCGCCTTAAGCCTTAATGCGCATTCTGCTTTACTTTCAGCCTGCTTTAAGCTACCATCTTCTAGATAAAAGTAAAAAACTTTCGGAAAAGTCCGGAGAAAAGGCAGCCCTGACATTCATAAAACATGGGTGAGTCGCATATCATTGATGTTGTTTCCATATGGCTTTAATGAAAACAATTATGAAAAATGTCTTGACTTTTGAAACGTAAACTTTTGCGTACATGTACATGCATATGCATGCACGCAAATGTGTACATTTCGAAAGCATATAAAAAGTATGCTTTTCAACAGTCTGAATAAGTGGTTTGTCCAATAGGTTGCCAGTCTTTTATAACCGGACATAGTTTCAAATTATTGCCATATCTACTCTTGTAACAGTTTTTATCTTAATATTATTGCCGACATCAGTGTTGTTTCATTTACAGTAAAACCTCGCTATTACGACCACTAAACCGAAGGCTAATTGATTGTATAATAGAGAGGTGATAGCTTAAAGCAAGGTGACAGTGAAACAGAAAGCTCCTTAGGGGGCTTTCTGTTTCACTGACACCTTGCTTTAAACGGTCACCTATCGTAAACACCGTAATAATTAACATACTTTAGTGGTCGTAAAAGAGAGGTTTTACTGTAACTGTTTTTGTTTTCTACTCAGTATTACTTCAACACAAACACAAGAGGTGGTAAAGCCAACCGAGGTGGTAAAGTCAACAGAGGTAACAGGTTCGTAGAGGAACAGAACAACAACAACTACAACAGCAACGAGTTTGTAAGGAAGGGCGGTCCTAGGAGAGCGAAGCGTCCACCCAAATCCACTTGGATGCCACATTCCCAGCAGAGGAGGAATATCAATACCAGCACTAATTAACTAGAGTACTGAAGTCATTTTATGATTATTTGAAATTAACAGGAAACATTGTCTGGCGTTCAAATACATGAACAGATTTGTAAACATTGCCGACCCAGAGGAAACGCCGCTAACTGCTTGCTGTGATGGTTGTGTGTTTATCTTCGCTCAAATGTTTGTGTGGTTTTTAGTTTTATGGAGAAACGCAACAATGTTTCGCGTTGTTTTATAAACTACATCACTCCTTCCCTACAACGGCCTTCCCAACAACGATCCTTGTCGCAGTTCCCTAAACAGTACAATTATGACTAACCCTTTTATATCGTCTGATTAAAATTGTCGTCTGCTGTTTTTCTCAAAATGACACAATGTACATTTTGACAGAAAATAAATTAATGACGAGTGACAACAGCTTGAATCCAGATCTGACGCCGCGTTATGCGGCGTCTGATATGGATTCAAGCTGTTTGCAAATGTTAGCCAATTTCCCTCCCTAGAACGACTCCCTCCGAACAACGCACACAATCTTTGTCTCCCAATGGGTGACGTTGTAGAGAAGGAGCACTGTATTTAAAACGATATGTGTGATAAAATTATTGTAATTTTACCAATATTAACAATATAAATGCAATATAAATTTAGTGTTGTGTAGAACCTCTGAAAACGGAATTCAAATAGGAACAATCGCACAAATTGTTATAACAATTAAGACGTTATTTTTTCCATTAAAGTTGTATAATCGTGTTTATGATAAATTGTTATGCCCAGTGCAAACAGTTTAGAGCCTGATCAGACGCCGGGTAACCCGGCGTCTGATCAGTCTCCAAACTGTTTGCTACTAATATTAAGGCATCGTCAACATGGTTCAATAACCATTTACATCTGATTGAATTGCATTTGTGTTTAGTTTCATTTAAACTGGAAAGAACAACATCTCCCCTGCTGTTCCACTGACTAACCAGCCATTCAAAGAAAACGCATAGAGGAATCTAAAGACAGATGATTGCTTTTTGAAGGGCAATACAATCATGTACATGTATTAATGTCAAGAGTCCCTATTGGAGCATTCTACATAACTATTGACCTTCGTTAAAATTCAACATGTTTTAACGATAGCTGTATCATATTGAGAATGTTCGTCATAGACTATCAAGTCTGAGTAATTCATCATAGTAATTCTAACCAAAAATGATGATGATGGCTAATTCCGGAGAGAATCGGTTTTCAGAAGTTTTACAGAATTCTAGTGCATAATATATGTTGGCTTTTGAACCCGATTCACACATACGTATATGCGTCATTTGCAAACAGTGTAACTGTGAGGAGTACACTTGTCCTATGCAAACAGTGTTGACCCTGATAAGAGGGCTCATTAAGGAGCCCTCTGATCAGGGTCTACACTGTTTGTCATTTTGACATTAATTGTATTTTTTTTTTTTACTAAAAATCAACCCTTAAATGTCAAAAATGGACTAGTCTAAGACTGAATTGTCCATTTGAGGTTTCAGGGAGGAAAGGGTTAAGCTATATAGTCGGGAACAGGATTAAAATCTGACTTGTCAGTCGCATCTACAGTGCGGAAGGCGTTATTCTCTCCCGTTTTCCCGAAAACGCAATGGAATGAAAATGTAGAAAATCACATGATTTGAAAATGACGTCAGTTTATTTAAATCAGAGTGTGGCAAACATCGCCAAGTTAGTCATAGTTTGTTTGCCTCCAACTTGTTTGCAATGGACATTACTGGGCAATAATACCGTCTACAGTTAAGTGTATAGTTAAACCTCTCTTTTACGACCACTTACATGTGTTAATTTCTGTGTGTTTAAGGCAGGGGACTGCTTAAAGCAAGATGACAGTAGATTGGTGCTGACTAGTACACTATAGTGTAGATAGAATGGTAATTTGGTCGATTGGAACCATCACCGCTCACCCTTCTTCCTTCCGACAAAATGTGTTGTTGCCACGTACAGTGGAGAAAACGTTATTCTTTCCCAATAAACGCGTTTACGCTAAAACTATTATTTGCAGTGCAAACAGTTTGGAGCCAGATCAGACGCCGGGTAACCCGGCGTCTGATCAGGCTCCAAACGGTTTGCCACCAAGATAAACATGAATTATCAGAATTGTCCAAAAGTTATACTTTTCTACGTTTTAGTGTTTTGCGTTTTTGCGTACGTTTGCGTTTAAACGGGAACGAATAACAGATTCTCCAATGTATGTAATTTTCTGTTCAAGAGATTTTGCAGACAAATCATTTGCACACGAGAACTGCCGATCGTACTACAGCACACCAAGAACGTACATTATTATATCTATGTACGTTCCTGAGCATACATGACACATGTGCTGTATTTTAAATTTATATGCCTACATGAAGTTGCTAAATGTAGGATATAAAACAATACAAAAAACGGAAGCGGTAAGAAGTCAATTGTCTTGTGATGCAAGATCTACATTCGCCTACTGAATTGAGTGTTCGCTTAATATGTTCAAGATTGATTGTACATTTAGGCATGTTTCGTAACGAATCGATCTGGTTGAAGACTGTAATCACGAATGAATAACGTCGTTATTCATTCGTGCTGTAATAGAACTTGTGTTAAAATGTTGTTGTTGTTTTTTGTTTTTTATTTTAAGTCCAGATTTTAACCTATTCCCCCTAAAACGTCCTTTTACGCCTTTAACTATTTCTAATATGAAATTTCATTGTCTTTTCTATCAAGTTTGGAATACATTTTCTGCATTTTGGCAGGCGGTTGCGTTACGCAGAATAGTGGACACGCAGGTGGCCCACTTGCTTTCATTTTCGAGCATTAAAATAAGAAGGGCATTTTTACATAACTTGTAATAACTTTTTTTTCTGGACAGATATCGTTCCTGTGCAAACGGCCTGTGTTAGCTTAAACATTTTCCTTTATGATGGAATTTGTTTTGAAAAAATATTTTAATAAGATTTTGGTCCTTTTTTAAGTTTAAAAAGACGCCTCTAAATCACATTAAACAAAGAGTAAAATGCTGAAAATAAGCCTCGACACGGATAATATAACACGACCTTGTGCATTTATACAAATCGATATCAATTCTGTGCAAACGGGCTCGTATACATGACTATTTGTTCTTTCTTTTGATATAAATTTAAGAATTGTAAGTTAATGTTAATTTGGTCCTTTTTCAAATTGAAAATAAATTTTAATATGTTCAAAGAGTCGTCGGGAGTTTCCGTAAATACCGAGCGGTAAGAGCCGAACATTGACGGGCACGCAAGCTAGCGTAGGACAGTTTATCGATAATCTATCGGTGTCCACTATTCTGCCTAACGCTTAAAGCAGGCAGTCAGTAAAGCAGAGAGCTCACATATTAAGCTTTCTGCTTTGATGTAGCCTGCTGTAATAAGCAACCACCTGCCTGTTTAGCCCATTACCCCATAGCTTGTTTCTAGTATGGAAGATTCTGCTTTACTTTCAACCTGCTTTAAGCTATCATCTACTAGAATATAGAAAATATTTTTGATGATACATATTCATGAATGTATAAATTGAAACTATTTTCTGCTGTATAGGAACACGAATGAAGAACGACATCGTTCTTCATTCGTGGTAGGAATAAGTCAAAAGCGTAAAAGGGGTATTTATGGTGTAATGGGTTAATTATAAATACAGAGACATTCTGTCTGTTTTGGACACACCCACCTGGCTTACACATTGAAAATAAGTGGGATATGGGGCAAATAGTTTACCTGGTGGTAATTACATAATTATACCTATATTAAGAGAATGTAATGCTTTTCAAAAGAACGACCGTTTAACACACGTTTGACTGTATCACGAAATACTTTGTGACTGTGTGTCGTTAGCCTTCGGTACTTTACGATAGTCACGGATAGTAACGAATAAAACTAGTCTGGAGTGTTTCTAAATATAGATATGGATTAGCGGGAACACGGGAAGTAAACAGTACATGTGTGTAAAAGAGACAATGAAACGGGTCGTTTAATGCGAGCCGGGTACTGGCATATTCTATAGAAAATGTGAACGCCTCAATTGGTCTATTTATACCTGGGGATTGTCATGCTTTTATGAATAACACAGCTTATGCACAAGGTATTTCTAGGACACGGACATTTTACAAGTGACCATATAACGGATTATGCTGTGTTTACAAAGTAAGTAACCAATTTGACAGTTACTGAGTTGAGACAATTATTTTTGCCGTTTCTAATACTGTTATTCTAGATAAATAACGTAACACTCTCACTGTCGTACTTTACCGTCTGCTACATGTTCGCCAAATTATCGTCTGCTTTAATACTGTACCATTGTCTGTACTGTCGTTTAACCCCTTTGAACCCTAGTCACGCATATAGGCGTCTTTTTCAAACAGTGTACATGTGAATAGTACACTGGCCTGTCCTGTGCAAACAGTGAAGACCCAGATCAGAGGGCTCCAAAAGGAGCCCTCTGATCAGGGTCTTCACTATTTGTCATAATGTCAAACATTGACAAAAACAACCCTTAAAAGTCAGAAATGGACTTGACTAAAATCATGGAAACTAGAATTGTCCATTTGAAGTTCAGGGAGGAAAGGGTTAAAACAAGTTGATTTCAGGCAGTGTGACAAAAAAAATGTATTTCAGATTTTCAAGTGTCACTAGTCAAATAGATCCACCGAACTGAATCCAAACTGTATTTATGCAAAGTAAATTTTGGTCGCCAATGGCTCCGACAGAGGCGAGTGTAAATGGCATCACCGTTTGATTCGCAGAATGGTGAAAATGTCGTCTGCTCAAAATTGTCTTGGTTTATTCTGAAGTTGTCTCTTTCCTCTCTAGAAAGAGGCAGTAAATATATCGAATAAAGTAGTACAGTAGAAACTCTCTATTACGACCACTAAAAAGAATGCTAATTGTCTGTATAAAAAACAGGTGACGGCTTAAAGCAATGTGAAAGCATGGAGGAATTATACCTGGAGAAGAATCATATACACAAATCTGCATTTTCCCGAAAATGTTGTCGTCCAATACCTGTATGCGCGATAACGCTTAATCGATCGATAATTCAACTGCACCGGTACGCCGATAGCGGGCTATCGCGTTTTTTATCGTGTTGAATGGTTACCTACTGTTAGTTTAAGTTACATAAAATCCTTAATTTTTACCCGATTTTCATTATAATGATCTTAAAAGAAGGCTAAGATATTTATCTTTCACTTGTGAAAATAACATAATCTAATTTTTACATTGATCATTTTTATGGCGAGTTAAAGAGCGGTTACCAAATTAATTTGCCGATAAAAGGGAGCAAGCGCTCGCTCAAAAATATATCACGCCCTGTTACAAAACCTTTCATAAAATCCTCAATTTTAGGCCGATTTCCATAACAATGGTCTTAAAGGACAGCTAAGATATTTTTCTTTCAGTTGTAGAAAATGCCAGTGTTTATTTTTGAAATCGACAAATTTTATGGCGAGTTAAAGAACGATTGCCAAATGAAATAGTCGATAAACGAGAGCAGGCGATCGCGAAATAAATACAACGTCCCGTTTCAAAACTTGAATTTAATCCATAATTTTCGTCCGATATATATATATATATATTTTAAAAAAAGTCTTGATATAAAGCCGTGACACTTATCTTTCGGTTGTAAAAATACCAGGGGTTTTCTTGAAGCGAAAAAAGTAATGATGACCTACAAAGGTTGCTGGCTAATGAAATGACTAGACCAACTCGCGTAAGAAAAGAATTCCTTCCGTATAAAAACTTAAGCAAACTTCTAAACTTCTAAAAATGTGTTCATGCATTGTTAGAATGTTCTATATGGAGGAAATATTTCCTTGGAGGCAAAAAAAAATCCATTTTGTATGTAAAGAGACATTTGAAAGGAGTGCGCGTCAAACGGCCATGATCAAACGGCCACAGTTGTAACTGTATTATTATGTCGTATGTGATCATTATTATTATTGAAAGGAAAATTAGAATTATTAACATATTACTTCAAAAAAAAGGAATTTAGGGTTAGTTTTACATCCAGACTAAAATATACATATTATCCGTCCCATTTCTATGAAAGAGGTTACAGCTTGCATTATCTTCAGAAATTAATTGCAAACACGATAACATGAGATCTCCGTTTCTTTCTGCTTTACTTATGTCTTATATAACGGAGTAAATTATAAAGCAGTCAATGCCTTAAGCAATCTATTTTAGTGACTGCTTAACTTTTTGCCTGCTGATCGCGCCTTTACTTTTTTTTTTGCAAACAACTTGGATCAAGATCAGATGCCGCGTAACACGGCGTATGATCTGGATCCAGAATGTTTGACACTCGTCTAGGGCTATTCATCTGTAAACTACATGTCTACCATATTACACATCACAAAGGAATGTGACACATTACGTAACCGTACACAATTAGCAGGCCATTTATAAGCGTCATAAACCTCTCCCAGCATGAAGTCCATGCTTCTTGAACATGCCGATTATCTATGAAGTGCATGTTAGGGAACTGGACTCCAGGGGGGTTCCACTTTAATAAAAAAGATCAATGCTACCCGTGCATGTAACTTGAACATGTGTTTTTTACTTCTGTAACCGCATGATTTCTATATATTATACAAATCACAAAAAATAAAGATAATAGAATTGAATTGAAAAAAAAACACCCAAAAAAACCAACATCAATGCACCTGGTTTGGTTGATGACTGGATTAACCCTCTCATTACTGAATACCAGTAACATGATGACTATTGCAATTGCAAACAGTTGTAATCCAGACCAGGCTGCAAAAATGTCGGATTCATAGAGTATGTCTCTTGAAATATAGTTTACCCCTTTTTCAAATTAAGCTCTTTATGACACATTTTACCTTTTCTCCGCATGAGGATCATCAGAGAGAGAGAGAGAGAGACAGACAGACAGACATTCATACAGAAAGATGGATACAGAAAAGAAGAAGCGACAGACTGACAGACAGAGATAAGAGAAAAACAGACAGACAGAGAGACAGACAAGAGGCAAACAGACAGTGGCAGAGAAATATAGACACACACAAGCTTCGTAGGTAAACGAAAAAATACGTTTTTCTCTCATTTTCAAAACCTCACTATACTAACAATTTATAAGCTATCGCCTCAAATTTTGTACTACGCGTAAGATCATGGTCTAATCAAACATCTGTATTAAAATTTATAACGAAAAGATGACATTAAAAGCATTTCTATTAACACCAAACTTCGTAGGTAAACGAAAAAATACGTTTTTCTCTCATTTTCAAAACCTCACTTTACTAACAATTTATAAGCTATCGCCTCAAATTTTGTACTACGCATAAGATCATTGTCTAATAAAACATATGTATTAAAATTTATAATGAAAAGATGACATTAAAAGCATTTCTATTAAACACCAAACTTCGTAGGTAAACGAAAAAATACGTTTTTCTCTCATTTTCTCTCATTTTCAAAACCTTACTAAACTAACAATATATAAGCTATCGCCTCAAATTTTGTACTACGCATAAGATTATTGTCTAATAAAACATCTGTATTAAAATTTATAACGAAAAGATGACATTAAAAGCATTTCTATTAACACCTAACTTTCGGAAAAACGAGCGCCGCTGATTGACCGATTTTGGACGACAAGATAAATCGCGAGCCGGCCGGATACTTCTCCAGGTATAATTCCTCCATGGTGAAAGTCATGTGAAACAGAAAGCTCCTACAGGAGCTTTCTGTTTCACTTTCACATTGCTTTAAGCAGTCACCTGTCTTTAACGGCTAATATTTGACACCATTAAGTGGTCGTAATAGAGAGGTTCTACTGTAGTAGAAAATCTATCCCTGCTACCCTATATGCATCATAGGTTGGCTAGATCTAATTGGGTGTATGGGATAAATTATGACCAGACTCCTGAGTCAGAGTTACTTGACATCTGATATGGATCAAAACCGTTTCAAAAGGTCAAGAACATTAACCATTTCCCCCTTAGCATTTGTTAGGATAAATATTTTTTTCTTGTGGTGCATATTCATGACTGTTAATAAGTGTAGACTATAAACTTAAAATTTAAAAATGAAAATGGATTTAGATCTAGGTCTAGATCTTTTTTCTTTAGAGGAGGAATATAATTCAAAGTTAGTTTAACTCTTTGAACCCTAGTCACGCATATAAGCATCCTTTGCAAATGGTGTACTGTGAGGAGTACACTTGTCCTATGCAAACAGTAAGGAGCCATCTGATCAGGGTCTACACTGTTATTTTGACATATATTGTAAAAACCAACCCTAAAAAGTCAAAAATGGACTGTCCAGACTAAATTTAAAACTAGAATTGGCCATTTGAGATTTCAGGGAGGAAAGGGTTAAAGGACCTGATCAGGATCCAGTCTTTTGTTATGCTGTTATGGAGGCCAATATTGGTTCCATTTCACCAGCTTAAAAGTATACTATTTTCACCAAAATCTTGTAAAAATTACCTGAATTCTTAAAAATCCTTGTTTTGCCAAAAGTTGTTGAATTCTGTGTGTTAATTTACCCCCCCCCCCCCCCCCCCCCCCAAAAAAAATTTAGGCTCATTTTCATTGTGAATTGCCTTAGCTAAAGTAAATTTCCCCAAAACTATAATTTAACTATGAAAAAAAACCTTTAAAGGGCTGGTGTCAATCGAAACTGTAAGTAGGATTTAGTTTTTAGTCAGACGACAGTCTCTTGGAAAAGCAGTAGTTAAGACATGTATGTTTGTATAGATATATTTACCTGGATATAAGCTTTCAGAGTTAAATGCTTATGATTATTTGTACAATTTTGTTTTTTAACTATGTTGATAAATGTAGTTTCTGTACACATGATTCACAGTTGTCAGTTACAAATGTAATATGACACAAACTATTGCTATGCTTAAGATACCTACTGATATCATAACTGAAAAAAAAAAGGATTATTATAAAATAAAAGTTCATCATTTAACTGTATTAAAGTTTCGGTATAATGGATAATCTGAATCTTCTTTTTTTATCTGATAGGTTTACAGAAGTTCTGATGACTTAGAATGTTAGATATGCGACAGGTAGATCTAGATTTAATTAATTTCAAGACACACCTGCGATCAAATTGCAATAATTTTCACAGAATTACAGCTAGGTATACACAGAAAGGTTTAAATCAATAGACAGGTGGCTGCCTGAATCAGGAACGATAAGAAATACAGCTCTTTAATACAATAGCAACCAAAGAATGTATCTGCCTTTTTATGCCTTTAACTTATTCCTCCACTGAAGAAAAAGGTGCCATTTTATACAGTTAAGAATATAAACCAGAAGAAATATTTTCTATAGCCTAGCATATATAGTGGCTTAAAGCAGGTTGAAAGTAAAGCAGAATGCTTTACTTTCAGTCTGCTTTAAGGTGTCACATATCTGCAAAATTAGAAAATGGGTTAACCCATTAATGATTACTCTATAGAAAATGTTATGCCTTTAAATGCACCTATTCATTTCTACTTTAGGAAAGTTAACTTAAATTTTAAAAAGACCTGACAATAAAACAAAGAAGTTGTTTCCTGGAGTGACAGAGAATACTCAAGCTTGTAGCTTAAAAATCAGATTGAAAGTAATTACAGTAGTGCAACGATCGGATGGCGTTGTTTACAAAACAGTGTGTATGTAAACAAAAAATATAACGATATATACAACTGCGACATGTTGTATTGGTAAATCAAAGCAAGTGGCTTGTGTGACTGTTTGGTGCAGTGGATAAGCGTGCTGCCTAGTAGTACTTATTACTTTTGAGGGTCGTGAGTTCGAACCTAGAGAGCACAACTTTTCTTTTTTTTCTTCACTTTTTTGCATAACACACTGATATGCGTTGATATACGAATTTTAAAATAAACATCAATAGAATGAGTAAGTCAAGTGATACTACAGACAATAAAGAGCTGCATCATGATGTCTTTTTAAGATGTGTTTTGACCCTTTTACTGCACGATGTAAACATGCAACGATAATGAAAAACAGACTCAATATTATAAATAACGAATCTATGAGAATGAAAATCTGTGGGAAGTGAAACAGAACGTCGTCGTTCATATGAAATTAATAAAAAAAGTTTAAAAAATCACCGATTGTGGGATTCGAACTCGAGACTTCTGCGTGAGAGTCTAACAGCACAACCACTACGCCAATACATCATATGCTAAAATATATGTCAAAGTTGTACTTGTCGGTAGTTTTCTTTGTTTACATTCGCACTGTTTTGTAAACAACGCCATTCGATCGTTGTACTACTGTAAAGCCGGTGTGAATGCTGGACATAGAATTCAAAATAAAAAGACTAGCATGATACAGGATAAAAGTAAACAAGAAAGTTATATATTTATAGGAGCTTTTTGCTTTACTGTTATTCTTCATTAATTAAGCAATCACCTGTCTTTAGATAGAGAGTTTCATGCTGTTTTAAAGATTCACTAGGCTGCTGTTTGATACATTTGATTGACAGGCTGAATTTGAAAGCATGACAGCTGTATGTTAATGACACTGCTGCTGAATGCATTCAATATGCAAGTTTTGTCAGATACATGTATACATGCAAAGCTCCAGATATGGTGAGTAATTAAAATACTTTCTTCCTTTAATCTTTTACAAAACCCTATCATTATTATACAGTGACTCTGGATGTGTAGACTCATTATAATTTTTTCAAAGGGTCAATTCTAATGAGTATAGTAAGAATATATGGTTTGATGGAGATTCATAAATAATATTAAAGGAGTATAAAGCTTTTAAAAACCCTTTACCTCATAGAAGTGCCTTTTAGCACAATCAGTTAAATCCTCCGCTGAAGAAAATAGTTAAAATTTATACAGTCATGAATATGTATCAGAATGAATATTTTTTTAATTCAAGCAGGTAGTAGCTTGAAGCAGGCTGAAAGTAAAGCAGAATGTGCCTTTAAAGGCACATTCTCTGATTTACTTTCAACCAGTTTTTAACTTTTTGCATGCTAGCGATGGATATATCTGTCACAGTGATTTAAATTACCTTTGCAAACAGTTTGGATGCAGATGAGACGCCGCGTAACACGGCGCCTCATCTCGATCCAAACTATTTGACACTCTATTGACCCTTTTTTTAAAAAGGAAATTTAGAAATTCTATTTTTAGAACAGTTGCAGACAACAATCAATGCAGACGAAAAATATTACCCAGCACGCAAAGAGTTAAGTAGTCACCTATTTTCAAAACTAGAAACAGGTTATGGGATAGAGGGTTAAACAACAACAAAACACTTAAAGTAACAATTGTGAGCATCTGATTATGACATTTCAAACCTACTGATAGAATAGTAGGTCTAAGTATATATACTTCCTTCAGAAAAGTATGATTTCAATAAATACTCTTCACTGTTAGAAAGTGGATTCATTTCATTGTGATTGTTTCAAGTATCCAATTGATGCTTGTTTCAAGTGGTTAATAAGTACATGTATAGTGGTGGAGAAGATGTTATATTCTCTCCCAACATAAGCGTTTGTGTTAGCCCATAGCCTGTTTCTAGTTTTGAAGATAGGTGACCACTTAAAGCAGGTTGAAAGTATAGGCAGAATGCACCTTAAGGCACATACATCCTGCTTTACGTTCAGCCTGCTTTAAGCTATTATCTGCTAGAATATAGAAACTATTTCTTATGAGTTTTATTTGTGACAGTAAAAAATGGAACTATTTTCTTCAGTAGAGGAATTAATTAGAGGCATATTTATGGGGTAATGGGTTAAATACCCTATTATGCCCATTGCAAACAGTTAGGAGCAGAATCAATGACTAGATACAGGCTATTGAATATAGGGTTTAAAGAACTTGAGAAACACTCACTTTATTATGCCTATAATTGGCTTAATTGCAGTGTATAAAGATTGGTAGCACATTGCTTATTACAGGTTAAAAGTAATGCAGAAAGCTCATATAGATCAAGGTGTTTGTGTTTTATTTTTGTCCTGCAGCAATTGCAGGCAGTCATGTCACTGCCATTACAGAATACATAATTACTTCTACCCATTACCCAATACATTTTGTTGCCTGTTTCTAGTTTTGAAGACAGGTGACCACTTAAAGCAGGTTGAAAGTAAAGCAGAATGTGCCTTAAGGCACATTCTGCTTTACTTTCAGCCTGCTCTAAGCTACCATCTGTAAGATTATAAAGATTTATATTTTTATGTTTCATATTCATGAATGAATAAATTAGAACTACTTTCTTCAGAGGAAGAATAAATTGAAGGCGTAAAAAGTCGTATTTATGGGGTAATGGGTTAATTGTAAAAGCAGCATGCCCAGAAATTAAATTGAATTTGTTTGTTGATGAGCATGAAAGACTCATGCAAGCAGTTTCCAAGGATCTGGATCTGGCCAACCCAAAGTAGAGTCAGTATCAGAAATGTTGCTTGTGATGTTTTCAGCAGAGAACATAGTTACGTTTTTATTCAATGTTTAAAGGGTTGAACCAGGCGTGACTTCCTTTTATCGCTGACCGACTTAAATTATAACATAAGAAAGCCCAGTTTCAAATTTCGTTTTATATATCTTTTAAATGAAAATAATGTTATAGAGTGTCAGGTGGTATAGATAGGTCCTCAATGGTTCAAGGTTATATAAAGCTTTTGAGTTGAGTCTGATGTCATTCTCAAGCATTTGATAGGTCAGATTTCACCCTAGACTTAAATCTGACGAATCAAATGCTTGAGAATAAAGTCAGACTCAATAAACAGCTCAAACAGTTTATAACCTTGGAACTTGATCAGATGTTATGCCTTGCCCTTGTGACCCTGAAGTGGTGGTCCATAGGGTGGAGGAGGGGAGGGGGAAACTTAAGGCGCATTCTGCTTTACTTTCAACCTGCTTTAAGTGGTGATCTATCTTCAAAACTAGAAACAGGCTATGAGGTAATAATAATGGGTAAACAAATAGCACTGTTGTAACAATGTCAAAAGGCTCCCAGTAAAGATTAACCTTTTCCTCTACATAAATGCTATGGGAGTCTGTCCCTACATATTGAAGGTCACAACAAATAGTGGATGCTGTTAAAGACAGGTGGCACGGCTAACAGCAATTTAAGATAGCATATTCATGAATGTGTAAATTAGAACTAATTTGCGCTGTGCAGGAATAAATCAAAGGCGTATTTATGGGTATGTTCATGAATACATTTCATTAGAAATATTTTCTATATTCTTGTTGGTAATACACTGTATATCTTAAAGCAGACTGAAAGTAAAGCAGAATGCACATTAAGGCCCATTCTGCTTTACTTAAACCTAGTGAGTGATCACATGTCTTCATTCAAATCTAGAAACAGGCTTTAATTGGGGTAATGGGTTACAGCTTATTGAAGAAAGGTATTTGCAAGTTTAATGGCTATGGAGGAAATGGTGAAGGGTTAAATTCATATTCATGTGTATTTTTAGCTCACCTGAGCCAAAGGCTCAAGGTGAGCTATTGGGATGGCCCTGTGTCCGTCGTCGTGCGTCGTGCGTCGTGGTTAACAATTGCTTCAAATGACATCTCCTCCTATACCGCTTGACAGAATTCAACCAAACTTTACAGAAATGTTCCTTGGATCAAGCTCTTTCAAATTTGTTCAAAGAATTAAAAACAATGCAGAACTCTGGTTGCCATGGCAACCAAAGTGAAAAAATAAGGAAATCTTTAAAAATCTTCTTCTCAAAAACTGCAAGGGCCAGAGCTTAGATATTTGGCACACAGCATCATCTACAGGTCCTCTATCAAGTTTGTTCAAATTATGTCCCTGGGGTCAAAATTGGCCCCGCCCCGGGGGTCACAGTTTTACAAAGAGTTATATAGTGAAATTTTCAAACGTCTTCTTCTCTGAAACGAATATGGCTAGAGCATTGATACTCGGCATGGTGACACTTCTAGATGTCCTCTACATATTTTGTTCAAATGGTTCCGGTCGGTTGCATAAGTAGGTCACAGGAGCTAAAAATAGATTTTTTCAATGAAAACTTAAAAAATCTTCTTGTCTGAAACTACAAGGGCCAGAGCTTAGATATTTGGCATATAGCATCATCTACAAGTCCTCTATCAAGTTTGTTCAAATTATGTCCCTGGGGTCAAAATTGGCCCCGCCCCGGGGGTCAATGTTTTACATAGAGTTATATAGTGAAATTTTCAAACGTCTTCTCTTCTGAAACTAATATGGCTAGAGCATTGATACTCGACATGGTGACACTTCTAGATGTCCTCTACATATTGTGTTCAAATGGTTCCGGTTGATTGCATAAGTAGGTCACAGGAGCTAAAAATAGATTTTTTCAATGAAAACTTAAAAAATCTTCTTGTCTGAAACTACAAGGGCCAGAGCTTAGATATTTGGCACATAGCATCATCTACAGGTCCTCTATCAAGTTTGTTCAAATTATGTCTCTGGGGTCAAAATTGGCCCCGCCCCAGGGGTCACAGTTTTACATAGCGTTATATAGTGAAATTTTCAAACGTCTTCTTCTCTGAAACTAAAATGGCCAGAGCTTTGATATTCATCATGGTGACACTTCTAGATGTCTTTTACATATTTTGTTCAAATGGTTCCGGTCGGTTGCATAAGTAGGTCACAGGAGCTAAAAATAGATTTTTTCAATGAAAACTTAAACAAAATCTTCTTGTCTAAAACCCTAGTATCCTGATCTTAGATATTTGGCACATAGCATCATATACAGGGCCTCTATCAAGATTGTTCAAATTATGCCCCTCAGATAAAAAATGACCCCATCCTGGACATAAGTCATTATCTCCATTTTGTCAGTGATTCTCAGGTGAGCGAAATATGCCCTATGGGGCTCTTGTTAGTTGTGGTCTATATGATTCATCTACTGCATAAACATTTCCCTCTAACACCATCAGTGCAAATCAGTTTTGTATCTAACTGATCACAGCACATACAGTGGAGAATCTGTTATTCTTTCCCGTTTAAACGCAAAGGTACGCAAACGCAAAGCACTAAAACGTAGAAAAGAACAACTTTTGGACAATTCTGATAATTCTTGTTTATCTTGGTGGCAAACAGTTTGGAGCCTGATCAGACGCCGGGTAACCCGGTGTCTGATCTGGCTCCAAATTGTTTGCACTGCAAATAATAGTTTTAGCGCAAACACGTTTATTGGGAAAGAATAACAGATTCTCCACTGTATCAATAATATTTAATGTATATGTTTGTGTTTAAATATATAGATAACAGCTGCTTAACTGTTAGCTACTTAATTATATATAGTGTGTTTCTTAGTTAAAAGTTTTGAAGACACCGGTGACCATTCAAAGCAGGTTGAAAGTAAAGCAGGACTGTATAAAGAGGAACTATTTTCTTCAGTGGTAGAGGAATAAATTAAAGGTATAAAAGGCGTATATATGGAGGAATAGATTAGTCTATTTCTTGGATTGAAGACAGGTGACCACTTAAATTAAGCATACTGAAAGTAAAGCTGAGCCTGAATGCACCTTAACTTTCAGCCTGCTGTAATTTAAAGATACCATCTGCAAGGGTATTGAAAATACTTCTTACAGTGCATATGTCAGGACTGTAATTTGGAGCTATTTTATTACATGGAGGAATAAATTAAATGCATAAAAATGCATATCTGTGGTGTAAATGGTTAAATGAACCATACATGTACAACAAAGCGGAGACCATCATTTTATGTAAGTACATGTACTATATGACATCATAATTCAAGGTATTAGGATGTAATAATTTTGATGTTTAAGCTGTTTTGCCCCACTGAAAATTCCTACTTTGCTGACTAATTATGTGAACATACATGTATGTGTGTTGAACTAAAACTTTACTTGGTTATTATTTTCGATAAGGAAAATATTCCCTAGGAAAGAGTGCAAACTTGACATGTCAAACAGATTGTATTTATATGAAAAGTTCTGCAGCCTCTGATCAGAAAGCTTTGGGCTTCAGGAGCTGTCTAATCTGGGTCTTCACTGTGTTTTCAATATTTGCTGTTAGAAGGAGAAGGGTTAACCCATTACCCCTTAAAAATGCCTTTTTACACCTCTATTTATTCCTCCACTGAAGAAAATAGTTCCAATTTATACAGCCAAGAATATGTATCAGAAGAAATATTTTCTATATCCTTGCAGATGGTAGCTTAAAGCAGGCTGAAAGTAAAGCAGAATGTGCCTTAAGGCACATTCTGCTTTACTTACAACCTGCTTTAAGTGGTCGCCTGTTTTCAAAGCTAGAAATAGGCTAAGAGGTAATGGGTTAAATAACTAGTGTATCTGAAATCTCCAAATTTGAGTATCATATGGTACAATATTTCAAGGTAAATGTAAACAGTATACAAGGATGTAATAATTCTCCTAAATCCAGTCATGCTTGTGACGTAACGGTACTAATATAATAAGTTTAGTGGCATTATGCTTTAAATACTGTGCACAGTCACGACATAGGGTTGGTTGAAACTAATTGTTACGAGCAAAATCAGGGTCTAAACTAATTTTTACACAAATTCTATTTCTCTAAAATTAAAGATCTGGATCCAAGTTGAGTGCTTGGAAAGGTGTAAAAATTTGACAGTGTATTACTTAGGGTTTATTATCGTTTCTGTACAAGTTGACAAGATAAATTGTTAAAGAGTTAGTCACAATCTGTTCAATATTATGTCATGTTTATTATATCAGTCTAAATTGAGGTGGGTCACACTGCAGACTTAGTGAATAATGTAAACTCAGGTAAAAGGCCTGAATGCAATCCTATAGTGTCTGATCTGGATCTACACTATTTCTCACTGAAAAGTAAATAGTGTTTAATTAGTCTTCTAGCTACCAATGAATTAATAATGGCAGACCCTAAATTTTGAGAGGGCTCTGATGTGCATCTACACTGTTTGCAAATGGTGATTAAATTCAAGTGTTTCTGACTACGGATTAAACATACATGTACATGTTGTATCTTAATTCTTGAATAACCTAATTGTTGTAGCTGTCTAATATATAGGAATTTCATATGACTGAGTGCACTAGCTGTTTTGTAAATTTGTATTTTCCTTTATCATATTGTTTACAGTTTAGAGTTCATAGGGTTAAATGATGTAACTTTACACATGATACTGTATCTGTAGCTGATCAACATCTATCTATATGCTGTATCTTAAATTATGCCCTTTAGTCATATACGTAATTAACAGAATGAGACACAGTTACAATGACAGCCTGGCATGCTGGCTATGTCATTATTGAATTTTAAACCTTCTCCTGCTTATCGAGACTTACATGACCAGAATTTGCAAAAAGTTTGAATCCAGATCAAATACATCTAGAAAGTGAGAAATACCATGCACCTGATATCAAGATCTAAACTGCCTGAGTCATATGTGCCACTTAGTAGTTTCCTTTTGCATTAAATTACCCATTACCACATAGCCTTTTTTCAAGTGTTGAAGATAGGTTACCACTAAAAACAGGTTGAAAGTAAAGCAGAATGCACCTTAAGGTGCATTCTGCTTTACCTTCAGCCTGTTTTAAGCTACTATCTGTTAGCATATAGAAACTATTTCTTATGTTACATTTTCATCATCATGACTGTTTATGAAAGTTGAACATTTTTCTTCAGTTGAGGAATAAATTAAAGGCATATAAATACATCTTAAAAATTTATGGGGTATTGGGTTAAGCTCAGTTTGTTATAGGTGATTTAAGCCAATGGCTTTAATGGAGGAGAGTAGGCTGGAACTCACTGTTAAACAGAAAGCTTCTGTAGCAGCTTTCTGCTTTACCTTCATCCTATTTCAAGCAATTACCTGTCTTGACACTGAAACTATAAGATGGTTCATGCAGTACAGTCTTCAACTCTTTATATATAACCTACTCTAAATATTCACCTTTCCCACACAATTGACCTGATTCTCTCATTTATAGCTTGAGGGCAAATTTTGCTGTACAAGATTACTGCAAAGTTCAATAAAATTGTGTACTGACTGCAAAAGATCAAAACGAGTTTCATGTAAATTTTACTTAAAAACATTATTACTTGTGTCAAGTAAACTTGATCTTTATAAGATGGCAAGTTTAATTCTGAGGTTGCAAATTCAAATGTTGTGAAGTGGTGCTTTACATGACTAAAGCAGCTAATGGTTTAATGCAATGTTTCAATACACAGTAAAACCCATCTATTACATTGACCAATCAAAAGTAGAATTGTTGATGGTATTAGACAGGTGATAGCTTAGGCTCTAAATTGTTTACTGAGTGCCATGTATGGAGATAAATGTTTCAGTGCAAATATACTTTTGTATTATAAATAGGCTGCATTAAACATCATTCACTGGTTCATGTTGTTTTAGAAGTAATATATGAATATTTACATTCAACCTGTAAAGTCCTTATGTAATCCTATTAAAAAATATGCAGTCATCTGCCGATGAACCTACACTTCCTATCTGGATTTAACCAGTTCGGATTTCCCCCGTGCTATCCGTGGACTTCTTCAAATAGACTACATCGGGCACTTAACACTAAGCTCCCATTGGTCGACGGTAATATGACACTAGCGGAGTGATACAGACCCATAGGTCGTTGCCATCGCGTTGCTATGTGTGTAAATGGGTTAAGAAAACAACCGCGACATGTAATTTTAGAATGTGCTTTGGCAATAGATATTCAAGTTGCACTGTTATTTGTTTGCCTTGTAAGTCATTTCCATTCACAGAGAGAAAGTTTACTGGAAAAAATCCTGAATTTTTAATACAGTTACAGTACATGTAGTTGGGACTCCTTTCTCACCATATTTAGAAACTGGAATGGCTATTACATCGACATTACATCTATCAAACCTCTTTGACCGGTATATGATAAATTCTTATACAGAAAAACAAATCTCAGGCCAATAAACACATTAAATTGACAAGACAGAAAATATAAATATAAATATAAGGAATAAACAACATCTCTTTGCCGCTCATGACGGTATGACTACATTAGCTTCGGGGGGTAAATTTATCGAAAACGCCCTTCGGGCGTTTACGGAATTTACCCCCTACGAAGCTAATGTAGTCATACCGTCATGAACGTCAAAAATATGTTGTTTATTCCTATAATAACTCTTTCCGAACTGTTGCAGCTAGTGTAGACACTGAACATGTGTAAATGGTCAATAAACCCTTTTTTGAGGGATTAGTTCCCATTATTAACCCTTTACTCCATAGCCTGTTTCTCAAGTATTGAATATAGGCAACCACTTAAAGCAGGTTGAAAGTAAAGCAGAATGTGCCTTAAGGCACATTCTGCTTTACTTTCAGCCTGCTTTAAGCTACCAACTGCTAGAATATAACAAATATTTCTGGGGATATAATTCATGAGTGTATAAAGTTCTGTTTTCTTTAGTGGAGGAATAAATTAAATGCCTAAAAATGTGAATCTATGGTGTAATGGGTTAAGCTAATTTCTTGAGAGCTAAGTTTCCATACAATATATATTTGAAAGTCAAACTATATATAACAATTGGGACCCTGACCAGTCGTCCAGAGGTATAATGGGTCAGTCTTTTCAAAAGATCGTCGAAAACTGGATTCTTGCATAGTTTGGTTTCAGTGTAATCCTAGTTTACTATAACATGTACATGTATTTGTTATAGGTCATGCTTATAAATTCCTACTGTTATGTTTACTCAATCACATTTCATCCCTTCCTGTACAAGGAGACAGTCAATCTTGTATTCAGCGGCCACTTATTGAAGTTACAAGTGTGGAGATCTCTTAACCCATTGTAACCCCATAGCCTATTTCAGGTATTGAGGAATGGGTGATCACTTAAAGCAGGTTGAAAGTAAAGCAGAATGTGCCTTAAGGCACATTCTGCTTTAATTTCATCCTGCTTTAAACTACCATCTGCAAGAATATGGAAATATTTGTTATGATACATGTTCATATTTGTTTAAAAATGGACTATTTTCCTAGAGCAGAGGAATAGATTAAAGGCGTAAAAAGGTGTATTTATGGGGGTAATGGGTAACAAGACAGGTGACTGCTTAATGCAGGGTAATAATGCAGAAAGCTGTTATAGGAGCTTTCTGTATTAACTTTATCCAACATTAAGCAACCACCGGTATTTAAAACTACTCGTAGGTCTTATATTGAGTGTTAAACAGTTCATCCAGATCAGAGGGACACATTCCAGTGTCTACTTTTGAACGCACTACCCCTGTGTGAAAAGAGTGCTATATAAATCTGGTATAATAATAATAATACAGTTCAAATGCTATAGTTGTTTGACTGTATACGTATACATATTCTGTATAGTTTAACTCTTATTATGCTAATTTTTGCCAACTTTGGGCTAATTGGACATCCCAGAGAGGGAAACTGTGCAATATGCCCTCCCTCTTCCAGGGCTGCCATTTCTCTGGATTTTTCCTAAGTCTTCGGATTTTTATCCTAGCAGATGGTAGCTTAAAACAGGCTGAAAGTAAAGCAGAATGCGCCTTAAGGCGCATTCTGCTTTACTTTCAACCTGTTTTAAGCAGTCATGTGTCTCCAAAACAAGAAACAAATTATGGGGTATAGGTACGATTAGTAAAATTGCATCTGAAAAAATGAAAATTTGAAATCTTATGATTTTTATTATCAACTTATGGCAGCCCTGCTCTTCCTATAGATCAATCCCTCAAAGTTTCTTTTGCATGCCCAGAGAAAAGCACTTATACATTGGGACCTCAGTTTATAGTCTTGTCCAAAGGACATGGTCCGGTAGGGGGTCTAGATATTAGGTTAAGCCTTGGCCAAATTTTTATTTCAGATAGTGTTGCTAAAACTAGTGGTAGTTGAAAACTTCAAAACTAGATTGACCTTAACCCTTTTACTACCAATTTAGCTCTATAGTAATTACATAACAGTTTGGTTGAGATCATATGCCATATTACTCAGTGTCTGTCATAATCAGGATTCAAATTGTTTGACACTCATATCGAGTATTTCTTTAAAAAAGTAAAAAGTACATATACATGTATTCAAAATTTTATAAACAAAAGCAGACAAAACATATAAGCAGATCGTGTTAGGCGGGTAATGATGTCATAATGGCAGTGACACAGTGTTAGGCGGGTAATGATGTCATAATGGCAGTGACACAGTGTTAGGCGGGTAATGATGTCATAATGGCAGTGACACAGTGTTAGACGGGTAATGATGTCATAATGGCAGTGACACAGTGTTAGAAGGGTAATGATGTCATAAAGGCAGTGACACAGTGTTAGACAGGTAATGATGTCATAATGGCAGTGACACAGTGTTAGACGGGTAATGATGTCATAAAGGCAGTGACACAGTGTTAGACAGGTAATGATGTCATAAAGGCAGTGACACAGTGTAAGCCGGGTAATGATGTCATAATGGCAGTGACACAGTGTTAGACGGGTAATGATGTCATAAAGGCAGTGACACAGTGTTAGGCGGGTAATGATGTCATAAAGGCAGTGACACAGTGTTAGGCGGGTAATGATGTCATAATGGCAGTGGCACAGTGTTAGGCGGGTAATGATGTCATAATGGCAGTGGCACAGTGTTAGGCGGGTAATGATGTCATAATGGCAGTGGCACAGTGTTAGGCGGGTAATGATGTCATAATGGCAGTGGCACAGTGTTAGGCGGGTAATGGTGTCATAATGGCAGTGACACAGTGTTAGGGGGGTAATGATGTCATAATGGCAGTGGCACAGTGTTAGGCGGGTAATGGTGTCATAATGGCAGTGACACAGTGTTAGGCGGGTAATGATGTCATAATGGCAGTGACACAGTGTTAGGCGGGTAATGATGTCATAATGGCAGTGGCACAGTGTTAGGCGGGTAATGATGTCATAATGGCAGTGGCACAGTGTTAGGCGGGTAATGATGTCATAATGGCAGTGGCACAGTGTTAGGCGGGTAATGGTGTCATAATGGCAGTGGCACAGTGTTAGGCGGGTAATGATGTCATAATGGCAGTGGCACAGTGTTAGGTGGGTAATGATGTCATAATGGCAGTGGCACAGTGTTAGGCGGGTAATGGTGTCATAATGGCAGTGACACAGTGTTAGGGGGGTAATGATGTCATAATGGCAGTGGCACAGTGTTAGGCGGGTAATGGTGTCATAATGGCAGTGGCACAGTGTTAGGCGGGTAATGGTGTCATAATGGCAGTGACACAGTGTTAGGCGGGTAATGATGTCATAATGACAGTGACACAGTGTTAGGCGGGTAATGATGTCATAATGGCAGTGGCACAGTGTTAGGCGGGTAATGATGTCATAATGGCAGTGACACAGTGTTAGGGGGGTAATGATGTCATAATGGCAGTGGCACAGTGTTAGGCGGGTAATTTTGTCATAATGGCAGTGACACAGTGTTAGGCGGGTAATGATGTCATAATGACAGTGACACAGTGTTAGGCAGGTAATGATGTCATAATGGCAGTGGCACAGTGTTAGGCGGGTAATGATGTCATAATGGCAGTGGCACAGTGTTAGGCGGGTAATGATGTCATAATGGCAGTGACACAGTGTTAGGCGGGTAATGATGTCATAATGACAGTGGCACAGTGTTAGGCGGGTAATGATGTCATAATGGCAGTGACACAGTGTTAGGCGGGTAATGATGTCATAATGGCAGTGACACAGTGTTAGGCGGGTAATGATGTCATAATGGCAGTGACAGGGTTAATTTGCTGTTAGTACAGTCATTATACAGTAAAACCTCTTTATTACGGCCACTAAACTGAAGGCTAATTGACTGTATAAAGGAGCTTTCTGTTTGACTGCCACCTTGCTTTAAGCAGTCACCTGACGTAAAAACCTAATAATTAACCCATTTAATCTATTACCCCATAGCGTTTTTCTAGTATTGAAGATAGGTGACCACTTACAGCAGGTTGAAAGTAATGCAGAATGCGCCCTAAGGAGCCCTCTGATCAGGGTCTTCACTGTTTGTCATAATGCCAAACATTGACAAAAACAACCCTTAAAAGTCAGAAATGGACTAGACTAAAAAGGAAACTGGAATTGTCTATTTAAAGTTTCAGGGAGGAAAGAGTTAAAATACATCAAGCTAGTCAGCGTCTGATTGGATCATAAAAGTTTGCAAGTGTCTGTTCAAGTGTATTTGGCGGGATAAATTATTAAAACTGGGTCATATATAAATTTACCATTGAATCTTTTCAACAGGAAAAAGCGTAGCTTATAGGTGTATACAATGATAGATGATTCAATTTCAGTAGTGAAATTTCAAGAGTTAAATGATGAGGTGTACATTTACAAACCCGCCCTGTATTAGAAATACATTCTTGTTCACAAAAATAGAAATAATCAAGACCATTTTTGGATCTGCATCACTGCATATTGTAACAATTAATGTATTACCCACAATAACTAGTGTGCAATTTGTCAAAACCACAAAAAAACTAGCAGCTTAAATTCTTCTATATTATGCTCATGAATACCCGCAGCAGTTGAAAAATAAACTCAGGATCAATTAAGTCAAGTCAAGTCAAGAATAAAGTTTACACCTTAACAATAAATAATAGTTGACCCCTGCTATAATAAATATATTGACCCAGTTTGAAAACAGTGTAGACCCAGGGCCTGGTCTGAGTCTGCATTATATCTAAATTAGATTCAGTTGCTATTGTTAGACCTTTTTCCACATAAATATCTTAACTGTATTCAGTGTTCAAGACAGGTGGTTGCTTAAAGCAAGCCTTAGAGGGTTTCTGTTTTACTTTCAGTCTACTTTACACCTGTTTTGATGCAAGAAAAGTTTTTTGTAGATCTTTATCAAGATATCAAGATTATGACGTGAGACATAGAACAACATTTTAAAAGGTGGATCTGTAAATGGTGGATTAATGGTAATTTTAGCATATAGGAAAGGGGGACAATTATGAGTGAACAGTGAATTATAAGCCTGCGACTTCCAATCATTAGTTGTCTTTCTTGATTCCTACAGGAAAATTAAAATGACCTGAGTTGGTTTGATTTGTTTCAGTTTTAACCCTTTCCTGCTGAAAATTGACATAATAATATATAACTTTGACAGCACACTAAGAGCATCTTATCATATGAGCTATATTATTACAGGGCTCCAGATAAGAGGTAGTTATTTCAACAAATCAAACATTTTTTCACTCATTTCAGCACCAATCCTATGGTGTTACTACTCATTAGAATCGTCTCGAAGAGACGATTCTAATGAGTAGTGACACCATAGGGTTTAATTCAGAAATAAAGATTTTAAGTTTTGAAAAACTACCCTTATCTGTTGCTCTGTAACAACTCTTGTTTTTAACCCTTTCCCCCATAGAAGCGACTTTTAGCATATTTAATTTATTCCTGCGCTGAAGAATATAGTTCCAGTTTATACCCTCATGAACATTATTGCCATTACAAATATTTTATATAGCCTAGCAGATTTTAGCTTAAAGCAGGCTGAAAGTAAAGCAGAATGTGCCTTAAGGCACATTCTGCTTTACTTTCAACCTGCTTTAAATGATCACCTGTCTTAAAAACTATAAACAGGCTATGAGGTAAAGGGTTAAATTCAACTGCGGAAGTTGGGGTAATTTGATAAACTGAAGCAAGTCCTAGTTCAATCTGCTACTAGTCTGAGATTAGATTTTTCTAAAATTTCTTTACAAAATAGGGTCAAAGTGTTAAACAAAATGGATCTATTTTCTTTTTCAGAGTCAAGATCAGTTATCTAATACAAGTACACATTCAGTAGGGCCTGATCTGGATCAAAACTGTGTGTGAGAATGTTGAAAGGGTTACCCATTTCCCCATAGACTGTTTTCAGTTTTGAAGATGGTGGACTTACTTAAAGCAGGTTGAAAGTAAAGCAGAATGCACCTGAAGCGCATTCTGCTTTACTTTCAGCCTGCTTTAAGCTATACCCTCTGTCAGAATATAGAATATAATTCTTGAAATGCATATTTATAAATGTATAAATTGGAACTATTTTCAGCAGTAGAGGAACAAATTATAGGCATAAAAAGGCATATTTATTGGGTAATGGGTTAATTCTTTGATTGTCTAACATAGAGTTCTATCTTTTTCAGAGACCTGTGAGAGATTTTAACTTTTAATGGAGAGGTACGATAATGATTTTAATTCAAATCCCCAATACAACGGGCATACACATGGAGGTCAACATCAGCAGGAGCCCGGGCCCAGCATTATCAAGCGAGACAACTCTTCCGGGAAGAAAAGAGCCCATTTTGTGAACCAAGATGGGGTGCAACAGTATCACATACCACATCAGGTGTATGACAGGTGAGTTATAAATCTGGAACATTTTCAGGAACACTGCATGGTGACCCTTATAGTGCTTGAAACAGATATATATATTTCTTTGCAAACAGTGTAGACCTAGATCAGAGGGCTATTTAACTGATCAGGGTCTGCACTAAATTGTTTGCCAGAAAAAAGTAAAACATTTTTGTAGACCCATTAAGAGACAATGTTACTAGTTATTTGTTAGTTAAGCCAATATATTACTCCATATATATTATATATACACATTTAACACATTTAATATATTCTTCCTCTGAAGAAAAAAGTTCCAATTCATAAACTTATGACTGTCCCCCATAAGAAGTATTTTCTGTATCCTAGCAGTTGGTAGCTTGAAGCAGGCTGAAAGTAAAGCAGAATGCACCTTATGACACATTCTGCTTTACTGCCAACCTGCTTTCAGTGGCCGCCTTTCTTAAAAACTAGAAACAAGCTATTTTTATATCCCAGCAGATAATAATTTAAAGCAGGCTTAAAATAAAGCAGAATGTGCCTTAAGGCACATTCTGCTTTATTTTAAACCTGCTTCAAGTGATCACCTGTCTTTAAAGACTTTTCCTCAGTCCATTGATGGACCACCAGCATATTGTTCTGGAGGTGTCAATGTAACTGTCAAATCACATGCAGTTTACCTGGATTATACTCATGCTCTAGTGATTTTCAATGGTTATTTCTAACCAAGCTATCAAATATATAGGTAGAGTCTTACACAAGACGCTTCAATGGTTCAATATGCACAAGACCCATGCTTTTTGCAAGGAAATTGTTTGGCAATGCGTTATGACCAAAGGTCGTCAGGAGATGTCTTTAAAACTAGATATAGGATTTGGTGTAATGAGTTAACCTTCATAGTGCTGCATTTTCATTCCTTTACCTTTATTCCCAAATTCCCATAGAAATGTATGCCTGCTCGTTAATCTATCCTGTCCATAGAAACAGCAATAGGAAAATGTTCCTGCATCCTGGCGATGGCTTGAAGCAGGCTGGAAATTAAGCAAAAATGGAGAAAACAAGTATGAATTAATTATTATTGATAGAATGGAAGTGAATAAATGTGACACATTCCTAAGAGAGGGGGCTACAAAATGTAGGGTAAAAGTAAAGCAGAAATCTATATATCATGGAGCTTTCTCACTGCAGCCCTGTAACTTTTGTCCTTTATAAAGCTGCCACCTATAGTATAGACTTACATTTCATCATCTCATAAGTGGCTGATATACTTAAGTTTATCTATGTTTCCTGTAAGACATAATTACAGTTGAAACTCAATACTTCGAACTGGCTTAAATCAATTGTACCAGTATTTCGTATGTTGAATTTTGATAAGTCGGTCTTCATTAAGTCGAACATACCATTATTTCAAAGTTAAAATGTGTCTCAGCGACGTTTTAACTTTGAAATATGGGTATGTTGAAACTAACCCAAGTTCGAATTATCGAGTTTTGACTGTATTTAGCTAGCTTTATGTACAGGCAAAATATGGAACATGTTTGATGATTATTTTGGTGTTGCTTTATCTTAATTCTTGGTCCACTATTTAACTGCGAAACCTCGATTTACAATACCTTTGCAAACATGTGGATCCATCAGGATCCGAACAGTTTGACCCTCTTGTCCTGTTTTCCAAAAATATCTTATCTTTACAAAGAAGCAGACGGTAATCGTTGCAGACTACAATTTTACTTAACATGCCGAAAGTTGAACAAGATAATGCACTACAATTACTAGTTGATCGATATTCGAATGTCTTATCACACTTCAACCAAAGTTGTTTAACTCTTTCCTTCTTATAAGTGCCTTAACCCTTTGGACCCTAGTCCTGCATATAGGCGTCCTTTTCAAACAGTGTACATGTGAATAGTATACATGTCATATGCAAACAGTGAAGATCCAGATCAGAGGGCTCCGAAAGGAGCCCTCTGATCAGGGTCTTCACTGTTTGTCATGATGCCAAACATTGACAAAAACAACCCTTCAAAGTCAGAAATGGACTAAATTAAAATGGAAACTGAAATTGTCCATTTAAAGTTTCAGGGAGGAAAGAGTTAACCCTTTCCTCCCTGAAATCTCAAATCATGATGGACAATTCTAGTTTTAAATTCAGTCTAGTTCACTTTTGACGTTTTAGGATTGATTTGTACAATATATTATGTCAAAATGACAAACAGTGTACTTAAGGAGCCCTCTGATCAGGGTCTACACTGTTGGCATAGGACAAGTTTACCCCACAGGTATGTTGTTTGCAAATGAGGCATATATGCATGACTAGGGTTCAAAGAGTTAACCCTTTTCCCCATAGAAACGACTTTTAGCGTATTTAATTTATTCCTCCGCTGAAGAAAATAGTTCAGTTTATACCCTCATGAACATTTACTATTACAAATATTTTATAGAGCCTAGCAGATTTTAGCTTAAAGAAGGCTGAAAGGAAAGCAGAATGTGCCTTAAGGCACATTCTGCTTTACTTTCAACCTGCTTTAAGTGATCACCTGTCTTCAAAACTATAAACAGGCCATGAGGTAAAGGGTTAATTAAGGGAGACTTCTGCTAATTACTAAATACATTTTTCTGTAGTCAGACATTTATACCTTATGCCTGGATAATTGCAATGAACTGTCCCTATGTGCTTGCTGGAAGATTTCACTATGAATAAAACATGGGTGATCTAAGGACACTGTAATGTGTTTCCGTGCAGTACATTTCATATATGCAAAAGCAAACAGTGTAGACCTTGTTGAGACACTGGACAATGTGGTGTCCCATCAGGATCTACACTGTTTGCTTATAATGTCCACTTTAATAGACACTACACTATGCATAAAATTATACATAATCCTTTACATACAGTGTACCTGTGAATAGTACACTTATCCTATTTATGCAAAGAGTGTAAACTCTGAAGATTAAAGTTTTTGAAAATAAAGTGAAGTAACAACAGTGTTACTAAGACTGTAGACCATGATCAGGGTCTACTTTAGTTGAAATCATAAACTTGCAAGGCTACAGATAAGAGGGAGTTTACTGAACAAATCAAACATCTTCTCTCTTGTTTCAGCACCAAATCATATGGTGTTACTACTCATTAGAATCGTCTCAAAGAGACGATTCTAATGAGTAGTGACATTATAGGATTTCATGTAGAAATAAATATTTTATTTTTTGAAATACTCCCCTTATCAGGGGAGCCCTGAACTTGTCATTGTTTTAGAAGATGAATTGTTCTTTTTGATAATGAACTATTCAGTATTATATGCTAGAAAGGGTTCAATTATGATCCATATACATATTTTTTGAACAGCCGTTATTATATACCCTTTGAATGTTGAGAAACAAGTTTATAAACACCCGTATGCAAACAGTTTGGATTCTGATATAAGTGTTTAACTGATGCAACAGTTTGATCATATATGGTCAGGATCTAAACTGTTGATTACCAAGATTATATATCTTTCGAAAGAAAAAGAACATTTTTCAGAATATTAAATTTAAAAGCAGAAAGCATTTTTAGATGAATTCAATGATTTATTCAGGTTTGAAAGGGGTTATACACGGTTGACTGTGCTCACACACATATGAAAGTTACACAGGCGAGACATTTTAGTACCTGTTGAATATACCTGCATAGTAAACCCTCTGTATAGCAGCCATTCATTAAAAGACAATTGGCAATCTTTTCAGACAGGTTACTGCTTAATGCAGGACAAAAGTAATGCAGAAAGCTCCTAAAGGAGCTTTCTGCATTACTATTGTCCTGCATTAAGGTGCAGCATTTATACTAATTCACAGGTGATCACTGTATAAAGGTTTTACTGTATCTTCATACATGTTATATAGGTCTATGTGACAGGTGTAGTTTATATAAGTCATGAAAGGAACAGTTTTGAACACTGATCACGCCATTCATAATTTGTTTGGTACATGTAGTTGCACTTGTGCAGTTTGGATCCTGAGCAGATGCCGCAATAATGCGGCATCTGATCAGGATCAAAATTGTTAATACTTGTCTGTAGTTTTCTTCAATTAAAGATCAATAAATACTGATCAATATTCAGTAATTTTTGTAGATAACTGAAATGCTGTATTGTATTGACATATGAACAGGATTAATAGCTAAACATATGGAATCAAGATCTTATCAGGACCTGTGGTGTTGTGCTAATGTACTTTAAACCCTTTTTATGCTGAATTTTACAATTTTTCAAATGGACTTGTCCACTTTTGAAAAAGGACCAGTGTATGTTGAATTTTAGGTGGCACTGTTTGGATTTTGGTTTTTATAGAAAATTAAAAGTAAACAGCGCAGACCCTGACCAGAGAGCCCAATGGAGCCTTCTGATCTAGGTCTACAATGATTGCATTATGATGCATATACTGGTTTCCAGCATTATGAAAGGGTTAAAAGTTTAAAATCTTATGTATAATGGAAAAGGATTACATAGTCATACATGTGTAGAAGGATCAAAACCATACTGAAGTTAACAAACATAATGACTCCGAGTTCGGATAAGTTTGTACGACTTAATAAACATGAAAAAGATGGGAGGTCATGACCTTATGTTAACACTTATGACTGTGTGTAACACAATTATGGATTACTTATTCACCTATTCTAGTGAAATAATCTGAGTGGCTTTCCTATTTAAATTATTCATTATCATGGATTGAAACTCGTTAAAGAAGTTTGGAATTATTGTTATGAAGGATTGATATTTATTGCACAAATTGTGGTTGGGAGTGTTGTGACAGATATCAGTCATCATGTCGTGCTCACCTCTACTTCCAAAAAACAGGTAAATTATACATGTACACATTCCTATCAGCTGTTATGGTTATGTTTACATATATGCAAATTGAGTATGACGAATAACACAGGTAGATCATATATATACATGTATTAAATCTGTCAACACTGAGGATCTCACTGTATTACAGACTTTGCAAGTGCAGTTTGGATCCAGATCAGGCCCCACTTAACGTGGGGCCTGATCAGGATCCAAACTGTTTGTCACTTTGATTCTGTTTATTATTAATATGTCAATCAAAACTAGAATGGGTTATGGACTAAAACATGCTGTGCAACTATAATTAACAAAGACCAAATGGTTGCTGAGTCTTAACCCATTCCTCTTAATTGATTGAAACTCCTTAAATTTTAGCTGATAATAAATACATTTGTACCTCATATTCCCAATAGAGATATACCTTTTCATGATTTTACAATACTCTGTGAATGAGCGTAGAAATGTATTCTATATCATTGCCAATTAATGGTTTAAATAAAGCAGGCTGCAAATAAAGCAGAATGTGCTTTGAGGGTGCATTCTGCTTTACTTTCAACCTGTTTTAAGTATTCTGTCTTCAAAATTAGAAACAAGAGGCTATGGAATAAAGGGATACTGTGGCTGTCCTGTTGTCATATAGGTATGACAGTGTTACAGCCCTTTTCACTATAACAGGTTTATGCATAATCATGTCTGCTGATTCACTGTCAATCCATTTGTCATCTGCAAAGTGTAGAACCATGTCAGACAGATCCTATAAGAAAACAATGTAGACTCTGGTTCAGATAGTTTAACCCTTTCCCCAATAGAAGCGCCTTTTAGCGGATATGATTTATTCTTCCGCTGAAGAATATAGTTCCAATTTAATCAGTAATGAATATGTATTATTGGAAATATTTTCTATGTTATAGCACATGATAGCTTAAAGCAGGCTGAAAGTAAAGCAGAATGCGCCTTAGGGCGCATTCTGCTTTACTTTCAACCTGGATTAAGTAGTCACCTATCTTAAGTGCTAGAAATAGGCTATCAGGTAAAGGGTTAAATACACTGATTTAAAATACTGTTATATAATCTATTAGAGCGTTCCCAATTATGAAATATTTTTCTAGCTTAAAATGCGAGCCTTAAACCTTTAATTACGCATATATTTACATGCTTCCTTTGCAAACTGCATGCATATGTGTGAAAATCTGGGTCTGCACTTTTGGTCATATTGCAATATATTTACAAAACAACCCTTAAAAGTAATGGTGTAGACTTGAAAATTGGAATTTATCGAATTGTCCTTTTGATGTTTCAGGGAGGAAAAGGTTGAATTGTTTTGAGTTATCTTATAGTCAAACGTGTTAGAACAGAAGCAGACAACAGTTATTGATGAAACAATGCTGTGTTCAGAGGATAGAATAAAGACCTTTTGTAGCATTTACAACCCTGCATAATTCCCACTAGGAATTTGTCAGATATAGATATGACAGGCTTCATAATCAAAATGTTTATGTCATTTTAAATGTCATTGTTACATTGTTCCCTCTTCAATGAATGTGAAAAATGTATGCCTGTAGACAATTTAAGGCAATATATTTACAAACAGTTTGATGCAATGGGGAAGACGTTATTCTTTCCCAAAAAATGCGTTTATGCTAAAACTATTACTTCTATGCTAAAACTAATTACTTCCAGTTCAAATAGTTTGGAACCAGATCAGACGCCGGGAAACCCGGTGTCTGATCAGGCTCCAAACTGTTTGCCACTCAGATTAAAATGTCAAAAAGTTGTCAATTTCTACATTTTATTGCAATGGGTTTAAATTGCGTTTTGTTTGTGTTTAAACAGGAAAGAATAACATCTTCTGCACTGTACCAGATACTTAATTGACCCCTTTTGTATATTTTAACCCTGTACCCCATACGCTGTTTCTAGTTTTGAAGACAGGTGATCAGTGAAAGCAGGTTGAAAGTTGAGCAGAAACTGCAGGAATTAGTCATTAAGTTACAATCTTTACTTTCAGTCGATCTGCTTTAAGCTACCATCTGCTAGAATAGAAACATTTTCTTATGATAAATATTCATGACTGTATAAATTGGAACTGTTTTCTTTAGTGGATGAATGAATTAAATGCATAAAAAGGCATTTTGTAGAGTAATGGCTTAAGTCTTACCTCTCCTGCTACAGTGAAGAATCTGTTATTCTTTCCCGTTTAAACGCAAACGTATGCAAACGCAAAGCACTAAAACGTAGAAAAGAACAACTTTTGGACAATTCTGATAATTCTTGTTTATCTTGGTGGCAAACAGTTTGGAGCCTGATCAGATGGCTCCAAACTGTTTGCACTGCAAATAATAGTTTTAGCGTAAACACGTTTATTGGGAAAGAATAACAGATTCTCCACTGTACATAGTGTAGAATTTAATGTTTTTGAAACAGTGTCTGAATCAGTGTCTGCACTGTTTTCTGACAGATTCAGTGTCAGACATGAGTCTGCACTCGATCTTTCCTTTAAATTGTTTTCTTATTTCATCATTTTCATGAGCCAGTGTAGCACTGCAGTTCAGATGATAGATATTTCATAGAGGGCAGATATTATATATATGCGAACATTAACTCTTTAGCCTGTTTCTAAAATTGAAGACAGGTGACCACTAAAGCAGCTTGAATGTAAAGAAGAATGCACCTTAAGGCACATTCTGCTTTATTTTCAATCCTCTTTAAGTGGCCACCTATGATTTCAATGCTTATAATTTATAGAAACAGGCTAAAATTGGCTAAATCTGCGGAGGAAATTAGCCAATGTAAGGGAATGAACTCACATATTTATGTAGATTGTGATTGCATCTACATGTATGATAAACTTGTCATTGCAAAGGATGGTTTCATTCATGCTGTGTTTCATATTAAAGCGTTAGGCCTGCATTTCCATCAGCATAAATCACATTTGAATACCACACACTGGTATAATAATTCAGATATAAGCTTATAATTTCCCTTTCACCCATAGAAGTGCTTAGGTTTTAGCGCATTTTACTTTCCTCCACTGAAGAAAATAGTTCAAAATTTATACAGTCATGAATATGTGCCATAAGAAATATTTTCTATATTCTAGCAGATGGTTGCTTAAAGCAGGCTGAAAGTAAACAGAATGCACCCTAAGGTGCATTCTGCTTTACTTTCAACCTGCTTTAAGTGGTCACCTATCTTCAATACCAGAACTTGGCTTTGGGGTAATGAGTTAAGAGTTACTTAGGCCTGCATTTCTATCAGCATAAAAAAATATACATTTGAATACCACATACTGATACTAAAAATTCAGATATAACTGTAGGTTCACAGTATATAAATGATTAACAAAAGTGATGATGATACAATGTTTAATGTACAATATCAATGCTAGTTATATAGGGAATTGAATTGCTTTAATACGAGGGGTGTTTAAAAAAATACGCGGACAGATGCTGCCATTCCCTCAGTTTTTGTCTGAGCAGCGCGAAACTTGCACATAATGATGCCCAAAGAATTCTGTACCCAGAGTTTAACTTTGCCAACATTATCTGTATGGTTGTTATGGTAACGTCACCTCGTAACACCCGGCCCAAAATAACAAAACGCAAACTTGTGTCGCTCCAAAAATGACGTCCATCACTTGCCTCTGCTCCAATATCATCTCCAAATTTTAGCACAGTATGGGGCCAGATCTTGACACTACGTCAGTGACGTCACATCAACGTCTGACGTCATTTGAGTGTTAGTAGCCATTTTGTTTATTCAAGGTGCATCAAAATGAGCGTCTAACAGAGAACGGCGGTTAAAGTCTGTGTTCTCAATGGAAAAAACAGAAAAGAAACTGGAAATGTTGGTCAAGGCATACGGCGATCCTGCATTGAAGAGAACGGCATTGCATAAGTGGTACTTGGGGTATGAAGACAGATACGAAAGTGTAATGGACGAACAGCGCAGCGGAAGGACGACGTCAATAACGTCGCAGAACATTCAAGAAATCAAAGAGCTCCTGGATAAAGACAGACATATCACGGTTAGAGAAGTTAGCCAGCGGGTAGACTGTAGTGTTGGGACAATACATACTGTAGTTCATGACAGTTTAAATATGAGGAGATTATGCGCGAGATCGATCCCTAAATGCTGTTGGAGTGTCATAAAGCTCAAAGGGTGGAGTCGTCAACGTGACGTTGGATGACGTTGGGCCGGGTGTGACGACCCAACGTTACCATAACAACAGACGTTTGATCATGCTTGAAGTCAATTGTATCAAATTTTCACTGGAAATACAGAATTCTCTGGGCATCATTAGGTGCAAGTTTCGCGCCGCTCAGACAAAATCTGAGGGAATTGCAGCATCTGTCTGCGTATTTTTTTGAACACCCCTCGTAGTTACTGCACTTAAAGTCGATAATGCTATAAAACTGCCACAGTTTAAAACAGAATGAAAGTAAATTAGCAGTCGAAACTCCTGCTTTATTTGATCCTGTAAAATCTCACTTTACAGTGTACAGTGTCACTCAAAAGATCCTAAATTTGCCATAATTGATATATAGATTTCAGCTTCAAATGCACAACATTTAAAGGAACATTTTTAGCTCGCCTATTCGGAGAATGGGGAGGCCTATGGAATCACCCCGGCGTTGGTTTTTCATGGTTAAAGTTTTGGGGTAAGTGTTGTAATGCACTAACACTACATGAAATATTTGCATTAGGAAGCTGATATTTGGAATGGAGGTGCTCTGTGGGTTGAACATTGATGTTGTGTAGTTAAAATTGAAAAAAAAAGTTAAATTTAGTCAAAATTTCACCTTTTGTGGACTTAGGTTTTTCGGCTGATTTCTTATGGTTAAAGTTTTGGGGTAAGTGTTGTAATGCACTAATACTATACTACATGAAATATTTGTATTAGGAAGCTTGGGACTTAGGTTTTTCGGCTGATTTCTCATGGTTAAAGTTTTGGGGTAAGTGTTGTAAAGCACTAATTCTACATGAAATATTTGTATTAGGAAGCTGATATCTGGAATGGAGGTGCCCTGTGGGTTGAACATTGATGTAACATAGTTAAAATTAAAAAAAAGAGTTAAATTTAGTCAAAATTTTACCTTTTGTGGACTTGCGTTTTTCGGCTGATGTCTCATGGTTGCAAAGTTTTGGGGTAAGTGTTGTAATGCACTAATACTACATGAACTATTTGCATTAGGAAGCTGATATTTGGAATGAAGGTGCCCTGTAGGTTGAACATTGATGTTGTGTAGTTAAAATTTATAAAAAAGTTAAAATTTAGTCAAAATTTTACCTTTTGTGGACTTACGTTTTTCAGCTGATTTCTCATGGTTAAAGTTTTGGGTTAAGTGTTGTAATGCACTAATACTACAAAAAATATTTGTACTAGGAAGCTGATATTTAGATTGGAGGAGCCCTGTGGGTTGAACATTGGTGTTGCATAGTTAAATTAAAAAAAAAGAGTTAAATTTAGTCAAAATTTCACCTGTTGTGGACTTAAGTTTTTCGGCTGATTTCTCATGGTTAAAGTTTTGGGATAAGTGTTGTAATGCACTAATACTACATGAAATATTTTTATTAGTAAGCTGATATTTGGAATGGAGGTGCCCTGTAGGTTGAACATTGATGTTGCATAGTTAAAATTTTAAAAATAAGTTTATTTAGTCAAAATTTCACCTGTTGTAGACTTAGAGTTTTGGGACTGAAATTTCAAAGTTAGTAATGGAGTAAGTGTTAGAATGCACTTATATACATGACATATTTGCATTAGTAAGCTGATATTTGGAATGGAGATTCCCTGTGGCTTGAATTACAATTTACTGATACACTTTTTAGCTCACCTGGCACGTAGTGCCAAGGTGAGCTTTTAGGATCGCTGGATGTCCGTCGTCCTTCGTCTGTCCGTCCGTCCACAATTGTTCGTTAACACTCTACCAGGTTCAAATCTCATTGGATCTTGATGAAACTTGGTCACAATGTTTGCCTAAATGAAATCTAGGTCAAGTTCGAATGTGGGTCATGTCCGGTCAAAAACTAGGTCACTAGGTCAAATTATCGAAAAACCTTGTAAACACTCTAGAGGCTACAAATTTCATTGAATCTTCATGAAACTTCATCAATATGATTGCCCCAATGAAATCTAGGCCAAGTTCGAATGTGGGTCATGTCCGGTCAAAAACTAGGTCACTAGGTCAAATCTTCGAAAAACCTTGTTAACACTCTAGAGACTACAAATTTCATTGGATCTTCATGAAACTTCATCAAAGTGTTTGCCTCAATGAAATCTAGGTCAAGTTCGAATGTGGGTCATGTCCGGTCAAAAACTAGGTCACTAGGTCAAATTATCGAAAAACCTTGTTAACACTCTAGAGGCTACAAATTTCGTTTGATCTTCATGAAACTTCATCAATATGATTGCCTCAATGAAACCTAGGCCAAGTTCGAATGTGGGTCATGTCCGGTCAAAAACTAGGTCACTAGGTCAAATCTTCGTAAAACCTTGTTAACACTCTAGAGACTACAACTTTTATTGGATCTTCATGAAACTTCATCAAAATGTTTACCTCAATGAAATCTAGGTCAAGTTCGAATGTGGGTCATGTCTGGTCAAAAACTAGGTCACTAGGTCAAATTATCGAAAAACCTTGTTAACACTCTAGAGGCTACAAATTTCATTTGATCTTCATGAAACTTCATCAATATGATTGCCTCAATGAAATCTAGGCCAAGTTCGAATGTGGGTCATGTTCGGTCAAAAAGTAGGTCACTAGGTCAAATCATCGAAAAACCTCGTTGACACTCTATAGAGACTACAAAATTCATTGAATCTTCATGAAACTTGAACAAAATGTTTGTCTCATTGAAATCGAGGTCAAGTTAGAATGAGGGTCATGCCCGGTCAAAAACTAGGTCACACGGTGTACATGGTTACATGGTTACCAGGTGAGCGATTTAGGGCCATAGTGGCCCTTGTCTATTGATAGTAACCTATTTAAGAAAGGTTTAATTAGGCGAGCTTTGCTGTTCTCCGACAGCTCTTGTTGAAAACTGCATATTCTCTTTGATTTGTTACTTAAAGGATCTGTCTGCCACTAGTCTGATATATTATGACTGTTTGGCTGTGGGGATATTGTATTATTAGCCAGTGTAATAGTTCAGATGATAGATGTTCATAGTGGGCATATTTTTATTTATGAATATTCATCAGGTGAAGGGTTAATGAGATTAGTCAACCCATGGTTATGGATAATGTCTTTACCACACAATAAGTAACAATCTGTGTATCTGGCAGTAATGGGTGGTCAATGTCTGTTATATTTGCATATTATACAGATTATACCAGGGGAAACATACAAACAACAGTAACACCAGGATATCGGGAAAACACAATAAAGATGTTTGTGCTTTTTAAAAATGGCAGTTAAAAGAAGAATGAAAGTTAAAAGTAGAAAACTTTTAATGGATTTTTCTTTTTTACTTTCTCTCTTTAGTAGTCTTAGAATATTACTTACAACATTTAGCATTCGTTATTTAATCATTGATTGTATCAGAGTTGTAATGGTCAGTTGCATTAAACATTATCTTGTTTAGAAAGTCAATGTGTGGGGTTGATAGTACTGTTGCATCTCTATACAACAGTCACTTAATAAACAAACATCATTCACTTTAGAAAGATTAAACTCCAAGCTTAATGCAGGTTAAAATGATGCAGAAAGCTTCTATAATTAGGAGCTTTTTGTATTACTTTTGTCCTGCATTCAGTTGCCATTTTATAACGACTTCACCTTCATATGTTTGTGCAGGACTCAGGTTTATCTATACCTGATATATGTCATGTATCTTGAATATCTGATAAAAGATAAAGGATAATGGGAATCATTCCTATGTTTCCCGTCCAATACAACACACATTAATAACATAAGTACACTGCAAACGGTACAGTTGGGATTTTGTTCTTTTCAGAATACAACACTGCAATTCAATAAACTGTAGAATGTAAACAGTCTTCTGAAAATTCTCATGATTAATTTTACTTTGAATGGCAAACAGTTTGGAGTTTGATCAGATGTGCCATTTTCATAAGTCTGATCTGGCTGCAAACTATTTGCAATGGAATAATTGTTTCAATACAATTAAAAGTTTTTACTTGAAAAGAAAATACTAATTCTTCTCAACTCACAGAATATAAAGAATACTGGATTTATTTAACTGTGCAACTATGTGATAAATTATTTAGTGTCTAAAAAGCTGCAGCTCAGATTAGATCTAAACAATTTGTCATATAGCAGAAATAAAGGAAAGGTTAGTTTTAGAAATAAGCAGAGAACAAAATTTGGCAATTGCTATTAGATTAGGTGTTCAAAAGGACAAGTTTAATTCTTAGTGATGAAATGCACCTGTAAAGAGTACACTTGTCTTAGGAAAACAGTGTAGACCTAGATCATAGGGTTCCTTAAGGAGGGTTCTGATCGGGGTCTGCATTGTTTGTCATTTTGCAATATATTTTGAATAACGACTTGTTTCTAGTTATGAAGACAGGTGACCACTTACAACAGGTTGAAAGTAAAGCAGAATGCACCTTTAGGTGCATTCTGCTTTACTTTCATCCTGCTTTAAGCTACCATCTGCTAGGGTAAAGAAATTTATTTATCTTGGTACATGTTTATGACTGCATAAATTGGAACTATTTTTTTCAGTGGAGAGCTAGCTAGCAATAAGTTAAATGTGCTATATATAGAGCATATATCTGTTGAGGAAAGGGATAATGGACAAAGCTGAATTGGAGAATTTACCATTTGTAGTTCAAGTATGAGTGAGTTTAAAAACTATATAATTTACATGTACTATTAATTTAGCTCAATCTTTTTTCATCAATGGCTATACATCACTGGAATTTGAAAACAGTTTGGATCGGACTTTGAGGAGCTGACAACGTTTAGCTGATTGGAATCCAAACTATTTTTTTCAATATTGAATCAGATTACTTTATAGCTACTTTAGACCCTACTGTATATTGCTCATTAGGCTTTCATTAGTCCATTTGGGACCTGTTCTGTTTTCCCATAGATCAATACATGTGCAGCCTGTAGCTCTGGGGATGCTATCAATACCTAGTAAAACATATGGCTTATTGTTTCCATGCTTTATTGGGCTTTCCCCTGCTGGATCTCGGTTAATGGTATCGAAATAAAATAGCCATGAATATGTTTACCATTTTTAGAATGTCATTGATTATGGCTTAAATTATATGAGCAGAATATTGGGGAAGAACTGTGGCACTCAAGATGTTGCAGTAATAAACGTATTATACTGGCCAGCTGTTGTTTTTCAAAATCAGATTCATCAAAACTAACTTTAACTCTTTCTACACTAAGTAACTCTTGTAGGTTAGGTTCTGATGTGGATCATTTTAGTTTCCAAAATATGAACCAGTCTACTTGGAATTCTGGGTTGTTTAACAAATACTGGTCTAAATCAGCAAACAGTGTAGACCCAGATCAGAGGCCTCCTGTCAACACTAAGTAATTCTTTTGGGTTAATAGGTTCCCATGTGGATTCTTTTAGTTACAAAAATATGAACCAGTCTACTTGGAATTCTGGTTTATTTAATAAGTATTGGTCTAAATTAGCAATTACTTTGGTCATGCATTATAAGCTGTCGTCTGCTAGGATTTCAGAAGTATTTTTTATTGTGCATAATATATTCCTGACTGTACAACTTGTGGAACTATTTTCTTTAGCGGAGGAATATAAGGTATAATTATGCGTGTCTATGAAGAAATGGTTTAAAGGGACTCGCAACCGGATGGTGTACTTGTCAAAATAAAATAAAATACTCAAATAAAAGCAAATTTGTGGCATTATTTGGCTTCTGACATTAAAGAAATATGATCAGTCCAAAAAAAGTCTCAAGAATCGTAACCGAATCTTAGATTTTTAGATATTTTCCATCGTTTTTCTATACCGACTAGTAGACGGTATAGTTGTTGTTGTTGCTTCTCTACACGGGCTCAGACATAAACACGAGCCGAATTACGAAGTTGTATGCACTTTCGATCGCTACACATTGAAATACGTTAAATCGATCCGAGATAAACGGATAGTTCCGTGGTCCATTGGTCTAAGCGGTTTCCCCTATTTTGCCTTCTGTCCGCCAATGCCGGGCCCCGGGTTCGAATCCCACCAGAGACCAATATTTTTTTTTATTGAAATACATTTTTTTAAACAGAATTTCTTATCCTAAACTAATTCTTTACCATTTATATAAGCGTTTGACACATATTTACAAATTACTATTTTTAATGCACCATCTGGTTGCGAGTCGCTTTAAGTTGCTATTGTACACAGGTTTACTGGTTTTATAATTATAAATGTTACAGCTATTTGAAAAACATCCTTTTGCATGAAATACACCTTTTATTGATAGTGATCTCTTAAAAGAATTATGGATAGATCCATTCCTGCAGGCATCACAAAAGGGTCATCATAAAAAGAGGAGATATGAGTCAGTTTAGAGAGAATTTCTTCTGAACTGAACATGTGTGAGTGCTTTCTAGGTGTAAGAAGCTATTAACCTCTGAGATATTAATATATGAATGCTCAATACATTGTCTGCTTCCAAATTATGGTCATTTAAAAATTGGCCAATTCTCTTATAATTGTTGACATGATATAGATCTATAAAACTATCCAAGTGATTAGGAACAGCATAAATAGGCTGGATCCTGTTCAGATGACAAGTAAAGTCTTTGCCTTAATGATCAAAACTTTGCATTTAATGCAATACATGTAACAGGCTGCAAGCAATCAAAGTAAAGGTTACAAACCTTCAGTAAAACCTTTCTTGAACAAAAATCAAATTAATACTGGTGGGTCTTTATGGTTTATATAAAGACATGTTGCAGTTTGCAGGATAACGGTATTGAAGAAAGCTCCTTTGAGTTTCACCAGTGTTGTTCTGTATTAAGCAGTCACCTGCCATGAAATATTCCCAATCTTATATACTTCATACCAAACGTGTTATAGTATGGAGTCGTACTCGCACCTACCATTCAGTTACACTTGTGTTAAGCGCCACTCAAAAGACAAGATAAATTAAATCATCAGTTTGTTACAGGTGTCAGTGTAATGCAGGACAAAGGAAAAGCAGAAAGCTCCTATTGGAGCTTTCTGCTTTACTTTTGTCCTAGCATTAAGCAGTCATCTATCTTTAAAAAGCTGTATGGTTCTTAAATTAGTGGAGACGTAACACAAGTTTGCCTGTACAACTAACTGTGAGAGTTCCAGGTTCATAGATACATCAAATAGCTAATTACCATAGGAGGCAGGAGGTGTATCCATCTCATACTCATAGTACTGTCAGAAATAGGGAAGAAACTGGAATTTTTCTGAGATTTCTCAAGACTATTGATCTGTTTCATCTGTATTTATTATCCTGCAGAGATATTAAATAGTAGATTGTTTAAGCAAATTATTGTAACATGAGGACTATAAGTCGAAGGGTAAGATTTTACTACATGTATTTATTTTTGGAGATTTTTTTACCCAACAAACATTTGGTCAAGTCTGCATATTAACTATAATATTATCCCATAGCCTGCTTCTTTGTTTTTCGAAAGTTGACCGCTTAAAGCAGGTTGAATGAAAGTAAAGCAGAATGCCCATTAAGGTACATTCTGCTTTACCCGAGTCTGCTTTAATTAAGCTACCATCTGCATGGATAAGAAAATATTTTTATGAACTGCATATTCATGATAAGGTCTATCTATATTGTAACCTTCTTGGCTTAAAAATATGGTAAAATATATTTACACGTACAAGGTTGTCCCACGCCTCAGATTGTAGCAGACTCCACTTAAATTATTTTTTGTCACAGCCACCTCTTTACATGTTAATTCATGATAGAGAATAACAAAAGTCTCCACCTCCTTGAGTTTTCTGCTTTAGTTTCATCCTGCTTGAAGCAACGTACCAACTTCTGTCTTAAATATTGAAACAATTTAAGCCATAAAATTTGGGAAAGCAGATTAAAAATATGCTCAATAAATTCCTTAACCCTTTTAACCCTGGTCCTGCATATTGGCGTCCTTTGCAAACAGTGTACATGTGGATAGTACATTTGTCCTAGGCAAACAGCGAAGACCCAGATCAGAGGGCTCCTAGGAGCCCTCTGATCTGGGTCTTCACTGTTTGTCATAATGCCAAACATTGACAAAAACAACCCATAAAAGTCCGAAATTGACTATAGACTTAAATGGAAACTGGAATTGTCCATTTAAAGTTTCAGGGAGGAAAGGGTTAAGTGGTTATAATGGTGTGGTTTTACTGTATTTTTTGTGCAGAACAGTTTCAGCTTAGTCATTGTGAATCAAGTGAACTTATTAAGTACAGTGGAGAATCTGTTATTCTTTCCCGTTTAAACGCAAACGTACGCAAACGCAAAGCACTAAAACGTAGAAAAGAACAACTTTTGGACAATTCTGATAATTCCTGTTTATCTTGGTTGCAAACAGTTTGGAGTCTGATCAGACGCCGGGTTACCCGGCGTCTGATCTGGCTCCAAACTGTTTGCACTGCAAATAATAGTTTTAGCGTAAACGCGTTTATTGGGAAAGAATAACAGATTCTCCACTGTACATGGGTAATGTTTATCAGTTCATGAGTGGTATAAGTTGTAAACAGCTAGCTGTGTTTCTTAGAATTAAACCATTACCTTAGGTACTCTGGATTGTGTTGTTTCTCATATGGCAAAGAACATATTCCACTGAATATAGATTAATCTTCACCTACAAGGAACGGTTATCATCTGAAATATTACAATGGCTAATAAGATACTGTACATAGAACAATTTTAGGGAATCCTTGAATTCAAACTAATGTCAGATTTGAAATATTGCAGAACCTGATCAGACAGCTCCTTTAACCCCTTACACCATATCATATTTCTAAATTTGAAAACAAGTGATCAATTAAAGCAGGTTGAAAGTAAAGCAGAATGCACCTTATGGCGCATTCTGCTTTACTTTCAGCCTGCTTTAAGCTACCATCTGGTATAGTTGCATTTGATACATATTCATGACTGTTTAAATTGGAACTATTTTCTTCAGTATAGGAATAAATTAAAGGTAGTTAAAAGGCGTAGTTATGGAGATATGGGTTTAGAGCTGTCAGATCTGGGTCTACACTGTTTTTTAAGCATCAATAGTAAGGTAACCCTTACATGTCAGCAGGAGAAGGGTTTCAGTAAAATTAAGAGTATCTTTTTTCATTTCCGTCAATTTTTGTGAAATCCAAGGTGTCAATTGTTATGAATATAACAATCTTTATAGTCTGTTTCCTTGTAGTCTCAGGTGTTTAATTCTTCGTATTAACCCATTACTCCCTATAGTCAAGTGCTGGGCTTGAGCATCTCTAGTTGAAACATTATCCACAGTCATTAAAACATTTTTATTTTGAAGAAACCTTGAGAGGTCAATGTCTAACAGTTTGGATCTTGGTTAGACACCATAATTATGTTCTTATTGCACAAGCTGATTTAATGGACCCAAATTGTTTCATTTAATTTAGTCAAGTTGTGATCGACAGGAAAAGGATATTATTAATTGCTTCGGAAACACTGAGTTTGTTTGTTTATTCATCTTTACATTCAATCTTGATCTGTTTTTAAGCAAAAGAATGTGAGCAATTTAAAATCAGGATGAAAATGGATTTGTTTTGAAGCAAAGAAAAATGTGAGTGATTTAGAATTCGGTGGAAAACAGGTTTTAATTCTTTGAATGCTAGCGGCGGATGTGTCACAGTGATTACCTTTGCAAACACTTGATCCTGATGAGACACCGCATAATGCAGCATCTCATCAGGATCACAGGTACTTGACACATACTTTATTATCTATTAACACCCCCCCCCCCCTTTTTAAAAATTTTTTTTTTTTTTTTTTTTTTACTATACAGTAAAACCCAGTTATAGTGAACTCTGATACAGTGAATTTCTTGTTATAGTGAATCGAAATCGATTCCCCGGCGAAAAGCCTCTATAGCCTATACAAAATTTGATGTTTATAGTGAATTTGGTTATAGTGCAGTTTCGTTTATAGTGAATCAAATCTCAGGTCCCGAAATGATTAAAATTGCATAAAATGCCTGCGTTATAGTGCAGTCGAGCATGGAGGCATAATTAGTTGAGCATGTATGTTTTTTGCATACTTTGATTCATTACCTAATCAGAAGATATTTTAGTAAAGTAATCAAAGTAGCTCATTAATTTTATAGATACAATAGTTATAGTAAGATGTTTAAAGTACATTTTTATTTAATTAGAATTGTATAATCTAATAATTGATTAGGCTTAAATTATACAATGTATTTACAATTTACATACATTTAACAAGATCATAGAGATCTATTATATAAATCCATTTCAATTTATTTCCTACAATGACACTTAAACACTCAAATGTGTTAATGTCACACCTCAAATAACTAATTGTTACCATAAATGTTTGACCATGTGCTTAAAAGTGTTAAAACACTATCTTAAAATCTTTAAATACAGGGTGATAATTGCCGAAGGGAGTCACATTTCATGGTCACTTGTCACATAAGACAGGTAGTCTCTGATTCAGGTTCAATATCTAGTAAAAACTGTTGAGAGCCTCAAGTAAGGTCACATAAGACAGATAGTCTCTTAAAAACAGACGGTCACTAAGGCATGTTCGACTGTACACTGAATTAGCCTAAACATATAAAGTTACTTTACATGAATGAATAGTTATTATTAACTGTTGTATAACATGTATTTCACTTAAATACAGATTCAGCTACACATACATGTACATGTAGATCTATGCACTGTACATATACAAGTATATGAATCCATATTTGAGTTGAAATATTATAGCGAATTATTTCACTATATCAATATAGTGAAGTATGCTTATAGTGAAGTAAATCTGGTGGTCCCCTGAAATTCACTATATCAGAGTTTTACTGTACATCTATTATAGATACAAGGTAAACAGCGCAATTCAACACCTAGTCTTTACTATCGACTTAAACTGATGTTAAAATAAACTCGATCGCCGATATTCTCTTGTGGTACCCTCGGGAAATGATTAATTTATCAATATCTACTTTTTATTTCATCAAATTCCGTCAAATAACGCCACAGTACGTGAATTATAACGAAAATAAGCATCAAAAGGGTTTTATGTCGTTCTCATGGTACAGAATTTATTGCCCAAAATAAGGGGTAATCTAGTCTGTTTGCACATTTAACGGCCTTTACGTCTGGAACTTTCACCTAATTTCATTAGAGCAAATGCGTTTGTGTCTGAACATCACCCTCTTCACTATCAGCTATATGAAATATACATGTACATGTAATTTGGCACGAAATTGACAAGTGAAAGACTCATTTCATTTTCAATGCCATTCTGAATACCGGAATGAATCGAATGAACGGAGCGATCTCATTGGTCAAAATTAAACAGGTAAAGTTTCTTTTAATTTTGCATTAAAAGGCTATGTAAATTATATAAAACTGATAATATTTCATTTAAAGATATGGTCCAGTGAGCTGTTATTGTAGGATACCCTTGGTGTATAGGATGACTTCAATAGAAATTTCTGTATCAACCAGCCTCTTTGATGAGTTTAAAGATAACAGCTTAATGTAGGGTGAAAGTAAAGCAGAAAGCTACTAAAGGTTAGGAGCATTCTGCATTAATTTTGGCCTGCATATTTAAGAAATTACTTGTTGTTTTTGAGAATCCCTGGCATGCTTTACTGACTGGCTGCTGAATGCAGGTTTTATTGTATTTTTTCTTGTACAGTCAACTTTGGGTTAATACTGCCTATTTCTTACATCAGCATATACATTGTACTGCTTAATGCCGAACAAATGTAATAATTAAACTCTTTCTGCTGTATGTTTAGTTCAGCATTTAAGCTGCCTCATAATCTTTAAAACGGGTAATAAGGCAATTAACCCTTTACCTCATAACTTGTTTCTGGTATTGAAGATACTTGGCCACTAAAAGCAGGTTGAAAGCATTCTGCTTTACTTTCAACCTGTTTGTAGCTATCATCTGCTAGAAGAAGGCAAATATTGGAACAATTTTCTTCAGTGGAGGAATCAATTAAATGCCCTTAAAGGTGCTTCTATGTGGGAAAGGGTTAACTTAATGTATCACTTATCACCAGCTTGACTGTATATATATATTTCTTTGATTTGGATAAATACAGCTGGACCTGTAGTTCAGCACACACACCTGAATTGCATACACACCTGAGACTTTAAACACAGGTTGTAGCTTAATGAAGAAAGAACTGTATTTTGTCTTGCATTAAATCAAAGGCATGTTTTATAGAGATCTTGATGAAACTTTATAACACTAGAGTTAAATTAAAACAGTCTGCTGTCAACAAATACCCAACATTGAATGTGACAGTACTGTAGGTATAAATTGACTTCATTTGGATCAGTGAATTTAAGCCCATTATTAGAGAGATATACATATTTGTTAAGGATTCATTTGGTGGGAAAGATGTGATTGAAGGTACACTGGGATATATTTTGATAGTTTAAAATGGACAATCTGTTGTTGAGCAAATTGTTTAGTGTTATTTTTCAGTGACTCACGGTGAGCCTTATAAAACTCGCTTCAAACAGCTTGATAATATCAAGTGATTTGCACTCAGATGGCTTTACCCCATTGCCTGTTTCTAGTTTTGAAGACAGCTAGGTGACCACTTAAATCAGGTTGAAAGTAAAGCAGAATGTGCCTTAAGGCACATTCTGCTTTACTTTCAGCCTGCTTTAAGCTATCATCTGCTAGGATATAGAGAATATTTTATTTTATGTATAAATTGGACATATTTTCTTCAATGGAGGAATAAATTAAAGGCGTAAAAAGGCGTATTTATGGAGTAATAGGTTAAGCTACCAATGAACAGTGACAGACTTTGTACATGTGGCTGCATAACTTAGGAGATAAAATTAATGCAAAAAGCTTTAATGGGAGTTTTCAGCATTATTTGTTATCTACCTTAAACTGCTCCTTTATAAAGTCACACCTATTTAAATTCTGCATGTTCCCTTGAGAATCATTTTAATGAGCAAAACATGAACCACAGTCTACTTGGAATTTTGGGTAGTTAAATAGATACTGCTCTAAGTTAGAAAACAGTGTAGACCCTGATCATAGGGCTTCTATAGGAGCCCTTTGATCTGGGTCTACACTGTTTGCAAATATCATGAGTATATTTTAAACAGGTCCGTGGTGTTGAAAGAGTTAAAGCAACAAAACAGCTATATAGGGAAAAAGAGTAAGTCGGTGGTTTGACAGTATAATTAGATATAGGACCGGACTAATCAGGCTGGTTCAGTGTATTGTGAGTTTATACTGGGTAGCTATAAGGAAATGGTCAGGTGGCCCGAGTAGTCAGATAAGGCAAAACGTGTGTGGAAAGGTGTTATTGTTTGCTGTAGATATCCTGGCTTTGAACTTTCTTCATCAAAGCAGGATTACAATTTGTATTACTGTGACTTAAACTTGTAAATGTGCCGACTACAAGTCAACAATATCAGGATATATTGTGTAGAGACTGAAATTAATATCTGGATACTATAATAATACATGTGTCTAAGAAACTATATATTGGATCTTTAAACTATCTGTTTATTGATAGGTATGTACCATTACTTGGTCATATATTTTGTTTTTATTTAACACTTTTTTATGCTGAAGTTTTGCAATGGACTTTTCCACTTTTGAGTTTTTGTTTATGTTGACTTTTAAAATATTTCAGAAATAAGTTAAAAAGAGAAGTGTAGACCCTTTCACTCTGATCAGTGTGTTTACTGTTTTCAAAAAATACATATACAGTACTATAGTTTATAGTTTAGAAAGGGTTATACATTTTGGCTTGAACAGAATAATATATAATGTTAAAATATATTGTTGCTTTAACCCTTTCCCACATAGCATATCTCTAGTATTGAAATAAGGTGTCCACATAAAGCAGGTTGAAAGTAAAGCAGAATGCGCTTTAAGCACATTCTGCTTTACTTTCAGCCTGCTTTAAGCTATTATCTGCTAGAATATAGAACAATTTTTGTATTATACATATTTATGAATGTATAAATTGGAACTATTTTCTTCAGGGCAAGAATAAACTGAATGCGCTAAAAGGCGCTTCTATGGGGGAAAGGGTTAAGCTAATCTATCTGGAAAATTACTTAAATGGCAATGCATAATATTAATTTCCAGAACTTCCTCAAGAGTAATAAAAAATAGAAGTGTTAAAAGGTGTATTTATGCCTTAATGGAGTATTATTACTTCTACTACTACTACTACTACTTCTATGGAATTTTTAAAACAAGTTATGGGTAAATTAATTGACAATTTAGACCTCGGTCTGATCAGAGGCTGATCAATAAACTGATCACTAAATTTGTCAACATGCTTGTACAGTCAAATTTCTGAAAATAGAACAGTACAGATGTTTGGTATGATATAGGTTTTCATAGATTCTCATTTTAACATCTTTAACTTATTACTTGACTGAAGGAAATAGTTCTAATTTATAATGTCATGAATATGCTTAATAAGAATTTTTTTATTAGTAATAATATTCTAGCAGGTGGTAGCTTAAAGTAGGCTGAAAGGTACATTCTGCTTTACTTTCAACCTGCTTTAAGTGGTCACTTAATGTCTTCAAAACTAGAAACAGGCTATGGATAAAAGGGTTTAGAGAGCTAAAGCATTCTTTCAAAAGAAAATTGTGTTCGCAGTCTTATAAAGCAAGTGAAAGAATAATACATAATTCTGCATTACTGTTGTGATGCATTAATCCTTTACCCATAGCTGTTTGAAGACAGCTACTTAAGGTGACCACATCAAAGCAGGTTGAAAGTAAAGAAAAATGTGCCTTTTAGCCTGCTTTCTTGGTACCATCTGCTAGAATATAGAAACTTTATCTTATTGGTGCATAATCATGTCTGTATAAAGTGGCAATGATATTGTGTTTTAAGTTTCGTTTGAATAATGTCTTCTCCTTACTGACTCGATCGCTGCAGTTGTCAAAGTTCTCTCACAACTGTACTAGTGTATTTTCTACTCTCAGCTAAGTTTGGCAATTTTTACAAAACTTTACCACAATGAGCTACAACAGTTTGATAACATGATATAACTCTAAGTTCTATAATGACTTTCCAGGTATGCTGACATGGAGAGAGGCTCTCCACATGAAGGCAGTCAGAGCAGGGATCCAGCACATGGGTCACAATATGATCCTGACACCGCTGTAGACCTGGAGCAGGTAACCACTCTCTACATACCCAAGGTCAAGTACGAGGATGGCTCAAAGACACTGATTAGGCAGCGGCGACCATCTTCCAAGAAGAGGTCATCGTCAAAGCGTAAATATGAGCGTGAGAATCTCGATGATTTTCTTGGTGAGGAGGATAACCATCTACTACCGAGTCTTAGGTTACAGAGGAGGGGCCGAACTAAAACGCTAAAGGGTAAGTAAGGTTTATATATATATATATAATGTAAAGTGTTAACCCATAACCCCTTAAAAAGGCATTTTTATGCCTTTAATTTATTCCTCTACTGAAGAAAATAGTTCCAATTTATATACCAATAAGAGTCATAAGAAATGGTAAGCGGACATGAGCCCCCCCGGACACGAGCCCCCCGGTCGATTTTGCGTGGGCGGACACGAGCCCCCGCCTGTTTTGCGCGGGCGGATATGAGCCCCCCGACCCACTCTATGATAAGATACATGTTTTATTGTGTAAAATTGTAGATTTAAAACTTCAAAACGTGTTTTTAGCTTGCCTGTACGTAGTACATGACGAGCTATTGCAATAGCCCCTGTGTAGTCGTCGTCGTTGTCGTCGGCGTCGTCGTGAACGGCGTAAACAATTTTAAGAAAATGTCTATAACTTCTATGTCCCTTGAGGTATTGCTTTCATAGTTGGTATGTGTGTGTATATGGACAAGACCTTTCCATGCACAGAAAATTTTTGACCCCTGTGACCTTGACCTTGAACTTAGGGCCTGCGTTTAGGTTTCGAAATCTGCGTTTAGGTTTCGAAAAATGCCTTTAAACTTCTATGTCCCTTGAGGTATTGCTTCCATAGTTGGTATGTGTGTGTATATGGACAAAACCTTTCCATGCACAGAAAAATTTAGACCCCTGTGACCTTGACCTTGAACTTAGGGCCTGCGTTTAGGTTTCGAAATCTGCGTTTAGGTTTTGAAAAATGCCTTTAACTTCTATATCCATTAAGGTATTGCTTCCATAGTTGGTATGTGTGTGTATATAGACATGACCTTTCCATGCACAGAAAAATTTAGACCCCTGTGACCTTGACCTTGAACTTAGGGCCTGCGTTTAGGTTTCGAAATCTGCGTTTAGGTTTTGAAAAATGCCTTTAACTTCTATGTCCCTTGAGGTATTGCTTCAATAGTTGGTATGTGTGTGTATATGGACAAGACCTTTCCATGCACAGAAATTTTTTGACCCCTGTGACCTTGACCTTGAACTTAGGGCCTGCGTTTAGGTTTCGAAATCTGTGTTTAGGTTTAGAAAAATGCCTTTAACTTCTATGTCCTTTGAGGTATTGCTTTTATAGTTGGTATGTGTGTGTATATGGACAAGACCTTTCCATGCACAGAAATATTTTGACCCCTGTGACCTTGACCTTGAACTTATGGCCTGTGTTTAGGTTTCGAAATCTGCGTTTAGGTTTTGAAAAATGCCTTTAACTTCTATATCCCTTAAGGTATTGCTTCCATAGTCTGTATGTGTTTGTATGTAGACAAGACCTTTCCATGCTCAGAAAAATTTAGACCCCTGTGACCTTGACCTTGAACTTAGGGCCTGCGTTTAGGTTTCGAAATCTGCGTTTAAGTTTCGAAAAATGCCTTTAACTTCTATGTCCCTTGAGGTAATGCTTCCATAGTTGGTATGTGTGTGTATATGGACAAGACCTTTCCATGCACAGAAAAATTTAGACTCCTGTGACCTTGACCTTGAACTTAGGGTCTGCGTTTAGGTTTCGAAATCTGCATTTAGGTTTCGAAAAATGCCTTTAACTTCTATGTCCCTTGAGGTATTGCTTTCATAGTTGGTATGTATGTGTATATGGACAAGACCTTTACATGCACAGAAAAATTTAGACCCCTGTGACCTTGACCTTGAACTTAGGGCCTGTTTTTGGGTTTAGAAAAATGCCTTTAACTTCTATGTCCTTTGAGGTATTGCTTTCATAGTTGGTATGTATGTGTATATGGACATGACCTTTCGATGCACAGAAACATTTAGACCCCTGTGACCTTGACGTTGAACTAAGAGCCTGTGTTTAGGTTTCGAAATCTGCGTTTAAGTTTCGAAAATCCATTTAACTTCTATATCCTTTGAGGTATTGCTTTCATAGTTGGTATGTGTGTGTATATAGACAAGACCTTTCCATGTACAGATAAATTTGGACCCTTGTGACCTTGAACTTAGGGCCTGTGTTTAGGTTTTGAAAAATGCCTTTTACTTCTATGTCCCTTGAGGTATTGCTTTCATAGTTGGTTTATGTGTGTATATGGACAAGACCTTTCCAGGCACTGCAAAATTTAGACCCCTGTGACCTTGACTTTGAACTTAGGGCCAATGTTTAGTTTTCGAAATCTGTGTTTTGGTTTTTCAAAATTTTTATTTCTCCTATGTCCATTGAAATATTCCTTTCATATTCAGTTTGCATGTGTATATGGACAACATCTTTCCTTGCATGCAAAATGTTTGAGCCCTCTGACCTTGACCTTGAACTAAGGACCCGCGTTTAGGTTTCAAAGTCTGCGTTTAGGTTTCTCAAAATTTCTTTAAAGGGACTCGCAACCGGATGGTGTACTTGTCAAAATAAAATAAAATACTCAAATAAAAGCAAATTTGTGGTATTATTTGGCTTCTGACATTAAAAAAATATGATCAGTCCAAAAAAAGTCTCAAGAATCGTCACCGAATCTTAGATTTTTAGACATTTTCCATCGTTTTTCTATACCGACTAGTAGACGGTATAGTTGTTGTTGTTGCTTCTCTACACGGGCTCAGACATAAACACGAGCCGAATTACGAAGTTGTATGCACTTTCGATCGCTACACATTGAAATACGTTAAATCGATCCGAGATAAACGGATAGTTCCGTGGTCCATTGGTCTAAGCGGTTTCCTCTATTTTGCCTTCTGTCCGCCAATGCCGGGCCCCGGGTTCGAACCCCACCAGAGACCAAGATTTTTTTTTATTGAAATACTTTTTTTTTAAACTGAATTTCTTATCCTAAACTAATTCTTTACCATTTATATAAGCGTTTGACACATATTTACAAATTACTATTTTTAATGCACCATCTGGTTGCGAGTCGCTTTAACTCATATATCCATTGAGATATTTCTTTCATATTTGGCATGCATGTGTATATGGACACGATGTTTCCATGCATGCAAAAAAATTAGCCCAGTGTCCTTGACCTTAAACTAAGGTCGCGAAAGGTTTTAGGTTTCGAAATCTGCGTTTAGGTTTCAAAAATGCTTATAATTCCTATGTCCCTTGAGGTGTTATTTTCATATTTGATTTGCCAGTGTATATGGACAAGACCTTTCCATGCAGGCAAAAATGGTTGACCTCTGTGACCTTGAGTGTGGTTTTAAGTTTCTAAAGGTGCCGGTGGCGAGCTTTGTTGTCTCTCTGACAACTCTTGTTCAGTGTTATGTTGTCATTATTGCACTTTATATATTATACTTTTAACCGCAAATGTTTGAGAACTTTGATATGTTTGAGAATTATGAGACACAAACAACACCTTTAACTTACGATTATATGGACAATGGATTCAATCAATCTATCAAACTTACACGTTTCACTGCATGGCGGTGTTTCTTCAGTAAAAAGAGACAATTTAACAATTAATTCCATGTATTATCAAAGTGTTACCAACAGTTAATTGCTTCGCTAATAGGCAACGATTATCTTATTTTGTCGCTATCGTATAATCAAGTTGAGAATATAAATAAATTAGATCTATCATCATTATATTTTTCCTAAGAGGTATCATGATTAAAATGAAACAATTAATAATTGGTGAATTTTAACAAACAAGCAAGATAATATTTGCAGCCGAAGAAAAACTTCATTTATTGCTAAAAATAATAACAAAACATTAGTTAATTATCTGTCCGACCAGGGGGGCTTATGTCCGCCCGCGCAAAACAGGCGGGGGGCTCGTGTCAGCCCGCGCAAAATCGGCCGGGGGGGGGGGGGGGGGGGCTCATGTCCGGCAATCATAAGAAATATTTTCTATATTCTAGCAGATAATAGCTTAAAGCAGGTTGAAAGTAAAGCAGAATGTGCCACATTCTGCTTTACTTTCAATCTGCTTTAATTGATCATCTTTCTTTAAAACTAGAAACAGGCTATGAGGTAATGGGCTAGTCTTTCTTTGACCAGGGTCCCCATCAGTAGTAATTTGACCAGGGTCTACACTATTTGTCATTTTGCAATGTGTTGTTCATCATAAATTATGATCTGTGAATCCTAAATATTTCAAAATGCACTAGACTTAAAAAGATACTGGAATTTCCCAATAAAAATCAAAGGGCGTAAGGAGTTTTAATTGAAATGAGCATGATCTATTGTCATCTGCTTAAGCTTACTATAATTTGATTGGTCAACCAAGGTCTAGGGTTGTAACATTATAGAGTGAAAATAGAATTGCAATATATTGCAATACAGAGGAATTGTATTGCAATATATTGTGGCAACTTGTAAGTACAAAAATTGGATAGAATTATAGCCTTTAAAACTTATTTATATTATTGAAAGGATAAAAGGAGTGCTTTAAAAACGAGGGAGGGTCCAAATTAACATAGACATTTGCTGTGAATGTTATAATTGTCACAGCATTACATTCAAATTAACAGGGCATCCCCTCTTGTATGTGCTCATATAATATATAGAATATTGCAATACGGAAAAACTGTATTGCAATATGTATTGCTAAGGGGTGTATTGCAATATAACAATATATTGTTGTATTGTTACAACCCTACCAAGGTCACATAAAGATACACAGTTTCCTTGACCAGCTTCCTTGACCTGTATCATATTTATAACTATATGCATGGAGTGTTTACAAGAGTTATTATCCTCTATATAGTAATATATTCTACAAGCAACTGTGCACCATTGCCTGTAAAACATATGTAAATAGATTTGTATTGTGAAATGGGGCTAGAGACAAGTAAATGCATCTGTTGCTATATTGGTTGCTTTACAAATTAGGTTTACTGGATAAAGAACCGATAATTAATTGCCACTTAATTACAGCACTAATTTGATTAAGGGTTGTGGAGTTGCAGTGTGTGTAATTTCTCATAGATGTTTTTCTTTAAACATTAGGATGTGGTTAGACATCAAACTTGATCAAACATATCAGTCTTTAATATAGCTAGGTAGCAGTTGAATTCAGGAAAATATAAATATGTCTTTTTATGCCTTTCAGTTATTCCTCCACTGAAGAAAATAGTTATTCATACAGTCATCATTGTAGCATAAATAGTAGTTTCTATATTTCTAACAGATGGGAACTTAAAGCAGGCTGAAATTAAAGCAGAATGTACCTTAAGGCACATTCTGCTTTACTTTCAGCCTGCTTTAGCGGTTACATATTTTCAAAACTAGAATCAGGCAATGAGTTAACAGATTAAAGGAGAAAGCTCCTGTTAGGAGCTTTTCTGCTTACTCAACTGTTGTCCAACATTATGTGCCTTTGCCTGTGACTTTAGAGAGCTTCTGATCATGCTTCATCAGTATTAAGCAAACTCAAGTATGACTGTAAGTTGTGACAGTGTCTTATTTCTAAGACATTAAAAGTTAAAATTAGAATATATGCATCATCACGAATGGGTCCAATTAAAAAGCCTAAACCAGGTCAGAGATAATCTTATGCAGTCCTAATTGGGTCAAGAATGACTGATGGTTTAATAGTTAATGCTTATCAGTGCATTCCTAAAACAATGTTCTGTTACATAAACAGTACACAGTCCTGATATTTGTAACAGCCACTGAGACATCCATTAGCTTAATTTGGTTAATAGAACAGTGAACTGCTTAACAATTAGCAGTGGTTTAGTTGACTTCATTCCTCCACTGAAGAAAATAGTTCCAATTTATACAATCATAAACATGTACCAAAAGAAATATTTAATCTATCCTAGCGGATGTATAGCTCTTAGTAGCTGGCTGAAAGTAAAGCAGATTGTGCCTTAAGGCACATTCTGTAATACTTTCAATCTGCTTTAAGTACTCAGCTGTCTTCAAAACTACTTTTAACTTAGTTTAAGCAATTAACCCTTAGCAACACATTATACAATTGTCATTTCTAACAATATATCGACCAAAAAAGACCTTCGGTTTACAGCATTTTAACAGTTGGAGCTTTTTGCTGGATACCTGTCAACCTGAATTCTGAGCCGCTGCTTAACTTTAAGCAATTACCTTCATAATTGATGTTTTAAAATACTGGAAACTGCTTAATGCAAAATATCTTTCATCTTGCTTTAATTTAAGCTTCTACCTGTCTTGAGCACTATTTGTTTTACTGATGGTAATAGGGAAACTTTATCTGAACAATACCGGACTATTTTGAAATGTTTATGAGAGCTTTGTTTTCACTTTCATCATGGTAACAGCAAACATCAAACCTATGTAGACCCCTTATATAGATAAAACAGCAACTGTTTTCACTGAGTGGTGATTTAGACTTCTGTGACATAGCCAGTTGTATGAGTCATTTTACACAACCATAATAAAAATAATTAATTTTATAGACAAACCTCAGTGTTTAGCTAAATTAATACAGTCAAAACTTGTGTTAACTCTCTTATCTCCCCAAAGAAAGGTGTAAAAAAGGCATATCTATTGGATAAGATAAATAAGTCTTCTGTAATACAATATGACAGCTATTAAATGCAGGACAAACGCAATGCAAAGAGTTTCTGTAATGTTCACAACCATCAAAGTAACTGCATTAAATTATTTTCTGCTGTTTTGTTATTGCTCTCACTTGTTGAAAACGAGTTGTGGTATGGTAGGGTGTTGACTTGAAGACAGTCTGTCGATCTGTCAGATTGTTTGACTCAAACAAGTTTTGCCCATTTTCCAAGTGCTTTCAATTATACTCATCTGATCTCAGGAGCCATGTTGATTTCAAAACAATTCATGTCACATTGTGTCCATTCAAAGGGTTCATTTGAAAAAACAATTTTGTTTATACCAAACTTCTGATTGCCATCTTATATCTTTGATGGTATTGTCAAGTATTTATGAGTTTTATTTTGAACTATAAATGCACTGGGTGTGTCAAGAGGTGGGAAATTTATCATACAGATAACCTTCATTTACCCCTTTCTCAAAGTAATCACTTTTCAACCACTTAACTTTTCCCAATAAAGATGCCTTTTCGCCATGATGATGATGATGATGATGATGCTTCTTTCATGAGAGCGATAGGTAACTTTTCCTACATACTGACTGATGGCTGTATTATGAAGCAGATTGAAAGTCCTGCAGAAAACTCCTATAATCTTTTTTTTTAACCCTTTACCCAATAACCCGTTTATAACATTAAATACAGGTGATCACTTAAAGCAGGTTGAAAGTAAAGCAGAATGTGCCTTAAGGCACATTCTGCTTTACTTTCAGCCTGCTTGAAACTACCATCTACTAGGCTATATAAAATATTTGTTATGGTAAGTGTTCATAAGGGTATAAACTGGAACTATTTTCTTCAGCGGATGAATAAAATGCATGTGCTAAAAGTCGCTTCTACATGTATAAGGGAAAGGGTTAAAGAAACTTAACTTTCTAAACAAAGCTATGAAGGAAAGGGTTTAATCAATGAAGTCATGCTGAGAAAAGTGTGATATTCAGTCAAGATGGTTAAATTGTAACAGTCAAACTTGCATTGACAAATAATTGAAAAGGATGTTAATCTGTGGTTTTAAACAATTTCAATTTTCTTTATTACAAACGCGAGGCAATTCCATGCAGTATGAATTTGGTATTGCTGAAAACTTCTACAGGAGCTTTTGGCTTTTTTGTTGTCCTTCATTAAGCAGTCACTTGTCTTTGAGATCTATGCGTCCTCAAAAGAAATCCAAAGTTTGACTGAATACTTAACCCCAGTTGAAACCAACAACTTAATAAGGTCATGACCCTCTCTGAACAGGTCCGATAATTCAACTTTTATTGAGGGTGTAAAAGTAAAAACTATTATTTTACATGACTGGAAAAGTGGAGAAGAATAAATTATTATTGTCTTTCTTTCCCATTTAACTCTTTCAACACTAACTCTTGTGGGTAATTATGTTCCCTTGTGGATCTTTTTTTATATAATAAGTTACAAAAAGTGAACCATGAGTCTACTTGGAATTCTGGGTAGTTTACCGGTAATGAATACAGCTCTAAGTTAGCAAACTGTGTAGACCCAGATCAGAGCCCTCTGATCTGGGTCTAAACTGTTTGCAAATGTTATGAATATGTTTAAATTGGTCCATGGTGTTGAAAGACTGTTAAATCTAATTATGCATGCTATAATGTTCAACAGAACCCAAACACAATGCAATGAATAGGCTGGCTATTTCTTTATTTTATCTGAGTGTTCAGATTATACAGGCTGCATTAAGTTTACATAATTATTGTTTGATCGGGCTGTATTATCTGGATTGCTTTTGCACAATTAAGATGTCTATTTGGATATATATAGAATTTTACAACTGTTTCTATGATGTTTTTCTCCACTTTAACTCAGATATCATATACTGCGAGTTTAACCTTATTTAGGTGCATTTTCCTTTAATTTCAACCTACTTTAGTCACCATCTACTACGATATACTAGACAATATTTTTTATGGTAAATGATCATGACTGTATAAGGTGAAACTTTCTTCAGATATAGGGTTGCCTTTTCATGACAGTCATGATTCAGCATAATTATATTACATATGTACCAGATAGCTGGGGATTTAACAAGATGTTTATCTGGGTACAGTCAGATCTATGTTACATGTTACCATACACTATTTAAGGAAAGGAACAATTTTCAAGAAAACCATCCACTTAATGCAGGACAACAGTAATGCAGAAAGCTCCTAATGCTAGGTTCACACCAACGGCGCTTTGATGGCGCTTTAAAGCGGCGTGCAAAGCGGCACCAAAGCGTAACAAAGCTTGATTAAAGCGTCAGGGTCGTAATAAATCGTGGGAAAGTTTGGAGTAAAGCGGGACATTCGGCAAGAGCGCCCAATTTTTTAAAACTGTTTAAAAATTTGGGGCGCTCTGTCACGAATTGATTAAAGCGCCTAGATCGTATCAAAGCTTATCAAAGCTTAACAAAGCGTAACAAAGCTCAGCAAAGCTTGACTCAAAGCGTAGGAAAGCTTAACAGAGCTTAATTCAAAGCGGGGACGCCATTCTTCACGGTCTGTCACCAGTTGACACGCTTCGTTAAGATGTCTCAAGATTTGTTACGATCTGGCATGAAGATCTGACACGAGGTCAGACGCTTTCATCAAGATCTGACACGCTTTATTACGTTTTGTTACGTTTTCATGAAAGACTCTCACGCTTTCCCACGAATTGAGACGCTTCGATCAAGGATTGACACGTTTTGTTAGGCTTTGTTACGCTTGGCAAGTTTCTTCACGCTCTCTCACGCTCTTTCACGCTTTCAAGGGCTAGGATGTAGTTATACAACAGGGAGACAAACATCATGTCTTCTTCAGATAGATCATGCTCTGGTTCATCTGGAAATTCTGGATCTTGTTGTTCTGCCATCGTGTTCTGGAGTCAAAGATGCAATGATAGTTTGGAACTTTTGCATCTTTATGTAGGCTCTGGCAAAAATCGGCATGAAATCGGCGATCTTGACATTTTCCAGTGCGTAACAGAGCTGAACAGAGCGTAACAATGCACAACAAAGCTTGATAATCGTAGCAGAGCTTGATTTGAAGCGCCATACTCGCATCAAAGCGTAATAAAGTGTAATAAAGCTTATTAAAGCGTGACTTCAAGCGTAACAAAGCCTGATGAAAGCGGGACCACAGCGCGAGGAACCGTACCAGGTCGGGAAATAATTCGTCCCAAAGCGGCAACCAATTCGTATCAGAGCGTATCAGAGCTTATCAGAGCGTAAGAGATCGTAATATTTTTTGAAAAGTTAACAAAAATGACGACGCTTTGCTCGCCGATTTAAAGCGCGGCATTCGCCGTTGGTGTGAACCTAGCATAAGGGAGCTTTCTGCATTACTGTCGTCTTGCATTAAGCATCCAATCTCTCTTTATTGATTTTTATGCCCCCGGCATCGACAGATGCGGGAGCATATAGTAATCGTCCTGTCCGTCCGTCCGTCCGTCCTTCCGTCCGTCCGTAACCAGGTTAAGTAGATTTTACCGTTTCGTCTAGCATCAACACCGCTTATTCAAATGCTTGGATACTTATACAGTTGTTGCCTTGGACCATTCCCTAGCCACCAGTAATACCTTACCTTGATTTTGACCTTGACCTTGACCTAATTTGGACTTAGAATATTTTGAATGGGCTATTTCTTGGTTAACTAGATTTTACCGTTTCTTCTAGCATCAACACCGCTTACTCCAATGCTTCGATACTTATACAGTTGTTGCCTTGGACCATTCCCTATCCACCAATATCACCCAACCATGATTTTGACCTTGACCTTGACCTAATTTGGACTTAGAATATTTTGAAAGGGCTATTTCTTGGTTAACTAGATTTTACCGTTTCGTCTAGCATCAACACTACTTACTACAATGCTTCTATACTTATACAGTTATTGCCTTGGACCATTACCAACCCACCAGTAATACCCAAGCTCAGTTTGACCTTGACCTTGACCTAATTTGGACTTAGAAAATATTCAGAATATATTGTCAAGGATGCCACCGGGGGCATAAGCGTTTATTGAACGCAGTCTTGTTTTATAATTATATTTGTTAAATGTCATAACTGAGCACTGTGAGGTTTGACTGTAGTGGGGCTCTCCATTTCAATACATAGCATTATGATAGCTGGATTGTTTACAATTATACCTTTTGAATGCTGAATAAACATTATTTGTACAAAATATCATTGACAGAGATTCTGTAAATGATCTATTTAGTTGGAGAAAGGTTACATGAGTGTGATGGTGGTGGTTAACTGTATAATTGTCCATTTCCCTAAGTTATAGCCTGTTTCTTAGATTTTGAAGACAGGTCACCACTTAAAGCAGGTTGAAAGTAAAGCAGAAGGCTCTCAAGACACAATTACAGCCTTCCTGCTAGAATTTAGAAACTATTTGTTATGGTGGATATTCATGACTGTCTATGGAGGAATAAATTCTGTTGTATACAGTGGAGAATCTGTTATTCTTTCCCGTTTAAACGCAAACGTACGCAAACGCAAAGCACTAAAACGTAGATTAGAACAACTTTTGGACAATTCTGATATTTCATGTTTATCTTGGTGGCAAACAGTTTGGAGCCTGATCAGACGCCTGGTTACCCGGCGTCTGATCTGGCTCCAAACTGTTTGCACTACAAATAATAGTTTTAGCGTAAACGCGTTTATTGGGAAAGAATAACAGATTCTCCACTGTATCATGGGGTATCATCATCATGGTTCAGGAATGTTTCTTGTATTGATTCAGCTATGCATTTCTTGTTATAATAATAAGAATGTCTTATACTGTATCACAACTCAAGATAAGCTAGATGAGCTTCTCAATAGTCTTAGATTCTTATAATACTCGATCAAACCCTTTGAAATCGTACTAGGAGCTCTCTGCTTTACTTTCATCTTGCTTTCAGCTGTCACCTGTATACAAACCAGCAATAAATATTCAGTTGTGATGCTTTATCCAATTCGCCCATAATTACGTTATTTTACACCTTAAATTTATTCCTCCTCTGAAGAAAATAGTCACAATCCATTATATACAGTCATGGGTATTTATTGTAGGAAATAGGCGCATTCTGCTTTACTTTCAACCTGCTTAAAGTGGTCATCTGTCTTCAAAACTAGAAACAGGTTCGGGGGTAATGGGTTAAATCAGAGGAAAGAGAATGGGGCATCCTATGATGTTTATGTGGAGGAAACTGGGTTAAAGTCAAGTTTTCGATATGCATTCTATTTTAGCCTAATTTTTGTTGATTATATCTTTACAGAAAGGAGGAATGATCTCGAAGATGAACGGGCAGGGGACATGCCTGATGGGCAGTCATTCCGGGCCAGGGTCCAAAACCTCAGGGAAAAGGATGACTTGACCGCTGGTCACTTTGCAGAACTGCTCAGGGACAGTACATTACGGCAGGTGAAGAGAGTTGGAGAGTGGTCTAAACCCAAGGTATGACAATAGTTGTATTAATGTATTAACCCATTACTCTATAAATACACCTTTTTACGCCTTTAATTTATTATTCCACTGAAGAAAATAACTCCAATTTGTACATGTGCAGTTATGACTATGTATTATAAGAAATATTTTCTCTATGTGGCAGATTCTAGCTTAAAGCAGGCCTCAAGGCGCATTCTGCTTTACTTTCAACCTGCTTTAAGTGGTCACCTGTCTTCAAAACTAGAAACAGGTTATGGAGTAATAAACAAACCTTATTGAACAGTAAATTGTGTAGACCAAAGCCATGTTAAAACTTTGAAATGCAAGTAAGTTCAACTTAAGCGAGTTCAAGTTATTGATATCTGACTATATACAGTAAAACCTTTCTATTACAACCACTAAATGGTGTGAATTATTAGATGTTTAAGACAGGTGACTGCTTAAAGCAAGGAGATAGTAAAACAGAAAGCTCTTTTAGGAGCTTTCTGTTTTACTGTCACCTTGCTTTAAGCTGTCACCCTGACTTTTATACAATCAATTAGTCTTCGTTTCAGTCGTTGTAATAGAAAGGTTTTACTGTATTGGTAAATTCTCCATACATTGGGGTTTGACTGTATTACATGTACATGTATATTGTTTTATTTCAGAAAAGAGACAAGTTTAGAAGATGGTTGAGAGACTTTTACCAAAACTTTGGACTGTGGGTGACATCCTTTAAAGTCATAGAGGGTAAGAAGCTTAACATTCTTCTCCATAGAAGTATACCTCTACCTATTCATCAAAACAATTTAAGACACAAATAAACATTCATTCTAATACAGCATAATTATGTAATATTTCTTCTTGTATATTGCAGTAAAGAAGACATTTGATATTTTCCATGTAAATGAATCTAAATGTAATACAATAAAATGTTGAAATATAATGGTTATTGAAAATGTTGATTTTTTGTCTTAGAGGCAAACAGTTTAGAATTTTATTGTTACAAGGCATTCTCGTCTGACTCCAAACTGTGTGCAACGGACATAAGTGTTTTAACCCTTTAACTCTCAATGAAGCGTTAAAGCGTGTTTATAAACGGTTTTGGTCCTGATCAGACGCCGCATAACGTGACGTCTGATCAGGACCTAAACTGTTTGAGACTCTTAATAAAAATTATCGATATTTATTGAGTCATACAACCGTAAATCTAACTTTGAATGTGTCTTGCAAACAACAATACTGAAGCAGACAACAATAAAGTGTTGAAGGGGTAAAAAGCTCCCGAATAATTTGATTATGAAAGGGTTTATACAAACGCATTTATGGGAAAAGTCTAGAATGACATCTTTCCCTTTTGTGCTTCTGTAAATGTGAAACAGTGCCGTGCTAAATGTCAGCTGTCCAAGTTGCCATTGAAAATTCATTGAAAAATGTGATATTTGTACTGTGTTCTGTACTCTTTAATGAGCTTAGTGACAGCATATTTGACATTTAGGCATATTGGTCTCTAGGAGAAAAAAATATTTTTATTGACCTTAACACTTTCATTTAATTTAATTTGGATACTTTCTGCATTACTATCATAACATTCTATACAAAGCGTTCACTGGTTGAAACTTTTGATAGACAATTCCATTTTCAAAATAAGTCTAGTCCATTTTTGACTATTTATGGTTTATTTTAACAATATATTTAAAAATGACAAACAGTGTAGACACTGACCAGAGGGCTCCTTAAGGAGCCCTCTGATCAGGGTCTACACTGTTTGCACAGGTCAAGTGTAATCCGCACAGGTACACTGTTTGTAAATGACAAGTATACTCATCGCTAAAGTTGAATGTGTCAAAAGATACTTCCATCAGCTACGTACACTTTGAAGTTAAAAAAACAGAGGCAGCAGATTTAAACATTAAGTTATGTAACAACATCACATGCCTCTTTAAAAAACAAATAGTTTGGTGATCAAGATGTTGAAAGCAGTGATGTATAATAAATTAATAGCTAAGTAAATTGTACCATAATTCTACTTGCTATTGTTTGATTTGATGCAACTAAATAAGTTTTAACTTGCAAATTACCACAATCTTACTAAAATTTTAAGGATGTGCTAATTTTTTACCTGTAGCAAATTATCATTCAATGATTGGTAAACACAGTACCCCGTAGCCTGTTTCTACAAATATAGATTTGAAGACAGGTGACCATTTTAAGCATGTTGATAGTAAAGCAGAATGTCACCTTAATGAATGCAACTCAGCTTTACTTTCAGCCTGCTTTGATCTACAATCTACTTGGATATATTATAGAACATATTCATGAATAAAGGACTTATAAAAATAAAAAAGACATCTTTTTTTAAGAATGCATTGTCTGACAACTTGATATTTCGTACCGTAAATCATTTGTAGATTGTGTATTACCTGCACAATTAGTTAACTTGTGCCAGTTGAAACAAAGAATGAGATAACAACCATTAAAGTTTATAACAGGTCAGAATAGTCCTCATTTCGTCAGTCTTAAAATGCGCCAAACTTTATGATGATATTGTTACAAAGTAACCATTGTTTCGGATAGTACACAATTCGGATACTGTCATCAAGATACACGAGATCGCTTGTAACGATATTCTGATGTAACAATATTTATACAACGGTCCCCTGAATATCGTTATAAGCAGAGTTTTTACTGTATTTTCTTCAGGGGAGGAATGGATCAAAAGTTATCACTGGGGTAATGGGCTAACTGTAACTTGTATACAGTAAAACCTCTCTATTACGACCACTAAATTATGTTAATTATTAGGGTGTTTACGGTAGGTGACCGCTTAAAGCAAGGTGGCAGTGAAACAGAAAGCTCCTAAAGGAGCTTTCTGTTTCAATGTCACCTTGCTTTAAGCTGTCACCTCTCTATTATATAATCAATTAGCATTCGTTTTAGTGGTCGTAATAGCGAGGTTTTACTGTATTTTACAGGTAAACACGGCACTGCTGTTATGAGCTACTTCAGGTTTGTTCGGTGGCTGATGTTCCTCAATGTATTTATCATGATCATCATGTTCTCTGTGACAACTATACCATTCCTCGCGCTGAAACCTAGAAAATTCCACGAAACTATAAACGTGACTGAGTCGGTCTTCCATGGCCAGGCAGCTAATTGCAGCAACAATTACTATGAATATCATAAACTGTTACTGGACGAAGCATCCGTGTTTGAGAAAGTGTTGGATTTCTTAACAGGCACAGTAAGTAAAGAATAAGTTTATATACATCCCTTACGAGCATTGTACCTGTGTAGAGTTCACTTGTAGTATGTAAACAGTGTAGACCTAGATCAGAGGGCTTGAACAGGAACCCTCTGTCCAGAGTCTGCACTGTTTGTCATATTTTGCCATACTTGTATATTATAAAAACTAAAAATAGTAGTCAAAGATTGGCTAGACCGGAAATTATCCTTAAGCTACCATATCTTCTAGGATATAGAAAATATTCATGACTGCATGTATGAAGTGGAACTATTTTCTTCAGTGGATAAATAAATTAAAGGTGTTTCATAACATATTTATGGAGTACATGTTATAGGTTGACTTAATTACCTCAAAACTAGTTGTCACTCATTTAGATAAATCAATTTTTCGATATTTGTTACATTACATGTCATTTGCATTTAGTGTCTTTAAACAAGAAAACATAATTTTTGATGAGCAATATTTTTTATCTGTGTAATTTCGGAGGTATCACATCTCCTTCGTCAGCACTTGTGATAACAAAAACTACACAGGTAAAAATTATTGCTCAGAGTCATAAAAACTCATCAAAATGATCAATATTGAATTTTGAAAACCTGATTTAGTTTTAAGAAAAACTAACATGTTCCCCACTGTCATATTGTAACAGGGCTGGATGGAGAGGACTGTACTGTTTGTTGGCCGGTACTACAATAAGACATACACTGATAATGACGGGGACCAGAGGACTTACAACATGGGCCTTGCCTATATCCTGGCTGTGTGGGCATGCTATATAATAAGTTTCATTGCACTTGTGAGGAGGTATGTTAACTCAACTCAGACTTTATTCTGTACTTTAGGCTTCCGGTCAGTTTTCACATACAGTAAAAACCCTCTATTACAACCACTAAAACGAAGGCTATTTGATTGTAAAAAAGACAAGTGACAGCTTAAAGTAAGGTAACAGTAAAACAGAAAGCTCCTAAAGGAGCTTTCTGTTTTACTGTCACCTTGCTTTAAGCAGTCACCTGCCTTAAATAGCTTAATTATATATTTAATTTTATGGTCGTGATAGAGAGGTTTTACTGTACAGTCAAACCTCTGTTAACAGAACCCTTCTTGTCTGAAAAAGAGTTTGGTTTAGAGAAGTTCACCCATTACCCCATAGCTTGTTTCTAGTTTTGAAGACAGCTGACCACTTAAAGCAGGTTGAAAGTAAAGCAGAATGTGCCATAAGGCATATTTTGCTTTACTTTCAGCCTGCTTTAAGCCAACATCTGCTTAGGTTTTGAAAATATTTCTCATGATGCATTTTCATGACTGTATAAAGTGGAACTATTTTCTTTTGTGCATGAATAGGTTAAAGAAGTAGAAAGGGCATATCTGTGGAGTTAAAGGTTAATGGCAATTTAAATCAAAATGAAAGTAAAGCAGAAAACTCTGTTTGCCTGTAGCAACCAACTGTCAAAGTGCAGGACAAGTTTCTTGTAGCAACCAACTGTCAAAGTGCAGGACAAGTTTCATGTAGCAACCAACTGTCAAAGTGCAGGACAAGTTTCTTGTCGCAGATCAGGATGTGGTAAAAGCCTGAAAAATGGATTTTCTTAATTGAATAGGTAAAGGTGTCCTTAATGTGCCTATATTGGGAAAAGGGTTATACAATTGCTTTGTTTGTTAACTTCAGCTCAGCTAAGACTGTGAAGGCAACGTTTGGTATTGAAGGTTCGGTGGCAATTTACAATAACCGAGTGTTTGGTGGTTGGGACTTTGCCATAACCAGCAAGAAGGCAGCAAAAACAAAACGTCGCAATATCTATAAACATTTAAGAGTAAGTACAATATAGTCCTGTTGTGCCGTAACCAGATATAGTCATCCTTTGCAAACAGTGTAGACCTAGATCAGAAGACTCCTGAAGGAGTCCTCTGATCTAGGTCTACACTGTTTGTCGTATTTAATGACATTTTGGAGATAAAACCCTAAACTGTCAAAATAAACTAGTTGTTAATCAGAAATCTGATGAATCCATTTGAAAATTCAGCATTATAAGGGTTTGTTGTAAGTTGCAGCTGAAAACATGTTGAATGTATAAAATGCAAAGCTTATAAAGGGGCGGGTTATTAGGTTCCCTTGTGGATCATTTTAGTTACTAAAACATGAACCTGACTACTTGGAATTCTTGGTAGTTTAATAGATATTTAATAGATACTGCTCAGAATTAGCAAGCAGTGTAGATCCTGATCAGAGGGCTCTTATAGGAGCTTTCTGATCTGTGTCTACACTTTTTTCAAATGTTATGATTATATTTTAAACAGGTCCATGGTGTTGAAAGAGTAAAGAAACAGGCTATGAAATAAAGGGCTAAATTGTTACTAATCTTCACTTTATTTGTTACAGAGTTGTCTAGCGGAGGACAGACATAGGAAGCGGAGAGAAGAGAGAACAGCCAATGATGAAGCAACATTATTTTTCATTCGCTTCCTTGTATGGGCTGTTGTCCTTGCAGTTTTAGCTGGCTCCCTGTTTCTTGTGTATTATGCAACTGTTAAACTGTTAGAGGTAAGAATTTTAGCCTTTCAGATTAGTCAAATATATTGAGAGTATAATAATTATACTATATTATAAAGTATAGAGTTGAATCCTTATAATTTACGTTATTGGAACACAGTCGATGGTCTTTGTATAAATTTCAAGTAGACACTGTCACACTCAGTGAGTGAGTGAGTAAGTGAGTGAGTGAGTGACTGTCAGACTGTCTCCATATAGCTGAAAAATTGTAAGCGAGATTATAAATCTCCTCTCACTTGATAAACACACAGATCCAAAGGTGCCATATACAGTAGAAGCTATCTGATCTCTTGTTTTGCATTCAGACAGCTTTATTACTCTTTAACCCATCACCTCATAACCTGTGTCTAGTTTTGAAGAAAGATGACCACATGAAGCAGGTTGAAAGTAAAGCAGAATGCGCCTTAAGGCGCATTCTGCTTTACTTTCAGCCTGCTTTAAGCTACCATCTGCTAGGATATAGAAACTTTTCCTTATGGATGTTCATAATTGAATCATTTGGAACTATTCTTTTCAGTCAAATAATAAATCAAAGGCAGAAAAAGGCAAAATTATCGGGTAATGGGTTAAAGAGTGGCTGCTAAATACACATATGACTATTCATTTCTATGACATGATCTATTTTAGTTACAAGAGAAGGAGCAGGACTTGAATGAGATTGTTGCCCTGATCATCCAGTACCTGCCGTATCTCACCATCACTGTTCTCAACTTCGGTATCCCACTCATCTTCCAGAAAGTTGTCAAGCTTGAAGACTACAGTCAAAGTAATGCACTAAGAATTACTTTAGCTAGGTAAGACTATAAGAATCCACCATGAGTGTTGATGTAGGATAGGAATTTCTCCCCCGAGGGTCAGAAAATCATGCAGGGACAAGGCTTGCCGAATCCCTGCGTGAATTTTCTGACCTGAGGGTTAAACATTTCTATCCTGCATCAACAAAACGAATGGTGGATTTTTTCTCTTATTTAAGTCATTTAAACATGATGCAAATAATCAAATAATTGCAGTTTGTGCGCCTTTTTTTCCGACAAAACATGACATTATAGCAAGGTCATCACAAATGACGTCATTTAGTTACCCGAGTCATACAGTGCTTGTGGTTAAGCAGGGCAAAAATTTGATGTCACGGCTATAGAGGATAGAGTAATTCCCGATATGGCAAATCCCTATCCAATATAGGCGAAAATGGGAGAAACATTCTTTCTCACATAACTACATCTGTTTAAATGACTGTCAATTATTACTTCATTTGTCCGTAAGGTTTTGGTTTTCAGAGGTTTTACTGTACAGTCAATTATGTATGAAGCAGTCAATAGTTGAAGTAGCATAGAGATCTCTGAAGACAACTGACTGCTTAAACCATTACCCCGTAGCCTGTTTTTAATTTTGAAGATATGTGACTGCTTAAAGCAGGTTGAAAGTAAAGCAGAATGTGCCTTAAGGCGCAGTCTGCTTTACTTTCAGCCTGCTTTAAGTTACCATCTGCTAGAATATAGAAAATATTTCTTATGAAACATGTACATGACTTTATAAATTTGAACTATTTTCTTCAGTGCAGGAATAAATTTTAGCCTAAAAAGGTGGATTTATGGGGTAATGGGTTAATGCATCGTAAGCAGAAATCTCCTATATGAGCTTTCTACATTATTTTTAACCTGAAATAAGCAATCACCGGTCTTTAAGCTAGGACCCCGGTCTTCTATTGAGTGATGACTTACTACAAGATTGTCTTAAATGTATATTGTAGATCCATACTGCTGCGACTTCTCTCCCTCATAGTCCTGATAGGTTCCCTATACTGGCTGCTCATCTTCAAAGCTGATCCTAAAACAGCATCCTGTGGCAACAGATTGTGGGATAAAGTACCAGATAATAAGAAGGGAAATATAAAGGTCAGTTGTACACAATAGTATAGTGTAGTGTTTCATGAACTTTGTTGATGTTAAATTGGCATGATTTAAGTTAACCTGTTGAACTCTAGTGACATGCAAACTCATCCTTTCCAAACACTGTACAAGTGAAAAGTACATAGATTATCCTATGCAAGCAGTGTAAACACAGATCAGAGGAACCCTCTGAATAGATTCTGCACTTGTTTGTCAGTTTGAAGTAAATTGTATAAAACAACCATAGTCTAAAAAGGAGTAGACTCAATTGGAAAACTGGAAATGCCAATTTTAAATTCCGGAGGTGAATGAGTTTACAGAGTCGAAGTTGTTTCAAACAAATCACTCATTAGCAATTTCTAAATACAAGTGGCTGATTGAAGTTAAGCAAATACTTTGAGAGTGTTTTTGCCTCGTTGGCAACAAATTGACAAAAGCAAGGCTAAGGTGACTGAGGCAACATCTGCAACTTCGAACTCCAACATTACATAAGTTTTCTTGATTTGACTATTTCTCTTTAACCCATTACCCCATTAATGCGCTTTTTTACGCCTGTCATTTATTCCTCCTCTGAAGAAAATAGTTTCAATTTATACAGTCATGAATAAGTATTGTAAGATATTTTTTCTATATTCTTGCAGATTATACCTTTAAGCAGGATGAAAGTAAAGCAGAATGTGTCTTAAGGCACATTCTGCTTTACTTTCAACCTGCTTTAAGTGACCACTTATTTTCAAGACTTGAAACTGGCGATGGGGTTATGGGTTAACCAATTTTCAGAAATTTATTAACCTTGCCTGTATGCCTCACTACCAAGTGGAGATGTACACATTTCATTTTGGATTTGGTTCAGTAATCAATACCAGAGTTTCACTTTGCTTCCTTATTCTGGTGACTGGTGAGACATCTACTCATTAACCCATTACCTCATAAATACACCTTTTTACGCCTTTCATTTATTCCTCCACTAAAGTAAATAGATCCATTTTTTTTACCATCATGAATTCTATCATAAGAAATATTTTCTAAATTCTAGAAGATGATGGCTTAAAGCAGGCTGAAAGTAAAGCAGAATGCGCCTTAAGGCGCATTCTGCTTTACTTTCAACCTGCTTTAAGTGGTCAAATGTCTTCTAAAATAGAAATAGGTTATGGGGTAATGGGTTGAGAAGTCCTTTGACCAAGGTCTACACTATTCAATTTTGTCATATTTCATTTATAATATTTTCTTATTCTCATTGTTTGTGATTTTACAGTGCTGGGAGACGTATGTAGGGCAACAGATCTACAAGCTGGTCCTGTTAGATCTAGTTGTGGAGACAAGCATCATTTTCTTTATGCAGTTACCACGGAGGTAAGGAAAGGCTCAGAAATCATCAAATCCATTTAACTCTTTGCATGCTGTGTAATTATTTCATCTTCAATAATTGTTGTCTGCCTTGGTTCTTAAAATAGAGTTTTCAAAATTCAAAATAGGGTCAGAGATGATGCGTTAGGTGGTGTTACATCAGGATCAAAACTGTTTGCAAATGTTATGGCTTCACCGCTAGCATGGTACAGTGGAGAATCTGTTATTTTTTCCCGTTTAAACGCAAACGTACGCAAACGCAAAGCACTAAAACGTAGAAAAGAACAACTTTTGGACAATTCTGATAATTCTTGTTTATCTTGGTGGCAAACAGTTTGGAGCCTGATCAGACGCTGGGTTACCCGGCGTCTGATCTGGCTCCAAACTGTTTGCACTGCAAATAATAGTTTTAGCATAAACGGGTTTATTGGGAAAGAATAACAGATTCTCCACTGTAAGAGTTAAATAGTGCGTTTCAATTAATTGTCATCCTTAACTGATAATTTTGATAGTCAATCCAGGTTGGTTTTGCAACAATTAAGTATTCCCTTCCTCCAAAGTCAAAAGTTCAAATCATCTATATCCAACTGTGAAAGGATACTGTCTAAAGCAAGATGAATGTAAAGCAGAAAGCTCCTTTTCTTTTAGGAGCTTCTGCATGCTTTCATCTTTACTTTACTTTTAGATTGCTAAAAGATGCTACCTGGAATGGTCCTATAAATGGCTTTCAAATTTCACGTTCAAGGTTCCTAGCTGGACACTACTTTTCTTAGTGTATGAATAACCCTTTCCCTGATAGAAGCGACTTTTAGCATATTTGATTTATTCATCCGCTGAAGAAAGTAGTTCCAATTTAATCAGTAATGAATAAGTATTATGGGGAATATTTTCTATATTATGGCACACGATAGCTTAAAGCAGGCTGAAAGTAAAGCAGAATGCGCCCTAAGGCGCATTCTGCTTTACTTTCAACCTGCTTTAAGTAGTCACCTATCTTAAGTACTAGAACTAGGATATCAGGTAAAGGGATAATAAGAAGGGTAAAAAGTACATATTTATGGTGTATAGGGTTAAATAGTTTAATGATAAAAGGCTGCCGAATTGTACTCAAATGACTGAAAAGTAATGTTTGTTCAATTGCAGACTGGTAAACAAAACAACAAATCCTTTGAACAGTTTATAAATGCATGTTGAATACTTGTGATCTATTACTTAAAATTGAGTCTACATTTCAGGTTGGTGTATAATCGGTTCAAAGACACATTTGGTATTGTTAAGAAGATTGGACCACAGGAGTTTGATCTACCACAGAGCGTCATAGATATAATATACTCACAAACTTTAGGCTGGTATGTACCTTTTCTCCAATGGGTTGTTTTCAGTATTCAAGACTGATGGTTGCTTGAAGCAGGCTGAAAGTAAAACAGTGTTCCTTAGAGAACAGAATTAAGGAGCACTCTGCTTTACTTTCAGCCTGCTTTAAGCTACCATCTAGTGGAATTTAGAAAATCTTTCTTATTGTTGATATTCATGACCATATAAAGTTGAACTATATTTTTAAGTGGTGGAATAGTTTAAGGTGTAAAAAGGAGTAGTAGTAGTAGTAGTAGTTTCAACAGCACTGAATAAGTGTCCCCACTCTGTCTATCTGTCTATTTTGAAAAGAGGGCTTGTTTGTTCAGAGTTTGAGCCATGTGAAGGGGTAGCGCCTTGTCTGCTTAAAAAAGTGGTCTTCCGAGCTTCTGACCTCTTTCCTCCATACTTCATGAGTGCAAGTCACCAATATCAAAATACGTATGAAGCAGGAGACTGCTTTAATTAAGTAGTCACATGTATTCATCAGCACAAATGAATTTTTATTTTGTGGTAGTTATGTAGAATGGGTTAAAGTGTCCTAAGGCATGTATACAGTGAAAAGGTTTAAAATGATAATACTATTCAAAAGTTAACATATTCAACCCTAGCAACGAGTGTACTTGCCGTTAACAAACAATGTACCTATAAAAAGTACACTTGTCCTTTGCAAATATTGTAGACACTGGTCAGAGGGTTCCAAATGGAGCGCTCTGTACAGGGTCTGCAGTGTTTGTCATTTTGCAATATCTTTTAAAGATAAACCTCAAATAATAAAAAATGGACTAAACTTGAATGGAAATTGGAATACATGTAGTGTGTTAAATGTTTCAGGGTTGAATTTCTTCCAATAATTGCATGCTGTGTCTAAACTGTTAATTGTTTCATTTCAGGTTGGGGATGTTTTTTAGCCCTCTTATTCCATTTATGACTTTTGTCAAATGTGTGATATTCTTTTATGTTAGAAAGGTAAGTAGTTTACAATTATTCCATTTTAATATTTGACCTGGATTCAAACTGTTTGCAATGCAATTATAGTGGATATATTTACTGAACCCTTTAATCCATAGCCTATTTCTAGTTTTGAAGACAGGTGATCACTTAAAGAAGGTTGAAAGTAAAGCAGAATGAGCCCTAAGGCACATTCTGCTTTACTTAGTCTGCTTTAAGTTACCATCTGCTAGAATAGAGAAAATATTGTTTTATGATACATATGCATGACAGTTTTGACTGTATAAATTGGTGTTATTTTCTTCAGAGAAGTAATATATTAAGGTCACAAAAAATGCATATCTGTAAAGTAACGGGTTAATCTTCAGTTGTTTTAACAAGTTTGCCCAGAATCAGATCTTGATAGAAACTGCTTTGCAGATTTTCATTGCATAGCTAGGCATTAATAACATTTAGGATTGTTCACATGCTTAAGCTGCAAAATGTTTCCTTGACTTACCAAACGGACTACCGGTACCTGATATTTCTTTTTCTAAAAACTGACCAGTTAACCTTTTCTTTTGAGAGTTTTATTTCCACAATAATTTTAACTATGATGAACAGTGCAGACCTTGATCAGAAAGAGACTCTTATCTGATGTCTCCTTTAACCCATTACCCCATAGCCTGTTTATAGTTTTGAAAATAGGTGACTACTTAAAGCAGGTTGAAAGTAAAGCAGAATGCGCCATATGGCGCATTCTGCTTTACTTTCAGCCTGCTTTAAGCTTTTATCAGCTAAAATAAGGAAAGTATTAAATATGACACATATTCATTACGGTTTATATTGGAACTATTTTCTTCAGCGGATGAATAAAATGAATGCGCTAAAAGTCGCTTCTATAAGGGAAAGGGTTAAGAGCTCTCTGATCTGGGTCTATACTGTTTGCAAAGGATGAAAATATTGTCAGTGGGACAACAAACGTTTATCTTCACCGCTATCAATATGTCTTAATTTTGAGGGATTGTATTAACCACACTTTACTGATATTTGGCATTATAGACAATAAATTAATATAACATGTGAACACTCCCATGTTTTGAAATATTGTGCAGATCTTAAAAGATAAATGATGACTTAATACGAGGTGAACATAATACAGAAAGCTCTTGAATGTCTATCCTATATTGTCTTGTATATTAAACTACATGTTCAAAGGTTCCCGCTTCTCACCAATGCGGTCTCCAGTTTGATCCCATGTCGGAGCAGTATGTGAGAGGGTACATTGGTCGCCCGTCCGAACACCTGGGTTTTCTCCGGGCACTACGGTTTCCTCCCATAGAAATGACCAGATAAGCCAACATTCGAGCCATCGAGAGTGATTTGTTTAAGTTAATGTAGCTTATTTCATAATCGATGTAAAAGAAATAAAGTTTAAACTTTAAACTAAGTGCAAAGTAACTTAATCCTTAAGCAAAAAGTGCAAAGAAACTACTCTGTTTAATGGCAGATGACTTAAATGCAAGATGGAAATAAAACAGAAAGTTCATTTAACTTTCTGTTTCGTTTTTTTAGCTCACCTGTTCGTAGTACATGACGAGCTATTGCAATACCCCCGGTGTAGTCGTCCTCGTCGTGGTTGTCGTCGTCGTTGTCATCGGCGTCGTCGTGAACGGCGTAAACAATTTTAAGAAAATGTCTATAACTTCTATGTTTCGAAATCTGTGTTTAGGTTTAGAAAAATGCCTTTAACTTCTATGTCTCTTGAGGTATTGCTTTTATAGTTGGTATGTGTGTGCATATGGACAAGATCTTTCCATGCACAGAAAAATTTAGACCCCTGTGACCTTGACCTTGAACTTAGGGCCGGCGTTTAGGTTTCGAAATCTGCGTTTAGGTTTCGAAAAATGCCTTTAAACTTCTATTTCCCTTGAGGTATTGCTTCCATAGTTGGTATGTGTGTGTATATGGACAAGACCTTTCCATGCACAGAAAAATTTAGACCCCTGTGACCTTGACCTTGAACTTAGGGCCTGCGTTTAGGTTTTGAAATCTGCGTTTAGGTTTTGAAAAATGCCTTTAACTTCTATATCCATAAAGGTATTGCTTCCATAGTCGGTATGTGTGTGTATATAGACATGACCTTTCCATGCTCAGAAAAAATTAGACCACTGTGACCTTGACCTTGAACTTAAGGCCTGCGTTTAGGTTTCGAAATCTGTGTTTAGGTTTCGAAAAATGCCTTTAACTTCTATGTCCCTTGAGGTATTGCTTCAATAGTTGGTATGTGTGTGTATATGGACAAGACCTTTCCATGGACAGATTTCTTTTTACCCCTGTGACCTTGAACTTAGGGCCTGCGTTTAGGTTTCGAAATCTGTGTTTAAGTTTAGAAAAATGCCTTTTATTTCTATTTCCCTTGAGGAATTGCTTCAATAGTTGGTATGTGTGTGTATATGGACAAGACCTTTCCATGCACAGAAATTTTTTGACCCCTGTGACCTTGACCTTGAACTTAGGGCCTGCGTTTAGGTTTCGAAATCTGTGTTTAAGTTTAGAAAAATGCCTTTTACTTCTATTTCCCTTGAGGAATTGCTTCAATAGTTGGTATGTGTGTGTATATGGACAAGACCTTTCCATGCACAGAAATTTTTTGACTCCTGTGACCTTGACCTTGAACATAGGGCCTGCGTTTAGGTTTCGAAATCTGTGTTTAGGTTTCGAAAAATGCCTTAACTTCTATGTCCCTTGAGGTATTGCTTCCATAGTTGGTATTTGTGTGTATATGGACAAGACCTTTCCATGCACAGAAAAATTTAGACCCCTGTGACCTTGACCTTGAACTTAGGGCCTGCGTTTAGGTTTTCGAAATCTGCGTTTAGGTTTTGAAAAATGCCTTTAACTTCTATATCCATTAAGGTATTGCTTCCATAGTCGGTATGTGTGTGTATATAGACATGACCTTTCCATGCACAGAAAAATTTAGACCCCTGTGACCTTGACCTTGAACTTAGGGCCTGCGTTTAGGTTTCGAAATCTGCGTTTAGGTTTCGAAAAATGCCTTTAACTTCTATGTCCCTTGAGGTATTGCTTCAATAGTTGGTATGTGTGTGTATATGGACAAGACCTTTCCATGCACAGAAATTGTTTTACCCCTGTGACCTTGACCTTGTACTTAGGGCCTGCGTTTAGGTTTCGAAATCTGTGTTTAAGTTAAGAAAAATGCCTTTAACTTCTATTTCCCTTGAGGTATTGCTTTCATAGTTGGTATGTATGTGTATATGGGCAAGACCTTTACATGCAAAGAAAAATTTAGACCCGGTGACCTTGAACTTAGGGCCTGTGTTTAGGTTTCGAAATCTGTGTTTAGGTTTAGAAAAATGCCTTTAACTTCTATGTCCTTTGAGGTATTGCTTTTATAGATGGTATGTGTGTGCATATGGACAAGACCTTTCCATGCACAGAAATATTCTGACCCCTGTGACCTTGACCTTGAACTTATGGCCTGTGTTTAGGTTTCGAAATCTGCGTTTAGGTTTTGAAAAATGCCTTTAACTTCTATATCCATTAAGGTATTGCTTCCATAGTCTGTATGTGTTTGTATGTAGACAAGACCTTTCCATGCTCAGAAAAATTTAGACCCCTGTGACCTTGACCTAGAACTTAGGGCCTGCGTTTAGGTTTCGAAATCTGCGTTTAAGTTTCGAAAAATGCCTTTAACTTCTATGTCCCTTGAGGTATTGCTTCCATAGTTGGTATGTGTGTGTATATAGACAAGACCTTTCCATGCACAGAAATAATTAGACTCCTGTGACCTTGACCTTGAACTTAGGGCCTGCGTTTAGGTTTCGAAATCTGCATTTAGGTTTCGAAAAATGCCTTTAACTTCTATGTCCCTTCAGGTATTGCTTTCATAGTTGGTATGTATGTGTATATGGACCTTTACATGCACAGAAAAACTTAGACCCCTGTGACCTTGACCTTGAACTTAGGGCCTGTGTTTAGGTTTCGAAAAATGCCTTTAACTTCTATGTCCTTTGAGGTATTGCTTTCATAGTTGGTATGTATGTGTATATGGACATGCCCTTTTGATGCACAGAAACATTTAGACCCCTGTGACCTTGACCTTGAACTAGGAGCCTGTGTTTAGGTTTCAAAATCTGCGTTTAAGTTTCGAAAATCCATTTAACTTCTATATCCTTTGAGGTATTGCTTTCATAGTTGGTATGTGTGTGTATATGGACAAGACCTTTCCATGCACAGATAAATTTGGACCCTTGTGACCTTGAACTTAGGGCCTGTGTTTAGGTTTTGAAAAATGCCTTTTTCTTCTATGTCCCTTGAGGTATTGCTTTCATAGTTGGTTTATGTGTGTATATGGACAAGACCTTTCCAGGCACTGCAAAATTTAGACCCCTGTGACCTTGACTTTGAACTTAGGGCCAATGTTTAGTTTTCGAAATCTGTGTTTTGGTTTTTCAAAATTTTTATTTCTCCTATGTCCATTGAAATATTCCTTTCATATTCAGTTTGCATGTGTATATGGACAACATCTTTCCTTGCATGCAAAATGTTTGAGCCCTTTGACCTTGACCTTGAACTAAGGACCCGCGTTTAGGTTTCAAAGTCTGCGTTTAGGTTTCTCAAAATTTCTTTAACTCATATATCCATTGAGATATTTCTTTCATATTTGGTATGCATGTGTATATGGACACGATCTTTCCATGCATGCAAAAAAAATTGGCCCAGTGTCCTAGACCTTGAACTAAGGTCGCAAAAGGTTTTAGGTTTCGAAATCTGTGTTTAGGTTTCAAAAATGCTTATAATTCCTATGTCCCTTGAGGTGTTATTTTCATATTTGATTTGCCAGTGTATATGGACAAGACCTTTCCATGCAGGCAAAAAGGTTGACCTCTGTGACCTTGAGTGTGCTTTTAAGTTTCTAAAGGTGCCGGTGGCGAGCTTTGTTGTCTCTCTGACAACTCTTGTTTTTTTGGCTTTAAGAATTAAGCTGTATTTAACACCATCAAACATTAATCATTTGAGGCACTGCCAGACTTATGTGGAGGAGTAGGGAGATTGATGTAACCTGAGGTAATAAATTGTTTGTAAGAAAGGATTGATTACAAGATTGATTACAAGATTGATTGTCTTTATTTCAGTGGACTTTATTGAAGAACTGTGCCCAGACAGACCAGGAATATAGGACGTCAAGGTCTCAGTCCCTGTTCATGTTTGTTCTGCTACCCTCCTTCATCCTCTCCTTCGTTCCCTTTGGGTACATCATTAGCAGGTATGTACATTTACGTTAGCAAGTACAGTGGGGATACATTATTACTTTCCCACTAAACATCCTAAATATGTGCCCAAAATATTATGTCCTTTGCAAACAGTTTGGAACCAGAATCAGATACCAGGTAAACTGGCATCTGATCAGGCTCCAAACTATTTGCCACTCAGGTAAAAGTAAATCCTTAGAATTTCTTAATAGCTGGCATTTTTAAATTGCACAAACAGGAAACAATAATGTCACAGGGCTGCCATAAGTTGATAATAAAAATCCTAAGATTTCAAATTTTCATTTTTTCAGATGCAATTTTACTAATCGTACCTTTACCCCATAATCTGTTTCTTGTTTTGAAGACACATGACTGCTTAAAACAGGTTGAAAGTAAAGCAGAATGCACCTTAAGGCGCATTCTGCTTTACTTTAGCCTGTTTTAAGCTTCCATCTGGAAGGATAAAAATCCGAAGACTTAGGAAATATCCGGAGAAATGGCAGCCCTGATGTCATCTCCACTCTCAGAACATCTATTATAATGTACAGTGGGGAAGACGTTAATCTTTCCCTTTTAAACAAAACTAACTGAAAATGCATTAAAATAAGAAAATGATAGATTTTTGGAAATGTATATGATTCGTTTTAACCTGAGTGGCAAACATTTTGGGACCTGATTATACACCATTTTACAATTTGTCGTTTTTTGTCCTCAAATCTGACTCCAAACTTTTGCAATAGATGTAAGGTTTTTAGCATAAAATCTTTCATTGGGACAAATTGAAGTCTTCCCCACTTCATGTTCAAATGCAAACTATTAAAAATTTAATGGATCGGTATGTAATGAGGAAAAAAGATATAATTGCATCAGATTTAATCACATTTAGCTATTAAAGATTTTATTCTGGTTTTAAAGCTTTGTTCCAAATTTTAAAACAAGTGATTGTTGTTTTTTTTTAAGAGAAAAACAGTAAATCTGATAAAGTCTTTTACAAGATAAAATCAGTTGCTGGATTGGAGGTACATGCATCTTTATAAATTAGGTTCTAGTGGAAAATACATAAAATATTAACAATGACTATCTGGTATCATAAATTTATTTGATGAATTTGATCTGTCATCTATTATATTCAAAGGCAAGCTTTGTTTTTGAAAATGTATTGATGTTCATGTCGGCTTTTAAAGCTCACTAGAGCTTGTGTTTACCATGTATGTCAAACTGACTTTATAAATAAATATTACTTGACTTGACTTGAATCAAATCAGAATGCAGACATTTTTGGACAAAGTACATTCGGTATTTGTTTATACATGTATGCCTAAATGATTTATTTTATTTTAGTAACATCAATATGATCATTAAAGGCTGGGTGCTGAATGAATGTATTTGCCATTTTATTACATTTGTTGTTTGTAAACACACATGTCATTAAAATACTGAATTTATTTTCTTACTGTTGTGTTTTTCAGCATTGCGCCCTCGCAGAGTTGTGGGCCTTTCCGTGTATACAGTACAGATGCGCATGTAATGTTTGAAGCCTTGTCCAGTGTTGTAAGAACATGGCCGGTTGGTCTGAGGGACATTCTACTGTTCTTGGGGAAACCTGGATTCATACTTCCGCTAATGTTTCTACTACTGTAAATATATACTAAAGTTTTCCAAGATTATTCTTTAATTTAACCCTTTGAACCCTAGTCCTGCATATAGGCGTCTTTTTCAAACAGTGTTCATGTGAATAGTACACTTGTCCTATGCAAACAGTGAAGACCCAGATCAGAGGGCTCCGAAAGGAGCCCTCTGATCAGGGTCTTCACTGTTTGTCACAATGCCAAACATTGACAAAAACGACCCTTAAACGTCAGAAATGGACTAGACTAAAATGGAAGCTGGAATTGTCCATTTAAAGTTTCAGGGAGGAAAGAGTTAAACAATATTTTATTCAGAGAAAAGGGTTAGACAACAGGCAAATCCTATGTGAGTCTATTCTTTTGTACAGTGGAGATGTTATTCTTTACGCTTAAATACAGTCGAACTTCGATATCTCTAACCTGCTTAACTCGAACTATCCGATAGTTTGAAACACCCATATTTCAAAGTTAAAACGTGGCTAAGCCATGTTTTAACTTTGAAATACAGGTATGTTCAATTTAACCGAGTTTGAGATATCGAAGTTAGACTGTATTTCAAAACCATGAACCTGTTAAAATATACTCAATACATTTGAAAACAGTGTAGACACAGATCAGAGGGCTCCCTCTGATCAAGGTCTACACTTTTTGCTAATTTAGACCATTCTTTATTAAACTACTCAGAATTCCAAGTAGACTGGTTCATATTTTGGTTATTAAAATTATCTACAATGGAATTTAATAAACCACAAAAGTTACTTAGTGTTGAAAAAGTTAAATGTAAATGTTAAATGTAAATGCAGTGGAATAAGATGTAGAAAATGACAGGTTATTGAAAACTATTGATGGTTATTTTTAATCAGAGTAGGCAATGGCTTGGAGCCTCATGGTGTCAAGTGTCTGATCTGGCTCCAAACTGTTTTCAACAGGCATTATTGCTTTAGTACAAATATGTTTAGTAGGACAGAATGATGACTTCTCTCCACTGTATATGCAACTTATGACACATTTAGTTTCTTAAATTGTTTTTGTTTGTTTGTAATTGTTGCATTTGGACCTATAGGCATTATTCTTTTCCTTATAGCTGGTTTTCAGAACTGGAAATAAAAATGTGCTTTAATCAGGCTGAGAGTAAAGCAGAAAGTTTGTGAATAAGATTTCTGCTCGACATGTACTTTCAACCTGAATTAAGCAGCGACTAGTCTTGATATTAACAATGTTTCCTATTGCTCTTTATCAAATTAAGAAAGCGCAGAGACATGAAAAGATATTCTCATTAAATATTTTAAAGGCATAAAAAGGTGTTTTTTTAGGGAAGGGTTTTTATCTATCCATCAGTCGGCATTTGTGTGTTTTGGTTTGACTGATATAGCGTACAAAAATACCATCATCTGTCTAAATGTAACTGAATATGTTTCTGTTTGAAATTACTTTAAACCTTATTTGAAGATTAAATAACACTGGGATATCTTATAATGACAATTACATTTTTTTAAAAGAGGGAGTTATCATTTTGCTATTACAATGAACAATGTTTCTCTTCCAGGTGCTTTTTTTACTACAACTTGTTGCTCAGTCAAGGATATAAAAAGAGAGAGAAACTGATCAGTGAGCAGCTCAAGCTGGTATGTATAACACAATAAAACCTCTAGGGTGACCACTAAATTGTGTTAATTATTAGGTGTTTACGACAGGTGATTGCTTAAAGCAAGGTGGCAGTAAAACAGAAAGCGCCTATAGGAGCTTTCTGTTTTACTGTCGCCTTGCTTTAAGCTGACACCTGTCTTTTATACAATCAATTATTCTTCGTTTTAGTGGTCATAATAGAGAGGTTTCACTGTACATGTCATGTAGTGTATTTTCTCCCATGTAAAAGCACCAAAGCATATACAGATAAGCCCCTTTTAACTCAAATATCCCCTGATTGCATCATTTTAAAGAAGTTATATTTAAGTGTTTCATTAGAATGTTGATGATTTTGACTTAACACTTTACTCCTTAGCTTGTTTCTAGTATTGAAGATAGGTGATCACTTGAAGTAGGTTGAAAGTAAAGCAGAATGCACCTTTCAGCTGCTTAAATCTACCATCTGCTAGAATATTGAAACTTTTGACAAGGTTTGCTTCATTAATTTGTTAGTGTGCTAGCAATGAATAAAACTTCTTAATAAAGTATTCTGTGTCTGATATGGATTAAAATTATTTGTCACATGAATTCTTATATTCTAGAATTTTTCATAGGGCAGGTTTTTAAAACTGATATCATATGTTTAGCATCCATGGAATTTTAAAGATAATAATTGGGAAAAAACAACATTGAGATTTTGTTGTTTATCAACTTTGCTCTAAAAAACCCCCATAATTTACAAAATAAATTGATTTTTTTTTTGAGAAGGGCTGTTCCATCAGACAAGGCATGTAGTTACTCTGAGACTTTTATATTTTCTATTACAGGAAGGGAAAGACAAGCTGTTTCTACTGGCAAGAGTAAATGAGGTTCTACGCCACATGGATGCTTCCTGAGACCAGGGCTGGACATGTGTACATAAAACATTGACAAATTAGTGTCTTTTAACCATTTCATTTTAACCCTTATCATGCTATGCACAGCTTGACTGTCTTTTGCAAACTGTTTAGATCCAGAACTCGGCATCTGATCATGATTAAAACTGAATGACACAAATTAATGTTATTTATTTAAAGACATGAAAACTAATTTTATGTACTGTCAAATTTATATCCAGCTACCACTGAATGAAAAACCTTGGTGGTCTTTTAAGACTGGTTACCACTTAATGCAATACAAGAGTTATGTAGAAGCTGTACATTCCTTTTGTCCTACATTAAGAAGCCACCTGTCATATAAGCAACTAATATTAACTTATTTTGTAGACACTAAATACTAGCTTGACAGTAAATTGCATTCACCAATCATGCAACAGGCGTTAGTGCAGTATAACGAGGGTTGATACTAGAATATCTAGAATCTCTTCATCTTTGGCAGGATCCAAAGATTGTTTTTACAGATTTAGTAATGGTGAAAGATTAGCCAAAACTTACATTTGAAATCTATATATGAAATAGTCTACTTGTATATTCATGGTAAAAGGTAGATATGTTGCCAAAGAAGCAGTTATGATCCAGTTCTGTTTGTGTAGGAATTAAATTTTAATCTTTAGTATTTTTCATCTTTTGGATATGATCAGGGTGCAAATTCTATGATTGTACTGTATATTATTTTACTTTGTGTCTTATTAGGTTCCAAATCTTGTGATTCCCAAAATTAAAAATACTAGAAAAAGATTATACAATTTTTAGCCATGCTGCAAATCCCCGGTCCTTATTATGCAGTGTTATAGCATCCCTGAGAGATGTTTCTTATGAGTAGAGGCAGCATATGGTCAATTTAGAATGTTCTATTCAGGCCTTTTTAACCCGTTACCCCATAGACTGTTTCTAGTTTTGAAGACAGGTGACTATTTAAAGCAGGTTGAAAGTATAGCAGAATATGCCTTAAGGCACATTCTGCTTTACTTTCATTCTGCTTTAAGCTACCATCTGCTAGAATAAAGAAATGTTTCTTATCTTACATATTCATGACCTTATAAATTGGAACTATTTTCTTCATTGGAAGAATAAATGAAAGGCGTAAAAAGGCGTATTTATGGAGTAATGGGTTAAACTGGATCTCTGATTATAAGTATTGCAAGTTGGTCCTGAATAACGAAACTAGTGAATTCTGCCAATTAAATATGTTATATGTAGATAATATTGTTTTACTTACATTTAAACCATTATATATAGATATACCATACATTTATCATCCATGTAATAGAGTTAACAGTGTATACCCTGACCAATCACTGCTGGGAAACAAGATGCCTCATTGGATTTAAATTGATTGTTAACCCTTTCAACCCTATAGTCCTCTGATTACATATGCAAACAGAGTAGACCCTAATCAGAGGGCTCCTATGGGAGCCCTCTGATCAGAGTCTGCACTGTTTATATTTTCATTGCTTTTTGTTGTCATATCAAAAATGTAACAGTAGACTGGATCAAAATGCATGTACTAAAACAATCCAAAAGGATAATAAATACCCACAAGAGATATTTAGGGTTGAAATGGTTAATAATGGGAATCAACACTTTCATATTTATCAACACTTTGCACGCTAGCAGCAATAGGGTAAATACTTTTGCCAATAGCTTGGGTCCCGCTGCATCTCTTCAAGATCTATAATGTATGCTAATCTGACCATAGTTTGAAAAGATAATCTAATGTTAGAGTAGTAACAACGGATAATTGTTTTACATGATATCTTTACTTGGCATTCATACCGTTAACTTTATAAACAGTGTCATTGGGATTCTCACTGCCAGTTTATCATTTTACTTTGAAAACGCCCAGTTTGAATTTCATCAATTTGTCATCACCAGTTATTAATAAAACTTGACTGGACTTATCTTTAAACTGTTAACAATCTAGTCCTGCTATGTCATAGACCCTGTGGACAGTTTATAAATGTTTGAAGTACGCTCTCAGTAGATACATACTATGTGTACCTTGTTTTATACAGTGAAACCCCTCTATTAAGACCACTAAAAATAAGGTTAATTGATAGTATAAAAGACAGGCGATAGCTTGAAGCAAGGTGAAGGTAAAACAAAGCTCCTAAAGGAGCTTTCTGTTTTACTTTCACCTTGCTTTAAGTAGTTACCTGTTTTTAACATGGAGCCATTACCATAATTTAGTGGTCTTAATAAAGAGGTTTTACTATACGGTATAACTTTGATATTTCCAGATTTAGTGAAAGTGTCATCAGAATGAAAACACAGTTAAGAATTTTACCGTACTTTATTATGTCTAGTGATAACATGGTTATACTGTTATTCTCATAGACGTTGATTGTAACATGTGTACATTTCTACAAATTCTGTGTTAAATCCTTTAATATCTTATTTTTGTACAGGTTTATATTTATGTAGATATCATATACTAATAATATACATGCACGTGTTCATAAATATTATGCATACATATTCATATACTATATACAGGTTGGACATAATACCTCTATATGGCCAAGATGTTTTATTAAGGAAAACGTTCTACTGTTGTCATGGCATTTTATACAGAAATATTTTATACCATGTTTTAGAACTTGTCTGACAATAAGTTTAGCACATACAGTATAGTTGCTGCATTGGTAACTCAAACATTTTAAAGATATGTTGCAGTATGAAACAGTAAGAATAGTCTATGGTTCTTTTATCTTGAATTAATTTGTGGCATATATTCAACAGAAAACAGACAGCAAGCCTTCTTTTGTGTAGTCACGGCGGTCAATTTTTAACTGTACAATAGAATTAATCTGTATATTTAGAATTTAATTTTTTATATATCCTTTTAGAAAAGGCAAGTTTTAAATATCCATGTAGCAAAGGCATTGTTTATTCTATTTATCATCAAACATTTGTTTTGTGTATTTGTATTTCCAAGTAGTTTGGTGCCATTGATTATGAAGAAGGAGGAAAACTTGGTTTTGAGTTGCCATGTTATTTAACATGTAAATGGTGTATAGAGCAATTATACAGAATTAATCTTTAACCTAGACCTGGTCACATTATCTTGACACTTGCTTTCCTAGCTCACCAAAGGCTCTTTAAGGTATTGTGTTCACACTGTATTACGCTTAATTGGAGCATAGTTACAATTGGTCAGCACCTAAATCCAGCCTTTTTCTCAGTATTTTCACACAGGCTAAGGTAGTTTGACATTTATATCAGGCTATTATACACAAAATACTTTGCTGGTTCTTTAAATTGCCAGGTTAATGCTACCATTTCCAGTTCTAAATTGAGAGGTTAATGTTAGTTTGATAATTTGACAATGTGTGGTACGTGGCAAATGTAAGTTAATTTTATGAAACAATGATTCTTTGAGTGGCCAAATTCACATTACAAAAAAGGTTTTTTCCAGTTCTAAATTCCCAGCTTAATGTTTCCTGGCTTTTCTGTTGTACTTTATCGAAAATTGATCTTAGTATAATTTAATCAGAAATGTATGTGCCTAACTTTTAACGTTTTTATGTGCGGACCAATTGTAAAGTCTCACCTCATTTCTCTTGTTAAACTTTCCGTACTCTCAGGAATGTACTATGTATGTTTTTTATAAAACATGTGATCATAAATGTGCTTTTGTACTGTATGCATCATCTACATATATTGATTTTGACTGTTTGTTTAGTCTTCCATATTTTTTGCCTGTGACTTGTACTCATATATAATAGAAATGTGTCATATATAATACTCATTAGCTTTTGTCCCATTATCCCATAAATACACCTTTTTACGCCTTTAATTAATTTCTCTAATGAAGAAAATAGTTCCAATTTATTACTGTCAGAAATTAAAATCGTAAGAAATATTTTCTATATTTTAGCAGATAATAGCTTAAAGCAGGCTGAAAGTAAAGCAAAATGCACCTTAAGGTGCATTCTGCTTTATTTTCAACCTGCTTTAAGTGGTCACATATCTTCAAAACTAGAAACAGGCTATGGGGTAATAGGTTAAATGTGGTATTTGAAACCTAACAGATAAGTTAACACTTCCTTCCATAGTCTGTTTCTAGTTTTGAAGATAGATGACTATTTAAAGCAGATTGAAAGTAAAGCTGAATGTGCCTTTTTTATGCAATGGAGGAATAACTTAAATGCGTAAACATGTATATCTATGGAGGAATGGGTTAAATTATATTTCAATAACACTTGTGTTAGAAGAGCACATGAATGAAGATGAAAAACGTATGTTAGACACACATGCCAGCTTAATGTAGGATAAAGTTAGAACAGAAAGCTCCTTTAGGAACTTTCTGTTTCACCTTTGTTTCGAATTATGTAGTCACACGCCTTTAGAGATCTCAATATTTCTTTACACAATGGTCGATTAACACACTGCTGATTGTCTTGCATTATAGATTGAACACTATCAAACATTTATGTGCTGTAAATTTTACTTTTATTAATATTTTTATGACTACATTTAGAAGAAAAAAACAACCCAGATACATAATATTTTGTATTCAATGCAACAGTTTATCTTAATAATTATATTGTTTTACTATCAAAATATTATATACAGTATATATACTGTTAATTTCACTTTCAAGATTAGTTTTCAAAAAGGCATTAGATTGATTGATTTGGCATGTATGGAACACCTATAAATTGTATAAATTATAACATCATAAGCAAAAGCCAGTGAGATACTTAAAGCAAGATGGAGGTAAAGCAGAAAGCTTCCAATACAGGTTTCTGCTTTGGCTTCACCCTGCTGTCAGCTGCCATACTGGAAGGAAATAATGCAGAATGCTCCTATCAGAGCTCTTTAATAAGTTTTACTTTTATTATAAATTAAACTGTCACCTTTTTGCAATCTTTTAGTGTATCTTTTTGAGCTGATCTGAAAGTACAGACTTGACAGATAATTCTTTCTGTGTGATAATTTAAAGCGACTCATATTGTATGAAATTGTCAATTTTGGGTTAACTCTTTCCTCCCTAAAACTTTAAATGGACAATTCCAGTTTCCATTTTAGTCTAGTCCATTTCTGACCTTTTAAGGGTTGTTTTTGTCAATGTTTGGCATTATGACAAGCAGGGAAGACCCTGATCAGAGGGCTCCTTACGGAGCCCTCTGATCTGGGTCTTCACTGTTTGCACAGGACAAGTGATCTTTTCTTATGTACACTGTTTGAAAAGGACGCCTATAGACCGGACTAGGGTTCAAAGGGTTAAAGGGACGGTCGTTTTAGTATATATGTGTACATTTATCTGTTTTGGGATATGATTTGCTTAATGCAAAACAACAGTTAATCACCAAGCTTCTCTGCATTGCTCTTGTCTGCAGCTGTTTAACCCATTATCCCATAAATGCACATTTTTACCCCATTTATTTATTCCTTCACTTAAGGAAATATGTCAAATTTGTTCAGTTATGAATATGGATAATCAGATATATTTTCTATATTATAGCAGAAAATAGCTTAAAACAGGCTGGAAGTAAAGCAGAATGCGCTTTAAGGTGCATTCTGCGTTACTTTCGACCTGTTTTAAGTGATAACCAGTCTTCAAAACTAGAAACAGGATATAGGGTAAAGGGTTAAAAGGTATTTTATTCAAACATTCTGAATGACTGCTTTACATAGGCTTAAAATTAGCTTATTTAAATTTATAAAATTGTCTTTCATTATTTGTTATGTTTCTTAGCTATCCATTTTCCTGTCTCAAAAGAATATTGTTTAATTACTGAAAAATGGACAAAGGAAAAAATCCTGAATGGGGAAAAAGTCCAGTTAAAACTTGTGTTGAATGACTTTTTGCATGATTCTCTGCATAAGGGCCAAACGATACATCAGCATCTTGCATTCTATTGTTTGTTAACTTTAGTTCTGTAATAAAAAAAATCAGCATTGTTTAGTAAATCAATGTCAAACCTACTGAATGAAGATATGATACCGTGGTTATCTTGACAGAAAGGCTACCACTTAACCCTTAGCCTGCCACTCACGACTATAGCTCCATATGCAAACAGCTTGAATCCGGATGAGACACCGAGTAACTCGGCGTCTCATCCGAATCCAAGCTGTTTGACACTCGGACAGCATTTTCAGCAATTTTGAGCAACTTTGAAGCACTTTGAAACTTGAAGCAGACGAGAAATATAGCAGACGACAATTTATTTGGCGGGCTAAGGGTTAATGTAGGGAAAAAGTAATGGTGACTGCAACAAAAAGAGTCTTCAGCATTACTTTGGTCCTGTATAAAGCTGTCTCCTAGATGTCTCTTGATACATATTTAATTTTACATTTAGTGTTTGATCAATATGAGTGAGACTATACAATTATTGCATAATTCTTATTAGCTAAACCCTGGTGAAATTGCTTATAATAGATCATGAAGAAATTTAGGATGGGAGTTTTATTTCTTGTTTTATTCTTACTTGTCCATTGTGCCTTACAATACTTTTTAGCACATACTGGAACTCGGTGTTAAGTTGTACAAGTGCTGCCCCGTTTTCAAAGCAAAATTAGAACTTGGTTTAGCAATGTTTTAACTGTGAAATACAAATATGTTTGACTCACACAAGCTTTGAGTTATCAAAATTTAACTGAAGAAATGTGGGTTAGTTCAAATTGAATGAGTTCTTATTATTGTGACTCAACTGTATTGTGTATGTTTTAATTATCATTGATATGTGAGGCATTAGTTAGATAGAGAATATTATAATTCAAAACCTTGCCAGCTAAGGAATTTTTTACATTGATTTTAACAAGGCATTCACAATTTTAGTACAGTCGATCTTGTAATAAGCAACCACCCAGAAATACCATGTAGACTTCTTAAGACAAGTAACAGCTCAGTGCAGGGTAGAAATAATACAGAAAGTTATACTTATAACATCAAACATAATAAGGGAAATAATTCAGTTTAGGTTAAAAGGAAGACATATGTTTATCTACCTTAAGAAAAAATGATGAACAATTTGTTATACATAAAGATGGCAGCTTATAGTAGCATACATCTTACTTTGCTACCATATTTTTAATTACATGGTTCAAGATTAATATATGGATGAATTTTTAATTTTTCAGCAATTCTTTTAATTGTTTGTATACAACTTTTTATCTGTTTATGTACATAAACGAATTATTCATAGCCTGTTTCTAGTTTTGAAGATAGGTGACCACTTAAAGCAGATTAAAAGTAAAGTAGAGTGTGCCTTGAGGGGCATTCTGCTTTGTTTTCAGCCTACTTTAAGCTTCTATCCGATGCTAGAATATATGACATATTTTATCCATATTCATGACTACATTAGTGAAACTATATTTTTGTAGTGCAGGAATAAGTGAAAGGCTTAAAAACATACACATGAGCCTTGCCATGACAAAACTTGCCTTATTGCATTGCAACATTGTACAGACCAAACACCGTTGTCATCCCAGTCTCTGTATCTGTGTTTGGTCTACACTGCCAATTCCGTAAATACTTTTCTAAATACAATACTTTAGATGATTGTGAATGTTCAACTTAGTCGATCAAGGCCAGCCGCTGCATCTATGATGCGGCGGCTGGCCTTAAACTACACTGTTTGCAATGCAATAAGGCAGATTTTGTCATGGCACGGTTGGCTCATATGTTTATGGCGTAATGGGTTAAGTCATGAGTTAGTTTGAGATTGAAATTTCTTAAGATGATGATTGATCAGCTGACTCTTATTACGGTACTTTATACACAATGTACATACTGTTGAATGCAAGTTAAGTCTCGTATGAAGTTTATCAATGGTATATCATAAGTGCCCTGCAGGATAACAGTGTATTAAATACCTATAAAATAATTGTAACAGTGTTATTGTATGTATATTAAATTATAGATGGGGAAAACACTATTTTATGAACCACCAGAATTAAAAAAACTGAAGTCTGTTGCAGTTTTGAACCCCCTGTTATCATCCATTAACTTCATGTTAACAGTGTTTATGCCATTGTAACAGTCTTTTAACCCTTTTCTCCATAGGCAAAAGTGTATCTAATATCCAACTGTATTTTGGACAGGTGACTGCTTAACCCTTTCCCTTATAGAAGCGACTTTTAGCACATTCATTTTATTCATCCGCTGAAGAAAATAGTTCCAAATTATACCGTAATGAATATGTGTCATATTAAATACTTTCCTTATTCTAGCAGTTAATAGCTTAAAGCAGGCTGAAAGTAAAGCAGAATGCGCCTTAGGGCGCATTCTGCTTTACTTTCAACCTGCTTTAAGTAGTCACATATCTTCAATACTAGAAACAATGCTATCAGGTAAAGGGTTAAAGCCAAGATAAAAATAAAGCAGAAAGCTCTTTCAGTAGCTTTCTGCTTTACGTTTATCTCGCTTTGAGCTGTCATCAGTATTCAAGTTATAAATGAATATATTCATGTATGGTGCTTTTCTTGAGTAGTAAGGTAGAGGTGTCCTATGACACTTATTCTGAGGAAAGGGTCAGGCAATCTCTTTTACGTTATGCACCTTGTGGAATTATGCAAGTCTCTTCTTTTATTGATGTTTTATTATTATTGATGTTTTAATAATCAGTTTATTTTATAACAAGTCAAGATGCTATATAAGTAAAATATGTTGAAAACCTTCGTCTTTTTGACTGTTGATATTACACCCAACAAATATAATACTCACAGAGTTCGAACAATACGGATGCATTAGGCTTTTGATGAAAACTTCTTGGGTTGGAAAAATGTATATATGATCTAACATTAGCTCTTACCATGCTAGCGGTGGATATGTGCCACAGTGCTTACATGTACCTTTGCAAACAGTTCGGACCGCATAACGCGGCGTCTCATCAAGATGCAAACTGTTTGACACTCTGACCCTGTTTTAAAAAGAAATTTCGAAAACAATACTTTTAGTAGTAGATGACAATTAATGTTGCAGACGAAAAAAATACCAAGCTGCAAAGTGACAATTGTGTAAAATAGCAACCACGTCTAGATACAATACAAATACCTACTGACTAAGTTTGCTTGGTTCTTCCCGTTACATGTTTAACCTTTTACCCCATAGCCTGTTTTAGTTTTGAAGACAGATGACCCCTTAAAGCAGATTATCAAAGTAAAGCATAACGTGTGTTAAAGGGCATTCTGATTTACTCTCAACCAGCTTTAAGCTACTATCTGCTAGGCAATAGAATGTATTTCTTATGGTACATATTTTTCTCTGTATAAAGAGTAAATATTTTCTTCAGGCATAAAAAGTCGTATGTATGGAGTAACTTTGGTAAAAGACTGTGACGCATGGCAGTGAAATGGTTAAACTTGTATTAACCCTTAGCCCGCCAAATAAAATGTCGTCTGCTATATTTCTCGTCTGCTTCAAGTTTCAAAGTGCTTCAAAGTTGCTCAAAATTGCTGAAAATGTTGTCCGAGTGTCAAACAGCTTGGATCCGGATGAGACGCCGAGTTACTCGGCGTCTCATCCGGATCCAAGCTGTTTGCATATGGAGCTATAGTCGTGAGTGGCAGGCTAAGGGTTAAGCTACAGTGCTCCCTCTTTACAAAACACCCAAATGGGAGACGCAGATTGTGTTCAGGGGAGTTGTTAGATGGAGGGAAATTGGCTTACATTTGCAAACAGCTTGAACTCAGAACAGACGCGGCGTCTGATCTGGATTCAAGATGTTTGTCACTCATCGTTTTTGTTTTCATGTCAACATTTGCAAAATGTAAATTTGAGAAAAACAGCGGACGACAATTTAAGCAGACGATAGTGCAGCCGTTAAAAGGTTGGTTATAATTGTCTTGTTTGGGGACCAGCGGCAAGCGTTGTTGTAAGGGGGAATCGTTATTCAGAGAGCCGTTGAGGGGAGGGAGCACTGTGCCACTCAAAATACGATACATTACAGTGTTTTTAAGATCGATGGTAGCCTAACACTTTAAAAATTGAAAACCAGTATCGATTGTTTTTTCCTGAAAACAGTTCAGATCCAGATGAGATACAACCTATATCGAAGCCTAATTAGGATCCAAGCTGTTCGTATCTGATATCTTGATTCTGTATTTATAAAGAAAAAAAACTTATTTTGGAATTCAAGGAAACAATATTTTAGCAATTATTTATTGTTTAAAGAGAGTTGAGGCAGAGTGTTCCTTCCTTATTTAGCAACTAGTCCTTCAAGATAACCATGCTTTTTATATAAAAGTTTCTAACTTAACATGACTTTTAATTTACTCTCTCACTCTTGAATCTTTAATTGACAATTCCAGTTTCCAATTAAGTGTAGTCCAATTTGCTTGTTTGGATTTTGTTTTGTAATATATTTAATAAATTAATGACAAGCATTGTATACCCAGATCTGTTTACAAAGGGCAAATACATACTCTTGATAGGTATAACGTTCGTAAATGACCAGTATAGTCGTCGCTAGGATTGATTGCATTTAGTAGTTCTCATAATAAATGACAACGACCAAACGGCTTTAAATCTTACTTTGAAGAAATTGGTTGGGTAAAATAATTATTTGAATAACGTGATAATGGCGGTGAAAATGTTAACCTTATCATGCTATAAAGCGCGATTTGGCTAACATTTGAAAAAAGTTTGGATTCAGATCAGACTGATTGTCACTCGTATTTCAATTTTTCTCCTATTTCAAAAGCTTGGCAACTAAATTTTAAGTTATTTAGCAGACGATATATTTGAAGCAGACGACAATTCAGCATGATAAGAGTTAAAGCATGCAGACGGAAAAAGCTAACGTTGGAAGAGTAAAAATCACAGCACGTGGGTGGTTGGGTGGGCGTAACACTATTTTTCTTGCAGCTTTCAGTAAGAAAATGGGATAGTGCTAGAAAACATGACAGTACTCAACCATGATCATGTTCAATGCATTTATTTCTTGCATTGACAAACAGTTAAGATCCTGACCGGACGCCGGCTATAATTATTATGTCATCCTTGTACTAGGATCACCCAAATTGTTGCTACCTATATTGATGTTCCATTGGTCAACAATCAACAAGGACGGATATTGTTTTCTATTACAGACTGTATAAGGGTTAACCCTTAGCCCGCCAAATAAATTGTCGTCTGCTATATTTCTCGTCTGCTTCAAGTTTCAAAGTGCTTCAAAGTTGCTCAAAATTGCTGAAAATGTTGTCCGAGTGTCAAACAGCTTGGATCCGGATGAGACGCCGAGTTACTCGGCGTCTCATCCGGATCCAAGCTGTTTGCATATGGAGCTATAGTCGTGACTGGCAGGCTAAGGGTTAACCCACTTCCAGGAATAGATCTTTTGTTATTTTTTATTTGGGCCTATATTTAGGCGTAGGAATGTTGTTCCTTATTTGCACCAATATTGTCTCATTTCACCATTTCCCCTCGTCTCCTTTAAACATTTTTTTACTTCTCCAGATGGCTAATCAGGGTCTACACTGATTGCCATTTTGAAATAAAAAAAGGTAATGTAAAGTACCAAATGATAGTCTCCGTTCAGCCTAAATGAACGTTCAGCCGACTCTACATAATAAATAACTAGACCATATTAAATAGTCCTAAATGAAATAAACAATTAAAAGTTCTCTTGAGTTAACCTTTTCACCTACATACTATAGTAACATCTGTTTTAATGCCGTGGTCCGCACTTTTGCTCCAAAGCTATTTAAGTAAAATGACAAGAGATCTAAATTACTTCAAAAGAACAAATTGCAAAGTTGACTCTAGTAACCTATGGAGGAGATAAGGTGTAACAAAACTAAAAACAATACATTAAAATGAAGAAATCACAGCAGCTTTATCTGGGTCCCATATACTTACAATGGACATTCCTGTCTACGCATAAATTATATTAACCCATGTTTTGCCAAGTGGATTAGTCGATACTTATATAAAAGATGATTCAATTTTTCATTCAAATTGAACCTGGTCTAATTTTTCATGCTTCTCAAATATTTGTTATTGCAATTCCTGTTTGCAAACAATGCGGCGTCTGATCTGAGTCTGTGCTGTTTGCCTGTGTCCCCTGTGACGCTAGACACAAATGGGTTAATTGGAAATAGTATAATTTACAAACAGTTTCGATGTAGTTAAGATGGATTGAAACTTTGAAACTTTATTGAAATATATCTGTATAAGGTCCACTACCGTGGACAGCATTAACATTTATACAAATAGAAAACATACATATCAATAGAGAGGTCATTAGTTGGGAATACGCAAATTCATTTGAAATTTTTATAATTTATAATAAAGCCTAAATAAAAAGTATTTCTTATGAATAAACAGATGTTAACCAAAATTTGTTCCATATATAGTCATACATATCACCTGACAGTTTAGATCGTGATCAGTTCCTAGGTAACTCGGCCTCTGATCGTAGTCTATGCTGGCTCGAGTTCACTCTTTCAATTTGTATATTGATGTGTCATAATAGTTATCAAGAAGTATCGAGGTTACATGTACATGGAAGAAGAAAGCATACAGGTATTTACCAAGCTCTACCTAATAGGATGAATAAAAAAAAATAAAAAAAATACTTGGTTCATTTTTGCCAACAGTAATGCTGGGGTACCCATATGACATGCTTCTCCAGCTAGACGAAATTTGGAGAAGAAATACAGGTTCACACAGCAGTCTACTAGCTAAGAGTAGTATATGCGAATATATAATTATGTTTACCAATTTCTCCAACGAAACAAAATTTGGAGATAGATATTAGATACGAGTATATAAATAACTAAACCACTGGCACAAACATAAATACAAACTAAGAAACCTACTACATGTACAAATAAATACCCACATGTAAGACTGTACACTTCATACACTTGTAAAGGGATAGAAAAGAGTAATAGAGAAAGAGAGAGAGAAAGAAAAAGAGAGAGAGAAAGAGAGAAGGAAAGATGAAGGAAAGAAAGAGAGAAGACAGACGGTCAGACTGACGGACGTACAGACAGACATATATAGATAGATAGAGAACGTGCATCTAAGGCCACATAGTTGAAATGCAGACGTGAATTGTACATTTTATTTTACTCCTATCTTGCTAGCTTGATGTTTACTTCAACCGTATCGTCGGTGTAAAATTTCAAAATAAGTTGTGTGCTTATTAAACTGAAATAATTAAAATTATGTGCCAAACAGTTTGGGCTCAGACCAGACCCCACGTTATTTGGCGTCTGATCTGGATACAAACATTTTGCAAAAGTTGTCTATGTCGCAACTAGCTTGATAGGGGTTTACAAATTAAATCAAAACAAGGTATGCTATGTGTCATTACAATATAATAAACTGCAGTTAGGCGTCGTTCGGACACAGTCGGGGAGTAGCTTGGCGTGAATTCAGGAATTTATGTTCTCTTGGAAATAAAACATCCTTACAAAAAAATTTATACAGACAATGCTGCTGAATAAAGGTTAACCAATTTCTTACAGGAATAGATAGACCCTGTGGTGTTCTGATTTTAATTCTTTATTAATTAACCCTTGTACTGCTGTGATAATGTCTGCTTCGAAATTGTCGTCTGCAAAATTAGTTTAATGTAGATTTATTCATTTTTGAAGTAAAGAAACATACAGACAATTGTCAAACAGGTTGTACCCAGAACAGACGCCGCGTAACGCGGCGTCTGATCTGGATCTAACTGTTTGCAAAAATCTGTAAAGTCGCGATAAGCAGGCAAAGGTTAAGGGGTAAAACTCTTCATCGTTACCACTAATATCGCTTTAAAATAGGATAGGTAGTTCGCCATAATGACTTTATTTAATTTTTATAATAATTCATTAATAACTGTCGTCCACAAAAGCCAAGTTTAGTAAACAGTGTAGACCTTGATGAATTCTTCCAGCAAGCGTAATGGGATAGTTCATTGCAATAGCCAGGCATAAATGGGCTACGTCTTATCCTGTCGTAATGTCGTCTGCTTTGAAATTGTCGTTGTAAGATATCGATTGATGCACTTTGAAGTTAAAGAAACCTAAATACTAGTTCAGATCCAGACCAGACGCCGCACGCGGCATCTAATCTGGATCCAGACTGTTTGCAAAAACCTGTGTCTCATTTGGATCGTAACTGTTTGCAAAACCAACGAAGTCGCGAACGGCAGGTAAAAGGTTAAGAATACATCTAATGAAAAACTAGGGAGATACTTATGATGATGATAAGACATTTAGTAGCATAACTTTGATTTATTGCTGTTTAAAAGCTATCGATTTATACTCCTATTGAAAACAATAAACACTGTTGGGTCGGTTGAAATAAGAAGATCGGTCCGATACAATAAGAATTTGCACATTATTTCTGCAAGGGTAACCCCATATACATTCACGGGAAAGGATCGAGTTTGTTCTAAAACAAGCATGTCACCGCAAACAGATTTGAACTCGTCAGCATAGTTCGATAATTATAAACCCTTTCATGATCAAATTTATCGTCAGTTTTTACCCCATTCATCGCCATATTGTCGTCTGCTTCAATATTGTTATCCGCAATATCGTGTCAAAGTTAGATTGAATGCAGTATCAACTAACGTATTTTCAAAGCGCATTTGCAAACAGTTTTGATCCTGATCAGACGCCGCGTTACGCGGCGTCTGATTAGGATCAAAACTGTTAGCAAATGCGCTTTATGACGTCATTGAGAGTGAAAAGGTTAATAACCTACGTTGTTTTGCATTTAGTGCGGTGTACATGTAGCATCATGATTTGTAACAATATCTAATTTGTAAAATTTGTACAAATCATGTTTTCACATGATTTGTTTTTTTTACAAATCATGTCGAATACCGGCATCTGTGAATTTCACTCAACATGATTTGAAAAAAACAGTTTTAAAACAAAGGTCATTATATAGACTGGTATTAAATAGCACGCATATATTAAGTATTTATATAAGTGTTTCCGGCACCGCAACAGTGAACACAGTTGAGTGATTTGAATGTTAAATTAGACAGTCAATAGAAATATTTACTTTATAAATGTCATGCATGTGTATCTCATGGAGCTGCACAATTTGAATGGAGGCATGTCAAGGGCAAGGTCATTCTTAAAGGTCAAAGGTCAAATATATCGGCCAATGTCATAACTTTTGAGCCAGTAGATATTATTACTTCATAATTGGCGTACTTAATAAAAGAGATTTACCTGTTTGTTTATATGTTTTTAATGAGGGCACATCGTACCAGTTCAAGGAGTATGGACCATTCTCTTACACTGTATACTAAAACCTTAATCAACCATTCTGTATCCTCAATTTTTATTGGACTGTCAATCATCGCACTATTAACCTAAGAAAAACATCATAGCAGTTTATTTCAGCAATTCATACGCTCATGAGGATATTCAACGAAATATGCATAGTCAGCTGGCATTAAAATAAATAAATTCAGTAAACCGATAAATCCAAACCGCCCGTCCGCCTGCCAGTCCAACCACATGCTGGTATTACCACCCGCCATCCAACCTGACCGAACGCTGTCCTCCAAACCTTACCAACAACACCATAACTGCGATGTTGCCTGCACATCTAGGTGCGGATCCATGGTTTTCGGTTAGGGAGAGGGGCGTATAATTTAAAACAGTTGACAACCTTAAACAAAGAAGAAACAAGATGCGTTCGTGAAACAACGCTAAGTCCGCCTTTCCGCCCTTGACATTGGTTTAAACAGTATTTATTTCAAAGTTTTGACACACATTGTGTCATATTTACAGAACATAATGTCAAATAACATTTAAATATGGATTAGAAAACAATTTACTAAAAACTTATGTGAATTCTTCTCCATAAATCAACCTTGACATTGAAGGATGCCCTTGACATGCCTCCTTTCAAAACGTGCAGCTCCATGATAAACACGTGCGTAATTATATATACTCGTTCAAGATTATGACATTGACCTATATATTTGACCTTTATCCGTTAAGGATGACATGAACCTTGACATGTCTCCGTTCAAACTATGCAGCTCCATGAGATGCACATGCATGCCAATTATGAAGTAATTATTTCTACTGACTGCATTGTAAACATTTACTGTAGAATACGTTATTCTTACCCGTTTAAACGGAAGTAAAAGCATTGCAATACAATATAGAAAGGACAGGTCATTGAAAAATGGTCTAGATATAGTTTAATCTGTGTGATAAACACAGCCGAATTTTCAATTTTAGATCCTATTTGTTATACTATACTCAATAAGCTTGAAGGCTGTTATTGTATCTTACCCATTGCCCATTGATCTCTATCTATGTAACCGTTAAACCCTTTCATGATCAAATTATTCGGGAGATTGTTACCCTTTCATCGCTTCATTGTCGTCTGTTTCAGTATTTTTGTCTGCAAGACACATTTCAAAGTTAGATTTAAGGATGCATGACTTAATAAATATCGATAAGAGTGTGAAACAGTTTAGGCCCTGATCAGACGCCGCGTTTCGCGGCGTTTGATCAGGCCCCAAACTGTTCGCAAACGAGCTTTACTTAAGGCGCCATTAAGAGTGAAGGGGTTAAATGGACAAGAACATCTTCACTGTAGTTGATGATAAAGATATGAAATGCTTGAGTAGACACTTTGGAACCGGGCAACGTTTTTACAAATGAAATGATGCTGATCAATTTGATTTGCATCGTAGATGAATATTGCCCAACGTTTTCATTGCTGATAGTGTCTATTGTTTAAGACTTTGGTTCCAGATCAGATGCCGAATAACCCGGCTAGGGATCAGAATCCAATTTGTTCGACGCCCGTTTCAAAGTTTCCTTTGTCAAAATGCAAACAATTCATATTGCATTGACAACCAAATTAATGTTGCTTTATAAAGAATGTAACAAGATGGAAATATTTAACTCTTATGTTTGGCTAACATTATGCAATCAGTTAGGGTCCAGGTTAAATGCCGAACAACTCAGCTTCTAATCAGAACCATGTCTTACGACACACTTGTCAAAGTGTCCTAAGTAGAAAGGCAAACTGAATTGACTCTCGCATTAGTTATATTCAATTCAGAATGCAAACAAAATACGGCAACACTTAGTATACAATTTCAATGATCATGTTTCAAAAATGTAAACGTGGATAACAATTGCAAACAGTTTGCATCCGGATCATACTGCGCCTTAAGTGGCTTTCAATTAAGATCCGGCAAGCTGTTTGGCACTCATGTCAGTCATGTGCAACATTTCTTCTGTTTAAAATGCATATTTGTTGTTTTTCGCAGACAATATATTTGGAGCAGACAATTCAATATGATAAGGGTTAAAGTAGGCGAAAATATTGGCAGAGAAAGAAATAAAACCCTTCAATTGTCATTATAGCTTCTGCTAGAAATCTTTGCAAGTGTTTTGGTTTGGTTTTGGTTGCAAGGTTTTGTGTTTTACAAAGTTTGGCTTCTGTTACAGAAAACCAAATCGATACGGGTTTCATATTGTTTGGATCCTGGCAGTCTGTCTGATTTGACTCCAAACATACGAGTACTGAAGATGCCAGTGTTAACGCATTTTTCAGGAAAATGGTTAAATTTTGTATTGCATTTAAACATTTATAAAACAATTAAAAGCGGTACAGTGGAGAAAACGTTATTCTTTCCCAATAAACGCGTTTACGCTAAAACTATTATTTGCAGTGCAAACAGTTTGGAGCCAGATCAGACGCCGGGTAACCCGGCGTCTGATCAGGCTCCAAACTGTTCGCCACCAAGATAAACATGAATTATCAGAATTGTCCAAAAGTTGTACTTTTCTACGTTTTAGTGCTTTGCGTTTGCGTACGTTTGCGTTTAAACGGGAAAGAATAACAGATTCTCCACTGTGCTGACATTCAGCCAGTTATTGAACAATTACAATGCAGTTAACCCTCCTCTTTCCGTAGATCGTCTGTTTTAAGAAAATGTTTTCAGCAAAAATAGTCAAATAAAGACGTGTACAAATAAATTGTTTCAACTTATACATGACTTTCAAACAGTTTGGATCCAGATCAGACGCCGCGATACGCGGCGACTGATCTGGATTCAAACTGATTGCAAATACAAATCAAGTCGGTAGGCAAATAGACAGCGTGCGCATGGATGCGTTGGTGCAATGCGTTGGTGTCTGTAACATGGCTTAACCATTAGTACGGCAAGAAATTGTCAACTGCAAACTGTGGCATCTGCTACAGTTCCCATAACTAATTCGCCTGTATTTTCTATTCCAGACAGTGCTATCAGAGCGTCAAACAGTTTGTACACAAAATATATGACTCTGGTGATGTTTTCCGAGAGAAACATCCACACAAATCAGAGCTGCAGACGGCACGTTGTGTAGACGACATTTACATAGTGTAATAAGGGTTAATACCTATGGTGCGGTTTCTTTCAATACGTTTTAGGAATTGCATATCACCGATGAGAGTAATTTTCGAACTACAGTTTTACAGTGGAAAATACTTTATTATTTCCCAGTTAACGCGTGTATGCCAACTTTATGTCCTTTGCAAACAGTTTGAAGTCTGATCAGGCTCCAAACTGTTTGCCATCCAGATTAAGAAGAATCTTTAACATTGTCATGTCATGTCATTTTCTTTATTTTATTTTGTTTCATCTGCGTTTCGTTGAAATGGGAAAGAAGAGCGTTTTCTCCACTGTACACTCTAATATTGTTTGTGGTGTTACATGTAGTATATTTTAAAGTATGAAGTAACCAAGGCAAGAACGCGTTAAAGGATTGTCTTGGTGTTCAGCAGTAACATACCTCAAACAATTGTCTTTTGTTTTATAAAGAATTTAACGCATGATAATGTAAAGCATTGTCCATGTTTTATTATTATTTTCATTATTATTGTTATTATACCCGATTTATAAAGCGCTCTTTTCACACAGGAGTTGTGCGTCCAAAAGCGCTTCACATGGAATTTCAAAGCGAGAAAAGACAAATTACTACATTCACAATAAACATCATACATTATGGAGTGATATGGAAACATGGCAATTCATTCAATATTATTACCAAGATTATAAAAAATATTATAATTAGTTTGTAAAATCAATTTTAAAATGAGGCAACTACATGTAATTAAAAGATCAATGGCATGATTAAAAAAAGTGATTTAAAAGTCATAATTGTCCCATCCACTACAGGACCTACATTATCTATAGCTGAATTATACCCTTCATCTAGAGAATAAATTGCCCAGGAAGTATACCACAGACCTGCAGCCAGCTGGTTTCAAAGTGATCAGAGTCATTAATCCTACCATCAAGATCCAACAGACAGCCACCGGGTCAATGGTACAACCCCGGAACTCCAATTTAGACCCACAGCATCTACAGGAAGAACACAGTCTAGAGGTAGCTGTCATCTGTTCTCTCCATCCCACCCGGAACCTACAAAATGGAATTACTTTCAATCCTCTTTAAGCGGTAGCGCGTCCTCCAAACTAGAAAAACGCCATGGCGTTTTGTAACGGGGTAATAATTAAGTTTAGCCTTTTAATTTTGTGTATAGTTATAGTGACTGTTTTAAAATGCTTTACATTTCAATTTACATATTAGATCAGCTTGGACCATTAAGTATAGCTTTTGAATTTGCTGGAGAGCAGTTTACATCTCGCTATAGGCGCGATGTCTAAATGTAACACTCCATGTTTTTTGCGTTTTTTATGTTTCAGTGTAGACAGCTTCGATTTGCATCAGATACCGTATAACGCGGTGTCTAATTAGGGTCCAAACTGTTTGACATTCATACATATATGTACAACTATTACTTCAGTCGAATGAGAAATGAATTTGGTATAAACTTGCAGTAAACAATTTTTTGCAGGCGCTATTTTATTGAATGATGAGTTCATGTTCATTTTTATACAAAATATGCTTTTGTATTGTAAACACCTTGGGCCCGTTTTACTTAACTACTTACGCAAAAACTTTGCGTAAGTCAAACTTTTAAATTTTAATTTATATTTTCTATTATCACTTGCTACAAACAGCAAATAGCCAGATCAGAGGACGCGCTAAAAGCTGATCTGGCTATTTGCTGTTTGCAAACGTTTATGATCTAAAAATAAGAGTCAATCGATTTTGACTTACGCAAAAATTTTGCGTATGTTGTTTAGTAAAACGGGCCCCTTGAAACTATATCAGATGACCTGATAAATCTCAATTGTGGACTTGTTGTTGTATCTTTTTTGCCTCAAGTTGGATGACATTTTGTTATTCATTTTGTTACCGATATTTTAGCGAAAGCTTAATACAGTTGGTAACTTAAAACAAGACGAAATTTAAAAAAAAACTCCTATTCGAGATTTCTGTTTTACTTTCAGACTGCTTTATGCAAGCATCGATCAGACAAACAATAATGAATTGAGCAGCAGCTAAAGTGGATCAGAATTTAGTACAATGGACACATCAAACGCAAATTATATTTAATAACGGCGGTTCTGTTTGATGACGGTAATTGTCTTGGAATGAGCCATTGCTATCTCGACCATTTGTTCTAGTTATAGTCAAGACGTTCTGATGCCAACGACACTGCGATAAATACGGTCCATAGGATACATAGGTCGAATTGTGTTATCAATATACAGTGGAGAAAACGTTATTCTTTCCCGAATCGCAAACGCATTGCAAAAATAATGTAGATAATAATAACAACTTGTCGGCAATTCTGACCATTTATTTAAGCTGATCGTCAAACAGTTTAGAGCCTGATCAGACGCCGGGTTACCCGGCGTCTGATCTAGCTGCAAACTGTTTGAAATAGAAATACATGCAATAGTTATAACGTAAACTCGTTTATTGGGAAAGAATAACGTTTTCTCCACTGTATCAATATATTGTCCGTTTACAAGCTAGTGTAATTATATCACTTGTGCACACGAGGTATAGTGGAGAAGATTTCTCTGTTTAAACCAAAGGAAACACAGACACATTACAACAAACCATAACAAATGTTTTCATGGAAAATTCTGTTTTTTTTTTGTCTGAATGGCAAACAGTATGGAACCTTATAAGACAGATGGCCACTCATATATAAATTACTGGCCAGGTTAAAAAAGTTGTTTATATTCTATTGTTTTGCATTTAGACTCGCTTAAACGGGGAAAATATCTGTATACATGTGTTAATTGATCTTATAATATTGCAAGGGGATCTGATATATCAGAGCCCGTTCCCTCCCGGGAAATAACTGAGTACATGGTCACTTTCTTAGAACGAAGTGTAATGAGTACAGTAACACCTCTATAAAGCGGACACTCTTTGGAAAAAAAGACATACAACAAAAAAAAATCTTAATACAGGGTAAATTACAAAATATCAGACAGAAAGCTCCCAAAGTGGGCAACCTGTTTTACTTTTATCATTCCGCATGTTCCCAACTGGTTTAGACACAGAACAAACCGTTTATATAAGTGTCTGTTTTAGAGAGATTTCACATGTAAATTACAGTCTATTTTGTATTCACCGACCACTATAAATAGAGGATATTGAATGAGTGTTTTTTCAGTAATGAATTTATTGAACGAGTTGGATAAAAATGATATTTTGCGAGCCTTGGCGAGCAACATATCATTTTTATCCAACGAGTTCAATAAATTTATTACTGAAAAAACACGAATTTAATATCCTATTTATCACATAAACACCAAATGACACGAAAACCCGAACGGTCTTACTTCCACTTTTGCCCTCGGCTCTTAGGTAAACGATTCGTCATAGGTGTTATTCGGTTTTATTCATCCGTAGATAAAAACACCAATCATATTAACGTAAAGAAAATCAACACCATTACGTTGTGAAAAGACTTCTCTGATACCATATTCAAATTTTAAATCAATATTTAAATTAAAGTTGTTCTAATTGACTAAAAATGATCATTTGACATTAAGAATCTAGTTTCGTTTTCAAAATAACGTCAAGACGTAACATGACGTCATTATCATTGTAACGTCTAAATTGTAACGTCACTGTTAATACTAAAGTCTACGTAGTATTGAGTTTAGCCTGATTTGCAGCCTGACTTTGCGAGACTGCTAGGGATAATGTTTCTAGGACACTTCGAAATGTTTCAATACCTAGTGATGATCTATGTTTGTCTAGATTCTCTTAACTGATTTACAGTCGGCGTAGTAGTACAGTATTTTGGTGATTCGAAAATTAGTATAAAATATATGCCCAGTGGGCCATACGATTTTTACGGCCCTCTATATTTTGTACGTTTTATGTGATAAAAAATGATACAGAACGATACTTTAGGAGCCTTCTGCATTGTTGTAGTCTAAATGAAGAAAACAAAGCCTATATCTAAGACTACACAAGGGTAATCTATTGGGGTCGCTAAATACCACATTGAATGTAAAGTAACTACATTTGTAGTGCTTGTTCAAGACGCTGGCATAACCTATTCACTGTATTACGGTTATTGACAAACACTTGTTTGTACAACGGCGTCTGATCAGAATCCGAACTGCTTGTCACAACTTTCAATATTTCTTAAGTTAAATCACTTAAACTTTACATTTGAGGCAAAAAAGCAGAAGATAGTTTTTAATTGTTTAAAGGAGATGACGTCATGGCCGTGAAGAGCTTAACTCATTGAGCCCTAGTGACGCATATATGCGTCATTTACCAAATGTGTACCGGTGAAGAGTACACTTGTCCTATGTAAACAGTGAAGTCCCTGATCAGAGGGCTCCTGCAGGAGCCCTCTGATCAGGGACTTCACTGTTTATCATTTTTCAATTTATTACAAAAACAACCCTAAATAATCTAAAATGGACCACCCTTTATTGCAAACTGGAATTTTCCATTGGAAGTTTCAGGGGATAATGAGTTAATTAGTTCTCCCTCTAGGTACGACATCGAGTTACTCGAAGACAATTCTTTGCTTGTTTGTTTGTTTGTTGTAAAAAAAGAACATACTTTTTGAAATATGTTGATAAAACTAGTTAAACTGTTTTAACCATTTCACTGACTGAGTTCCGTCTGCTGATAGCATTGTCATGTGCCAAATTTTTCAAATAGTTGCGAATCAGATCAAAAGCAGATTATCTTTAAATACTCACCAAAACTAATAATGACTCGTTTTGCAGTAAAATGGTTTAACGTTAAGAAAAAGTGAACACTTGTGTATTTCAGTATTAATTTTGTTTGTTTTGTTTGTTAACGTCAGTGTCTGTCCATCTATGGGCTAATTGGACGCCCCAGAGAGAAGACAGAGGATACAGAGAACCCGGGCCCGGGCGCGATGCCCTACTCTTATTATCGACAGAGTTCTCTGGTTCTTTTAGATGCCCAGTGTAAAGCATTGATACATCGGACCTCGGTTTATAAATGTTAATCCGAAGGACTTGGTCCGGCGGGGGATCGAACTCACGATCCCTGACGTCGTAATCGAGCGATTTGCCCCTCTATACTGCCATAACCCGTCTATCACGTTATCTGTCATGATTATTCAGTTTCATAAAATAGTCGTCTGCTTTTAATTCTAAAGTTAAGATTTTTTAGGAATTTTGACATATGGGTGCCAAACAGCTTGGATCCAAAACAGAACATTATAAAACCTGATACTAAAATAGGTTAAAATATATTGTCTGAGATGTATACGATTTGTCTTCAGGAGATCATTCTATTCTGGAATTGACATTTTTGTATGAATACGGCTACTTTTTCTAAGACTGTGATTGCGGTCTAAAAATGGAAACAGCATAAATATATGTTTCCGACAGGTTGAAGATGGATGGTGCCAACCGATTGACTCTCTTATATAATGATAACTCACTATTGTTAAGCGATGGGAAAAGACTTTTCTTAGTGTTAGACACTAGGGCGCCTGGTTCAGATTCAACCAACGAAATAATGTATGTCTGTTCTTTTTCATCCCAATTCTTTACTACATAACCTGCTTCTACGTTTTTGAGACAAGTGACAAATTAAAGCAGGTTAAAATTCTGCTTTAATTCTGCTTTACCTTCAGCATGTTTTAAGCTACCATCTGGATATCTCAGGATGTTGGCGATGTCAATCTATTCATTTATCAGTTCAGACAAAGATTAAAAGACTGTATGAGACAATCATGGCATAGTGAGATTGAAAACTCTTCTAGGTGTGATTTTTACAAAAAAATAAAAAGTTTATTGGATCCAGAAAAGTTTATTTCCATAAATATTTTATTTAAGCTTAAAAGAAGTTTATCACGGTTGAACAGATGTTCAAGCCATAAACTGAATATTGAAATTGGACGCCATGCTGGAATCGACAGAGAATACAGAACATGTAACGTTTGTTTATCAAATTTGAACACCATAATGATAGCAGATGAATTTCATGTATTCTTTAAATGCCTTAGATTCAGTGAGGTAAGACACGAATTATTATACAGCTGGTATAATGGCGGAAGAAATCAAGAACATTTACAAAATCTGTTAAAGAGTGAGCATTTTATTACAATCATGAAAATGGCAGTATATATCACAGCAATATTAGACAGAATTAACAATGATACTGATAGGAGATAGGCACTGTATTGGTTTTGATTTATATTACTGTATCGTAACCCGTTTTAATTTTGAAAACGGGTTACCACTTGAAGTGGGTTGAAAGTAAATGCAGCATGCGCTTTTAGGCGCATTCTGCTTTACTTTCGGCCAGCTTAAAGCTCCAACAACTGTACACACTTTGACTTATATAATATGGAAAAGTTATTCTATTTTTACGTGTTTCCAGTTTGTTAAGAAATCTACAACACTTGATATTATTATTATTATTATACCAGATTTATATAGCGCTCTTTTCACACAGGGGTAGTGCGTTCAAAAGCGCTTCACATGAAGTTACACAAATGTACCTACAAACAAGAAAAGACAAAATAACTACAATATGATCTAAAATAAACATGAATAAACATATAAAAGACAGCCCCCAAAATGGCGATCACATTACTCCCATCAATCAGCAATGAAGCAACCGGCTTCTGATTGTCGACCGATAGAAACAATAGTAGAGCGCCCACATGCAGGCCGCCAGGAAAAGACAAATAACTACAATTAGATATAAAATAAACATAATAAACGTACAAAAGACAGCCCCCAAAATGGCGATCACGTTACCCCATCAAGCAAGAGCAACGAAGCAAATGGCTTCTTTATGCGGACTGATAGAAATAACAGTAGAGCGCCCAATGAAGGCCACTAAACATACAGAAGACAGCCCCCAAAACGGCGATTGCACTACCTCAACAATCGAGAGCAACGAAGCAAATGGCTTCTTTATGCCAACTGATAGAAATAATAGCAGAACGCCCAATGCAGGCCGCCCAATGTAACATAACTAGGAAAAATAGCATGCGACAATAACTAAAATTTCTATAAGAGACCGAAAACCAGATAATACTCCAGATACTCCCATTTGGACCCACAACATCTACAGAAAGAACATATCGCATAGGTAGCAGTGTTCTAATAACAAAACTGCTCCTTAAGGTGCATTCTGCTTTACTTTCAGCCAGCAAATCCGTTATATGTCAAAATTATACGCGAAGCTGTTATGAATCTATAAAAATTGTTACATACTCGAGTTCCGCTATATTTGACTGAAGCTTAGAGTTGGCTGAAAGCAAAGCAGAATGCACCTTAAGGCGCATTCTGTTTTTTACTTTCACCCACTTCAAATTGTGCCCTGATTTCGAAACCGGGAACCGGCTAGGATATAGAAACTTTTCCATAATATATAAAACGAGTTTATAACAGTGATTGAAGCTTAAAGCTGGCTGAAAGTAAAGCAGAATGCACCTTAAGGAGCATTTTGCCTCTACTTTCAACCCACTACAAGTGGTAACCTGTCTTCAAACCGATAAATAGACTACAATATATAAACTCTTCTATTGTATATAAATCAGAATTGATACAGTGAATTTTGCTTAAAGCTGGCTGAAAGTAAAGCAGAAGGCGTCTTAAGGCGCATTCTACCTTTACTTTCAACCCATATCATCAGCTGGATCATCACTTCTATGCAGATGATTCACAGTTATACTTGTCATTTAAGCCTAAAGACACATCTTGTCAACAAGAAGCCCTTTCAAAAGTCGAAGGGTGTCTAAAAGACATAGTATCATGGATGCACCAGAACATGTTGAAGCTGAACACAGACAAAACTGAGGTCATACTATTTCATTCAAAAAAGTTTAACGTTCCTGGAGATTTTCACGTACAAGTGGGAAACTCTAAAATCAAACCATCAGTATGTGTGAAGAATCTTAGTGCTAGATTAGATTCCCAAATGGATATGACACAGCACATTAACGCTGTGTACAGGTCTGGCTACTCACAGCTGCGGCAGATAGGTCATATTAGACAGTACTTTTCTCCAGAAGCTACAAAGACCCTGATCAATTCTCTGGTCACTTCAAAAATTGACTACTGCAACTCACTGCTGTACCCAAAACTCATTATGCAAACTACAGCGTGTGCAAAATACAGCAGCCCGCATCATTACCAGGACCACTCGGTACAATCACATCACTCCAGTCTTGAAGGATCTTCACTGGCTTCCAGTTCAACACAGAATTGAATTCAAAATTCTGACACTCACATACAAAGCCATGTGCAATGATTTCCAAGGTACATTGTCAATATGCTTGACGTGTATAAACCTCGAAGAGAGCTGCGGTCTGCAACTAAATCAGTATCGCTGGTTGTACCGAGGAGTCGTTTGATGAGGTTTGGAGATAGAAGTTTCATGCATGCAGCCCCAAAGCTCTGGAACAGTCTACCATCAGACATTAGAGATGCAAGCTCAGTTGCAGTTTTCAAAAAGCATCTGCAAACACATTACTTTAATATTTGTTATTAGAACACTGCTACCTATGCGATATGTTCTTGCTGTAGATGTTGTGGGTCCAAATGGGAGTTTCTGGAGTATTATCTGGTTTTCGGTCTCTTATAGAAATTTTAGTTATTGTCGCATGCTATTTTTCCTAGTTATGTTACATTGGGTGGCCTGCATTGGGCGTTCTGCTATTATTTCTATCAGTTGGCATAAAGAAGCCATTTGCTTCGTTGCTCTCGATTGTTGAGGTAGTGCAATCGCCGTTTTGGGGGCTGTCTTCTGTATGTTTAGTGGCCTTCATTGGGCGCTCTACTGTTATTTCTATCAGTCCGCATAAAGAAGCCATTTGCTTCGTTGCTCTTGATTGATGGGGTAACGTGATCGCCATTTTGGGGGCTGTCTTTTGTACGTTTATTATGTTTATTTTATATCTAATTGTAGTTATTTGTCTTTTCCTGGCGGCCTGCATGTGGGCGCTCTACTATTGTTTCTATCGGTCGACAATCAGAAGCCGGTTGCTTCATTGCTGATTGATGGGAGTAATGTGATCGCCATTTTGGGGGCTGTTTTTTTATATGTTTATTCATGTTTATTTTAGATCATATTGTAGTTATTTTGTCTTTTCTTGTTTGTAGGTACATTTGTGTAACTTCATGTGAAGCGCTTTTGAACGCACTACCCATGTGTGAAAAGAGCGCTATATAAATCTGGTATAATAATAATAATAATATCAAGTGTTGTAGATTTCTTAACAAACTGGAAACACGTAAAAATAGAATAACTTTTCCATATTATATAAGTCAAAGTGTGTACAGTTGTTGGAGCTTTAAGCTGGCCGTAAGTAAAGCAGAATGCGCCTAAAAGCGCATTCTGCATTTACTTTCAACCCACTTCAAGTGGTAACCCGTTTTCAAAATTAAAACGGGTTACGATACAGTAATATAAATCAAAACCAATACAGTGCCTATCTCCTATCAGTATCATTGTCAATTCTGTCTAATATTGCTGTGATATATACTGCCATTTTCATGATTGTAATAAAATGCTCACTCTTTAACAGATTTTGTAAATGTTCTTGATTTCTTCCGCCATTATACCAGCTGTATATTAATTCGTGTCTTACCTCACTGAATCTAAGGCATTTAAGGAATACATGAAATTCATCTGCTATCATTATGGTGTTCAAATTTGATAAACAAACGTTACATGTTCTGTATTCTCTGTCGATTCCAGCATGGCGTCCAATTTCAATATTCAGTTTATGGCTTGAACATCTGTTCAACCGTGATAAACTTCTTTTAAGCTTAAATAAAATATTTATGGAAATAAACTTTTCTGGATCCAATAAACTTTTTATTTTTTTGTAAAAATCACACCTAGAAGAGTTTTCAATCTCACTATGCCATGATTGTCTCATACAGTCTTTTAATCTTTGTCTGAACTGATAAATGAATTGATTGACATCGCCAACATCCTGAGATATCCAGATGGTAGCTTAAAACATGCTGAAGGTAAAGCAGAATTAAAGCAGAATTTTAACCTGCTTTAATTTGTCACTTGTCTCAAAAACGTAGAAGCAGGTTATGTAGTAAAGAATTGGGATGAAAAAGAACAGACATACATTATTTCGTTGGTTGAATCTGAACCAGGCGCCCTAGTGTCTAACACTAAGAAAAGTCTTTTCCCATCGCTTAACAATAGTGAGTTATCATTATATAAGAGAGTCAATCGGTTGGCACCATCCATCTTCAACCTGTCGGAAACATATATTTATGCTGTTTCCATTTTTAGACCGCAATCACAGTCTTAGAAAAAGTAGCCGTATTCATACAAAAATGTCAATTCCAGAATAGAATGATCTCCTGAAGACAAATCGTATACATCTCAGACAATATATTTTAACCTATTTTAGTATCAGGTTTTATAATGTTCTGTTTTGGATCCAAGCTGTTTGGCACCCATATGTCAAAATTCCTAAAAAATCTTAACTTTAGAATTAAAAGCAGACGACTATTTTATGAAACTGAATAATCATGACAGATAACGTGATAGACGGGTTATGGCAATATAGAGGGGCAAATCGCTCGATTACGACGTCAGGGATCGTGAGTTCGATCCCCCGCCGGACCAAGTCCTTCGGATTAACATTTATAAACCGAGGTCCGATGTATCAATGCTTTACACTGGGCATCTAAAAGAACCAGAGAACTCTGTCGATAATAAGAGTAGGGCATCGCGCCCGGGCCCGGGTTCTCTGTATCCTCTGCCTTCTCTCTGGAGCGTCCAATTAGCCCATAGATGGACAGACACTGACGTTAACAAACAAAACAAACAAAATTAATACTGAAATACACAAGTGTTCACTTTTTCTTAACGTTAAACCATTTTACTGCAAAACGAGTCATTATTAGTTTTGGTGAGTATTTAAAGATAATCTGCTTTTGATCTGATTCGCAACTATTTGAAAATTTTGGCACATGACAATGCTATCAGCAGACGGAACTCAGTCAGTGAAATGGTTAAAACAGTTTAACTAGTGTTATCAACATATTTCAAAAAGTATGTTTTTTTTTTACAACAAACAAACAAACAAGCAAAGAATTGTCTTCGAGTAACTCGATGTCGTACCTAGAGGGAGAACTAATTAACTCATTATCCCCTGAAACTTCCAATGGAAAATTCCAGTTTGCAATAAAGGGTGGTCCATTTTAGACTATTTAGGGTTGTTTTTGTAATAAATTGAAAAATGATAAACAGTGAAGTCCCTGATCAGAGGGCTCCTGCAGGAGCCCTCTGATCAGGGACTTCACTGTTTACATAGGACAAGTGTACTCTTCACCGGTACACATTTGGTAAATGACGCATATATGCGTCACTAGGGCTCAATGAGTTAAGCTCTTCACGGCCATGACGTCATCTCCTTTAAACAATTAAAAACTATCTTCTGCTTTTTTGCCTCAAATGTGAAGTTTAAGTGATTTAACTTAAGAAATATTGAAAGGAGTGACAAGCAGTTCGGATTCTGATCAGACGCCGTTGTACAAACAAGTGTTTGTCAATAACCGTAATACAGTGAATAGGTTATGCCAGCGTCTTGAACAAGCACTACAAATGTAGTTACTTTACATTCAATGTGGTATTTAGCGACCCCAATAGATTACCCTTGTGTAGTCTTAGATATAGGCTTTGTTTTCTTCATTTAGACTACAACAATGCAGAAGGCTCCTAAAGTATCGTTCTGTATCATTTTTTATCACATAAACGTGCAAAATATAGAGGGCCGTAAAAATCTGTACTTATGTGTTTGCAACTTATTGTATTGATGTATTGTGGGCCGGTGGGCTTTATTTACAATAAAATATCTTGTATCTGTTAGAATATACAAGAACTATTTGTTACGTTGCACATACATGACCGTATAAAATGGAGCTATTTTCTTCAATGAAAGAATATATTCAATTCGTACAAAGGCGTATCTATGGATATTAGTCTCCAAACTATTTGCCACTAAGATCTAAATCGGGGGACGTGGTCAAGAGGTAGATAACTCGACTGCTGTACACGGGGGCGTGAGTTCGATCCCCTGCCGGACCAAGTCCTTCGGTGTGACTTTATAAACCGAGGTCCGATGTATCAGTGCTTTACACTTGGCACCCAAAAGAACCAGAGGATTCTGTCGATAATAAGAATAGGGCATCGCTCCCGGATTTTCTGTTTCCGCACCCCTCTCTCTGGAGAGTACATAGCATTTAACTTTGTAGACATGAATTTTAACAAACCAAACCAAACTAAGATCTAACAAATCAACGTTTTTGTGGGGGGGGGGGGGGGGGGGGTTGTGTGTGATTTTGCAAAAATAAACCCTAACAAATCCAACAAAACAGTTCCCCCTACCATATATTGCTTTGCGTTTACATTTTTTCAAACCGGAAATGATAACGCCTTGTAGGAATACAGTGGAGAATCTGTTATTCTTTCCCGTTTAAACGCAAACGTACGCAAACGCAAAACACTAAAACGTAGAAAAGTACAACTTTTGGACAATTCTGATAATTCATGTTTATCTTGGTGGCAAACAGTTTGGAGCCTGATCAGACGCCGGGTTACCCGGCGTCTGATCTGGCTCCAAACTGTTTGCACGGCAAATAATAGTTTATTGGGAAAGAATAACGTTTTCTCCACTGTATATAGTAATACAGATGGGCCGTAATGCGCCTTTGTTCAGGAAGAGGGTTAAAATGAAAAAATCAATACAACCCTTTCATGATCAAATTATTCGGTAGATTTTTATCCCTTACCGTTACATGTATAGGTCGTTTGCATTTAAAAAAAACACGATAATTTTCAAATATTTTTATAACAAGACAACGCAGACAAATGGAAGTTTGCATAGATTTATGATATACCTATACCAACTCTGACAAAAAAGAACACTTTTTTTCACTCTGTAATAAAAAAGTTTTATTCATAACTTCTATGTAGAGTTTACACTTCTAAAGGACAGTTTTCCGAAGGGTGATTTCAAGTTATTCAACAGCTGTGATGATATAAATAATATCATTTGACATGCATGAACTTGTATTTGTGTATTTTAAATGTATATGGTCGTGTGACCAAGATGCCTGGTCAGTGCAAGTAAATATATCACTGTCAATGGGACCACGCACACCATTCAAATTGATGTCGAACTGTCAATTTGACGGGGTCGTGCGTGTTCCGACAATTAAGCAGGTTATTATAAATACTGAAGGAAAATTGAGATCAGGGAGATGATGGAGAGTCCAGTAGACTAGAGAACCAGACCAGGCAGGCTCGGTACGCATTGTGGCGTGATGCCATGTATTAAAGTATCGAAGTTGAAGTACTGGAGTTGAGTTGTCACTAGTAGGCCATATCACCACACCTACGAATTTGGAGCCGTAGACCAAAATTATACGATCACAAGGCCAGAGGAAAACGTGAGTACTGTTGAAACTCTTTGTGTTTAGAAATGACAGATCAGAATATTTCAAAATTGTTGCAAAATGTTAAGTCTTCAAATGCTTGCAGTATTACAGAGAGCATATTAGTTTTCACGGGAATGTTAAAATTGTTAAAAGGCTAGGTTAGCAAATTAAAAACATGGTATTGTGTTGGAATAAATTGGAAACAGCTCAATTAAGAGATTTTCAAACAAAAGAAAATATTAACAATTATGCGAATCGACATACTTAAGTAAAAAGTTTTAAGAATGAACGCGAAAACAACGGGAACATATTGTGTTGAATTGAGTCAAAAGGTTAGAGAGATAGATAAACTCTAAACAGAAATTAAATGGAGATTAGCAAAGTGTTAAATGTGTATAACTATAGCAGACATTTTATCGAGCGTTTTGCTGAATAAAGTTTAAAGCGGAATTAAAATATGTATCAGAGAGCTATGAAATTACGATCACCTTTTGCGGCTACAGGTCTAAATAACAGAGCTTGGGTAGGCTATTTAGTAAAAATAAGCAGATACATGTAATTAGAAGAATGTCAAGTTATCGGCAGGAAAGAGTTTTGAAGTTAAGCAAAAGAACCAAAATTTAAAGAATATTTATTAATTGTGAAACGCGGTATAATAAAAAGAAGTTTGCAGCGTGATTGTTTAACTAAATAAAGATATGAAAAATAAATCAGAAAATTATAAAATGATGGGGTTTAAAACAGGGGTTGAGACGGAATGCCGTCAGAAACATGTACATAATAAGAACAGAAAACATTTTCAGAGTCAAAATGTAGTCAGCTATAAATAGAGAAAATCTGTCAGATACATGTAGATCTGTCGTTTTAAGGTTAAGGAGAAAAGTCAAATAATCGCGGTTACCTGTAATTGAATTGACAGGCGAAACATGCAATTGCTTCTAGGCAAATACAGGGAGTACTAACTGAGGTAATCTAGCAAATACTGATAGACTGTCAATAGTTTGACTGTTCTGCAGAGGTAAGGCACATGCAATAGGAAATTTTATGTAGTTTAAAGTAGGTCTTACCATGTTTGATAATGACTACACGCATATATGGCCGGGAGTAAATATGTCTGGTTTGTAACAAACGTCCGAGAAGGACAGTACTAAAAAGTAGTTAATATGGTGTTTTACGCACGAATACTATGGTTCACCATTGACACTAGACGCTTCGAGAAGAAGTAACTAACAAGTTCGTTTTTAGCAATTTCCTGTCACAACTGTGACTAGGTACCGTATAGGTTGGGAAATATGCTAACCTGTGGTTAACAGTAAAAGCGACACGCCTTTTATATATTATAGGCCTTAGAAAAAGCAGAGAAATAACCTTTGCTTGGGCCTGGGGGCTGATATTCAGAATTTCGCTCATACGGCGAGTGACCTTTTATGCGTGTCGTCATTGACTTTTCATGTGTATTCCTCTGTAACTGTTAAACATTGAGTGTGATTATAAAGTAAAGCAATAAAATATGACAAGCAATCTATAAAAAGGGCGCAAACAAAAATACTGGTAAATACGTTATAGTAAGTAGGTTACAGGTAAAAATTGCATAAGTTATGTACTTCATAGACAAAATATAGTAAAGCAAGGGCACCTGTCAAATAGACTTCCGTAGTGGACTGGAAATGGCATATAATTATGTAAAGCAATATAGCTGACATTCGACAAGTTGGCTGGGGGTATATGAAACGACATGGGATATGTCATAAAAAACAAAGTGACAGGCAGTACAGGTAAAATGTGTACCAAATACACAACACTTCATTAATCAACTGTCAACATAGGATAAAAAACACTTAAATAACTAATGTAACTAATGTACGTGCTTAACCAATTAACCGTGACAAACAAACATTGCCATGCTAATTAACAATAAAAATTGTGGAAACAATAGGAAGTTCTCGGTGGTATAGCAAATATTTCAAGACAGAAATTATCTTTATTAATAATGAGAGTATCTTTGTTAATAATGAGAGTAATTACTAGGAATAGGTTGTATTATTATTGATCTGTTTGGAATGCACAAAGTGGGTTTACACAGTCCTCGAGATGGTGGCCAGCAACATGGCGGGTTTGAATAAGACATTCTAAAGGCTGATTATCCTTGACACCACATGGAAAATGGAAGGAATTTAGCGGAGAAATAATCTCTCTGGCTATGATACTCATTGTATTTGAGTTGGGGACTAACTGTGAGATTCATTAGAGTGCAACTAGTGATGTATTAATATGTACACAGGTGTGTATATACCGGAGACTAAGTAAATGTCTGACAATATGCAATCAACGCAAAGGAGTGGACAACTCTATCAGACCTTTATTACGGAGACTACCGGCAGTTCAACTGTATTTTTGGAACTTGGAGAAAACTTTCGGAACAAGATATCAGATTTCCGACTGGACTTAAACTTAACTATGGATATTAGCAGACATTCAGCGGACGATACCTACAACTGGACTTAAACTTAACTATGGATATTAGCAGACATTCAGCGGATGATACCTACACCTGGACCTAAGTTATCTAGTGACTTTAACAGTGAATTACAAATATTAAAGATTAACAGTTTTGGAATGGATAGGGAGGGGTAAATAGTATTTGGTAAATAGTATTTGGTACATAGTATTTGTTGTATTTGGTAAATTTGGTAAATAGTAATTGTTGTATTTTGCCGTAGTTGTAGTTTATAGTAAAATTTTTTGTATGGTAAAATAGTTAGGAAATTTTCTATATTGCCGTATCAGGTGCTGTTATAATATAATAAATTTCGATTATTATATTGTGAGGAGGGAAGGTGTGATGATATAAATAATATCATTTGACATGCATGAACTTGTATTTGTGTATTTTAAATGTATATGGTCGTGTGACCAAGATGCCTGGTCAGTGCAAGTAAATATATCACTGTCAATGGGACCACGCACACCATTCAAATTGATGTCGAACTGTCAATTTGACGGGGTCGTGCGTGTTCCGACAATTAAGCAGGTTATTATAAATACTGAAGGAAAATTGAGATCAGGGAGATGATGGAGAGTCCAGTAGACTAGAGAACCAGACCAGGCAGGCTCGGTACGCATTGTGGCGTGATGCCATGTATTAAAGTATCGAAGTTGAAGTACTGGAGTTGAGTTGTCACTAGTAGGCCATATCACCACACAGCCTATTTTGCACGACTCGGTAACGCCTCACCGTTAAGCTGTCGCATACCATAGCAGTTTACAACTAACCGAACGAGGCCCTGACTGGGGTACGTTAAAAGTATTAAATTACCATACTGTCATATTTGCAAACATGTTGGATCCTGAGCGGAAGTCGGAGCCAATCGGGATCTAATTAGGATCCAAACTATTTGCCACTCATACAGACGTTTTATCAAACTAAAAGCAAAAAAATCTAAATGTAATAAATATCAGAAGACGTGTTGATTCCAGACGATATACGTGGAATGTTGTCTACACCAACTTACAATTGTCACGTTTTCAAAAGAATGTTTCCGAGCAGTTTGAAAAACGTTTTTTGGTCGTTTAAATGAAACGACACGTAACGTTATACAGTACAGCTGGAACACTGATACATATAATGTAGGAATGATAGAGCTTCAGTTTGAAAAAACAATGCACTTCTTTTAATTTCCCGACGAAGTGTTCATGAATTAAGCAGAGTAAAATGTATTTGGGCCTCAAAAATAATTTTGACCAACTACAAAATCCAATATCAGCACGGGATTCATCTTTCAGACAGAAGCAACAATCACGAGATTTTACCTAGTGAAGTTCTCCCATGTAAACAAACGTGATCAAGGTAATAGCCAATAACAACCCACGTAAATGGCCATTTTCGACGACACAAAATTTATATAAAACAAAGAAGAAAAGATTTTAGTCAGTCTATCAAAAATTCTGAGTTTTCTTGTCAGAGTTGGTATAGATATATCATAAGTGTATGCAAAATTTCATTAAAATACGTCCGCTAATTTTAAAGTTATTTCCGATTTATCGTGTTTTTTTGAACTGCAAACGACCTATATATTGTCTTATACTTCAGTATTGTTGTCTGCAAGACATGTTTCAAAGTTAGATTAAAGTTGTATGACTTTAAAATATCGATAAGAGTGTCAAACAGTTTTGGTCCTGATCAGACGCCGCGTGCTGTTTTCAAAAGCGCTTTATGGCGTCACCGAGAGTGAAAGGGTTAAATTATGTATGACTCCACCATCATAACAACTAAAACGTAAAACAACCACTGAAATTTCCGTTTCCTCTTTTATCATTTTAAGTCAAATATTTTGCACCTAAACTAATGAAATCGACACAAACGTCTCACATTCATGATACTGATAAACTATCAATCCATTGTTTATTCTGTCTTTCACTGATTGTAAGTTCTAAAATAAATGCATTGGCGTAACTTACGAATCTATATTCAGACAGTTTGTCCTTGAAACCTTTATACGATCAATCTCTAAAAGTGTCTAGACACTATATATAGTTTTCAGGATGGCACATTGTGAAGTTGTAAGGAATCTGGTAATTGTCTGCCAATTAGCGATGCTACCAGTTGAGACTTCATACTTAACTCCTACACAGCCATTATGTCATCAGTTTTAAATAAGTATCGTCCGTAATGCTTAGTTTAAAACTTTTAACCCTTTCACAACCAACATTTTCGTGAGGTTTTTACCTCTTCGCCGTTTCATTGTCGTTTTGTTGTTTGCAAGATCGTTTCAAAGTAAGATTCAATGTAGTATGACGTAAAACATATCGATACGAGAGTCAAAAAGTTTGGATCCTGGTCAGACGCCGTGTAACGCGGCGTCTAATCAGGACCCAAACTGTTTGCAAACGCTTTATGGCTTCACCGAGAGTGAAAGGGTTAAATTATGTATGACTCCACCATCATAACAATTAAAACTTAAAACAACAACTGAAATTGCCGTTTCCTCTTTTATCATTTTAATTCAAATATTTTGCATCTTAATTAATGAAATCGACACAAAGGTCACACATGTATAATACTGATATCTAGATTAGCTATCGATCCAGCGTTTATTCTGTCTTTTCACTGATTGTAAAAAAGTGTTTATATAAATGCATTGGCGTAACTTACGAATCTATATTCTGACAATTTGTCCTTGAAACCTTTATACGATCATTCTTTAAAGTACATGTTTAAGGTACTTCGCGGGTCCGCTTAGTTACCATACAATGTGTTATGAAACTTTTCGTGAAGAATGATAATAGCCTAAGAAACAATGTGTGAAAGTATAGGCAAAATTTATCGTGTGGTTTGTCTTTAAGGTCTCTTTTTCTGACAAAAACCTGGAATTTTGATTATTTCATTTTTCTCAAAAAGAAATAAAGCTAATGACTATAAGTCTCTCCCAATAAGTAATCCATAACATTCATTACAAGAAAAGCTTAAAACATTTTGAATAAACGTGTTCAGAAAGATCTATTTAAATTTTGCAAAATGCTAAAAAATTAAATTACAAAAAAATGACTCATTCAATGTAATTGTTTTTCATTTCATTCAAATATATGGTTGATGAAATAGTTGGTCAGAAAAATTTAGAAAATATTACAGTCAGGATTTGTTGTAATAACAGATTTTCGTATTAAAATATGGGAAATTTGAAGTTGAGATACAGTTACCTACCTTAAATTTAAATTCTGTCATTAAAAGGCATTATTATTTATTCATGGACTTGCATACAAGATTAATTATATTGTTTAAACATAATATTGGGCACACTCGATCTTGACAAGGTTGACGTATTGATAAGCTTCAATGTGTGGATTTATTGTATGATCAACTCTTATACATGTATACCAATTTTATTGACTTGTAAGTCATTAAACTAAAACGTACATGTAAGTGTACATATAATTAGACCATATATATAAAAACACTAATTCTAATCAACGAAGACTAAACGTAGCATGTCCCTTGATCACTGCGTTATGGATTGACAAGTGAATAAATCGGACATTTCATTTAAAAAAAATATTTGGATCGAATGGGAATCGACCCTATGGCCTTTGGATCGCTAGTCAACCACTTTGCCGACTGAACTATGAAGAACTACTCTAAACAGTATCAACATTTCCTTTATATAAATGTTCTAGTATAAGCATGTGCGGAACAAGTCTATGTCGTCAAGACGCATTTCCGCTCGTCCACAAGATTGACTTCCGTATGCGAAATACCTTAACTGCCATTATGTTGTTTGTTAAATATGGTGAAAAACTATTTTTTTGTAGTACTACTATTAACAATTTTGATAAAAAACAAAAGAGAATGTCCTAATGACAAAAGAAATTACTCGAAACTTACTTACACTATTAAGTACTGAAATATACGGAGATTAACACTCTCACAGTTTTTCACTGTTTTTTATGTGGTAAACATGATATGTTGATTATTTTCAACGCATGCGATGTTTATATGTATGGTGATGAGCTATTATGCTTAAACCAAATAAAATATTCTGTTCTGTTCTGTTTAAAATTGTCCAGACACTAGATATAGTTTTCAGGATGGCATCTTGTGAAGTTGTAAGGAATCTGGTAATTGTCTGCCAATTAGCGATACTACCAGTTGAGACTTCATACTTATTCCTTTCGCTCTCAATGACGCTTAAAAGCGCGTTAGCAAACAGTTTGGATCCTGGTCAGACGCCGCGTAACGCGGCGTCTGACCAGGATCCAAACTGTTTGACACTCGTTTTGAAATTTCTTCAGTTATACTGCCTTGTTTTTTAAACTTTGAGACGACAATGCAGACAACATTACTGAAGCAGACGACAATAAAGCAGTGGAAGGGTAAACAATCTCCGGAATAATTTGATCATGAAAGAGTTAGCTCCTACACTGTCATTATGTCATCAAATTTAAATAAGTATTGTTTGCATTAATTACTCAAGTTAATGTTTAGGTATTTTGACTAAAGAAGTATTGTAAGGCTATTTAAATAGACAATATTAATGCATGCAATACGTTCAAGATTTATAATAGAATCTACGTACTGTAACAATACGTCAAAAACGGAGTTATACTCTGAACAATATCGAACCCTGCAAACAGACACCATGTGGTCCTCGGGCATGCACGCTTGGTCAACTGACAGAAAAGAATTGGGACCACTGCCATAGCCTGGCATGATACAGTAGAAGGCTGCCAAAGGTGTAACCTTTTTGAGTGCTTTAGATTGATGGATAAATTCATCTTAAAATGATGTATTTGTACATCAATCCAAGAACTGAAAAGGTTAAAATTCAGAATATTTGTAACGCTGGTATTCTGGTCTGGGTTAAAATTTCAAGATCAATACCTCATATTTTTAGATCGATGTAAATGATGTGTTGATCTGGCAACTTGTCTCCATGAGTCGCGAAGTTGCTTTATGACATATTTAGAGCAAATTTCACTTAGATACTTGCTGGTTCGGTTTTTACATTCCATTTCTATAAATATGCCTTTTCAACATTTGGGTGGAAAATAACTACTATAACACGCTCCACAAAAAGACTATCACAGGCGCCGAAAAAATGACCGACATTCGCCGAAACACTTTTCGAAGAATGGTAAAAAACAACTTTAGGGTCGGGTCGGTCGGGTTACTGGAAACACTCACATTTTCGTATTTGGCCTTAGGTATAATATTGATTCGCTTCAATGTCAGCGGAAAATTTTCTGCATCTTATTGCAAAAAATGTTTGTTGTTAACTGTAAATAATAATAAACCTTTTCTCACTTTCCACTACTGCAGCGTTACTGTATACCGTTCTACCGGTCTACAACAACACCCAATGGGAAACAAAAAGTGTGTGGGATGTTCAGAGAGAGAGAGAGAGGGGAGAGAGAGTTGTTAATGGGGGGGGGGAACTTTACAGTGGATAATCTGTTATTCTTTCCCGTTTAAACGCAAACGTACGCAAACGCAAAGAACTAAAACGTAGAAAAGTACAACTTTTTGACAATGTTTATCTTGGGGGCAAACAGTTTGGAGCCTGATCAGACGCCGGGTAATCCGGCGTCTGATCTGGCTCCAAACTGTTTGCACTGCAAATAATAGTTTTAGCGTCAACGCGTTTATTGGGAAAGAATAACGTTTTCTCCACTGTATACCCTTAGTGTTATAAACATGACTTGGCTTACATTTGCAAACAGTTTGAAACCAGATCAGACGACGCGTAACGCGGTGTCTGATCTGGGTTCAACCTGTTTGTCACTCGTCTTTATGTTTCTTCTGCCAAAAGTCCAATTCGTACAATCATGTAGCTATGAAAGAAACAGCAGACGACACTTGTAAGCAGACACTATTGCAGCAGTGAAAGCGTTAGACATAGTTGACTTATTGGGGAACAGCGGCAAGTGTTGGCATCGTTGTTCGGAGGACCGTTGTACATAGGGAGGGAGTTCTGTATAATTAGTGTTGCTATCGCCGGTTCGGGTTATGCACTGGCCATGACGATATCTGCTATGGAATAAGAAACTGTGACATCGCGAGCCATATCCGATATATGGTGTCCAAGCATAGAGTGCAAAACAAATACTCATCCTTCACTGATATATACGGTAGTTCAAGGCAATGCTAATCAACACATTTCCGATTGTTAGAAACTATTAAAAGATTTTCTATTTCAGTCACTAGTAAAATTATCCTTGAAATGAGACAAGCTCATTTATATCAGACTTAAAGGCACAATATTTATTTTAGACCAAACTTGCATCGACCCCATTCACTGACGAAAATAGTGGTTATTTGCAAAGCTTTTGGATCAGTATAACGTGGCGTCTAACTAGGATCCAAACTGTTTGACACTCATTTAGATATTAGGTGAGTCATATTACCTACAATTTAAACTGAAAAATTTAAATTTAAAAGCAGACGACACTCGTTTAAAGCAGATGATGTCGTAGCAGTGAAACTCTTAAATGCCGTATGCATGGTATCGGCGTCTGATCTTTGATTTTGATCTAAATAGTTTTCAAATATCAATATGGTCGAGCCATGCAAAGAGGGATTTAAATACCCGTATGTTACTAACGGTTGATATATTGGGTCTTTTCTGTATTACGAACGTGCGTTTTATGTTGTTCAATGAAGGCAATAATAGCAAATTACATATAATTGAATGTGTTTTCTTTTAACCCTTCAACTGCCTTGTCCGTATATATTGGCATTGGCAAATAGATTGAATCCTGATCAGACGCCGAGTAACTCGGTGTCTGATCAGGATTCAAACTATTTAACACGCATATTGAATGTATATTTAATCAAAATTGCATCTTTTGACATATAGGAGCAAACAACAGTACAGAAGAAGACGATTTACTGGCAGTGAAGGGGTTAACCATATCCCGCCACAATTTCGTCTGCTTTGAGATTATATATCGTCTGCAAAAGTTGTTAAATTCAGATTTATGCATTTTTAGATGAAAGAAACCTTAATGCGAGTGTCAAAAAGTTTAAATCTAGACCAGACGCCTTGTCACGCGGCGTCTGATCTAGATTAAAACTGTTTGTAAATTACAGTCAAGTCGCGATCGGCAGGCATAGGGTTAAATGGTGGTAGATCTAATTGCTACGAAATGAGACATTGTTATCTGGAACATTTGTTCTGGTTGTAAGTAAGACGGTGCCTTATCGTTACGATAAATATGGTCCTTAAGAGTTACTAAACGATATAATTTCCAATACAGGGCTTCTTCACAAATTATCGATGAAGTAGATGGACTCACTTCTTTTAATCGATACTGAGCATTGTACTTATATGACAAAACTTTTACAGAACTTTTTGCTTTTCATATTAAATATAACGTTAAATGAGAAAGAGTGAGGTTTTCGCCACTGTAGGCCTACTGTGGAGGTTACATTATTCTGTCCGTTTAAATGCAAACGAAATGCAAACGCATTGCAATAAACTTAAAAAAAAATCTTCTTGATAATTTTGATTATTCATTTAATCTGAGTGGCAAATAGTTTGGAGTCTGATCTGGCTCCAAACTGTTTGCATTGGAAATATTGGTTTTAGCGTAAACGCGTTTATTGGGAAAGAATAACGTTTTCTCCACTGTATATAACTGTTTTCATTAGAAACCCACCGTAGACATTTGACGGTTGTTAAACCCTTCACTGCCTTACCCCGAGTACAATAGTTTAATTGCAAACAGTTTGAATCCTGATCAGACGTCGTGAAACGTGACGTGTGCTCAGTATCCAAACTGTTTGGCACTATAATTTGAGAAATATACGCTGACGACAATTGTTTCAGTGTATTGGTAGAGCTTTGAAAACCTGTGATATAAAAACTGTACGATTCGCTGTCGATTATTGATTTATACTGCGTCATCTCACTATAATATATTCATGCATAAAGTTCAACGTCAGGTCAATATCATTACAGAGAAGAAGACGTTATTCTGTCCCGGTAAAACGCAAACGAAACGCAAACGCAATGCAGTGAAATGTAGAAAATTATAATTTTTAGAAATCTTAAATCATTTACTTTAGTCGAAGTAGCAAACAATTGTGATGCTCCGTGTCTGGACTGCCTCCTAACTCTTTGGCATGAAAATAATAGTTTTAGAGTAAACGCGTTACATGTATAGGGAAATAATAACGTCTCCTCCACTGTAGCATTTGCAAGTTCGAGACAAGTTGTTCAGAAGAACACGGCGTCCGATCTAGACTCACACAGTTACATTAGGTGTTTACGACAGGTGACTGCTTAAAGCAAGGTGCCAGTAACACAGAAAGTTCCTTTAGGAGCTTTCTGCGTTACTTTACTGTCCCCTTACTTTAAGCTGTCACTTGTCCTTTATAAAATCATTTTTCTTCTTTTTAGTGGTCGTAATAGAGAAGTTGTACTGTATATTGGTTTCTTTTCTTATGTAAAACTACTTAAAATCTAGAGACAACTATGTTTTAAATGACGGTATATATTTGATAAACCTTAGCATGCCCAGCGTGATTTAACTGTTATTTGCAAAAAAAGCATTGATTCGGATCAGACGCCTCGTAACTCTTTGAGACTCACATTAAGATTTCTTTCATTTAAAAGTGCATAAACATGAGTTTAACAAATTTTGATGACAATTTCAAAGTGGACGAAAATACGGCAGGTTAAATATTAAAATATTAGAGTGTCATACCTAAAACTGTTTTATACATTTTTTTTAAAGGTTTCTGTCTTTTAAGAAATGCATAAATCCGAATTTAACCAATTTTGCAGAAGACATTTTGAGAAAGAAAAAGAAAATCCGGCAAATAAAATAAAGTTTAAAATGTTAGAGCATTAGATCTATTTTCTCCCGTTATATCATTAACTGTAACACTGTCGTCCTCAAAACCGTCAATTGTAATTGTTTTGTATTTAAATTCAAATTCCCCTTATGACGAATGTCAAACAGTTATGTTCAAGTGCAGACGCCGGGTAACTCGGCGTCTAATCTGGATCCTAACTGAATGAAAATACCCGATTTCTGAAAATCAGAAGGAAAAGGGTTTAAAAGATGTCTGGGAAGAGAAAAAGCCGCGAGTAAAATTAGAAAATAGACTTTATATATGGAAATGTGTCCCAAAGGATATTACAAAATAGGAATAATCTTGGGGGTTTAATACTTACACTGCTATAATATCGAATCGGTTTTAAATTCTCGTCTGCATTTGGTCTTAAATTTAAGATTAGGTTTTTTGACTGAAGATGATATCGATTTGAATATCCGACACTTTGTTTTCTGCCTAGACCACGTGTTACTCTGTATTTGATCTCGATTTAATCCCTTGCCTGCCGATCGTGCCTTGACAGTTACAGCGTTCCCTCTCTACAACGACACCGAATGGGAGACCAACATTGTGTGTGTTCAGAGGGAGTCGTTGTAGGGACGGAAATTGGCTTACATTTGCAAATAGCTTGAATCCAGATCAGGAAATTGGCTTACATTTGCAAATAGCTTGAATCCAGATCAGACGCCACGTAACGCGGCGTCTGATCTGGATTTAAGCTGTTTGTCACTCATCATTAAGTTTTTTCTGTCAAAATGTACATTATGTAACTTTGAGAAAAACAGCAGACGACGCTTTTAAGCAGACGACAATGAAGTCGCGAAAAGGTTGGACTTACATGTAATTGTCCTGTTTCGGGAACTGCGACTAGAGTCGTTGTAAGGAGGAAGTCGTTGTTGGGAGGGCCGTTGTAGAGAGGGAACACTGTATGTGTAAACAGCTTTGATTCAAGTCAACGCTGCGTCTGATCTGAATCAAAATGATTTGACACTTATATCTAGGTTTCTTTCTCTAAAGAAATACATAACTTTTAATTTGATTATTTTTTCCAGACGACAATTTCAAGGCAGACGAAATTTCGGCAGGATAAATATTAAACTGTTTGCAAGTACCGGTGTAGTAGCTATTGCCAGGGAAACACCATTATAAACTGTAAGCATGTAGACGGAACTTTACTCTGAGTGGTAAACAGTTTTGAGACTGATCAGACGCCGAGTTACGTCGATAAATACGTCCCCAGAGACCTTCCTACCTTGCCGCCGTTCTATGGCTTAATTGTTCTGTGTCACAGTGCCGTAAAACGAAACACATCTACCCATCCATCGATAAAAACGCATTCATTTATTGAGCAAGAATAACGTCTGCTCCACTGGTTATAGGACTATTTTGACTTTAAGTGGATTGTGTGTAAATTTGTATATTTTATAATTTTTGTAATAAAAAACTATGTCTAGAACCGATATGTATTGAGCAGAAATATATGTTTTAAGTACGTTAACACGAAGCTTGACACTGGAAACGCGGTGATGGCACAGTCTGTAGCGCGGTCTTCACTTTGAGACTGGTTCGTATTTCATCAGTAGCATTTTTAATGAAACATTTCTAACATGCAAATAGGTGATATTTACCCAAAAGAAATATACGCATTGTCCGCAACAATAATCAGACTTTATCGACTAGACTTTCTTTCATTATATATAATTAGATCTACAGCACTCCCTCGCCACAACGGCCTTCTGAACAACGATTCCCTCTTAACAACGACGCTTGCTGCTGTTCCCAACACAATTATGTCTAACGCTTTCACTGCTGCAATATCGTCTGCTTAAAATTGTCGTCTGCTTTTATTTCTTTCATAATGGACATTTTGACAAATAAAACATAATGACGAGTGACAAACAGCTTGAACCCAGATCAGACGCCGCATGACGCGGCGTCTGATCTGGATTCAAACTGTTTGCAAATGCAAGCCAATTCCGAACAACGCAAAAAATCTTTGTCTCCCATTGGGTGTCATAATAGAGAGGGAGCGCTGTATAAACAAAGTGATCGAGATTATGTTGCGTTGGTCAGTTTGAATGTACCTTGTATGTAATCAAGTTTCTTCTGATGCGTACAGAATGGTGAAACCTTTTCAATACATGTATTTCAGTTTTATTGAATTCCTTCACTGGCAAGTCCGACTTACTAAAATTGTAAACAGTTTGCCATTCTTATCAATGTTTATTCTCTTAAAAATCGCAAATTCAAAAAATTTATAAATTAAAGCAGTAGCAATATATAAGCTGTCAATAATATACACGACTGTAGCAATGACTGTTTTATACGGGTTACATGTATGACGTAATAATGACAATTGACGTGTTAAGTTGCTTTGTCTATTCATTGGAGAGCAAAGGGAAGGGCCGAATCTAAAGTTGTAAGAACTTGTGGCCCAACCCCATTTCTTTGTATATATTGAAATAAAATATGTTTAAACTATTGGAGAGCACTACTACATTAGTTTTGATTCAGCTGCTCCGATATGATTCTCTGTAAAAAAGTAATTCAACCATTTTAGAATGTTTTACTGGAATAACGTTAAGACGTATGTGAAGCAATTTTTATTTTCATCTGAAGCCTAGTTACCCAGACAAGTGTCGAAATATAGGAGACACAAAAGATAACTTACTCGTTTAGATTAGGCTGCTTTCGATTGCCCTTTTTGTCGCGTATGTAATGTTTAGCCTTGGCAGGGCTGCTATAATTTGACATGAAAAATCCTAAGATTTCCAAATTTGCATTTTTCAAATGCGATTTTACGAATCGTACCTTTACCCCATAGCCCTTTTCTTGTTTTGTTGACATGCCCCTACTTAAAGCAGGCTGTAAGTAAAGCAGAATGCGCATAAGGGCGCATTCTAATTTACTCAGCCTACTTTAAGCTACCATGAACTGGGAAAAATCCGGAGATTTAGGAAAAATCCGGAGAAATGGCAGCCCTTCCATGGTTAGCCATAATATTAGCCATACTATTCTCTGCTAAAATTATGTCGCATATGTGATGTTTAGCCATGGTTAGCCATAGTATTAGCCATACTATTCTCTGCTAGCATGTTTTAGCTGCCGTTTTCATGTAACGATAACGGTTCATGTCTAGTTTTGGATATTTCACAAACCCAAGCAAGTATCAATAAAACAACGTGCTAAAATTAAAGTACCAACGATTCATCAATTATAAAACCTTTGACATGATCATTTGCAAAGGATCAGCATGATTTTTATAGTTGGGAGGTATTAGCAGGTTATTTACTGAAACAATTTTTCATTTTTAATCTGTCTCAGGCTCAAAGTATGATACAGTTTTCTCCACTTTTAAAATACTGCATCGCTATTAAAATACAGACCAAATTACACGCGTGTAAGATTATTTGTGATACAAGACGCCGTGAGACACTACTTACAACTAACATATAATATGAAAAGGATGTTCTGGAGGGATTACTTGCTAAATAAGTTTGCATTCTCTTCAGAGACACTCACATTAACCCTCTAAACCCTAAATATATCTTGTGGGTATTTATTATACTTTTGGACTCTTCTAGTACAGGCAATTTGAACCAGTCTACTGTTGTATTTTGATATCACAACAAAACCAATGGAAAATATCAAACAGTGCAGATCCTGATCAGAGGGCTCCTATAGCAGCCCTTTGATCAGGGTCTACACTGTTTGCATATGTAATCAGTAATATCTACAGAAGGCTGCAGGATTGAAAGGGTTATGTGTTATTGTTGGTATTGAATACCTAAAACCTCTTGAGAATACCTAAAACACTCCTTGCAAAAGAAGGTTAAACACAAAACACAAGTAATTATTTAATGCAGGATAACAGTGGTGCAGAAACTGCCTTACTTTTATTTTGCATTAACCCTTTTACTGCCAAATTGTTCTTGAGACTTTTACCCGTTCATCGTTTTATTGTCGTCTGCTTCAATTTTGTTGTCCGCAATGTCGTTTCAAGTTAAAAAATTAAGGCAGTATAATTGAAGAAATTTCAAAACAATACGAGTGTCAAACAGTCTGGGTCCTGGTCAGACGCCGCGTCATGCGGCTTCTGATCAGGACCCAAACTGTTTGCAAACGCGCTTTTAAGCGTCATTAGGAGTAAAAGGGTTAGGCTGTCACCTTTTGGTTTAGAGACAGACACATTTGTTTTACAAGTGGTCGGGTTAGAGCGGTCTTCTGTCACTGCAATTTTTCCTGGAAGAAAGTACAATAAATCTTCCCTACAACGGCCCTCCCAACAACGACTCCCTCCTTACAACGACCATTGCCGCAGATACCTAAACGGAATTATTATGTCTAACGCTTTCACTGCTGCAAAACGTCTTCTTAAACTTGTCGTCTGCTGTTTTCTACTTATAAGTGCAGATTTTGATAGAATACATATAACAGCTTGAATGTGACAAACAGCTTGAATCGAGATCAGAGGCCGTGTTACGCGGCATCTGATTTGGATTCAATCTGTTTGCAAATGTAAAACAAGCCTTAAATGGCCCTTTCTACAACGACTCCCTCCGAACTACACACATCGTTGTAGAGAGGGAGAACTGTAATACAGAAACACCTCTAGAACTCTGTAAAAGAAATATCAAGAATCTTATGCAAGAATCTTTTTCAAACAGATTGGAGTTTCCCCCTGTGCCGAGTTCCTGTGCATTTAATCTGGCTCCAAACCTTTTGCCATAGACACTTCTTTATCCTGTATTTTACAGTGGAGAATGCGTTATTTTATTACAAATAAACGCGTTTATGGTTAAAGAACTACCGTAGAGATGACTATACTTTCCCAATAAAAGCGTTTACACTAAAAATATTATTTCCATTGCGGACAGACTGGATCCTGATTAGACGCCGGGTTACCCGGCGTCTGATCAGGATCCAATCTGTTAGCCCTTCATATTAAAACCAACATTATATAAATATTAGATGGCAGTTGGTGTGACATTCAAATTGTCAACCCGAGAAACAGAATGTCACCCCGAGGCGTAGCCGAGGGTGACATTCTTGTTTTCGAGGGTTGACAATTTGAATGTCACGCAAACTGACATCTAATATTTATTTTATTACACCGAGCCTATCAACCCTGGCTTTGGAATCGTTTTATTCGTATTTTATAACATTTGTTGTGAATACCAATTTAGCGCGGACATGTACGTAACGCGGGAAATGACGTCGCCGTCTTTCGACGTCACATTGTTTATAATTATTATACAAGAAAGAAAGAAGAACGTTATGACAAGTAAATTGAAGAAACATCGTCTTTACATTGTCTAGGTGGCAAATATTCCGAAAAGGTGGCAAATCGTTTAGGAATGGACAATGGGAAGCAACTTGTACAGAAAATGCCAAAAGTTGATTAGAAGTTACCACTCTTTAAAACGTTCTATTATCGCCCATAGCGAAAATCATATCATAGCTGACAGTATTTTTAAGAGCGGAGAAAAAAACTAATGTCGTTTAGAGTGACGTCACAAAAAGAATATCCTAAAGAGTGACAGTATATTTTTGGATAGATGTAAAAGACATGCAAAATGTTAACTTTAGGTCTATGGAAAATTAACATTGTAACTTAAAGCGAGGTGTAATAATTAGAATTGTCGAAACTGTCATTTTCAACATTTTAAACGGGAAGAATAATGTCTTTTCCACTATATGTATTTCGTAGATGACAGTTTGAAGCCAGATCAGACTCTGATTCAGATTGTTTGCAACCATGATCAATATAAAACGGGTTCATTGAGATTTCTTGTGTTAATCAAGTGCTCAATATTGTGTCGAAACTACACCACTGCGGAAACAGTTCACAAAATACATGTATCTCCCTATCCGTTGTGGTGGGAGTTCATCCAAGAAAAAACTAATTTCGCTGTGAATGTGGTTGCTATTGCTAGTTCAAACAAAAACAGACCAAAATCCCTAAAGAATATTGTACTTAACATTTTTGCTGGGCTAATGTCATCTGTCAAAATTGCCGTTTGTTTTTATAAGTACCATGGGGAAGGCGCTATTTTTCCTCCACTTAACGAGTTTGTGATTAAAAAACCCGATGCCCATTGCAAGCAATTGGAAAAAACGAGTGAGACGTGGAATAACGCGGCGTTTGATCAACTGCAAACTGTTATACAGTGGAGAATCTGTTATTCTTTCCCAATAAACGCGTTTACGCTAAAACTATTATTTGCAGTGCAAACAGTTTGGAGCCAGATCAGACGCCGGGTAACCCGGCGTCTGATCAGGCCCCAAACTGTTTGCCACCAAGATAAACAAGAATTATCAGAATTGTCCAAAAGTTGTTCTTTTCTACGTTTTAGTGTTTTGCGTTTGCGTACGTTTGCGTTTAAAAGGGAAAGAATAACAGATTCTCCACTGTAGGCCGTTTCTTTTCAACTGGCAGGGCGGGGCTAACCTTTAGAAAAGATAAACTGATTTACCTTTGATTTTAGGGTGATAGTGTAGTTCCGTATTATATCGTTTTTGTCCGATACTAGTAACTTGGAGAAACGCAATTTATCCATATCCACGTGGAAATGCTATATACAGTGCTCCCTCTCTACAACAACACCCAATGGGAGACAACGACTGCGTGTATTGTACGGAGGGAGTTGTTATAGGAGGTTAAATTAAGACTTGTCTTACATTTGCAAACGGCTTGAATCCAGATCAGACGTCTCATCTGGATTCACACTGTTTGTCATTCTTCATTATACCCGTATTCCTTCTGTCAAAATGTCCACTAATATGTAATCCTGGAAAAACGGCAGACGACAACGGTAAATTCCGATGACAAAGGAGCGTGCTGTCGCCCCCAAAATTGAAACGCAACGGTCCGCATCGAAACTCCACCCTGACAGGTCAATAAAATCGGTCCATATAAGTAAACAACGAGCGGGGAACCATAATATTAAGCGTAGTCCACTTTATGGGGTAGTCAGCATGCTGTCAGCATATCGACAGCTTAGTTAGATGGACTACAAACACCCCTAAATCGCGGAAAGTGCCCAGTAGTAAAGTACATTCACGGTTCACTGCTCGTTGTTTACCTGTAGATGCACATATTGAAAATACAACAAAAACCAAAATCACAAAGGCCGTATAATAAACGTATAAATAATAATTACATTTTCTATATATTACATGTATATCATACTACATTTTCTAAATTTAAGCATGACATATCTTAAAAAGACACTCTTCTCAAGCTTTTTTGTTTGGGGTACAGAATTGGTTGTGTTAACATGTCTATATCAACTGCGAGATGAAAGAGATGATCCACGCTAAACTTTGACATGACGACACCACTTCTTTTAAAATAAACCACGACTGCTTCTTATTTGCGTTTTATTGTGAAAATACTATTGTTGTTTAAAACGCAAAACTTTTGTGTAAATATTTTCGTTTTCAACGATTGTAATATCTGATTTACATCTTATACTTTACTGTAGACTCATGCAATGCATATTTTCCTGGCCTAACACAAACGGTGTTAGTTTAGACACTGATGTCTATTTTAAAGAATTTGGAGTCGGATTAGATACATGTACCGTGTGTCTCGGCGTGTGTTCAACGTAAAACATTTTGCCGCTCATATTAAAATATTTACAATCGCCCCATTCAATTCCATAGACAAAAACGGTGTTCATTTCGTATAAACACCACTTTTCAATACATGTAAGTCGCTAGCAATTTCACAAATCTGCCATTGTTACATCTTATTGCATTGCGTTTGTGTCAGATTGAGTTTAAGAGAGGGATTTCCTCTGTGCATGTACATATACCGCAACACCACTTCAACTCTAGGAATTACACGTAACGTTTTACAAAAGTCTACTTATCCTTTCCAAGTAAACTTTACTTTGCCTGTATTCAAAATACATGTATTGCTAGTCGTTCAATAAGATAATATTTTTGATTTTTAATCGATATTGAATTTTAACTGAATGAGCCCTTAAACTGTTTATGGTCAAGTCCAGTTACTTATAAAGTCTTGTCTAATGTTTGACTGTTAAGGGCTATTGTTACAACGTATTGCAAAATAACTGACACATCATGTATACCCTGGTCATAACACTCCTGTAGGAACACTTTTATCCAAGTTAACACTATTCTTTATACAGGAACTCTGTAAAGTTGGCACATACCTTCACATTCATGAGTCCTCTGGTCTGGGTCTACATGGTAGATAACCTTACACTATATTGCAAAAAAGAGCCTTAAATAGTAAATGGACTATACGTAACTGGGCCCGTTTCATAAAACTTCGTACGACAAGTACGGTCGTAAGTCAAAACTTAAAAATACATTTAATTTCTGATTTCTCTATCTAATCCTATAGAGAAATGAATAATAATTGAGACGTTTATAATCTGACTTACGACAACATTTGTCGTACGAAGTTTTATGAAACGGGCCCCTGGAATGTTTAATTATCTGTTTGAAGTGTTGAGGGTCTATGGGTTATTAAGACGAATGTACTATACAGTGATACCTCCAGAATCCGTATTCTCCTTAACTTGGAATCTCTAAAACTGGTCACCAGACATAATCTACATGCTAACGCATCCTGCAACAACAAAAGTTGTATACCATACTCACAAGAAAGGTGGATATCTGTTTAATGTATGACAATAGAAATCAGAGCTTTCTGCAATACAGCATTAAACAACCACATGACCTGCACGACACAACACTTAAAATAGTATTAACCCTTTCATGATCACATTTGTCGAGAATTTATTTACCCCTTCACCTCCATAGTTTCGTCTGCTTCACTATTGTTCTCTGCAATATCGTTTCAAAGTTTAGGCAATATGACTGACGAAATTTCGAAACGAGTGTTAAACAGTTTGGGTCCTGATCTGACGCCGCGTTACGCGGCGTCTGATCAGGATCCAAACTGTTTGCAAACGCGCTTCATGGCGTCATTGAGTGTGAAAGGGTTAATGTGTGCAAAACGGTTCTAAACCGGTGTAACATGAAATCTCCCCTCCCCTGAAAAATTTAGTTATTGCCTTTTAGTCGGCTTTCTTGAGTTTTCCAATTATGTAGGCATATGGTGTTTGTTTTGATGTCTGTCGTTGTATAGTAAAGTGAAACATATATTAACTCCTTGTTCCCTAAATATTTAAATGAAAAATTCTAGTGTCCAATACAGATTATTTCATGTTTGACTATTTAGGGTTGTTTGTTATAATATATTGCAACATGGCAAACAGTGCATACTCTAATCAGAGGGTCCCTATTTGGAGACCTCTGATTTGGAGCTACACTGTTTGCATAGGACAAGTACACTCTTTACAGGAACACTGTTTGTTAGTGATGTATATAATTATGTGACATTAGGGTTCAATCAGTTAAACAGCGAACATTCTGAGTTACTTTTAACCTGCTTTAAATGATCAACTGCCTTCAAAACTAGAAATAGATATGTAGTAAAGGATTAATGCAGGACAAATTGAGTGTATTACAGTTGTCCTGCACTAATATGTCACTTTATATAAGATTCAAATTCCATGTTAATGAAGATCTGTTAAACACAGGTTTTAATATATTCTGAATAAAGGAAACATATTTGATTTGTTTATGTGGTAGCGTTAAGGTAATCATGAAAACAAGAAGCAAAAAGAAAGTATATCTATTAAAGTTTTAGTATTCATTTGTTAATGAAATACTTGTTAATAAATGTATAATACAAACCAAGATAATAATGACTTATAAGGAAACGAGTGGTAACCTTTTAGGTGGCCTTGTCATGTTTGCTAAATGTCACAGTAACCATACGACAATAACATCCCATATCCAGATACGCCTGATTTAACGAGGAATATTGAACACTATACGTCGAACATGTTTTAAGCGACCAGTCGTCAAAGAATGAAGAAGATATAGCACGACAAGTGACGGCCTAAATCAGTTTACAAATATCGCAGACAGCTCTTCAATGAGCTTTTTGTTAAATGAGCTTGAATTAAACAATCACATGCATTGAAGAATCAAAGGGTATTCCATTAAATCACCGTATTAAACAAGTTTCACTGTCCATTGGAAACCATCGGCTGTTTTTATAGATAAACTCTGCTATCTTAGTTTCGCCATAGACACTGTACAGTTGGGAGGACGTGTTTCTTTCCAAATAAACGTGTTTACGCTAAACATATTATTTTCATTACGAAAACTTTGGAGCCAGATCAGACGCCGGGTAACCCGGCGTCTGATCAGGCTTCAAACTGTTTGCCACTCAGATTAAAAGAGTCGTCAAAAGTTTAAAAAATAATTTTCCCGTTTTATTGCATCGAGTTTGCATTTCGTTGATGTTTGAACGGGAAGAATAACGTCTTTCCACTGTAGCTGGCTATGCGTTTATTGTGTGGTATCTTTAGAAAACTGGCACCAGCGTAACGGCTGTTAGTTCTGGTCGTGCACTAGTAACGGCAGTAAATAATTCTGAATTAGAAACTAGTCGATTCTATTCCCATACAGCTATAAAACGCGCAGACAAATGTGTGTTACAAACGCCATTTCCTGAGGTACACGTAGCCATACGCTATTTCAAGACAGATTACTGTTTATTGCAGAACACAAGTACCCCAGATATCTTCTATTGGAGCATTCAACTTAATTTTCCGCCTGCATGAAGCTGGAACATGTCTTGATTAGTGCTAATTAACCTTATCCTGACTTGCAGGTTCATACAAGTGTTACTTAACCCTTTATGGTCAAATTTATCGTGAGGTATTCACCCCTTCATCCGCCATATTGTCGTCTGCTTCAATATTGTGGTCTGCAATATCGTTTCAAAGTTAGATTTAAGGTAGTATAACTGAAATAATTTCAAATCAAGTTGCGAACAGTTTTAATCCTGATCAGACGCCGCGTTACGCGGCGTCTGATCAGGATCAAAACGTTTTGCAAACGCGCTTTATGACGTCATTGAGATTTAAAGGGTTGCAAGAAATTGGACATAGAACAAGACATAAGAGTATATCGATTGCGAAATATTTGCCACAAACTAGATGTTACTGTTGGAAATTCGCCATTGTACCAGACGGTATATAAACTGGACAATTTGCCAACCCTTACCTCTTACATTTACATTATAATGCTAATTTAAATGGCAGAAATACCAGATTATTGATGGAATGATACCTCGACACGAAATACTCAGATAAATACGACAATCAAAATGCTGCTTTAACCGTTTCCTACCGATCTTGACTTTACTAGTAGTTTCAAAGTTTGGATCCAGACCAGACGCTGCATGACGGGGCGTTTGATCTCGGTTCAAATTGTTTGACACTCGTCTATATGTGTCTGCATCTGAAAAATACATATTTCTTAAATTGCAGACGACAATTTCAAAGCAGATTTTAGGGCAGATCCAGGGTTAAAGGATACTTTAGTTATTCTTAGACAGTTTGTCTGTAACGAGCACACGTTAAAGTTTACTGTATGCAGATGTATGTACAGATACGAATAATACAGTGGAGAATCTGTTATTCTTTCCCAATAAACGCGTTTACGCTAAAACTATTATTTGCAGTGCAAACAGTTTGGAGCCAGATCAAACGCCGGGTTACCCGGCGTCTGATCAGGCTCCAAACTGTTTGCCTACAAGATAAACAAGAATTATCAGAATTGTCCAAAAGTTGTTCTTTTCTACGTTTTAGTGCTTTGCGTTTGCGTACGTTTGCGTTTAAACGGGAAAGAATAACAGATTCTCCACTGTATGTTACTCTTCCTCATTTAAAAGAAATAAATGCAAGAACAATAAAATGCAGAAAGTTGCAATCTTTTGAAAATGTACTTTTTCTTAACCCTTTCCCTCTCAATGACGCCATAAAGCGCCTTTGCAATCAGTTTGGATCCTGATCAGAAACCGCTTTACGTGGCGTTTGATCAAGATCAAAGCTGTTTGCAAATACGCTTTATGACGTCATTGAGAGTGAAACTGTTAAGCATTGCCTATATCATAGCGACATAATAACATCTTCCCCAATGTTATACCAAGGCTTTTCAAACAAATTACAGTAAAACCTCTCTATTACGACCACTAAAGTATGTTAATTATAAGAGTGTTTACGATAGACGACCACTTAAAGCAAGGTGACAGTGAAACAGAAAGCTCCTTTAGGAGCTTTCTGTTTCACTGTCACTTTGCTTTAAGTTGTCACCTGTCTATTATATAATCAATTAGCCTTCGTTTAAGTGGTCGTAATAGCGAGGTGTTACTGTATTACATTGTATATTTCATCCTGCTCTTAACGTTTTCATACAGTGGAGAAGGCAGTGTCATGTCATGCTGAAACGAAGGGAAATGCAAACGCTATATAAATAGATGTAGAAAATGACAGGTTTCCAAATATAGCCGACTGAGCATATGTCTGTTTGGCAAACAGTGAAGAGCCTTAATAGACGCATAGTCACATACTAAACTGTTTGCAATGGATTTTAGAATTTAAATAAAAATATACATTTTTTGTACAAGTCAATTGGTAAGGAATAACGCATTCCCCACTGTAACTTTCTACATTGATATACAGTGGAGAATCTGTTATTCTTTCCCGTTTAAACGCAAACGTACGCAAACGTACGCAAACGCAAAACACTAAAACGTAGAAAAGAACAACTTTTGGACAATTCTGATAATTCATGTTTATCTTGGTGGCAAACAGTTTGGAGCCTGATCAGACGACGGGTTACCCGGCGTCTGATCTGGCTCCAAACTGTTTGCACTGCAAATAATAGTTTTAGCGTAAACGCGTTTATTGGGAAAGAATAACAGATTCTCCACTGTAGTTCTGAAACGATCACACATGTATATGTATGTCTGTCTTGTTTCAAGTTGCTTAAACATTTATAGATCTACAGTGGAACCCCTCCAAACCGAAACATCTAAATACCGGAATTCTCTCTAAACCGAACATAAATTTAGTCCCGTTTCCAACCTTTATTTATTATAAATTACACCATAAATACTCACATTATAGATTCATGAATATGTATCATCAGAAATAATTTCTATATTATGCTTGAGAAAATACTTATTTGAGTGGCAAACACCTTGGATCCAGAACAGACGCCACGTGACACGACGTCCAATTTGGACCTACATGTACGCTATTTGCAAATATTAACCGAGGGGGCGCCTAGCACGATAAGGGTGAAACGGCTTAAATATAGTTACTTGCTTAATTAGTCCCACTCAGTTTACTGTAATAAGACCAGAACGATAATGATGTATAGACATAGAGTAATATTTTATTGATTATTTCTCTAAAACAACCCAGCTTTATCTAAATATCTAACCATATTGATACATTTTTTATTTGTTTCTTACTTTAACCTGCAATACGTAGCAGCCGAAATAGCCACTTGTAGAACAATTATTGATGACAGCATTGCTTGAGATTTGTAAACTATGCAATACAAATAGCACAGTTGTGATTAACGTTCGTTGGATGAAATATGTAATAGATACCGTTCGAGTTTCGCTTCAAAAGAGTCCGCTAACAAGGGTAAGAGTATTGTTTTGCGAGGAAGAACAACAAGTTGTCCGAGGCGAAGCCGAGGACATCTTTGTTGTTCGTCCGAGCGAAACAGTACTCTTACCCTTGTTAGCGGACTCTTTTAAAGCGAACGAGCATCGGTATCTGACTTATACGAAGATTTTAATAAATATTTTACACCGAGTCAATAATGATTGTGGTCAATTTACATGTAATATAGTAATTTAAAATATCCACTTCTAAAATATTGAAATACACGTAAACCAACTATATTTTTCATTTGTCCTTTTTCTAACTTGCACGGGCATACCGTGCAGCCTGTGTGCTGGGTCATGTCTAAAATAACTAGGTATTTGTTTGTCTACGCTCCGCGTTAGTACTCAGCTAGTAAGGTAAGCGCTCTATTTATCAGTTTAGGTAGCATTTCTTTTTAAGCATTTAGCAATAAGTTCAATAAATATTTTAAACTCTTCATCTTAGCCCGATATAATTCATTTTCCACCCCATTATAATCAAACCAAGGGCCAAAGATTTTTCTCCCGAACAGGCAAACTATTAAATTGCGATTTTTACTCTTTCACTGCAATATTGTCGCCTGCTTTGAAAATATTCTCCAACGCAAAATTTCTGGCTTTGACTGCATTAATATTGATACAAGTGTTATTAGTTTGGATCCTGTTCAAACGCAGAGTTACTGTGTGTCGATATTGATCAAAACTGTTTGCAAATCTTCGTTATCCCTTATCATGCTGAATTGCCATCTGCTTCAAATATATCGTCTGCGCAGAAACACAAAATATTTCCTATGCTATTCAAATTGAATAAAAATTGAATATGAGTGCCGAACAATTTGGATCCAGATCACATGTTGCGTTACGCGGTGTCTTCTCCGGATCCAAACTATTTGCCAATGTTAGCCAAACGGTACTTACAGTGGAGAAAACGTTATTCTTTCCCATTTAAACACAAACGAAACGCAAACGCAAATCGCTAAAATGTACAAATGTAGGCAATTACCATTTTTTGATATTTATCATTATTTGTTTTAATTTGAGTGACAAACAGTTTGGAGCCGATCAGACGCCGAGTTACCCGGCGTCTGATCAGGCTCCAAACTGTTTGCGATGGAATCAATAGTTTAATCGTAAACGCGTTTGTTGGGAAACAATAACGTTTTTTCTACTGTAGCAGTACAAGGGTTACCTCGTCCATTCCCGGACAGTGCAAGAGTTAAACAGGTGACATGCTCACCACGTGCACCACGCCCGTAAAAAGTATACAATAACAGAAAGTAAAACTGTCCGGTAACAGAAAAAAGTGTCCGGTATTAGATGTAAGAGGACACTTTTTGAATAGCTCTGCGGGGGATATCTGCGTATAAATTACTGTTACTTTTAACAAATGTAGTTGTTTGTTACATCATTTTTGTACAGTGGAGAATCTGTTATTCTTTCCCGTTTAAACGCAAACGTACGCAAACGCAAAGCACTAAAACGTAGAAAAGAACAACTTTTGGACAATTCTGATATTTCATGTTTATCTTGGTGGCGTCTGATCTGGCTCCAAACTGTTTGCACTGCAAATAATAGTTTTAGCGTAAACGCGTTTATTGGGAAAGAATAACACATTCTCCACTGTACTATATTTACTGCTTTGATTAGATCTAATACTACTCTTACAATGCTCTTTATTATTACAACACGTCTGTTAGCTTTTTCTATTCTAACTTTTACGTATAATATGAAAGGAATGGTTGGGTAACATTTCTGTTTATTCTAATAGCTAATTAGAGCTTCGTCTTCTAGGTTGATAGTAAATGAAATCGGCACACCTCATACGAGCGATATTGATTGGGGTTTGTCATCTCTTTTAAGTTTTTCTCATTATATGAACGTAATATGACATTGACAAGATGTTTAGTACTATTTATAGTAACTATGCTATATCGGTAATCATGTTTGGGTGTTGTTAGCAGTTTTTGTAAGGTAGGCGGGCGACAAGGAAAAACATGAGCAACGCATCAGAAAACATTACGAGATAAATTATATACTGAATTGAGTACCTGTCACCTTATAGAACTAGTCTGCTTCTTGTTTTGAAGATAGATGAAACACAGAAAATCAAACTGAAAGTAAAGCCTGGTGTGCCAAAAGGCGTATTGTGCTTTACTTTCAGCCTGATTTAAGCTACAATCCTCTAGGGTATAGGAACTATTTCTTGTGTTATACATTCGTTCCAGTGGAACAATTAATTGAATGCGTTAAATGCGTATCTACAGTGGAGAAAACGTTATTCCTTCCCGTTTAAACGCAAACGAAACGCAAACGCTAAACACTAAAACGTAGAACATGTCAATTTTTAGATATTCATTTTTATCTGAGTGAGAAAAAGTTTGGAGCCTGATCAGACGCCGGGATACCCGTCGTCTGATCTGGCTCCAACCTGTTTGCAGTGGAAATAAACGTTTTAGCGTAAACGCTTAAACGCGTTTATTGGGAAAGAATAACGTTTTCTCGACTGTATAAAGAAAAGTGTTGCATGTATACGTTTTCAGTTTTGGCTGATGGCGACAACCATATATGTGTACTTATGGTAACATATTTCTTTATAAGTGTTTGAATTATTTCTAATTTCTTATTGTGATATTGTAATGAAAAACTTGAAAACAGATTAAAAAATACGCACAGTTGTTGCTTTATTAGATACAGTGGAGAATCTGTTATTCTTTCCCGTTTAAACGCAAACGTACGCAAACGCAAAACACTAAAACGTAGAAAAGTACAACTTTTGGACAATTCTGATAATTCATGTTTATCTTGGTGGCAAACAGTTTGGAGCCTGATCAGACACCGGGTTACCCGGCGTCTGATCTGGCTCCAAACTGTTTGCACTGCAAATAATAGTTTTAGCGTAAACGCGTTTATTGGGAAAGAATAACGTTTTCTCCACGGTATGACCTTACTGTATGACAATGTTCAAGCTTACAAAGCCTCTATAGCGACACTGGATTTAAAGCACAAATGCGTGTTTGTTAATCCACACCTTCCTTCCTCATCCGACCTCGCCCTGTGTGACGTCTTTTGATTTCTGAAACTGAAAATACAGCTCTCTCCCTCTCTACAACGACACCCAATGATATACATAGATTGTGTGCGTTGTTCGGGGGGAGTCGTTATAATGAGAGTAATTGGCTACATTAGCAAACAGCTTGAATCCAGATCAGACGCCGCGTTACGCGGCGTCTGATCTGGATTTAAACTGTTTGTCACTTGTCATTATCTTTATTCTACTAAAATGAACGCTTATATTCAACTAAAAGAAAAACATCAGACGAAATTTTAAGCAGACGATATTACAGCAGTTAAAGCGTGAGACATAATTATCCAGTTTAGGGAACTGTGGCAATAGTCGTTGTAAGGAAGGAGTCGTTGTTGGGAGTGAACACTGTATACACCCTCCCTTTTTAGCTCCCGGAAATATAACAACAGAAATGCTTTAGGGTTAGCCATCTTCCAGTATCTCAAGGCTACAACCAAATATTACTATGAAGGAGTTTTTCAGAATTTGATGTTAAATCTTTGCATTAAGGTAAAAAGTGAACACTTCGAAGGTAGGAATCAAACATCTCCTGTGCCTGTGTAATTTTGTGTTTTACAAGCAAAGTTGCAATACTTATTAAGCCATTCTGTTTCATTGAGATAAATATCAATCGTCAAAGTTCAAGAAGCTGTCACTTACGTCAATGTACTGCGTTGCGTTTAGTTTCATTTTTAACAGGAATATCGTCTTCTCCACTGGCTGTCGGTACAGTGGATAATCTGTTATTCTTTCCCGTTTAAACGCAAACGTACGCAAACGCAAGGCACTAAAACGTAGAAAAGAACAACTTTTGGACAATTCTGATAATTCTTGTTTATCTTGGTTGCAAACAGTTTAGAGCCTGATCAGACGCCGGGTTACCCGGCGTCTGATCTGGCTTCAAACTGTTTGCACTGCAAATAAGAGTTTTAGCGTAAACGCGTTTATTGGGAAAGAATAACAGATTCTCCACTGTATATTGTTGAAAAGGCATCGTTGTGTTTCAGTTAAAATAAATTAATGTTAACAATCTCATGCGACACTTACTAAGGCGTTAACCCGCCTTAACCTTAGGTTGCTATTACTTTGTGGTAAAACCATGATAATGTTTCTTAAGTTTAAGCGCTAACAGCACTGATCTGCAACTCTTATAGTGCTAATGGAAACTTGCTTCTTACTTGAAACCTTTTCGTTGTGAGTATTTGTGAATGGATAGGTTATTGTTTGTTTTTAAAATATTCTACTAAGTAGTTAGATGTTTACATTTTCTAGCATTTAGCATGTACCATTTTAAACAAGACATCTGTTATTAACAATCAGAGGCTTAAAGAAAGTTCATTTGCAAAGTCAACTGCAGTAGCTTAGAACAGTGAAAATGCACTGTTATGCAATCCAGTACTGTAAAATAAAAAGGTGTAGAATTGTCTGTCTGAAATTCGATTCTGGAGTTGGCATATTTTAGGAATCCAATACAATACCAATTGAAGGCTGTGATTACTTCCAATGAAAAGGGACAACCTAGACAGATGTTTCTGACAAGTCATAGATGGATGGTGCCAACTATATTGCTGATAACTTGCAATTGTTAAGTGATGAGGAAAAATATACCCCAATGCAGACATTAAGGCACCTGGTGCTGTTTTAACAATGGAGAAAAAGTAGGTCAATTTGATTCGTCTCCAATGTAATTGTTTCTCTTTAACCCTTTCACTCTTATTGACGCTTAAAAGCGAGTTTGCAAACAGTTTGAATCCTGGTCAGACACCGCATAACGCGGCGTCTGATCAGGATCCAAACTGTTTGGCACTCTTATCGATATGTTTTAGCCATACTTCATTGAATCTTACTTTGTAACGATCTTGCAAACAACAAAAGTGAAGCAGACGATAATTAAACGATGAAGGAGTAAAAATCTCACGTAAAATATTGGCAGTGAAAGGGTTAATATGAGAATGCATTGTTTTTTGCCTTTTATCAATTCATTCGTATAGGAAACAACTGTAGAAAACCATAAAATTATAAAAGGTCAGGACATAAAGATACTTTTTGCGGCTTATTTTTTTTTATTAATGCGTTTTATGTTTGCTTAATGACAGGCGTAAACTAGGACTATCGTTATTTTCGTTTGCGCTAAAACAATGATGTCATTTGTTAACAGTTACGAGCCTGATGTATACGCCAAATAAGAACTTCAATAAATCGTAACAATGTTCAAGAACCGGTCAATAAATGCATTTCATCTCACTGCAGTTGCGTTTCGTTTACAAGGGAGATAATAATGCTTTTCCTACTGTATATATGTTCGTTTAAGTGTGTAAAAAGAATTATAGTCACCAGGTGCCGTGCAGATCACTTCAAGCGTATAACTGATACGGTCATACAAGGTTCCATTTATATTCTAGTGAATTGTAAGATGCTATGTAAGTTGCCTTTTACCTGACATGTCCGTTAGATTGAATGTCAAACTGTATATCCAAAGAAATAAAACAGTTTCAAACCAAAGATTATAACCATTTGAACGTTATTGTGCGCACAATGACAAACAGTGAATACCCTGATCAAAGGGCTCCTGTACGAGTCAGTAAATATAGCTCTACGTGGCTTGCATTGGAAAAATGTACAATTGACAGGTTAACAGCTTATGAATGACGAGCATACTCGTGGCCCGGTTTGAATGAGTTATCGATAAAGTGGTCGCTGATACTTAACGCAGTGTACGAAAACGGCATTTGAAGGCCTATAATAAGTTTCATTTGTGGACCAGTGAAACTTCAAATGTACAAATCCAGTTTCTAATTATGATACATCCCACATACATTGTACATACCTCTCTGTTTGTTCAATGGATAGCATGGCGCCGGCGAATGACATTTTCAATATCGAGTTCCCGGGTTAGGGAGTAGACTCTTCAGCTCAAAGTTTAAGGTATTGTACTGCCATGCATTCGTCTCTGGTTAAATCCCCGTCTGGAGTTCTCATAGTATCAAACGTAGATGTAGATATTTCCGCTGTGCTTTCTTACGAGAGATGTTGTGTGTTATTCGGAGGAGGTTGTTATAGGGAGGGAAGTTGGCATACATTTGCAAACAGCTTGGATCCAGATAAGACACGGCGTAACATGGTGTGTGGTCTGGATTCAAGGTGTTTGCCACTCGTCAATAATTTTTTTTATGTCAAAATGTCCAATATATAAATTTAAGAAATACGGCAGACGACAATTTTAAGCAGACGATATTGCAGCCGTGAAAAGGACAGACATAATTATCTTGTTTTGGGAACAGCGGCAAGCGTTGTTGTAACAAGGTACTCGTTGTTCAGAGGGCCGTGGTGGGGAGGCAGCACTGTTCTACTTTCTAGTATATAAATGTTTTAATAAAATGCCCTTATTGATAATCAACTATTGATGACCATGTTTCGTTCAGACTTGATCCCTATGGACCAATGGTTCCTGTCAGTTAAGATGAGAGAACATTCATGTTGTGGTCAATAGATAAATTATAAACCGACATATGTGTATAATACGGCAAGGCAATGTAAAGGTTGTGGTGTTATTCAGATATCTGTTCAGATTGCCGTCTGCTACTGCAATAATTAAATGATAGGGACGATAAGTCTTATAAAAAAAGGCATAGTCGTGTTTTTCACGTCTGGAATTTCTACCCTCTACGGGATCGTTGTTAATAGTCTTGTATCCTCTATCTCATTGGCAAGTGCATATACACTGATATTAACAATCAGTTTGAATCATAATCAGACGTCAAACACTTCAGCGTTTGATTATGATTCTTGTATGTTTAGCAAATAAGATTAGTATTTTATTAGTTAACTTGCATAATATAGTTTTCGAAACAGAAAGATACGCGCCAGTTTTAAGTTGATTTCTGCAAGTGAAAGGTAAACGTTGTATCTGTTATGAACTGGTTATTGTATGTGGAATTAAAGCTCTCTTACACGTATTGATATCTAGCTTTATATGATAGACATACGGTAACCTGAGTTTAAACCAATGGTGAAATAGTCAGTAAGACGTATTCAATAAAAATGTTCATTGGTGCATATACCAAAACTAAAATATAACTGTGTCTGTTTCAGAAACTCGACCAAGGTTTAATTAAAATCTTCATTGTTGATGTCGGAATGCCTTTTCTTTTTCTTTATTCGTTTAGGAGATCTGTACAATGTAAAATGTAGAGAAGCCGTTATTCTAACCCCATTGAAACGCAAACGAAACGCAAACGCAATGTAGTAAAATGTTTAAAATTATAATCTTTTAGAAATTTCTAACAATTAACTTTAATGTGAGTGGCAAACACTTTTTGGGCCGGATCAGACGCCGGGTTACGCTGCGGGTGATTTAGCCTCAAACGATTTGCAGTAGACATAATAGTTGTTATATGGAAAATAACGTCTTCTCCATTGGGAATGGGCTTATTGGAATTTAATATATTTTCATCTCTTTTCTAAACTAACATGATGGTTTCCTAGCTATTAAATATAAAAATATAGTTTGGATCTAAAATAGTCATACTTTGGAGTGTAGCATATTTAAAAAATTAATCATTTTGTGGCACTGTAATTTACACTGTTCAGCATGTCAGACAGATAGGAAATGTACCTGCAGTTATCCTAAGTTTTACATGAAACGTCATTAACATGATACTAATCTAGCGAAAAGCAAGCCAGACCCCCAACAAGAGCAGAATTTATGCACAATGAAACAAAATTACTATAATTGTGCAATTCTAGCTTGAACTTAACATTTTAACACGTACTAAAGTTATACGGTAAACTCCAAGTATGTCTAGCAATTTTCAGAACACTCATTAATGAGCCCCCAGTGAGATTAGGGGTGGGGGGGGGGGGGGGGTGTTACAACACATCGGCGCTATATTGTGTCACAGTGCCGTAAACCCCAAGTATCTAACACACTCATTGATAATGCTGTATATAGTTAGACAAGCAAGAAATAGTGCAAAACTTATTCAGTACTCGTCTGTTGCAATAATCTTGTTTTGAGCAGCTACAGTCCTCATAAAGTTTCATAAAACTTCGTACGACAAATGTATTCGTGAGTAAGATTATAAAAATCTCAAATATTATTTATATCTCCATCTAATCCTGTCTTGTGACATCTCTTTGGAATTGTCTTGAAAAGACGATTCCAAAAAGATATCACAAGTCAAGATTAGATAGAGAAATCAGAAATTAAATGTATTTTTAAGTTTTGACTTACGACCGTTTTTGTCGTACGAAGTTTTAAGAAACGGGTCCCTGAGCCGCTCAACGGAAATATTCTTAAACGTGATCGTTCGTTGTAAGAATTCGTATACATATAATCAAAAACATACTTGACTGATAAATCATAAGGCGACCTCATAAAATATATATTAGTTATGAATGGTGTACAAATGCGGGCTGGTCTAGCAGAAACAGAATCATAATAGTGTCTAGTCAGACTAATATGATATTTCCTCTCCGACAGTGTACAGTGGGAAAGAAGTTATTTCTTCCCAAGAAAAGAACCCTAAGCCCATTATTTATTTTACAAACAGTTTGAAGCCAGAGCAGACGTCGATTAACCGGGCGTATGATAAGGCTCCAAAACTGTTTGCCTCTCAGAAGACCGATTTGTATGTTTTACAAAAAAGGTATTTTCTACTTTTAACCAAATACCCCTTAAATACGCTTTTTACGCCTTTAATTGATTCCTTCATTGAAGGAAATAGTTACAATCACTGCAGCCATAAACATATACGATGAGAAACATTTTCTTTATCCTAGCAGATGATAGCTTAAAGCAGGCTGAAAGTTAAGCAGAATGCGCCTGAAGGCGCATTCTGCTTTACTTTCAACCTGCTTTAAGTAGTAACCTATTTTCAAAACTAGAAACAGGCAATGGGGTAATGTGATAATGTATTGCACTTGCTTTTAGTCTCGTTTTACTGTAAATAATAGCGTGTTATTCACTGTGCGTGTTTGGTTTGCACTTATATCAGTCGAAGATGGCATGGTCCCTGGTGCATTGTACTGCAACACGATTAATCCACACTTCTAAATCAAAACCATCAAGTCACAGAATAAGAAAGCGGCCTCTGGCTCTGGCAAACTACAAACTGACGAATATTCTGTACAAAGAGTTTTGGATAATGGAGTTATCATGGATACAATTCACTACCAGGGCAGATAATAACACAGCGTGTAAACGGGTTAAATCTTGAAGGTCTGATAAATTAAATACAAATATGTACTGTACTTTTTTTTTCTCCAAAAATGAGCTTCAATCCAGAAAATGGTGTTTGGCAATAGAAAAAGATGATATTATGGTTTTATTCTCTTTATTTGTATTTGGCGGTGTTATATTGGGACAAAAAGCATAAGTCTAGCGCATGTGGTAGAAGTAACTTGAAATACGTGACAATGAATTGACGAACACAATAAAACAACCGACCTCTTTGCAGTGGCTAATACGTTTTTCTTTCTTAAACAATCATTTAGTTGCAAACAGTATGGAGCAAAATCACACGCCGGGTCTAGTTCAAAACCATTTGCCAATCGAACAAAATGATATACCAAATGTTTAAAGAAGGTGTAATGATTTTCATTTTTTTGCATTGCGTTTTCGTTGAGTTTCGTTAAAACCGGAAAAAGATCGCTCTCGCCTCTGTAGCACAATATTTTGTATCATATAAGTATACATTCATGCACGTGTTAATTGTTATTGACTGCAAAACTGGCATTCGCAAATAGTTTGAATCCATAGTTCGCCGTTATCTGATTAGTTTAAAGACTGTTTGACAAACGTACCATCGAGGTCAAGTTTAAACAATACTTTCAGACAACAATTTTAAGCGGTTATTGGCCTATATTAACCCCTCCAATGTCATTATGACATAACTATTTGTCTAACACAGACGCTGGTATACTATCGTCTACTTATATATTTCGTCTGAGTTTACTTTAAAAATGGAAATTTTAAGCGTTTTAGAATTAGTAAACATTGATATGAGTGACAAACAGTGAGTTAAAACATTTTTGATCCTGATCAGACGCCGCGATACATGGCGTCTGACCAAGATACAAATGTTTGCAAAGGTCAGTGTTATCGACCTTGGCAGTTACAGGGTTAAAGACAACAGCCGAAATAACATGTCCCTAAAACTGTTTTAGTATCTTTAGTTAAGGGTGTATCCAACCCATAAGCGATTTTTTCAAAGTATCAAACTTTTTTTCTATTTTTTTTGTTTTTGAAGAGCTCTTTATGATGAATGAAAAATGGGGAAAAAAATATGGTGGTGTCCTTTGTTTTTAGCTACAGCGATTTGAAAAGAAAAAGGTTTGTCAAATTTGGACTTTTTCTCTCAAATTTTACCCATTCAGAGTACAAGCTTCAGTAAAATCTATTTCAAAACAAAACAAACATGGTAATTTGGGTTTTCATTATTTATTTCATGTCTATGGTGGTATTTTCACATATAGAAACCAAATTTAGACATAGCTGGCACTAGGTTTGAACAATATGGATCCTCGAATATCAAAAATATGCTTTTTATAGGGCATAATTTTATTAGATATTTTATTTTATGAAAAATAAAGTAAAAAAGTTTGAAAATGAAATAGTTCTAGTATTAAACTTTTTCTTATATTCTACCAAGTGAAAGCCAATGCTAAGGCAGTTCTAAATATGAAAAGAAATTGAAAGGTCAGTGTTTAAAATTTTGAGTTATTAAAGTAAAAAGAGTTATCTCCCCTTACAAAATTTACAAAAAAGTACCACATCGATGATATTTAGAGCTTTATAAATTTCACATTTGGTGCCTGTTTTTTCTTAAATTAGTTTTTGTATAAAGAAATACTACCATAGATAGGAAATAAATAACACAAACCCAAATTATCATATTTGTTTTCATTTAAAATGGATTTTATTGAAGCGGGCTGTTTGAAAAGGACAAAATAAGAGAAAGTGGGTGGGGTAAATTTTACATGGCCATGGAGCCAACTGTTGTTCACCAAAATGTACACTTTTTTTTCATTAATCCTAAATAGCTCTTCAATACAAAACCATCATAAAGTGTTTTCATATAATTTGAAAATTTCTTAAATTCATGATATTGATACACCCTTAAATTGAGATTTATGATTGGATACCCGTCTTTTGATAGGGCTCTAAACTGCCTTCAATGAACATAACATTGTACAAAAAGTCAAATAGTTGAAGAATAATGTAATATCTTCTTCACTGTTTATTCTGTAGACACCCCTGTCTAGTGAGCTAAAGGTTAAAATCTCCTGAAGGCGCCACAGAATTTGTTTATTACCAGCTGAACAAAGATAATTATTCCCATGGGTAAAATTAATCGGTCTGACGCGGTTACAGCGTAATGATCACGTTGTTACCCTTATTCTACATTCACAAGCTTTAAGATTGTCATCTGCAAAGTTTGTATAATTAAATTGTGTATGTATTCTAAAAAGACACGTAGGTACGAGTATCAACTAATCATGGCCCAGACCAGACATCGAGCTATACGGTGTAAGATTTGGTCCCAGACAGTTTGATAATGCCAGTTCAACTGCGATTTCCAGGCAAATAATTAAATCAGTAATAAGTGTAATTCTTACAAAAGTAGAACAGCATTGTCGCTGGCTAGATAATTCCCAAGGACAACGAGTCTGAAGGTTTTAACACCTCTACATACACATTTTCACTAAGCAAAAACGCAAAGCCGTCGATATGTTTTATACAAGAAATATCCATTGCCTATAATTACCATTATGGTGCTTAAGATATATCTAAAAGTAGAGCAGATTCTGTTCCAAAGTTTATTAACCCCTTCATGATCAAATTTGACGACTGTTTTTACCCCTTCATATTCATAGTGTCGTCTGCTTCAATATTGTTGTCAGAAAAATCGTTTCATGGTTAGATTTAAGGCAATTTGAATGACGACATTTCGAAACAAGTTTCAACCAGTTTGGGTCCTGATCAGACGCCACGTCTGATCAGGACCCAAACTGTTTGCAAGTGCGCTTTATGGCGTCATTGAGAGTGAACGGGTTAACTCAGCGTTTGGTGTACGGGATATACGAATAGAGAAAACTAATGACATTGTTGTAACACCAGGTGGCGAATTGACATAGTTTTAGAAACAAGGTGTACTACTACAATGTATTTAATAGTTGACATACACAGTAGCCTTAAGATCTTCACTGGGTTACATTTATATTAGTTTTTTAGATCGTTCATGGCCTCGTTGCTATCATACTATTAATACGAGTATATTTATTGGAATTATTTGGTAAAACACAATGAAATGCTTGACACTCAAATAAGGCAGCTATTTGGTTAAACCTTGATATTTGTCAGCTCATCCGTCCGTGAGTAGCTCTTGTTTACGAGAGGTATTACACTCAAACATAGCCACCATCCCTTTTAGATGGGAACTACCTTATAAATTACGTTCAAACGAATTTAACGCAATTCGATTAAATGTAGGAATTTAATGAAATTCTGAAAATATGAGTTATAAACAGATTGGTACCGGATCAGCCATCGAGTTTATAAGACTTCAGATCTGACAACAAGCTGGTAGCAATGGACATGGAGATACGATTTTAAACGTAGGATGAACGTTTATTAAACGTGAAGTAGTTATTACGGAAGAATAACATCTTTCTAATTGTTAATAATGGTACAGACACATACTGTTCCTTGTTTAAACCATTCACTGATCCAGACAGTGTGACACGCATATCAATAAACGCATATATTTCCAAAATTTCAAAATTACAAGCAGCCGAAAACTTTAACTTTTTCACTTCCAACATTTTCGTAAGATTTTTACCGCTTCACCGTTTCTTTGTCGTTTGCTTCAATTTATTTTGTCTTCAATGTCGTTTCAAATTAAAAAAATAAAGCAGTCTGACTGAAGAAATTGCAAAACGAGTGTCAAACAGTTTGGATCCTGATCAGACGCCGCGTTATGCGGCGTCTGATCAGGATCAAAACTGTTTTCAAACGCGCCTTTAGTCGTCATTGGGAGTGAAAGGGTTAAAAATACTATGTTTTTTCAGTGATTGTGTCAGACAGGTTATTAGGTTATAATAACATTGAAGATCGCCGTTCGTAATGGTACATCATTGGCCGTAAAGCGATTGATATCTCGCTTCAAAGTAGAAATTGGGTCAAAACGGAAGAATCGGTTAACTGATAAGAAACCTATGTTTTGTCAGTAATATTGATATTGTTTTTCGACTGCTGTACATGACGCCCCAATTAAGGATAAAACATACAATATTGTGAAAACAGGAGATAATTATCTGCAGAAACATCGTTTAGTTTTTATGCTAAATCATTCACCTGCTGCAGTTCTCAAATGAAATAAAAAAAGAGTGTAAACTAATTTGGATACAAATGAGAACCAATTTACATTGCATGGTATTGTTTGCTACATCTTTATTATCCCATGTGTGCCAACGATCCCATATATGGGACATAGGCAAACAGTGTAGACTGCATAATGCGACGTCTGATCAGAGTCTACACTGTTTGCTATAGGAATTTCAATATAAAACAAAATGAAAATGAAAAATTTGACCAGGCATCCCTTTGATAAAAATAGACTAATCCAATACATAAACATGGAAGAATCCACTGGACACAAATTGGTTAAGACATGCCTGCTCTTATACAAAGACAATAATCAAGAACATGACTTTACAACAGGGAAACATCCACTTATCCAACCAACGAAGGGAATCGCATTATAAACTAGAGTAACCTTAGCATTATTACATCACATCTTATTATACTGCAAAGTAAATTCCTTACTTTTCATTGGTCAACGAGCCGTAGACCTGACAAGATGTACCCTGTGAGCTGACAGGGTACATAGAAATGCAGCTGTTTCATTGGCTGACAGGCTCTTCAGTCTTTGCAGAAACAAGACGGCCGACTGCTCGACAGGACTGAGTGCACTCAATCGTGCATCCTCCGTTTTAAGTCCATTTCGGATAAGAACTATCGGGGTGGGATCTTTCAATAGTCACATTTTTTTCTTGAAAAAAGTTTGATGAAACCGTCTATATACGAGTTTGCCTATTTCTCTTTTGAATAACAACGTCATATGACGTCACTTACGCTCAACGTCATATGTTTTGACGCAGTTTTGTTACTGTTTACTTTGTGCGCTGTGCACGACAAATTCCGAAATATTTAATTTGAACAATGAAAACTTTGCAGTATAATAAATTCGTTATACAGTTTCCTCACAGGGTACATGAGGATTTCTTCCCGGCTGGTAAAATCATGTAACCCTCGCCTGACGGCTCGGGCAACATGATTTTCCTCAGCCGGGAAGAAATCCTCATGTACCCTGTGAAGAAACTGTATAACTTATACTCTCTGTAACTAATATAAGGGCTACTTGATTGCCTAATGTGCTTTCTGTTTTACTGTCACCTTGCTTTAAGCAGTCAACTGCCGAAAACATCTAATACTTTACAAAATGTAGTGGTCGTCATAGATAGGTTTTACTGTACTTACCGTTAAAAACGATATGAAACTCAAACGCAATGTAATAAAAAGAAATCAATAGCATATTGAAGCTTATTACGACTTCCTTTTTATTTGAATGGCAAACTGTGGAACCCTAATCAGACACCGAGTCACATGAGATCTGGTCAGGTCCCAAACTGTTTGCAATGGATTTTATTGTTAGCGGAACTGTTTGTATTGAAATAGAAAATGGGCGTCACCCATTGTACAAAACAAACAACGGAACATTTGCATTGCTCTTTCTAAATAAACGCATTCTGTTTAATAAATAATTATGTCATAACCTACTTACCGCCTGATCTGTCACCAAACAGGTTGATACAGTGGAGAAAACGTTTTTCTTTCCCAATAAACGCGTTTACGCTAAACTATTATTTGCCGTGCAAACAGTTTGGAGCCAGATCAGACGCCGGGTAACCCGGCGTCTGATCAGGCTCCAAACTGTTTGCCAGCAAGATAAACAAGAATTATCAGAATTGTCTAAAAGTGGTACTTTTCTACGTTTTAGTGTTTTGCGTTTGCGTACGTTTGCGTTTAAACGGGAAAGAATAACAGATTCTCCACTGTATATAGATTAAAACAATGTTTAAAGCATCACACTTTAACTTTGCCCGCATTGCTCGGGCGTTTGCATTTAGAATGAAGTATTTTATTCAGAACATCAATATGATAGTGAAAACTTTACTCGGCGTTTGGTCTGGGTTCCAAATTGTTTTGTTTTAAAACAGTATATCATGTTTCCGCTATCGTCTATGAACATTTATTTCCAATCTTTAATCTTTCGAAGCCATATTTAAATTTGCCTGAACCATATTGACCGAAATTGTTCTTCTGGGGCCCGTTTCATAAAACATCTTACGACAAATGGTGTCGTAAGTCAAAACTTTAAAATACATTTAATCTCTGATTTCTCTATCTAATCCTGTCTTGTGACATCTTTTTGGAATCGTCTTTTCAAGACGATTCCAAAAAGATGTCACAAGACAGGATAAGATGGAGAAATAAAAAGAAATTGATACTTCTATAATCTGACTTACGACAAAATTTGTCGTAAGATATTTTATGAAACGGGCCCCAGCTGTATAATGATATCTAAATTTAATTCAAAGTTAGATTTAAGGCATATAATTGAAGAAGTATCAATACGAGTGCAAACCAATTTGGATATGGATCAATTAATTAATACTTGTTCTAGATTCAAACACAAAAACACCAAGAGTGATGCTTAAAAATCGAAGTTGATAGCTATATAAAAAAGGGGCCCGTTTCATAAAACTTCGTACGACAAATGTTGTCGTAAGTCAGATTATAAAAGTCTCAATAATTATTTGTTTTTCCATCTAATCCTGTCTTGTGAGCAGTCGCCTGTCGAAAACACCTAATAAATAACACGATTGTTGCGGGTGAAATAGGGAGGATTTACAGTTAATTGGTCGTTCAGAGAAATTGTCATTGTGGGGGTTAAAAGTGTTTATACAGGAAAATAATTTAGAAAGCTTTGCAGGAGTTTTCTTTGTATTAATATTGTTCTGTATAGCGCATATTATTTTCCAATAAACTCTGTATGCGTTTGTCATTGAATATTAGCAATACATGTAGACCCCAAATTTGGGTTTAAGACTGTTTTTCCAGATACTTCCACCTTTAAGGTGTAAGGTGTTCAAAGGATACAATGCGATGAAATATAAACCACAACGAAAGCACTTCAACTATTTCCAGTGTGTATGTTGCACGAAGTGGTGTTTTCGCGGAAGATAATTTATGTTTTTATGTTCGGCTTCAATCCTTTACTTCATAGTTTGTTTCTAGTTATGATGACATGTGACTACCTAACGCATGTTGAAAGTAAACTTATATGGACATTAAGGTGTATTCTTCTTTACTTTCAGCCTGTTTGAAGGTAGATAAAGAAACTAGTTCCATGGTGCATTATACTAACTGTATTCGTAAAATGGGAAATATTTGTTTACAGTGGAGGAACAAATCAAAGACGTAAAGATGCGTATCTATGGAGTTATGTGTTAAATACTACAGTTAAATACTTAAAATACTTATTGCGTGTTAATGTGTGGATTTTCCAGAAAAAAACAACTGGAATAAATCACTTTCAATCGTTAAGGTCGAAAGTGTGGGCCTCGAAGAATTCCGGACTTAGTAAATCTTTTAGAAAATTTACAACAGGTTATGTCGTAGCGGCCAACGGTCATCAGAAGACCTAGCATCTGGAAGCTAAGTGCAGTACGCAAACAAGTTTTTATCCGTCTTTTATCCAGGCATACATTGGTTAAACTTGTGTATAAGAATTAGTGGAACACATATTTATTAGTTTGGTTGTTTGGCGTTCGGTTTTTTTCGGTAACCATTTACCTGAACCTTCATGGAATCGCGTTGGAAGGCACGACAAGAAAAGTGTTAACCAATTCAATTCAATTTCTTTATTACACTCAGTTCATGATTATACATGAATACATGAGGAACAAACAATGTACATAGACAGAACATGAGGAACAAATAATGTACATAGACAACACGTACATATTCACAAACAAATAATTCAGTATACTCTTAGTTTCAGTAGATGCTTTGGAGGGCCATTGTAGGGAGGGGACACTGTATACATATAAAATAGCGAATACGCTCCCCCAGAATTACAATGTGCTTAAACAATGATTATTGAGAATTTGCATTCGGTTTCATTTAAACAGGAATGAATTGCAATTACTCGCAGTTTTGGTTCAGCACAGTTTGAATTTGACATGATATTTAGCAAACTTAAATTTATACAAATTTTTTAAATTGAGTCCCCTTTCATAAAGAATATTACGACACATTGTATTAAAACACTATACCAATAAGAATATTCTCATCACTGCGTTCTCTCTTTATATAATGAAAATCAGAACTTTCCCGTACCCGTGTTTTGATACTGAAATGAAATGTACGATAAAAACAACATGATGTTTTATGTTATATGTATTGGGATACTTGTTTTCTTTTCACAATCGTTGACTTTGTTCTAGAAACTAAACGCCCAATGTTTACCGAGGATGACCCAAACCAGATATCCAACAAGACTGAATGGTCTAATTATAACCAAGACGAAAGAAGCAGTGACGTCGGTAATAATTTATTTTGTCGATGAAATTTCGCGTATGTAATGGGAAGTTCATTTTGCTACTCCGTTTATCCCCTAATATCAAATTCTCTTTCTAGTGTTGAAGACACATGACTACTTAATAAAAGCGACTCTCAACCGGATGGTGTACTTGTCAAAATAAAATAAAATACTCAAATAAAAGCAAATTTGTGGCATTATTTGGCTTCTGACATTAAAAAAATATGATCAGTCCAAAAAAAGTCTCAAGAATCGTCACCGAATCTTAGTTTTTTTTAGATATATTCCATCATTTTTCAATAGCGTCAGCTGACGGTTTTGCTGTTGTTGTTGCTTGTCTACACGGGCTCTGACATAAACCGGAGCCGAATAATGTAGTATTAAGCGCTACCAGTGAAGTACGTTAATTCGCTACCATATATATAGAGAACGTCCGTGGTCGAGGCGGTAAAGGCGTGTCCTCATTTGTCTTGTTTGTCTCCGCAATGGAGGGTCACGGGTTCGAATCCCACCAGAGCGTCTTCTTTTTTTTTTGAAATGCATTTTTTAACAGAATTTATTATCCTAACACTAAATCTTACTCATTTATATAATCATTTGACATATATTTACAAATTACCATTTTTAATGCTAAATCCGGTTGCGAGCCTCTTTAAAGCAGGTTAAAAATAAAGCAAAATGTGCATCAAAGCGTATTCTGCTTTACTGTTAGCCTACACAAAGCGTCCAGGTGCTAGAATATAGAAAATAAATGTTCCTTATTATTGTTTATTCCTTTCATGAGCAACTGATTCGGGAGATGTTTACCATTTCACCGCTTTACTGTCGTCTGCTTTAGTATTGTTGTCTGCAAGACACGTTTCAATGTTAGATTTAAGATAGTGTGACTTAATGAATATCGGTCAGAGTGTCAAACAGTTTGGGTCCTGATCAGATTCGTCCTCTCTATGGGAAATATTTTTCACCCAGTGATTTAACCCTACAGTACAGTTGCGTATTAAACACGGGTGCATAGATATACGCGACAAAAGACAGTTCAGGACAGAAAACAAATGCTATAAACGTTGATCAATGGTGATTTTATTGCATTGCCATAATTCACAACGGACAAGCAACGCCACATGTATATGCAAACTAGACTCACTTGAATAGTATTGTGATTTAATTACATAGTTACATGGTAAAACTTGCATTAGAAATCTTTCGGAAGTTTTAAACACCGTAGAATATTTTTAGATGTTTTACAGTGGTCGGATGGGGTTAGGTTTATAATTATGAAATACAAGAGTTTAATATTATTACAAATCTATTACATAATTATGTGGCCATTACTTATCATTTTAGTAAACCTATTGACTAAAATTATTATGAATATTGTGGAACCTATTCAGACTTCAATCAATTCAGCGTTTTATCAAATTCCAAATAGTGTCCTTCTCTGATGAAATATAATTGTCGATTAAAGGGTTATGGTAGGGACATGGTTCAAGCGTCTGGCACCTAAAGCTTGTGTCCCGCAGTAGTTGTATCACCATAACGCCATTGCTTTCACGTTGTGGATAATCGTTGAGGATCATAAACCAATTTCCTAGGCGTCTAATGAAGAAGATGTATTTCACACTTGCATTTACATGTAATTGTTTTCAGTCATATAAACTAAATATGAAAACTTGGACAAGCACTTCAAACACTAGAATGTGCACAGTGCTCCCTCTTTACAACAACATCCCATAAAAGACAAATATTGTGTGTGTTGTTCGGAGATAAAGGTAAGATTAATACCCTAAGAGAAGAATGGCAAACAGTTTACTTTTAGCGTTACGCGGCCATTGATTTGGACTCAAACTGTTTGTCACTTGTCTTTAAATCTTATGTCAAAATGTCCAACACGTAACTTTAAGAAAAACAGCAACGGCTATTTCAAGCAAGCAATTTTGTGGCAGTAATAGCGTTAGACATACATGTCTTGTTTAGGGAGCAGCGGCAAGCATTGTTGTAAGAATGGAATTGCTGTTCGGAGGGACGTTGTAGGGAGGGAGCACTGTATAAATTGATAAACCTTGGAACTTCAAACAACAAGCCGTTCAGACCCTATCTTAGGAAATAGAAATCTTGTGATCAGTATATACACTGTTTAATTTTGATAAGTTCACTGTTCAACGGCACTGTTAGTAAAAGACATTTGCATTTTGTCGCTAGGATTCATTGGGCCAATGTGGATTGTTTAACGAGGCCAGAAATTTAAATATCCGTTCACATTGTTAAAATCTTAACAGAACGAAACAGCGACGCATCGCCAATTCCGATGAACATAATACCGGTATACAATAATTGTTTTATTACTTTCGTTCTTGTTTCAGGTAGCACAGGTAGTTCCGGAAGTGTCGGAGGAATCGTGCTACTCGTTGTATTGGTATTGGTAGTCCTGGTGATATGGAAAAAAACGTCATAGTAATTGATTCTTTATATAAAACATGTATTTTCATAAGATACATTTATTATCAATAAATGTGTTCTCAGACCTTGCAAACAGTATATAACAAATTCTGAAGTCGTGGTCACTGAGCTGTGTTAGATCACAGTTTGTACTATATGCAGTGATAATAGGCAACATATTGTAAAACTGTGCACAAGAGAAATGAGAAGGCCTTTGACAGCAGTATACAGATAACACTGTTAAACAAGACTCCACCAAGCTCAGACAAATGTCAATTGAATATTACGCGTATTTGTTTTTCAAATGAGAAAATACGCATGCAATTCCACATAACCGTTCAATATTTATAACCATATATGGTCACTCGAAACGCCATCATTCTTATCGAGCTAAGTGCGATCTGACGTAAAGCGGCGTCTAACCTGAAACCAAACTGTTTGACGCTCATTTTCAACTTTCTACATTTTAAAAAGCTTACAAATGTATTTTGGGATTTTGCGCAGAAGATAAATTTGAAGTAGACAACAATTCAGCATGATAAGGTTTAATTATACCAATTTCAGTTTTTGCTTTCCGATTGCAACGACCTCGGGCAATGTTCACGATACACTAAAGGAATTTTACCAAGATGTCCCCCAAACATGAAAGATAAACACATGTGTAATAATACGCTGGACACAATTCTAAGACTAAATAAAAATCGATATCTTTGAGCAATTAGAACTTAATATACCAGCCGACGAAATGCCGACTTTTTCTCACTTTGCTCATAGTCAAATACTTATCGGTCATGAAAAGAACATAATCATACATAGGCAGCTTCGGAAACCTTTTGCTGCTATTTACTAGATACACATATGTTTATCTTGTATTTAGAAGTCACATACATTTGATTATCTCCATTCTTCAACAATAGCAGTTTACTGAATACATGTTTGACAGTACCACGTTTTAAGATTCCACAGCATGTTGGTAATACAGAGGAACTTGAAGAACTGTTTATGAACCCTCTTTTAGTCAGACCACACCCAAACGACCTACCGCGGGCTGTCAAATACGAACGTCATAACGACGGAATTGGTATTTCATAGGTAACCTCTCTCGTGCCAACCCAGGGACCTCCCTACATTGCCTTCGATTTGGGGGTTGTAAAAGTATGAAGTTGGAAGATCAGCACAATTCATGCATTTGATACGCTATCCGTGTGATGTCATTGTCCTAGGAATGGTGAACGAAGTGATATATCGCGCTTAGATACTGGCAACAGTTACTGTACTGTAGTTGTTTCCCTGACGAATCTTTAGGATCTCTCGATTTTATTAGACATTTGGCGATGATCAGCTATTGAAGTAGAGGCACAATAAATATGGATATGACCGTCCAATCAGAACAAACATTATGGTCCGGAAACCAAAGCGACATTAAAAATCTAATTTTAGATAAAGATGATGTGACCTTTGACCTATTGACCCCTTAAAGCAATCCCAAGCATCTCTTTCTGATAAGAAACTCATACACCAAAACTAATAATAATCTCCCAATAAGAACAAAAGTTATTTACGGAAATCAAAGCGAACCCAGCAATTAAAATTTAGTAACACATCATGTGACTGTTACACACAAAACGATCATAGATGCACCATTAAAACAAAAGTTGTTTTTTATCCGGAAATCAAAGCAGAACCAACAATATATTTTAAGTAACATAGCATGTGACCTTTGCCCTACTGGTAACAAATGCACTATTTAGCATCACCTTCTCATAAGTAACGAGTTATAAAAAAATCTATTTATATTTTGTTTTTATGAAATCATTTCCCTTAAGAGCTTGAAGTGATTTTCTTTTTAGCCGAGGACAATTTCCGGATTTGTGTAAATACACAAGCGATTTGGAATGCTCTTTAGTGAACAGGAAACGCTAAAACAATAAATGCTTTTGTATTGAAAGACTAACGTAGTTATGTTTTCTGTATTTATAGAAATTAGAGATGGTATAAATACTTGGAGGAGTTCACTAGCTGCTTCGAGGTAAGATGTGTATGGATGAACCAATAACATGTCTTTTTACGTGGTTATGAATGTTTATGATAATAAATTCTATACCGGCTGTTATATTAGAGAGACAATTTAGTTTTAACACAGCAACTACAGTAGCCTCGACCGAATGAGTTACAAACTGTTAGAAAATGGTGAGAAATTAAATGGTTATTCCTAGTGCTCATGCGTTTGGTGTTCATATAAGGGGTTCATACCATGGTGGTCTACCTGGGTGATTGTATAGATATATCGTTGTGTCCTTTTACCAAAATCGTCGTATTAGAAAACGATATAAAAACGAGGCTTTGTTGTGTTCTCTAATTTTGTTGTTTATCACATTTTTTGCAATAGCAATAATTGTTCTTAAATGGACATTCTTAGTCAAATGGGATAAAACTGATATGAGGGCAGCTTTGCATTCGTAGTGATATTCGATATTTAAATACGACGTACATGGTGCTTACAACAGAAACAAGAATAAAGCAACAAAACCACGAATGTTGCTTTTGTTGTCTTGCTTAAAAGCATGGGATGAAACAAAACAACGAAACATTTTTTGAATCATAGAATATCTACAATTGAAACTTGTTTAAGTCTATCCTTTCCATTTTCATACAGTTAAATATCTTTTGCTGGAATAAAACACCTGTATTTGAAAGTCAAATCGAGGCGAAGCCATATTTAACTTTGGAAAAAGAGTATGCGTAAATTATAGCGGTTCCACTTCAAACACACATGAAAAGTAGCCTAAAGTTTTCTTTATTGTAGCCAAGCCAATAGATTTGAAACTCCCGTTCAACCTTCCCACGAAAATACAATTACAATCCATCAACAGCCATATAATCAAGGTAAGCTACAATGGTAAACGTATGAAGGTAAGTATTATTATAAAACAGATTAAAATTAAAGTCTGGAACACATTTAATATCTCATGTTGAAACGAAATAAAGACAAAACGAGAAATAAAATGATAAAAAGGCTACATGGTTTATTGGAAATGTTGAGTTTTGTATTTTCATGTAAATTCAGAACAATTTGGAACCTGTCCAAAAAACTGATCAGCGATGTATCTAGCCCAAAACTGTTACAATGGGTATCATTATGTTGTCGTTAAACGCTTCGTAACAATGAAAAAACACAAATTCAATCCCTATAAAAGCAACTACATAATCATAATCATAGAACTTGACAGTACTGATGATGGTTTCATACTGAACTACAGAGATATGGAATGAAAAAAAACCTGGAGATTAATAGTGAAAATCTTGAAAACAAATTTGCTGTTTAACCCTTTCACTCCCAATGACGCCATAAATAAATACGAAAGACTCAAGCAGGAAAGGCAACACAAACAATACACCTACCTCTCAAGCAGAACACACACACAGTCATACCATAACAAACACACACACACACGCACAATCCCATTCCTTCTTCTACACACTAAATAGAAAACAACACGCAAGACAAACATAAAGCAAAGTGAACATAGGAGCCCGCCTTGGTACGGTCAGCAGCAATCAATAATTAATTATAAATTAATCATTAACTACCACTGGGGGGTTAAACCTGGGTTTAGGGGCGCCCAACCTCACACGTATCTCCCATATTCACCTATAAAGACGAACAGTGTACATAAAATATAAACCCTGTTCCACAACCTCACAATCAAAAAGACCAGTCCATTTGCAAACAGGTATGATCCGGATCATAACTGTTTGCCACTTGTTTTGAAATGATGTCAGTTATAATGCCTTAAAGCTAACTTTGAAACGATATTACAGACAACTATATTGAAGCAGACGACAATGTATCAGCGAAGGGGTAAAAACCTCACGACAAATTTGATCATGAATGGTTAAATGTCTTGTAACTGATTATCTTGTAACATTGAATAATACTGTAAAGAGCCTAGAAAAGGCAGACTTTGGTCTCGAACCTTTTTTTCAAATGATTTAAACACTTGAAAATTATTAAAGGCATATTTGGAGATTTTCCAAACTAATGGTATTTCCGTTTAAACAGTCTCAAGGGGAAACCTCAACAATCGAAGAATCGACAACTTTCGGCACCGCCGCATTGCAAAGCAGTAATCTTGATCCGCAAATTATACATACGCAAAAACGAAGTTAAATTGGATTCTACTCATTTTACGATTATATCTTATTATTTCAGAATGTAACATTTATTCACTAGAATTTTACAATTTTAAATTGTTGAACTGTTTCATCCAATACAGTTCTCAAAATTAATCGAGTTTTCATTTTTCATGAACTAATAATAACCAATAATATTATTGAGCGTTGTTTTCTTGGGCGGATGAGGACTGAGTAAAAGTTTTGAGCTCGACGTTGACTATAGATGGTTCCAAAGATATAAAACCATCAACATTTAGGAACTGTAAACTTAAAATAAAAAATGGTAAACGTAGCCGCCTCCCTTTCAAGTTTCAGACCTAAAGTTGTTTTACCATCCGCTTCGTAAAATTATATTTAAGACGTATATCAGTGATGCGTTACGGCTTGATACTGATTTAGCAGAAATGATCGCGGAAACCTAATATTGCTAAAGTCTAGTACTGTCCATGCGCAGATACCACTTTTTATTTCCAGTCATAATAAATTCTTGGACTCTGATAGGCTGCAACTGCACATGTGCCCACGGTGTACGAGATCGTACACATTGATTTAGCCGGATAGTACGGGTCACGTGACTAGTTAGATGTTGTTCCCTCGCTCGATTCGCGTAATAGACAATCTCTCTTTTTCGGTTTATTAAGCAGTTGTTTTCCAAGCAATCAAAAGAAATCTTAATTAAAAACTGTCTTGAATCGATCATTATGTGTAAATGTAATTCAGATATTGATAATATGCTAGTTTTTTGCTTTGCTTCCCCTGATTATCCCACCCACGTCGTCGTCACCATGATAAACAAACGACGGGACGTGAAATGAACAATGCAACGTACAACGGCAATTGTCACTGGTCTATAATGAAATTGACATTGGATTCCGATTTATTTAGATCAATACGCTTATCGAAATCAACCAAAATAGGCAGAACTTAAGGCTAGTGTTTACAATTAGTCCGCCACCAAAACTTAGGGTTAGTATCTTAGAGTTAGGGTAAACTTTACAATCTGTCCGCATATCTTTTTGGTATTTTCGTAGAAAGTAACTGGCAATCTCTTGTGACATTAGCCTGGCTATTTATTGTTACTTTTATCTGGCCATTTCTTGTGACATTAACCTGACCATAAAAATGACATTTTTGGTGGCGGACTAATTGTAAAGTTGCTCCGAACTTAAATACGAAAGAAGACTCAAGCAGGAAACGCAACACAAACAATACACCCATCTCATATGCCAATACAATGACCTACGTGTTCCTTTGTTTGTTCCTGATTATTTCCGTTCATTTTTAATAATTAATCGTTACAGTGTTTCATAAAACGTTCACATTCCAATGTGATGACGTAACCATGTTAGATACAGTCGATCTTCGATAGGGTATACCTTGATTTCATTTCAGTTGAACATATCCGTAATTCAAAGTTAAATGGTGGCTTTGCCATCTTTTAAACTTGAATTACGGAATATGTTCGACATAATGCGGTTTAGAAATAATTGCATTAAACTGTAGGAATGCAGATAACTTCTACTTATGCGAGTTCCTGATATCGTCGAAGTTTAACTGTATAACTATTGTACTAAACCATCGAATAGCGCGTGAATTTGAAATGTACTGATGTCAATTTCAAGTGTCAACTTTAGAGTCAAGACAGTAAAACTTTGTCAGATTAAGGATGTTTTCTTTCTTGTATTGGATCTAGACTGGAAATAAATTCGTTATACGGCATTTCGGCAGGGTGTACGGGCTTGTATGACGATTTTGGAATCCGTATTTCCTTCGTAAACCCTGCCGAAATGCCGTGTAACAAGCGCGAAGGAAATACGGAATCCAAAACCGTCATAAAAGCCCGTACACCCTGCCGAAATGCCGTGTAACTAATAGTCTTCCTAACACGTTATCTTTGTTGTTGGGAGTTTCGTGGCGGATTAGTTCAATGCGGTTGAAGTTCTTATTATCAAGGGTTAACTTCCTTATCATTTCCAAATAAACGCATGTATGCCAAACATATAATGATTTCCTATGCAAACAGAATGTGGTTATATTTGTGGTTGTTCAAATTTTCTATTCACTCTTAAGACTAGTTCCCACTGTTTCAGTTTGGTTTTATCACATACAGAATGAAGACATTTTTTATATAATTTGAAAACTGTTTGCAAGTGTTAATAGAGTCACTGTCAGTACTTTGAGGATTAAAACCTGGCCGATTCCGAAATTCCCATCTATTTTATGTAGGTTAATATATTAGAGAACTCTCATATTCAATCTATTTAAGGTGTTAAGTTGCAGGTATATTTCATACAGTGGCATTGTATAGAAAATTAGTATTAAAACATGTATTTAATTCATTATAGTTATAACAATAGGACAGTCAGGACCTGCTGCATGGACTGCGCCATTTGCACCTAGGTAAGATTTCAATAAAGAGTTTAAGGCTTCGTACTATGTACGTAATAATCGCTATTGTTTAGAATCAAATTACATTTCCAGCCGAGGAGGCGTTACTTTTCCGTATTAGGCGTAACTAGATACAGGAGAAATGAAATAAATAAAGAAAGGCATTTTTGTACGTTTCTGACCTTCACCTTTAAACCGAAATTGTAACAGTATGAAGTTTGGTCATCTGGCTTGATACGCTTTTTTATGAACAATGTTGTACATGTATGCAGTACGACGGCATTTATTGGGAAAGAATAACGGGTTCTCCACTGTAACACGAGTTGAGATATCCTTATATACTGCCAGGCCATCGCCTGAATGAACTATGTATGTCTTCTGTTATTTGGCAAATTACACAATTAGGCAATTAGCCTGAAGATGTTGACCAGACGATGTAGAAATATCTTCTGATCTGGATCTAAACTAATTAAAATGCAACTGGTCTCACGGTTAGACAGGAGTGTGCTTTTTGTAATTATCCATTGCTTTGTAGCATATGTTTTATATTTATTAAGTAAACATAATCAAAAGGGAGATACCATAATTTCCCCAAATTGGTACTAGTATACAAACGGCGTATGAGTTCCTTTCGAAGCGTGTGCTTGGATTGCTCAGTGGCTAGAAAGCCTGACTAAAACGCGAGCAAGATTTGATTCGATCCCGGCTCGTAATAGCTCCATCGCGTAGTACGGATACAAATATCAAGGTTGTGCCTGGACTGTTAAATTTTCTGTAATTATAAAGTGATTGAGTATTAATTGCCCAAGGTAATTCCTGTTTTACACTTGACAGGAACAATCATAAAGTACCCAAATAAGGATTTAATGTACCCGACCGAATTCCTCTCATTGAGATGATTCGGTTTATAATTGAATATTGAGGAACGAGGTATTTAGCATCGGATCAGGATCCAAATGCATTACAAATAGCATTAAACATTGGAAAGTTCAATAACAGTGTAATGATCTTGCTTGCAATTGCCTTATCAACACACTCAAAGCATACAGTAAATGATCGAACCTCGATAACGTAAGCTCGCTTCAGTCAAAAGTGTTCGTATTTACTCAATTGAATTTAAAGTACTCGGGCCAACGTTTTTCTACTATACCCGTATTTGAAAGCTGCAATATTCATGTACAAAACAGCAGTTTAACTTTGGAAAAGTTCCTATAGTAAGGTCTAGTAAAAGAGGCTCGACTGTATTACAAATACTAGTCATCAAAATGGTCACCCAATCTTTATTTAGACCCGTACATGTACCTGCCTGGCAACCACCACAAGGAAATACAACGAGATTCAATGAACAGCCATGGAATCAAGGTAGGTCACACTATTTATTGATTTTAATATATTCGACTATTTAGGGTTGATAACTTGATTTGAACAATATATTGCAGAATGCCAAACAATGCAGAACCAGATCAGATGAGTCCAAATGGGCCCTCTGGTCAGGTTCTACACATTGGTTATAGGACAGTTGTACTGTTGACATGCACACTGTTGTACACGACAACTGTACTCGTGGCTAGGGTTAAATAGGTTATACTTTTTCCACGTTGTTCGGAGGTAACTTCTTTATTCTGCTCCAATTGTCGCCTGTATGGCAAATATATAATATTTTTTAATCCAAACAGTACGACTATTGAGCAAGATTTAACGCTGATTCAGTAATATATATGCGTCTGATCAGTAAGTCGAAATACTATTTAAAATTGTGTTTATCTGTATGCATCAACAGCCAGAACAATATATTTTGACATATTTATAGTTTGGTCACTAAGCGGACGCTGAGTACCCGGCATCTAATCAGAACTTTACTTTCTGTAAGTGTTAATAGAGTCGATTACAGTATCTTCTCTCATGAACCCATTTGCATCCAGTGGAGTCTTCCATGTTTTATATTGGATTAGTCCATTTTTTATCAAAGGGATGCCATGTCAAAATTTTCATTTTCAGTTTGTTTTATATTGAAATTCCTATCAACAAACAGTGTAGACTCTGATCAAACGCCGCATAATGCGTCGTCTGATCAGGGTCTTCACTGTTTACCTATGTCTCATATAATGGATCGTGGGCACAAATGGGTTTAACCATCCAATGGTGACCATATTTCGATCCAGTTCGACATATTACTCGAAATTCATATTGGTATTTATAATGTGGTTTGTTGCAGATAATATATAACGAATTGGTTTAATTAAGACATTAAGTATGTATAAATAATCAATTTTTATTCATTATTGTTATATCAATAGGACAGACAAGCCCTGTGTGGACTGTGCCATTTGTACCAAGGTAAGTTGTCAACAATTAAGACAAAAATAATATTTCAAGAGGAGGGGGCGTTTTTCACCAAGCTTATACAAAAAAGAAGTTTAACAAAATAGAAAAGCAAAGGTAGCATTTTGAATTATCTTTAATAGTTTTATTTATCTTTGAAGGAAATGGTATAAAGCTTGTCAAATGACGAGATACCCGATGTTTGATATGGCGTCAACTTGCTTCGCATGAACGAAGTGGTTTGGTACAAACGCGATTATTAGGGAAGAAAAACGTTTCTCCACTGTAGTACGGGTTGACTTATCCCAATTCACTACCACGATATTGTCTGCATGTACCATAGAGGTACAGTGCTCGCTCTCTACAACGACCCTTCCAACAACGAATCCCTCCTAACAACGAACCTTGTCACAATTCCCAAAACAGGACAATCATGTTTAACGCTTTTACTGCTGAAATATCGTCTGCTTCAAATTGTCGTCTACTGTTTTGCTCAAAGTTACATAATAGACATTTTGACATAAAACCTTAATGACGAGTGACAAACAGCTTGAATCCAGATCAGACGTCGCGTAACGCGGCGTCTGATCTAGATTTAAGCTGTTTGTAAATGTAAGCAATTTTCATCTCACTAACGACTCCCTCCGAACAACGCACACACTTTTTGTCTCCCATTTGGGTGTCGTTGTAGAGAGGGAGCGCTGTATATAAACAAAGGACACTTTTAAGCTCAATGCAAAAGAGAAAGCATTGAACTTCACCACTCGGCTATGTTATATGTTGTCATTCCAGACGGTGGTCGAGTCCCTTTTACGACTCCCACCAAACAACGCACATATTTTTATCTCCCAATGGGTGTCGTTGTAGAGAGGGAGCACTGTATGTTGATATTTGTAAAAATACAAAAGTAGGCAATGAGACTGAAGATGTCGACATGCCGAAGAGATTTGATCAGGAACAGATGCTCAGGATCCAAAATATCTGCAAATGATGCAAACTAATTGCAAATGCCAAGTTAGACAGAGGAAGCACTTAGACTGTATTTGTTCTTCATCATTGATTAACAGCTTATCTTTATCTTGCACACATAGTTATTGACTTCTACAATAATTTCTCCCATTTGTTCACAGGGTACGAGAGGATTTATTCCTGGGTTAGAAATATCATGTTGCATGATGTCACCAGTCGGAAATAAGTCCCAAAAAACTTTGGGAAAAGTGTTTAACGAATTTATTTATTCTGCAAAGTTTTCACTGTTTAAACCGTTTTTGTCCAACCAATTTAGACATTTGTCGTTTATGTAGCGCTCAGTAAACATTTACGACATCGCATCATTTTAAAATTGTCATATATTCAAGAGAATGATCCATACATATTTTCAATTGACAGTACGATACAGGGTGATGTATTGAGCTCGAGACGTGTTCGGGGTAATAGTCGATCTGACGAGCGCCCTGGCGAGGGTCTGATCGGTCGTTTCTAGCAAAAATGCCAAGAGCTGAATATAACACCCTGTAATTGCCAACTGATGTGTTTATTGTATGCCTTGAATACACACCAAAACAACTAAATAGTTGTTTAAATAATTTTATATCCAGAAACATTAGTTATTTGAAGCAGAAAAAGAATTATTGTCTGCCACAAAATATAACGCGGAACATGTACATGTACGTAAACGACGTCACGCTTTATCGCAAACGAGATTGGAGTAAACTACAACCAGTAAAATACATGATGGACGATAGATGTATACTCTTGTATTTTTCTGTGCACATACACACGGAAACGCTCTATGTTATAAGAAGGCGTAAATAATTAGAGGGACTAAATTTGTAAGATTCAGAAAATGACGTTATACCTCTGACGGTTGTAAATCAAAACTCTCGTAGATGGAGGCGTCAAACAAAAAGACTAAAATGTGACTGTTAAAAGATCCAAACTCTGGTTGTTCTTAACGTACACAACAAACCCCAATATTTGTTCGTTATAGACCCGGAAACGTACCTGCCGTGCAACCATCCCAAGGAAATGCAATGGGAATGAATGAGCAATCATGCAATCAAGGTGAGTTACAGTGGTAAATGATAATGTAATATATACGTGGTAAAACTTACCTAGGTAGAAGCTATTACCAACTAAACGCCTATGTTGTGCAGATCAGTTGTCACAATCTAATTAACATCAGAATATACTACTTGTTTGCTTCTTAATATAAATAATTGTTTTACGCCTATATGGCAAGTTAAGATCCATGTCCACGTCACAACTCAAATCTTTAATAAGCATAAGCGTTTTATCTTGTTTCAACCTGTTTGAAACGGTTCGCTATAATATTGACCATAAACGTCTATAAGAGGGAATGATTTAACTCCAATATGTTTTAAGACAGCCCCAACGTCAGAAAAAGATGACAACTATCAAATTAAAAACCAGGAGACGCTAACATAGCCGTTTGCAAAGTAAGACTTAATTTATCCTATTACCCCTTGTGCACATTAGTGTTTATCAATACCCGAGTTATTAGAGAAAATGGTGTACCAAACCTTACAGGTAAGGTCCAGTACTATCCTTATACAGAAGCTATGTTGGCATTGCAACTCTTGATCTTAGTTAAGTTGAGTTTCGTAGCGTTTGAAGCCCTTTGAACGTTTTACCTTTTTCTGTACTAAGAAACGCATGTTGTGGCAAAATATAGTGTTTCCATTTCAATCAGTATTTGAGCAAGATATTACCTTACTCTCCTATATAGATGCACAAGATCAGTTCACTTACATGAGACTTGATACTATATAATATATTAGATTGCTTATGTATATCGCATTTTAGGTATACGACTTAATAAATTGGTATTTGATAGGAAATACATTTTATAAAATAATTTAGATATTATTCATTTACATTCACAATTGTTCTATCAACAGGACATACAGGGGTTAAATGGAACGCACCAGGCCCATCAAAGTAAGTTCCCCATTCTCGTACAAGTAATTTCTATGGTTTCGACACCATTATTCTTTATTGTGGCGGAAATTGGTTCAGATTTCAGACAATTAAGTGTTTTCTGTGCATGGAAAACAATTTGGACCTGGTCAGAAGCCGTGTTCATCTTTGTCTAATATCAAACTATTAATGAGCATATTTGTTCTAAAATAAAGACACCGCGTAGCTTTGATTATAAAAGAAGAGCTCGGGAATTCGATCCCTTGGTGAATAATTAAAAACTAAAAGTAGTACTTAGTTGTTTTCTCTCTTGCTACTGGCATGACTAGAGTATTGGTAGAGCCGTTTGTGAGTGTAGATCTGGCTATTTAACACACGAAACAGCCCAATAGAACTATAAGACCAACATAGTTCTATTTTATTCTACTCTTTTCGAATTCGCCTCGCTGAGATTGTATTATACAGCACTCCCTCCCTACAACGACCCTCTCTACAACGACTCCCTCCTTACAACGACGCTTGCCACAGTTCCCGAAACAACACAATTATATTTAACGCTTATACTGCTGCAATATCGTCTCCTTAAAATTGTCTTCTGCTGGTTTTTTTTCAAAGTGACATATACGTGGAGATTTTGATAGAATAAATATATATAATACCGAATGACAAACAGCTTGATCTGGATTCAAGCTGTTTGCAAATGTAAACCAAGTCTAAACTTTCCCTCTCTATAACGACTCCCTCCGAACAACACGCACAATTTGTGTCTCCCATTGGGTGTCGTTGTAGAGAAGCAACGCTGTAATATATACACCGAGTATCAAGAAGTGAGTAATGCGGCTTCGGGTTCGCGTCATGGGCCCAAGGTTATATAGAGTTGAGACGAGTCTGAAATTGACCTATCAAATGCTGGACAACAATCTCAGACTCAAATCAAACTCTTAATGCCTATGGCAACGCATTGATACGCATGGGACGGTGTAAAAATCAAGAACAATTATCATTGTTATAATTAACCCTTTCAACGCCAGCCAAATTAATAAATTAGAAATTTACTCCTCTACCGCAATATTGTTTCCTGCTTATTCAATATCATGTTCTGAAGATCGTTTCAAAGTCAGCTTCAATGTAGTATTAAAACCATATCGACACGGGTGTCAGACAGTTTAACTCTTTGAACCCTAGTCCCGCATATAGGTGTCCCTTTCAAACAGTGTACATGTGAATAGTACACTTGTCCTATGCAAACAGTGAATACCCAGATCAGAGGGCTCCGAAAGGAGCCCTCTGATCAGGGTATTCACTGTTTGTCATAATGCCAAACATTGACAAAAACAACCCTTAAAAGTCAGAAATGGACTAGACTAAAATGGAAACTGGAATTGTCCATTGAAAGTTTCAGGGAGGAAAGAGTTAAGTAGTGATCAGACGGCGCGTTACGCGGTGTCTGATCTTGGTCCAAACTGTTTACAAAGTCTACTCTATGCGACTTCGGCGCGGAAAGGGTGAATTGTTTCGATGCCATAACATCAATATTTGAAATGTTTTATCTGTTTTGATTTCAAAAAAGGAAATAAAAATTTACATGTATGTCATAGGAAAGTTGATATAAATATGTCTTTAAATGTTCGACAATTAGATATAAATGTATCATCAACATTTTGACAAAGTTATCATTATACTCATCATCCTTGTATTGCGTTGCTGCTGCTTAGATAAAGTTCAAACTAACAAAACAAACAGTTCTCTCTACTCTTTTATTTTATTTGCTACTTTAGTTATAGACCCTCTATGCAAACGAGAGTACAGCCGGCTATAGGTGAAAGAAGGCAAGAACCCAAACCAATTCAAAATCAAAGTAAGTATACAGTTTTACTTCCTATATCGACTCTGAAAACCAAATATAATTTAAGTTTTCTCGTCCAAAACCTAATAGATGAAGACGAATAGCAAGATCTACATGCCGGATGTTCCATTACGCGAAAACGTTTTCATTTTTTAAGGTAGAAAGTCCATACAAGGAATATCTGAATCACTAACCATGCCTGAGATGAAAATAAAGTTTTGTTCTGTTCTGTTCTTTATTATTTCTGCAGTAAACTTTCATCTGCAATACATGACTGTTAATACACTTTCTTTATATTGTCTAATAAACCTCTTTAACTCTCCCCGTGCATTGATTTTATTTGAAAGACAGATGTGTACTTAATACAGACGACTGAACGTCATGCAGAAAGCTCGTTAAGGAGCTGTCTGCTCTGCTTTCAGTTCGCTTTAGGCTTATTTATTTTTAATCATATTTACCACATTTATTTAATCTATACAGGTCAGAAAGATGCAAACATGGCGTTTATTTACCACAAATCGTGTGTTAATCTGATGGGCTAAAAGCTAGCAGATAAGAAAATGCTTCATTTTCACGTTTCAATCAAATTATTTATATCTCTATACAGTAAAACATATACAAATTAGTTAAGTTGGAAATACTTTCTATTTTGTGCAGAAAGGTCTGCAGTCTGGCGCTTAATCAGACACCGATTTATTTGTGTTTGATCTAAATTCAAATTCAAATTGTTGGCATTAGGCATCTGTATATTGAGCATTAATGCGTGTATTGAGATAGACGAACGTAATTTAATGAAAAAGTATTTTATAAATACGTCACTATAAACAATAAGGTAATGCTTTATGGTCATATTGCCGGCGTATCAAACCAATTGTTTCGACAGTAGATACCACAAATATATAAGCCGTGGCATGAGAAAAAAATCTTGCATTGCAAACAGTGTTAATCAAGGTCAGTCGCCGGGTCTTTGACGCGGCGGCTGTCTTTTTCTACACTATTTGACACCAAGCATTGTCTATAGCTGCAATATATACGGTTTTTGACAGTGTAGACCAAACTGAGATACTGAGCCTGGCGTAACAACAATGCTTGGTCAGTACAGTGATGTAATATGATAAGGCTTGTTTTGTCATAGCACGGCTCATACATGCTTATATACTTTCTTTAATCCTTTCACTGTTATAACATCATCAGTTTTAAAATAGTGATGTCCGTTTTATTTCTCAAATGTTATTTTTAATGTTTAACTGAAGAAGTATTGAAAATGGGTGTCAACAAGTTTTGATCGTGGTCAGACACCGCGCTGCGCAGTACCCGATCAGATCCAAACTGTTTTTAAAAATCCGTTTAAATCGGGACAAGGTAGTAAAGGGTTTAATATATCATTTATTGACAGGAAACACGGAGGCTGCTGAATGCGAAGCGCTTTTGTCAGGGTAAGTATTAGTTATAGTTCATTTTTTGAAAATTATGCAATAAAACCTGGAGCGACCGTAGCACATTTGATTCATTCCTCCACTTAAGAAAAGAGTTCCAATTTATACAGTCTTGAACATGAACCATAGAAAAAATATCTTAATTCTAGCAGATGATAGCTTAAAGCAGGCTGGAAGTAAAGCAGAATGTGCCTTAAGGCACATTCTGCTTTACTTTCAACCTGCTTTAAGAGGTCTTTGAAAACTAGAAACATGCCATGTGGTAAAGGGTTTAGATGTTAATTGATTACAAATAATCGCATGCTAAAACCATATGTCCATTGCAAACAGTTTGAAATCTAGTCAGACTCAGGGTTACCATCGGAACTATTTGCTTCATTAAAATTTTAACAAATTTCCATATTTAGCTCACCTGCGCACAAAGTGCTAAAAGTGAACTATTGTAATCGGTCGCCGTCCGTCTGTGTTATTGTCGGTGTTGGTATTGTCTGTTACATGTAATTTGTTTCAAATAACTTTTTCTCCAAAAATAATGGCCCAATTGTAACAAAACTTGGTCAGATACATATTGTGGTTGTGAGATTCGAAAGTTGCTCTAAGAAAATGGGTGGGGATATCGTTAATTTTGCCATTGTAACCATGGTAACAATCTTTTTCTTAAGAACAACTAGTCTGATTTCAATTTGTTGTTCAAAAATATTTCTGAAGTAATAGACGTTCTAAGTCGTTCAAAATAATTTGATTCTTCAAAACAAATGGCCACCAGAGGCCATATATCAATTATTGACAACAAAAGTCAAAAACTTTAAAACTCCTATTGTCAATAAACATGAGCAAAACTTCGCACGAAGCATCATGTTGTGGACTTTAATATTTTGCATGAATAGTACTAATGTGACCCTTTATTTGGACTGTTCTTACCATGACAGATCTAAATATTATAGCCGCAAGGGTGCGAATAATCTTTTCCTCATACAGATAAATAGTAAACGTTAAAACAATTCTTTTCATGAACCGCTGGCCAGATTTGACTAATATACAGCAGAAATAACTCTATCACTTTTGTTCAAATTGTGATGATAACTAAAATTCATGGCCACAAGGAGGCGAGGTCAGTTTTTCCTTATATAGCTATATACTGAATACATCAGTCAGTACAACACAATAGTTCCTCAGGTTAGCGATATGGGACCATCACTGGTCCAGGTTTTCAAACTATTTCCTACTATTCCAACCATATGAATTGCCAAACTTTTGCAAAAATATGTTATTTTCTACAATATAGGATTGATTGTTTCAAGTTATCATTGGATATTATAATGAACATATTTTTTTTATTATGAACATTTGATTTTTATCCAAATATTCCCAACTAAGCTTTTACCGATATTCTTAAGGAAGTATGATTTCCGCCTGTACTTGTCAAATCCTATCTATCAAAGTAACACTGTCTCCTAGAACGTTAACCCCTTTACCCCGATGATCTTTCAAAGACAGACAGGGCTTAGCACTACATGATGATGTATCTCTAAACCGGGAGAGTTATGTCGGATTTTCGTGCTTTGTTTTTTCCCTCCCTCTCTGTCGTACCCTGGACCCTTCCATGTCTTACAGTTGCTCGTAACTGCAGACTAGTCGCTTGAGTACAATTTGACCGTTGCCATAGTGGGTTATTTTTAACACGGGTTTGAATGTTTAATTCTTTCCCATGTTACTAATGATCTTGTCATGGAATTTTTGTTAAATGTTTTACATGTATTTACTTACTGTGCTGGCGGTCTTTTTGATTGTGAGGTTGTGGAACAGGGTTTATATTTTATGTACACTGTTCGTCTTTATAGGTGCATATAGGAGATAAGTGTGAGGTTGGGCGCCCCTAAACCCAGGTTTACCCCCCCAGTGGTTGTTAATAATTAATTAATTTATAGTTGGTTATTGATTGCTACTGACCGTACCAAGGCGGGCTCCTATATTCACTTTGCTTTATGTTTGTCTTGCGTGTTGTTTTCTATTTAGTGTGTAAATGAAGGAATGGTATTGCGCGTGTGTGTGTGTGTGTGTGTGTGTGTTTGTTGTGGTAAGACTGTTTGTGTGTGTGTGTTCTGCTTGAGAGGTGGGTGTATTGTTTGTGTTACGTTTCCTGCTGGAGTCTTTCGTATTTATTTGTCGCTTAGTACAATTTGACCGTTGCCATAGTGGGTTATTTTTAACACGGGCTTGAATGTTTAATTCTTTCCCGTGTTACTAATGATCTTGTCATAGAATTTTTGCTAAATGTTTTACATGTATTTACTTACTGTGCTGGCGGTCTTTTTGATTGTGAGGTTGTGGAACAAGGTTTATATTGTATGTACACTGTTTGTCTTTATAGGTGAATATAGGAGATAAGTGTGAGGTTGGGCGCCCCTAAACCCAGGTTTAACCCCCCAGTGGTTGTTAATAATTAATTAATTTATAGTTAATTATTGATTGCTACTGACCGTACCAAGGCGGGCTCCTATATTCACTTTGCTTTATGTTTGTCTTGCGTGTTGTTTTCTATTTAGTGTGTAGATGTAGGAATTGTATTGCGTGTGTGTGTTTGTTGTGGTATGACTGTGTGTGTGTGTTCTGCTTGAGAGGTGGGTGTATTGTTTGTGTTACGTTTCCTGCTTGAGTCTTTCGTATTTATTTATTGTCAGAATATCCTGTTTAAAATGACGCATTTATTTTGCTTTACTGGTAATCATTACCATTTTTTTTTATCATAGTCATCTTTGTTTTGATATATTCAATGTATCAACGAGTTATGGTAGATATTTCATATATTCTTATTGACTCCTGGAGAATGTAGATAAACTGTAAAATGGATATGCTGCAAACGCTTTACTCACGGTGGTTTTAAACACCCTATATATTGTATTGTTTTAGGTCTGAGACCGCACCCGACGAATAAGTTAATGTGCAGCCACGGAATCAAGGTTGGTACAATAGGACAAAAGTTAAATGAAGCTTAATGCAAACGCAATGCAAACATAATTTTTTCAAATAAAAAATGAATTGAGCGGTTAACAACTGATTTCAATCGGATTGTCAAATAGTATCGAGCCTAAATAGACACCAAGTTGCTGGGAAAAATGATCTAACTCCACCCGTGATCTTAATGGACACATTTGTATAAGCATGTACGCTTATATCAACCTAACTCAGGTCATACATTAGGTGAATAGAATGGTGTTTTAAAATCGTTTCGATGCTACTATGGAATGCCGGTCACGACATGCCAATTGCTACATGCTAAATGCTGCTTTGCCAGTTGCTAAATGCCAATACATTCAAAATAGCTTACTTTGATGAAATTGTCATTTCAAACTACAGCACCAGGCTTCACCAGATGAGGTCCTTAGACATTGTCGTAGAGGTAAACCGAAATGTTGTAGCAGGTTTCCCTTACAATAGATGCAGACATGTAAACAATTTTTAAGCAACTGGCAAGTGGCATATTGGCAATTGGCAAATTAGCATTGAAGAACATATTAGCATTTAGCAAATGGCAAATTAGTAACTGGCAAACAATCATTTAGTATTTAGAAATTGACTTAATTGGTCAAAACAGCAAACAAAGTATTGTGGGATTATTGTTTACAGTCATGACCACCATCTAATCGATAAGACGGTGTTACAGTACATATTTAACCCCGAAACAACACTCTTCATTAAAAGATATTAAATTAATGACAAATGGCAATTAGCATTAAGCAACTGGCAAATGGCATATTGGCAAGCATTTATCAATTGTAAATTAGCAATTGGCAAACAAGCATTTAGCATTTAGCAATTGGCATGTCGCGACCGGCATTCCATAATGATACACATCTGTATGACTCTATGACTTGTATTTCCTTAGTTAAGGTATATATACCAATAGTGCAGACGGCAGGTTGAAACCAAATCTTATTCTGGCGGCAGAAGACTGCAAACATAAACTATTATTTTGAGAGAAGGGCTACAGAGAACCTCATTAGCACCCCATTAACTCTTTCCCTATAGAAACGTGTTTAGCGCATTTAATTGATTGCTTCACTGAAGAAAATAGTTCCGAATTAAACAGTCAACACATGTACCAAAAATAATATGTTCTAAAACATAGCAGATGGAAGCTTTAAGCAGTTTAAAAGCATGTGCGTATTTTGCCTTTCTTTCCACCTGCTTTCAGAGCTCACCTGTCTTCAAAACTAGAAACAGGTTATGGGGTAAAGAGTTAAGACAGAGACTGTAGAAAGCCAGAGATACACGAGTCCCTTATTTTCCTTCTTTCCCCATATAACAGGTGTCCGTTGAGAGGCAGTGACGTATGTCGATGCGGTCACGTGACCAGCACAGGTAATGACAGCGTCGCGATAATGGGAAAAAATACACATATCGACCAGTTGACTTATAAATATTGACTTTGTTTCGTTTTTATACAATATTTTGTGATACTAATCGAGTGAAACCAAAATATGAGTTGTGGATTAAACCGAGAAAGTGTATTCCTGGCTCAAAGGAAGATACGTTGCTGCGTGGTTGCTGGTAAGTTCCAAAAAAATGAAGATCGATTCAATATCGTATTGCCGTAAACGCTTAAAACTTCAGTATGAACATTCAAACATGGATAAGAATGGATTATCCATGTAGTTCAAACTAAGATACAGTTTTGGCAAAATTTTCATGTCAATCTGTCCACGCATTTTGCTATCAATTAAATTTTATTGAGGCCACCAACTGGTGCTTCGATTGAAGATCGATGCAATATCGTCTTGCCGTAAACGCTTAAACTTCAGTTCGAACATTCAAACATGAATAAGAATGGGTTGTCCATGTAGCTCATATTAACATACAGTTATGGCGAACTTTTCATGTCAATTTGTCCACGTATTTTGCTATAAATTAAATTTTAATGAGGCCACCCACTGGTACTTCGATTGAAGATCGATGCAATACCGCCTTGTCGTAAACGCTTAAACAGCAGTTCGAACATTCAAACATGAATAAGAATGGGTTGTCCATGTAGCCCATATTAAGATACAGTTATGGCGAAATTTTCATGTCAATCTGTCCACGCATTTTGCTATAAATTAAATTTTAATGAGGCCACCCACTGGTACTTCGATTGAAGATCGATGCAATATCGCCTTGCCGTAAACGCTTAAACAGCAGTTTGAACATTCAAACATGAATAAGAATGGGTTGTCCATGTAGCTCATATTAAGATACAGTTATGGCGAAATTTTCATGTCAATCGGTCCACGCATTTTGCTATAACTTAAATTTTAATGAGGCCACCCATGGGTCCATTCACACCTTCGTGCAAACTGCCGTCACTTTTCATTGAATCGGCATTTTCCAAACACTAATTAACGTGAGTGCGATGCGCGGAGGGGTTAATTTATGCTCGGACTTTATTCTTATTATTCTTTTGTGTTAAACCTCGAAAAAGAGGCTTCTTTAAGGAATGTTTGTATTGTAAAATAACTGTAGACCGTATTAACGCAGCAACTGATAAGTAATTCCAAATATCGACTTTTTTCCCGATCGTCGCTAAAGCTTATATAACTCGCGAGGACCTGTTCTCGCGAAATCTCGCTCAACGGTCTCGTATGTATAAATCAGTCGACTCGTGTATCTCTGGCTTTCTACAGTCTCTGGTTAAGATAACAATTACACATCTATTTTGACTACAACTATTATAGTCGGCACCATATGACCATATTATGTGTCGCGTTGCCATACCACCCAACTCAATCAATCACTAAATATTATTCCGGTTATACTAGTATTATATCGCTTTATAATTTTAGGGTTCTCATCGGCTGCATAGAATACCATGACAGCATTTAATTAAGGCATGAACGAGTTGCCCGACAAAACGTCTGACGCAGTACCGGTGGTGATTTCGAGATGTTTGAACATGAGTGTTATACGGATGTCTAACACGAGTGATGGACAGATACACCTTACTCTTATCTTATACATGCATTTTACACGAGCAATGTACCAAATGTCTGAATGTCATACAAGAATTATTTACCGTCTTACAAATTCAAATGTTTTACAAATGCCACGGGGTCAGGTCAGCTACTTCATCTCATCATCGATCATAAGACAGCTAATCTCATTACTCATTATTAGAGAGCCAATTAGAAAGCTCATCCCATTTCATCTCATTTTATCTCATTTCATAGTATTTCATGTTTCCCACTAGTGGTTCCCATCATATCCATGTTCATCCAATCATTTGGCTTCCTAACTAATACTAATTTTAGATTACGCATGCGCACTTCACTTCTTCATACCCGTTTGTGCGTTAGCCAACGTTAGGTTTCTATATTAAAGAATACTAACAGTGCTTCGCCTTGTGTTTTCAGACATCCCAACACTCCTATTCTCCTTAAGAAGAACCCCCGGTTAAGTGCTTGAGCATTGCACTCCCGGTGACTGAGAATACGAGTTTTACACTGTTGATATACAGAGTGTGACTGTCTTCCATGAGTGTAACACATGACGAGTAACACGAGATTGTTAATCAAGTTCCTATAATTCATGTCATTATTATTATTAGTATTTTTTTAAAAAAAAAAAGAAGCTTAATAAGATGGGTCGAGACTCTGTTTAAAGTAAATGACGGTGAAATATAGGGTCGGGGTTTAATCCCGTCGAATGTAAAACCTGTTTTGTGTCCTTTTTATCATATTTATGTGTTGTTTTATTATCATTTTAAGCTCAACGTTTCGAAGACTGAGCTATTGTCGTCACCCTGTCACCTGCATCGATTTTGTCGTTTTTAGGTCAAGTTTTTGTAAGACAAGATTAACTAAAATAACTACTGCACATGCTCATATACAGTAAAACCCCTCTATTACGACCACTAAATTATGTTAATTATTAGAGTGTTTACGATAGGTGACCGCTTAAAGCAAGGTGACAGTGAAACAGAAAGCTCCTTTAGGAGCTTTCTGTTTCACTGTCATCTTGCTTAAAGCTGCCACCTCTCTATTATGCAATCAATAAGCCTTCGTTTTAGTGGTCGTAATAGCGAGGTTTTACTGTATATACTGGCATGCTGTGTATAGCAAACTGTTTGCATACTTAATATTATTGTCTTAAATGTCGTTTCAGAGTTAGATATAAGGAAGTATAACTGACGTATTTGCAAAACATGTGGCAAACAGTTTTGATCCGTCTGACCAGGATCAAAACTGTTTGCAAGTGCTCGTTATGGCGTCATTGAGAGTGAAAGGTTTTATACCGGTACCGCTACTTGGTAAACAGTCTGTTACAACCTGTGTCTCTTAATATTCTAATGTGCAATATGCCACCCTGTCCCCTGCTCAATAAGACCATTCGGTGCGCTTAAAAACCTAAATTCATGATCATTTAACAGTAGTTTAGAATTTTATTCTGAATAGAAATAACAAAAAGCATAGCTCCGCCGAAAAAAATAAAAACATTTTTTGAAAATTTTTAAACTAGTGTTCCCTCTCTTAAACGTCCCTTTCAACAACGACTCCCTCCTTAAAACGACATTTGCTGCAGTTCCCTAAACAAGACAGTTATATCTAACGATTTTACTGCTGCAATATTGTCTCCTTAAAAATGTCCTCTGCTGTGTTTTCTTAAAGTAACATATACATGGTTGTTTTGACATAGATATAATGACGAGAGAAATTCAAGTTGGTTGCAAATATAATACAAGTCTTAATGTCCCCCATATAACGACTCTCTCTGAACAACACACACAATCCTAGTATCCCATTGGATGTCGTTGTAGAGAGGGAACACTGTACATCTTACTGGAAACAGGAATTGTCATACTACCACCGTGTATCAGGGATATCCACTGGGCAACTTTAAGAATCAGATACCAGACATAAGGATCTTCAGTTTCGATTCTTTTCTCTGCATATCGATCTCAAACAGACGTTAAACACACCAGCCAATCTACCAGCTATTTGGCCCCAAGTGTAACCTATGGTAAATTAATGTTTACATATAAGTAATATCTATTGTTAACGATAGCAAAATGTCTGAGGCCATTTGGCAACAAACAGACGGCGTTACTACGGCTACTTGCCTTACATAAAAAACTGTAGAAAGGCAACGGTGACGATACAGTTTTAGGTTTAAGAATTATTTACTGCTTACTCAAAAAGATACAGTCAATTAATTAGACGATTGACAGCACCGATATTTCATTGGGACTAGGAGTGACACAGAAGCATCTGCCAAAAACCATAACTGGTTAAGAGAATAGTAATTTTTAAGTTCACAGTAAATTCTCTTGCTTGCCCAGATTAACTCTTTCAACACAAAGTATACTTAATGCATGTGAAAACAATGAAAAACCAGTTGAGAGAGCTCCTACAGGAGCCGTCTGATCAGGGTCTGCACTGTTTTCCGATTTAGATCAGTATTTATTAAACTACTTTTAATGCAAAGTAGACTTATTCATATTTTGGTAATTAAAACAATAAAAAAAGATCATAAAAACCAACAATACATGTTGTTACTCAGTGTTGAAAGGTTTAACCCTTTACCCCATAGAAGCGCCTTTTAACGAATATGATATATTCCTCCGCAGAAGAAAATAGTTCCAATTTAATCAATCATGAATAAATATTATTGGGAATAGTTTCTATATTCAAGCACATAATAGCTTAAAGAAGGCTGAAAGTAAAGCAGAATGCGCCTCAAGGCGCATTCTGCTTTACTTTTAACCTGCTTAAGTAGTCATCGATGTTCAATACTAGAAATAAGCTATCAGGTTAGGGATAAGTTATACTATAAACTGATATAGACCTATGCTATTTGAAACTGTCAATGACTGTCTTACGTGGCCTCTGATCTGGTCGTTTTAAGAATATATAAATCTAAATTAAAATGTATTGCCACACAACAATTTCAAAGCAGACGACATTTCAGCAGAAAAAGGGGTCAAATAACCGGTACAGGGTTACCCATGGATTGGTGTAAAAATAGTTTCAATGCGGACCAGGGGATGGTTTGGTTTTCACGTTAGCCCAATACGGGAACACTGCCCATCCAGTTGTTTCCATGTTCTTTAAACTGTGTAAATTATTATTCGAAAACGTGCCTATGTAAAGTGTCATTCTAGGATGAGTGAACGTAATTTAAATTCGTACTACTATCTAAGACAAGTATATTTGTAAAATGTTTCCAATTGATTGCCAACCACAATCACAGTAATTTTGCAATTCGTTCACCGATACTTGAGGCATTAGGACAGGGTACCGCCAAGGAACATTTCGATGAAAGTTTATAAAATAATACCGGTTATATTCGAAGATGTTATGTAACGAAACAAAATGACGACTCACGACGGACGAAATGGGGACAAAATGAAAAGATCACAATAGCTCACATGTGGCCAATTCATTTATTGAAACAATTGCCTCATATTTATGTAAGCAGTGATATGATATTTCATTAGCTTTTATAAAACGCAACTTTTAAGGACATAAAATCATGACCTTACTTGTGATATGTATTTTCACAATTTACTACATTACTACATAAATACGCATTTTTTACGCCTTTAGTTTATTCCTTTACTGAAGAAAATAATCGAGCTTTATACAGTTATGAATATGTTTCTTAAAAAAATTGTACTTTATGACCTAGAAGATGGTAGCTTATTAGCGCATTTTACTTTACTTTTAACCTGCTTTAAGTGGTCGCCCGTCTTCAAAACTAGAAATATGCTATGGGGTAAAGTGTTATGCTGCGTTCACACTGCCGATTAGATCAACTAGACCGTCCCGATCGCCATAATTAGCCGACCAACTGCCCGAGAACGGCTTGTACACGACCTCTTCTCGATAGCTACACGATATCACACGATCATACACTACCCCAATACGACCATTCACGACCCTTTCACGACTTCTACATACCGACCTTTACTCGACTATTCCGACCCATACACTATCTCTACGCGATGACTACTCGTCCAGCTCGACCAATCCGACTTCTACCCGATTGCAACCCGACCAGATCAATATGGTCGTACTTGGGTCTTGAATTGGTCGTGAACTTGTCGTAAATTGGTCATATACGGACAAAGGTAGTATATAAGCCGAACGCTTATGGTCAGAATTTAGTTATCTCAGGAAACAGGTATTAGCATCACCGTCATTTTTCATTGAGAAACAGCAGTTCCAGGTGACAAAAGCTCCAGAGAGACAGTGCCATAATGGAGCTTGAAGAGGAAGAGGATATCGATTATCGTAAAAGACAGACAATAACTTGAAGAAGTCGTCAACAGCAATGGAGAAGGAAAATGTGGGTGCGTGGGTGCGTAGGTGGCTGACACGACGAACAATGTATAGGCAGTATGAGCAGCTGCTGCAGAAGCTCAAAAGAAAGGATCCAAATTACAACAGCAACTTCATAAGAGTGGACGTTGAAACGTACGAAGCTGGTTGATCGCAAATCGCCTAGAATTTAGAAGCAGACACAAACCTCAAGCATTTACATTATCGTTTCAACCTAACAATAACATCCTATATAATAAACCAGAAACAAGAGGATAATGCGGCCCTAAATCGCTCATCTAGAAAACACCTATTTAGGGTAATTGTTGTACCTATTGGGGCATGATTCAATCTTGACAGTGAAGCTTCAGATAATACCTAAGCTCTGAGCATTCTAGTTCAGACAAGAAGATATTTAGAACTATCCTTAAAAACTCAACAACAATCCCCCACCAAAACAATAAAAAAAACCAACCCCAACAACAATGGGTCAAACAATGATCTAAATATGAAATAGACCGACACTATTTCAACATTATTGTAATATAAACAAAAGAAATGTTCAATCCCTACAGCTATCAAAGCTCTTGCCATGTTATTTTTTGATAAGGTTCATTTAGCTAGTAAACTGCTTAGTAAGAGTTCTTGTTACACTGCTATAAGGTAATTTACCCAGACAGTTCGCTTTATACTGGCAACAGATCCGCGAAAACTGGGGCTTACCTCTCCAGGTTGCTACCGGAAGTGGCCATTTTAGTTTCAGAAAATACATTGTTTGAAGATTTTACTATATACATTGGAGAAAGCATTATTCTTTCTCAATAAACGTGTTTACTCGAAAACAAGTATTTCCATTTCAAACAATGTTGGGCCAGATCAGACACCGGGTAACCCGGTGTCTGATCAGGCTCCAAACTGTTGCCACTCAGATTGAAATAAATAAGTCAGAATTATCAAAAAGTTGTCATACTCTACATTTTATTGCAATGCGTTTGCGTTTCGTTTGCATTTAAATGAGAAAGAATAACATTTTCTCCATTTAAAATTGTGACTCCGCGGGCGGAGTCATTCTAGACACGAGGGGCATAATATGAACAATGTTCATACAGGACATTTGTATTATGATTTGTGAAAAAATATCAAAACTCATGATAATTATTGTTGATTCAGACATGACGAATTGTTAAGTGTTAAGGACGTACGCGCCCAAAAGAAATATCCGTAGGATCTCTATGAACATTTTAGCATATGTTCTTCAAACATATCTTAGTACCATGGTAAAAAGAAAAACATAGGTTATAATGTTCTTTTGTTGTCTATGGTCATTTGAAACGTATAATTTAGCCATTCTCGGCAAAGAGTCGGCATGCATTATTGTAGCTTTCTGGAATGATGTAAACTAATAACTGACACAGACAAACATTAAAACAGTTATATAGAGTGATGCTTACTAAAGGTATGGTGCAAAGTGTATAGTTTGTTGCCTGAAATATATGCATTTTTCTTAATTGTTTCGGCTCAATTTCAAAGAAACCATCAAAATCTATCCGAAAGAAATTGGTTAACTTCACACAATAAATAAAAGTTGCAGGTGTGAATAATAAGAAAATGCAAAAAGCATATGTTGTAATTATTCTTTTGAAACTATAGACACTTTCATACATATACCAAAGGCTTTAATAAGCAAACGGCTTTTTCTATGTGTTCTCGGGTTCACTTAATCTATTTGCTGTGTTTCCTTTTTTTCTTTTCCCTTTGATTGATTGGTTAGTTGAATTAGGTATTACAGCACTGTGAGATATATAAAATGGTCATATTGCGCATGAGATGGTCAGCCGATGCAGTTGTAGGTTTGGTCTTAATGCCTTTTCCGGACATTCTTGGAGCTGAAGAAACGCAAATGTGGGGCATTTGATTAATGATCAGCAAATAAGAAATTCACGCGCCTTTTTAATCGTGTTGCGGTCGTGTGTGCTCGTGTGTAGTCGACACGCGATCAAGTAGGGATCGAAACAGATCGAGTACGATCGGGTAGCGGTCGGGTTGATCTGGATGGCATATCGATCTCTACTCGATCAATACCCGATCAATTCTCGATCGCTTGGCTTCTCGACCCCTACTCGGAAATTTTTGACATGTTAAAAATATTCAGGTAAACCGCCGATGCGATGCCGAGTGAGGTAGACCGCCCCGAGTACTAGTGCCGAGCGAAGAAGAGCAGTCCAAAATCGCCTGATCAGGGATGATCTTGTTGATCTGATCGGCAGTGTGAACGCAGCATTAATAACTAACAGTAGTTACATTATTGTAAACTTTATTTATTTGCTGTGAGAAAACAAAATAACATTGCTATGACATAACGCTAAACAAAACATTAATGACATTTGAGTGCATCACGTCCATACGTCTAATACATTAGCATAAACAGTGAACATATAAATACATATCCTACATGAACCGCGTCACCGGTTAGATACGACGTAAACAAAACGGACCTCGACAAGTCGCCACGTCAGAAACACGGCATCGCATTTATATGGAAGCCTGAATTGACCCCCAGCTTCCATACATTTAGGTTAGTTTTAGCAACAGAAGCGGATAAAATAGTGGGGTAATTGACAAGTGACATAGTGTGCAGACTCTGAGTAGACATGTGTTTTATGTATTGTTCAAGAACATACTAGTAGAATACAAATGTACTTTAGCGAAAGTATATAATAAGGGGTCTTAGCGATTTGAATTGTACAAGAATCTTCGCAGAACGTATATATTTACAACGGGGCGAATTGACAGTTGGATACTGTTATCTGTTATAGGACCTAGCAGTTAGCGGGCGGGTTTACCCCGTAAGGCAAACGATTTTCCTTAACGTTTAATGTGATTGACATGCGTCTCGATGGTCGAATTTATGTAGGGTATTTTCACTTGAATGTACTACAGTAACGCCACTGTATAACGACCACTTTATTTAGTTAATTTGTCTGTGTTAATAGACAGGATACTGCTTATCTCTTTGAATCCTAGACCCGCATATATGCGTCATTTGCAAACAGCGTACTTATTAGAACCACACTTGTCCTATGCAAACAGTGTAAACTCTAACCAGGGTCTAAACTGTTTGTCATCTTGACATACTATTGTAAAAATCAACCCTAAAAGACCAAAAATGGATTATACTTAATTGAAAACTAGAACTGTCTATTTGAGGTTTCAGGGAGGAAAAATGTTAAAGTAATGAGTTTCTGTAAGAGCGAACTGTTTTAATTCCATCCTGCTTTAAGCTACCATCTGTCTTTCATACAACGAGTTAGACTAGTGGTTGTATAGAACTGGTAAAACATTACTGTATACGATTTTACTGACAAGTGTAATGACTTGTAATAGAGATGGGTGTGTCGGTGTTACAGTGGAGAATCTGTTATTCTTTCCCGTTTAAACGCAAACGTACGCAAACGCAAAGCACTAAAACGTAGAAAAGAACAACTTTTGGACAATTCTGATAGTTCATGTTTATCTTGGTGGCAAACAGTTTGGAGCCTGATCAGACGCCGGGTTATCCGGCGTCTGATCTGGCTCCAAACTGTTTGTAAAAGAAAAAAATAGTTTTCGCGCAAACGCGTTTATTGGGAAAGAATAACGTTTTCTCCACGGTATATAATTATATTGATTTATATAAAGTAATTGTTACAGTTTTCTGCACACTATGTCTTCACGCTATGGTATTACTCATGGACTCCTGTGAGTTTAAATACACAATCCAATTTTCATAGAAGTCTAGTAGATTTTGTACTTTTCAATGTTGACTGAACATTCACTCCAAAATGGAGAAAATAAATACATACATGTATTTAAAAGATATGAACTATTTATTCTGAGTAGCAAACAGTTTGGCGCCTCCTCAACCCGTTGTCTTATACGGTAGAACTCTCAACTCTTCGATATGACCATAAGGATTTCGATACAAAGCGTTGTTGTTGTTGTTTTAAACAAATAAAATAACAACTGCCTATCCACTGTATCTTGTTGCATACACAGAGTCAAACAGATAGCTAGCTAGGATATTAAATAGTCAGGTTCGTTTAGTAGTTTGAATCGTAATACCACAGTGACAGACACGTTTTACATAATAAAAACAGCATGTTTCCGACAATGATCGGTGTAGCCAATTTGTCCAGAGCAAAATTCAGAAAAAATAAATTGCCTTTTGAAGTACAGCGCTCCCTCTCTACAACGGCCCTCCCAACAACGATTCCCTCCTTACAATGACCACTGTCGCTGATTCCCAAACAAGACAATTATTTCTAACCATTTCACTGCTGCAGTAATGTCTGCTTAAAATTGTCGTCTGCCTTTTATTTGTAAAAGTTACATAATCAACACTTTGACAAAAAAGATTAATGACGAGTGACAAACAGCTTGAATCCAGATCAGACGCCGCGTTACGCGGCGTCTGATCTGGATTCAAGTTGTTTGCAAATGTTAGCCAATTTCTCTCCCTATAACGACTCCCTGTGAACAACACACACACTATGTGTCTCCCAGTGGTTGTCGTTGTAGAGAGGAACACTGTACAACTCTTATTCGTCTATTGTCTTTACAAAAGTGCTAATGGGGTGTTCAGACACACTGCCAAGGGAACCATTCTGATAAGAAAACTCTGTACTGGAGGTGATCTATTCGCTAGAAGGTCTGATTTGAAACCTTAATTATTCTGCTTCTACGGCAGTAGACGGATTTATTTGTCACATGAGAATCACAATAGCGTTGCAGTTTTCAACTGACAAAAAACAAACAACTCGTTTTATTCGCATGGAAGTGTTATATATATACAGTCGAATTTCGATATTTGAACTACGCTAACCCGTTCAGCGCCGAATTCGCATAAAGTATACTTTTCAAACAGTTTGGAGCCAGATCAGACGCCGCATAGCGCGGAGTCTGATCAGGATCCAAACTGTTTGACACTCATTTCGAAATTTCTTAATTAAGTCATACTACTTTTCATATAACATTGAAACGTTCTTACAGACAGTCCTATTAAAGTAGACGAAAATATGGAGGTAAAGGAGTACAATCCTCACGATTAATTTGGCGCCGAAGTTTAAATTCTAATTGTTCCATATTTCTACAGCTAAATTCTCAGTAACACAGTGTAGCCATTTTGTCCATAGCAAAATTCAGAAAATATAAAATGCCCTTTTTAAAGTACAACTCTTATTCGTCTATTACATGTATCTTTGCAAAAGTACTAATGGGGTGTTCAGACACACTGCCAAGGGAACCATTCTGATAAGAAAACTCTGTACTGAAGGTGATCTACTCGCTAGAAGGTCTGATTTGAAACCTTAATTATTCTGCTTCTACGGCAGTAGACGGATTTATTTGTCACATGAGAATCACAATAGCGTTGTAGTTTTCAACTGACAAAAACAAACAACTCGTTTTATTCGCATGAACGTGTTATATATAAACAGTCGAATTTCGATATTTGAACAACGAAAACCCGATCAGCGCCGAGTTCGCATGAAGTATATTTTGCAAACAGTTTGGATCCAGATCAGACGCCGCATAACGCGGCGTCTGGTCAGGATCCAAACTGTTTGACACTCGTTTCGAAATTTATTACGTCATACTACTTTAAATCTAACTTTGAAACGTTCTTGCAGACATCTCTATTGAAGCAGACCAAAACATGGCGATGAAGGGGTAAAAACCTCACGCTTAATTTGGATCCGAAAGGGTTAATACTCATTGTTCTATATTTCTATAGCTGATTTTCAGTAATACAGTCTCGCTTAAGAACATATTCTGATAAGCCTCTATTTCACTTAAAAAATGAATTAGTTCGACTACAGCGAGCTTGATATATCAGGGTTTAACTGTTCTTACTAAGAAACATGACTTTATATGAAGACAGATATCGCCTTCGGCATTAAACTGCCCGAAATAAGCTCACTGCTGATATTGTGTATATCTGTTTGTTGGGAATTTGTAAAAAGTTAACACTTTTCTTGAATTTGGTGTTAAATATACAAAGAATAGTCAGAAACGGCAAATACAATTTTAAAAAGCGGATTATTTTTTTTTAAAATTATAAGCTGAATAAAAATCATATTAAAATCAAAACCGCACGCTTTTCATATAGCTTTCAAAGATAGGTAAGCCATTTTAACTTTTAAAAAACATTCATCCAAATTTAAAACAGCATTATAGGGGTCTACTCCATACAATTGTACAAAACCAATTATGTCAATTACAAAATGTTTGCAGCCTGATTATACGCCGAGCAAATCGGCAAGTGATTAACTCATTTGTGCCCACGATCCAATATATGGGACATATGCAAACATTGTAAACTCTGATCAGACGCCGCATTATGCGGTGTCTGATCAGAGTCTACCATGTTTGCTAATATGATTTTCAATATAAAACAAAAAGAAAATGGAAATCTGACCAGGCATCCCTTTGATAAAAAATGAACTAATCCAATATAAAAACATGGAAGAATCCACTTGGCACAAATGGGTTAAGCTCCAAACTGTTTGTCACTAAAGTAAATCAACATGTAATACAACTGTCATTTTCTACATTTTATAATTTTGCGTTTTGGTATCGTTCCGTTTCCACGAGAAACGATAGAGTCTTTCAGCTGTGTACTTCAAATTATAAAATAACTCCATAGATTCGCATTTATACGCATTCAATACACTGAAAATAATTCCACTTCATAATTTCGTGAGTATTCAACATCAGGAATATTTCTATATCCTAGCAGATAGTTGCTTAAAGCAGGCTGAATGTAAAGTAGAATGCGCATCGATGCGCATTCTGCTTTACGTTCAACTTGCTTGAAATTGGTCACTAAACTAGGAGCAGGATATAGGATGAATGAATGAATGAAATGAATGAATGTATGACTTTATTTACCGAGGGTAGCCCATTTAGTCTAATGACTAATCCTCCATGAGGCCCTCCATTAAAGTATTACATACATACATTTTCTATAGTTTTAACCCTTATCCTGCTAGATCTATAATATCGGCTCCTTTGAAAATGTCGTTTACAAATTTCGTAACATTCAGAATTATGGATAAAGGGTTATATTACACATATGACTGTCATTATTTCACAAGCGAATTGTCTAGGTTACGAAGAGAATACAAGTGTACTTCTAATTATCGTCCATGAATTAAAACATAAAGAGCTTATTGAAATCGATTGAATGTCTGGCTCTTTTCAAATTATGTTTTAAAATTTCAATTTGTAACTCCTTGCAATATAACAACTTTATATTATATATGATGTGTCGAGATTAATATATAGCTCAGTTGCCTGATTATAGTCTAATGATAATGTTATCTATAATGATATCTCTTCAACGCGGACAAATAAATAGCTACTGCGGTTTTGACACACCTATGTAAGATTTATCAATATATTAGAAATATCTTTATTACATAAACTATGTAATACAGACCATATCCTTTTAAGTGACGTCAAAAATTTAGCTTTGAAAACAGTTTAGATCGCGGCATCTGATTAGGCTCCAATTTGTTTAACACTCGTTTCGAAATTTCATCCGTAAATTGCCTCTAACTTTTGAAATATGTTGCAGACACCAACACTGAAACAGACGACAAAGCTAAATACAGTGGAGAATCTGTTATTCTTTCCCGTTTAAACGCAAACGTACGCAAACGCAAAGCACTAAAACGTAGAAAAGAACAACTTTTGGACAATTCTGATAATTCTTATTTATCTTGGTGGCAAACAGTTTGGAGCCTGATCAGACGCCGGGTTACCCGGCGTCTGATCTGGCTCCAAACTGTTTGCACTGCAAATAATAGTTTTAGCGTAAACGCGTTTATTGGGAAAGAATAACAGATTCTCCACTGTAGCTCACACTCAATTTGATTGAATGTGAAAATTTATCGGCTGTTTGAATTAATGTTAACCCTTACAGTGCGGCTTCTGAGTGTATACTTTATATGTTAAATATTGCATACTAAAGTATTAGCCCTGTCATAAATTTGACGAGACAGGTTCCTACATTGTATAAGAGGCTAGATAAATGGGTCATTGATCAATAAATGGAAGCGCTAAGTTAAACATCCAGTTATGTAAGGATGACACAGACACAGACGAACTTTGAATCCGACTTCATTAAAACTGACCAATGCTGGTACAGTGGAGAATCTGTTATTCTTTCCCAATAAACGCGTTTACGCTAAAACTATTATTTGCAGTGCAAACAGTTTGGAGCCATATCAGACGCCGGGTAACCCGGCGTCTGATTAGGCTCCAAACTGTTTGCCACCAAGATAAACAAGAATTATCAGAATTGTCCAAAAGTTGTTCTTTTTTACGTTTTAGTGCTTTGCGTTTGCGTACGTTTGCGTTTAAACGGGAAAGAATAACAGATTCTCCACTGTAGTGCAAATGTTAAAGAAACTGCTCATTCATCAAGAACATGCAAGATCTAATGATGATAATAATAATAAAGACTTTAGTCAACGTGATAACTTATTTGACAACGTCAATCTTCCATGAGGCCCCCGTAACCAATATGGCGGCGAAAACCGCACCATAAATACATATGGGAAATGATTAAAAATTATTTCATGTAATGACATTGTTTGTCCCAAATTTGTTCCTAAAGTATATAGCTTTGTTGCAAACAGTTCGGAGCAAGATCAGACGCCAGGTAACCCGAATGCTATGCGATTCTACACTGGTTGACACCTAAAAACATACCACAGCTGGAAAAAACTTGAACAGAAAAGAATAAGTCATTTACTTTGAAAATTCATTACAGTGCTCCCTCTCTACAACGACACCCAATGGGAGACACAGATTGTGTGCGTTGTTCGGAGGGTGTCGTTAAAGAGAGGGAAAATAAAGTATTGGCTTACATTTGCAAACAGCCTGAATCCAGATCAGACGCCGCGTAACGCGGCCTCTGGTCTGGATTCAAGCTGTTTGTCACTCGTAATCACATTTATTCTATCTAAATCTCCAGTTATATGTAAGTTTGAGAAAAAACAGCAGACAACAATTTTAATCAAACGATATAGCAGCAGTAAAAGCGTTAGACATAATTGTTCCGTTTAGGGTACTGCGGAAAGGGTTGTTATAAGAAGGGAGTAGTTGTTGGGAGGGCCGTTGTAGAAAGGGAACACTGTAGGTTAATTTTTACTGTGTCTACGAAACAGAGGAACTCGTTTCTGAAACCGAGGGAAAACGGTAAGCTTTAAAAAACGGTTGTGTAAAAACAATTTTAAACAATTTAGTCATGTCAAACAGTTTTGAACCTGACCATGTTCGTAGCCATTCGTTATGAATACTAGTAATTAAAGTGTTCCAACTCAATCGTCTTCAACACTTACATGTATTTCTCTGCGTCTCGGTTCGTTTAAACGGGAAAGCAAATACGTGGAAACTCGTTTATCAAGAAATTGGATATAACTAAATAAAGATATAACCATTTAATTTTAAATGCATTCACGATCTATTATAAATGTATAATTAAATGGACCTAATATAAAGAATTTCGGTCTCAACTAAAGAAGGACAGTCCCAACAACGTCCATACATGTATAAGCGAGCTTCAGTGTATTTCTGTATTGCAACAGTTATATCAAATACATTTGTCTCAAAAAACAACGGAACTACTTTGTTCAGCATTAACCCTTTACCTGATAGCCTAGTTATAATACTGAAGATATGTGACTACTTAAAGCAGGTTGAAAGTAAAGCAGAATGCGCCCTAAGGCGCATTCTGCTTTACTTTCAGCCTGCTTTAAGCTATCATGTTCTAGAATATAGAAACTATTCCCTGTAATAAATATTCATGACTGATAAAATTGGAACTATTTTCTTCAGCGGATGAATAAATCATATTCGCTAAAAGTCGCTTCTATAGGGGAAAGGGTTAATTGAATAAAGCGCAAGTAGTTTTCTCCGGTTGCACCAAATATGCTTTTATGCTGGCAAGTTAACATTTCGATTATCTCCCAGTAGTATTGATAAACGGATTATGATTCAGACAAAGTGTCGAGGGAGTCATTTACCTTGTTTATGACTTGTTACAATTTATTGGAAATAATTAGAATTCTCCCTCGGATAAGAGATATGTTTTGAAATGTTTGTTTTAAAACTTGAAAGTAATATATAGTCAGTTTGGCACAGCAACTCAATTTTAATGTGTACAAAAACATACGCATTCAGGACTTTTTGTCCCTTAGAATAAAACTAATACATACATATTCTCCAGTGGATATTTATTTCGAAGTATTTCGTTTAAAATTGGGTTTTAAATTTTATTTTGCTATGAGAAATAATACTGTTTCGCCACTTACGTAAGCTTCCTTTGAACAAATAAATACGAAAGACTCAAGCAGGAAACGTAACACAAACAATACACCCACCTCTAAAAACTCTAAAAACCCAAACATGACGTCCGACAGTTTGTAGTAACACTTGACGATACAAACAACAGTCATAGGTCGTAGGCCTATGCAATTGAAAAATAAACGACACTTCTCGAATGTTTCCAAAAAAATTGACAGATATAAAATGCGTATTCCAACTTTACATCTGCATGTCCTCATTAATCGACTTCAACATACATTTACAGTGATATTCTTAAAATAATAATACAACAGTGTTATCTTGCGTCGTTCTTGCTGTTGTAATAGCTGGTTCATACAGTCAAAGTCTGTCATTTAGAACCAAAGGTTTAACACAGAAGTTTGGAATAAAACTAGAGTTTCAAAAATAAAACATCATGAAGCTTATAAAACATTTGGTAAAGGCATACCTAGATGTGTGGTTTGAAAAACATGTCTACATTCAAACTGGTGTTGGCGGTCTTTTAAATAAAAAAGGAATTATCAGTACTAGTATATCATACACGTTCAAACATAGTATGTATAGAAAAGGCAACGAAATACAGTAGAAGTATATTGCTTTACCTTCATCTTAAACTTATATTTCAAAAGACATTACGCTAAAAACATGTTAGACATTTTAAAAAGTTAAACTGCTAAAAGCTATAAACAAGAATCATAATAACCATGTCCTTGAGCAAACAATTATCGAACATCCTAATTGTAGCTAGTGCTGCATCACTGCCTGTGGAACTGTGGGGGAGTAAAGTAGAACAATACAATTTCGCAACTAAATAGTACAGTGGAGAAGAAATTATCATTTTGTAATAAACACATTTGGGCTTAAAAAAATATTTCAATTGCAAAAACGTTTAAAGCTAGATCAGACGCCAAAACAGTCTGATCCGACTTTAATCTGTTTGCAACTGAGGTAAAAAAATAAAAAAGGCTGTTCCTTATATTGTATTGCATTATATGTGTGTATATGTCATTTTAAAGGGGAAAGGACGTTTACTACCCTTCACGCTATTGTTGGTTTGATCGTAAAAGCACATACGTACGCGTTCTGAAATGTTGTACTATAGACCAATCGTGGAACAAAATGATGATATGATCTTAGAATAACCATAACCGTGAACACGCAATAAAAGCAAATTAGAACTGTCTTTAATAACTACAGACAGCCCAACGGGAATATAAGTAGCAATAGCAATAATATTGTCATTTTATGACCCGAAGGGTATCGACTATTTCCTAGGTTAAAACATCTAATTGTTTCTCGACTTGATCGAACCTTCAACAGCAAGAGATATTATATAGAAACATTGTTTTATTTCATGACTGGTTGTATTGATTAAAACAGAAAGTTGCTAAAGTTGATTTAACATAAAGAAGCAAAATTTGAAGAGATAAAAATGCGTCTCGGCGGGACAGGATAGTAGCATGTACATTCAGCTCTTTATTGTAAGGACGGAGACGTGGAAAGCAACGACTGTAAAGGAAAATGTTAAACGTTTACTTTAGAGAGAATAAAATACAAACACAGCCAATTTGAAATACAGTATTGATGTACAAGTAAATCTTCTCAATTAGGACCACTTAACTGTGTTAATGTTAGGTGTTTAACATAGGTGACTGTTTAAAGCAAGGTGCCAGTAAAACAGAAAGGTCATTCCCGAGCGTAATTGAAACGGTCACCCGTCTTTTATACAATAAATGAACCTCCGTTTCAGTTTTCAGCTATCTACTTGATGTCCCCAAATAACAAAATAATAATGTATTTAAGGGCAAACGCGCCCAATTCTTGCGATACCTGGTGGCATTTAACAAAGACCGATAATCGTTACTCAACGAAATCGTGCGTGTCGGTTACCTCCCGTAGGTACTTTCGGTTTCAAAACATCTCTATTAATCGCGAAATATAAACGGTAAACACATGAAATGGCATTTGGTAAAGAAAATTACGTAAAAGTTGGCAAATACTCTATCTTATAAGGCTGAGGTAATAACCCAGGACTTCAATTAAAGTGAATATTAGCGGGACCCCGAGAACACATAGAAAAAATGGTCTGCTTATTTAGGCCATTGGTATATGTATGAAAGTGCCTAAAGTTTCAAACGAAGAATTATAACATATGCTTTCACCATTTTCTGATTATTCACACCTCAAATATTAATTGTGTAAGTTTGATCCATTTCTTACGGAAAGATTTTGATTCAGTGAGTGTTTTCATCGAATTCGAACCAAAACAATTAAGAACAAGAGCCGCATGCGGCCCTAAATCGCTCACCTGAGGAACTATTGTGTTAAACTTGATGCATAATGAAGTTTGTCATTGCATGTATGTGGACTGTTGCATGAAACTGAAACAACTCGGAATTAGGTTTTCCTGTAGAAGTCTCTGTTAAACTGATAAGCCCCGGGGCGGGTCTATTTTTGACCCTGGGGTCATGATTTGAACAATCTTGGTAGAGGACCATAAGGCAAAGCTAGATGCCAAATATAAAAGGTATGGGCCTGACAGTTTCAGAGAAGAAGATTTTTTAAGTTTTTATTGAAACAATCTATTTTCAGCTCCTGTGACCTAGATATGCAATGGACCGGAACGATTTGAACAGTATTGGTAAAGTACCTCAAGAAGTTAAACCAAGCAAAATATCAAAGCTCTGGCCATATTAGTTTCAGAGAAGAAGAGGTTTGAATATTTCACAATATAACTCTATGTAAATTTGTGACCCCCGGGGTGGGGTCATTTTTTTGACCCCAGGGACATAATTTGAACAATCTTGATAGAGGACCTATAGATGATGCTTTGTGCCAAATATCTAAGCTCAGGGTACTGTGGTTTCAGAGAAGAAGATTTTTTAAGTTTTTATTGAAACGATCTATTTTTAGCTCCTGTGACCTAGATATGCAACGGACCGGAAACATTTGAACAACTTTCAAAGAGGACCATATAAGGATCATTTCTGCCAAGTTTGGTAAAAATTCATCGAGTGGTTTCGGAGGAGATGTCGTTTAAAGAAATTGTTGACGACGAACGAACGAACGACGGACGAACGAACGACGACGGACGACGGACATAGCACGATCAGAATAGCTCACCTTGGCACTTTGTGCCAGGTGAGCTAAAAATGCGTATATTTCAGGCAACAAACTATACACTTGCCATAATACTTTAAGTTAGCATTATTTAATTTACCTTTTAGCTGTTTTAATGTTTGTTTGTGCAAATTATATCTTTATACTATTTCAGAAAGCCAAAATAACGCACGCCGAATCTTTGCCGAGAATGGCCACACTATACATTTCAAAAGCCTTTAGACAACAAACAACAACACTATAACCTATGTTTTTCTTTTTACCATAGTACTCATATATGTTTGAAGAACCTATGCAGAATTATCATAGCGATCCTACGGAAATTTCATTTGGGCACGTATGTCCTTTAATGTGATTTGTTTTCTAAGAAAATGGAAAGTTGCAAATTTAGGAATTTTCTGATCCACATTCACTTTACTTGAAGCTGTCACCTGTTTTTGTAAAGTATTTAAGCCTTCAGTTAAGAGGAGGACTTTTACTTAACTCTAATTTAGCGAATTTTCACTTGCCAATGGTCGTGACTGACGAATTTCTTATATGGGAGGGATGCTATCGTGAGAAGGTACTTTATATTTATAAGACAAAGTGTCATTCTTGCGTGTCTATTTGTCCCTGAGAGCTTCCTGTCACGATCGTACCTATAAATATCTATAAATACTTACAATGCTAATATCTTAAATGCATTATTCAGTTTTTGAGAAGTTGCCACTAGGTGCACATTCGAACCCGTATTGTACTATTGTATTTAATTGAAATTAGAATAATTGTTGAATAATGACTCACTATGGTTTTCCAATGTTATTTTACATTTACTTATAAACTTATACTAGTATAAACGACAATCGTACATGTAGGTCGTAAATAACTTATCAAACCGCAGTAAAGCATATGCTAGCTTTTTACCTGCACTGCTATTATGAATAGTTTATTAGTATTTTTTAAACAATGTAGACCGATACAAGCATATGCAATGTTTCAATTTTACAATATATTATGAGAGTAATACATCTTAGTAAAGACTATGATGCTTTTCATTAGAAATTTCAAAAATCAACCTGTTTCAGTTAATTATTTGAAGTAATGCTAAACGGAGTTATTGATAATTTGCAAATAAAACAGTTTGATAAATTGAAATCTATAATAACTAGAAGACAAAAACAAGTAGTAACCAGTACAATTCCAAAGTCGTTTGTATGACTAGGCGTTAATACAGCCCGTGATGCACTCATGATAAATAGACTTGACAATGTTAATTAAGTTAATATGAGCATAAAACGTTTATTATCTTAAAATAATTTGCAGAGCAACTCGAGTTTTATTTTTAAGTAAACACCATTGCATATATATAAAAAAAGAGTAATATACCAAGTTAAAGTCTACTTTCAGTCCGAATGACCGCTCAGCCGACTGTACATATACTCCCCTGATCATCGAGCCATCTTGCCTATGAGCACTGCTAACATATGGCGCAGTCAAATGCAGCCGCAGTACCGACTCAGACCCTTCACAGGTACCCATTTTAACCCCTGGGTGGAGAGGAGCAATTCGCGGTACATGTCTTGCTCAAGAACATTCCTGTACATCATCGGGGATTCAGAAAAATCCCCTAGTCAGACCGCTGGTCCGGCGGGGGATCGAACTCATGACCCCTGGTACCGTAGTCCAAGGTGTTAACCATTGGGCCACTACCGCCGGTATGCCTTTCTCGATATCTAATATAAAAAACTCGAGCTCTAAGTAGCTACAACTCAACCCCAATATAACGACCACACTAAATGAGACTGAATAACAGTATTGAAGAACGCAATATATGGTTATCAGAAAGCTCTAGCATTGAATTCCTGATCTACATCATCTCATCTGCAAGCTGCCATTTAACTAGTTGGCCCCTAAACATCCAAGCTGACAATTTCTACGATTAACTTGTTTTTACTTTTCTAATTATTATAGGAAATGACAACCAGTGCAGAACCTGTTCAGAGGTCTACACTGTTTGCATTATGCAGGTGTACTCTTCATAGGTACACTGCTTGTAAATGACACATGTGCTCGTTGGTAGAGTGCAGTGGTTTAATACGATCACTGAGTCCATTATTGGTCAAGAATATTTACATCCATATCAAATTACCTAACACAAGGCCTTGATCCGTATCAAAAGCGCTCATGGATATGTTCAGACTTTGATACACAGTGCCCTCCGCGTGCAAAGAGTTAAAGAATTCCGTCTGGGGTATGAAAACATTTGATATTGCAATATTAAAGAATTATCATGAAGTAGGGGGCAAAAAAGAGATGACGAAAGAGATATAACTTGCTTTCTATTATTGTATATATACGAAACTATCTGTAGTTATGTTTAAACAAAACAAAATTGTCGATGAGTTGTATGGTTTGGTTGTATTCTTGTAAATTTGATTTCTATCTAGTGCCCATTTTAAGGCATTTGTAATTCCAGATATTGGTTGTATACTTCTTTGCATTAACTCAGAAAGATATATATGTCTAAAAACAAACTATAGTGTTTTCTGTCTGACCCTAGGATTACACTAAATCTTTCTATATTGAGTTTGGGATCATATTCCAAAATATGGTCTATAATAAGATTTATAAATGGTTAAATACCTGATTTTAATTAAACTGTTTCCTCATTATTATGACAAAACTACATATATTCTAATCTTTGAATAGTGTTTTTTATTTAACATTTTTGAGTAGCATACCGGTTGTCATATATAAATACCTTAGATTTTCAGGAGTGACTTTAACATACATATTTATCCTAATATAACTTTATTGTTCAGGACATGAAAACAAACATAGCCTTTCATACATACACCTAATTGTAGAATCAGAATCGAAATCAGAAATGTCTTAATTGACTTAAACTAACGGTTTCTCGTCATTCCATAGTAATTTAACAATTAGTATATTTATGTCACATTGTCATCATAGCGTATACAATGAAAATACATATATCCAAGTTTTGTATAATTTCTAATCTTAATGATTAAATATGAAGTTATACATTGTATAATATTGTTGTTCCATTCTGTTACGTTATGAATGAACTATTCTGGCAAAATCACACGTGACTTTGCTGATTGCGATATATTTTCGTGTCATTCTACATGACGTGATAATTGCAGTCACTATTTGACTTGAGCAGTGCCTTTTGCATTTAAAGATTCACACAAGCTTAGCTTTTTTCCCTTTCACTGCCTTACTCCGAGAAATGATGAATGTTTGCAATAAATGTGTGTCCTGAATAGACCTTACACTGAAGAGATATTACCTTTGTAAATGAACCCAAATTTAACCCTTAGCCTGCCAGTCACGACTATAGCTACATATGCAAACAGCTTGGATCCGGATGAGACGCCGAGTAACTCGGCGTCTCATCCGGATCCAAGCTGTTTGACACTCGGACAACATTTTCAGCAATTTTGAGCAACTTTGAAGCACTTTGAAACTTGAAGCAGACGAGAAATATAGCAGACGACAATTTATTTGGCGGGCTAAGGGTTAAGAAATAAAAGCAGAAGGTAATTGTATAAAACAGGAAACGTCATTTGAGTGAATGGGTTAAGCACGTTATGAGGATTTCCTCTGTACCATGTGTCGGTGCAGCAACTTAGAGCATATGTTAACTGCAATATCGCTCTTTGAAAAAAATAAATAACTCATGTCAAACACAAGGGTCTATACCGCTTTCTAGTTTCTACACACTATATATATATATATACTAACAAGGGGTGCAACTGTCTGACTGGACATTCGTACACCACAAGTATAAAAAAGTCTCAATTTACATGGTATACTCATAATTCGTTCGACTATTGAAAGGTAAGACATTTGTCTACTAATTTAATACACTCTTCTAAAATTTTCTTATGCATTTCGACAATTCCAAGAACGATTTTCTCCAAAGCTGACGTCTTTTTTTTATTCTCGGCTGACGCTCGTTCACCCGGGTCTCACTATATCACAGCGATAACCTGGTGATGTACAGTTCAAAACATGGCATGATTCAATAAAACTACCAAAGACTATCACTAACCTTCCGGTTTTAAGTCCTCAGCGTCAAAGTGGTGTTGTAAAATTAGCGATATTTCCGAGTTACTTTCACTTCGTCGAGGGGTAGCCATTTTGCCTGAAGAGTTACAAGTGCGGTGGAACAAATTACCCCAAACCATAAAACCCCTACAAACCACAAAACACAGAAAACCCTACATTGGGGGTATTTTACTGCCGAAATCCCCACTAGAACAATAACTGTTGTTTTTTGAAGGTGAAATATGTGCATATAATGCAAAATTATTAAGTTTCTACACTATTGTACCTATATAAAATAATTACTTGATAATGGGAGATTTCAATTACCCCGCAATACTCGTAGACTGGAACACAATGATGGCAAATACCAATACATGTAGAGAAACTCTTGAGAGAACTAAAACCTGACAAATCACCCGGTCCAGACAATTTACAGCCTACGTTTCTCAAACAACTAAGTAAAGAACTGTCAACACACTTGATTTGGTTTTTTATGATTTTAACGTCGCTTTTAACAGTATTTCAGTCATATCGCGACGTCCAGCTAATTACAGGTGGAGGAAGACCCCAGAAGCCCTTTATGCACGGTTTCAGACACAAGTCGGCAACTGGGTAGAACCACCGACCTTCCACAAGCCAGCTGGAAGGCTTCCCCACATGAAAAACCCTAACGACCCTACTGGGATTCGAACTCACAGCGGTGAGGAGCTTAGTGATTTAAGTCAGTCAACACACGTGAGTACTTTATTCGAAGCATCGTTTATAAAGAAGTAATAAGCAATGGAATATGATCAAACTGGCATGACGTCACTTAAGGCATCCCGCAAGAATATGTGATTTGACTCCTCATGATCCTAATATACATAAATGATCTTTCTGACAATGTTAAATCAACAATATACTTATTTGTAGACGACACAAAAATATTCAATATTATCAAATTCCCAGAAGACAAAGAAACACTCCAAAATGACCTACACAAAATATCACAATGGACTAAAACTACACCCACAAAATTGCAAAAATATGCATATTGGAAAAAAAATCCAGATACCAATTCTCATACGAGCTAATGGGTTTCACATTGGAACATACAGAAGAAGAATACAGAAGAAGAAAATGACACAGGGGTAATAATAGATAACAAATTAAACTTTGATTAACACATTGCAGAAAAAGTAACAATGCATTTTAAGAAAGAAGGAAACTTTCTAAAACAGAGAGATCAAACAATAAGAACTTCGATAAGGGGAAAACAGCTTAACAGAAGAGGTGGTAAATACAAAAACACTCAACTCATTTAAAAATAGATAAGATCACTACTGGAAAAACCAAGAAAGTAAATACAACTACATGTATAAGACCAATATAAGAACCGATATCTAAAACAAAAGTACTAAAGTACTAAGTGCACAAAAAGAAAAGTCCAGCATAGAGGAACCTGAGCTGGAAATCAACGCTAAGTAACGCTAAGTAAGTATAAGGTTATATTCGGGGTGATCGCCAAAATTAGTTTGGAGTCAGACAACAATTTAGCACGGAAATGTGTCATTTCCTGGAAACCAAAAATCATTTTACTCCTCTATGACGCTTAAAAAGATTTTAATGACACGAAAATGGAACTGTCAATGTCTAAATCTTTAAAACCTTACCTTCATAACACACCTTATATGTCAATCCCCTTCCCATTCCAACGTGTTCAGCATCGGCCGAAGTTATTCCACTACAAACCACAATGATGTTCACATCTCGACAAAAACAAACCCTTCAGACCTCTTTACTTATGTTTATCAAGCACCACACACTAAAACATTAATGACTTTCTTCACCGGTAACACTTTGACAGTCTTTAAAACGCAGCGGTATGCTTAGAACTGTCCATATGGGGCTGAATTTGACTATTTTCGTTGCATCCATCAACGGGAAAAGGTATGCGGGTATATTTTTATGCCCCTTGCAAAATGTCTTCCTGCATTCTAACAAATAGTTTTTACCCTTCCAAGTTATCGAGCAGCTCGGTGTCTGATCTGGATCCAAGTTAGTTGTACGTTAAAGACTAATGTCAGTTCAGTTGAAAAAAAGCAGTACAGTGTACATAGAACTGCATGCGGGGAATGAGGGAATTTGTATGATTGTTAATCCTTCAACTCTTTCGCCTCTAGCGGCGTACAAAAGAATAATTTGCTTCCAGATCAGATGCTGAAAAACTCTGCTTCTGAATTAGAATGAATGTTGTTATGAAGGTAAGGTTTTAAAATTTTCGACAGCGAAAGAGTTGAAGGAATAAGACACATGGCAAGGTGAACAGACGTTGCTAGGACGGTTAGCAACAGGGATACCTCCCACAAGAAAAATAAATTACAAAACAGAAACTCATTTTGGTGATCACATATAGCTACAACAGTATTTTAATATGCATACTTTTGCACTTATGTGGGTGTACTTTTAGTAGCTATTTATCTGTCCAATATGATATTTTGTGTAGGTCATTTTGTAGTGTTTCTTTGTCTTCTGGGGATTTGATGATATTGAATATTTTTTTGTCGTCTGCAAATAAGTATATTGTTGATTTAACATTTATCATTTATGTATATTATGAACATGAGGGGTCCAATCATATATCCTTGTGGGATTCCTGAAGGGACTTTATGCCAGTTTGACACGATTCCATTGATTGTCACTGTTTGTGTCCTCCAGGATAAAAACTATCTTGTCAATTCAACCATATTTTTTCCAATTCCATACGACTCTAGCTTACTTATTGGTCTATTGTGGGACACTGTGTCGAAGGTCTTTTGGAAATTCATGTATACACAGTCAATCCCGTCTCCAGTGTTCATTGCTTCTGTCCCTTTGTCCGTAACATTTAACAGTTGGAGCGCCGTGGATCTCCCAGCCATTAAACCATACTGCTTGTCCGTGAATAGATCTGATTACTGTCATGTGCTCTATGATGAGGTTTCTGGCTATTTTCTCCATTACTTTGCAAATGACCGATGTGAGACTGAATGGTCTGTAGTTTCCTGGATTGATTTTGTCTCCTTTTTATAAATTACACTGAATTTGTTGTTTTTTTCTAATCAATAGGGATGTCATTCTTTATTATGGATTCTTCGAAAATGATAGTCAATGGTATTGACAGTTCTTTGACAGTTCTTTGCATAGTTGTTTGAGAAAAGTTGGGTGTAAATTGTCTGCACCGGTTGATTTGTCAAGAGTTTCTCTACATGCCTTGGTGATATTTCAAATTCTGTCCATGGTGTCTTTGTGTCTCTATTTGGCAATGTGGGTATTTCACCAGGTGCTTCCTTTTATAAAAACACTACTAAAGAGAAATCGGCGATGATGTTGGCCTTTTCCCCCTATTCATTAGACTTTGTCGACTTATGGTCTGCTGTATTTTTTCTCAGTTCTTTGATGCCAGTCTTGGTTTTACTCTTCGAGTTTATATATTGCCAAACTCGCTTCAAAATGGATTGGTCTTAGATTCTGCTGCTAAATTATTTTCATATCTCTTTCTAGTTTGTATAAAGAAGTTCTTTTTACACTGCTAAAGAAAGGTATTTACCCAGACAGTTTCGCCGACTGTCAGTCAGCCTGGTCACTGGTGAACTGTGAGATTGCTGAGAGGATTACTTCCCCTTTTCGCCGCAGGGTTTTGCGACGAACAAAGGGTTGTAAATCCCGCTGAGACGGTAGGCCCCCTGGTCACTGTTCATATTGGGCATAATCCGAGACCGACTAACACAGGACAGTACATTGAAAGAACGCACTATGTTAGAAGTGGAAGATATCATGGAACTATTGGAATTTGTCCTCACTACGACTTATTTTTCGTTCAGAGGAGACATTTACCAACAAAAGTTTGGCACTGCTATGGGTAGCCCAGTTGCTCCTATAGTCGCTAACCTTTTTATGGAGTACTTAGAGCAAAAAGCCATTGCTACAGCCCCTATCACGTGCACTCCAAAGTTGTGGAAACGTTATGTGGATGACATTTTGGAGATTATCTCTAAGGGACATGTTTCAGATCTAACTGACCATCTTAATCAGACAGACACTACAGGGAGTATAAAATTTACTCATGAAGAGGAGTCCCCAGAAGGTACCATACCTTTTTTAGATACCCTTATAGTGAAAAAGGAAGATGGGTCTTTGAAAGTCTTGGTGTACCGGAAACCGACTCACACGGACCAATACTTGCACTTTGAGTCGCATCACCCCCTCCACCATAAGTTGGGAGTGATACGCACTCTTTTATACAGATGCAACAACTTAGTCACGGACGCCAATGACAGAAAGAAAGAAGAAGATCATATAGAACAAGCACTCAATAAATGTGGTTATCCAGCATGGACCGTAAAGAAAGTGAAAGAAGACATAAGAGACAAACACCAGAATAGTGGCAATAAACGTGAAAGATCAAATAACACTGAGACGTCCAAGGGAATGGTAGTTATTCCTTATATTAAAGGAGTTTCGGATAGTGTGCAGAGAGTCCTTCGTAAGCACAACATAGCCGTGGCTATGCGCCCACATCAGACCCTCAGAAATCTGCTAGTACACCCTAAGGACAAATATGACACAAATGACGTATGCAATTGTGTGTACCAGATTAAGTGCAAGAACTGTGATAAGTCATACATAGGTGAGACTGGTCGCAAGTTTAAGACAAGACTGAGTGAGCATAAGAAAGAAGTGGAGTCGCTAGGCAACAGAGCATTCACAAGGTCTGAAAGGAGGCAATCAGAGACAGAGTGGCACAAAAGTGCTATAACGGATCATGTCATGCAAAATAACCATGTCATTGATTGGGAAGAGCCGAAACTTCTCGATAGGGATAGCAACCAAAGACTCAGACAAGTGCGGGAGGCCATACACATTCTTCAAAACCAGCCCAATATGAACAGGGACCAGGGGGCCTACCGTCTCAGCGGGATTTACAACCCTTTGTTCGTCGCAAAACCCTGCGGCGAAAAGGGGAAGTAATCCTCTCAGCAATCTCACAGTTCACCAGTGACCAAGCTGACTGACAGTCGGCGAAACTGTCTGGGTAAATACCTTTCTTTAGCAGTGTAAAAAGAACTTCTTTATATGCATCATTCCTGCTAAATGAACCTATTCTCCAATCTTTCTAGTTTGTCTGACAAGTTTTGCGACTTTATTCCGTGCTCTGATATATTGTTTCCTGTCTTTCTCTTTTTTGTTCGGAAGAAGCGTCTTTAAAGAGTGTTTTTCATTTTGATCATCTAGGATGTCTTTTTCCAGTGGCATGGTATTTGTTTTTTTATTATTCTTAATTTTGATCAGTGGTGGATATTTATTTTGTAGGGTTTGTAGTAGGTTTCTCTCGGTTTTTGTTTTGTTTGTGTAAAGCAGATGAAGTCAAAAAGAATTACACAGTGGTCACTCTTGCCCAGGGGACTTTGATATTCAGTATTTTGCTATGTTGTTTGCATCTTCAGTTAGAATAAGTTCAAGCATGTTGGAAGTGTCTGTTCCCCTCCATCTGGTTAGTCTGTCTACTATTTGGAATAGACAATTTTTTATTAATACAGTCAACGAACTTGTTTCCCTCAGATTTTCCCGCGGTATTGCGGGGTAATTGAAATCTCCCATTATCAAATAACTGTTTTATATAGGTAGAAACTTAATAATTTTGCATTATATGCACATAGTTCACCTTAAAAAAACAACAGTTATTGTTCTAGTGGGGGTTGCGGCAGTAAAATACCCCCAATGTAGGGTTTTCTGTGTTTTGTGGTTTGTAGGGGTTTTATGGTTTGGGGTAATTTGTTCCACCGAACTTGTAACTCTTCAGGCAAAATGGCTACTCCTCGACGAAGTGAAAGTAACTCGGAAATATCGCTAATTTTACAACACCACTTTGACGCTGAGGACTTAAAACCCGAAGGTTAGTGATAGACTTCGGTCGTTTTATTGAATCATGCCATGTTTTGAACTGTACATCACCAGGTTATCGCTGTGATATAGTGAGACCCGGGTGAACGAGCGTCAGCCGAGAATAAAAAAAGACGTCAGCTTTGGAGAAAATCGTTCTTGGAATTGTCGAAATGCATAAGAAATTTTAGAAGAGAAAATTAAATTAGTAGACAAATGTCTTAGCTTTCAATAGTCGAACGAATTATGAGTATACCATGTAAATTGATAGAGTTACAGACTTTTTTATACTTGTGGTGTACGAATGTCCAGTCAGAGAGTTGCACCCCTTGTTAGTATATATTTAGTGTGTAGAAACTAGAAAGCGGTATAGACTCCTATGATGTCAAACACAGACAAGGTCTGGCGTAAACTGACAAGGGTTATTATTCACAGCCCCATTCTTTATAATAACATGAACTAACATGTTTGATATTCAGACCTCCAGATAAGGGTAGTACATGTATATCAATAACTAAAATCTTTATCTCTGCACTAAACCTACTGTATCCGAGTTTTCGAGGCGATTCTAAGCAGTAATGGCATTGTAGAATTTGGTGATGACATAAGTGAGAATTTGTTGGATCTGATCTGGAGTCCTGAATTACTATGAAGAATATTTGCCTAATGAGCGTTTTTCTGTTTAAACCAGTATATATTTTACTGTCAGATTAGAGTAAAGTAACCCTGGTAAGACTTGGTAAGACTTGAAACCCCTTACAACATAATAATATCTGATAAAAGAATACAAAAACATAATCTAGCATTTATACACATCAATCAGCTAATTATAAATCAATCACTCATAGTGGATAACACTTTACATTTCGCGTTCAATAGAAAAAAATGCAAACGCAAGGCAACTAAATGTAGAACATCAGCGATTATTGAAACGTCTTCTCAACTGTATTTATTGCAGCAAACAACAGCAAAACATTTCTACTTTTACATATATTATAATTATATAATTCACGTGAGTAACTGTGAACTATGCATATAGTTGTAAAAAAATATGCGATTAACATAACATCATTAACCGACTTTGTATTGTAAAACATTATTGAAAATACATGTTAGTCAAATTTGATATACTCAAATCTCTAAAGCCGTCCTTAAACGGGAGAGTTATGTCGGAATTTCGTGCTTTGTTTTTTCTCTCCCTCTCTGTCGTACCCTAAACCCATCCATGTCTTACAGTTACTCGTGACTACAGACTAGTCGCTTGAGTACAATTTGACCGTTGCCATAGTGGGTTATTTTTAACACGGGCTTGAATGTTAAATTCTTTTCCGTGTTACTAATAATCTTGTCATAGAATTTTTGTTAGATGTTTTACATGTATTTACTTACTGTGCTGGCGGTCTTTTTGATTGTAAGATTGTGGAACAGGGTTTATATTTTATGTACACTGTTCGTCTTTATAGGTGAATATAGGAGATAAGAGTGAGGTTGGGCGCCCCTAAACCCAGGATTAACCCCCCAGTGGTTGTTAATAATTAATTTATACATAATTATTGATTGCTGCTGACCGTACCAAGGCGGGCTCCTATATTCACTTTGCTTTATGTTTGTCTTGCGTGTTGTTTTCTATTTAGTGTGTAGATGAAGGAATGGGATTGCGTGTGTGTGTTTCTTATGGTATGACTGTGTGTGTGTTCTGCTTGAGAGGTGGGTGTATTGTTTGTGTTGCGTTTCCTGCTTGAGTCTTTCGTATTTATTTATTGGTCTAAACACGTGCTTCTTGATCTATTATGGACAGGATATATCATACATTTAAGCAAGAATATAGCGGTTTTAAAAATATTGGATATGTGCGATACGTTCTCTGTGTTGTAAATAAGTTTTCGTTTAAATAAGTTATTGGCGTGTTTTCCAATAGCGTTTTCCGCAATTCATTCATGTCTACGTCAGTAGATGAGACTGTTTGCATTGAACTGAGACTAATTGGTTTACACATAAGTTGTAAATTGCCTTCAGAGAAAGTTGTAAGACGAAAGCTTAAACTATTAAAAGACGACCAAACGAACATGTTTATATCCAATTTGACTAGGCACATTTATCTGCGGCTTACTCTATTGGGTGGAACCATTATTTTGCAGCTGGGTATATCGGCCGGGACTTTTTCCACATGCCTTTATGTTTCATTTGACGGTTCGACAAGGCTACCGACATGTATATTTCGTCGTTGACAATTGCTCACCCTCCCTCGCTTTGTAACTTCTTTGTTTAAATATTGTTTTATTGTTCAGACTGGTTTATGTTTGGTTGCCGTAGCGAGTTAGTAGTGAGATTGGGGTGTTAACTACAGCTATAGTTTATTTGAACAGTAGCCACTAGTTCGTTTTGGTTGTTGTTTTGTTTTTATCTGGTTCCACTGTTATAAAATTATATGTGATAGTATTTGATTAAATAAAGTGACATTGTCGGCTTCCACTTTTGTTTTGATAAAACGGAATGGGGAAGATACAATATTTATGTTTGAATATAAGAGAATACAAAACATATTTAACTAATATTTGCTACCAGTTGGAACCGACTGTGTCAAACCCTTCGCAGACAAAATACTGTTTGCTTAACTGTGTCTCCTGCCAGTTTATGCAAAATTAAAATCCTTGATATGTTGTCAAGATGATCATATTGAAAAATGTGTCAAACAATCGGGATCCTGATCAGATTCCACTTTACGGGGTGTCATATCTGGAACCAAACTATTTGTACAAAAATCGACCTGCGTTGCCCTTCGTTATAGTGAAAGGATTCAAGAAATTGCATTTTATCTAAACACATTTTAATCCTTCACTGCATTATCCCGAATGCAAAAGTTATTTGCAAAAAGGTGTGTAGTCTAATCAGGCACCGCGTAACGCAGCGTTTGATGCGGATCAATATTGTTTGGCACTCATTTCAATATTTGTCAAAATATTCCACAATTAATTTGAGAAATAAAAGAAGACGACAACTGTTTAAAATTAATGACATTACGGATGTAAAGGGGTTACCAACAACTTTAACACTTTCGCTGCCAAGTTGTATCGACTGCTTTAACCCTTTTACCGTCACAATATCGTCTGCATTGGAAGTGTCGTCTGCACTTTGTTTGAAGTCAGCTTTAGGATTCCTTTGACAGAAAAAATGTGGATTTGAGTGTCAAACAGTTTGGATCCTGATCGGACGCCGCGTCTCGCGGCGTCTGATCAGGATCATAACTGTTTGCTAAGTCGCTTTTTTGGCGACATTGGCAGTGAAAGAGTTAACCATGTCCAATTCATAGTTTGATACAGTGGAGAAAACGTTATTCTTTCCCAATAAACGCGTTTACGCTAAAACTATTATTTGCAGTGCAAACAGTTTGGAGCCAGATCAGACGCCGGGTTACCAGGCGTCTGATCAGGCTCTAAACTGTTTGCCACCAAGATAAACAAGAATTATCAGAATTGTCCAAAAGTTGTTCTTTTCTACGTTTTAGTGTTTTGCCTTTGCGTACGTTTGCGTTTAACGGGAAAGAATAACAGATTCTCCACTGTAAATCAGTGAAACAATTACATGTGCTTGAAAAGGAATGCGCTTTCGGCATACTTCTACTTTATTTAATCTATTTTATGCAGGCATTTTACAGTCTTCTTTCCCCCTAAGGCCTAATTACTCAGCTAGTGCTGTGTAGTAATGGCCTGCTATAAAACACCATTCATAATACAATTTCGAATTAACCTTTTCAAGTTAATCGCGACTCTGCTTACATTCTCAAACATTTTGGACCCGAATCAAACGTCGCGTATCGTGGCTTCTCATCTGGATTTAAACTGTTTGTCTCTCATCTTCAACTTTTCATCATTTTGAAGCGTTTAAACCCTAATTTTGTTATATTTCCGTAAAGAGAAAATGTCTGCTCAACATAAAAAGAAACTCCTGTTTAGGCTTTACTACCACTGTTCGTCTTTTTTGCAGCATTAACTTGACACTGAAAATCGAGTATTGTTATCATTGCAATTGCTGGAATTCACTGTATAAATAGTGTATATTTTAGTATGTTATATGCTGGGAGAACATGACCTTATCAATAAACGTTTATCAATTACCCTTTTCAGTAACGAATGATAAAGATATACAATGGTTTCAGGTTAGAGTAATACATAGAATACTGGGCACTAACTCTTATCTATTTAAAATCAAGTATGCTGATAGCCCGTTATGTACGTTCTGTAACAAAGACATAGAAACTATCGATCATTTGTTTTGGAAGTGCACCATCAGCCAAGCGCTTATAAATAACATACTGATGTCCATTCATAACGATTTTCAAAATCTCAATATGGAAACAATGCTCTTTGGTTTTAGACAAACCTCTGATAGTGTAAAGAATTTAATTATCATCTTTTTTAAAATGTATATTTTTCAATGCAAATACAAACAATATCAACCTACGGCGCAAGGTCTAAGGAACTATATCTCTTTTAAATACAATTTACTTAAGTCTATCTCAATTCAAAATAGTACTGAAGACACTTTTCATAAACAATGGGAGCAGTTTAATATTCTGACAAAGACCTAGATTATTATTATTATTATTATTATTTATTTATTTATTTTTTTTATCTTCAAAACGTCTGCACATAAATGTAATTGTTAGTATGTACGAAGATGTGGGTGTATATGGTTAAAACAACACCAGTAATAAGCATAATCTATTCATTGCAAAATAATTTTCTGTTTCAAAATCACAAAGAAAACTTTTTGTATACCTGGCTTCAAATACGTATTTTTTCTTTTTGTATGAAAATGTAAACTTTTGGAGCTTTGTCAGCCATAATATTATTATATGTATTTGTAAGGTGTGTCGGTGGATGGCTCCCCGACCCCGACGCACCTATGACGGGGACAATAAATGAGGTCCTTACTGACAAGGCCTGAAAGAAAAAAAAGAAAAAAAAAAAAAAAAAACGTTTTTGCGCTGATTGAGCATTTCGCTGCCTCTGACCAGACATAACCCTTTCTCTTTCAATGGAGCCCCATAAGGCGCGTTCGCAAACAGTTTGAATCCTGAGCAGACGCCACACAACGCGGCGTCTGATCGGGACCAAAACTGTTTGACACTCTTATCGTTATTTATTAAGTAATACAATCTAAAACATTCTTATCGATATTTATTAAGTCATACGACCTACAATATAACTTTCAAACGTGTCTTGCAAACAACACTACTGAAGCAGACGACAATAAAGCGGTCAAGGGGTAAACATATCCCGATTAATTTGATCACGAAAGGGTAAACTGCGATAGAAAACAAACTTCAGGCTTTGTAAAACATTTTTATATTAAACATATTGTTGCATAAGATTTTATTTACGAATTCATCCATTCAAACAGCGAAGAATAATGTCGTCCCTATATAACATCGTTTGAAATTGAAATACGCCAGTCTTTCAACAGACGTGTCTTCATTGTACATGTACACGACAACATAATAAGGTCACATCGCATTAAATAACAACACAATGTAAATGCGTAGGTGTATCTTCTTATATCCTGAATACATTATCTTGATGCACTGTTTCGGATATATCTAATTAAGATAATTGATTAACAAAACTACTGTGTAACAAACAAAGGCAGCGTACTAACTTTATCAAACAGTTGCCGACAAACCTTTTAAAATATCGAGAAAATATATTCATAAAAACGTTTAAAAGGTGCGTCAAATTTGTTTTCATACACCGATGTTAGACATTTGTCACATTGGAATTATGAATTGTAAAATGTGATAAAATTCCAGATAATACATGTTTAAACAAGCAACTACAGAATGCAAGCGTTATTCTTTTTCAACAAACGCAGTTATAATAAAACAGTAATATCCATTCCAAACAGCAAATAAATCAATCAGGCGCCATTCTTGAAGCCTGGTCAGGATTCTGTTTGTTCGACACTTAGATTAATTCAGTCGGTGACTGTCTGAACGGGCATCTATTGCTGTCAATTCTGTAACCAGTTCAATGTCTACAAATGTATGTTGTCGGTTGTTTGATAGACTATCGTTTATAATCGGTCCATCCAAACTTGTCAGACATTATTAGTTTAATAATCAGTTTCGCATGCAAGTCTATCAGACGGCAAACTGAAATTAGGAGCATATGCATATATATGGAAATGGCTCCCGCTGAGTAACTAATGCTGCCAATTATCGAAATTATTTACTGGGTTTCTTAATACCGCGATAATTAATTCTGACATACAGAGTTAATGTGTAGTCCTTAGAGTTTTTATCTGAGAATTTGCATACATTTCCTTAACCATTTGACCGCCGAAGTAATATATAGTCGACTTTGCGATCTTGATCAAGACTGTTTGCAAAGTCGCCTTTTGCCAGGGAAAATTCAAGCTATGATTGCTGCTGTGTGGTCATCGGAATGAATGACTGCAGGTACGCACAGCTTGTTTGCAAAAACAGTGCTTTAATCAATACAGTTAATCCTCTCTAACACGACCACTAAATTGTATTAATATTACGTGTTTAAGGTATGTGACTGCTCAAAGATTCTTCCTGGAAAGCTTGTCATTACTGCTATTTTAAAGTACGAGTATCAACAAGTCCTAATCAGACGTCGTAAGTGTTTGAAAGGTAGAGGTTAGTTGCCTTTTATGATTAACGGCTGAAATTGCAACTCTCTTTCTTGTAAAGATTTGTCGATTAACCCCAAGTCTAAAGTAGAAACAATGCGTTTAACGTTATTAGGATCTCTAGTTTCGACCATTCAACATGGTGGTAACGGTGAGTTTTTTGTATATTGCATTAACCCTTTCCCCCATAGAAGCGCCTTTTAGCGGATTTGATTTATTCCTCCGCTGAAGAAGGCAGTTTTCCTATTTAACCAGTCATGAATATACAGTATAGGGAATATTTTCCATATTCTAGCACATGGAAGCTTAAAGCAGTTAAAAAGTTAAGCAGAATGCGCCTTAGGGCGCATTCTGCTTTACTTTCAACCTGCTTTAAGTGGCCATCAATATTCAATAATTGAAACAGGCTATAAGGTAAAGGGTTAAAATACTGGTTTTCTTATTTATACCTCAATATTGAGATGAACTTTCAGAGTGTGTCTGTTCTAGGATTTAATTATGTACACGTGGGATTAAAGACACTGCAGTGTTTGTCCATACAACATAATATATCACATGAAAGAACAAAGAATGTGGATCATGATGAGCTGCATCAACTTGTTAATTGTATTTCACATTTGATTATTAAACGTAAGATAGAAATGTTGCTTCAAACACTATTACCAAGACGTTGGATATCAATAGAGTGAACTCGTTAGCTTACATTGTAACTCATTGAACCATATGCACGGCTATACACGTCGAATCAATTTTAAATGGAAGTAGTTCACTTGCCATATGGAAACCCGGAAGAAAAAAGTGTACAAAGAACAGTAGGAGTATTAAAGAAACTGAAACATAGAGTTGGCCTAACAAAACTTTAATAGATATCAGGCGGTTATATAAATTCGTTAATATTAGTGTAGGAAAACTATTTGTGTTAGAATTATAGTGCTCCCTCTCTACAACGACACCCAATGGGAGACACATAGTGTGTGTGTTGTTCGGAGGCAGTCGTTATAGGGAGGGAAAATTAACACTTGGCATGCATTTGCAAACGGCTTGATTCCAGATCAGTCGCCGCGTAAAGCGGCGTCTGATCTGGACTCAATCTGTTTGTCACTCGTAATTATTTTTATTTTATCAAAATGTCCATTTATATCTTATTTTGAGAAAAACAGCAGACGATGATATTAAGCAGACGGTATTGCATCCATGAAGAGGTTGGAAAAAACGTAATGTCTGGGGAACTGCGGCAATGGTCGTTGATAGAGGGAGACGTTGTTCGGAGGGCCGTTGTAGTGAGGGAGCGTTCAAAGAAATAACATAATGAGCTCGGTTGGATGACCAAACACGGAAAATGCATACAACAAGTTAAAAAACCTATATTGTTACCGCTTGGCGAACGTACCATTGTATGACGATCCTTGTTTTCATATCTATATTGAATGCAAAATATTTGGCACTTAGTAAAGACGTGTTAGAAGAATTAAAAAAGAAATTCAGTACATTTTCGTGAAGATATCTCTATTCCGGTCAATTTGTTTTACGATATTTGCACTATAATTACACAACTGGACTGTACGTTGGACATTGTTTTTTTGTGAAAATACACCATCTGATCTTCACTCTTTAAAACATTGATTTTGCGATTTAACAGACATTATGCGAGTAATCAGACGTCTGATAAATCATAATTTGACACCCAGATTCAAACAGAATTAATAATCCATTATGGGGCGTTACGCTTAGGTCACTACGAACAAAACTACAACGAATAATATGTGAATCCTTTTCGTGTGCAAGCTACCTAATGTAGATATCGAAATTTGCAGAGCAAGACAGTCTTAACCCTTTCCCTTATAGAAGCGCCGTTTATTCCTCCGCTGTAGAAAAAAGTTCCAATCTATACAGCCATGCATATATATAATAAGAAATATTTTCTTTATTCTAACAGGTGGTAGCTTAAAGCAGGCTGAAAGTAAAACAGAATGCGCCTTAGGGCGCATTCTGCTTTACTTTCAACCTGCTTTAAATAGTCACCTATTTTTAAAATTAAAAAACAGGCTATGGGGTAATGGGTAAAAGAAGTGTTAAGGTGTCCGTAAACAGTCATGGGAGCAGTTTAGCTGTAGACACAAATGTTCTATATATGCTATCTCTCAGATTTAACACAGTAATCGGTGTACTTTAGAAGCGTAATTATTGCAGTACAATGTTTAATATCAATGGAATAAAACATGTTAAATCTCTTTTGCAGAAAAAAACCAATGGAGACGACTTTAGACTTTCCTTAATGCTAACAGCTATTTGCCCGTCGCAAACCGTTCAGAGCCAGATAAGACACCGGGTGACATGCGCCACACTATCTACCACTCAGATAAGAATACACTGCCAACGGTTTAAAAAACATGTACTTTTCTGAAGTTTTCCTCCATGTTAATGCCATTGCTGGCTGCGTGGTAGTGACGCGGTTCAGCTCTGGTAATATATTGTAAAACTTACATTCAGTCTCACTATTTGCGCAAGAACATAGAAATTAGAAAGCGCCCCGAAACATCTGTGTTAAACCCCTTCACTTCATCAATTTTTAACAATTGTCATCTTCCTTTATTTCTCAAATTTACAATTTTGGTATTAGAAATATTGAAATGGTCATCAATTTGCCATGTGGCGTCTGACCAAGATCCGTAAAACACATTGTACTCGCGGTATGACAGTGAATGCGATTTAACCAAGAAGAACTTCCACAAACAGTGGTACCCACTGCATCAATGTTTAGCTATACATACTGTGCTCCCTCTCTACAACGACACTCAATGGGAGACACATATTGCCTTCGTTGTTCGGAGGAAGTCATTATAGGGACGGAAAATTAAGACTTGGCATGCATTTGCAAACGGCTTTTATTTTATCAAAATATCCACTTATATCTAACTGTGAGAAAAACAGCAGACGACAAATTTAACCAGACGGTATTGCAGCCATAAAAAGGTTGGACAAAACGTATTGTCTATGGAACTACGGCAGGGGTCGTTGTAAGGAGGGAGTCGTTGTCAGGAGGACCGTTGTAGGGAGGGGGTGCTGTATATATAAAATTATGTAGTTCATTCCAACACATTGTATGAATATTTAATACAAGTGGCATAGAAAGGCATGATAAACTTATTATTTCACCGCTAAGGGCGAGATCTTTACTATGGCTCTCGAATTGATATTTAGTCTGTCATATTATCTAAATTCCTACTTTAAAATGATAATGTGGACACTGGCAGACAATCTTTTGTTAGTGAAACGGTTCCACAGAAAGCTCATGAAGTACACATGTTGCCTCTTATATTTGAATTCCACATCGACAGAAAGTAATATTACGTAGATAGTGGCACATGTACACTACTGTACAGTAGACTAGACGTTATTATTTCCCGTTAAGTCGAATCTAAACGTAAACTGGATACAATCTATTGTAGAACAGTACAACGTTCTAAAATTTCAGACAATTATTCTGATTTGCATGGCAAGTATTTTGGAGCCCGATTAGGTCGAGTTTAACTGTTTCCAATTAAGTAATTTCTGAAACACAAAAACGTTAATTTTGTGTGAATATCTTCTACTCCACTGTGCAATATTAGTTGCGTTATTGAGCCTTAGGGAGAAAGAAGTCCGTGGAACTGTAGAAACGCCTGCATAAAACTAGATTAGGCATAGAAAAAGTATACCGAAGGCGAGCTCTAGTTTAATAACAAGTAATTGTTTCACTGATTTAGCACACTTTAAGTTGGCCATGGTTAGCTAGTGTGTGTAAAACTTGGAGTTACAAGTGAATATCTAATTTGTTATGAACTTGAGTAAGTAAAATTCACATTGTAAATACTTTTTGAATTCAATTGTTTTGGTTTCATGTAACGACCAAGGAAACAACATGTATACGGGAAACGCTTAAGGAAAACACACCGAGAGTTTATTGAAACGATTGTTTATTGACATGGTAAATACACAATCAAATCGGATATAATAAAACTTTTATGCAATTTGTCATTTCAGAACAATATGATGTAAATGTCAACCGGTGTTGCTTGTGTGTTATGTATGAACATGTGCCGTTTCACATCTGCGAAGAAACTATACCATTTGTTAAAAGGATATTCCACTTTTAGCGATATCGAACCTGATTTGACATTTGATTTGATCAAGTAACAGTTCATACAATAAAAATGTGTCACATCCACTCTTCTTGGCAGACAAATATTACAACAATATAATGCATGTACAGTAAATCTTAGATCCGTAAGTCAGTTTCCTTTAATACAAAATTGTATTAATTAAAATAAAACTCTACGAATTGATGTGTCATGTCGTTTAGAATATACATGTATTAACGTTTGATTGATACATGTAAGAAATAGTTAAACTTCTCTCTTGTATCGTCACGTGGTAGTAACGATTGATTTACAGTGGATAATCTGTTATTCTTTCCCGTTTAAACGCAAACGTACGCAAACGCAAAGCACTAAAACGTAGAAAAGAACAACTTGTGGACAATTTTGATACTTCTTGTTTATCTTGGTGGCAAACAGTTTGGAGCCTGATCAGACGCCGGGTTACCCGGCGTCTGATCTGGCTCCAAACTGTTTGCACTACAAATAATAGTTTTAGCGTAAACGCGTTTATTGGGAAAGAATAACAGATTCTCCACTGTAACTTAGATAGATGTGAAATAATAGTATTTGTTCACACCTATAAATACATACTTCGATTAGAAGAGGTAGTGTTTTGTATGACTGTTGATGGTCAGTTGAAATACATTTGTTCGAGCTTTTAATACAACGATTTTGCTCATAGATATTGAGTTTATTATCACTTATCGCAAAACGAAATACTTTTTATAAATTTAGTTATCAAGTTGATCTACATACAGTTTTTCGAAGTAAGTCGTCTACTCTCTGACATATTGGACATTGCTTTTTGCAACAATTGTAATAACCATAATATGCTGAAAGGTTATCATGTACCGATTTATTACACGAAGGGTAAAATTGCAACAGAACAAAATAATCAGTTTAGTGAATATAATTGATAAACTCTTTGCACATACTTGACATACAAGTTGATATACGTTTAAAGTTACATCAATACCCAACATCTTACAATATAATGTGGCAGTTATGGCCCCTGATGCAACAAAATATCCCAGGGAAATGCTTCATGCTTACGAAAAACTATGATGCCATGAAGGAACTGACAGCGACTCCCCACATTCTGCAAGGTCCAATCCTTACAGCAAACCAATCGTAGGTCCAATCCTACGCACACCAGCCTCTACTGGCCGGTTCCCTGCCATAGGTCATCCTTATGGCCTTCCTTACTTACTCTGACCAATCACATAGCAGGTGCCTATGGTTGGTACAAATATACCCAATCCATAGCGGATGCCTATGGTTAGTGCCATACCTACCAACTCATAGCGGATGCCTATGGTTGGTGTAAGCCCTACCAACTCACAGCGGATGCCTATGGTTGGTGAAAACCCTAAAAATCGATCGGTCATCAGTCAGTTCCTTCGTACATACAATCCAATTCCCTTTACAAATCATATTAAAGCATTTCCCCGGAATTTTCTGCGCAAACAGTGACAAGATTATTTAATAGTATATGACCTAAGAAAGATAACCCTGCGACTTGTACGCTAGGCAAATTGAAATTGGTATTCACTGACGATCTCGTGCGATCCTATGTACACATAGCCTACAGATGAATCAAACAAGTCTACGGAAGTTGAGGAAGAGTTCCAATGCTTTAAACACCAAGGCTTAAGCTCATTTGCCGTGCATCACATAGTGTTGAAAGGCACATTGTCTATTGAAGTGTCAAGTAGAGTCGAAATGTTGCATAACTTGTATGTCAAAAGTGAACTCTCGTCCCATGTGAATGCGTCCCTAGAATATAAAATGACAAAGCAAGCAAACAAATACTACAAGTATAGTTACCACAAATCAAACTCAAAATCATACTGCACAGAATAGTATGCTGTACAGTCAAATATGCCAAGTATGTGTGACAAATTAGGATAAAGTTAGAAAATAGCAACCCAGGGCGGGTGGGTGGGTTGATTAGTAAATTTGCAATGAGCAAGATGGTGGCGCGATAAATTCCCGCGGAATGAGTGGTGTTTTGTATTTTCCACTATTTTATAAAACCAGCTAGCCGGTGCTTATATTTTCTACTACTTCAAACGGTGTTACGGTAAACAAATAATCAAGCGGAACCGTGAACGAAGCAATTTTACTAGTAATAAATCGGTCTATTTAAATCAATAGACTTTCATTATTACACGAAGGGTAAAATTGCAACAGAACAAAATAATCAGTTTAGTGAATATAATTGATAAACTCTTTGCACATACTTGACATACAAGTTGATATACATTTAAAGTTACATCAATACCCAACATCTTACAATATAATGTGGCAGTTATGGCCCCTGATGCAACAAAAAATCCCAGGGAAATGCTTCATGCTTACGAAAAACTATGATGCCATGAAGGAACTGACAGCGACTCCCCACATTCTGCAAGGTCCAATCCTTACAGCAAACCAATCGTAGGTCCAATCCTACGCACACCAGCCTCTACTGGCCGGTTCCCTGCCATAGGTCATCCTTATGGCCTTCCTTACTTACTTTGACCAATCACATAGCAGGTGCCTATGGTTGGTACAAATATACCCAATCCATAGCGGATGCCTATGGTTGGTGCCATACCTACCAACTCATAGCGGATGCCTATGGTTGGTGTAAGCCCTACCAACTCACAGCGGATGCCTATGGTTGGTGAAAACCCTAAAAATCGATCGGTCATCAGTCAGTTCCTTCGTACATACAATCCAATTCCCTTTACAAATCATATTAAAGCATTTTCCCGGAATTTTCTGCCACACGAACAATGTTCGCTCTAAAATTCCGGCCATTTACTACCTTCCAAAAACTTTGTCCAAAGCCTCCTTAATATCAAATAAGAATAAATCAATGCCCACATCAGAAAGATGAACACCATCTCTGAAGTACAATCCAGGGGTATCCGTAGAGATATCTTCATGATTCACAAATAATCCTCCATCGTGTTCCACCAAACGTTTCACATATCTGTTTAATTGTCTACGTTTCTTTTCAATCTTATCTACAGGGATAGATGTTCTGTCCCATACCAATCTTGGCAGCAAGGCAGATACAATCAGAGTAGTGTTCGGAAAAGTTTGAACAATTGAAATAATATCCTCTTTCAAGGCGTGTCGCATGACTACGCCTTTCTCAGTCCCTAAATCATTGGATCCCATGTGAATTATAATGGCATGTGGAACAGGATTATGCAATGCCAAATACTGAATGTTATGTTTGAGCTGCGCCCATTTCATGCCCCGCAAACCCATCCAATTGATGGCCTTCACATTCACTAAACCTAAATTTCTGGCGATATTACGACGGTCTGCACGCTGCTGGGCCCAATATACATATGCATCCCCTATGAGCCATACAGTTGCAAATATACTTAGATAGGTGTTAGAAAAAATCTGTGAATAGCAAATGTTACTCAGTTCTTACAATCTAATGTACCTAAGGAAGGCGTCAGAAAACCACCTACCCATATGCTTTATAGTATTGTATGGAATGCCTTGCTGGGCCAACCAAGTAGCTGCCCCAATACGAAACGAATGAGTTTTAAAATTTGTTGCAGGAAGGCGTGTACTCTTAATAACCTTTGTTAAGACTGCACCAAATTGATATCTTGTTAATGGAGAACCATCAATATGACAAAATAATAACCGACAGTTATGAAACTGAGGACGATTCTCGAGATAATCAGTCATAGCAGCAACCGGGCAAACTGCTGTACCTGTCGCTGTAATGGGGATGATAACTGGGGCACCTTTTTGACTTGTCTTTGATCTCCGAAGTTGCACTTTAAAAGACTTAGTTGGGTGAAACTGAACAATATCGGACCTCAACAAGGGGGCATCAGCCATGGTCGGAGAAGAATACACCATCTCTCCGACCCTAAATAAACCAAAAAATGCCAATGTGTATGCTGCCTTAAACAGGACACTCTCAAATGAGAGATGCAGACTAAGCTTAACTTTGAACTAATATCTAACACAATTTCATACGTGATTGGCATTTTAGTGTCATGAGAAGGTTTGGAACGACGAAACCCTTCAAGCATTTTAACAACCGTCAGGCATGAAGTGTTATCTGTCAAACCGTGCAGCCTGTGCTGAAACCGAATAGCCGACATATATGTTGTGGCAGTCTTATAAGCATAACCCACCTGAAATAGGTACGAAATAAAAGCCTAAAAATGTGCAAGAGGTACAGGCCATGTCTGTCAAAGATTATAACAGTCCCTAAAAGAAAAAAGCACTTGTAAGGCGTTTGTATATACTACTGTTGTGCTAGTTGCTATTCCTGCACTCAAAAGCTGTCTGGCTCCAACTCGAAGATGTTCCATAGAAACTCTGGTATCTGAGCTGGGTGTTGCTTTGCTTCTGGGGCCAACTGACGGAAGCGATTGAGCTGTAAACGAGACAAACTGTCAGCAATTTCATTGTGGGTCCCTGGTACATGTTCAGCTTTAAAAACTAGATTAAGTTGTAAACACTTTAAAGTTAGTGCTCGGACCAAAACCATCAAATCTGCAGATTTGGATGTCTGTTTGTTTATCACATGGACAACAGACTGGTTATCACAACAGAACAAGACCTTCTTATTTTGTAACTGCTCGCCCCAAACATAAAGAGACACTAAAATTGGAAAGTACTCTAATAGTGTGATATCCCTAGTTCGACCCTTTTCAATCCATGCAGCGGACCAGGTTGCACATGTCCACTTCCCACTTACATATCGTATGATTTGAACCCAAACTATTTGCAATTATTATATGCCTTTGTATGATATCGAGCTTTTCCACGTGTATTTGTACAGTAAAATACAAGAGTCTGTATCAGCCACCCTGTATCAGCCACTTTGTATTTTACTCTGACGCCGCTTTCGGTTTAACGTGACGTCATTTACGTACATGTGCAAGTGCCGCGTTATTCATTGTGGCATACAAAAATTCTTGTTCTGCTTCAAATAACTAATGAATTTTGGATATAAAATGATGTAAACAACTATTTAGTTGTTTCTGATGTGTATTCAAGGCATATAATAAACACATCACCAGTTGGCAGTGCGCTACAGAGTGTTGCATTTAGCTCTCGACGTTTTTGGCGGAAACAACCGATCAGACTCGCGCCAAGGCGCTCGTCAGATCGGTTATGTCCGCCAAAAACGTCTCGAGCTAAATACATCACTCTGTATCGCACTGTCAACTGATAATGTGTATATACTGGTGTTGATAGCATCGGCAGTAGAATGGTTAACACTTTCATGATCAAATTTTTCGGACGACATTTACCCCTTTACCGCTTTATTGTTGTCTGTTTCACTATTGGTGTCCTCAAGACACGTTTCAAAGTTAGATTTAAGGTTGTATGACTTAATAAATATCGCAAAGAGTGTGCAAATAGTTTGGGTCCTGATCAGATGCCGCGTAACGCGGCGTCTGATCAGGGTCCAAAATATTTGCAAACGTGCTTTCAGGCGTCATGAGAGTGAAAGGGTTAAGAAGACCGACAAACCCCATAGCCTTCGTCATTTACTTATAGGTGTTAAACTATTTAAAATAGTCGATACCAATCTTGTCATAAAATAACATGATTATTTTTATAGAGACTTATATTCCCATTGTGCTGTCTGGGGGCAATTAAAGACAGATCAAACCGTATTTTATGGCGTGTTCAAGGTAAGGTTATTACAGTGGAGAATCTGTTATTCTTTCCCGTTTAAACGCAAATGTACGCAAACGCAAAACACTACAACGTAGAAAAATACAACTTTTGGAAAATTATGATAATTCATGTTTATATTGGTGGCAAACAGTTTGGAGCCTGATCAGACGCCGGGTTACCCGGCGTCTGATCTGGCTCCAAACTGTTTGTAACGCGCTTATTGGGAAAGAATAACGTTTTCTCCACTGTAGCACGTTATTTTTAGAGTATGTATTGACTTTACTGTCATGGATGTTTAGAATGGTGTTCTGTTATTAGAACATCGTGTACAGTTGGTTATTTAGAAGATCTACAAACTATTTCAAAACCTGATTTGGCGCATGGTAGCTCGGTCTGTGATTAATATCACGTTCATTCAATTTAAGACTAAGACCAGCCGTGAACAGTTTTGAATTGGCAATAAAAGTTCTACTACTCGCCTCGTCAAAAAACGGTAAGGACATATCTAGTCTCTAGATACATTCAGTAATGTCTTTCATTCTGAACGCAGGAACATGTTTTAATGATTCTGGATTTCTCCTCTCAAATAGTTTAATTTGTGTAAAGCGATATTGCTTATACCGCTAGGTTACCAACATTTATCGTTAGTTTTGTCCCATTCTCCGTAGAAATGTTGTTTGCATTGAAACTGGTGTATATCATACAAACGAGGAACATCGAACGAATGAATAACTATAACAGTGTCATTGAAGTATGCGGCATCTGACCAGGATGGAACTGAGTTGCAAATCGCCCCCATGCGCCTATAGCAAACGAAGAATTACATGAAAATGTCGTTTGACGGATTACAAAACTTCCATTGAAAATTCCTGTTGTAGAAAAAGCTTAACATTTTCCTCATATTAACTGTTTACCTGTTTTAAAATGTGACAATTCGACATATATCGGGGTCGTACAACATAAGGGTTTACATAATAAGTATGTTGACAATATATTCATTTGAGTATTGACTCGCTTATATTACGGATATGTTTCATTGAAGATGTATTTCACTGACAAAAAGGCTTTTTAAGTTTCAACTCAATACAGCGCTCCCTTTCTACAACGACACCCAATGGGAGACAACAAATAAGTGCGTTGTTCGGAGGGAATCGCGGCGTCTGATCTTGATTCAAGCTGTTTGTCCTTTTTCATTATTTTTTTTCTCTGTAAAATGTCATTTTTGTAAGAAAAACAGCAGACAACAATTTTAAGTAGATGTTGATGCATCAGTGCAAGCATAAAATATAATGTTCGTAGGAACAGCGGTGAATGTCGTTGTAAGGTGAGAATCGTTGTTCGAAGGGCCGTTGTAGAGAGGGAACGCTGTACATGTTAACCTAAAATGTATCTGAACAACTATTCTTGGCCTCAGAAAATATACCATTTATTATTTAAATAAAGATAAATGTAATAGCAAGCATGTTTTATGCATTTATTTTACATTTTTCATAATACCGCTACCGGTTGCACTATATTGTAAAGCGGAAAATATTTTCCGCTTAACAATATATTGAAACCGGTAGCGGTATTATGTACAATGTAAAATAAATGCAGAAAACATGCTTGCTATTACATTTATCTTTAAATATTACCACCTTTAGATAAATACTTTTATCTACTACTAATTACCATTTATTATAATCTAATAGAGATACAGTCTCATGAAAGAACACGTTCTGTTTCTTCAAAATTGTATTAAATAAACATTCAGAAACAAACAGAACGCCTATTTGAAAATAATACCAATTAACACTCATACCTATCGGAATCTAATCGCTTTTTTTTGCACTAACTTATCTTTGTCGACGAAGAAAGTTAACACAGTCGAACTTTGATATCTCGAACTCGCTTAACTAGAACTACCTGATAGTTCGACACATTAATTACATTATTGCATGTTCGGTTCAGTCGAAAATACCCGTAGATCAAAGTTAAAACGTGGATAAGCCACGTTTTAACTTTGAACTATGGGTATGTTCGACATAACCGAGTTCGAGATATCGAAGTTCGACTGTACGTTTTTCCAATAGAGAAGAATGAATGCATTAAATAAGACTCAATGACTCCTTTGACACCATGTCTGAAACAGTGTAAGGCAATTAACGAACATTGTAAAAGCGATTAAAGCCCCTGGAGGACAATGAAATACTAGAATTGCCAGCATAAATGCATATTTGGTGCAAACGAAGAAAGCTGCCGACTCTTTATTCAATTTGCATTGAATAAAGTAGCATCGCTGTATTTGTGTGATGAAATCATTTCATGTAATTATGTTGTTATTAAACGATCATTTATTACTAAGATTATTCACACTACATTGGCAAAATATAGAATAATTGTTATATAAAAACGAATCAGAACTATTTTGTTCAAATTCTGGTCGAATTCACGAACTCGTGTTTTAAATCAATGTGTTTGATATTGTACGGGATATAAGCCTCTGTCACATCATTAGGTACTACAGTGTTCCATTCCTACAGCGGCCCTCCAAACAACGACTCCCTCCTTACAACGACCCTTGCCGCAGTTTCCTAAACAAGACAATTATGTCTAACGCTATTACTGCAATGTCGTATGCCTAAAATTGTCTTCTTCGGCTTTACTCAACGTGACATAATGGTCATTTTGACAAAAAATAAATGAATGACGAGTAACAAACAGCAAAAATCCAGATCAGACGCCGCGTAAAGCGACGTCTGATCTGGATTTAAGCTGTTTGAAAATGTAATCCAATTTCCCTCCCTATAACGACTCCCTCCAAACAACGCACACAAATCTTTGTCTCCCAAAGGTTGTCGTTGTAGAGAAGGGGAGCTGTAACACTGTTTGGATTATTAAAGGTAACAAAAAAAAACATTAACTCAAAAACATAATTGCTTATGACGCAAGTTCGCCTTGCACTTGCTATGAACACACAAATCATGTATACTTGTTGAATTGGAGATTTGGAAAAATATCAAAGGTTCAAAACGCACGTCGATCGAAAGATTATCACAAGTTGCGCGCATATGTGTACTACAATCAACTGATTTAAGAAATGAATCTAATACTAAGAAAAATGTGATGCGCAAGTGCACGTGACTAGAAAATTAAATGACCGTACACTCCATGCATGCTTTCCTTTCTAATTTAGACTCTGTTTAGGACTCAACTCATTTCATATTCTTTCGAGACTTAGTTTTCGTTTTACCAATACGGTGGAAAAGAAAAGTGCCACATAATTAAAAAAAATCGCATTCCTTGTTTCTCAAAGACACCACGCGTACGACATTAATGCTTCTGACAACTTGTAATTCATTGTGTCAGATTAGGATCCAACATACGTGCAGACGGTCTGCGGACTCGAAAGTGTGCACGAAGTACATGCGTGATCTGTGCGTTCATTGACATTGCTTTGTTGAGGATATCCTGTAAGGTGGCCAAAGGACCAATTTTGAGAATATCTTTATTCTCTAATTAAGTGATGAATTCATGCATTGAATTAACCCTAAGAATCTACGCTATTTGCCAAAAACACGATGTCAATTTGTAACTTTTTAAGTCAGATCAGACACCGTTTGATGATGAGTCACCAAACTTCTTGCCGCTATGGGTAATTTCAACCATTAATACTCCTGTGGTCAAGCTATTTCTTATATTTCACTTCACTGTTGTTAAGCTTAGTTCCGCCAAAATTCGGATATGCGAGCCCCTATCAATTTTACCAAATCTTATTTGGCCAGGCTATAAATAATATCAAATATCTACTATTTTCTTTATAAGCCAGACCAGTCAGTTATTTGGAATAAAAACGTACAAGATTTTATATACATAATGATAAATAATATTCACACATTATTGAGTTATAGGCATTCGTAAATATCTAGGCTTAGTAATGTAGTAATAATACAGGGAAAATCCCTTTAGCACAATAAGGAAAAAATAGTATTTTCCGTTTAAACGAAACCATACGCAAAAATGATCGCATGCAATAAACTGAAGAAGTTGGCAGATGATTCGTAATGTAAAACATTTGTTTAAATCTTAGTGGCAAATATAATTTGGAGCTGCATCAGAATACCTCGGTAGACGGTTTGTAATGGAAATGAATGTTTTAGCACAAAGCAATTTCTCACTGTATATAATAGATACAGCAGAAAAGAAGTTTATGCGCCCTCTCTACAACGGCCATCCCAACAACGATTCCATCCTTACAACAACGCTTGTCGCCCTTCCCCAAAACAAGCAAATTATGTTTAACCTATTCACATCTGCAATGTCGCCTGCTTAAAATTGTCGTCTGCTGTTTTGCTCAAGGTTACATAATGGACATTTTGACAGAAAATACCTTAATGACCAGTGACAAACTGCTTGAATCCAGACCAGACGCCGCGTGACGCGGCGTCTGATCTTAATTCAAGCTCTTGCTAATATAAGCCAATATCCCTCCCTATAACGACTCCCTCCGAACAACGCACAAAATCATTTGGGTCGTTGTAGAGAGGGAGCGCTGTATAATCCGTTCATGGCAAAACAATATTGCTCATTGCAAAAACATTAATCATTTTATTAATGCTTAATAACTCTGAATACACTCAGACTTAAAACTGTGTTGTCATTGAGACAAAAAACATCATAAACAGCGTCACATCTCATTTATACTTTTATTTTTTAACAGCGAATATGTGCTTGGTATATAATGTTCAAGAAAATGTGTTAACATCTAAACACCATCCTCTGGCATAACGTATTATTTGGTCTGCACATAGGCATATTATTCTCACACAGTTCGCTAGATACATTAAACAAGCCAGACATATCAATTTGTTTGATATATCACATATATGTTTAAACTGAGTAGTGTTTGACTTTATAATTCAACTTCAATGTAAAATGTTAAAGCTGTTTCCAAACTATTTGGCACTCGTTTAAATGTTTCTTAAATAAAAGCGCACATGAGTCCAAATGTTATAAATAAAACCAGACACACATGTGATCAGACGATACAACGACTGCGACTGTGTAGGTCGGGTAATTTTGTCGTATTTGCAGAGAAAGGGGTAAATAAAACACTTACATATGCCTTTACTCCCGTTTATCTGGTACATGTATGTTTAACAATACAGTTTGACCAGGCGCCAAATAAAGCAAGAATTGTCTAATCATAATATTGAGCGGGTGTCTCTCCCGACAGAGCTACCGCGTATTTTGCTTACAGAACTCATTAATTCATCTTTGTAAATAACAGTGTGTGGTATCCTAGCAACACTTAGAGCAACATGACCAAAATAATTAAAACTTACTATAATCCAATGCTACGGCTTAGATAATTGTTTGTCAGTAATCAAATTTTTATACCCTTTTATATCACTATAAACATGTCAATCTCATCATAGAAATCGTGTCAACATTCAATGCATTATCAGTCTAGTTCACTATTTACATTCCAGTCTATGCTCCTTAAGTCAAACGCCTATACTGTACACTGACATGGTTAAATCATTCACCCTGGAACTTTTAGTGGACAATTCCGATGTGCATTTAAGTCTAGTCCATTTTTTACTATTTAGGGTTGATCTTAACAATATATTTCAAAATGACAAACAGTGTTATCAGACGGTTCCTGAAGGAGCCCTCTGATCAGGGTCTACACTGTTTGCATGGGACAAGTGTAATCCTCACAGGTACACTGTTTGTAAATGACGAGTATACTCGTCGCTAGGGTTGATTGTGTTAATTTCAAGCTAACGGTTATAGGCTAAAGCTTTAAATGCACATTTATTTCAACCATTTTAGTTAAAGTTACATATATACAGTAGCAACAAATGAAATGTAATCCGTATTTTTCTCAAGTTGGCAGGTTATTGCACAAAGGAGTAGTTTGTATTTTGAGAACACTATGTTTCATTAACTCATAGTTAATATATATAACACGTATATTCAAAGTTTTTTTCGTGTGACACTCATATTTTAGTGACGTCATCATTGTTCCATAGCCTATCCTGTTTTGTAATTTGATTTCGAAGAGCGTTTCCGTTAATTTTTTTTTAAGCGGGAAAATAAAGAATCGAGTATTTTCCTTGACACGATGTTTGAAACATGGGAACATTCCAATTGCCCAAATATCGTACAGAAAATAGACTGATAATAGAAGTTGTTTCTTGATTTCGTCCACGGATTTCTGCATTTGATCAGTCTGGCTTTCCCTTGGCAGGGCTTAGATATAGAAATTCCCAATAAATGCGATCGTGAAAATATGACGTTCATTGTAAACGGTTATTGAGTCTATAAGCGTTTGGCCCCCTAAATAGAATAAATCCTACCCACATTAACAAAGCGTCAATTGTGTACATTTGCACAGTGCTCCCTCCCTGCAACGGCCTTAAGAACAACGATTCCCTCCTTGCAACAGTGATTGCCGCTGTTCCCAAAAAACAAATCATTTTATCTAACGCTTTCGCTACTTCAATATCGTTTGCTTAAAATTGTTGTTTGCCCTTTATATTTTCTTAAAGTTACGTATTGGACATTTTGACAGAAGAAACACAAAGACGAGTTGCAAACAGTTTGAACCCATATTAGCTGCCACGATACGCGGCGACTGATCTAGGTTCAAACTGTTTCAAATGTACTCTAAAGGTTTTTTATCTTCTCTCTCCATAACAACTCTATCCGAACAACACACAATACTTGTCTCCCATTGGGTGTTGTTGGTAAGAGGGAGCATTGTATTCCCCATGGTATAGATGATGAAACATTTCTTACAGTGGAGAATCTGTTATTATTTCCCGTTTAAACGCAAACGTACGCAAACGCCAAACACTAAAACGTAGAATAGAATAACCTTTGGACAATTCTGATATTTCTTGTTTATCTTGGTCGCAAACAGTTTGGAGCCTGATCAGACGCCGGGTTACCCAGCGTCTAATCTGGCTCCAAACTGTTTGCACTGCAAATAATAGTTTTAGCGTAAACGCGTTTATTTGAAAAGAATAACGTTTTCTCCACTGTAATTCGAAACAAACGTCTATCAGTTATCCAGGGCTGCCATTTCTCCGGATTTTTCCAAAATCTTCGGCTTATATCCTAGCAAATGGTAGCTTGAAAAAATAGAAAAATCGAAAATCTAAGGATTATTCAACAATAACTCATGGCAGCCCTGGTTATCGCTTTGCTTTGTTGATTGTGACTTTACCTAGCATTGCATATAATTTTGTATAAAACAAAATCCAATCCTGATCCAAACTCTTTGACACCGATTCCTGAGTTACAAAGGCTTACATCAAAATTTGCAAAATGTTGCAGACGACATTAAGAAGCAGTCTATATGAAGGACACGTGATACAGCCGACAGACTAATCGTCCTGGGAAACATTCAAACTAGCGCCAAAGCTGTTATACAGCTGTTCGAATAACACGTATTTCCTATTTAACTGCGTAAGCATTATCTTGTAATCACGTCAGACCGATTCATTTTACAAATGGGAATAGTTATCATTGTTCAACCGGTAAAAACACATTAGCGTGGTGCGTGCGGGAGATTCTAACCATAAGCTCATTTGGTAATGCTCGTCTACATAAAAGTGCATGCTCTGTTGTATTTTACCAAAACGATTTTTCTGCTGTCCTACTGTCAGAGATTAAACTACAGAGCGACTGTTCAATACAAATATCTCTACAATATTATCGATGCCGATAATGTAGATGTAGATCTACACTTTTTTTGACGTGCTTGTCGGTTCGTACCCTTTTATTATATTCCAAAGTCACCTGCTTAACATATGAAGTGGTTAAATATTCAATCATAAAAGACGCATATTCTTTCATTCTGAATATTGGTCGCATTTGAACAATACTATCATTCATAGGACTTGACAAGCTGCCAATAAAAGATCGTTACTTGATCTGAGACAATCGTTTTTCTTGTCAATTTGCATTTGCTGTTACACTCTGTAACAAGCGTAATGTTTATGATTAATTTGCCATTTTGTTTTATATCTAATTGATATTGTATAGGACAACCAATCTACCTAGAAGACATTTATGAGGCCGTCATTCAATTTTTCTAAAATGTCTAAAAATTAAGTTGTTAGATCTACATGTCACAAAATAAATGCTTAAATAAAACTCGGTTAGGTCATACTAACCAGTGTCTTGTCAAGTCATGTTTACTTTTACTCATTGGTACATTCGACTAAAGGCCATGTAATTCAAATTTAAGAACATAGACAAAAACGAAATGGAGCTATTGGAACTTGACTGTATAAAGATTAGTTTAGATACAAGTTTTCCGACATATTTGAGGAGCATGAGACGCCAGGACACTACACTATTTACATATTGGTAAACACTTTGCATTATGTAACAGCAAAGTGTTATAGTCAAACAACTAGGTCTGACGTGTCAAAGGTCAGCCGAGTCCATTTTTTAGGGATAACAGCATTCCGCATGTTCTCGGACCATTTTTTAAACAGTCGAGTTTAGTATATTAGCTACAAATGAAGGCGGAATTGTTGTCAGCTGTTTAGCGCAGTAGGCAAAGTGTAGGTACCCAGAGTGCATTGTGATAATAGTATTTTTGTTCAGCGTTGGTTCGAATCCCGCGTCAACCTCAAACTTTATTTTAATCTAGAATGAATAGTAAAGCATTATCTTATTTCATATTGTATTATACTGACTATTTATGCACATGTTCTTCAATGTTGAAGAAGGGTTGCATTAGTTTGAGTTCGAGTCCTATATTAGCCATAATTTCAAAAACAAAGGGATGATAAAATACAAATATCAATACAAGTTTTAGTTGTTTTATTGAGGGGGCTTTCTGCATTACTTAAATGCAATGTAATTACAGAATCCTTAATATTGTTTTAGCCAAAAATATAGTTTAGGTTGATGCAAGACTCGAACCCGCGCTTGATAAAATGTTTCTCGGTCATGCTTCCTTTCAGCCCTACGTCTTATGCACTACGCTATGTATCCGATAACCAATTCGTTTATTGTTTGTACAAATAACTAAAACTTTTCATTTAAAATTGCCACGAGGATATCCGAAATGCTGATCTCCCTTATAAATGGACTCGGCGACCCCGTGACACGTCTAACCTAGTTGTTTGACTATACCTTCTTCTTTTCCACGATCAACAAAATAAACATATGCTTGTGTTCAGAAGCGACACCGCGAAACGCGGTGGCTGATTAAAACCCAACTTACAACTTAAAAGGTTGTTTCGATGCTCTGGTTTTTTATTGTAAATTGCTTACCATCAATAAGAGCGTGATTGTTTTAACCTGTATAATTTTCGGAAAGAGCACGCGGCCAGAAACTCTCAAGCTACATTTGAACATCACAATAGCACCGGAATCACACTCAAATTAGACAATATCAAAAATGTGACCAGAGCATGAAAAAAGGTGCATGAAGTTATTAAGATTATACAACGGAAACCATCACTAAACAGGGACGAGAGCGTTGAGCTTTTCTCCGTCTACACAGTCTACTCGAGTAAGTGACCAAGCCAGGTCGTCCGACCAGCACTAGTTGAGCAGTCATTTCAAGGGAGGACGCGTGAAACTTCCGAAACTTATAGAGGTAAAATCATTTACGCTCTGAGTAATAGAAATCAAATTATAAAAATACAATCTGTTTTAGATTATGTAAACGCCAGAACGTTCAAACTTGTGAATGAAGGCAAATGATGTTAGCGAGCAGACTTTATTATTGCTGCGTATAACAGTGGAGAAAACGTTATTCTTTCCCAATAAACGCGTTTACGCTAAAACTATTATTTGCAGTGCAAACAGTTTGGAGCCAGATCAGACGCCGGGTAACCCGGCATCTGATCAGGCTCCAAACTGTTTGCCACCAAGATAAACATGAATTATCAGAATTGTCAAAAAGGTGTACTTTTCTACGTTTTAGTGTTTTGCGTTTGCGTACGTTTTCGTTTAAACGGGAAAGAATAACAGATTCTCCACTGTAACAGTGAAGTGGTTACAAGCACATACTCAGTAAAATCCACTTTCTGTTGGCAGATTATGTGAAGGATATTGTTGTGCAGCATGCGAATATTTGGGTACATATATTTTCTAGTACATATTTGGCAATCTTACAATCAGAATGTATTGTAAACAATGCTGTCAAGGGGGCCTGATGCGCGATGATTGTTTACTAGAACAATGGGAAAGATTTATCATTGGCAAATAAAAATATAGGTTTATATTCTAAGTAAAGTATGCCCCGGTTACACAGGCGGTCGGGCTTAAATCGGTACCCAATCGGTCTAATTATTTGCTGTTTTGATCGGTTGTCATAAGTGATTTAATTTCAGGCTTTCTGTGTAACCGGGTATCGGTGATAAATAATTGTTCAATCGGTCAAACGCCATCCCGCCTCCGATTGGCCAATGATTGGCCACCGATTGGCGACTCATGACATCCGATGGGCCACCGATTAAAAGCGCCCAACAACCAATCAATAATCGATGAATACCGATAGAACACCGATGAAATTCTGGCGGCAACTGATTGATCATTAATTGATCACCGATTGAACTGCCATTAACAACCGATGAAAACCGACGCGATCCCACGTTTTAATTCTCATCTTTTATAATCGGTGGCAAGTATCAGTTCATCGGTGGTTTATTGGTGGTTTATCGGTGACTCGTCGGTGATATCGGTAGTAGATAGGTTGTCAATCGGTTATTTGTAAAATATTTTCACCGATCGAGAATTTTAAACACGTTTAAAATTCCCAATCGGTGATTTTTCCCCGACGAAACTCATCTTTACCTAATAGCTTTTGATAGGTGGAAAACAGGTGGCCAATAGGTGATGTCGGTAGTAAATAGGTTTTCATCGGTCCCCCTTCCTAGTTTGGCGAAAAAAACAACCGATCTATTACCGATGGCTCTGTGTAACCGGGGTGTTAGAACATATAAAGTGAATTCTTAGTGGATAAGAAGAGGCTCGCTAGCTTTGCTCGCTTCACCCCTTGTTAACCACTAATATGTCACTTAGTTTTCTAACTTTAACTAAGAGTGCTCAATATGACCTTGCTTACATTTTTCCAAACAGCCTGAATCCATACCAGACGACGCGTAATGCATTAAGGCGCATTCTAGTTTACTTTCAACCTGCTTCAAGTGGACACATGTCTTCAAAACCAGAAACATGCTATTGGGTAATGTGTTAATATATAGTACCACATGTAGCTGTATATAGCTACCTTAAGTTGTGTAGGAGTTGCTCCCCTTGAATTGACAAAAACATCGCAGATTTGATTTAAATTTAAGGACCATCGCTCCACTTTAGCATATAAACGGTCAATGGGAGACGACTCGTGCAAAATATTTGCATAATTTACCTCCCTTTGACCATTACTCCATGATTAATGTTTATATGCGTATTTTTATTTTTTCTATCTCAATAAGCTAAATTATGCGATCATACATGCATGTGGCGACCACGGTTAGAATAGTAATATCGTTGACGATTGAACTGTATGGATTTCGATCAATTTAAGCATTTTAAAGTGATGACCGTAGAACATTTGTATATAGCCCTATGTAATTGGATTTATATGTGTTACTCTCTATGCAGATATTTAATTCTTAGAATAACAGAGTCCGGTATCTATATTTCGGTGAGTGAATCCTTCAGCAATATTTGTGTAAAATATTATAAGAATTTGAATGTAAGAACAGTAGAAGAAAAAACTTTGAAAAATAACTATTTTATTGGTTCCTTTTTTCGACGGATAGTGGGCTGTTTTCATGTTTTTGGTGCTACTTACTTCAATTTTTTTCCATTTTATGAAAAAATATGTATAACCCAACAAATTAGGTAAATTACAAAGCTGAAGAGGGTTATTCTGAGATTTTATTATCAAAAGCACGTGTCTCCGGATATCTATATTTCAGTGAGTGAATCCTTCAGCAATATTTGTGTAAAATATTATAAGAATTTGAATGTAAGAACAGTAGAAGAAAAAACTTTGAAAAATAACTATTTTATTGGTTCCTTTTTTCGACGGATAGTGGGCTGTTTTCATGTTTTTGGTGCTACTTACTTCTATTTTTTCCATTTTATGAAAAAATATGTATAACCCAACAAATAAGGTAAATTACAAAGCTGAAGAGGGTTATTCTGAGATTTTATTATCAAAAGCACGTGTCTCCGGATAATTAGGGGTATACCCAAAAATAAGTTATTAAGGAAAAACCCAGTTCGGGAAACCTCTTTTTTATTTCATATTTTTACAAAATAGGGTATAAACTAGCAACATGCAAAATTAAAAAAAAAAAAGAATGTTATGACAATTCGAAGAAACTGGCGCGATGGTCTTTAACATATTTTTTACATTATTTTAAGCTTAAATTCATAAGCTTTAGTATTTGATTATATATTATATCTATATTTCAGTGAGTGAATCCTTCAGCAATATTTGTGTAAAATATTATAAGAATTTGAATGTAAGAACAGTAGAAGAAAAAACTTTGAAAAATAACTATTTCATTGGTTCCTTTTTTCGACGGATAGTGGGCTGTTTTCATGTTTTTGGTGCTACTTACTTCTATTTTTTCCATTTTATGAAAAAATATGTATAACCCAACAAATTAGGTAAATTACAAAGCTGAAGAGGGTTATTCTGAGATTTTATTATCAAAAGCACGTGTCTCCGGATAATTAGGGGTATACCCAAAAATAAGTTATTAAGAAAAAACCCAGTTCGGGAAACCTCTTTTTTATTTCATATTTTTACAAAATAGGGTATAAACTAGCAACATGCAAAATTAAAAAAAAAAAGAATGTTATGACAATTCGAAGAAACTGGCGCGATGGTCTTTAACATATTTTTTACATTATTTTAAGCTTAAATTTATAAGCTTTAGTATTTGATTAGATATTATATGATCGAAGTAATTTGGGTTGTTTTTGAAGTGGTTTGTGCAGGGTTAACGTGGTTTGGGTCTTTAGACGAACCCTATAAGTATAGGATGTTCTTCTTCAGACTATGACGAACGCGGTGTCCGAGTTTGTTTAAAACATTTGTAGTGTACATCGGTTGAGGTATAATATACTCACCCAAAAAAGAAACCTTACACTACCTAGTGGGCCTATTTTCCTGGAAATGGATAGGCATGTTATATGTTTTGAAGCTGTAAACTTCACTTGGATGTGTTCGGAACATGTATGTGAATTTTGAGCTTTCTTGCATACATAATGAGTGATTAAGACGTCAGTTTATATGGTAGGGGTGCAAAACGAAAATGGCAGTATGTGTGTGTATGAGTAAGCTTGTCATTTGCTGTCGCATTAGTCAAATGTTTGCGCATTGCGTCATTTCCTTGTGGGCCTTATTAGTGCTAAATACTATCTTAAGCCCATGTGAGTGCCAGTTTACGCCTTCTCATCGAGTTAACGTAGCGCTTGATCCATTGTTTAGACACGTTGCTCCATTCCGTCGTGAGGGCAGTCGCCAAGTCGCCATCGTTCTTAAGGCTGTATTTGTGTCCAAAACGTTGCTAAAACTGAGATTGTACCACGAATCGTCCGTTACAAGTTCGGAATTCTACTCCCAGCAACACCAGTGACGCTGCCTACGTTCCCACTGCAGCCGTTCACGTCAGTGACGTAACGTAATAACAATTTCAGTAAATGGACGCCGGGCTCAAATAGGGCGATTCTGTGCCCGAAACATATTGCGCACAGTCTGTGGACTGACGTTAAAGTAGCACACAGTCAGAGTTGCGGTTGTAAATGTGTTACGTCATTGACGTAAGACAAAAGCAAGCACGTGTCGTTGGCTAGTTGCTTTTGGTGTACATGGCTTCGGACGGTCATACATAGTGCCAGTATGTCGCAGACGTCTCGCCAATTTGAAAACTACATTCCTACAGCAGTTAGACGTCCGATTGACGTCAAATGAAGACACCTTAGCCTGTAAATTCCAAAATGTTCTGTTCTCTCTGCTTTTAAAAGTGTATGCATTAGTTACTTTTTAATTTTGTGTTGTGATTTTGTTTTCGGTATACCTTAGCTAAACTGTGATACTTTAGTTGATATGCCATCTGACAGGAAGTGCCCTGCACGTGGTTCATGTGCAAAACAAGGTAATGTGGTTTTGACGGAGTTTCGCAAGTAGCAAACAGTTAGAATTTTACACACGTATTGTGTAACGATAAACGAATATACTGTTACACGAAAATATGTAAGTAGTGCTTTGATTTAAAATTTATTTAAATTTATAAAGTGTAAGGTTTCTTTTTTGGGTGAGTAGTATTTATCATTTTACCCGTACATAATGCCTTTACCCTTTCTTTGCTGGCAGCCGGTATCATATACGTATACTTTGCATATATTGTTGAATCCGATTTATGGGGACTCTATAAGGCATTCTCTAATCAGGTCGGGGCCACTTTGACCGTGGTTATATTCATTGTGACTGACAATCACTTAGCTTCTCGCAAATATGGATACACATTCCGGTCTTAGAACTTCGGAATTGTCATGTGGCAATGTTTGCCAGCTGACTTGCAGATTGTTTGGACTTCTACCCGATCTGTGCCTGAAATAGTGTATAAATGGCTTTCCGAGTATTTCCCCTAACTTGGGATATGACTGAAATATTGTTAAAGCGACATAAGGTCATAACAAAAAATAACAGGTCTATTCAGGTCCTGCCCTGTTTGTTTTACTTATTTCATGAAATACTCTGTTAATACAATACATTATTTAAAATCAACATTTTCTAACTTGGACTAGTCTATTTGAACACGTCTGACGTCGTCAGCATAGAAATGTTAAATTAACGCAGATCGAAGGAGGGTAAACATAGATGTACTTACATATACACTGGCGTAAACACGCTTTTATTGATAAAGAATCATCTCACGTGATAGGATCACTTTATGTTTTGCATGTCTGGTTCAATGTACGAAGAGATCGATCATTTGTTGCAAGCAGCATGCTGCATTTATTGTATGATTAAATCTCAAATTGCAAGCTGTTCCAATTGCACTTCTGTGAGTTGATAAAAAAGATGAGATTATTACATGCTCTGTCAAATCGAAGGTATTCGCATTTCAATAAGATATAACAAGACAGGTTGATACGATCGAGAAATCAAAAATTAAAATTTAATGTACATGTATTTTAAAGTTTTGACTTACGACCGTTTTTGTCGTACGAAGTTTTATGAAACGGGTCCCAGGGTATTAGAATATTGAGTATCATTCCAAACTGCTGCAAAATAAAGGTTGTGACGTCATGTTCAGAGCTAACATACGATCTTTTTCATTATAAAGAATTACGTCCGCAACGGGATACAATTTTATTGCTAATGCAGTTACTAAATATGAACTTTATGAAAATAAGAAGGTCTAAGTATGACAAAGACTCTAGTAAAGTTATATAAAGTAAGTCGAGAAGACAAGCGCACACTATGCAAGAATGAGAACTCGTTATGCACAGTGAAAAAATGTTATAATTTCCCAAACAGTCCATTTTAAAATAAGTTTAGCAAATGCAAAAAGCTTGAGGTTAGATCAGACGCCTGCTTTGCCGTACGCATTACAATGAAATATCAATGCTTATTCAAAGGTTGTCATTGTCTACTGTTTATCACTTTGCAAATGCTTGTAGTTCGTTTAAACTGTGACTTGTTCTCTGATCTGAAATATTACTGTTGAAAATCACTTTTTTTAAACTCAAGCTAAATTAAATTTATAGTAAAGCCTGTCTATTACGACTACTAAAACTACGGATAATTGATTGTATGAAGGAAAGGTGATAGCTTAAAGCAAGTTGACAGTAAAACAGACAGCTCCTTTAACAGAAAGTTCCTTAAGGAAATTTCTTGTTTACTGTAACCTTAATTTAATCAGTCATCCGTCGTGTACAATTAATCAATGTTTGTGGTCGTAATAGAGAGGTTTAACTATCATATATTAATTGGAAATGTCTGGAAACTATAATTGTTAGGCAGAATATACTATAGAAATACAGGGAGAGGATTGAAGTATTTTGAGCAATGTGTCGGCTAACCCTTTCATGATCAAATTTGTGGATAGTATTTTACCCCTACCGCCATAGTGTCGCTTGCTTCAAAATCGTGCAATATCGTTTCAAAGTTAAATTTAAGGCAATATGACTGACGAAATGTCAAAGCGAATGTCAAACAGTTTAGGTCCTGATCAGACACCGCGTTACGCGGCGTCTGATTAGGACCCAAACTGTTTGCAAACACGCTTTATGGTTTCAATGAAATAAAAGGGTTAACTTGATTTAAAAATGCAGAGGACAGTCCTATTATGAGTGCCCGTATTCTAAAGTATGAGAACAATAAAAGTCGACAATAATTCGATAATTCGTTCAATTTGCTGGATTAAAGTCTCAACCAATAATACGAAGGCCAAGCTTTGCAGACAAATTAAGTAATTATAGAAAGTAATGAGAATGAATTGTGTTCCATTGGCATGCAGGTAGCAGAAATGAAAGTTTTAACGTATTTTTACAAATGTCAATACATCGATCAAAGTACCTTAGGATGGGATTCATTTATGTTTACAAATAGTTGCATCTAAATAAGGCAAATAAACAAACACTGCCTTTTAACAAGAAGTCATATAACAAGGACACTCAGTGTAAACTATATCCACCGCTATCATTCAATGATTTGACCAATACTGTTAACCCTTTACCTGATAGCCTATTTCTAATACTTAATATAGGTGACTACTTAAAGCAGGTTGAAAGTAAAGCAGATTGCGCCTTAGGGCGCATTCTGCTTTACTTTCAGCCTGCTTTAAGCTATCATGTGCTGTAATATAGAAAAATATTCCCTATAATACATATTCATTACTGATTAAATTGGAACTATTTTCTTCAGCGGATGAATAAATCATATCCGCTAAAAGGCGCTTCTATTGGGGAAAGGGTTAAATCAAAGTACATTGAAGCAGACGACAATGAAACAGTGAAGGGGTAAACATCTCACAAAAGGTAAAAGGGTTAAATGTTATCAAACAATTGTGCCACGTTTACGCGTACTTTGCAAGTATTGAAAAGGTGAACATTACACGTGTTATCTGCATACTGTGTAAAATACTATAAGTTGGAAGGGACCCACTGGTTTGGGTCTGTACAATTTGCAATATTTCCATATATTTATTGAAAACATTTATTTAGAGATGCAGAAGTCATTACATTTCACAAATCAAATTGAAATTCAACAACAAATTATTATCAGGATAGTCAAAATGGACAAGACTTATGTGAACACGTTCAATTAGGGTTAAAGGTGTCTTTGAAATTATAAAAAAACAATTTTATTAAACCAATTATTAGTTGCGCAAACTTTGACTAGACTTAATTGAAAACGTTTATTTGGGGTTGAAGAGGTCACTGAATTAAAAAAAATGTAATTAAGTCAATTATCATTTGAGCAAAATTGGACTAGACTGAATTGAAAACATTCATTTGGGGTTGTGGGTAGTTTGTGTTTAAAAAACTAATTGTAATTAAAACAATTATTATTAGAATTTGAGCAAATTTGGACTAGACTTAATTGAAAACATTCATTTGGGGTTGCAAAGGTCACTGAGTTAAAAAAACACAACAAATTGTCATTAAGCCAATTATCAGTTAAGCAAACTTGAACTAGACTTAATTGAAAACATTCATTTGGGGTTGCAAGGGTCACCGAGTTAAAAACAACAACAACAAATTGTCATTAAGCCAATTATCAGTTGAGCAAACTTGAACTAGACTTAATTGAAAAACATTCATTTGGGGTTGCAGGGCTTGCAGGGGTCACTGAGTTAAAACAACAAAACAAATTGTAACTAAACCAATTATCAGTTGATCAAATTTGGACTAGACTTAATTGAAAACGATTATTTGGGGTTGCAGGGGTCACTGAGTTAAAAAAAACAGATTACGAAATTAATTATAATAAACCAATTAGTAGAAGAGATTTAGCTTAATGTAAATAGCCACAAAATACGCAATAAAGATCTATAAATAAATTCAGTTGTTTAAATTTCGAATTGATGATCATGTTCACATACTGCTAATGAAGTTAATGGCCAAGACAAACACGTTAATAGTTAAACTATTTGTATACGTTCAGATGTTCTGTGTTTTCCTTTTCAAAACCATAGTCTACTCCATTTGACTTTGCAAATAAATATTTGTTTTATATCGATATTCATTTTGATGGGATAGTTCAGACACGCTGTTTAATGCATACATTACTTAGACAATTAAAGTATTAAATAGTGAGATGCATTTAGCTGGGAAAGGACTAACCGGTACGATAAAAAATATCAAACTGAGGTCAATAGTACAGTGGAGAATCTGTTAGTCTTTCCCAAGAAACGCGTTTACGCTAAAACTGTTATTTGCAGTGCAAACAGTTTGGAGCCAGATCAGACGCCGGGTTACCCGGCGTCTGATCAGGCTCCAAACTGTTTGCCACCAAAATAAACAAGAATTATCAGAATTGTCCAAAAGTTGTTCTTTTCTACGTTTTAGTGCTTTGCGTTTGCGTACGTTTGCGTTTAAACGGGAAAGAATAACAGATTCTCCACTGTATGCAACAGTATGTTCTGCAATTCAGTTTTACATGTTTTATCTTTCACTGCCAATGGCGCAAAAGACGATGTTGCAAACAGTGTTGGTCCTTTTCCGACGGTAGGTTGTTATACCAAGAGAGCACTACTCTTCGCCTGCTAAATATCGTCGGATTTGTACAGTGGAGAAAACGTTATTCTTTCCCGTTTAAACGCAACGTACGAAAACGCAAAATACTAAAACGTAGAAAAGTACAACTTTTTGACAATTCTGATAATTCATGTTTATATTGGTGGCAAACAGCTTGGAACCTGATCAGACGCCGGGTTACCCGGCGTCTGATCTGGCTCCAAACTGTTTGTAATGGAAAAAATAGTTTTAGCGTAAACGCGTTTATTGGGAAAGAATAACGTTTTCTCCCCTGTAATCACCGTTTTAGATGATATATTATAATTTGATGCATTCTAGCTTGAGTCGGCGTCTGATCTGGATCACAACTGTTTGACACTCGTATCGACAATTCTGCAGTAAACAAATATCTAGATCGGACTTGACAAAATATTGCAGACGACATTGTGAATGCAGACGATAACTTTGCGGTGAGATGGTTAAAGCAGACGATAAAACTTGGCAGTGATAGAGTTAAGCTACTTACAACAAGTCTCACACTCGTGTGATAAACAGTTTCGATCCTGAACTAACACCACGGTGTGAAGTCAGGTTTTTTTCTATTTTGATTTGATTGTTTTTATGATTTCATGTCGCTTTTAACAATATTTCAGTCATATCGCGACTCCAGCTAAATTACAGGTGGAGGAAGACCCCTGAAGCACTGTTTTAGGCACAAATCGGCAACTGGATAGAACCACCGACCTTCCGCAAGCCAGCTGAAAGCATAACAAATCCTAAGGCCCAGACAGGGATTCGGACCCACAGCGGTGAGGAGCTTATTGATTTAAGTCACAGTGACTGTAACCACTAGGTCACGGCGGCCCCACAATCAGGGGCCCGTTTCATAAAACTTCGCCCTACAAATGTTGTCGTAAGTCAGATTTTAAAAGTTTCGGTTATTAATTATTTCTCCATCTAATACTGTCTCCTTGGAATCGCACTGAAAGACGATTTCAAAACGATGTCACAAGACAGGATTAGATAGAGAATTCAGATATTAAATGTATATGAAAGTTTTGACTTACGAATGTATTTGTCGTACGACGTTATAAGATCGGGCACTTGGTTCTTAACTGTTTGCACATTCTAGTAATGTCACGAATAGCAGACAACTCGACATGAATAGCTGCCTATTCGATTGATATTCAATACATGCATCGTGTAAATTAAAATACATTAATAGGTGAATACTTTCGTGTATAGGAAGTGCACTCGGAACACCTTGTAATGTGATATATTCACATTACAAACATACGTCATTATCTATAGAATGCATTGCCATTATTACCGTAAAATGATATCCTGTATCCAAGATAGTGTTAGCCGATCAAATATTCTGTTCCAATAAATGCTTTGCGTGGGGCGTATCCTGTATCTGATTTGTCAATGAACAGTTATTTATGTCATATACATCTTATAATACACGTAACACCCACTTGCAAGGAAGCTGGTATTGTTACGACCATAGTGGGATGGCAATAATGATGACTTCAAATCAGTAATCAGACTGTTTGACCTTTGTTCTCAAGTCAACTGCCTTAACTCATTAATCCCTGAATCTTCAAATGAAATATTCTAGCCACTTATTACAGTTGTGAAAACGGGTTTCTTTCCAAATAAACGTGTTTACGCTACAACTATTATTTCCATTGCAATCAGTTGGGCGCCTGATAAAAACCAGGATATTCCGGCGTTTGATCAAGCTACAAAAAATTTGTCACTCAGATCAAACCGAATTGTCAAAAAAGTCATTTTCTTCATTTTATTGCATCGCGTTTGCGCTTTGTTGGCGTTTAACAGAAATCGAATCATGTCTACTCCACTGTAAGTCTAGTCTATTTTTTGTTATAATGACTTGTTGGTCTCTTCAATATATTTTTGTAATACAAATAGTACACACCCTGATCAAAGGGCACAGTAGGAGCAATATGGTCTGTATTTACCATGTTTACATGATATGTATATCATTCACAGGCTCATGGTGTCTGAAACGAGCATACTCATCTCTGGGGTTCTATAGGTTAAATGTTTACTTATAAATTCTGCTGTAAATAAAAAGCATCACTCTCAATGACGTCATAAAGGGAATTTTTCAAACAGTTGTGATACATGTATTGACCAGACGCCGCGTAACGCGTGCTAATCGATGGTTAAACTAATGTCAGGGGGGGGGGGTTACTCATATCCTGCCATTCCGATTCACTACTGACAAAGCTAACCAGCCGCCTACACATTTCTGCCCCTATCTGTGTTAAGTTAGGTACTGTGACACATTTCCCATGAAGTTATAATTCGTCCTCGAATTACCCGACATGAAAGTAGTTCATTTGTGATTATGTTATATGCAATTGCAGGCGATTTAAGCTAACCAAACAGTCCCACGTTGGGCGCAAAATGCCACACATCAGGGAGAATAATATGTTCGTGATTGAGACTTGAACCCGGGAACTTCGGACTACTGTTCCGATGCTCTACCGACTGAGCAAGCCGACCACCTACAGATTCCTCTCCCACAACTGTGTTAGTTTCGGTAACGTGACAGTAACTTTAAATTGAAAAAAAAACAAAAAACAACAGAGTTCCTTCTGTTCAATGACTCACCATGGGAGACACAATATGTGTGTTGTTCGGAGGGAATCGTTTTAGGGAGGGAAACTTAAGACTTGGATTGCATTTGCAAAAAGCTGAATCCAGATCCAACGCCGCGTCACTCGTCTTTATACTTTTTCTATCGAAATGTCTACTTATTTGTAACTTGGAGAAAAAACAGCAGTCTACAATTTTAAGCAAACGATATTGCAGCAGTAAAAACGTTAGATATAGTTGTCCGGTTTAGGGAACTGCAACAAGGGTCGTTGTAAAGAGGGAGTCGTTGTTGGGAGGGCAGGGGTAGGGAGGGAGCACTGTATCTGAATTACCAAAGCAAATACTACTGACTTCAAACGTTCAGACATTTCGTCTCGCATGTGTGTATTAACTTACTTGGTAAACATGCCAAGACGAAACATAGCCGTTGTGAAGGTATAGCCGTCACAGGAAAGCGATAAAACCAAATGCCATATGACAAGAAAATTACTATCTCCGATTAGGTTAAGATCATTTATGACAATCTGTCAATTGTACTTAAGTATTCCGTTGTTCTTAATATCTTTTATTGTTCTGCCCATTATACTGTTACATCATTCTCCCCCACCTCACACCCGTTATGGACATGTGGATACAGTCAATCCTTCTTACAGCGACATTTGTTTTTTCTTACATTTGGTGACTTTAAACTGAATTTGCTGTGATGACTAATTTTACAACAAAGTGCTCCCTCTCTACAACGACACCCAATGGAAGAGAAAGACTGTGTGTGCTGATCGGAAGAAGTCGTTATAGAGAGGGAAAATTAACACTTGGCTTACATTTGAAAAAAGCTTGAATCAAGAGCGGCGTCTGATCTGGATTCAAGACGTTTGTAACTTGTTAAAATATGTATTCCAACAAAATCTCCATGTAACTGTGAGGTAAAACAGCAGACGACAATTTTAAGCAGACACTATTGCAGCAGTAAAAGTGTTAGACAAAATTCTCCCGTTTAGGGAACTGAGCAAGGGTCGTTGTAAGGAGGGAGTCGTTGAAGAGAGGAAATACTGTAGTAGTTTTTGCCACCAAAACAAACAAATCACGCCTACTACTTGATGCACGTAAGAATTTTTCAGAGAGCATTTAGAGCTTTCTCCATTACTCATATCCTGCATTTAATGACGACGTGTTTTATATACGGCCAACGATGTTGCTTAGGCACACACACTCTATGCAAGTTTGACTATTAATTGAATACTGACAATACTATTTTGTTTTCTTAGCATTGATGTATAATACCAAGTATTCCATTTTATAGACTGCCGGCATATATAACCATGACAAATAACTATTTTTACTAGAATAAGAAGAAACTCAGCATTAAACCTAAAAAACGGACATGCTGGACTTAAACGATTTTAAAAATATTAATATGTAATTTTATATTAAAGTTCTACTGTATGCCTTATATAATAATTGAATTTATACCATACATGTAACAGACGGCGTGAGAATTGTATAACACTCGTTCCTTATTTGTCATATATAACTAATTGAATAACTATGCAAATGAGGTACGCCACGACGTCGTTTACTTGTGACGTTGTTAAAGCGTACACTGCGTTCTATGTGTTCAATATCAGTCGACTTCATTCCTTCACGTAGATTCAATTTATAGATTTTTGGTGTAATTAATCAATATTAGATCTACATGAAAGTGCTTATTAATACATTATAATAACATAAATATTATGCTTGTAAACGGGCTTAATTTGGAAGAACAATTTTCCTGTTAAGATCTACTTAGTTCACAAAGCTGCGATAAATAACTTTTCTAGGTTATGTTATAAAAAGAAGATAACATTCGTGTTAATAATTTATTGGTTTACCAACCCCGTCGTTTTAGAAAACGATAAAAATTCGGCAAAGCCTCGTTTTTATCGTTTTCTAAATGACTCGTTTAATAAATCCAATAAATTATGAACACTCATGTAATATCCTTTATGTATATCCGTGCAGTGGGTAAGACACTATATTTACATTCGCCCTATCTCTCTCCATTGTAAAATTCGGTATTCATTTCATATAGACACTCAAACCTTAGGAGGCGGAGCTTAGGGTTAAGTCGCTGCGCATTAATCTTCACTACTATAAAATTAGAAATCCACGTTGTATTTGACCTAGATTGAATCTAGTTTATTTCCCAATCTTTTTTTTAAACACTTAAATACCAATATATATAGATTTTATATTCATATTGATATAAATTATTTACACTCATTGTGAAAAAAATGCAGTAGGAAGCGCTCCGAAACTTTGTCCGTCTGCTACGAATGTTTATATTTCCTGAGTCTTGATCCAATACAAGAAAGAAAACATGCATAATATATCAAAGTTTTACTGTCTTGACCCTAAAGTTGACACTTGAAATTGACATTGATAAGTACATTTCAAACTCACGCGCTATTCGATGGTTCAGTACAAATACAACTTCGACGACATCAGAAACTTGCATAAGTAGAATTTATCTGCATTCCTATAATTTAATGCAATACTTTCTAAAGCGCATTATGTCGAACATTTCCGTATTTCAAGTTTAAAAGGTGGCAGAGCCACCATTTGACTCTGGATTACGGATATGCTCGACTGAAATAAAATCAAGATAGACCATATCGATGATCGACTGTACCTAACATGGTTACGTCATCACATTGGAATGTGAACATCCTTAAAATGTTCATTACCAGGGTATTTTGAACGGATGGTTCTCGGAGGACAATTACGTTTTATGAAACACTGTAACGATTAATTATAACAAATGAACGGTAATAATCAGGAACGAACAAATTAACACGTAGGTCAGTGGCTAGCAGAGACATATATACTAAGACATACTCCCCCGACAACTTCAGTGACACTTGTGCACAGTGTGTCGATGCTCCAGAGGGGCCCTGTACTTAAAGAGAAAAAGAAGAAGAATAAGAGAAACTTTACAGAATAATCACTGAAATTACTGGTAAATAGCGCTAATGATAGAAAAAAAAATCACAAAACACTAGTAATCTTCAGCTCCTGTCCGGTTCCAACTTAGGCTCCGAGTATTGGCTCCAAAACCATAAATACCCCATATGGTGCCTCTCAGCTTCGGATTTCTATACGGCTCGCGCCCGTTAAGAATACGGTATTAGCGTTCACACTTGACGATTGCTTGCACCGTTGCATGAATTAAAAACCCAATTTAGGATAAGAAAACGTACTTGGATGTACTTAAAAGTATTATCCCTAGTAAAAACCTGAAGTGAATTTGAGAACTATATTATCCGCGCAGTATAGATCTAGCTATGTTATTTGGTTACAGGGGGCGGAGTTAACTTCGTTAAAGCTGTTCATACAAGTTTTTTTCTTCGACGTACTTTTCGCTTTTTAAACCCAATTTCTCCTTTAATAACTGAAAGTTTGAATTTTTTTCATAACAAATATAAAGATAAAATAATGTAAATATAAGAAATGAACAGATTTTTTTCGGTGTTCAAGCCAAATGAACGACAGAAAATTATCGGCAAATTTACCATGGATTCATGGTATTTGCCGATAATTTTCTGTCGTTCATTTGGCTTGAACACCGAAAAAAATCAATTCATTTCTTAAATGAGTTCCAATGTTGACGAAACTAAAGGCAAACCCAATGCACTTAAATGTAAAAAAAACAACAACTGAATTTGAACATGTAAATTTGTTTTAGTCAGAGTGGCATCTATTTGAAGCGTGACCAGACGAAGAGTCACATTGGCCCTGACCTGGTTTCAAGTAGTTACAATTGTGGAAATACAGGAAACAGATCTTCGATAATATGTCAATTAATGAAGTTGTGCCCTAAAACAGAAGATGATATAGTGTTTAACTCTATGACATACGAGTATATTAGTACAGTGATCCCTCCCTAAAAGTGCCCTCTGTACAACGATTCCCTCCTTACAACAACGCTTGCAACTGAAACCATTCTTAAAATTTTGATTGGTCAGATATGAACAGAAGGCCAATAGCGAACCATTCAAAATATCAAAAACGTCTCCATACTCATACAAAACGCTTTTTAAGCAAATGATCAGTCATGCTTCCGCAGTGACATGACCTGATCTGAACTGTGAAAAGTATGAAGATTTTGTTTGCTTTGTTTGTTAACGACCGTTTCTGCCATCTTTCAGCTAATTGGACGCGCCGGAGAGAGAGGAGCGGATACAGAGAACCCGGGCGCGATGTCCTACTCTTATAATCGAAAGAGCTCTATGTTTGTTTTAGGCACTCATACATCGGACCTCGGTTTATAAAGTCTCAGCCGAAGGACTTGATCCGGCAGGTGATCGAACGCACAACCCCTGACGTCGTAAGCGGGTGCTTTATCCCTCAACTACGTCCGCCGGTAGATATTGGTTTGCGAACTGTTATTACTATCACTACACCCACTCGAACGTCGAATGATATGGTTAAGGTCAATTACATCGTGAATGTGTCAAGTTTCGAGATCATATTGATACTACAGGAACACGTTTACTTAAATAAATTGAATCCCGAGACGGAAAATAAATTGTTGGTCATAATAAGGTCATTATCAGGTTGTCTCGATCATAAACTAGCAATTTCTTTTTTTTGTAAAGTGTCGACTCAAGTCGCACAAGAAGCTAGTACAAAGTACTACAAACCCATATTATATTAAAAAGATGTGTTAACAGTTCGAAGAGTTAAATCCAACTATTACGACCACGAAATTGTGTTAATTAATATGTGAATAAACAACATCTTTTTGCCGTTCATGACGGTATGAATACATTAGCTTCGCAGGAGGTAAGTTTCGTAAAGTTAAATTAATATGTATTCATACCGTCGTGAGCGGCAAAAAGATGTTGTTTATTCCTTATACATGTATTTATATTTCAATTTTCTGTCTTGTTCTTTTAATGTGTAGTTTGACCAGCTTTGTTTTCATGTATTTGAATATATCATATACCGGCCAAATATGTTTGATAGATGTAATATCGATGTAATGGCCATTCCAGTTTCTAAATAAGGTGTGAAAAGTAGTCCTTACTACATGTACTGTATTTGCATTATAAATTCAGGGTTTTACCAAGTAAACTTTCTCGCTGTGCTTTAAGAACGCTCGTAAGAGACTAAAACAAACATTTCAATCTGAATATTCATTATCAAAGCATATTTTAAACAATTAGGTGGAGCTTGATTTATACACGCTCTACACATAGCAACGCGAATAGCAACACTGAAATGCGACTACGGGTACACACACCGCATTTGTTAATTTGAACACTTTCGGCCGATACACCTAGGATAGTTTAAATATGTCAGAACGGAACATTCCGTTCCCAATTTAGAAAGTGTTAATGCATTATTTTGCTTTATGTTCGAGCGACTTTCCAATGTAATTCTGGTGAACAATTTCAAACCGTAGCTAGAAGATAACTTGTCGAATCTATAAATAGAAAGCCACTCCCCCGGATTTTCAAGGGAAAGAAAGCGTACAGCTTTGATGACGGAGTGTAATATGATTATCTCCCTGAAAAACAGCATTTAATTTTTTTTATCGATATTTGTTTTAATTGAACTGTCTCCGACTTTAAATAGGGGTTTCGAAATACCCAAACGGATAGTCTAAAAGTAGATTCTAACTTGGTCGGTATCTATCCGCCGTATGGAAGACTTTTAAAACTAGCTAGAACCAGAACCTTCGCGCTAGACAAATGAAAGAGGCCATCCAGATTCGAAAACAAAAGTCGACTATGAACCGGGACGAAGGGGCATACAAGCTGTCTCACATCTGGGACCCGGTTTTCGTCAGCAAGTGCGCTGACGGAAGTAGCCGATGATCCACGGAATCAGTTGGATTTTTTAGAAAGGTGACAGAAGTCACCGAAACTGTCAAGTACGTAAACATTTTCTAGTAGCGTCATAAGACATTTATATACATAGTTAGAACCAGTTCTGAAGTGAGGGTTCATTGAAAATTGAACCTCACTTTTTCCTTAGAGTTATACAGAGCCAATGTAAATATTAGGTATTAAATGCTTGACGCTTTCTGTTTTCCTTTCACTTGCTTTAAGCGGGCACCTGTCTTTTATACACTCAATTAGCCTCTTTTATAAGTTCGTAAAGCAGAGGTGTTACTGTATTTTGTTTGCTGTAATAATGCCTATCAAATGATGAATAAATGTTTTATACATTGAATGTTGTCGCTTTTGAATGTTTCCAAAACAACTTTTACGGTGTTATGATTTGCGACCAATCCTTAAGTATCTTGCATCTTGCAGCTTGGGCCCTTAGCTCTGCGTTGAACCGCTGGGGCACCTCATTGCAGACTTGTTCACCAGCCTCCTTCATTTGCCACGATCGTGTACTGCTGCTTGTGATTCAGCAAATATCAATCCTGTCCATTTTCAATGTTGTCTGACCATTTTATCTTCTGTCTTCCTCTTTTCCTCGTCCCCTCAGCCGTACCTTGCAGAATAGTTTAAGCTAAACCATGGGATCTTGTTGTATGACCATACCATTTAAATTTTCCCTTTTACAATGGTGAGTAGATCATCAAGAGGTCATTAGTGCTGAGTGATAGGTGTGCGGACGTGTTCACTTGTGATGTGCTGTAGATATGAGATGCCTAGGAGTTGCCTATAACCTCTCATTTCAACAGCCATGATCTTTTTCTGGAAATCCAGAGTAAGTGTCCATGCTTCGCAAGCATACAGAAACATCGACAGTACGAGGGGGCGCATGACTTTGTGGCTAACGGTGATTCCATTGTCCTTCTAGATGGGTTTTATCCGTGCCATAGCTGAAGATGTCTGGGCAGCTCTTGCAATAATCGCCGGTCTTGACCCTTCATCACTGATAATTGCACATAGATATTTGAATTGTTTGACAGTCTCCAATATCTGACCATGGACCTGTTTATCAGATGTGATGGGTTTACTTCTACTTTACATCAATTTTGTTTTCCCCGCACTTATCTCCATTATGTATCTTGTTGACGTGCCATCCAGCTTCTTCACTGTAATTGCTAACTCGTCCTCTTCACCTGCCAAACCATCAATGAGATTTGTGATGTGTGCCAATTGTTCCGTTATGATCTTCAAGAGCCTCACTCATTATCGCCTCCAGAAAGATGTTAAACAGTGTCGTAGAGAGCAAGCATCCCTGGCGCACTCCTACAGACGTATGGAACCATTTTTACCCTGTACCAACACGGCACTTAATGCTTTTTCATATAGTTGTTGAATTGATTTGATCAGATTGCTGCCTGTATTGAATTTTCTTATCGTTTTCCAAATTGCTGCATGCCATACGCAAAAAACCTTCTTGAAATCGACAACCTTCTTGAAATCGACAAACACATAATAAAACTTCCCTTGATGCTGTAGATGATTTTAACAAAGACTTCGAAGATTGAAAATCTGTTATATGGTGCTTCTTCCTTTCATATACCCTGCCTGTTCCTCTGCAATGATCTTGTCTGCCTGCGGCTGAAGTCTTTTGGAGGATACTTTTTAACATGATTTGCTAGCATGACTGATTAAACTTATCGTCCGATAGTTTTGGCACTGCTGTAAATCCCCCTTTCTTGGGAGAGTTATAATTTAGGCCAGTCACCAGTCTTCCATGTTTTGTTGCATACATGTGTAATTATGTCAATGACTGAAGCACCACCGTATTTGAACAGTTCAGCTGAAATGTTGTAAACTCCAGCAGACTTTCTCTATTTTAACGTTCTTATAGCTGACTCATCATCGGAAAGTCATTATCATTCAAGGATTCCTAATTAGATACGATGCTTAGGTCTCCTCGATTCTTAAAGTTGTAGAGTTAAGAACAAAACTCAGTCCATTTGTCGTCTTCTTCCGTGAAATAATTGCCATCCTTGTCTTGTATTGTGCTGACTGTGTTTTGATTCTGTCTGGTGAGATCCTTGACAAGTTGGTATGCCCTTTCGAAATTGTTGTTTGCAAGTGACGTTTCAATGTCAGAACACTGCTCCTCATTCCAGCCTTGCTTTGCTGTTTTCATTTCCTTCCTTATTGTCTTGTTTATTTCTCTATGATTTGCTTTCCCTTCAACTGATGTCATTGTATTTTTTATTTCTCTTCTAGTACATGCATCACACAAGTCCAATATTGTTTCAGGTACATACGGTTAACAGTTTTTGCGACTGTTTCCCAATACCTCCTATGCCGTTTCTATAATAATAGAGCTGAAGTTATTTGTAATTGCATCAATATCTTCTTCAAGAAAAAGCAGCGGTCCAAACTTTCCTCCAACAACTGCCTTGAAATATTCTGCAATATTTTTATCTTTCAGTTTTTCCAGATTAAATTAAAGTCTGCTGTTCTTTGGCTTTTTCTTTTGTTTAAGCCGTACACTGAAGCTCATCAACATCAAGACGTGATCACTGTTGATATCCGTTCCTTGAATTGTCCTGGTTTTGCTTGTGCTTATTCCTGATTTGTACCACGCTGAACCAAGATGAAGTCAATTTGATTGTCCGTTTGTCCATTTGGCGAATGCCATGCTAAAACTCTTGAAGCTTTGTGCGTTCCGAGTGTGTTTGCGAGAAACATATCCTCAAGTATGATGTATAAATAGGGAGTATTCAATTGTGTTTGAACTAACTAGTAAACACAATTGTTTACTTTAAAACAGCAACGTCTATAAATGTCATATTTTCAAGCAATTAAGAGACCGTACTAAAAGAACTTTTCACATGTATGCACATATTATACAAGCTGTTATAGTTTAGTATTTAATCCATTTATGACTTGATATAGCAGTTGACTCTATCTATATGTTGCTAGAAGATTTCATTATATATATACACGGGTGTTCTGAGTATATCGCAATGGTTTTCCATACTGCAGAACATTTCATATGTAATAGCGTGACGCGGCTTCTTCTCAGAGTCACCACTGTTTGTAAATGTTCCCTTCAATAGGCAATTAAATGGTTTGAATGCTAAAACGCTGTAAGATCTTCCCAAATAGTGTTTGATATATCATCATTGATCAGAGTAAAATTGTCTTTACCCATCGACATACACTTGTCTGCAAATTGGAACAACTTTGAATTTTATCGACAAATCTCTTCCTTTAGAAAATAATACCAGAGTTTGTAATAATCATCATATATTTGCCTGTAGTATTTAGAACGTTTATAGTTTATATAGATGGCTGATACAAATCACGACCTTACATCGATTTATACAAAGTGGGATACATTTTGTGTTTAGACTTATACCCGGTAATGATTATTTCCGTTTTAAAATAAGACTGTCTTACAGGTCTAAGATACATCAACTTTATATCATTAACAAATTGATTTTTCATCTGCGTTAATGGTTTAGTAGATATATGCCAAATGTCATGACAAGTAGAAACAGATTGAACGACGGATATAAAGTCCATTTATTGCAACAAATGAGTACATGTATGTGTCATACAACGGAAATGTTGCAGCAATAAAAATTGTTGCGGATTAATTGTATCGCTTCATATTGCACTTTTAAAGGTCCAAAGGGACAACACTGGAGGATTTGGATGGCACGGGAAGAATGTGAACTGGGACAAACTAGTAGTTAGCTAGTTCACTTCTTATTGTTATGTACACTTTTTACCGAAATAAATCTATCTATCTATCTATCTATCTTATTAAAGTGGAAATAAATCAGAAAAACATGTTTCCACCTGAACGTCCACCTTACTTTAAGATGTCACCTTCAATTAGCCTTCCCTTTAATGGTCGTAATAGAAAAGTGTTACTGTATTTGATTGCGAACATGTTATAGCTGAAACGAAATGATATTTTCCTGTAGTAAGAGAAAACGCAGAAAACACACATAAATGTGTTTGAAATAGTAAACCACTCTAGTGCATTCTGATACATTTATTGCTTTGATGACTAATAGGCAAAATGGGCCGGATGCATTAACAATTGGTTTTATGCTTAACCTTTACAAGCGAGTATGTAAACAGGTTGAATCCTGATTAGACGCCGCGTAACGCGGCGTCTGATCAAGATCCAAACTGTTTGATATCGTTTTGAAAATTCTACAGTCATACTGCCTTATTATTTAACCTTAAACCGACATTGCAGACAACAAAATTGAAGCTGGCGACAATAAAAGGCTTAATCATATTGTATAAGTGTACGTGTACCTTCCACATGCCACAGTCAGTGATAACTATTTTTTGTAAGTATTTTACTTTTTGTAGGAAGTTTACCGGTTCTTGAAAGTGATAACGATATATGTAATGTTTAGTGGCAAACAGGTTTAGGGTAATGTTGAGAATTTTGAGGTGTTTTTACGGCAAAGCGGCAAACGGCAAATGGTAATATTTTAGTTCTAACTGAGGACCAATATCAACACAATTCATCAATGAACAAAGTGAAACCAGTACGATGTCATTGCAAACAGTGTGCCGTTTTGTCATGATCTACACCCTTTGACACTCGAAGCAATATTACCTTATTATCTGATTTGTAACTCCGTGTAGCCTATGCTAATATGCTGTGCTCAGGCTAACGGATCATCTGGGTTAACAGTATTTTGCAAAGTACTTGTTCTGTTTTATTGACTTATACAGTGGGTGGGGAAGACGTTATTATTTCCAAACAAACGCGTTGGTGCTATTTTTACCATTGCAAACACATCGATATCTGTTCCTCCAAAAAGTTGTGATTTTCTCTATTTTATTGCATTGCGTTTAATTTCGTTTAGACTTGAAAGTATAACACCTTTTTTCTAGTATATAGGTTAGCAAAACATAACGTGTTAAAGTTAACATATATCTAGGAATGTGTCTAAAGTTCAGATACCCTTTGGTTAACTTGGGTATTTGTATATGTATATATTGTACAAGTATATGATATTATTATTTATTACAAATATTTGGACTTATATGCGACCCCTTAGTATAACAGGGATTCAAGCCTTTTTCTCTCTCATGTAAACACAATAAAGCCATTTCTGGTGACTTCAGCAGTCTGAAATGTTTTGCATATATTTGTAAAATAGCATCAAGTTTATTCAATGTCTTGAGGGAGGGTCAAATCTAGCGTTGTAAGAATGTGTGAACCGACTCCATTACATTTCGTGTATGGAAATGAAATAAGTTTAAACTAACTCATTAACCCTTGAAACATTTGAAGGTCAATTCCAATTTCCAATTAAGGCTAGTCAATGTTGACTCATTGTTGTTTATTTCACAATATAATGCAAAACGACAAAAAGGGTAGACCCTAATCAGAAGGCTCTTGCATGAGCCCTCTGATCAGGATATACACGGTTTGCATTTGACTCTTCATGTATAAATATTTTGTTATGGATGAGTATGCTCGTTGCAAAGGTTAGATGTGTAAGCAAACAGTAGAGATAACAACTTTATATTCTACTAAAACGAAACTTAAAGCAATTTTAGGAAACATACCAAAACGGGCCCTTAAAATGTCAACCAATTATAAGATAAGTTTAGGTAAGTCTTGTTTATTGAATAATAATATATGAAAACGTGTATAAATAGTTAAACATTTTCCTAACATTTACGAAGTTCATACACGCAACGAAATCTCGTTTAATGAGTACAGCTTAACAGAGCATATTTCGATCTTGGACATTAAGCAATTTGTTTTAAATACTGTTACAATATTGCTACGGGGTCGGCTGTCAAATCCTAAGGACGTATAGACAACAATTTCCTCTCGAAAAGCTATTAAATTTCTCTTACAATAGCTACTTTCTATTTCAGATGCACGTTTTCTTCTAACATTTATTACATAAATGGATAAACACTTTTAATTAGCAGATTGATTGAGTTGATTTTACGGCACCGCGACACATGAAATGGCCATATGGCGCCAAACAGTTTTTGATAAATAGTAAGTTTTGATTATTGTTATTATTACCATACCATATTCATAAAGCGCTCATTACACACAGGAGTTGTGCGTCCAAAAGCGTTTTACATGAAATTATATAAATGTTTATAAGATAAAAGCATATTACCTTATACATTTACATGAAAAAACCTAAATAAGGCCAATTTTTTTCAAGATAATTACTAAGATTACAAGATTTCTTTTTATATTGTTTTAGTTTATAAAATCAATTTTAAAATAAGTAAAATGTTCAAAGAAAAATGAGATGATTAAATATAGTGATTTAAAAGTCAATGTTGTACAAACACCCCGGGACCTACATAATCCATGGCTGAATTACACCCTTTATTCATAAGATAAGCTGCCCAAGATTTACACCACAGACTAACAGCCAGCTGGTCTCAAATAGATCAAAGTCGTTATTCCCACTATCAAAATCAATCAGATAGGCACCGGGTCAACAGTACAATTCCGGAACTCCCATTCAGACCCACAGCATCGAAAGAAAAAACAAAGTCTAGTGGTAGCAGTCATCTCCCCCTCCACACACACACCCCAACCGGGATCTACACAATTCAGTTTTGGCATATGCTTAAAACATGAGCACAAATTGAAAAAGCACACTTATATTACTTTTTCTCAATTATATATAGCAAATTAGATTTGAGCATTGTCGGACTATTACAATCATTCAAATTGTATACGCTCGAGAAATGCAGGATATAATTATACAGCTATTATTCGACACTCGTCTGTGTTTAAGCATTCAAAACAGGTTAGAGCAGCCCGATGTATAGTCAGTATGAACACTGTCAGCCATTCAGATTTACCATGTCAACACTTTTGAATTACCATTTACTTTCTATAACCTCTTTTACATTGTCTAGTTGGCAGTTATTAAGTATTTGTCAAAATAAATTAATATTGTGCAACCTTATAGCCCAAATACGTTAACTAAATCAAATCCTACTAGTAGGATCTACTAGTACAATAGTTTGTTGGCAAACGCATAGGTGTTTAATGTTGTAAAGATAGGTTATAATGCGATTAGCATATTAGTAACATCTGTATTATACATTATACATTATTGGCATCTGTATCTTGATATCGCGGTCAGAGATTACATTATAATAAGCTATTACATTCATGCGTAAATACAGGTTCTTACATAAGTGTTCATCAATTATTGGATTATAAAATGAGTATTTAAGAAAACGAAAAAATGAGGTTTACTGAGTTTTTATCGTTTTCTTGAAATACGGGTTCTATAAAAGTAAAACATTTTGAACACGAATGTTAGATTCTGTTTAGAACATAACATGGCAATGTTATGTAATAAAGGGTATATAAAATGTGCCAAGTGTAGTCGCAGACCCACCAAGTGTGATTCGTGTATTTTTGTGTGCACTAAACCACGTTGTAGTCGTAGTAGCAGTCGTAGATACGTGATGTTAACATGTTCTTATTGTAATTTGTATGTAGTTGCAGACAGACATAATATTCAATAACAATATATCTTAACTTATGACGGTTATTTATTATTCAACATGTTCCTCCTATCCGCCATCATTTGTCAAGTCGCAACAGCAACATCCAATGCGCTTTTGAATATCGGACACACAGCTAGCATATTTGTTGGTTACAACAATGCTATCCAGAAGGCTATTACAGTGCTCCTTCCCTACAACAACACCAAATTGGAGAATAAGATTGTGTGTGTTGTTCGAGGGAGTTGTTAGAGGGAGGGAATATCAATACTCTTACAGAACTGATCATGACTTGGCCTACATTTGCAAACAGTTTGAACCCGGATCAAACGCCGCGTAACGCGGCGTCCGATCTGGGTTCAAACTGTTTGTCACTCGTCCTTTTGTGTTTTTCTGTTAATATTCCCCAATAAACGCCTTTGTGCTAAAACATTTACGGTATATGATCAGATCAGATATCGAGTAAACCGGGGTATGATAAGGCTCCAACCCGTTTGACATTCAGATAAATGTCGTCATTTTCATAATTTCATTGTACTTCGTTAGCATTCAGTTTCGTTTAAAGGGGACAGAACAGCATTTTAAGTATTGTTCGACATTAAACTATTAGTAAGAGCAGCAGTTAAAAGCACGTCTATGGGTGACAAATAATTTAACACAGAACATTCTACGTACATGTAGATTTCAAAATCTTCAAAGAATTTAGTGTTTGTCATCTATTCAATTGTGAAGCTACAACCGTCACATTGTCTTTGAAAATTGAGAAGGCAATTTCCGCCTGACGTGTATATTGTCTCCACAAAACGATCAGGTTATCAGTGATTCGACTTTTAATAGCTGATGTGCCTTTCCTTTAACGTTTTGCAATTTATATAGCACATTAGTATTGAAATATAAAGACATGTTAAATGTACTTCCAGTTCCTTCCAGTAACGACATACTGTACTCCGTATGCGAACTTTATGATAGGACATAAAAAGAATAAAAAATACTTACTTGAATATTGCAATGATTGGCACTTTAACTTTTCCTAATGCTTAAACAGAACTTCTTCTCCATTATTCATCTTAACAATTATCTCAACATAAATTGCAAACACTATAGTAAAAATCTGTCGATTGTTAGAAATGCAGACTTGACCACTGTCTGGAACGACAACATATAACATAGCCGAGTGGTGAAGTTCAATGCTTTCGCTTTTGCATTGAGCTTAAAAGTGTCCTTTGTTTATAAACAGCGCTCCCTCTCTACAACGACACCAAATGGGAGACAAAAAGTGTGTGCGTTGTTCGGTGGGAGTCGTTAAAGGGACTCGACCACCGTCTGGAACGACAACATATAACATAGCCGAGTGATGAAGTTCAATGCTTTCGCTTTTGCATTGAGCTTAAAAGTGTCCTTTGTTTATAAACAGCGCTCCCTCTCTACAACGACCCAAATGGGAGACAAAAAGTGTGTGCGTTGTTCGGAGGGAGTCGTTAGAGAGAGGGAAATTGCTTACATTTACAAACAGCTTGAATCAAGATCAGACGCCGCGTACGCGGCGTCTGATCTAGATTTAAGCTGTTTGTCACACGTCATTACATTTATTCTATCAAAACGTCCATTTATATGAAACTTTGAGAACAAACAGCAGACTACAATTTAAAGCAGACGATATTGCAGCAGTTAAAGCGTAAGAAATCATTGTCCTGTTTATGGAACTTCGGCAAGGGTCGTTGTAAGGAGGGAATCGTTGTTTGGAGGGCCGTTGAAGGGAGGAACACTATACTTTATGTTACAGAGGTGCATATTTGGACAGGAGAAAACTTAACTCAGAGTACAACAGTTTGAATCCCAATCAGACGCCATCATTCTCGGCGTATGATCTGGATTCAATATTTGCAAATGCTAAATACGTCGTGATTACAGTGGAGAATATGTTATTCTTTCCCGTTTAAACGCAAACGTACGCAAACGCAAAGCACTAAAACGTAGAAAAGAACAACTTTTGGACAAATCTGATATTTCCTGTTTATCTTGGTGGCAAACAGTTTGGAGCCAAACTGTTTGTACTGCAAATAATAGTTTTAACGTAAACGCGTTTATTGGGAAAGAATAACAGATTCTCCACTGTAGCACACTGTAAATGGTTAACGCCATAACTGATTTTGTCGCATAATCGCTTTTAAGAAATGAACTATAGCGCGATTCATGGAATTTGCTGATCATTTTCTGTCGTTTGTTGCGTTTAAACGCCAAAACAATTCAGTTCATTTCTTATATTTACATTATATTTGCTGTAATTTCTGATATTAGATGAACATTTTATTAGTATGCATGTCGTTAAATCAATACGCATCTCATCTCCTATCCTGTTCGATTGCACGATTAACACTGATAGGAATTTATTTTTACGTTCCTAACACTTCAATTCGACCACAATTTGCAGCGACGCAACGGCACTAAATTTCTTGGCGTATGCATTTTCGAAGCCATATTACGTCAGTAACGTCAGGTTTTAGCCATCCATTAATTTACAGCGCGTGTGTGTTTTATTGAGACTTCGAACACAGTTGCGTCCTGCTTTATTTATGTGTCCATATTAAAGACTGTTAACACGAATAGTGTGTACCCTCAAATGAAAAGCCCTAACGGCATTACTGAAGCAACGCAACAAAATTATTCGCGGAAAGCATACCCATAAGCCCTGCTCTATCCACTTGTCCCAGTCCTTAAGACAAATTGCGTCTGTACAAATTAAACGTCATTTTGTTCAATGGAATTAAATGAGGCGGGTGTAAATATTTTGTAATTCCATACAAACATTTGATTGACCCTTTTCCCGTTAGACGGCACGTTTAACGCATATACATATTCCTGGTTATGATACACTTATTAGCATTTCTTACAGTGTGATAAAGAGACATATACGATTTTCCCAACTTCACGATAGGTGGGCACCTTAAGCTTTCTGCTTTACACTCATTTTATTTGTACAACTATATGACAGCTATTTTTACTATAGGGAAGGTTTCAAAGAATAGTTCATACAGTACAGTACTTGTAACCTCGGACAAATATATAGAGTTTGATTACATCACAAATGCTAAGTCAATAAATGCTATCTATTATTCAACATTTTCCCCAGATTCACCATCTTTTGCCAATCCGCAAAAGCACCAGACAATGTGATACTGAATCTCGGCTCCATCGCTTGGTACATTTACATATCATGCGTGGAAATGTGGCTATTATTTCCCTACAGATTTTCTATCTATTTCTTATATGGAACGAGACAAATGCGGTGCATCTTATGAGCATCGATTTTGAAATGTTTGTGTGTTTTTTGAAAAGCAATGATTACTGTTTGTTGGTTAATACATTCCTAAACTTTTGTAGTGAATACATTTTTGTCTGTGATAAAGATTTATTTATATTTTTTTAATGTGTTCGTCAGGGCGCCAGATTAAAGGTAGTTAACTGACCAATTCCAACAGTTACTTACTCATTTTAGCACCAAATCATATGGTGTTACTACTGATTAGAATCGTCTCTTTGAGACGATTCTAATGAGTAGTAACACCATGGGGTTTAAATAAGAAATTAAGATTTTAGTTATTGAAATACTCCCCATATCTAGAGCTCTGTTCGTATTCAACATTATACGAAAAAGTTAAAAGCATCGCCATATTCCGTTATATTCATATTCATTCAATGGTAATAATTGATGCATCAAGTATTTATAATAACAGTGAGATGATTTTGTCATTTGCTTGAAAACGTATAAATACTAACGCAAATCAATTATTGGCTCAAAGTTCGGAACCTAATTGATACAACGTAAAAGTGTATCGGAGTAATCACTAGCGTTGCATTGGACTACAACGTTCGGACCCGAATCATAAAGTAATAAAGCTATATCATTTTTTGTCATACATAAATGTAAGACGTTAGTCCGTTTAACCTAAAGGAATAATTTCAATTAAAACAGTTTGAGCAAGACCAGACACCGGGTTACCCGGCGTTGGGTAAAGCTCTTTAACATCATGCCACATCGTAAAGTATATGAACATTTGTTCACCACCTTCTCTGTCCAGATACATGTAGATGTATTATAATAGTCCAACATGTAATATACAAGTAATGCATACAACAAATGTTATGAATATTTACAGCAAATGCGATTTAAATGCAGTGTTTGTCTTAGCAAGTTCGTTATCCCTTTGAACCCTAGTCCCGCATATAGGCGTCATTTTCAAACAGCGAGCATGCGACTAGTACACTTTTCCTATGCAAACAGTGAAGACCCAGATCAGAGGGCTCCGAAAGGAGCCCTCTGATCAGGGTCTTCACTTTTTGTCATAATGCCAAACATTGATACAAACAACCCTTAAAAGTCAGAAAAGGACTAGACTAAAATGGAAACTGGAATTGTTCATTTAAAATTTCAGGAAGGAAAATAACAAGAGTATCATACAATATGGATTCAGATGTGACACGGTATATCATCAGCATAAAAACAAAATTTGTGCAGCAGTTATAGCAAATTTCGCCTGTAACGTGCAGAACATTGTTTAATTAAATCATTAAATAATTTAGTTCAAATTATGTTTTCTAATTCGTAAAACACTTATATCTTATAAGGAACAAAAGGTACAGATATATTAAACATACTGATCTAATTGTTTTGTTGATGGTATCCAAAAGCTGAATGATTTCTGCATGCATTGTCAGGCAAACAATGGTTTGAAAAGTTTGTAAACAGTTTGGAACCAGATTAGACATCTCGTTAAGCGTCGTCTGTTGTAAGTTTGAAATCTTTGGTACATGTACCCCTGCAAAACTATCATTCAGTTTAACCCTTTCCCTTATAGAAGCGACTTTTAGCACATTCATTTTATTCATCCGCTGAAAAAACTAGTTCCAAATTATACCGTAATGAATATGTGTCATATTGAATACTTTCCTTATTCTAGCAGTTAATAGGTTAAAGCAGGCTGACAGTAAAGCCGAATGCGCCTTGGGGCGCATTCTGCTTTACTTTCAACCTGCTTTAAGTAGTCACATATCTTCAATACTAGAAACACTGCTATCAGGTAAAGGGTTAAAACGTATAAAACTGATTTTCAGTTTGTTTGCCAAACGATACGTTTGGCTGAAGAAAGCGACAATTCCACATGAAAAGTTACCTACTATCCCGTTACATTCTCGTCTGCTAAAATTATCCTATACGTGTGCATGTATGTTAAACCATTTTACTGTACAAGTATTTACGGAAATATGTAACGAAAAGATGTGCGATTATATACAAATTATATAACCAAACGTAAGTTTTAGAATAGTTGTCAAACAAATCGGTTTTCAGCACATATTCTATCAACATCCTACTGTTACCTGATTGTTTAATTTATAAAACGCATTACTCATGAAAGTATTCCACGGGGTTCGCTGTGAAAATGTGTTGAACATATATAATTCAGTTGGTTATTGGTGTGTATGATAACTAAAACATAGGGAGAAAGAATACTTGTGTCATCTGGAGGATAACCTTCATTAAGCAATACTCTTATGAAAATGTACACTCCGTCGTTTAGGATTTTACAAAATGCTGTCTTCAAAAACTTTAACGAAGCTGAAAATTGATATGTCTATTCAACTATAGCAGTAGGTTTACTGAATAGGTCAGATCGATTACTATATATGTTTAACTGTTTATTAAACCAGACAAACTGAAAAATGTGGCCAACATATTATCTTCAGCTAGTTTACACACCGTTCAATCGGTTATGGTTGCCGCATCGATAAAGCTGTGGTTGCCTCGCGCAGCGAGCGTCGAATAAAAAGGTGAGTTTGTATTTTGGTCCTAAAGACTCCTACTTTCTGAATATCAGCATTTATTTGTATGTAGCAGTAAAAAGCAATGTTTGCCGAACATGCTGATGTAATATTTATCCAATAGCATGCAAAATTGTGTATTTAATCAGTGAATCAACGTGGATCAATATGCCAAAACACCATATTTCTGTCTTATGGACTGAGTATCTCCGATATATGACAAACTCACGTTAATCCAACAATGTCGAAGGTAAATCAAAGTATTTTTCTATCCACCCCATGCATATCATATTGCATTGTTCAAATCAAGGCAGTTACAGGTGTTTTCGTGTACTGAGTTGATGTTCGAATAGCCTAAATCCGCACAGAAATAGGGTGAACCTTAACGTCAAACTTTTCAGAATGCGGTAACCTTAGCCATTCGAACACGAAAACACCTGTAACGGCCTTGATTTTGAACAATGTAATATGATATACATGGGGTGGATAGAAAAATGCTGATATTCAGAAAGTAGGAGTCTTTAGGACCAAAATACAAACTCACCTTTTTATTCGACGCTCGCTGCGCGAGGCAACCACAGCTTTATCGATGCGGCAACCATAACCGATTGGACGGTGTGGTTTAATAACTGATTTGTATGACTCGTTGATATTTGTAAATTTTCACAGCTATGATGTTGTCTGTAAAAGAGTCGTTTACATTTATATTCAGCTTAAGAGGGGTGACTGCTTCAATGAAAAGAGCAATAAAGATGATAATGAGTGTCAAACGGTTAGTCTTCATAACCCTAAATTTGATCTATATGGTACATTGACTTTAGTCCAGTCGTGTTAAGCATTATATAAAAGGTATATATGTTTAAACGCAAACGAAACGCAAAAACATTGCATTAAAACGTAGAAAATGACAACCAACTTGTTGACATTTCTGAACATTCATTTTTAATCTGAGAAGCAAACAGTTTGGAGCCTGATCAGATGCCTGGTTACCCGGCGTCTGATCTGGCTGCAAACTGTTCGCACTGCAAATAAAAGTTTTAACGCAAACGCGTTTATTGGGAAAGAATGACGTTTTATCGACTGTACGATAGTATAAACGGATTTAAGAGTGCTCCGAGTCTATTGTAAAAGAACGTCACATTTTAAGATAAGCTTAGCTAAGATAAGTTGAAACAGTGCTAATGAAACGGTGTTATTTTAACTATGACGTAGTAAGTGAATACTTGCGGTAAGTGAATGTTTGCAACTCAGGTTTTAAAGAAACCGGCAAACTGTTTTAAAATTTTGTTTAAACGAGAACAATTATTTCTTCTACACTGTACGACTTTATAACATTATAAAAAGTGTCATCAGTAACTGTAAAAGACGATTTGGCACAAACTGTAACATGTACCATTTGCTGTTATTGTCAATAAGCACAATTATATACGAGTAAGCGCTACAGCCTTTTGTAACAGTTACATCGCTTTATCCCAAGTGCGCTGGGGTTTGCAAATAGCTTTAATCCGGATCAGACGCCGATTACTGCTTGGCGATTAGTTCAAACTGTCTGAATTGTGAATATTAAGATATCAATTAAAACATAAATGTAGAAGCAGACATGTTGTCAAAGGGTTACTCATTTTCCATGATGCACCACGAACTAATTACTCTTCTCAAGGAGTGTGCGTTTATTGTAAAATATAGAACTATTACGCCTTCTCTGCATCTTATATCTCAAATTGCTGCGCTATCCCTTTCACTGCTCCAATGTCATCGGCTTGCAAACTTGTCGTGTTTCATATCTTCTTTTGGCAGTTTTGACCAAAGTAACATTGGCACGCGTGTCAAACAGTTAGGATCCAAAACTGATGACGCGTACCGCGGCGATTGACCTGAATTCAAACTGTTTCCTAACCTTATCCAAGTCTTGTTTAGCCATAGCAGGGTAGCATATTGCTGAAACTGCATTCTTTTGATGCACTTAAACTGGTTACGAACAGTTAAAACAGTGCGGAGAAAATTATAATAATATTAACGCAGGTTTTAATTGTGCTGAAGCATCGAACATGACAAAACTACGAAGTTTCAGAGAAAACACTATTTGTCTTATCATGCTTTCTTATGTTATGTGATTCACAAGAAAGTATGTGTATATGCAACCTTAACATTATCATTTTCTCAGCAGTTATTTTCTGTTTTTCGTTTGTTTGAGATAATGAATATGTTTGGTACAGTTCTCCCTCTCTACAACGACACCCAATGGGAGACACAGAGTGTACAGTGGATAATCTGTTATTCTTTCCCATTTAAACGCAAACGTACGCAAACGCAAAGCACTAAAACGCAGGAAAGTACAACTTTTGGACAATTCTGATAATTCATGTTTATCTTGGTGGCAAAGAGTTTGGAGCCTGATCAGACGCCGGGTTACCCGGCGTCTGATCTGGCTCCAAACTGTTTGCACTGCAAATAATAGTGTTAGCGTAAACGCGTTTATTGGGAAAGAATAACGTTTTCTCCACTGTATGTGTTGTTAGGAGAGAGTCTGATCAGAATCCAAGCTGTTTGACACTTGTTTTTAAACGGTGAAGAGGTAAAAATCTCACCAAAAAAATCAATGAAATGGTTAAAAACCACCAGCCAGACTGAATGTGAGGGTTGCTGAATAATGATTTAGATACACAACATGTTTACTTCCCATCGTTCCCTCTAAGTTAAACAAAATCGTACAGAAAAGACTTTGTAGGAATATAGGTTCAATTGCTGGACTAATTTGCATATCATTCGTTCAATGCCACCGATTTATCCCAAAGGATTTGTTCATCAATTTCACTGTATCGAACCAGACATTTACAGCTACAATTTTTGAAATGTATTTTGCAAATCACGAGAAGCAATGAATACTATTAAGAGTTTAAAGTTAACTTTTCTCAACACAGCTGGGAATTCGTTTTGTTTTGAAGTGAATTTAACCTCTATTTTTTCATGGTTTTTTTTACATTTTATAAATAACCACAACATAAAACCAACTAACTGTCCTTTCAGAATACTAATTGTAAACAGAGTACATAAAGTACACATCCAATCATTGAGTGGGTTTAGCACATTAAACCCTAGCGACGAGTATACTCGAGACTCAGTGTATCGCTGAGTAGTACATTTCTGTCTATGTAAACAGTGTGTACCCTGATCTTGAGCGCTGAAAATGAAGCGGTTAACCCTTATTCTGCTGCTCAGACGTCTGCCTTGACATTGGCGTTTGCAAATTTTGTTCAGTTTAGATGTATGCATTGTTTTAATAAAACAAACCTTAAGACGAGTGTCAAACAGTTTGGATCCAGATGTGACGGCGCGTCACGCGGCGTCTTTCTAGATTCAAACAGTTTGTAAACTCCGTAAAGTTACGACCAGTAGGCACAGGGTTAAACTATGAGATCCAGTCACAACGTGTAAATAATATTCACGGTGGGTGAGCGTGTAAAAAAATATACGGAGAATCTTTACCAAGCTTGCTGAAAATGACTGTTTCAGCCGTGTCCGCTCTCTAACTCAAACACTTCTTTTTGTATCTTCACCAAACTTGATATGAATATTTATTAGTATAGAATCTAGGCCAGGTTCAATAACTAGCAAAATCGCATGAGGCAAGTCTGAGTTATTGCCCTTGAATAATTAAAAAATGTTTCAGCATTTTCTGCTCTCTAACACAAACACTTTTTTATTGGATCTTCACGAAACTTGCTGACAATGTGTATTGGTATTAAATCTAGGTCAAGAATACAGTTGAATGAAAATCCTTCAAGAGGTAAAGGAGAAATGGAGTGGTCAGTTATTACCAAACTTATTACCAACACGGCTAAGATGAAGCACATGCAACCATTGACCAAATATTTGGTTAAAATAGAATAAAACCTGATCCTTTTACAGAGTGGGCAGGGCAAAAATAAGGATAAAATTGCAAAAATTTAAAATTGAAGAACCATAACTCCAACATGCCTTCGGCGATTTGGGTATTTATAGAAGTGGACCAAGATTTTATACAAATATTATTTTCAGCAAATTTGGTGAAGATCCAATTAAAACTGTTTGAATCAGAAAGCTGACAAGCCTAATGTAGTCAATTTTCAGTCATTCAATGGGCAAAACCTCCAACATGCCTTGTGCGATTTTGGTAGTTAAGATGATTGACCTAGATTTTATATTAATAAACATTTTCAACAAGTTTGGTGAATATCCGATACAAACTGTATGTGTTAGAGAGCAAAACCTGCTGAACATTCATTTTTAGTACTTAAGGGCAAAAACTCAGACATAGCTTTTGCGATTTTAGTAGTATTCAAACTAAACCTTGATTTTATATAAATAAACATTTTCAGAAAGTTTGGTGAAAATCACAAAAAAGGTTATTTGTGTTAGAGAGCAAAAAATAGACATAAAGGACAATAACTCAGACATGCCTTATGCGATTTAAGTAATAATCAAACTGAACCTAGATTTTGTATGAAAAAAAAATTTCAGCAAGTTTTGTTAAGATCCGAAAAGAAATGTTTGTGATAGAGAGCAAAAAATGCCGAAACATTAATTTTTAGTAACTAAAGGGCACAAAACTCAGACATGCCTTATGCGATATTAGTACTATTCGAACTGGACATATATTTTATATTTATAAACATGTTCAGCAAGTTTGGTGAATATCCGATAAAAACTGTATGTTTTAGAGTGCAAACAAAACTGAAACAGCCATTTTCTAATAATTAAAGGGCAACCACTCAGATATACATTATGCGAGTTTAGTAATATTCAAACTTAACCTTGATTTTATATTAATAAACACTTTCAGCAAATTTGGTGAAAATCAATAAAAAAGTATTTGTGTAAGAAAGCAAAAATGACTCGATAATCATTATGGGATTTTAGTAATAATCAAACTGGACCTAGATTTTATATTAATAAAGAATTTCAGCAAGTTTGTAGAAGATCCGATGAAAACTCTTTGTGTTAGAGAGCAAAAAAGGCTGAAACAGTCCTTTTTAATAATTAAAGGGCAATTACTCCGACATTCCTTATGCAAGTTTAGTAGTACATGTATTCAAACTTAACCATGATTTAATATTAATGAAAATTTTCAGCAAGTTTGGTGAAAATTCAATAAAAAGTATTGGTGTTAGAAAGCAAAACTTGCTGAAAACAGTCATTTTAAATACATAAAGGGCAAAACCTCAGATATGCCACATGCGATTTTAGTAATAATCAAACTAGACCTAAATTTTATTTAATTATATAATTTTTCAGCACGTTTGGTGAATATACGATAAAAACTGTATGTTTTAGAGTGCAAAAATGACAGAAACAGTCATTTTTTTTATTAATTAACAAGCAATAACTCAGATACACCTTATGCAATTTAGGTAGTAATCAAACTAAACCTTGATTTTATATCAATGAACATTTTCAGCAAGTTTGGCGTAGATCCAATAAAAAGTATTTGTGTTAGAGAGCAAAACTTGGTGAAAACAGTCTTTTTTAATACATTAAGGCCAAACACTCAGACAGACTACATGCGATTTTAGTAATGATAAAAAACTGGATCTAGATTTTATATTAATAAACATTTGATACAAGTTTGGTAAAGACCCGATTAAAACTCTTTGTGTTTTTAATATTTTTGAGGGCAGTAACTCCGACATACCTTATGCGATTTTAGTAGTAACTAAACTAAAACTTGATTTTATATTAATAAATAGTTTACGCAAGTTTGGTGAAGATCTAATAAAAGTCTTTGGGTAAGAGAGCAAAAATTCCTGAGACAGTCATTTTTTAATACATAAAGGGCCACAAATCAGGGCACATTCTTATGCGATTTTAGTAGTAATCAATCTTGATCTAGATGTTATATCAATTGAAATTTTGAGCAAGTTTGATAAAGATCCGATAAAACTGGTTGTTTTAGAGAGCAAACATGTGCTGAAACAGTATTTTTTTTAATACTTAGAGGGTAATTACCCCGACATACTTTATGCGATTTTAGTAGTAATAAAACTATACCTTGATTTTATATTAATAAATAGTTTACGCAAGTTTGGTGAATATCTAATAAAAGTCTATGTGTAAGAGAGCAAAAAATCCTGAAACAGTCATTTTGTAATACATAAAGGGCCAAAAAATCAGGGCAAATTCTTATGCGATTTTAAAAATAATTAAACTGGAACTAGATGTTATATTAATAAACATTTTCAGCAAGTTTGGTGAAGAGCCAATGAAAGAATTTTGTGTTAGAGATCAAAAAGTGCTGAAACAGTCATTTTTTAATAGTGAAAGGGCAAAAACTCAGACATGCCTCATGCGATTTTAGTTGTATTCTAACTGGACCTATATTTTATATTGATAAACATTTTCAGCAAGTTGAGTGAAGATCCGATAAAAAATGTTTGTGTTACAAATGTAGAGAGCGGACAATGCTGTAACAGCCTTTTTTAATATTTCAATGGTAACAACTCCGACATGCTTAATACAATTTGAGTAGTTATCGAACATGGCCTACATTTTAATACTAAAACACATTTTCAGCAAGTTTGTGGAAGATCGGATAAAAATATTCGAGTTAGAGAGCGGACAAAATAGTGTGATAGTCTGACTGATGGAGGGACGGGCGGAGGGACGGGCAGGGGAACGAACAGACGTTTACTGTAGGGCCACACGACGGGCCCTAAAATGCGCATATATACTTATCCTCGTTGCTTTCGTTTTACCACCGTTGTGTCGAAATGTGACTCATTTTATAGCAATATCGTAGATACGGTTGCACACTTTGAAGTTGAGTCTGGCTGTATCACGTGACACTAAGCCGTGTGGTAATGTTTATGTCAGACGTTCTATTTTCGGTTTGTTATGGTTTTAAATCGCCCTTTTTGTGATTTAGGTCCGTCTTCAACATTTCATAGGTCAGTTTAGCCTATAAGAATATTCAAACATTATTATTAACCGTTATTGTATTTCAGACATTAAAAAAAGGTCTGAAAACACAATGGGACTTTAATCGACAAAACTGTAAAATACTTTTAGTGTTAATTGAAATAGTCAGATAATAGCTTTAGAAGTGAGTGGGTTAAATGCAGAGCTAACATTATGTGCCAACACTTATGACAGACACGTTACAAAAGTTGAAAATTAAGTAAGCTGTTGCTTACAATGACTACAACTCTAAACCAATCGGACAAAAAGGCCATTTTTAATTAACAGTTAGTCATACTAAAAAATATAGAAATGTGACTGTTAGCCACTGTTGTCATGCGACATTTATAGTTGATTATGAAGTTTTAGTTCATACGTGCCTAAACGTGAATAACGTTATAAATGTCAATGTCAAATATTGAGTGTGTGAGTTGCGTGTTATGGCACTGAAGACTGCGCTGAATAGGTCTTATGGCGCTTATGGTAAGTATTCTGAAAGCCAACATGTAATGCTCATTACGGTGTATTAGTATTTCTAAGTTTCGTGACACTAACTCCAGTATCAAACAACAACCAAACCAACAGTGTAGGCAAAATAGAAGACATTTCCATGTATTTCTTTGGTATATGGAAAAAGTACAGTTCCAATCAGCTTGTTTGCTGGCGTCAAGAATAATACGACAATATAAGTTATACAGTTTCCTCACAGGGTACATGAGGATTTCTTCCCGGCTGAGGTAAATCATGTTGCCCGAGCCGTCAGGCGAGGGTTACATGATTTTACCAGCCGGGAAGAAATCCTCATGTACCCTGTGAAGAAACTGTATAACAATTTTATTATACTTCAAAGTTTTCATTGTTCAAATGAAAAAATTCGGAATTTGTCGTGCACAGCGCTCAAAGTAAACAGTAACAAAATCGCGTCAAAATGTATGACGTTGAGCGTAAGTGACGTCATATGTTTATTACGTTGTTATTCAAAAGAAAAATGGGTACACTCGTATAAAAACGTTGGCATTAAACTTTCCGAGAAAACAATAGACTGTTGAAAGATCCCACCCCGATTAGTTCTTATCCGAAACCCGACTTAAAACGGAGGATGCACGATCAATCCTGTCGAACAGTCGGCCGTCTTATATTCTGCAAAGACTGGATGGTCTGTCAGCAAATGAAAACAGCTGCATTTCTATGTACCCTGTCAGCTCACAGGGTACTTCGTGCCAGGTATACGGCTCGGTAGCCTATCAGGAGTTAGGAATTTACTTTGCAGTATAATAATATATTTTATTTTGAACTTAATATACATGTACATGTAGTATACTTGCATTTGCAAACGCAACAAACCGCACCTTTATGCAATAATTTGTTACTTGACTGTCAAACATTTTGATTCTGATCATATCCGAATAACCCGGAGTCTTCCACTGCATTAAACTTTTAGATAATTCAAACATCCACATTTCTTCAATCCCTGTTTTCATTATATTCATGTACTATAACACCGTATCCTTTACAGAACAAGCAATAAGAATTCAAACTTCTATTGTCACTCAAATGCTGGTTATATCGTACATTTCTCTCTCTACATCTACATCTAAACATTACTGACCACCTTCATCAGGTTGAAGATTATGTCAGAGTTGTGTGCAATAACGCAAAACGGGTGACAAGGCCGTTAGTTTAGTAAACTGATTGATGACTGATGATTGATGATTTAAAATCTTCTGATGATTGGATTGACGAGATATCAGGTGGCAAAGAATTCCAGTCTAATATAGTTCTAGGAAAGAATGAGTATTTTCGAGTCTGGGTTCTAAAAGGGAGTGTTCGGAAGGTGTTTGGATGGGCATGTCTTGTGTGGCGTATGGGGGGCATAAGAGGATCTTTTTTAATATTAATTTCGTTATGGACTATTTCATGAAAAGTTGTAAGCCTTGTGTTACGTCTCCTGGTTTCAAGTGACTGCCAGTTCAGGTTGTTTAACATGTTGCCAACACTGGAGGTGTTCCGAAATTTATTTGTTACAAATCTGGCTGCTCTTCTTTGGACCATCTCAATCCTGTCTATATCAGACTTGGTATGAGGGTCCCAAGAAGAGCAGGCATATTCCAGTGTTGGTCTGACCAGGGTTTTGTATGCCATCTCGTTGGTGGAGCTGGAGCTTATCTGTAGATTTCTCCGCAAAAAGCCAAGGGTGGAGTTTGCTTTGTTACAGATGTTTGCAATGTGACTGTCCCATTTTAAGTTGGACTGTATGGTTAATATGCCAAGGTACTTTGCTTGATCAACATGCTGTAAGGGTTTTCCATGAAGAGTGTATGTATGTATTTCAGTTTTCTTATTATTTGTAATAGAGAGGACATTACATTTATCTGGGTGGAATGACATTTCCCATGATTTTTCCCATGCTGAGAGCTTGTCTAGATCTTGCTGTAGTTGTAGGGCATCTGATGGACATTTAATAGTTAAAAAAGCAATAGTATTGTCGGCGAACAGTGGAATTAAGGCCAACAGGGATGTCATTTATGTAAAATAAAAAGAGTGATGGGCCCAGGACAGAACCTTGTGGGACACCGGATTTGACACTGACATAGTCGGATTTCGCCTTCTACGATGACTGCCTGCTTCCTTTCTGTTAGAAAGTTTTCTATCCATGTTGTGACCTTATCATTGATGCCATAATATTTGAGTTTGTGACAGAGAAGTGAATGGCTAACCTTATCAAAAGCTTTTGAGATGTCCATTACAAGTACATCAGTCTGTTTTCCTTTATCTAAGTTTGAACTAATATCATCAAGCAATTCTATGAGTTGGGATTCACAAGACATTGAGCCAAGAAAACCATGTTGAAGAGGATACAGAATATTATTACTATCTGCATGACCCATAATTTTACTAACCACTATGTGCTCCAGTAGTTTGCTACAGATACAGGTGAGAGAGATTGACCTATAGTTTTCTGGGTTTAGCTTGGATCCTTTTTTGTAAATGGGTGAGACATGGGCCAATTTCCAGTCAAGAGGTACACAGCCAGAGATATTTGGTACATAACTGGGGACAGTTTTTAAACAGAGTAAGAATTAAGCATGTGTTATGCACAGCTGACTATAATTGAGTAAATGAGCGTGCTTTGGAACCATTTAAAGAAGTAATGCCTTTTAATGAGCAAATACGTAAGACATTCTATGTTTTGGGTTTATTTGGAAATAAAGTTAGAATTAAGGCAGTTTAACTGACGTAATTTCAACACAAGTGTAAAACAGTTTTGATCCTGATTACGCGGCGTCTAATCAGGATCAACACTGTTTGCAAATGCGCTTTATGTCGTCATTGAGAGCAAAAGGGTAAATGTCACTACCAGAGATCCTTATTTATTTCACACCTACATCGATTAAACCAATCGAAAGCCCCTCTTTCTACCACGTGACGGTACAAGAGAACCCTATATTGTACCGGAATTTAAAAAATCTATCCCAGAAGGCCATATTTTTCTCATATTGGACTCGGATCCAAAAAACCTATATTTTTCATATTGGACTGGACAACTCTTCCGACACTCTATTAAGAGTAACTTCCCTTGGCATTTCACCTTGTTCCATCTCTGCAATGACACCCACTTGGAGACACATATTGTGTGTGTTGCTCGGAGCGAGTCTTTATAGGGAGGGAAAAATAAGACTTGGCTTACATTTGCAATATTTATTTAATTTAATGACGTAACGATAAACAATATGCTGTAGACGTTTTGGCGCGTTAACGTTCAAACGTAAAATACAGTAAATAACGTGGTGACGTTATAATAAGTTGTTTTTCTATATTATGAATATAATTTTTGTTTATCCGAATATACATTTTAAAAATGCATTAGATAATTTATGCCTTATCGGACTGAAATTCTAAACATTAGTAAGTTTTATAATCATAACAACAAAAGAAAAAATATGAAAATGCTTTTGAGGAATAAAATTACTGTAGGTATTTCTTCACTTTTAAAGGGAGGTAATTCATAAAGTTCGTTATATCATAATTTGAAAAAAACGACCCTTTGTTAGATTTCTTACACCTTTAACATGTTTAAAAAGAGTATATTGATGAAGGTAAATGATTAAAAATTAGATCTAGAACAGAAAATTATGCAAAATGATACGTGTAGACGATTATAGATTTGAAATAGATATACTGGTGTGAGTAATAGCATTTTGGAGCTGTTTATAAGAGAGTTACGTCCACTCAGAGTCATGCGTGTAAATGTATGAATTTAAAAGTAGTCGCCTCGGTAAGATTGTAGTTATAATGTACTGTTAAGTGTTAAGTGATCTACACTATTGTTTATTTTTCATTGCAAAATAGAAAAATGGCGAATGCTTTTGGAGCGGAAAGTGGGGGTAATTCATATAGGTTATATAAAGTAGGCCTAAGGATTAAACTTAAATGCTTCAAATCAAAGGTAACTTTCCGAATAGCGGCAGTCGACAAATTTAAGCAGATGGTATTGCAGCCATGAAAAGAGTTAGACATAAAAAATATTGTCCTGTTTAGGGAACTGCGACAAGAGCCGGTGTAGGGAGGGAACACTGTATTTTGTTTTTGGAAATTGCGAAGTTAAAGGCTAGGCTAGGCTAGAATGAATAGGAACAAATGCATGTGTTTTTTTTTCATTTTATAATTTTATGGTGTGAAATAAAGAGGTAATTTAACAGTGTTGAGTACAATACTGAATTCTATTGGACTCGTACACAGCAGTCATAATCCATATTGGACTCGGCTATCGCCTCGTCCAATATGAATTATGGCTGCTGTGTACTCGTCCAATAGATTTCAGTATTGTACTCAACACTGTTAAATAACCTCTTATTATTTGCAGTTGACAAACATACCAAGAAATATCCTGTGAAAAACATTTGCTGCAATAATTACGCCATTACAATTCTACAGTGGAGAATCTGTTATTCTTTCCCATTTAAACGCAAACGATCATTTAAACGATCTGGCTCCAAACTGTTTGCATTGCAAATAATAATTTTAGCGTAAACGCGTTTATTGGGAAAGAATAACACATTTTCCACTGTATCACATGCACATTATTTTCTTTCTAAATTATAAAAGTTCATGTAATTTTACTTATCTTTTTCATAAGCGACTCAAGTCGACTTTGCAAACAGTTCAGCATCCAAACTATTAGCATTCCTACCGGCATTCCAAGGCGTAAATATGGTGAATTTAGCCTACTTATGTAGATGATGATTTTTAAATGACGATATTTTGTTTAAGAACGGATTGTATTTCACATCCGGAGTTTTATGGTGATGTGATTTACAGACTTCGTAAGATTCTTGGACATATACATTTTCAAAACCTATTTGTGAAACGTATTAGATTTTTCCTCAAAAAAGATTATGATCCAACTATATTGCTGCGCACTTCACGTTTGGTTATCGATCAATCTACAATTGATAATTATGCTTTCCTCTTTGGTTGTGCGACGACAGACAGGGCTTAGCACTACATGATGATGTATCTCTAAAGCCGTCCTTAACCGGGAGAGTTATGTCGGAATTTCGTGCTTTGTTTTTTCTCTCCCTCTCTGTCGTACCCTGGACCCTTCCATGTCTTACAGTTACTCGTAACTACAGACTAGTCGCTTGAGTACAATTTGACCGTTGCCATAGTGGGTTATTTTTAATACGGGCTTGAATGTTTAATTCTTTCCCATGTTACTAATGATCTTGTCATAGAATTTTTGTTAAATGTTTTACATGTATTTACTTACTGTGCTGGCGGTCTTTTTGATTGTGAGGTTGTGGAACAGGGTTTATATTTTATGTGCACTGTTCGTCTTTTTAGGTGAATATAGGAGATAAGTGTGAGGTTGGGCGCCATAACCCAGGTTTAACCCCCCAGTGGTTGTTAATAATTAATTAATTTATAATTAATTATTGATTGCTACTGACCGTACCAAGGCGGGCTCCTATATTCACTTAGCTTTATGTTTGTCTTGCGTGTTGTTTTCTATTTAGTGTGTAGATGAAGGAATGGTATTGCGTGTGTTTGTGTGTTTGTTGTGGTATGACTGTGTGTGTGTGTGTTCTGCTTGAGAGGTGGGTGTATTGTTTGTGTTACGTTTCCTGCTTGAGTCTTTCGTATTTATTTGACGGTTAACGTTAGAAGTGAAATGGTTTAGAAATATTGACATGGGTGTTTATTTGAATTTGAATTTGTATCATAGTCTAGCGGATTGATTTAAAAGGTCAAATTGTTATCTGAGATTCAATTTCGGGTTTTGTTCATGTACAACAGTTAGTGTTACTGTTTGTTTGAATATTGATATGCATTCGGATAAGGGATCAATTGTTAATTTATAAAACTATTCAACTAAACCTACGTGTTTAAGTGTCCATTTTCTTCAGTAAAATATCTTTAATTACATGTAGAAGCAAACAATGACCGGAGTGGTGAAATGTGCGCATGTGTATTCTCGGAAAACCTCTGTTTACGGAGATCTTGAAAATTACAGATCTTATCCATTTGGAGACTGATTCAAACAAAAATTATTTGCTTACCACTTTAACGATTTTGTTCTAATTACTAGTTAGCTCGCCTATTCGGAGAATGGGGGGGGGGGGGGCATATGGAATCACCCCGGCGTCGGCGGTCGGCGTTGGTTTTTATGGTTAAAGTTTTTGGGTAAGTGTTGTAATGCACTAACACTACATGAAATATTTGTATTAAGAAGCTGATATTTGGAATGGAGGTGCTCTGTGGGTTGAACATTGATGTTGTGTAGTTAAAAATTTTGAAAAAAGTTAAATTTAGTCAAAATTTCACTTTTCGGCTGATTTCTCATGGTTAAAGTTTTGGGGTAAGTGTTGTAATGCACTAATACTACATGAAATATTTGTAGTAGGAAGCTGATATTTGGAATGGAGGTGCCCTGTGCATTGAACATTGATGTTGCGTAGTTAAAATTTTAAAAAAAAAGTTAAATTTAGTCAAAATTTTACCTGTTGTGGACTTAGAGTTTTGGGATTGAAATTTCAAAGTTAGTTATGGAGTAAGTGTTGGAATGCACTTATACTACATGACATATTTGCATTTATAAGCTGATATTTGGAATGGAGGTTCCCTGTGGCTTGAATATCAATGTACCGATACACTTTTCTATTGATAGTTACCTATTTAAGAAAGGTTTAGTTAGGCGAGCTTTGCTGTTCTCCGACAGCTCTTGTTTTAGATATTATATTTACAGCATCTTATATGTTTGACGCAATATGAGACGTATTTGTAGCACATTGATTAATAAACATTTATCAACTACATTGTAAAATTGATCGCTGGAATTATACACATGTTACATTTATATCCATACAATCTCAGTGAAGAAACTTTATAAGTCAAACAATTGCTACTTACGATTGTCTATTGTAAGTCAACATTTTCGAATTTAAATGCTGTATCAAGTCCAAAGTAAACAAGTCCTAGCAATTAAACTTGGTTCAGATATTTCCCAGAACCTAGATCATTCAACCCTAGCGACAAGTATTCGTCATCTCAAAAACTGTATAATTGTTGTGAGTACACTTGACCAATGCAAAATGTGCATACCTTTACCATATAGGACTCCTGCACGAGCTATTCGATCGGAGTACTCCTGCAGCAGCTATCTGATTAGAGTATGTACTGGTTGTCATTTTTGCAATAAATTGTTTAAACTCTGACTAGGCACAGAGTATCTCGTAGTATGGCCAGTATTCATATTTTGTCATAGTGTCTGTGTTTCAGAACTCTTTCAACACTAGGTATATGCAACTAGTGTGTGTTATTAGGTTACCTTGTGGACCTATTTAGTTACCAAACCATTAACTAGTATATTTGGAAATCTGGGGAGTTAAATAAATACTACTCCAAATTAGCAAACAGTGCGTACCCAGGACAGAGGGTCCCTATAGGAGCCCTCTGATCTTGGTCTACATTGTTTGCAAATGTTATAAGTATGTAGCATAACTGTGTCATTATTACGAAAGTCATTCTTCAGTAACATATTTTATTACACTCAAACTATAGTCTCTAAACTCACAAATCTTAACATTCAGAAATCTGACTGTGTCAACTGAGCTCTACCTTAGAAATGACGTCTCTACCTGTCAATCATAATTCGGGAACCTGTTCTCAAGGCTACCCAAAGGCAGTTTGACAGATAAATCAACTGTGACGAGCGACCATGCCTTATCAATGTGCATCTTCAGTCCTCTCTCCCCTTTCTTAAGATTTTAGTGATTATATAGCTCCAAGCCCTCGCTTCCTGACATCTATCAATCACAGGTCATATCTATACCTTATGACCGGCAGTATTTCCTGCATGTTGGTAATACAATGCCTTGGGCTCAATTCAACTGTCAAATATACTACATGTAGTAAATAAGTGCGTTGCTTCCTGGCGGTATAAGGTTTCAAATAATCCCCTTAACCTGCCTGGAACAGAACTTAATACACTAGTGTGGCTTCTGATCTTTATATATAATTAGTTTGGAACCCAATCATATGTTGAATCCTAATCTAGTCGCTAATGAACCCATTACGCAACAAGTATATTGCAAAAAGGTCCATGGTGTTAAAATAATTAAGTTAAAATGTTTTCAAAGGAGACGCACCATAAGAAGACGATGAGATGACAATGTAAAGAGTTCATTAGGCTGCAAATATGTGTGGCAGTATAAGGGGTTTGGCATTCTTGTCGACCTGACAAATACTTCGTAGACGATATTGTTGAACGCAAACATTAAGGCAATTGAATGAATAAACAGTTTGAATGTTTTACTCCTTCAAGTTTAAGATCCATGATATATATACATGTAACTTGATATTTCTGGAAGGGTCAGTGAGTGTGTGTGTTGTGTTATACGTCACTGCGACACTGATAAACACTTAATAGGTCATAAATGGTGATATAATGATGAGGGATGATGAGGGATCATTACCACCGACGTCCTTCATGTTAGGTAATGGCAGAGGGGGTAATACCCGTCAAATAAACAAAGACATCCACTATGAGAATTAAGTCTCAGGACCAATGCAGGGTAAGAATGATTGATTCATTGAGTTGGGTTTTACGGCACTGAATAAGTTATATAGCGCTGATGGTCTTTTTGGAAATCGAGAAGGAAAATGAATTCAAACTGCGTGGTTACATGATCATACAAAATTGGAAGGAGTCATAAAAATGATTTAAACGAGATTAAGGAATTTCTTAAAACGAGAACATACCGGTATGCATATATAAATGTGATAGATTAATTCAATACAGTCACACGACTCGCACATTGTTTTGGAATACGATATTAAGGTTAATTAGGCACCATAAAGCCTTAAGATTGAATTACATGTATGATGTAATTACTAGCGTCATATAGTACCTGATTTTAGTAATTTGGATAATTAATTAAAGTATAATCTCGGTAATTTCACACTTCTTTATACGAAACATGGCATAACTTTATAATAATAATTTCAAATCCATGCACGAGACGATTTCCTGTTTTCTCAGGTTGTATTTCTGGTGTGTTTTGGACGCTCGTACAAAATCAGAAAAGCTAAATATTGATCACCCAACTCAGTACGTATCTTTTTCAGTTATTAAAACACATGGTATGCCTCATATGGATGCGCATGGTGTGTCTGAAATTATAAAAGTACTTAAAATGTTGCGACAATAAATAGTATAATGTTATTACACTCAATAATAGCGTTTGATTTTCTCAACGTGAAGTAGGCGTGTTGACACCAGCTTGCTCTACATTCATGTAGGTCAATACAACTGACTGGTTGTAAATGAATCACTTGTTTTCCGTTCATTTCATTTACGTGCCAACATTGAAATATCTGCAGTTTAAAGATGCGTTAAGTAATGTACATGTAGTTCATGTACTTAGATATCAATACTCGGATGTGTTAGTTTACCTACATGCCGCTTACGAAACTCAGTACGAGCTTTCTTGGGAATCCGAATTTACAGTGGAGAATCTGTTATTCTTTCCCAATAAACGCGTTTACGCTAAAACTATTATTTGCAGTGCAAACAGTTTGGAGCCAGATCAGACGCCGGGTAACCCGGCGTCAGATCAGGCTCCAAACTGTTTGCCACCAAGATAAACAAGAATTATCAGAATTGTCCAAAAGTTGTTCTTTTCTACGTTTTAGTGTTTTGCGTTTGCGTACGTTTGCGTTTAAACGGGAAAGAATAACAGATTCTCCACTGATATGTGTGAAAACATGACGTTTTGCTGTAATTGAAAAGATAATATGACATATTATGATGACTCAGTTCAGTCTAGTATATGCTATATACTATAAAGTTAAACAATGCTTATACACTTATATTTACTTTGGAAAATAGTATATATTGTAATTCTATCTTAACAATTAGGGTTCTCTGAGCGACTTGACTAACTGTTAAAAGCAGGCCAAACGCTGGTTTACTGGTTGACACTCGTCTGGGGTAAGTTCCCTCAAATCTAAATATGAGAAATAAAATACGCTAAAACGTTTAAGCTGATGATTTACTAATAGGTACAACTTGTTCTGCATGTTTTACGAACTCTAGCTTACCTACTTTAATTGGGAATTGCAAACAATGCAGGCCATAATTGTATAAGAGCCCTCTGATCTGAGTCTTAACTGTTTTAATAGGACAATCTTTGTAAGTGACGAGTGAACTTGTCGCTAGGGTTCAATGAATTATGCTGAATAAATGAATGCGGGTCTGACAAACACTTGTATTTACCTTAATCATGTCACTCCCAATTACGTCATAAAGCACATTTGAAAACAGTGTTTGATCCTGACCAGACGCCGCGTAACTGTTTACCACTTGTTTCGAAATCTCTTTCGTTATACTGCCTTAAATCTAACGTTGAAAGTATATTGCAGACATCAATATTGAAGCAGACGACAATATTGCGGTGAAGGGGTAAACACATCAAGATGAATTTGATTATAAAATGGTTAACTAGAATTACGTTAGCCTCGCTCACATACGGCTGCTAGCACTCTGTACTGGATATATACGTTAACAACGCCAAGTACCGCATGGTCAACGTACATTCGTCTGGCAAACCTTTGAATATACAGGCCACCAGTAAGCACGTGTGACGGAGGTTTGTCGTGCAAAAATGTCTGTACGATTTCCGCAGAAACAGATAGGACACAGGAGGTCCTTGCTCCCGACACAATGAGCGTGAAAGAAACGTAAGAATGCGAGGTACATATAAGTGAGTGTTGTAATTGTGTACAGGTATACAAGGGATGCTCCACGACTCACGTCTGTCTCAACTTGAAAATATTAACGGTTTATCAGTATTACTGATAGAACACACACGTTTAAATGTTATACGTTACATAAACGTTTGGTATTTGTTTTACTATTTATTTTTGTAGATTGAATACTCTTCGGAACTACCCGTTTTGTACTTCTGTACCTACGCATACAGTGGAGAATCTGTTATTCTTTCCCAATAAACGCGTTTACGCTAAAACTATTATTTACAGTGCAAACAGTTTGGAGCCAGATCAGACGCCGGGTTACCCGGCGTCTGATCAGGCTCCAAACTGTTTGCCACCAAGGTAAACAAGAATTATCAGAATTGTCCAAAAGTTGTTCTTTTCTACGTTTTAGTGTTTTGCGTTTGCGTACGTTTGCGTTTAAACAGGAAAGAATAACAGATTCTCCACTGTACTAAACTGTGCCTCAACAGCCCACTTAAAACATTCTATCGCTATGTTTCAGAATAATAGTGCAGGTCGATAACTGTTGCCGTCTTTGAAGAGTGAATAAATGTATGATGAGTATATCTAGGTAAGTACAGTCTAAATTCGATATATCTACGTCGTTTTTGTCGAACATACCCGTATTTCGAAGTTAAAATGTGGCTAAGCCACATTTTAACTTTGAAATATGGGTATGTTCGACTTTACCAAGCATGAAATAGTGTAGTTCATATGTCGAACTATCGAATAGTCGAGTTAAATGAGTTCGAGATATCGAAGTCCGACTGTAACAACATACGACATGCATCGCGGATGATACACAATCGGGTTTGATATAGATAAGATAGTAACACAGAGTAACTCTGGGTCGTATCAGAATACATACTATTTGCCACTGGTGGTGTCATTTTTGTGTTTCCATTAAAAGTAATCTAAATGTATTTGAAGACATTGTGGCGGTAAATGAATTAAACAAATAGAATCAATCTCTTCTGTCTCGCATTAAAACGGAAGTATGTACCACTTTCACCGCGGTGCCCTCAACAAGTACGTGTTTATCTGTATTTAGTCCATTCGCAGTCAAATTTGTTTAGACTTATTTTAGACTTATTTGTTCTTTATTGGTACCAAAAAGTGTACTAAATCATACTTTGTTTTAAGCGTTACTTCCGTACCAGCTTACACCTTGCGTAGTGATTCCACTTGGTTATTGATAGAAGTCGCGTTATTTAAAACAGCAAACTAACTAACATGTGCGGGCATAGTCGTGTGGTTATGGCGCTAGACTTAAGGAACTGTGAAACAAGAGGTCAGAGGTTCCAATTCTTTCCATTGCAAAACAGTTTGGTTTTTTGTTTGTTTTGTGTTGTTGATAGTTATTTTCTTTTTTTTGAGGGGGTGTATTTTTATCTTGCTTATTTGTTGTTTTATTGCCATGTTTAGCTCAACTTTAAGAAATGTCAACAATTGTCGCCACCCTGTCGCCTACGTCATGCTTTGTTATTAGATTATTTGTTTGTAAGACAATCTTTACATAAAGTAATTCACTATTTTCCTAAGGTATGGTGTACCTTAAATGTAATTACGTGATCAGCTTTCGGACCATGCCCAATGGCCAAATTACGTGACACCTGATTCCAGCTATATATACAACAACGGACACAGTGCGATCACAATAGTTCACCATGGTATTTTGTGCCAGGTTAACTAAAGAGCCGTCAAAACCTTATTGCCAGCCGGACTTTGATTTTAATCGCTGCTTTCATCAGATCAGCTTAAGTTCTGTTCTTGCACACACAGACCTGATTGACTGCAGTAGCACCGTTTCAACGTTTGAATACGTTTAACCATCAACAGTAAAATAAGAGTAAGCGTAGCTAAAGTCTGAATGAATCACCAGTGTTTAAGTTTTTGAGCTATTATGTTGTTAAACAGTTATTGTTGTATTCTGAAATATCTTACTCTAGACCAAAATGTTAACGCACACATACAGTGGACAATCTGTTATTCTTTCCCGTTTAAACGCAAACGTACGCAAACCGCAAAACACTAAAACGTAGAAAAGTACAACTTTTGGACAATTCTGATAATTCATGTTTGTCTTGGTGGCAAACAGTTTGGAGCCTGATCAGACGCCGGGTTACCCGGCGTCTGATCTGGCTCCAAACTGTTTGCACTGTAAATAATAGTTTTAGCGTAAACGCGTTTATTTGGAAAGAATAACGTTTTCTCCACTGTAAGCATGTATGCATTATCTTCACCCGTGTGCCTAACGTCCCATACATGGGCAAACACTGAAGATTCCAATTAGATATGGCATCACGCGGCGCCTGATCTTAGTCTCGTTGTTTGCTTACATTACTCTCTATCAAAATTAAAAGAAAGTAAAACTTTAGACCAGGTACATATTAGATAAAACATCGACTCATACTCATTTAATATATAAACTTGCGCGAATCCAAGTGTCATAAAAAGGTTGATATATTTAAGGAACGTACATTAAATGTTGATTGATAAAAACGATGTATAGAGGATCTTGTATGAGTGCTCATTATTTATCATGTTTAATAAACGAGTTGACTAAATTAATATGACGCGAGCCTTGGCGAGCGTCATATTCATTTAAGTCAACGAGTTTATTAAAAAAGATAAATAATGAGCACGAATGTGAGATTCTATTTATCACATAATAAGTTTAAGCCCCTATTAAATTTACAGAAGCCGTAGTTTGTAGACCCTCCTCTATATAGATTTTCCGCCAACACTTTACGTTGTTTACGTCAACGTCATAGTAAATGACGTCATTTGGCATCCCGCTACATGCAGCGCTTGTGGACGAACAAGTTGGGCCAGAGCCCAAAAACGATATTGCACTAATGGATTACAATATTTATACAATCGCTTTATGCAACTCCCAGAGCGCAAATTATGTGATAAATATAATTATGTGGAAATGGGTATTGTTATTGCTTAAGACGGATAACTATATCCTCGAACAATGAACCATATCATCACATTTGCGTTAAATATATGTGTCTGTGACTCTGTCTAACAGGTTGAGACATTGTCTGGTAATGATAAAAACCATGGCAATAAAGCAGAAATTGTATGCATAAAGGACTACTTCAATCCTCTAAGTAAAATAAGCAACGTAACATTCTCTTCCCGTATATAAATTACATGACAGAATTTAACTGCAATGTACTCATCACAAACAACATGCCACTCAAAAAGCAGCTGTAGAAATTATTGCGTTTGCATAGGTATCGTCCACGCATAAACAAACAAAAATATAGTAAAGTGTTCCTTTCCTACAACGGCTTTCATAACAACGATTCCCTCATTACAAAAAATGCCGCTGTTCCCCCAAATAATACTATTAAGTCTTACACTTTCACTGCTGCGATATCGTATGCTTAAAATCGTCGTATGCTCCTTTTTCTCAAAGTTACATATTAGTCGACATTTTGACAAATGAAATATAACGACGAGTGACAAACAGTTTGAATCCAATTGAGACGCCGCGATACGCGGCGTCTGATCTGGATTCAAGTTGTTTGCAGATGTAAACCAAGTCTTAATTTTCCCTCCCAATAACAACCCCCGAACGGCACACAATCTGTGTCACACATTCGGTGAGTTTAAGAGAGGGAGCACTCTGTACAAAATGTTATACATTTTCCTGTTTAAACGACAACGAACGCTGTGTAATGCAATAATGAAAATTACACGTTTTGACAAATGATGACGATTCAGTATCATCTGAATGCCAGTTCTTACATGTAATACAGCGCTCCCTCTCTACAACGGTCCTCCCAACAACGACTCCCTCCTTACAACGACCCTTGTTGTAGCCCCCTAAACAGAACAATTATGTCTAACGCTTTTACTACTGCAATGATCGTCTGCTTAAAAAACTCGTTACATAATGGACATTTTGACAGAAAAAACGTAATGACGAGTGACAAACAGCGTTACGCGGCGTCTGATCTGGAGTCAAGCTGTTTTCAAATGTAAGCCAATTTCCCTCCCTATAACTACTCCCTCCGAACAACGTACACAATTTTTGTCTCCCATTGGATGTCGTTGTAGAGAGGGAGCGCTGTATTATCAGATGCCGAGTTACTCGGTTACTCGGTGTCTTAACTGTTTATAATTGACATAAACTGTTGAAGCACAAACGTGTCAGTAGGGAAAACAACCCGGCCATTTCGCTGTATCATGATTCAAGACCACATGTGCCACTCCGATTTCTGTAACAACATGTTTTTATTATTAAGCATTTGTAAAACATATTATGTAGGAGTTTGTCACATATGGTCATTAGATTCAACTCAACTAATTAGATTTAAGGTATCCAATAAGTATTAACATGACGTCTAATTAGATCACACCTTGTTTACAAGGACATTAATGTGTGAAAAGTAGCATCTGTTTTAAGCTTGTTTACATCGGCTTATACCTCAAGCAGCAAAAGCTTGGCGGGAGTACGCAGGCAGTGTATATTAGAACACACAGGTCAACACTTAACAGGAACTGGGGCCTGTCTTACGAAACGTCGTACGATAAAAACGGTCGTAAGTCAAACCTTTAAAATACGCCTAATTTCTGATTTCTCCATCAAATCCTGTCTTGTTACATCTTTTTGGAAGCGTCTTATATTTGTTTTCATTTGAATGTACTTGTATTATACACTACAAAATTAACATTTATAATTATACTATCTACGAGGTATGTCTCACAGAATATGATATCACACATTCGTTAAAACAAAATACATTTGTACAACATTTTATTTCATGATTCCCATATATTTACTTGATGCTCTCCTTGTTTCAATATGTGAAATTTCCCCTAGGGCTCCAAAAGCAGCGTAGTAAATGGTGTGTTGTCGTGTAATTCCGACAGCCCGATGTGTCGAGAACCATTTAGCGGAAGTAAACAAATCATAGATACAAAGTAACAACGAAATACCGATGACGTCAAATCAATTAATCAGTGACGTCATGGCAAACTGTCACAACAATCTATTAGATGAAAATGTGGGAAAGATGGTTTTACGGCACATCGACACAGAATAGGTCATATAGCGCCGATGAATGACGAGGGATATTGAGATGAGATGAGATGATGACGATTTCAGGAAGATGATTTCGGCTAATCTCATTCGTTGCTAAGCAGAGCATGGGATCAAAACCACCGACCTGCCTTCCTATTAATTCTTGTCAAAGAGTATAATATCGGAATAAAAACAGAAACATTGGGTGAACAGTTGGGGCTCCTAAATTGAATAACTGTATTAATTTTTCTAGTATAAGATCGACATAGTATTGATTCGTGAACATCAGACTAGTATCATTTCACTCGTGAAATTAAGACGTTTGATTTTCACTCAATGAATTAAATGTTGATCACACAATGAAAACATACAATTTATTACGGACGAATCATGGTTCAAAACCGTTTTATACAATTTGGTTCTGAATAAGTGTTATCAACCACAAGAGACGGGTGACGATTGTAGAGGCCACATATTTTGGCAATAAAAACTTTAAACAATACCTCTATTTAATCAAACAGACATTAAAGGTAATATATATCCTCTTGGTATGTTTCTGAGATACTTTGGGTAGCGTACATGTAAATGAGGTACTATTGTTGTTACAATTTACCTTAAACTCGAGTGGGTGAATGATAAATACGGTTTCGTAGTTTTGGTTGATCAACTTTAGGGCTTCATCTGAGCACAAATTGTTTATCATTGGGTATTCTCAAAAACAGAATGGTTTTCGAATCGTCTGTGAAAAATGCTAGCTATTCTTACTTGATTATTTGTAAAATTAAACCAGAAACAGTACAACACAATATAGAAAAAGACAACATTTTGGAAATCAGATTACGAGTTTTTCTGAGTAGCAAACAATGTTGTAGCCTTTTCAGATAACGTGTTATACATGTATTTGCAATAGACATATGTTAATAACAAGCACGTTTAGTAGGAACGTAAAACATTTTTCCTACTGTAAATTCAATTGGTATTAGAATGAGTACGAAAGGATACACTATGACATTTATTTGACATATTTTATTATATCTCCGTTTGCGGTCCGACACAGCCTAATTAACCTTTAGATTATATTCGAAAATAGATATGGCCCTCGAAAAGACATTACCTAGAAACCAATGTCTATATTAAAGATTCCCAGAGGAATAAGATTAAGTTTAACTTAATATGTACTTTAACACCGATTTTGAAGTAGCAATGAACTAGGTATGCACAAAATTAAAAAGAATGCAATATGTATTGTGTATCGATATTACTTTTTCATGTACATTTTGAATAGTTCATGATCATTTAAAGACGTATGGCTGCATTGTAATACCATGCGCGTATGTATGCTGTACACAATTATTATAACAGTTCTAGTTGAACGACAAAAAGGTATGTTGTTTTCGCAGATACTAGACATATGTACGTCATCTAGAACAAAACTTACAACAACACATCTTGGAGATGCTTTCTTCCGCGAGGATACGCATTATACATTGCCAGTACATAGGGAAATATTTCAATGCGTATAATGTGTCATTAGCACTTTAACTGCTTTACCCTGAGAACAATGAATATTCACAAACAGTTTGAACCCTGATCATACACCGCGTCACACGTGGCGTCTGATCAGAATCAATACTGATTAACACTCTTTTCAATTTGTTTACGTCCAAATACCTAACATTTAAAATTGAGAAATAAAAACAGACAACAATTGTTTAAAATTAATGACGGTACGGCAGTGAGGAGATACGTGTTCATATAGTTCATATAGTTCATATAGTCTTCAGCCGGATATGGGCTCCTGCCCATATAAACACATGGTTTCTTTGGCTGTTTTCTTGGTGATTTCTTCTGTCTGGTTTAGCTTTTACAGCTGTTACGATTTCTTGTATTTCCACACATCTTGTCTTCTTAGTTTGCGCGTAACTTTTATAAACTAAGCGGAAGCAAGTTACTATGCTGCTTATACATTCTATACAATTCTTATATCTGATAAAATATCACTTGTTAAAAGAACAGTAAGAGAAAACATTTCTCCGTTTTTCACTGACACTGACACAGAGTCCTCACTATTCTCACATATGTGTACAGTGTTTTATCTTAACAGTCTTTCACTTGGGTTTTCGGATGTTATTAGGTTAGACAGTTTGGATTAAATTTATCTGGCCCCCAACCCAATTATTATTTAGCCTATTCTTGAATGAATTTATTGAAGGCGCCGTAACTATTTGTTCAGGTAACTTATTCCATTGGTCGACAACCCTCCGGCTAAAGGAGCACCTACAGATTTCGGTACGTGACCACTGTTTATAAATTGCTCTCGAATTATTTCTTAAATGGGTGGCTTTGGGACCAGGGAAGAGCCTATCTTTACATAAGTGTGTGTGTCCATTCATTATTTTGTATGTTTCCAATAGATCCGCCCTTGTTCTTCTATACTCAAGACTGGGTATACCTAGCTTCCTTAGTCTCTCAGGATAACTTAGATCTGATATATTCTTAACCATGCGTGTAGCTCTGCGCTGTACATTTTCTATGGCTTTCTTGTCCTTTTTGAATCGAGGAGACCAAACTGTGGAAGCATATTCTAAATGGGGTCTAACAAGTGATTTATATAGAACAATAAACATATCGGTTGACATGTATGTAAAGGATCTTGAAATTAATCCAAGATTCCTATTTGCAGTTTTTATTTTTTCATAAACGTGTTTAGTAAAGGCAAGCTTTGGGTCAAAATAGACCCCTAAGTCTTTCTCAGATTCAACCTCTGTAATTTCATGGATGATACTGTTACTATCTTTGATATAGTATTTTTCACCTTGCTCATTTCCTAATGTTCCAATACGCATATGCTTACATTTGTTTATGTTAAATAATAATTGCCATTTTTTGGACCATGTACATGTATTGAAAATGTTATCCTGTAGCACTATAGTGTCGCCAGGTGCACCCAGCTCCTTGTATATCTTCGTATCGTCAGCAAATAGTCTTGTTACGCAATTGATTACTTCTGGGAGATCATTTATGTATATCAAAAATAATAATGGACCCAGAACACTACCCTGTGGGACACCACTCATGACTGGTGCCCACCCTGACTTTTGCCCGTTCACTAAGACTCTCTGTCTCCTATTACTCAGAAAACTCTCTATCCAACTATATAAGTGTCCATGGATTCCATACCCCCATACTTTTTTCAGTAACCTGTGATGTGGGACTTTATCAAAGGCAGCCTTGAAATCCAGGTAAATGACGTCCACTTGTTTGCCTTTATCTATTGACTGAGACCAATCCTCTATACATTCTAACAATTGTGATGTGCAGGAACGACCTTTTCTGAAACCATGTTGGTGCTGCGAGATAATGTTGTTTGATTCTAAGTGTTGTACTATACTGTTTCTTATTATTCTTTCCAGTATTCTGCAGCAAATAGAGGTGATACTAATTGGTCTGTAGTTTTCTGCTTTTTTCCTGCTGCCAGCTTTAAATATTGCCGTCACATTGGCTTCTTTCCATTCTTTCGGTAGTTTCCCTTCAATTATTGACTTGTTAAAAATTGTCTTTATTGGATAAAGCATTGCTGCTGAACATTCCTTTAACATTTTGGGATGTATTTGATCTGGTCCTACAGATTTTGATGGATTGATGTTATTTATTTCTTTGTAAATGATTTCATTTGTAATAACTGTTGTATGTATGGTTGTAATTTCTTTGTTATAGAAGAAATCAGGTATATTTTGTAAATCTTCTTTTGTAAAGACACTTATGAAATGATTGTTAAGTGTTTCAGCTATCTCTTGGTCTGTCTCAGTCATCTTCCCGTTCTTTTTTTCCAGGGGACTAGTGGATATAGAGGTTTTCGTATTTCTCCTTATAAACTTCCAAAACCCTTTGCTGTTTGATTTACTGTTCATTGCCACTTTTTCCTCGAATTGGTATCTTGATCTTCTTAGTTCATAATTAACCTTATTCCTTGCTAATTTATAATTATTAAAAGATATGTGATTTCTGTTGTGCTGGTATTTTATCCACTTCCTTTTTTTGTCTTTAATTGCTTTTACTGCTTGGCGGTCTACATAAGGATTTCTGTGCTTAGAAGCATCCACTTTACACTTTGGTATGTTGTTTTCTGCTGATTTTATTATTATTTCAGTGAAATTATTCCAATAGCTCTGGACATCCTTCTGTAGATCATCTAGCCAGTTGAAGTTTTCTATCTCTTGTGTCATACTTAAGTAATCTCCTTTAGAATATATAAATTTATTGGTATTATTTTCTTGGAATTCTATATAGCAGTTGAATTTGAATATTAGTATGACATGATCACTTTTACCTAAACCAGGTGTAGAGTCTATGTTGTTTATCATATTCTCTTCGTTTGTGAAAATAAGATCCAATGTTGAAGGTCTTTGCTTCTCTCTGTATCGTGTGGCTATATTTACATGTTGGTATAAATACATGTCTTTTATACCTTCTAAAAATATGGTACTAGCATGATTTTCACCTTTTGAAGATGTCTCTTCTTTCCAATTTATTTCTGGGAAGTTGAAATCTCCTAGTACTAACACATGTGAAGATTTCCTTGAATACATACTTTTCATATTCTGTATTAACATATTTACACTTTGCATATCACAATTGGGACTGCGATACACACATCCCAGTAACAATCTATCACTGTTTTTCAATCTTATATCACACCAAACGGATTCCTGTAATTGTATATTTGATTTTATTTCATAGGCATTTAGGTCTTTTCTGATGTATAAAAATGTTCCTCTTCCATTTTCGTTGGTTGATGAAAACATGTCGTACTCTTCAATGTAGTATGGTTCTAGTATTATATCAAAATTTGTGTGTTTTGGATACACTTCTGTTATAGCAATGACATGTGGATTGTTAGAGGCGATTTCTTGTTTAAGTTCAATCATTTTTGTTTTACTAAGGACATCTGCGTTTGTGTATATTACATCTATATTTGATTGTTTGTTAACATATAGTGAGTTTAAAAAGGAACTGTTGTCCCCACTATTTTGGTAACTAATTGAATGTGAGTTTAAAAGATTCCCCTTTGGGATAAAACACTTATTGTTCACACTGCTGGGCGTTCAGTAGTGATGCACTCGCTTGACTGCTGTCTATGCCCCCTATAACTGTCTGATCCATAGTAATGGTTTCATTGCCAAAGATACTGTTCACTTCTTGCGTTAAGTTCATTCTATTGGGTATATGTGGGTCCTTGGTGGTACCGCATGCTCCTTCTTGACGGTCTCGTTGAGCAGGGCGATTCATTTTGATTTTGTCTTTTCTGTCATTTCTTTGTTCAATTGTCAAATCTTTGGTTATTATCACGAATTTCAATTTTCCCGTTGCGTTGTCTTTAATTTTTCTTGCATTCTCAAGTAATTTCTTTCTTTGTGTTCTACTTATAAGTACGAATTTGGTTGGCCTAGGTTTTGTTTGTGTAGATTGTTGTCTTTTTCCTAATCTATACGATGTTTCAATATCTAACATTGGTACATTGATCGCTGCTGCTACTTCTTTTATTGTTTCTTCATCCTGAAGTTTGTTATATGCCCCTTCTTCATTGGTACCCTCGGGTAGATTGAACACAACAATATTTAGTTCTCGACGGCGACGATTGTCCATTTCTCTCGTTCTCTCATCCACCATCTTCTTCATTTCTATAGTTAAGTCATCTTTAATTTCTTCTTTTGCCAAAATGATTTCTTCATCAATTGTTTTTTTTGTTTCTATTTCCAGATGGTCCACTTTTTGTTCCAAATTCGTCAGTCTTATTTCTTGTCTTTCGTTAAGTTCTCGGAGATTTGAGTCTATTCTCTCAAGGGTTGGTGTTATTGTTTTGCAACTCTTGCATTTCCATTTGAAGTCGTCTACTTCGTCACCTACTATCAAAACACTGAATGCTTTCTTAGATAGCCCTGTACATATCATACAGAATTTTAATTCGCACCCCCCACAGTTGGCAAAATTGCCTACATCTACTTGATTGTTACATCTTGAGCATTTCATCTGCTCTGGACTTTTTGTTAGGTCCTGTAATCTTTTTTTTGAAGCGTTCAATTGTGAGTCCCTAATAATTCTCCTGCTATTTGGAGTACTTGTTAACCATGATGAAGCCATAGTTGTACGAGAGTCCTAGAAACGGGAAATTTAATTATTGTGCTTAGGGTAGACTGTTTGTGTGACGGCAGGGCAGTCCCTACAACATCACTAGTCTCTTAGGCCGCTTTCAATTATTTTAAGCAACCACTTTTTTGCAAGGGTTGAGTCAGGGTGAACACCATCCACCAGTGGCTGTGGGTTTAGAGAGTACCTTGTTCTTGGTGGCACTTGGCCTCTTCTCCTATCTCTCCTACTCCTGACCAGGTCCTGATAGAATCTAGGAGAATTATATTCTAATTGATTATTTATATCTCTGATTTTTTGATTCAGTGTTGCAACCTGGTCATGTAAGTCGGAGTCATTTATGGTTTGCCAATTTGGGTCCCCCCTTTGCCTATTCCATATCTGTTGTTTCACTATATCAGAAAACTAAGTATGACACTTAAGGCGGATTTTAAATAATTGCATTTTATTCTGGATTTGGTCATTATAGGCATCTCTTTAATTATTTAAGCCCATCTGTAAACCGCTATAAATGCATTACTTAAATTCCTTTAAATTCCTTTTCTCTCCCTCTCTGTCGTACCCTGAACCCTTCCATGTCTTACAGTTACTCGTGACTACAGACAAGTCGCTTGAGTACAATTTGACCGTTGCCATAGTGGGTTATTTTTAGCACGGGCTTGAATGTTTAATTCTTTCCCGTGTTACTAATAATCTTGTCATAGAATTTTGTTAGATGTTTTACATGTATTTACTTACTGTGCTGGCGGTCTTTTTGATTGTAGGTTGTGGAACAGGGTTTATATTTATGTACACTGTTCGTCTTTATAGGTGAATATAGGAGATAAGTGTGAGGTTGGGCGCCCCTAAACCCAGGTTTAACCCCCCAGTGGTTGTTAATGGTTAATTTATAATTAATTATTGATTGCTGCTGAGCGTACCAAGGCGGGCTCCTATATTCACTTTGCTTTATGTTTGTCTTGTGTATTGTTTTCTGTTTGGTGTGTGGGATTGCGTGTGTGTGTGTTTGTTGTGTGTGTGTTTGTTATGGTATGGCTGTATGTGTGTTCTGCTTTAGAGGTGGGTGTATTGTTTGTGTTGCGTTTCCTGCTTGAGTCTTCTTTCGTATTTATTTGTAACATCAGCCAACTATTCACAAGGAAACCCTAACGTTTATTAGACAGGGCGTGTCTAAGTCTACACTAAACAAAACTTAATTTATTCTAGTTTTATACATGCTAAATGGAATCACAATGAAATCAAATCTGAAGTGTTACTTGATTGTTACAGTGGATAATCTGTTATTCTTGCCCAATAAACGCGTTTACGCTAAAACTATTATTTGCACTGCAAACAGTTTGGAGCCAGATCAGACGCCTGGTTACAGTACTGAACCTTATTAAATTAACAATTTTTACGATTCGATTGCAATTCGATTGTAATTCGCTTGCAATTCGATGTCAATTCGCTTGCGATTCAAAATAGTAATTGAATCTCACAAATGTTCGCAAATATGCCTTCGTTAATATTTTCGATTCCATTTTTGTCACAACTGCGTCAGAAAATTTGCGTATAAATATTCAAAAGTAGGATTTGTTTTTTGAAGCGCCCGATTCGATGGCAATTCGATGGCAATTCGCTTGCGATTATCAATTTAATAAGGTTCAGTACTGTACCCGGCGTTTGATCAGGCTCCAAACTGTTTGCCACCAAGATAAACAAGAATTATCAGAATTGTCCAAAAGTTGTTATTTTCTACGTTTTAGTGCTTTGCGTTTGCGTACGTTTGCGTACGTTTGCGTTTAAACGGGAAAGAATAACATATTCTCCACTGTATGTCTTAAGCATTAGGAGTTTAGGAATTATAAATAACAGCATGTAGTATTATTGGTCCTTGATAACTCTTGCAAACCCTTTGAATCCAGAGGAAACTGTTTGACAATCTGATAATGTGTTAAACACAAGAGCAGATACAGTAGATTATACAATCATTGGAGAGAGAAGGTTGAACTCATTGAACCCTTGCATCGGGTATACTCGTCCATTTGAAACGCTATACATGTGATGAGTACATTTGTCATAGGCAGTGTAAAACTCAGTTCATATGGATCTTACAGTAGCCCACATATCATAATCTACATTGTTAAACATTAAAATAACCCTAAACGGAATTGACTAAACTGGACAATAGGAATGTACCAGGTACAGTTGCACGGTTTAATAACGACATTTATTTATGCTTTTCGGTGGATTACCACGAAAAAGCAGTGGATGATCACTTGGTAATCCACTGCAGTGGATTATCACCAATCGCTTTTATTATGAATTTTCCCCGTAGGGCTCCCCAAGAATCGTAGTCAATCGTGTCTTATCGTTAAAATCCGGCAGTCCGATTTGTCGCGAACTACTCACCGGAAGAGCACGAATCCAAACTCGGGAGCAACGAAGTAATTCGGATGACGTCATTATACCGCCAACTGTCACGCCACATGTGTTCGACATAAAACGTGGGGCTCAACACGGGATAAATAATGTACGTTCGCTTTCAATTTTGAAACAATTTCGTTTAAAAAGTGGCTTTAAAGCATAAATAAATAGAATAACTGTGTTTTTTCAGTGTAAGATCGAATTTAATCCATTTCGTGAACATCAGACTGTTATATTTTCACTCGTGGCTTCGCCACTCGTGAAAATATAACGTCTGATGTTCACTCAATGGATTAAATTTCGATCTTACACTGAAAAAAACAGTTATCCTCTATACAATGCTGATGGTTTAAGTATCCAAGAATGACTAGGCACACCTTTAATCAGATATTGTATTTTTACTTAATTGAACACCAAATCAAGTCAATATGCTAACAGTAATGCATCTATTGAAAGAAGTCTCCTATCTTGAGGAGCATTGTCATTAGCAATATTAGTTTCAACCGTTATAGTACCGTCTGCTTAACAATTGATTATCATATAAAGCATTATCCTAAAGATGCAGCAAAGACTTTGGTTAAATTGTTTGAAACACGTTACTATGTTTTTTTAAGAAAGAAAGGGCAAACCTTCCACAAAATGAGATATACATTAATCGTAATCGATGCCAAACACATTTGATTTTCCATTGACATCAATAAAAACGCCAGACTCTGCTCTAAATGCATCGTTTATCGATTCCCAAATATATTATATATTCAAAGCAGTTTGACAGACCAATCATTGTCATAAATGTCAATCAGTTTGAATTTTGTTCAGAGCTCGGGTCACCCATCGTCTAATCAGGATATTTGCTGCATGTGAATTTCACCGGAGTCGTTCACCGGCGGTCGTGGTCTTGTGGTATTGCACTAGACTGATAGACAAGGAATCGTGAGTTCGATTTCTAGAAGGACCAAGTCATTCAGAGGAGCTTTTATGAACCGCTGCCCGATGTATCAGTGTTTTACATTGTGCATCTTTAGGAACCAGAGAACTATGTCGATAATAAGAGTAGGGCATCGAAACCGGGTTATTTGTTATATTTGACAGTTTGTTTAGAACTAACCATTGAAAAAACCCTTGAGTATGGGTATATATGGGCCTAACTAGGCAAACTGATATTCGTATAGCACATGTTGTATGCTTTTCGGTTATCTTCACGCCTAACGAGATCAATTGGGGGGGGGGGGGGGCGTCCATCAAAGGACTGAGGAAAAAGCTTTATAACGGTAATAGTAACATGCTCATGCGTAAACAGTTAAATCGCTCTATTGCAACCACTAAATGAAGGCTAATTGATTGTATAAAAGACAAGTGGCAGCTTAAAGCAATGTGACAGTAAAACTGAAAGCTCCTAGAGAAGCTTTCAGTTTTACTGTCACATTGCTTTAAGCAGTCACCTGTCGTAACACCTAATAATAATTTACACAGTGTTGTTGTTGTTGTAGTAGAGAGGTTTTACTGTTTATTATTGACGTCAAGGAGTGTTCTATTTGTTGGAGCATTTCGAACTTATATCCGACTTATGTCTGTTTCCAGTATATACGGCTGCTTTTGATTTATAGATGCGAGTGTACAGTGGAGAATCTGTTATTCTTTCCCTATTAACGCGTTTACGCTAAAACTATTATTTGCAGTGCAAACAGTTTGGAGCCAGATCAGACGCCTGGTAACCCGGCGTCTGATCAGGCTCCAAACTGTTTACCACCAAGATAAACATGAATTATCAGAATTGTCCAAAAGTTGCTCTTTTCTACGTTTTAGGGCTTTGCGTTTGCGTACGTTTGCGTTTAAACAGATTCTCCACTGTAGATGCGAGTGTAACTATTATCTTGTCGTTATAACGTCTGCTAAACCCTTTCACTGCCAAATTGTCCGTGAGTTTTCTACCCCTTCACTGTTTCATTGGCGTCTGCTTCAATTTTGTTGTATGCAATATCGTTTAAAAGTAAGATTCAATATAGTACGACTTAAGACATATCGATACGAGTGTTAAACCTTTTGGATCCTGATCAGACGCCGCGTTAATCTGCGTCTTATCAGGATCAAAACTGTTTGCAAATGTGCTTTCAGGCGGCACTGAGAGTCATTTTCAAAAATTGTTAAATGATTTTTTTAATATTCTTGAATAGATGAAACGTAAAGAGGGTATGCATACAGTTTCTAAACAGATCATATGCCAGGCTTCGCGGTGTCTTATGTTGATCTAAATTGGTTGCAAATACCAATGAGGTCGCAATCGGTAGGAAATAGTTAAATGTCCGATGTGTCGTGATTTGGGAGGTTTAACGATAATAATTTGAAGAAGAATTATAACATTTGTATATCAGAGGATATAAGCACAATCTAATAAAACATAGAAAATAACAACTTTGCGCAATATTGGTAATTTATCTAATCTGAGTTGCGATCGGTTTGACGCTGAGATATGGAAATCTGACATTGTTCTAAACTGCTTTTGACTACAGAGTTTGCTGAGTTTATACAGTTGCCTGTATTCTCCTGTACCGTTAGTTGAACTATGTAGTTTAATTGCATGAACTATTTATGCTTTTATACTGTAACAAAATATCTGTATGTATCAGAGCTCCAGATAAGGGGGGGGGGGGGATACAGTGCTCCCTCCCTAGAACAGCCCTCCCGACAACAATTCCTTCCTTACAACGACGCATGCCGCATTTCCCTAAAGCAAGACAATTATGTCCAACCTATTCACGGCTGCAATGTCGTCTGCATAAACTTTTCTTAAAATTACATAATGGACATTTGGACAGAAACAATGTAATGACGAGTGACAAACAGCGTTACGCGGCGCTTGCTCTGGATTCAAGCTGCTTGCAAATGTAAGCCAATTTTCCTCCCTAAAACGACTCCCTCCGAACTACGCACACAATTTGTGTAGCCCATTGGGTTTCGTTGTAGAGAGGGAGCACTGTATTTGATAAATTAAAGTATTTATTTCTGCATTAAACCTATGGTGTTACTACGGAGGAGACGATTCTAATGAGTACAGTGTAGAATCTGTTATTCTTTCCCAATAAACGCGTTTACGCTAAAACTATTTTTTCAATTAAAAACAGTTTGGAGCCAGATCAGACGCCGGGTAACACGGCGTCTGATCAGGCTCCAAGCTGTTTGCCACCAATATAAACATGAATTATCAGAATTGTCCAAAAGTTGTATTTTTTTACGTTTTGGTATTTTGCGTTTGCGTACGTTTGCGTTTAAACGGGAAAGAATAACAGATTCTCCACTGTAGTAACACCTTAGGATTTGGGTCTGAAATAAGTGAGAAAAAGTTGAATTTGTTCAGTTTACTCCCTCTTATCTGGAACCATTATAAATATACAATAGTGGTCGCAAGACATTGTGTTGAATCATTCAGCTGATCATTTACAGTGGAGAAAACGTTATTCTTTCCCAATAAACGCGTTTACGCTAAAACTAAAATTTGCAGTGCAAACAGTTTGGAGCCAGATCAGACGCCGGGTAACCAGGCGTCTGATCACGCTCCAAACTGTTTGCCAACAAGATAAATATGAATTATCAGAATTGTCCAAAAGTTGTACTTTTCTACGTTTTAGTGTTTTGCGTTTGCGTACGTTTGCGTTTAAACGGGAAAGAATAACAGATTCTCCACTGTATAATAAAATAGCAAACGTTACAGACTCTGCAAATTGTGGCATTTTAATAGGGATTCTGCGTACCTTTTGCTTATATCGTCTTTGCTGAAGATGGATTAAGACCTTTACTTGCGGCATATCAGTGCTAGAGTATGCAACATATAGAAGAAATCGGGTGCTGCAAGCACTTTAACATATATTGCAAAACGTTCCTAATATCTCGGGAAACATTTGCGATTTCCTAACTGGATTAAAATTGTCAAGACGGAATGGTAAAATGTTCCAGTAATTGGTTTTCTATTTGTGCAATCGTCAGGGTAAATATCCTCTATCGGTGTATAGAATGTCTCTAAACATTAAAAACGTTATATCAATAATGCAGAAGCACTGTGCTAGGCATTTAAAAGTTGTTATTAAAACTGCAACCTATTAGAAAACAGAAACGAATTAAAGGGGAAAACTTTGAAATCTTGAATACATATTTGAACATTTGGACTTTTAGAAGTAAGTAATTGTGTTGCTCTGAAGCGAATTAACTGAGCAATATTATAACGTGTTTTGACGCACTTCAAAACTCAGTTTTTATACAAATGTATCCAACTGTATTATAGTTGTCCACGATTTACCTGAACAACCCTTTCAATTCTTCTTACATAAAGTGACTCAACAAAAATGAAACTCTTAACCCTTTCATTATCAATTTATTTTGGAGATGTTTACCGTTTCATTGTCATCTGCTTCAATTTTGTTGTCTGCAATGTCGTTTCAAAGTAAATAAAATAAGACAGTATGGCTGAAGAAATGTCAAAACAAGTGTCAAACAGTTTGGAACCTGATCAGACGCCGCGTTACGCGGCGTCTGATCGGGATTCAAACTGTTTGTTAATGTGCGTTTAAGCGGCATTGAGAGTAAATGGATTGATCCCGATTCTTCTTATATAATAGTGACTCAACAAAAAAAGAAACTCTCAAGTAAATTGTATGCGCATTGTTGTACCCTTGCATGAACAAGCGCATAGTACCATATTTCCTGGAAGGTTAACCAATTAAGACATGACATTTGAATTTGCTTCATGGCAACAGTTAATGCTATTTTAATTAAACTTGACACCATCGTGTTAAAAAGTAAACATGTGTTCATTACCTATTTTCCACATTCTACATGTATCACCATTTTGGCACATTTGTGAAATGTTGGCGTCTCGTTTGACACAATGGTGTATAAAATCAAAGGTGTTAGTATACCTAGTGTCATATTATAAAACATAACAACAATATCATAATTTATAAATAAACAAGAGGTGACTATTTCTATTTTTGACTGTAGAAGTAAGCACGAATAAAAGTGATACAGTAATGAAATCATACATAACAATATTTCGCGAAACATTTTAGAAATCGCATTTTCTACCATTTCATGCGCTGTGCTTGTGTTAAGCTTTTATAGAAAATCATTGCCAATATACAGTGGAGAATCTGTTATTCTTTCCCAATAAACGCGTTTACGCTAAAACTATTATTTCCAGGGCAAACAGTTTGGAGCCAGATCAGACGCCGGGTAACCCGGCGTCTGATCAGGCTCCAAACAGTTTGCCACTCAGATAAATATGAAAACTCAAAATTGTCAAAAGGTTGTCCTTTTTACATCTTAGTGTTTTGCGTTTGCGTTTCGTTTGCGTTTAAATGGGAAAGAATAACAGATTCTCCACTGTACAAGCATGGGAGAATCCACTTGACATAACTGAGTCAATCCTTTCCCTGGTACAAGCGCCTTTTATCGCACTCGATTATTCCTCCACATAAGAAAATAGTTCCAATTTATACAGTCATACAAACATTTTCCAACATTTTTTTCTATATCCTGACAAATGGTAGCTTAAACCAGGCTAAAAGTAAAGCAAAATGCGCCTGAAGGCGCATTCTGCTTTACTTTCAGCCTGCTTTAATTGGTCACCTTTCATTAAAACTAGAAACAAGCTATGGGGTAAAGAGTTAAGCAGACCAAATTCTTGCCATGAAGGTGCTAACTGTCAAGATTGACAAGACGTGGTAATATAAAATTGGCGTTTAGACTTCTTGATAGGCTATAATATGTAGTAGATTTATTTTCCTCAATAGACTTACTGTCGGGAGAACTGTGCCTGGCTATTGATAGCGATTGACTTCTTTATAAAAGACAAGAAGCCATAACAAAATATTGGCGTAAATGTTATCTAACTCGGTCTGCTATTCTTATAGTTAATAATTGTATCGTTTACAGTGGAGAACGTTATTCTTTCCCAATAAACGCGTTTACGCTAAAACTATTATTTGCAGCGCAAACAGTTTGGAGCCAGATCAGACGCCGGGTAACCCGGCGTCTGATCAGGCTCCAAACTGTTTGCCACCAAGATAAACATGAATTAGAAGAATTGTCCAAAAGTTGTACTTTTCTACGTTTTAGTGTTTTGCGTTTGCGTACGTTTGTGTTTAATCGGGAAAGAATAACACATTCTCCACTGTATATGTATTATTATGTATATACATGTTCAGTGAGAACTACTTGATCATTTCCCGACAAATGTTTTAGTTCTTAAGCAATTGTATCCATAACAAACCATTTCAGGTCAGGTCAAACAGTAGAAATATATTTATTTCAATTAAATTGGACGGTAATAAAAATACTACAGTGATCCTTCTCTACAACGACACCCTCTGGGAGATTGTTTGAGTTGTTCGGAGGGAGTCGTTATAGGGAGGGAGAATAATGATTTTGCTAACATTTGCAAACAGCTTTAATCGAGGTCAGACGCCGCGTAACGCGGCATCAGATTCAAGCTGTTTTTCACTCGTCATTATATTTATTCTATCAAAATGAGTTTGAGAAAAACAGCAGACGACAAATTTAAGCAGACGGTATTGCAACCATGACACGGTTGGACATAAATGTCTTGTTTGGGGAACAGCGGCAAGGGTCGTTGAAAGGAGGGAGTCGTTATGTGTAGGGCCATTGTTGGGAGGGAACACTTTACTATCCATAGACAAGAGGCCCAGAGCGCCACATTTCGCTCACCTGAGGACATTGTCCCATAGAAGCTGACTGGGCAAGACAGCATTTTGATATAGCTATGAGCCATGCATCGGTAGAGGACTACAATGCGAAACTACATGTCAGAAATTAATGATCTAGGCCTTACAGTTTAAGAGAAGAAATTTTTTAAAGGTTTTACTATATAAGTCGATATAAAACTTATAAGCCCCGAGGCGGGGCCAAATTTGATCCAGGGGTCATAATTTGAACAGTCTTGGTAGATGAGCATAAGGCAAAGCTACATGTCAAATATAAATGATCTGGGCCTTACAGATTCAGAGAAGAAGATTTTTAAAGGTTGTCCTATGAAAAACTAATAAGCCCGAGGGCGGGGCCATTTTTGGCCCAGGGGTCATAATTTGAATAATCTTGGTAGAGGACCACAAGGCAAAGCTATATGTCAAATATTAAAGATCTGGGCCTTACAGTTTCAGAGAAGAAGATTTTAAAAGGTTTTACTATATAAGTCTATGTAAAACTGATAAGCCCCGGGGCAGGGCCAATTTTGACCTTGGGGTCATAATTTGAACAATCGTGGTAGAGGACTATATGGCAAAGCTACATGTCAAATATAAAAGATCTGGGCCTTACAGTTTCAGAGAAGAAGCCGCTATTTGCCGGGGGTCATACTTTGAACAATCTTGGTAGAGGACCACAAGGCAAAGCGTTATGTCAAATATAAAAGATCTAGACCTTACAGTTTCAGAGAAGAAGCTTTTTAAAAGTTTTCCTATATAAGTCTATGTAAAACTGATAAGCCCCGGGGCGGGGCCAATTTTGACCCGGGGGTCATAATTTGAACAATCTTCGTAGAGGACCATAAGGCAAAGCTACATGTCAAATATTAATGATCTAGGCCATACAGTTTCAGAGAAGAAGATTTTAAAAGTTTTCCTAAGAAAAACTGATAAGCCCCAGGGCGGGGCCATTTTTGGCCCCAGGGTCAAAATGTGAACAACATTGGTAGAAGATCATTAGGTAATGATACATACCAAATAGCAAAGGTCTTGGCCTAGCGGTTTCTGAGAAGAAGATTTTTTTTAGATTTTCTTATGCATTAAAAGTTATCCATACGGTCATGCTAGAAAATCTGGTCCCACGGCAAGGGGAATAACTCTAGCCAAAAACTTTGAACAATATTTCGTTCCCCCTTGTCACTGATGCGTCTGACAAAGTTTGGTTGAAATCGGGTCAGTGGTTTCTGAGGAGATGTTGTTTGAAAATGTGGACAGACGACGGACGACGGACACCGGACGACGGACGCCGGGCAAATTGTGGTCACAAAAGCTCATCCTTAGCCTTTGGCTCAGGTGAGCTAAAAACAGTAAATACGATGAAACTGTTTTTATTTTGTGCGAACCTAAAGGCAAACGTGATAAAGTAAAATAAGGAATCATGAGTGGTTATTTCAAAATATTGACGACTGTTCTCATTATTAGTGGGAAACAGTATTGAGCCTGGTCAGACTTCGGATTACACGTGTCATTGGTTATAAGCTATAAAGCGATCTCAAGCATTTGAATTGTCAGATTTGAGCGTTACAAATCTGATCAGTCAAATGCTTGATAACGATGTCAGACTCAATAGCTTTATAACTTTGGAGTCTGGCCCAGCGCTTATTAAGCGTTTGAGTTGATTCTGTGTGCGTTCTCAAGCAATTGATTGGTCAGATATGAGCTTAGGCTCAAATCTGACCAATCAAATGCCTGAGAACGATTCCAGACTTTACTGAAACGCTCTATATACATGTATAAGCATTGACCCTGGTGTCTAATCTACTCCTAGTTGTTCGCACTGGGCATACGTAATGGCTGTAGCACTAACGCATTTAATGGAAAAGATTAACGTCGTTCCCAATGTAACAGCTTATTTATAACAATGTTTATAATCTTGATAATAATATTGAAAGAATGTTCATGTTTCCATGTAACTCCATAATGTATCATGCTTATTGTGAATTTAGTTATTTCGCCTTTTCTGACTTTGTAGGTACATTTATAAAATTTCATGTGAAGCGCTTTTGAACGCACAACTCCTGTGTGGAAAGAGCGCTGCATAATTCAGGTACAGTGGAGAATCTGTTATTCTTTCCCAATAAACGCGTTAACGCTAAAACTATTATTTGCAGTGCAAACAGTTTGGAGCCAGATCAGACGCCGGGTTGACCGGCGTCTGATCAGTCTCCAAACTGTTTGCAACCAAGATAAACAAGAGTTATCAGAATTGTCCAAAAGTTGTTTTTTTCTACGTTTTAGTGTTTTGCGTTTGCGTTTCGTTTCGTTTAAACGGGAAATAATAACAGATTCTCCACTGTATATTACTACTTATAATAATACCAGCTTCTATGTGACACTTTGGGTTCTAATAAACAACAAAGATACTGAAGTGATTTGTTAAAATGCTGTGTTATTCATATACATATATAATTATACATTATCATACACAAAAATGTCATCTTCCACAATATATGATGTTTTATACAAATTGATTATGGAAATATGGGTCCTGTATATAATCACGATTATCAGACAAACTCAAAGACAAGGTTCAATACATCAAGATACAAGACTGTAATAAATCAAAACGATGACATCAGGGCCCCAGATAAGGGAAGTTTTTCAAGAACTCAAATCTTTATTTCTGTTTTAAACCCTATGGTGTCACTACTCATTAGAATCGTCTCAAAAAGACGATTCTAATGATTAGTGGCACCATAGGATTGGCGCTTAAATCTGTGAGAAACTGTTGGATTTGTTCAGTTTACTCCCTCTTATCTGGAGCCCTGGATGTGTTGTTTGAACCAAACTTTTCACTGGAGTATCTGTGTAACAGTGGAGAAGACGTTATTCGTTCCCGTTTAAACGCAAACGAAACGCAAACGCATAGCAATAAAACATAAAAAATGACAACTTGTTGACAATTCTGAACGATTATTTTTATATGGTTGTAAACACTTTGAAGCTTGATCAGACGCTGGGTTACCCGGCGTCTGACCTGGCTCAAAACTATTTGCGCTGGAAATAGTGTTAGCGAAAACGCGTTTATTTGGAAAGAGTAACGTCTTATCCACTGTATGCTATTCTTCTCACACATTCCCTGTTATAAGAGTGTGTGTTTTACTGCCGTGACGTCATGGTTTAAAATAGCGTTCTTCTACTTGTTTTTACCCTAAAATTAATGCTCTTATACATTGCAATAGGTGTCAAACAGATTGAGCCCTGATTAGACCCCGCTTAACGTGACGTCTGATCAGGATTCAAATTGTGTGCAGATAACAACTGTACCCGTGGTACATGTAAGACAGTGAAATGGTTAAAATATTCGCCTGGTTTTACGGTAATGAATTAACATACTATTCTTTCATTTTAACTCTTTCAACACCACGAACCTGTTTATGATATACTCATAACATTGCAAATAGTGTAGACCCAGATCAGAGGGTTGCTATATGAACTCTCTGACCATGGTATACATTGTTTGCTAATTTAGAGCAGTATTTATTTAACTATCCAGCATTCCAAGTAGACTTGTTCATATTTCGGTTACTGAAAAGTGCCACAAGGGAACCAAATACATTTAACACACTAAAGATACTTGGTGTTGAAAGAATTTAACGAAACATAATGCAGACGCAATGCAATAAAATGTAAACAATTCAATTTCTTGAAAGCGTTAACGATATATTTTGAATTTGATTGGCTAACAATTTGGATCCAGAGCAGACGCCGAATTACTCGACGTCTAATCAGGCTTTAAATATTTATAAGGAATTTAGTAGTGGTTTGAGAGCAAATTTGATTATTTGGAAGAAATAACGTATTTTCTACTGTATTTCTAAAATTAAGAATTTGATACAACTGACTGATGTAAAATACACATTGAAGTAATAATAAGTTAAATTAGGATTAATTACGTTCTTTCTTAACCCTTTCCCCCATAGAAGCGCCTTTTAGCGAATTCAGTTTATTCATCCGCTGAAGAAAATAGTTCCAATTTATACAGTCATGAATATGTATTACTAGAAATATATTATTTAATCTAGCATATGATAGCTTAAAGTAGACTGAAAGTAAAGCAGAATGCGCCTCAAGGCGCATTCTGCTTTACTTTCAACCTGCTTTAAGTGGTCACCTATCTTCAAAACTAGAAATAGGCTATCAGGTAAAGGGTTAAGATACATTGGTACTAGTATTAAAGTTCGCATTGAATATGCTCGTAAATGTTAGTGTCATGAGGTTAGGTACTGAGCGAAAATATTGCAAGAGTAATATGTAAATATATCCACTCTAGAGAATAGGGCAAGTACGTAAGTCTTGAGAAGTGACTCGGTCGAAATTGCTAAATTAAATGTTTCGCAGATGGAAGTTCAGTATTCAAAGATAATATTTGTAATTTGTTAACCAAGTGACTTATCAGGCTCCAGAATGTTTGCCATTCCGATTAAAATAAGTTATCAAAATGTAAAAAAGAAAGTTGTCATTTTCTCCGTTGTACACATTGAATCGCGTTTGCGCTAAGTTTGCGTTTAAACAGGAAAAAACTTCTCCGCTGTAATCACTCACTCGGGATGCGTCTTTTTCGGACTTAAGGCAGCTATCATGTAAGAAACTTTATTTTTCATCCAGTATACAATGTACGAACAATGGGCACTGCAAACAGACACCAGCCTGATCTGATGACATGTAACACGGCGTCAGATCAAGCTCGCAAATGTTTGAAACTCAGTTTTAAAAAATTAGTTTCCAAATATTTCAAAAATAAATTCCAAATGTTTCAAAAGCATTTTCTTAGTTAAAGTACGTGAATTGCTCTTGAACGAATAAAATAAACGTCTTTCTCCACCGTATCTTCTTTTGTTCCTTTTTATGGTTTTACGTAATAAAGCTCGTAAATAAATGACACTGTTGATTTTATTCCATCCTGCTTTGAACTGTCTTGTTTTATAACATCATCTCTAAGTCTTCATCCGGGTGGCCGAAAAAGTAGGGTCCACGCTTATAAACGTTTGAGTTGAGTCTGTAATCGGTCTCAATCAGTTGATTGGTCGGATTTGAGACTAGTCTCAAATCTGACCAATCAAATGCTTAAGAACGCACGCAGACTCAACTCAAACGCTTGATCAGCGTTGGGCCAAATCGTTATTGCGTTACCGTAACATTTCACTGCAATAGGACACTAAAGTTCACTATGCAACACTTTGGACCAAACTCTGACGCCGAGTAAAGCGGTGTCTGATCAAGAGCAAAATTGCTTGACACTCTTATTTTCCTTTGACATACGCTCTTCCATCTAGCAACGAAATTAAATCATCAATACTTCTACAGCCAGAATTTTAAGAGTATTAATTTGGCATAAAGTTGCAGACGACAAGTTTAAGCAGACGATATGGTGTCTGCCAAAACGTTAAACCAGACGGTGAAATTTGGCGCTCAAAGGGTTAAGTTCGTGTTGGACTCATCCATCACCTACATTTATAATCACAGGTAATGGTTTATTCGCGGTACATTTTAATATGAGTACGAGGTGCACGAATGCGAAGGCTTGTTGAGAGTGATGACACATGTCCTATGACGTCACTGCTATACCAGGGTGTGCCAATTCATAGACTGTTCCCGTTGGTTGGCCACCATCTCATTCCAGTGCTGTAGCTCCTTGCCCCGGGCAAACATGAACGATCCGATAGTCACTTTGCCGATAACTTTGTCTGTTAAATAACAACATCGAGAATTTAGAACCAATTACAATGCAATTAAGCATCTCTGGACAATTAATATTTAACGCCACTTTCGGCCTCTAAAACAGTTGGTACCGGTAACTGACGACAGTTTAAAGCAGGATAAAAGTAAGGCAGAACGAAGCCCCCTTTTACAGTGGAGAATCTGTTATTCTTTCCCAATAAACGCGTTTACGCTAAAACTATTATTTGCAGTGCAAACAGTTTGGAGCCAGATCAGACGCCGGGTTACCCGGCGTCTGATCAGGCTCCAAACTGTTTGCCACCAAGATAAACAAGAATTATCAGAATTCTCCAAAAGTTGTTCTTTTCTACGTTTTAGTGCTTTGCGTTTGCGTACGTTTGCGTTTAAACGGGAAAGAATAACAGATTCTCCACTGTAGCAGCGTTCTGTCTTACTTTTATTCTGCATTACTTGGCTACCTGTCTTTCGCGTCTACCTGCTCTTTCAAATGGAATCTGGTTTATAAGGGCTGTAATGTATGTTACAAAGAACCCTTCATTTAAATTTCCCATTGTCATTTCAATGACTGGTTAACATTTTCGTTAGCATTTAGTTTGATATATTGATACACAAATTTTAATTCTTCGGATTTTATTCCCTGGACACATTCCTACCAGTGCCACACATTTTGAATGTTCATACAGTGAAGAAACGTTATTCTCTCCCAATAAACGCGTTTATGCTAAAACTGTTATTTCTATTTCAAACAGTTTGGAGCTAGATCAGACGCCGGGTCACCCGGCGTCTGATCAGGCACCAAACTGTTTGCCACCAAGATAAACATGGATAGTCAGAATTGTCCAAAAGTTGCACTTTTCTACGTTTTAGTGTTTTGCGTTTGCGTACATTTGCGTTTAAATGGGAAAGAATAACGTTTTCTCCACTGTAAGACACCGACTTATCGGCCTCTGATATGAATCTAAACAGTTGGTACAGTTTCAATTTACAATAGAAGTTTAATGTCCTGTACAGAGGAGAATGCGTTAAATCTTTAACCCGATACAGCATTCAATAGTGTAAAAGATAAGTGATCCCTTGTACAGGTTGATACATGTATGCAAAGCAGAATGAGTATTAAGTCTGTCAGCATGCTTTAAGCTCGCATTCTGCCTTTCTTTCAGCTTGCTTAAAGCTATCATCTGACAGAATATAGACAATATTTCTGATGATACATAATCATGACTGTATAATTTAAAGTATTGTCTTCAGTGGAGGAATAAAATAAAGGCAAACACTGCGTACCTGTTGCGTTAACGTTATCAAAACGCAATAACAAAAAGTAGATACAGACATGTTTATGGAAATTATAAGGATATGTTTCAAGTCTGAGTGGCAAATCGATTCCAGCCTTATTAGACAATTAATATGATACATGTAGTTGAACTGTGAAGAAGATATTTCCAATTTAAACGCAAACGAAACGCAAAAGAACCGCAATAAAATATATACAACTGTTTGACAATTCCGAATATTCATGGTTTTCCGAATGGCAAACAAATTGGAGCCTGATCAGACGCCGGGTTACCCGACGTCTGATCTGGCTCCAAACTGTTTGCAATGGAAATAATAATTACAGCAGAAACGCATTTACTAGGAAAGAATATATTCTTCACTGTACATGTTACAGAAACGTTTTACTAGGAAAAGACTTACAACTGTCCTAATGAATACATGTTTTGTGCACACGTTAACTAAAACGCGTGATAAGAGCAACCGCAGCTATAGGTGTATGCATGGCGAACGTAATGCAAAAATATGATAATATTTTACCTTTTATAGCCTTGTGTAGGATTTTAATTTTGTTTAAACGGGAAATAATAACGTCTTCTTCACTATACATACACGTAATAATAAAACTGTCCTGGTATTTAATGGATGAATCAGACCAAATTCCCCACATTACATATGTTCAATAGTTTTTATTCGTTCTTCAGAATTATTAAAACATTAGGGTAACATTGATATTATCTCTCCTGGTCGGATCAAACTGTTTGATCAGTTGGTTGTATGTTGTTGAATAACACATGAAGATAAATTAACTCAGAAAATTGTTGCAGGTGACAACTTTTAGCGGACAATAAACTTGTTTTAATTCACGGCATTAAACAATTGAATAACAAAGCACAATATTAAGATATGGGTCCAAATTATTCGCAAATACCGCAAGTATTATAACTAATTAACTCTATCGCCATCTAATTTAGTATTCTTCATAAACTCTTTTACAAACACAATCTCTTCAGTATTTGTATTCGTGGCATGACAAAACCAACCTTTTTGCATTGCAACATTGTACAGACCAAGCACCGTTGTCACACAAGCTCTGTATTTCAGTTTGTTCTACACTACCAAAAACCATATACCATATATTACAGCTTTAGATGCATATGGGTGTCGAACAGAGTGGAATAAGACCAGCCGCGGCTGGCCTTGATATACACTGTTTGAAATGCAATAAGGCAGATTTTCTCATGGCACGGCTCGTATGTAATACTAAATGCATATTTATTTCACGTTAAGATTAAAGAGAGTATAGAAGAAACAAACTCAAGACTTTCAAAACAGCAGCTTGGATCCCTGAACAGGACCCATGCTGTTTTGACGGTCAATACATGGGTCGCATATGGCCATGGAATGATTGAAATTATATTGCTCAAAATATTGACCGACCTTTATATCCACTTTGATGTTGCATAGCTGTGATTGTGATGTTAGCTGTGTCCAGTGAGCCGGTGGCCAGTTTGAACGTAAATGACTCATTGAACACTGGATTCTCATTCTTCTTCACGATCTCCGTTTTCTTCGTCTTAATTGTCTTATTCTGTACCATCAGTTGAACCTTAACGTAAGTATCTGAAACAAATGGTAATTTGATACAGCCAGCGATATATGAGCAAACACTATTCACAAAATTAGTTCCCACAAGAATTACGTGAAGTCATTTGAGGGATCGTTTTGATTGGATTAGTGTCGTACAGTGGATACTCTGTTATTCTTTCCCGATAAACGCGTTTACGCGAAAACTATTTTTTCTTTTACAAACAGTTTGGAGCCAGATCAGACGCCGGGTAATCCGGTGTCTGATCAGGCTCCAAACTGTTTGCCACCAAGATAAACATGAAATATCAGAATTGTCCAAAATTCGTTCTTTTCTACGTTTTAGTGCTTTGCGTTTGCGTACGTTTGCGTTTAAACGGGAAAGAATAACAGATTCTCCACTGTACAGATACAAACTGGCATGATGTATAGTTCCCTTTGGAACAGCTGATTACATTTGTTATAAGTTCAAACTAGTAACAAAGGGATCAAAAGGTGAACATGATGTCGAGAATGCAAAGTGAATGCCATGTAATTGTAAGATTCATGGTTTACATGTATGTACCATTGAGTGTGATGTGCACTCAGATATCATTTAATAGAGACGGGATGTTGTTCTTTCCCGTTTAAAAATAATCTAACTGCAAACGCAGTGTACTAAACAGTAATATCGAGACTATTTATCTTTTATATGCATTGAAGTATATTAACCCTTTCCCCCATAGAAGCGCCTTTTAGCGCATTCAGATTATTCTTGCTCTGAAGAAAATAGTTCCAATTTATACATTCATAAATATGTATAGTACAAAATATTTTCTATATTCTAGCAGATGATAGCTTAAAGCAGGCTGAAAGTAAAGCAGAATGCGCTTAAAGCGCATTCTGCCTTACTTTTAACCTGTTTTAAGTGGACACCTATATTCAGTACTAGAGATATGCTATGTGGGAAAGGGTTAAGAGCTTAATCAGACATCGAGTTTACGGGCGTCCGATTAGGCTCCGCATTCTTGTAATGAATGTTTAGGGCGAGTGCATACGTATTTGCAATTGAACGGCGCATCGTAAATCTAGCATTACTTTTATATTAAGTTTACTCTAAATATAATACTTTCTAATTGAAATACATGCAACACGGGGATCTAAACTTTAATGACGAAATAAGTAAGATGTATCTGTCAAAAAGGAAATTAATCCTGTTCAAATAGATGTTGGTATATGGGAGAACACGTTATTTATTTCACAACTATCGCGCTGTGCGCAAACAAAGCATTTCCATTGTAAACAATTTGGCGCCAGATCAGATGCAGGATAACGGGCGGATTTGCGATATTTCCTAAACAAACAGTGTAAACAAATATGAAACTCTGAATAATGCCATATTGACTAACCGATTGCGCCATATAAACGCCTTTCAACGCCATTAATTCATTCCTTCGCCAAAGAAAATAATTCTAAAGTGTATTCGTACAGTCATGAATATACTTTATACGAACTACATGTAGTATCTATAGTTGGAAGAGTGTAGCTTAAAGTACGCTGAAAGTATATCAGATCAGAATGTGCTTAATGTATTTGACTTGTCTCTAATACTAACACAAGCTATATGGTAACGGATTAAACTGCTTGACATCCTAATGAAGCATTTTAAATGGTTACACAAAGTCTCCCAACGGCTTGTTATTCAATTGAAACAAATGATCAACAGTTTTAAATAGCAATTGCTCTTCTACATTTGATTACATTGTGTTTGTGTTATATTTCGTATAAATGAGTACCAATAAAGCCTCCACCACCGTATTTGTTTACATTACTACAATATGCACACGCAATACACTAGCACACTGCAAGGGTGATATACGGCAAAGGAAGTCTTGATTTTGCTTTTGATTACAAACCTTTCGATGTCAGGCCAAATTGTTTTGACACCAGTATCGATATTTCGCGGCATCTACAAGGGTGGCGTGGGGATTGAAACTGATTTACAGTCATTTCGATATAATTCCGGTTATTTGTTTCAAAAGCTTTAAAGCAATAGAACCAGCAATTTGAATAAAGCACGAAATTTAATGGCAATGAATTGGTTACAGTACATGGTAAATGGGGACACTGTTAGAGTTAAACGATATTTTATCAGAATCCAAATGTTTAGCGGTTGAGCTTTCGTAATTCAAATACTCGTCTTATAGAAACAATGTTCTTGTAAATGCATATCTGTCTCTCCCTACAGTAAACCTACGTCCAGAATCCGCCCTGATTTGTCATTTTGTAACAAGAAACAACCCTAAGTAGTGGAATTACTTGAAATTATTGGAATATTGAATTGCCCATTTGAATTTGCCCATTCATGGGCAAGTTTTACCAACTAACCTATTGGTGATGTTCCTTCCCCGACAAAGGATCTCCCCTCGTATATACCAACGGTTACACGTTCCAGGTGGTTGTTATAACAAAGAGACACCATCAGTTCTCCCCGCAAGTCCGCCGTGGTCTGAAATTACAAACGACACAGTGTGCAAGATGTTTTATATTTCCCTTTTAACCCTTTACCCCATGGCCTGTTTCTAGTTTTGAAGACAGATAGCCTCTTAAAGCAGGTTGAAAGTAATGCAGAATGCGTCGTATGGCGCATTCTGCGTTACTTTCAGCCTGCTTTAAGAAACTTTCTGCTAGCAAATAGAAAATATTTCTAACAATAAATATTCATGAATGTATAAATTGGAACCATTTTCTTCAGTGGATGACTAAAAATAATGAGCTAAAAGGCGTTTCTATTGGGGAAAGGGTTAAATGAAAACAAAGGTAAACCCAATGCCAGGGCATGGAGAGTATATGACAAAACATCGGCCAATACAATACAATAAACCGTGTTTGTTTATTGGGAACCAACAATTTGGTCTTTCCAAAAGTAATCATGTGTACAGGGAAGAATACGTTATTCTTTCTCATTTAAAAGCAAACGAGACGTAAACGCATAAAAATGAGGTGTAAAAAATAAAAGCAATATTAAATTTAGTAAAACGGATTGTTTCTAAAACGCTTTCTGCTGCTTTACTTTCTTTTTTTTTTTATCTGAAACTCCGTAATATGGGCATGAACTTTATTAGAGATGTATTACAATACTGCATCGTTAACGACAACAGTGCTCCCTCTCTACAACAAAAACAAAAGGGAGACACATATTATGTGTTTTGTTCGGCAGGATTTGTTATATGGAGTTTAAAATAAGACTTACATTTGCAAACAGTTTAAATTCAGATCAGACGCCGCATTACGCGGCGTCTGATCTTGATTCAAACTCGTCATTATATTCAGTCTATCAAAATGTCAATTTATATGTAACTTTGAGTTCAGGGAACAGCGACAGGGGTCTTTGTTAGGAGGGAGTCGTTGTTGGGAGGGAGCACTGGGTTAACAACTTCTACCTAGACGACAGTAGCACAAACTCACGCGTATACATTATTTAAGCTTAAATTCATGTAAATGTACTATAATTCTACTAAACTTAAACTACGAGTATTTGTACATAATAAAACATGTACCTCTATCACTTCTCGTTCAAGATCTCGCCATACCACGAGACGTTCATTGCTGTCACAGTTGTGATCCTTGAGCGGGTACAAGGCATGTCCAATGATGTTATGCTTCTTATGCCGGTCGACGTCAAACACAGAAAACTTGAGAATCCGATCATTGATATTTCTGTTGGATACCTGCATAAGTACATACATGTACATATACAGTAGAACATGCGTTATGTTTTACATTTTGAAATATAATAAACCCATATCATATTTAACAAAATATAGAGATAGAAGACTCCTTTAAAAACATTTTTTTTGTCTGAGTGAGAAAACATTTTGAGACTATCAGACGCCTGGTTACCAGTCGTCTTATTTGACTGCAATATGTTCGCTATGAATATAACTCTTTTAGCACTTCAACATTTATGGAGAAAGCTTTACAAGTATTTTATATTGTTTGGGAAATTTATATAGTATGGTCCTGCTTCGCGGAAGGGCCCCCATTATTGCGTGTGTGCAAAATAAATGCCCATTTCAAACAATTTACATCCAAATTAGACAATACCGTGTTCTAGTTCCTTAAACTATAATATAATTTATAATAAATCTGAATAGAAAGTACGTCAGTTGAATCACTGTAGCTCACGATTTCTAAATGTTTGTTCTTAATTTTTTTATATACATTGCAACAAAATATAAATGCTTACATGTAACAACTTCAATGTAAAGCTCGACAGCAAACAGTGGAGAAAACGTTATTCTTTCCCAATAAACGCGTTTACTCTCTGACTAAAAGTTCCATTGCAAACAGTTTGGAGCCAGATCAGACGCCGGGTAACCCGGTGTCTGATCAGGCTTCAAACTGTTTGTCACTAAGAGTAACACTAGTAGTCAGCATTGTCAAAAGGTTGTAATTTTCTATGTTTTATTTCAATGTGTTTGCGTTTCGTTTGCGTTAAAACGGGAAAGAATAACTTTTTTCCCAATGTAACCATATGCATACATTTTTTATCGACATCAGATGTTGCATCCCGCACATAGCGTTACGGGAGTTAATCAGGATCCAGAGTTTTTAAACTCATACAAATGCACAGTAATTCAAACTGTTCTAAACCTTCAAAATAAAAGCAAACGATGTGTTTGCGAGTGTTCAGACAATAATAGAGCAGTGAAAGTGTTCGACATGTTATGACGTTACGTGTATAATGGCTGTGACGGAGTTAAATATGAAACATACAATTTCAGTAATACTCCATCTTTAACTTGGTGTCCAAAGTTAGTCTGAGATCGTTCTTAAGCATTTGATTGGTCATATTTGAGCAATTTTAAAGCATTTGATTGGTCAGATTTAAGCTTTTGCTGAGCAAATGCTAAAATCTGACCAATCAAATTCTTAAGAACGATCCCAGACTCTACTCAAAAGCTTATAATCTTGGGGCTCGTAGAAGAACCCGATAGGACGTCTCAACGAAAGTTAACCGATGTTAACCAGGGACCCGTCTTACGAAACGCCGTATGACAAAAACGGTCGAACGTCAAACTTTTAAAATACATCAAATAACTGGGTTATCAATATAATTCTTATAAATAATTAATAATTGAGAATTTTAGACTCTGTTTTACTTGTACGACAATATTTGTCGTATTACGTTTATGTGAGACGGGCCCCAGGAACACAAAGTATTGGAGGATGCATCAATACATGTATATGGCTTCAAGTGGACGTAAATCTTTCTTAGCAACAACCACAACAACAGAGCCTAATAGAGTATGTTTACCTGGAACACAAAACTTTCTTCAAACTTTGGCCCACATGTTTTCTTCTTGAACTTTGACTGTAAATACCGTCTCTCGTCAGGCATGAGGTATATTCTGTAAGAAGAAGGTTTATCCATACATTTCAGTGTAACCGTGCATTCTAATTAACCCAATGTCTACTGCTTTTCTGTCACATATATAATGTTAATCCCAATAGTGTTGAACAATTAACCCACCCATTGCCATGGCGTCATTAATTTTAAGCAATAGTCATCTGCTTTTATTCATGAGTTAACATTGTATGTATATTGCCTTAAGCAATATTGAAATGAGTGTCAAACAGTATTGATCCTGATCAGACGCCGCCTGACGCAGCATCTAATCAGGATATAAAATGTTTGCAAATAGCCATTGTATACGGGTTAAGGCAGTGAATCAATTCTATTTCGTGGAAAGATATTAGACTGTTAGTTTTGTTCTACGTTATACGGAGTCGTCTCATCTAAATAAGACTTCTGAATCTGCAATCATAAGTATAAAAAACCCTTACTTTCCCCGCCTTAACAAACTTTGAAACAAATAATAAACATAGAGGATGGCACACGCTTGAAAATTGTTCACTATTTATTACTGTCTGATTGGCAAACGTAAACAGTGAAGACCCGGCGTCTTATCTGACTCCAATTTATTTGCAATGGACAAAATGGTTTTAAGCAACTACATACATGTATCTTAAACGTTTAAAAGCTATTGTTATGCCGCTTGTAATTTTCAATTGAACTATACAGATGAAATAACTTCATGTTTATTGCTCAGTGTCAATATCGCTGTATTTAAGTTGTATAGGATTCCCATGAGTTTATTGAATACAGTGAAACCCCTCTAAACCGGAACCTCTAAATACCGGAATTCTCTCTAAACCGGACAAAAGATTTGGTCCCGTTTTCAACCCTTCTTCATTCTAACAAATTACACCATAAATATGCATTTTTTCACCTTTGATTTATTCCTACACTGTATAAAATACATTCATGAATATGTATCGTCAGAAATATTTTCTATACTCTAGCAGATGATAGTTGAAAGCATTCTGCTTTACTTTCAACCTGCTTTAAGTGAATAGCTATCTTCCATACTAGAAACAAGCTATGGGTTAAAACCCCTCTAAACCGGAAACCCCTATAAACCGGACGTTTATGTTGTCCCCAAACATGTCCGGATTAGAGGGGTTTCACTGTATATAGTACTAGTAAAATCAAACCTCGACACCTCGAACTAACTTAAGTCGAGTTTATACTTATTTCTACAATTTAATTGTGATATTCCAAAATCCCTTAAGTCAAACAGATCCTTATTGCAAAGTTATAACGGATAGGTTCGACTTCAGAGAGTTTGGAATACAGTAGTTCGACTGTGGTTTTGAAGGACAGTTATATAGGATATAGCAGCTGTTCCACCTACGTCTAACAACATAATTATTATAACTGTCATTAATATCATTCTTTTCTGACTAAACTCCTTCACTATCATGACGTCATCAATTTTAAACAGTTGTCGTCCGCTTGTATTTTTCAAAGTTAAATGTAGGTGTTTTGACTTTTATTGAAATGAATGTCAAAAAGTTTGTATCCTGATCAGACGCCGCGTTTGATCAAGATCCAAATTGTTAGCAAATAACCATTGTACTCGGGGCAAGGCAGTGAATGAGTTACGGATCCAAACAGTTTGCAGATGTACAGTGGAGAAAACGTTATTCTTTCCCAATAAACGCGTTTACGCTAAAACTATTATTTGCAGTGCAAACAGTTTGGAGCCAGATCAGACGCCGGGTAACCCGGCGTCTGATCAGGCTCCAAACTGTTTGCCACCAAGATAAACATGAATTATCAGAATTGTCCAAAAATTGTACTTTTCTACGTTTTAGTGCTTTGCGTTTGCGTACGTTTGCGTATAAACGGGAAATAATAACAGATTCTCCACTGTAAGTGAATGGGTTAAATGAATACAATGATGATACTATTTGACATATGCCGAAATGATTATGTTAACATGATTAGGTAAAAACGATCATTTAAACTTTATTTTATTAACTCCTTACATATATCACTATTATAACAACACATTCATTAGGTCATGTTTACTTTATAAACATCAAATTGTGTGATCAGCAGTGTCATTTGAACTGCTATGTGGTCTGTTGTACAGTGGATAATCTGTTATTCTTTCCCGTTTAAACGCAAACATACGCAAACGCAAAACACTAAAACGTAGAAAAGTACAACTTTTGGACAATTCTGATAATTCATGTTTATCTTGGTGGCAAACAGTTTGGAGCCTGATCAGACGCCGGGTTACCCGGCGTCTGATCTGGCACCAAACTGTTTGCACTACAAATAATAGTTTTAGCGCAAACGCGTTTATTGGGTAAGAATAACGTTTTCTCCACTGTATGTTAACATGTTTAGGTAAAAACGATCATTTAAACTTTATTTTATTAACTCCTTACATATATCGCTATTATAACAACACATTCATTAGGTCATGTTTACTTTTTTAACATCAAATTGTGTGATCAGCAGTGTCATTTGAACTGCTATGTGGTCTGTTGTATGTACAGTGTTACATGTAACGCTAGATTTAAGTTAAAATGACTGAAGACATAGCGAAACAATGAACCATTACATTGGATAATCAAATACAGTGGAGAAAAAGTCATTCTTTCCCAATAAACGCGTTTACGCTAAAACTATTATTTGCAGTGCAAACAGTTTGAAGCCAGATCAGACGCCGGGTAACCCGGCGTCTGATCAGGCTCCAAACTGTTTGCCACCAAGATTAACATGAATTATCAGAATTGTCCAAAAGTTGTACATTTCTACTTTTTAGTGATTTTGCGTTCGTTTAAACGGAAAAGAATAACAATTTCTCCACTGTAATGAAATGTTTCATAGAAAATACTGAGTGTAGAGTGTCAGACACTAATAATCCTCATTACAATGTTCTTTTTTCATCTGTCTTATATGGGTCTTAACTGAGTTAGAAAACACTTGATAAATATTTAACTAGTTTTAACAAACCGGAAACCAGACTTGGAACAAAGTGTTTAACTTTCAAAAGAATTATAATGTAAGTTTCCGTTTAACAGATGTTAATGTATTGTTTACTGTATATTTTTCTACTTTTACATTTCTGACTATTTACAGTGGAGAACACATAAATATGTTTTTCAAGTATACAGTGGAGAATCTGTTATTCTTTCCCGTTTAAACGCAAACGTACGCAAACGCAAAACACTAAAACGTAGAAAAGAACAACTTTTGGACAATTCTGATCATTCTTGTTTATCTTGGTGGCAAACAGTTTGGAGCCTGATCAGACGCCGGGTAACCCGGCGTCTGATCTGGCTCCAAACTGTTTGCACTGCAAATAATAGTTTTAGCGTAAACGCGTTTATTGGGAAAGAATAACAGATTCTCCACTGTATAAAAAAACTAAATGCAAATGCGTCACATTAAAAGGTTGACCAAATCTCAACCATGTTCACAAATGTTTCATCTAACAGAAACATGAGTAACAGGGGAACTCCTACTCTCCACATAGGCTAATCTTCAATGCTCCGGATAAGAGAATGTAAACTAAATAGCTTCACTGATTCCTCTGTTATGTTAAAACTATACCCAATGATTTCACTACGAATTAGAATCATCTATTCGAGACGATTATAATGAGTATGCACACCATAGAATTGTGAGAAGGCAAAGATAGTTTAATGTTAAAATAATTCCCTTATCTTGAGCTCTGACTTTATGTATCCAGCATAAGACTGTATGCAAACTCAATTGGTTTTCATTTAATTTGATTTTCCAGATGCATATGTTCCCACACTATTTTCCGTTCACAATTCGAAGATTGAAAGTAATCTGATGCTAGAATTTCATTTCCGGCTGTCAGGGACTGACTGGATTTCAATTAAAATAAACATTTAAAGGGAAAGTTTATAACAAAACAATTCGATTAAAGAATTTAGAATACCACCAAACCTGAATAAATCGAACTTGCTTACGTAACATTTGTCCGTATTTCTACAGTTGAATTCTGACAACCCAAACTGAATAAACTTTGGTGTTCCCTTATTTCAAAATTAAAACGTGACCCAGTCACGTTTTAACTTTTGAGTTTTAAATGTTTGACTTAAGAGGGTTCCAGTTATGTAGAATCTACGGTACTCAAATGGAGATTGTATGTTGACAAAAGAGCACTTTCGGCGTCATTTGCTATAAATTTGTTCGAAATAAGAGTTTGAATTAGATAGTTTATCAAAATTTACGTCAAGGCTGCTTGATGTAATATGGCATCGAATTTGCTATGTGAACGATCAATGTTTTCTGAGTCAAAGATGAGTCAATGGACATGCAGTGAAGTATACGTTATTACCTCATTATCCCCTAGAACCTCCCATGGACAAATCAAGTTACAACAAAGGCTGGTTCATTTTAGACTCTTTAGTGTTTTTTTTAATATATTGCAAAATAACAAACAGTGACGTCCCTGATTAGAGGGCTCCTGTAGGAGCCCACTAATCAGGGACTTCACTATTTACATTAGACAATTGTTCTCTTCACTGTTATACTTTGGTAAAGGACGAATATATGCATCACTAGGGCTCAATGAATTAAAGCTCGTTCGAACGAAACTAAACGTAAAAGAAATGCTCTATAAAACAGAAAATTACAATTGTTTGTACTTATCTAACGAAAAATGTTAATCTGAGTGGTACATTTGTAAACAAGGTGAAGTCTGATCAGACGCTGCGTTTGATCTAGCTCAAAACTGTTTGCAATATAAATGACCGTTTAAGCACACACGTGTATATTGGGAAATACATGTAGTAACGTCTTTTACCCTTTTTGGCCCCTTAAAAGTCAAATCCAACTTGGTATCCACCATATTTGGATTTAGCACCCTTGAATTAGGTTAAAACACTAGGATACCAAGCATTACCCAATTTGCCTTCACCTTTGAGATTTTTTGAAATTTGGTCTAGTCTATAACAGGTGCATTATTAAAAACGTGGATATTCAATGTATGATCAAATAATGGCAGACAATGTATATCTGAGCTTTCTGTCCTATTTCTACTTATCACTAGGTAGTTGTTGGAAGTTAGAGGTACATGTATACGCCATTCAGTTGATGTTTAACCCGTTATTCCATAGGTACGCCTTTTGAGCCTCATTTGTTTCCTCCACTAAGAATAGCTCTTATATACACAAACATGATAAAAGGATAGTCTATATCATAGAAGATAGTAGCTTTAAGTGCATCTGTCTTCAAAATAGAAACAGGCTATATGGTAAGGGGTAATGCCAGACTGGTTCATTCATGTGTTTAAACCATTTGTCCCATAAAAGAGACATAGACAAACAGTGCAGACTCTGATCAGGCGCCGCATAATGCGGCGTCTGATCATTGTCTAAACTGTTTGCTGATAGGAATTTCAATTATAAAATGAAACTTCATACCAGGCACTTCTTACATAAAACATTGACTAATCCAGTTTATAATCAAGGACGAACCCACTTGACATAAATGGGTTAACTTACCGTACAAAAGGATCGCATCCATTTGCTCCCCCGAAGGTCCTATTTGGCAGATTCTTAGCTTTGATCAGTGTGACTAGTAGTTTTTCGGTCTCTCGTTCGTACTCTACGGCGAACCATACTCTTCCTAAATGCTCCGGAGGTATTTCATAATCATCATCCTCGTCAGATATCTTATAAAGGCTTGGATCGATAGAGCCGAGGGCGTAGGCACCTGAAATGATATACAATACATTAATCAAAAATACTTTTTCATGTCATATGTGAAAAATTGTTTTACACTTTCTCACCGCCATGTAACACGTACTTTAAAACTGTAGCATATACGGTTAATGAGAAGCTATATATATGAAATAGGCAACGTGACTGGAGATATGCCAAACTGATTGTCAAACAGTTTGAATTCCTAGTAAGTGTCACTTATCAAAAATCTGATCAGAATCTGAATTATTTGCAAAGTCACTAGTTGTAGACTATAACGGTAAAAAAAACAGGGCTTTTAACTATTTCATGGTCAAATGTGTCGTGAGAATTTTACCCCTGCACCACCATTTTTCGCCTGCTTTAATAAGGTTGTCTGCAATACCGTTCAAAGTTAAATTTCAGGCAGTACATGTATGACTGACAAATATCGAAACAAGTGTAAAACAATTTGAATCTCAGTCAGACGCCGCGTTATGTGGCGTCTGCTCACGGTCCTGCGCCTTTTGTCGTTATTAACAGTGAAAAGGTTAAAAAATATCACGCTATGCTAAATTCATCTAAAAACTTGTTGTTTGTGACAATTTCCAGAATTGATTTTTATACCAATATTCTTTATGAAAGAGTAACTAACATTAACGTCGCCAAAAGTTTATTTTGTGAAGCCGGGTAAAAATGTCGTCTCATCTGGATCCATCAACAGTGTAACGAATAGTACAGTGGAGAATCTGTTATTCTTTCCCGTTTAAACGCAAACGCAAAACACTAAAACGTAGAAAAGTACAACTTTTGGACAATTCTGATAATTCATGTTTATCTTGGTGGCAAACAGTTTGATGCCTGATCAGACACCGGGTTATCTGGCGTCTGATCTGGCTCCAATCAGTTTGCACTGCAAATAATAGTTTTAGCGTAAACGCGTTTATTTGGAAAGAATAACGTTTTCTCCACTGTACAGTCTCTTTTTGTTGTTTTAAAAATTTTGCAGTCAAAACATCATCTGCTTAAATAAGTCGTTTACAATTTTATGCATTTTGTTAAATTTTCCACCGTAGAATAATTGATACATGTCATACTTTTGGATCTTGGTTAGACTCCGCCTGCCGTGGTGTCTTTAACAGTCTTGTAAGTGAATGGTAAAAACAAAATGGTTAGACATGTCACAGACTGCTTAATCACGTTTTCACAGTGTGCACAGCGGAGAAGACCTTATCATTTCCCAATAAACGCGTTTACTGACCAGCGAATGATTATGATTATGAAATGATTATGTGCAAATCGTCTAATTCCTTCTGATTTAGCCGATATAATACTGGACAGAGGTCGTATTCAAAATATATTGCCTACAACAAAACTCACATTAATCAGTAGCGTGTTCAATTGCCATTGTTTGCTATTTAGGTTAGCAGTTTGTGCCCCGTGTGTTGCGTGCAGAGTACAGTAGCGATAATGTTTTCCTTCCAAATAACTCCGGTAACGCTTAACTCACATTAATCAGTAGCGTGTTCAATTGCCATTGTTTGCTGTTTAGGTTAGCAGTTTGTGCCCCGTGTGTTGCGTGCAGAGTACAGTAGCGATAATGTTTTCCTTCCAAATAACTCCGGTAACGCTTAACTCACATTAATCAGTAGCGTGTTCAATTGCCATTGTTTGCTGTTTAGGTTAGCAGTTTGTGCCCCGTGTGTTGCGTGCAGAGTACAGTAGCGATAATGTTTTCCTTCCAAATAACTCCGGTAACGCTTAACTCACATTAATCAGTAGCGTGTTCAATTGCCATTGTTTGCTGTTTAGGTTAGCAGTTTGTGCCCCGTGTGTTGCGTGCAGAGTACAGTAGCGATAATGTTTTCCTTCCAAATAACTCCGGTAACGCTTAACTCACATTAATCAGTAGCGTGTTCAATTGCCATTGTTTGCTGTTTAGGTTAGCAGTTTGTGCCCCGTGTGTTGCGTGCAGAGTACAGTAGCGATAATGTTTTCCTTCCAAATAACTCCGGTAACGCTTAACTCACATTAATCAGTAGCGTGTTCAATTGCCATTGTTTGCTGTTTAGGTTAGCAGTTTGTGCCCCGTGTGTTGCGTGCAGAGTACAGTAGCGATAATGTTTTCCTTCCAAATAACTCCGGTAACGCTTAACTCACATTAATCAGTAGCGTGTTCAATTGCCATTGTTTGCTGTTTAGGTTAGCAGTTTGTGCCCCGTGTGTTGCGTGCAGAGTACAGTAGCGATAATGTTTTCCTTCCAAATAACTCCGGTAACGCTTAACTCACATTAATCAGTAGCGTGTTCAATTGCCATTGTTTGCTGTTTAGGTTAGCAGTTTGTGCCCCGTGTGTTGCGTGCAGAGTACAGTAGCGATAATGTTTTCCTTCCAAATAACTCCGGTAACGCTTAACTCACATTAATCAGTAGCGTGTTCAATTGCCATTGTTTGCTGTTTAGGTTAGCAGTTTGTGCCCCGTGTGTTGCGTGCAGAGTACAGTAGCGATAATGTTTTCCTTCCAAATAACTCCGGTAACGCTTAACTCACATTAATCAGTAGCGTGTTCAATTGCCATTGTTTGCTGTTTAGGTTAGCAGTTTGTGCCCCGTGTGTTGCGTGCAGAGTACAGTAGCGATAATGTTTTCCTTCCAAATAACTCCGGTAACGCTTAACTCACATTAATCAGTAGCGTGTTCAATTGCCATTGTTTGCTGTTTAGGTTAGCAGTTTGTGCCCCGTGTGTTGCGTGCAGAGTACAGTAGCGATAATGTTTTCCTTCCAAATAACGCCGGTAACGCTTAACTCACATTAATCAGTAGCGTGTTCAATTGCCATTGTTTGCTGTTTAGGTTAGCAGTTTGTGCCCCGTGTGCGGCGTGCAGAGTACAGAAGGGAAAACGTTGTCTTTCCAAATAACCCCGGTTACGCTTAAACTATTTTTTTAATTGCAAACAGGTTGGAGCCAGATCAGACGCCGGGTAACCCGGCGTCTGATCAAGCTCAAAACTGTTTGCCACTCAAATTAAAACTGGTAGTCTGAATTGTCAAAATGTTGTCGTTTTCTATATTTCATTGCGATGCGTTTGCGGTTGAACGAAAGAATTACGTTTTATACATTGTATATCAGTCCGGTAGCCAACTTGCAATCGATGGTCATCGACGGGCATCGATTTCTTTACTGAACACGCTACTGTTGTTTCTTATAGCACTTTTACTACCGATCATCGTCTGCTTTTAAATTTCTACATATATGTGATCGTCTGCCTTAATACAAGACTGGAATACATTATTCTGCTATACGTCCATTGTGCTAAAAGCTTCTATCAGATCTGTTTTAGATACGGAAATCATATATCATTTCAATGGGCGTTCTTAGCAATATGACTTCTGTATAGTATAATACCATATGCCAGCATAAGTTTGAATACAGACACTACGTCTTCTTTTCAATAATTCTGTTATACAATATGTCAATGTGCAATTTACTTCTACATTTAACAAAGTCGGTGATTCAACTTTACATAGTCATTTTCGTCAGCATCATATCGCATGTTTTTCAATGACATGTTAGGAATTGTTCGATTTATTTTGTGGGTGTATATAATGTTTTATTAACGTTGCCTGTCTTATCGAATGAATAAATACGCTCGTTAACTTTACGACTTTCAGTGATTCTGTTTACGTTCTTTTATAGCAGTGTTTACACTTCAATTACGTATTGGACATCGATACAAAATTCATTTGGAAGGCAACTGCATACAGTGATTTTAAACTTCTGTATGTTCGAAAACACCATTTATACTTGTTTTCCTGGTAAACTCAAGTCATGTTTTACAGTCATACAAAAATTAGGGTACTGTTGAATGTCTCTCACGATAAACGCATTCAAAACAGACGAAAACAATGTTGATAACACATTTACATCCCCTGAATTCCACATAAGAAAAAGCAACCTTTAATGAGTCTAGTGTCCACAATTTATATCGTTCAAGACTTCAATTCCAAGAACTGATAATCATTTTTCAGATTTGAACTCTGAATAACGTTAGTGACCGTAACTGTTGACATATTAGGTCTGTCAATGCGCATGACACGGACCTATTTATTCTGTGTGACTACAGATCAGTCAACACAAGGGACATATTTTAGTCTTCACCGATGAAACGAAATAAACACACGTACAATGCAATGAGAAAAAGAAATTGACTGTGTTTGTAAATTTTCATTTCATTTAATATGAATTTAAAAAGTCTTTAATATATGATTATGGCGTCTGAACTGGCTTAGGATTATTGCAAATGGATATTAGTATTTTACGCAGGCATGTCCGTCTTTGGTCTATTCAGTTTCCAGAAATGTTATTTGCTAAGAATTTCCAATGTCCAAGAAACAAGTTCACATAAAATTACTCATATGACAACAAAACAATCTCATTCAAATTCAAAATAAAGTATAGTGCCCCCTCTCTACGTCACCTAATGGGAGACAAAGATTGTATGTATTGTATCTTGGTGGCAAACAGTTTGGAGCCTGATCAGATACCGGATTACCCGGCGTCTGATCTGGCTCCAAACTGTTTGCACTGCAAATAATAGTTTTAGCGTAAACGCGTTTATTGGGAAAGAATAACAGATTCTCCACTGTATAGGGAGAGAAATCGCTTATATTTGCAAACAGCTTGAATCCAGATCGGACGCCGCGTAATGTGTCCTCTAACTTGGATTCAAGCTGTGTGACACTCTTAATTAAGTTTCTTCTATCAAAATGTACAATATTTAACTTTGAGATAAATAGCAGACGACAATTTTAAGTATGAATATATTGCAGCAGTGATAGAATTTGACATAATTGTCTTGTTTGTAGAACAGCGGCAAACATCGTTGTAAGGAGGGAGTCGTTGTAGCGAGGGACATTGTAGGGAGGGAGCACTGTACTCCAGACGGAATATGCATTAGATAACTTGGCACTCCTTTGCACAGGCTATATTGATACATTCCTAAATATTTCAACAGCAAAGATAACGCTTTGGAAAAAACAACAGCTTAAGTTGTTTCTAGTCGGATATTGCTTTAGAAGATCGAACTTTAGTCAACAGACATCAATAGACAGGTAATAAAGTGTTTAAGTGCAGACAGTATTTATAGACTGTGGGTTAAATAGTACATGCTAGGCATATAAAGCCCTTAAAACAGCCTATATAGAGCACGAGCACTAGATTTAACTCTTTCACTGTAAATGACGCCATAAAACGCGTTTGCAAACAGTTTGATTCCTATATATAGTCAAAATAACTACAATTTGAATTTAACAAATAAAATCAGACGATACTTGTTTAAAATGGATAACCACATGGCAATGAAGTGGTTAACCCTTTTCATACTGAGTAATTTGTTTTTATAAAACCTTCAACAGCTGAGTATTTGTACAGTGGAGAAAACGTTATTCTTTACCAATAAACGCGTTTACGCTAAAACTATGATTTGCAGTGCAAACAGTTTAGAGCAAAATCAGACGCCGGGTAACCCGGCGTCTGATCAGGCTCCAAACGGTTTGGCACCAAGATAAATATGAATTATCAGAATTGTCAAAAAGTTGTACTTTTCTACGTTTTAGTGTTTTGCGTACGTTTGCGTTTAAACGGGAAAGAATAACAGATTCTCCACTGTAACCCTTTTCATACTGAGTATTTTGTTTTATAAAACCTTCAACAGCTGAGTATTTGTATTTGGAACTTTGTCCACTATGAATATCTACCATCTGACATTAATTAGCTTATACAATCAGAATGTGTACAGTGCAGTATCTAGTACAGTGGAGAATCTATTATTCTTTCCCGTTTAAACGCAAACGTACGCAAACGCAAAGCACTAAAACGTAGAAAAAGTACAACTTTTGGACAATTCTGATAATTCATGTTTATCTTAGTGGCAAACAGTTTGGAGCCTTTTATTGGGAAAGAATAACGGTTTCTCCACTGTAGCATAAACAATCAGATTTTGTACAGTGCAGTATCTGGTAAGACAACTATATGATTATATATTTATTGATTTCCTCCATTTACGGTTATAATTAACATATATACATACTTTGCAGCTTAACATTACATATATAAACAATATGAATTTGATAGAATACGTAAACTATATGTAATACACATAACAAACATACCATCAAATTACACTTTTAAAAAATTCCAGTTTCTTTTTGCGGTAAAAGGGTTAATAAACACGACTTGTATATTGTTTTGATAGGGTTAAATGACAATATATTTAGACGCCAAACCAATTGCAAAAGTAATCAAAGAACACTATCAGCACGAGAGGGATAGGTTCTGATGAGTAAACAGATAATCAGATTCGCTAACACCCTATACTATATTTTTAAATCAACCTGTCATTATAGCTCTAAAGAGATAAATTTACCTCTTAACCTGATCAGAAATACATGTATATAATAACCCATATATGCTATTTATGACCATAAGCACGCGATTTAATTAGTGAATGTATATTGAACAAAAACATGATTGACAGGCTTGATGATGTAATTAAAGGCGTGAGCCTATTAATAGACACATCGGAACTACGCCAAGCAAATTGTAATCATAAGTCTTTTCCAAACAATATGTGTTTTTTATATTGGTTATTACTTTGAATTTTAATTTTTACTAAACTTCTTCAATTGTACATGTTAAATTGTTACATTAGTAGAGGTATCCAAAATCTTAAGTAATACGTACAATTGTTGTACACAATCTATGTGCTCCAGTAATATCAATCAAGTAATTTATCAAGTTTCACATTGTTCTCCCAATGAGGACTAAGCTTTTTTCATAAATGTCGAACATGAACTACATGAGAGACAAAACATCGGTTTGGATTACTTGTCCAGTACATGGTCGTATATATACACGATTGAATCGTAAAGTGTAGCTATTACCATTAACATGTTTGAAGTGCATATATTATCAGCTAACAGCGTTTAACTTAGTATAACCCTATTATCATGTTTCTATGATTTGTTTCATTCTATTTCTACCTATTGTTTTTTTGTTCTCACAATTTTTTTCATCTTGTTCGATTGTCTTGTCCAGAGTTACACTAACACAATGGCCTTTTGAATACTATTACGTCTGCCCACTGCCCTATACTGTATTAATGGCTGTAGTACTGTTCCCAAATAGGTAATGACATAGTTGCATATCGAGCGGCAGTGGGCTTATTCTATGCTAAAACACATTCCTGTCGCTTGAAATGCAAATATTATCATAACTTTGAATTCAATGTCGCGAACCTTGTTTTTAGTTTTGTTAAACACATATCTGGTATAATCAAGTTTCTGACACTCATGGTATTGTCTACATTTTGTAACTTACAATTTTGCAATTTTTCATGCGCTATTTTGATTTTAGCTGGTGACGTGGAAACGAACCCAGGTCCTGCTGATACTGATTATCTATCTCTTTTTCACCTTAATATGCGATCTATTCGCCATAAACTTGATTATGTGAAAGACACTTGCTTAGATTTTGATATTATCTGTTTTACAGAAACACACTTGACCAATGTTATTGATGACACAGAACTAATCTTAGAAGGCTATGAAAATTCCATGTACCGTAAAGATTTTACTGCACACTCTAGTGGTTTATTAATGTACGTCTCTAATAACTTAGTGTCACGTCGAATCTTTGAGCTTGAAAATAATACCATTCACGCAATATGGGCTGAAATTAACACAGGGAAAATGAATTTTTTATCATGTTGTATTTATAGGCCACCTAACACTCTAATTTCTTTTTGGGAGGACTTTGAAAATATGATAGATAGAGCCTTAGACATAAACCCTAACATTGTAATTGTAGGCGATATAAATGAAGACCAACTCCAACATAACACTCACTTGAAGCAAACTTTACTCTTATACAACTTGAAAAATATTATAACTAAACCTACAAGAATAACACAGTACTCTTCAACACTAATCGATCCTATTATTGTATCTGACTCAATGATAACCTTAAATGCTGATATAGACACTGTTCCGGCAAACATCAGTGATCATTGTTCTACAAGTGTAACCATGAAAATACCATTATTTTATGGAAATAATAGCAAAAGACATGTTTGGCTATATAAACAAGGGGATTTTGAAAAACTAAATAATATGATAGAGCAAGAAAATTGGAATTTTATTGAAACTCGTAACGTTCATGAGGCTGCTACGGAGTTCACGAAAAACTGTTTGATTTAATTAAATTATGTATTCCTCATAACCAAGTTACAATTAGACCCTATGATAAACCATGGTACGATTCCGCTATTAGAAGTGTTTCCCGTAAGCGAGATCGTCAAAAATCTATTGCAATGAACTCCAAATCCTTAAATCATTGGAATAAATACAAAAGCCTCAGAAATAAAGTTAACAATATGAAAAAACATGCTAAGGAACAATTCTATGGAAATTTAGAACATAATATTCAGAATTTTTATAGTACCAACCAAAAACAATATTGGAAGTTATTAAAGCAACTTATTAAAACTAAATCATATTCTGAAGTTATACCACCATTAAAAACTGTCGATCACGACAACAATGAAACTTTCCATATATCTGATGTAGAAAAAGCTAACTGTCTTAATAAATACTTTGCTTCTGTATCGAAAGTGGATGATAGTTCAGTTAACCTTCCAAACTTTCGTTCACTGACTCATACTATAATTGATCATATTCACATTACCGAACTAGAGACAATTGATATTATAAGTAACTTAATTACAAATAAGGTTGTAGGGGAGGACTTAATAAGTCACATTGTTCTTAAAAAGACATGCAACACTGTATCGAAACCTCTTACTGCACTCTTTAATAAGTCTTTACATGAATCTACATTTCCAATGAGTTGGAAGTCAGCCATTTTAATGCCCCTTTTTAAGAAGGGTGACACCTGTCTTTCCTCTAATTATCGCCCAATATCACTCTTAAGTTGTATCGGCAAAGTTATGGAAAGGATTGTTTATAAACATTTTTATAACCACTTAATTTTCAACAACTTAATTTATGCTAAACAGTCTGGGTTTCTTAGGGGTCACTCGACGGTTTCTCAGCTAATTGACATATATGATCAAGTAGCCAAGTCGTTTGACAATAAATTTTTTACATGTATTGTATTTTGTGATATATCTAAGGCGTTTGACCGCGTTTGGCATAAAGGGCTTTTATTTAAACTAAAACAGAACGGTTTTGACGGAAAATTACTGGATTGGATTCGAAGTTATCTAGGAAACAGAACACAGAAAGTTTTTGTTGGTTTTTCTTTCTCAGAGGAAGTATCTATAACTGCTGGTGTACCTCAAGGCTCTGTCCTTGGTCCACTGTTCTTTCTAGTTTATGTTAACGATATTGTTAATCAACTCTTGAGTATTTCGCGACTATTTGCAGATGATACTTCTTTATCTTGTACAACGTCAAATATTAATGATTTGGAAGGGATACTCAATCATGACCTTGCACTTATTCATTCCTGGTCTAGAAAGTGGTTAGTAGATTTTAACCCAAACAAGACAGAGGCTATACTTTTTACGTCTGACTCAAATATTGTAAATCCCAATATCTTCTTTAATAATACTCCTGTTAATTTTGTAAGAAATCATAAGCATCTTGGATTAACTCTGAGCTCAGACGGCAAATGGCACGAACACATTGAAAACATAACTAAATCTGCAGCTAAGTTACTAGGTATCATGAGGAAATTAAAATGTTCAGTTAAAGTACAAACTCTTAACCAAATTTATGTTTCATACTTAAGACCTATTATGGAATATGCATCTGTTGTCTGGGATGGCTGTACATTAGGTGAAAAAATGACTCTCGATAAGATCCAACATGAAGCAGCAAGAATAGTGTCCGGCCTAACAAGATCTGTTTCTCCTCACGACCTATATTGTGAAGTTGATTGGTTATCGTTATCAGACCGTCGTCGTTATTTGAAGCTTGTTTATATGTATCGAATACACAACGGCGACTGTCCTGATTACTTACAAAACTTAATGCCTAATATTGTTGGCTCAAATACAAACTATAATCTGAGGAACTCAGATGATTATGTAATTACTAGAAGAACCCAAATATATGCACAATCTTTTATTCCTTCTGCTACTAGTCTGTGGAATGATCTACCACTAGAGATTCGTAATAGTAATACCCTGTGTGGTTTTAAACTAGCAATACGTAATTTATTATCGAATACAAACCATGTTTCTAAATACTTATTGACTGGTGATAGGAAAATATCAATCTTGCATGCTCGGTTGCGCAACAAATGCAGCAACTTGAATTCGCACCTATTTAGAAACCATTTATCCATCACAGAAAGCTGTTCATGCGGATATCAAGTTGAAAGTGTAGAGCATTACTTCTTTGAATGTCCTTTATTTACTGTTCAACGACTTGACCTGTTCCGCAAACTTCGCACTTTTCATCCGCTTAATTGTCAAATTCTTCTTTACGGCAAACCGACATTAACGTTTGACGAAAATATTCAGATTGCTTCCGCGATACATGACTATATAAAAGCGACAAAAAGATTTGCTTAATGTATTCACAAAGACTTATATAAGCATATTTATATAACAAATATAAGGTAATCTGGACAAGACATCAATCATTAACCATTTCATTTATCTTTTTTCCCATTTAACTGAATGTTTACACTCATAAGAACCTTTTTTGTTGTTGTTTTTTTTTTGCTTGTTTTATTTCTTACTTTCGCCTGTTTACTATGTCTGTTTTCTTGTATATATGTATTAAGTGGCTAAAGCAAGTGATAAATGTTGATTTTTGCATAGCCCTTTGACGCACACCAAAAGTTGTCTACTAAAATGTCGTAGATTTGAAAAATTAGATTAAGTTATGAATCAAGTTTATTAATACTGGGTGGTAATGTCTCTACTTTCAAGGACTTTAGTAATCGAAATTTCATATGGGTCTAACTATGACTGATTCTACTTAAAAGTTGGTTAATTTTAATTACTTAAGCTGTGCATCAAAGGGGTCAAAAGAATTTCTTAACTTTGCCATATCACTCTTAACCCGTTTTGAGAAAGTTTACATTACAGTTTAATGACTAACAGTGCTGATTCTAGTCAGAGAGCTCATACTGGAACCTTCTGATCTGGATCTGCAATGTTAGTCTCAGGAATATGACATAAGCTACAACGGTATCTAATTCGATAAATAATCATAGGAAGCAATACACAACTTACTCATAAATGGGTACTTACCAATATCACAATCATTTGCTGCTTACGTTCTAAAACTATTTCCATATCTTAAAAATACTAAATTGTCTACTACCATCTAGCATATGAAACTTTTCTTTACTGGGGGAAGGTCTTATTTAATGTTGATAGAACTTGTGACCTAACCCTTTTTCCTTTATTTCTATGTTAAGTTAAGAATGAATGTTTGTAAATTACTTTGGAAATAAAATATGTTTAAACTAAACATGTTTTAGTGTTTCAATAAAAGTTCTACGTTGGAATTCGCTCATCGACGAAGACCTGATTACTCATAGCTAACAGGTCAATAAAATCAACTACATGGTAAAATGGTTTTGTTAGAACTTGGACTCGAACCCAAGACCTTTGGCTTGCGATGCAAACCCTTACTGGCTGAGCCATCAAACCACAAGGGAAGAGATTCGTATCAACACTTCTTAAGTTACATGTAACGTTCCATAAATCTAATTTGAAACAAATATTGCAGACGAACGTATTAATGCAGACGATATTTTGGCGTTGTTCAGGTTTGAATTCTGCTATTACGACATCCTTACACATAAGTTTTGTAAATTAATAACATTCAATATTTCGTCAGTCAAAACTTCAAACATTTCGCGTTGGCATAACATTGCAGACGACCAATACAAGCAGGTGATATTATTTCCATCTGGGAAAGCCTTAAATCAAAAAATCACGTCGGCGATGAAATAATTAAATGGGTTATATTGATGTTTCCACACTGTAGTTAATTTATACATGATGCAAGTTTTGGGTGACATTCGGCTTGCACTTTGCAAGTGACGTTCAGTTCAACAGTAGAGAGTAATTTTAGTGTATGCTGAACCCGTTTTAGACGTTGTTGGGTGCTTTCTGAGATACTCTAATCTCTGATTAAATCGATAAGCTTAGATCAACTAATGCACTTAGAAAACAACCAATAAATCGGTTTGGTTTTACAAGCATCGTTAGGTTTACGACAGGCTCCTTTGTTACGTTATATTAAGCCTCACATGAATCATCCTAACGTAGTGTCTGATTCTAAAGAGGCCATCTGCGTAACCATTTAATTTTGTTTGATATGTTTCATTAACGACAACGCCGAATGAGAATGAAACACATTGTATCCGGATCAGACACCGAGTTACTCGGCGTCTGATCTGGTTCCAAACTATTTCCAAATGTGTGTATCTGACAAATTAGTGTCATAAGGGTTAAGCGTGTACAGTGAAGCCCCTCTAAACCGGACATGAGTGGGGACAAAATAAATTTCCGATGAAGAGGGGTTTCCGGTTTAGAGGGGTTTTAACCCAATGACTTGTTCCTAGTATGGAACATAGCTGATCAGTTAAAGCAGGTTGAAAGTAAAGCAGAATGCGCCTTTAGGCGCATTCTGCTTTACTTTCAACCTGATTTAAGCTATCATCTTCTAGAATATAGACATTATTTCTGATGATACATATTCAGTGTACGAATAAATCAAGGTCGCAAAAAAGAGTATTTATTGTGTAATAGGTTAAAATAAAGAAGCGTTTGAAACGGGACCAACGTTTTTGTCCTGTTTAGAGAGAATTCCGGTATTTAGAGGTTCCGGTATAGAGGGGTTTCACTGTACTACACCCCACACAGTGGGGAAATGTGTATTCTTTCCAGTTTAAAGACAAACGAAACGCAAACGAATCGCAATTAAAAGTACAACTATAATGTTTGATAAATTTCTACAGATTAATTTTAAACAGAGTGGAACGCAGTTTAAAGTCTATTCAGACGCCAGGGTACCAGCTATCTGATCTGACTCCAAGCTGCTTGCAAGTGACACGCTTTTAAAAAAAACACAGGTCTTGGAAAAGATTAACGTCTTCTTTACTGTGTTGATAAAGTGGGAGAAGACACACTGACAATGGACGTTAAGTCTTGTACATTTATTTTCATTTCATACCGTGCCTACAGCAATTTGTTTTCTAGACAAACCATTGACACAACCTTCTTATTGCGGACATGATCCATTCCAATCAATTGTAGTATATATAGCGAACCTGATAAGAAGGCACCCTTTGGAAATGTCAAAATATATAATTTAGCCGTGCTATAAGAAAGCCTGACTGAATGCATTGCAAACAGTGTATATAAAGGCCAGTCGATGCATCAAAGACGCGACGGCTAGCCTTCATATACACTGTTTGATACCAAGATGCGTCACAAACATTTTATGTAGCTGTATCATACAGTGGAGAATGTGTTATTCTTTCCCAATAAACGCGTTTACGCTAAAACTATTATTTGCAGTGCAAACAGTTTGGAACCAGATCAGACGCCGGGTAACCCGGCGTCTGATCAGGCTCCAAACTGTTTGCCACCAAGATAAATATGAATTATCAGAATTGCCCAAAAGTTGTACTTTTCTACGTTTTAGTGTTTTTCGTTTGCGTACGTTTGCGTTTAAACGGGAAAGAATAACAGATTCTCCACTGTATACGGTAGTTGGCAGTGTAGACAACAGTCTGATGCAAAGCCTAGTATGACAATGAGCTTTGTCGGTACAATGTGTCAACGCAATACGGCTGTTTTTTTCATGACATGTCTCATATATAGAGTCCGTAATCTTGAAAAAAATAACCATTTGTATAAGCAACAGTACATGTATGTACTTTATCAACATGTTTTGCCATTTGCTGAATTAGTTTGAGTTGAATGACATTGAACAACTTAATGAAGCACAAGGTAGCTCCCTCATATTGGCAGTAATCATATCGAGTTTGTGAGAACCTGGTGTCTCACAGTTTGATTAACTGACTCGAATCTGTTTACAATCATATCAATGAGTGGACAAGACGTTCCTCTTTCTTGTCTGAGATATAATACAAATGTTATTGTAAAAGCAAAAGCAATACAGAACAAATACAGAAAATGACATGTCTGAAAGATGTAAACAAATTCTATTTATCTGGTTTAAAATTATTTGCAAAGTATATACTTGTGCATGTAATTGTTATAGCACTAACGCATTTAGTGAGAATAAAGACAGTCGAACTTCACTATCCTAAACTCGTGGCAAAGCAACGTTTAGCGACGAGATAGAGTGGAGAATCTGTTATTCTTTCCCAATAAACGCGTTTGCGCTAAAACTATTATTTGCAGTGCAAACAGTTTGGAGCCAGATCAGACGCCGGGTTACCCGGCGTCTGATCAGGCTCCAAACTGTTTGCCACCAAGATAAACATGAAATATCAGAATTGTCCAAAAGTTGTTCTTTTCTACGTTTTAGTGCTTTGCGTTTGCGTACGTTTGCGTTTAAACGGGAAAGAATAACAGATTCTCCACTGTAACTCGTCATTTGCAAATAGCGTGCATGTGAGGATAACACTTGTCTCATGCCAGCAGTGTATATCCTGATCAGATGAATCCTTATGGAGGCCTCTGATCAGGGTCAACACTGTTTGTCATTTTGAAATATATTGTTGCAATCAACCCTAGATAGTCAAAAATGGACTAGACTCATTTTAGAATTGGAATTAACCATTTTAAAATCTTCAGGGGTGACTGAGTTAAAAACGGATATGTTCGACTTCAGCGAGTTTGAAATAATGCAATTATAATGTAAAAATATGAGTACATTCGAGATACTGAAGTTTGACTATACGGTTTCCCCACTGTTAGAGTATTGCGCATCGTATGTTGTTATAGTGGAGAATGTGTTATTCTATCCCAATAAACGCGTTTACGCTAAAACTATTATTTGCAGTGCAAACAATTTGGAGCCAGATCAGACGCCGGGTAACCCGGCGTCTGATCAGGCTCCAAACTGTTTGCCACCAAGATAAATAAGAATTATCAGAATTGTCCAAAAGTTGTACATTTCTACGTTTTAGTGTTTTGCGTTTGCGTACGTTTGCGTTTAAACGGGAAAGAATACCAGATTCTCCACTGTATGTTGTTAACGAACCGAGTGTTGTCTCGCTGTAGTAGCCTTGTCCGTCAACTAGGCAATTATGATATCGATTGCCGTATCCCATCACTCAGAACATGTGAACGCAGCCAACTCAAGACACTGTGGTGCTGTGTCTGGTATTGACTGGATGGTCATTCAAGCTTTACATAATAACTACTTGTGAAACAAAGTGGTATTAAGGAAAGTCTGTAAGCATTTATTTCATACTTATGTATGAAATAAATGCTAAAAGACTTTTTTTTTAATATGTATGTGTAAAGTTGCCATCTGCACTGTGTTTTGATTTGTTAATTTTCTTATTGCTATATATGTGAAATCTAGGGTAAAACCTGGTGATACTGAGTAACTCTGCGACTGATCAGATTCCTTACTACAGTGGAGAATCTGTTATTCTTTCCCGTTTAAACGCAAACGTACGCAAACGCAAAGCACTAAAACGTAGAAAAGAACAACTTTTGGACAATTCTGATAATTCTTGTTTATCTTGGTGGCAAACAGTTTGGAGCCTGATCAGACGCCGGGTAACCCGGCGTCTGATCTGGCTCCAAACTGTTTGCACTGCAAATAATAGTTTAAGCGTAAAAGCGTTTATTGGGAAAGAATAACAGATTCTCCACTGTATTTTATTTTCAAGTTACGACAGACATATGCAACGTGAAATTGATGATGCAGCAGTATCATGTTAACCCTTTACTGCATTTCATCGAATAAAATGAAATTAACTTTGCAAACAGTTTGTGTCCTGATCAGACGTCGCGTAACCTGTTAAAATAGTTTAGCTAGTTTGAATTTGCAGCATTTGTAAGATTATTTCATCTAAAAAAGGCAGCTTAGCCTAAGAGTTCCTTTTCTCAATAGTTGGGAAAGTCATGATGTTTCTTCAATTGATACTTTTGTAGGAAAACAAATACGTCCGTTGCAAACAGTAAGGAGCAAATCCATACGCCACATTACTCGGCAATTTAAAAGACTCCAAACCATTTCCCTGATTGATTTTGGTAAATTAAAAACAAGTGATGTAATTACATTTTACTCTTTTGAATTTTAGTTTTGTTCCCTATGAACGTCACTATAAGGAGGTACAGTGGAGAATCTGTTATTCGTTCCCAATAAACGCGTTTACGCTTAAACTATTATTTGCAGTGCAAACAGTTTGGAGCCAGATCAGACGCCGGGTTACCCGGCGTCTGATCAGGCTCCAAACTGTTTGCCACCAAGATAAACAAGAATTATCAGAATTGTCCAAAAGTTGTTCTTTTCTACGTTTTAGTGCTTTGCGTTTGCGTACGTTTGCGTTTAAACGGGAAAGAATAACAGATTCTCCACTGTAGTTCTCAATGCTCTATACATTGGAGAACTTCTATTAAATGCAAATGAGTATTACAAACAATTGTTTAACCCATTCATGATCAAGTTAACCCCTTCACCGCCTTAATGTCGTTTATTTCATTATTGTTGACTGCAAGACACGTTTCAAAGTTAGATTTAAGGTTGTATGACTTACTTAATATCGGTAATTACATTCACACCAACGGCGAATGCCGCGCTTTAAATCGGCGAGCAAAGCGTCGTCATTTTTGTTAACTTTTTAAAAAATATCACGATCTCTTACGCTCTGATAAGCTCTGATACGCTCTGATACGAATTGGTTGCCGCTTTGGGACGAATTATTTCCCGACCTGTTACGGTTCCTCGCGCTTTGGTCCACCTTTCATCAGGCTTTGTTACGCTTGAAGTCACGCTTTAATAAGATTTATTACACTTTATTACGCTTTGATGCGATTATGGCGCTTTAAATCAAGCTCTGATACGATTATCAAGCTTTGTTGTGCATTGTTACGCTCTGTTCAGCTCTGTTACGCATTGGAAAATGTCAAGATCGCCGATTTCATGCCGATTTTTATCCAGAGCCTACATAAAGATGCAAAAGTTCCAAACTATCATTGCATCTTTGACTCCAGAACACGATGGCAGAACAACAAGATCCAGAAGTTCCAGATAAACCAGAGCATGATCTATCTGAAGAAGACATGATGTTTGTCTCCCTGTTGTATAACTACATCCTAGCCCTTTAAAGCGTGCACGAGCGTGAGAGAGCGTGAAGAAACTTGCCAAGCGTAACAAAGCCTAACAAAACGTGTCAATCCTTGATCGAAGCGTCTCAATTCGTGGGAAAGCGTGAGAGTCCTTCATGAAAACGTAACAAAACGTAATAAAGCGTGTCAGATCTTGATGAAAGCGTCTGACCTCGTGTCAGATCTTCATGCCAGATCGTAACAAATATTGAGACATCTTAACGAAGCGTGTCAAGTGGTGACAGACCGTGAAGAATGGCGTCCCCGCTTTGAACCAAGCTCTGTTAAGCTTTCCTACGCTTTGAGTCAAGCTTTGCTGAGCTTTGTTACGCTTTGTTAAGCTTTGATAAGCTTTGATACGATCTAGGCGCTTTAATCAATTCGTGACAGAGCGCCCCAAATTTTTAAACAGTTTTAAAAAATTGGGCGCTCTTGCCGAATGTCCCGCTTTACTCCAAGCTTTCCCACGATTTATTACGACCCTGACGCTTTAATCAAGCTTTGTTACGCTTTGGTGCCGCTTTGCACGCCGCTTTAAAGCGCCATCAAAGCGCCGTTGGTGTGAACCTAGCATAAGAATGTCACGCAGTTTGGGTCCTGACCTGACGACGCGTGACGCGGCGTTTGATCAGAACCAAAATTGTTTGTAAACGCGCTTAAAGCGCCATTAAGAGTGAAAGGGTTTAATCATTTAGCCAAAGCTCCTGTGACCAAATAGGATGATAATTATTCTCATCCTTCAAATACCTATCATTAGATATCAGTTGTCATTTGAAGTAAATATTTATTTACGCCGTCACTGGCACGAACTCGTTTGTTTTAATTGTTTAACAGCCAAATTCTCATTAAGTCGACTTGGCAAACAATTTGGTTTCTGATCAGATGCCGCGTAACACGACGTCTGATCTTGATCCAAACTGTGTGACTCTCGTATCGACATTTATTTAGCAATACTACCTTTAATCTTACTTTGAAATGATCTTGCAGACAACACTATTGCAGTAGTCGACACAATGCCGGTGAAGGGGTAAACACCCTACGATAGATCGGGCGCCGAGAGGGTTTAACAATTGTCGTTTACTTTATTTCTCAGATTCAAGTTGTACAGTGGAGAATCTGTTATTCTTTCCCAATAAACGCGTTTACGCTAAACCTATTATTTCCAGGGCAAACAGTTTGGAGCCAGATCAGACGCCGGGTAACCCGGCGTCTGATCAGGCTCCAAACAGTTTGCCACTCAGATAAATATGAAAACTCAAAATTGTCAAAAGGTTGTCCTTTTTTACATTTTAGTGTTTTGCGTTTGCGTTTCGTTTGCGTTTAAATGGGAAAGAATAATAGATTCTCCACTGTAGGTTGACTGTTGATTAGAGTGATTAGAGTGTATCTGTATGAGTGCGACGCAGTTTGGATTCCGAACAGACCCACTGGTACGCAGCATCTGATCAGGATTCAAACTGCTTGCACAGAATCACATCACTCCGAGTAATGGCAGTTAATGTGTTATTGGGTATTCAAAAACCATAATTATAAGGATAGATAGTCTTTGGCAAGGTCAATCATATTTTAGATGAGTGTATTATATATAATTTCATATACATATATAGATCTAGCAACAAGCAAGCTGTTACATCTTTAACCATACATCAGCAGATTGTAAAGCGGTTGTACTGATAAGAGCTAAGGTAATTTATGCTTTCAATTTCTGTCTTTTGAATGATTGCGTTGCGGGCTTGATAATAATATGAGTAAACAGTTTAGGTCCAGAACAGACGCGGTGTAACGCGGTGGCTACCAAAGATCCAAACATGATCAAGATTGGGATCCAAACAGTATTACAATATCATAAATGTTGTTTTTTTTTTAAATCAAACTACCTTAAATGCTTAAAGGAATTGAAGCAGGTGATGACTTTGTGAGCAGACGATGTTATTTCAGCGAATATGTTAGACATATAATGGCGCAATAGTGACAATGAAAAGGTTGTTTCTTTAAAGTACAGTCGAACTTCGATATCTCGAAATCGTTTAACTCAAACTATCTGATAGTTCGACATATGAAATGCATTATTTCATACTCGATTAAGTCGAATATGCCCGTGTGTTCAAAGTTAAAACGTGGCTTAGCCACGTTTTAACTTTGAAATACGGGTATGTTCGACTTAACCGAGTCGAGATATCGAAGTTCGACTGTACATCTAAAATGCAGTATATCTGAAACAAAACTCGGCATGAGTGCCATATAACTTTCAGATCATACGCCTTGTTTTTTGTCATTGGTCTTGATTCAAAATGAATGCAATGAATCTCTAGTGTAACCTAGTCCAATGGATATAAACTCAAACGCTTTATAACCTTATTCCCTGGTCATTCAAGATTTGAATCAGAATGAAACTAATGCATAAAACCCTCTTTTCCATTTGCCTGCTGAACAAGAGTTCATTGGTATTTGTGTAATCCGGGGTATGATCTGGATCTACACTATTAAGTCACTCGTTAGTAGTTTACTTCCATACCAAATGAATATATCTGATAATGTCAAATATGCCAAAAAAAGATGCTTTCATTGCAGTCAAAATGTCTGCAGGAAAAGCATTTAAAATGTTTGAAAGTTAGGATCGTAATTGTAAAAGTTAGAGATAAGTGTTTAATCGATACAAAATGAGACATCAAGATAACCAAATACACCAAGACAGTTTAGCAATGGTACACAAAGGCTTGCTTTTAGGCTAGTACAAGGAATTATAAAGAAATCAAAGTAATTTGCGTCATAACGAATGTTTGCTGACGCAACAAACAAACCAAATTGCTTTTTGGTATAATGGCAATGATTTGATAAATGCATATTTGTTTCCGTCTGATAAATGTCTGAATCAATTTGTGATATCGAATGACCTATTTAGAAATCATGCATACGATATTTGTTTCCTGTCTGTGTCGGCATTCAATCCCCCACACTGCCTTGTTAAGAACGCACTGGCCAACGTTAACAGTTTGGACCCTAGTCAGACACCATATAATTCGAAGCTTATCAGTATTTAAATTGCTCGATGCTTTTATTGCAGTAATTCAATAACAGAAACTTATATATTAATTGGATATACATGTATATTAAAACATATATTACACATTCGGCAGACAATAAACAGCCGGTGAAAAGAAAATTGTGTATTATATAAGTGTATGAATGAAAGCTATTAGAAACATAGGAACAATATATATAAAGCTATATAGTTTGAGCACGACCAAATTTGACAAATAACTTCATACCGTTTGGGCCGATATTATATTCCGATAAATTGGATGACTGATCATATTCCAAACTGTCTAACACAAAACGTTTGGTTACATTTTAGTTACAATGCCTTATATCGGACAAGGTCATACGACACTTAATACAACAGGCGGAACTGTTGCCTTGACATATTTGTATAAGAGGTTAAGACAATGTCGCTTTAAAACGACCAAAGCAGTTACTACTTTAACGTTCCAGCTGGTTTAATCTATTTCTGCATAAATAAGAATTTTTACGCCTATAATTAATTCCTCTATTGAAGAAAACAGTTAGTGTAGTAGTTTGTATATTCTAACAGTTGGTAGCTTAAAGTATTGTGTTTTAGTTTACACTTGCTTTAAGTGGCCTTATGTCATCAAAACTAGAAACATGCTACGTGGCTAATTGCTTAAACATTAATAATAAAAAGTAGTATGTTTAACGAGTTTAGAACAAGTAAAAGTTTATATCTAATTTTATACATTCGCTTTACAACAATATTTCTTTATTTTATAATTGTATACAAAAACGTGCCACACGCTTATGGCGGTTGTCTTTGGTGCACTTTTTTTTTTTTATCATTTTATTTTTCCAAGACTTTACAATTCTGTTTATAAATGTACATGCAGATCATTTTAACAAAACATTTCATACATACATAAAATCGCAAAAGTCTAAGGTTATGTTATGGGTATATATATATAAAAAAAAGTTTTGAAGAGTTTTTTAAATAATTTTTGAAGAAAAAAAACACACCCAAAATCCAAAAAAGAAAAAAAAAAGCCGAAAACAAAATCACCTGATGTTTCAAAGACCAGCTTTCAATGTGATATCAGAAGATATCAAGGAGTTATTTAAAAGTTATGTTTACATGGGGGATAAGGTCTTTTGAACAAACAAACCACATAAATAAGGAAAGAAAACAAAACAAACAAACAAACAAACAAAAAACAATGAGCAACTCCACGTAGACAATTATAAGAAAGAATTTCGAAGAAAAGGTTTCCATATAGCTTTGTGTTTCTCGAGTTTACCCTTTCGTTTTGCTATCAGAGTTTCAATATCTATTTTTTCCTTTATGTAGTTTTTGAAAAAGGCAATATTTGGCATTTCTTTTAAACATTTGCACTTAAACAGAAAATATTTTGCGTGCATTATAATGAAATTCAACGGTACCTTGTGCAATTTTGAATCAAATATTCCAAGTGAAACGATTTGAAAGTTAATTTGAATATTTATATTACAGTCTCGTAGCATAGTAGTAAGACTGACCCAAAATTGCTGTGTATATTCGCATTCCCAGAATAGGTGTCTGACAGTTTCTGTACATCGATTGCAAAAATCGCAGAGCACTGAACTGACTTTGGAGAATTTAAAGAGATCTTTGTTTGTTCTTACAATCCACATAATATATTTGTATTGGAAATTTCTTAGTGTATTGTCCAGGGATATTTCATACGGTAGTTTAAATATTATTTTCCAGTCGTTTTCATCAATTTCAAATAGGTTCTCCCACTTTCGTTTTTGTTTAAAGTCTACTCTTAATCCCTTTAATTGGTGTACATATAGAGTTTTGTTAATATTTTCACAATTAAAATCTTTTTCTTGCAGGAGGCTGCCGCATCTAAGAGTGTGTGGGGTGTCTGTTGCTAATACAGTTCTTATAACAGTTGTGATGCTACTTATCAGTGATAGATATTTCAAGTAGTCGTTAGTTGGTATGTTATACAGAAACTGGATGAAATCGAAAGAGTAAAACTGTTTTGACCGGCTATCATATATGTTTTCGAGTGTTTTTATTCCTTTCGCTAGCCGTGATTTATAGAAGATCGGTTTATCATTTGAACGTATCAATGAGTTGTACCATATGACATTGTTTAATGATATTTTGAAATCGTTTGAAACAATATTTCTCCAAGAAAGCAGCAAGTCTCGTAAAAAGACATGGTTACTAAAGATATTATTTACGTCCTTTTCATTTAAATTACAGTCAAATATTAACTTTCCACCATATTTGTTTAACGTTTTAAAATAAATATATCTAAGAGGATTTCCATTTGCCATTTCAAATATTCTTTTAATCCAGGTACATTTTAAGGAATTTATAAATAGTTGTATATCTATCATTTTGATACCGCCGTCTTCGTAATCCTGTATTAGTATACTTTTTTTTTAATCTTACTGGGTTTTTTGTCCCATACAAATTCATACATAATACTGTTTATTTTATTTACCATATTTTTAGTTGGAGTTCCAAGAACTGTTAAAGGATATATAAGTTTGGGTAATGCGAATGTTTTTATAACAGTGACTTTACCAAGCAGGGTAAGTTTTCTATGTTGCCATTGCTTTAAACAGTTTTTAAATTCTTCAACTTTAGGGTCAAGATTAAGGTCCAGTGTCGATTTCCTATTAGTTGTGAATATAATGCCAAGTGCCTTTGATTTGTCTGAAAGCCATTGAAAGGGTTTGTGTTCGAGGTATTTTTCCTTTTTTGTTTTGGAAGAGCCAGCTCTCATTACATTACATTTTGAGTTGTTTAATTTTAGTCCAGATATGATTGCAAACTCATCTAAGATATCTATCAGATTTTTAAATGATTGTTTTGTTCCATCGGTAATGAAAGTTGCATCGTCTGCGAAAAGTGTGTTTTTTATTTCGACGTCGTCAATTGATATTCCTTTAATGTTTTTATTAATTGAGATTTCATGGGACAAAAGTTCAACAGCAGTAACAAATAGATAGATACGGAGAAAGCGGACAACCTTGTCGTACACCTCGTTCTATATCAAAGAAGTCTGTCATAAAGCCATTGTTTAAGACGCAGCTATTGGCATCCGTGTAAAATACTTTTATCCAGCGCATCAAGGACTCTCCAAAATTAAAATGTGCAAGAGTATCAAATAAAAAAGTGTGATCTATGCTATCGAAAGCTTTCTCAAAGTCTGAAAAAAATAAAAGGCAAGGGATATTGTTTGATTCAACATAGTCGAGAATTTCCTCAATTATTCGAACATTTTCACCTATGTATCGCCCTTTCATAAAACCTGTTTGCGCAGTACTTATAATAGAAGTTAAAACTGATTTTATTCGGTTGGCAATTGCTTTTGATGCGATTTTATAATCTGTATTTAGTAGACTGATAGGTCTCCAATTTGGTAGAAGTGTTGTATCTTTTTCACATTTTGGGAGCAGAGTTATCAGGCTTTGTGATTGTATTTCGATTAGCTTACCTTCTGTATAGGAACAGTTTAATGAATTAATTAGATAATGTTTAATATCGTTCCAGAATGTTTTATAGAATTCAGCGGTAACACAATCAGAGCCAGGACTTTTATTGTTCTTCATTTGCTGAAGAGCGTTTTCGCACTCGTATTCTGTTAGTCTCCCTTCGCATTTAGTTTTATCTTCTTCACTTATTTATTTATTGAATGATTGAAAAAGTTATATTTGGAGCTACTGGTCTTTATTTTACTATATAAATTGCTATAAAAGACTTTTAGTTCTTTTGATATATCGCACTGATCTGTTAACGTTTTATTATCTACTTTTAATAGTGTGATAGTTTTACGCTCTGAATGTTTTTTTTCTAGCGCCGAAAAGTATTTTGTGTTTTTTTCATTAAACTCAACAAAATCAGCTTTTGCTCTTACTAGTATGCCGTTTAGTTTGTTATCTAAGATATTGTTTAGTTCGTGTTTTTTGTTTGCCAAATCCTGTGTCAGTGTTTCCATGCTAGTTTCATCATCTGAACCAGATATATTCTTTTCAATTTGATCGATTTCAGTTAAAAGTTGTTTTTCATTCTGGTTGACAGTTTTCTTCTTGTGTGATGCATATTGTATAGTTTCATTTCTTATAGCGCCTTTTATTATTTCCCATAGTGGTTTTGGATTAGAATTTCTGTTGATATCTACAATGTCTTTTATACTTTTTCTAATTAATATTTGATACTCGGTTTCTGTTAGTAGACTATTGTTTAATTTAAAAACACCAGGTGCCTTTGTGCCCTCTGCAAAACTGATAAATAATGTTATTGCGGAATGATCTGTTTTATAACTGGTTTTGATTTGGCTACTTTTTGTACTATTTATAAGGCATGAAGAAATCAGAAAGTAATCGAGACGTGATGATACGTGCTGTCTTTGACTTGAATGCAAGGTATATTGTTTTTTCAAAGGATGTTGAAGCCGCCATATGTCTGTTAATTCATTTTGATGTATCATATTCTTAAGAACTTTTCTACATTTTTTGTGTGAAGCCCGGATTCCCCCCCCCCTTTTTTTTATCTAAATCTACATCTAAAACAGTATTAAAATCCCCATTTAAGATAATATACTTGTCATCATATTTTGAAAGAAAATCATTTAAGGTTTGGAAAATAAGAGGGTCGTCTACATTAGGGCCATAAATGTTAATTAGTAGAAATACTTTTTCGTCATTATTAACCTCTAAGGCCTGTGTTCTACCTGGGACAATTTCGGTATGTAATCCTACATTTGTGTTAGGGAATTTTGGGTTTATCAATATTGCTATACCTTCACTATTTGAACTGTTCCCACTGAATAAAGCAGTGTGTCCCCATTCTGTTTCCCAAAAGGTTTTTCGTGTAGAATTAACGTGAGTTTCTTGTAGGAAATAGATAGTGTTAGACTGGTCTTTTAACCATTGAAATACTTTTGTACGTTTTTCTTTGTTTCCTAACCCTCGAACATTTAATGATAGAAAACTAATAGAAGTGGTCGTGTTTTTTGTAAGGTGTAACACTAACGTTTGTAGAGTTGCTCAGAGTAAATAATGGTGAAAAATATATTACATTTAACAATAACATTTCAAACAAAGTTGCCAAAAGGGCATGCAAAAAAATAACGTATGCACAAATCGGGGTCATATACAGTAGCAGTACAAGATAGAGTACGGTATTACGTAAGTTTACAGTGTGTTTGCAATGAAAAACGAAAATTACTAGTAAACAATACTTTTTTTGTTTTTGTGTTGTAAAAGATAAAATATACTGAGAAAATGTTATGTGGACAATATCTACAACAGCATCTTTAGCGTTAATTACAAAACTACACTTTACGTTCGTATAGTGAATAAGATGTAACGCTTATTAAGAAAGCGATATGAGTGCAGTACAACCTGGATCCTGCTCTGACACCATGTGAAGCGACGCCAGGTATTGGCTCAAACTGTCTGCACAGTCGACGACTTTAGTTCCAAATGGCGTGAAGAGGTTCCATCCGTTTAAATGACAGCTAAACGTTTTAATACTGATCCGCCTGATTAACTTATTTTGAAAACCACTGATTTAAAAAAACAAACAACTAAAACTAGAATGCATATTTAAAGCTTATGTTTGAGACGTAAGTATGACAACAAAAGATGCTGTCGCATACTACCATAGCCCCTTCTCTGCCAATGGGCCGTCAGTTTTACACAGTTGTGTTCTGCCTTTATATCCAAGGTTTAAAGCTTTAGGTATTTGACTCGAAGAATATCAAAACGAGTGTCGAAATGTTTGGATCCTGATCAGACGTCGTATTTCGCGGCATCTGATCAGGATACAATTTTTCCGCAAATAACCCTTATACTCGGGTATGGCAGTCAAGGGGTCAATGTCAGATACTATAGAAAGCCATATTTAACACCAGTACAGTCGATCATCGTTTACATTAACAATCTCATCGACCTCGCCAACATCATCATAATCATAATAACTATCGTCACTATCTTCCTTGCAGCCATATTTACCATCATAATAACATCCTCATTATTTATAAATATATTTTTATGAGAGCATATATTTGGGTAATTGAGCGTATCTGTATTTGGTAAACAAAATATGCATCATTTATAGCATGGCCGTTTCAAACGGTTATTGTTTTCCGTGACGCAGGCCGTAATCGTCAATAGTAACCTCAATCTAATTATAAAACACTAATTGCACTTGTTGCAAACTAAGCATCTGACTTACGGAAGCTTATACGGACGTCCCTTACATGTAGAATAAATGTGTAAAACTACCACGCAGTTTTATGATATAAATTGCTTTGAAACACTAATGATATATGTTGGTTACTTTGTACAACATAACACATCCGTTTTTGTTCTCTTTTATTTAGCATTGAAATATGAATAATTTGTTTAAACTGAAATACATTTAAAACAACTTGAATTGTCAAATAAAAAAGGATACTTTTTATTGAATATAACCCTCTACTTTCGATCTGTTATATTTTGCGAAAATACATATTTAGCAATATGGTCATTAAGTACATGTATGTAAAATACTTACTTAAGTAGTAAATAAAATAATTTATTCTGGTAAATATACAATGTGTTCTTTGTTAACCTTTTACATTTATTATAACTTAGAAACATACAAAAATATATGTTTAGTAAGAATTAAGTTCTCTGCCTTTTACAGATATAAAAATTATTGACATAAAGATTTTATCATATAACTGCTCAGAAAACGTTAGCTTTCATATATTGCAGATATATAAAATCGTAAATATTGATAAAGATAAATATTAATGTTGATGTAACTACATGTACACATAAAAATTACCTTATTTATATCAAAGATGTGTAACTCTTTAATTTTGTGTATATAGTATTTCATGTAACGGGCGCCGTATAAGTTTCCGTATTACAGATGTACAGGTCGGAAAATATAAGGTATCTACATGTATGTTGAGCGACGCAGGTGGTACAATGGAGAATCTGTTATTCTTTCCCATTTAAACGCAAACGAAACGCAAACGCAAACCACTAAAATGTAAAAAAGGACAACCTTTTGACAATTTTGAGTTTTCATATTTATCTGAGTGGCAAACTGTTTGGAGCCTGATCAGACGCCGGGTTACCCGGCGTCTGATCTGGCTCCAAACTGTTTGCCCTGGAAATAATAGGTTTAGCGTAAACGCCTTTATTGGGAAAGAATAACAGATTATCCACTGTAAATAGTGGTTATTGGTTGTCATTACATGTATAACTTCGTCAGTGAACGTTTGTATGTGTATTTTATAAAAAATTAAGAAACGAAACCTACGGAAGCGTAAATGGACCCTTCTTTGTAATAATATGGCTTAAAAAATGAACAGTTATATATATTTGATATTATATATGAGGTTATAGTAGAGACGACGTAATTGTTTGCAATAAAAGCGTGTGTGATCATACCATTATATCTATTGCAAATTGTTTAGACCAATATCAGAATTCGATTAGCTCGCCGTCTACTCCGGTTCAGAACTGTTTGGCACTCACATTACAAAATCAGCGTCAAGACTTTCAATAACGACTAATCGCCGGCATTCTATTGCATTCTGTTTGCTTTCCGTTACCTTAAAATAGGAAATAATTAGGTTTTTCACTGTATCACAAAATGCATTTTACTCAGAGTTACCTTGCAACGACATGCAGGAAGATCATTAATTGATCAGGTGTAATATTAAGCCCTTAGCTCGTTCACTTTGAAATTTTTAATGGAACCAAAAAGGCATTCGTAAAGGAAAAATTAAATGAGATCGCATATGAGTTAAAAACGGCATAATGACGCGTCTGATCTGGACCCAAACTGTTTTCAAATGTTAGACAATTCGCGTTCAGCATTATAAGGGTAAAGGATAATGTTTTTATACTCTAATCTTCGGGGCCTAAAGTATCAAATAAAAGTCATTAACTGTTTTTGCAACTGTGACATCAGTTTTTAAAAATGTTGAACAAATATTTAAATTCATACTCCATTCTTACTACGAATGGGATGGTTAACAAATTAACCATGGGGAATACATTGAGTTTCCTGTTTTTACGGAAATAAACAAGAAAACAATGCAATGGTTCATACAGTGGAGAAGACGTAAAGTAAAACCTCTCTATTACATGTACGACCACTGAAGTATGTTAATACGATAGGCGACCGCTTAAAGCAAGGTGACAGTGAAACAGAAAGCTCCTTTAGGAGTTTTCTGTTTCACTGTCACCTTGCTTTAGGCTGTCACCTCTCTACATGTAATATACAATAAATTAGCCTTCATTGTACATGTAGTGGTCGTAATAGAGAGGGTTTGTTGTAATTCATTCCAATACACGCGTTTACGCTAAAATTATTATTTCCATTGCAGACAGTTTGGAGACTGATCAGACGCCGGGTCACCAAAAACATTAATGTAAGTTTTTATGCTGTCAGAACTGTCGAAAATGTATCCTTTTTCTGCGTTTTATTGCGATGAGTTTGTGTTTCATTTGCATTTAAACGAGCGCGACGAATATCGTCTTCTCCACTGTATATAAAACAGTGACACAGTTTCAATGTGTACAACAGTTTGAAGCCTGATCTGACGTTAATATTCGGGATATGATCTCGCTTCACAATGTTCATAATGGACATATCTACACGGTTAGAGTCAAAGCTGTATGCAATTGGTGTAACAGAACATTATTCTTTCTAAACAGTGGTATTTGAAAACTGTTTGAAAGAAACGTAACATTGTTAACCCTTTGAACCCTAGGCACGCACAAGTGCGCCCTTTGCATACAGTATACAGTGGAGAATCTGTTATTCTTTCCCAATAAACGCGTTTACGCTGTAAAACTATTATTTGCAGTGCAAACAGTTTGAAGCCTGATCAGACGCCGGGTAACCCGGCGTCTGATCAGGCTCCAAACTGTTTGCCACCAAGATAAACAAGAATTATCAGATTTGTCCAAAAGTTGTTCTTTTTTACGTTTTAGTGCTTTGCGTTTGCGTACGTTTGTGTTTAAACGGGAAAGAATAACATCTCCACTGTATCCGTGAAGAGTTGTAATATTGCACAACAGCGACAAAACAACCGTAACTAGTCACAAATGAACTTCACTAAATTGTAAACTACAGTGCTCCCTCCCTACAACGACACCCAATAGGAGAGACTGGTCATGTGTGTTATTCGGAGGGAGTCGTTATAGGGAGGGAAAATTAAGACTATACTTAAATTAGCAAACAGCTTGAATCCAGATCAGACGCCTCGTAACGTCCATGTACCGCCTCACCTTTCTACAATGGTTAATTTCCAAAAGTGATTACAACAATGTAATATCCCGGCGTCGTTAGTCAATTTAGCTAAACAATAAATTTGAGCAATAAAAACAGGGAATGGACTGTATAAGAGTGGTTTACTGCATACATATGAATTATATGATTTACCTCCCAATAAAAACAGACAACAATTTTTAAAGCAGATTTTGTTTTACTTAATATACAGATTTGAGCTCTTTTTTACGAAAATGCAGTATTGTTGAATGCATTAAAACCACGACCAGTAAAGTATATTAGTAGATGATGTTTAGGGTAATTGCAGCTTAAAGCAATGTGGCATCTGTCTTTCATGTAATCGATAATCCTTCTTTTAGCGGTCGTTATTGAAGAGCTTTACTGTATCAAGATAATTTGGCGCTACCCTATATTATCTGAAACCTTAGAAGAATCTAATCATGGAAGTGGCTTTATAGAATATCACGCATTTACGTAACCCCCGTTTGTCAGACAGTCAATTATGTGTTTAAATGATTTATATATCCGTTACCAAAAGTTTCGATTGTTTGATTTGGTTAGTTATTATTGCTGTAAAGATGCTACCGTAGATACTATGGTATTGATTTCTTTTAAACGAAACTCAATGCAAACGCAGTGCAATAAAATGGAGAAAGGATTAGCTTTTGACATTCTAAAGAATCTGAGTTGATAACAAGTATGATGCCGATCAGAAAACCCGGTTACTCGGCGTATCAACAGGCTTCAGGTTTCTTTGTTATTGACATAATTTGTAATGAAACCCCAATTAGATATACAGTTGGCGCTTTGGGTTTTTAAAGCCAATGCTTTTCACTGAAACTATTCATGGCATGAAACATGATTACTGCAATCAAGAGAGTCCTCTACTAATATTGCATACATAGACATTTTCTAAATAGCACTTTATCTTGCACTAAACTGACACCTGGCCCCGAGGTTATAAAACTTAAAACGAACTCTGTGCTCGAAACTCAGTTTTGATAACAGGCTCTAGTTTTTACAAAACACATTTTATTTGATTTTTGTAACCTCATTTGGATACATTATTACTGTAATATTATGTATGAAAATACTAGTTATAAAATAAAATGTTTGCAGAAGTGTTATGAGCTGAGACAAATTCTGAGTTTTGAGCACAGAGTTCGTTTTAAGTTTTATGACCTCGGGGCCTGATTTGAATAGTAAAATGATCTATTTTGCACATATAGACAATATAACTGTGATTTAATTTAATACGAAATACAACAATATGCAGAACAGATGAAAAATGGCGAGCTCCTTTAGGAGATGCTACTTTTAGCAGAATTCGATTGTTTAGATGGCAGAATACGCTAAATTATACATGTATTACACGTAACTTCCAGTTATTCAGCTCATTCAAACTGTTTGAGCCAGGTCAGAGGCTGAATATATTGGCGTCTGATCAGGCCACACACTGTTTGCTGACACAACTCAAATATATTGTCAACTTTGTCATAAACCTGTCATGTTCGCGATAGCTTCGTTCCGTTTAACACGAAAGAATAGTCTGTTCCTCTGTACAAACAAAACATTATTGGGACTTTTTTGTCTGATTTGGCGACTGTTTTACGTTTGAAATAGTAACAATAAATTGTCAGAATATTTAAAAAAAAATACTGTCGTGTTTAACATTCATTGGAAAGAGTTTGCGGTTTACTTTCAGTTAAATGAGGGCAAAACATCTTCACCAATGAAAGGTCTTTCCTCGAACAATTCTAGCTGTAGCTGTTATTGTACTTGCTGGCTGCTAAGGTCTAAACCTTTTGGCCACTCGGGCTAAAAATTATTTGCCGACTTATTAAACACGTAACATGTCTACAATTCACAGCTTTGCTTTCGTTCAAGAAAGCAGAAATGCCACATCCCCAGATTTTTTATTTTTTAATTTCTCCGTATGTTGGTGTCAAACAGTTTAGGTCCAGATCAGACGCCGCTTAACGCGGCGTCTAACTTTGATCCAAACTGTTTGCATAATAGTGTAAGTGTCATAGAGCCTGCCAGCGAAAGGGTTCAAGGTACGTTCCCTAAATTCGCGCTTATAAATTAGGAAAGTCTTAGGATTTTTATGAGCAACTTATGGCAGCCCCGAGAAAGGGAAATGCTAAGGTTTCTATAGTAGACTGTAATTTTGGCAGATTGAGGCAGACTACAAATTTAAAATCACTGCGGGAAACAGATTTCTCTGAAGTTTAAAGTTTAACTCTCAACATGAGTTACTATTTTGAAAGCAGACGTGTCCAATTCGCCACGGAAATCGATGAAACCCAGCCTCTGTATACTAACAAATGCTGCTTCGACATTTAACCATTACAATGCCAGAAACTAGTACAATAGAGAAAAACGTTTTTCCCAATAACCGCGTTTATGCTTCATGTAAAACCCTTATGTCTTTTGGAAACAGATTGGAGCCAGATCAAACTCCGAGGAAATAGGTGTCTGATCAGGCTTCAAACTGTTTGTCATTCAGAGAAAAATAAAAAGTCAAAATCTTCAAGAGCTTGTCATTATCATTATTTTACTGAATTACGTTTGCATTTAAATTCTTTTAACCCATTTTCGCATAAATACTCTTTTTAAGCCTTTACTTTATTCCTCTATTGAAGAAAACAGTTCCAATTTATCCTGTCACAAATAAGATTCAAACGAAATATTTTCTTTATTCTAGAATTTAATATATTAAAACAGGATGGAAGTAAAGCAGAATGCGACTTAAGGCACATTCTGCTTTACTTTCAACCTGCTTGCTTTAAGTGGTCACCTATCTTCAATACTAGAAACATGCTATGGGGTAATGGTTTAAACGGGAAAGAATAACGTTTTTTCCATTGCTGTTGTCTCTGTTACGAACAGTGCATACTCTGATCAAACAAAGACTGAACAAGCCATCTGATTAAGATTTGTACTTGTTTTGTTTGAAAAAAGTCAAAATCAGCCATCAATATCATTAAATATTGGTCATGTTTAAAACGTAAAATAATCTATTTAAAACATGCGTCATTGTAAAGATTAAACCAATAATACCGGTAAAATGACTGCAAGAGATTTCTTAACCCTTTACTCTAAGGCCCGTTTCTGGTATTGAATATGGTGATCTCTTAAAGCATGTTGAAAGTAGAGCAGCATGCGCCTTATGGCCCATTCTGTTTTAATTTCAATCTGCTTAAAGTTATCATTTGCTATGGTATTGAAAATATTTATTGAGATACATATTCAGGACAGCATCAAGTGGAACTGATTCGTTCAGTTGAAGATTAATTTAAATCTGTAAAAACTCGTACCTATGGAGTACATGTAATAGGCTAGACGTTGTCCGAAATCCTTAGTGAAGAAACTCTAAAACGTGTTTGTAATTCAGTCAATTTACTTTTATAGTTTACAGATACGTGTGAAAGTGTAAAAACTGCAAGTAAAAAAAGAGTTTATAACTTCAACATGTGCGTTTCCAATGAACACAATCCCCTAAAGCGCATTCGGGTTTACGTTCGACCTGTTTTAAGTAACAACCCGTCATTAAAATTTTGAACAGGCTACGAAGTAAATTGATCAAAGGATTCTAAGCCGCGGCGTCTGATCTAGGTCCAAACTGTTTGACACTCGTCCTTAGGTTTATTCACTTAAAAATTGGATACACCTAAATTTAACATGTTTTGCAGACGACAATTTCAAAGCAGACGATAGCACAGCAGAATAAGGGTAAAGGTAACGTTCGACAAAAACACAACAATTTATTGAATTATTTGTGAATTATCCACCAACATCAAACCACAAGTCAGCGATAAAAAATATATGGGTGTTGCACTTTTTCTAACTTGCTAATTTGTCACTGATTCGAAATATCAAATTTTAGAAGAGATGCGGGTGCAAAAACTGAAAATGCCATTTGCCTGCAGTGAGGAACACGTAATTATTGCCCATGCAAACGAAACTAAACGTAAAGTCAATACAATTAAATATATAGAAATGACAGGTTATTCAAAATAGTGACTATTTATCCTTCACGTTTGGACAAACAGTTTGGAGCCTGATTAGACACCGAGTTTACTCAGCTTCAGATTTGTCTCAAAACTGTTTGCAATTGACAAACAGTGAAGAAGAAGTCATTATTTCTCGGTTAAACACAAAGAAACACAAACGTATTTCAATAAAACGTAGACAATTATACCTTATGACCATTCTGACTATTTATTTCAATCTGAGCTGCAAACAGTTTGGAGCTGGATCAGGTAACCCGGCGCCTGATCCCGGCGTCTTATCTGACTCAAAACCGTTACAGTGGAGAATGTGTTATTCTTTCCCGTTTAAACGCAAACGTACGCAAACGCAAAGCACTAAAACGTAGAAAAGAACAACTTTTGGACAATTCTGATAATTTTTGTTTATCTTGGTGGCAAACAGTTTGGAGCATGATCAGACGCCGGGTTACCCGGCGTCAGATCTGGCTCCAAACTGTTTGCACTTCAAATAATAGTTTTAGCGTAAACGCGTTTATTGGGAAAGAATAACGTTTTCTCCACTGTAGCACTGGAAGAAATAGTTTTAGCGTAAATGCGTTTATTGGGAAAGAATAACATCTTTAACACTGTACGCAAAAACGTGCTTATTGAAAAAAGTAACCTTTTTCCCACTTGTATATTTGACGAGCTTGAATTAGCATGCCTTGACTGTAACTCTACCACAGCAACAGCAAATAGTTTGTTTTTCAATTTCGATTTTAAATTTATTTTCACGGGGTAAAACCCCGCTGGTATTACAAATAAAAATTGAGGTTTGTTTTAATGCCAACACCCAACTTCTTAGAATGTTCTACATCTTGACTGCTCAATATATATCTTAAAGGTTTCCAGTGAATTCGAGATAACCGTAACGTTGCAAACAGTTTGGGTTCAGATGAGACGCCGAGTTACTCGGCGTCTCATCTGAACCCAAACTGTTTGATACTGTCACAAAATATACAAATATTCTGGCAGAAGATGGAGACATTTGCACACGACAATGTCATATTATTAACGAGCTTACGTAAGATATGTCATAATATTGTGAATTTATTTAGTTTGCTTAAGCAGAATCACAATTCACACTCAAATATTGCACGAAAATTAAGGCATACTACAAATTTAATTTCACAACATTGGCTTAGATACTTAACCTTTGTCAAACCGTTATGCTCGGTTAACGAGTAAACAAAATGTATGCATTATTTGTTAATAATGTAGACCCGAGCAAGGGGTTCCTGGTTGAGCCGAACCATTTTGTCAGAGTGCACTGTTTGTCATAATGTCGAACATGTTTGGTGCATGGCAAATAAAATCGTCACTTTCAGTATTGATAAGTATATGATATTTTAAACGTAGAATGTGTAGAGTATGGCACGATTACCACTGTTATGGCAGGTAACACAAATGCAGTTTGTCAAAATGTTATTTTAACTACAGTAACTTATACTCTGTAATCTGACCATCAGCAAAGTCACTCGGTGTTCGATCTGGTTTCAAGCTGTTAACACTGGATACAATAGATTTGACACCAGCGTGTTTATAAGGAAAGGATAGCGATTTCTCAACATTTTACCTACATGTACACCATGGAATACATGCGCAGACAAACGTGTTTTATTGGGAAAAATTGCTACGTTACATATACACTAAATAGTACTATTGGACATTGCACATATCAAACTTTCAAGACTAGACACATCGGTTAATTGCGATGATTAAGACGGGCCAACTATAGCGGAGAAGATAGTGAACTGTTTCTCAATAAAAGCATATGTGCAATTTATCACATACTTTGCGGTCTGTGAGTTGCATAAAGCCATTTATATACAGTGGAGAAACTGTTATTCTTTCCCACTTAATGCGTTTAAAACGCGTTTGAAAGGCGTTTGAAACGCGTTTTATCTATTAACTTACAAACGCGTTTGTAAGTGCGTTTAAACGCACTTATAAGTTAATAGTCATAATATGGTTTCACATTGCATTTTGGGCGTTTAAACAACGTTAAGAAAGATATTTTCTCATGTTTGCACTTTAAAAGTGCTTTATATATACACAAGTTGTGAGAATTGTGTTTTTTAAAGAGTTTTATCTCATTCGATCGTTAAATTAGACGATCTGTGTTTCGTTTAAAAATATGGTGGTGCGTTTTGTTCCAACCGAAATATTTGTTAATTGCTTGGATTCAGATCAGTTGTTAAATTACTGGGCATCTGATTCGCATCAATGTTTGGATCCAGATCAGATGCCGAGTTATTATGATCAAATTTTGCACATTCTGATTTTTTACAAATATGTTGTTACACTCACACATTTGTACTAAATTCTATACATGGAATTGAAACAGTGTAGACCCTGTTAGGTCCATTCTTTTTGGAGTTTATATAATGATAGGTTATAACAAAACTAATCTAAAATTATCATAAAATCATCTAAACGCATACCTGATAAGTTCAGACGTTATTCCAGTGTCGAGTCAACATATTCAAAAGAATCATTAAGTCACATAACATTTAGATGAGCTGTAAATATGAAGGATTTTATCTATCTGTAAAGTATAACTGTACATGATCAAAAACAGCAATATAATAATTGCACATCGTGTAACCACGGAATTCTTGTATAATATAATTCTGTGGTGTAACTACCCGACATCTCGTTGCGTCATCAACCGGATATGGGGTAATAAAACTTCGGCTTATCAAAGTAAACATAATCCTAATTAGGGGTGCGAGTCTGTTGGGGGCAATTTTACAATTTATAGTCCGCCACCAAAATTGTCATTTTTATGGTCAGGTTACTTTCACAAGAAATGGCCACACTAGTGTAAATCTATCATATAAAGTAGATCTAATTTGACTTTATCAAAGCTGTCAGTTTGGATCCTGATGTATTGCCGATTTAACATTTTACTTATTTTACCCCTAACTCCCCCAAAGTAATTGAAATAGATTCAAACCGTTTGAATAGAAATCAATATGATTTTAATTAATCTAATAAAATTAAACAGTTAAGATCTCGTTGGAACGCCGAGTCACTCAGCATTATGATGGAGAACAAAACTGTCTGGGTTTTTAATCAAAATATTAATTCGTTCTATAACGTACATCAGTTTAGATCTTGATTAGATCATGGAGAAATCACAGACTGCTCCGTGATTAGATGGCGAACTTATCGGCGTCTCATCTACATGTACATAGAAAAATGTTTTCAAAGGTCACATAAAACTTGAGCGATATTGAGAAAATGCGTTTGCGTAGATGAAGAACAGTATTTATTTGATCTTGACAAACTGCATACGTGACGCAATTTTCAGACGGGAAGATTTTCAAACAGTATCATTGATTGGAGCCAGATCAGACGCCGACTTACTAATCATTTGATATGAACCAATGCTTGGATCAATATCATACGCCGAGTTACTCAGGTCCTGGTCTACATAAATGATTCCACCCAGTTCAGACGCCGAGTTACTAAGCATGACTAAAATGTCAATTATTGGTGACTGCATCAGCATGACCATATATGGGAGATAGTAAAGCCGGACGTGTACACAGCAGGCATTGTCCTCCCAAGGCCTCTGGCAATCTATACACTCTGTCATACTGTATACACTCACAGTTTTATCTAGGCATACATGTACATGTAGGCATAAGAAGGGTACTATAAACCTAGTATAATTATTTAAATACCTTTCGGATTTATTTTAATTCGTATAATTGATCGGTCTCGATAAAAACAAAGGTATGCCGAATGAAACGCAAAAATCCGCTTATAAACGCGTTTATAAACGCAAAACTCACTTATAAACGCAAAACGCGTTTATCGTTTATCGTTTCGTTTGCGTTTCGTTTGCGTTTCGTTTCCGCATGCGTAAGCATAAACGGGAAAGAATAACAGATTCTCCACTGTAAATATCGTATTCCATCAGTGAAATATCGTATTTTGGGTTCCAGTCCAACCTGTTAGTCAAAAAGCGTCACATTTAGCCGAAAACCAAATGCGATAAATAGAATCTCACATTCGTGCTCATTACTTAAATGCAGTACAATGTTTGTAAGCCAAAATAGCGCATTTTTAAACCTGAATATTCAGGCAGATACGTAATCTAAACATATAAAAAGAAGTAATCCGCGATGATTATGGAGGCAATAAATCTGACAAACACATGAATTTGGTGGAAAAAAGTCGACTTTTAAATCGGTTTGTTGACATCCGATCAACGACGGAGATTTTCCGAGTTCGTTCGGCTTGCGCCCGGTAAAGATGTTTTCATAGCTTATTATTAGTGTTTTCTTCTGACTTGACAGAGTTATTTTTAGATTGGAACATTCTTAAACTTTAAAAGGGATGAGTATTGCCTACATTGAAACTTTGATAGCTGTATTTATTGTGCGCAGTATACAGTAGATAATACATTTTTCTTTCCCGTTTAAACGCAAACGCAATGCACGTAACTGTGGGAATTTACTTTTAGAAGTTTTAACTATTATTTTTAAATCTGAGTAGCAAATAGGTTGGAGCCTGATCAAACGCCGGGTTACCCGGCCTCTGACCTGGCTCCAATCTGTTTGCAATGGAAATAATAGTTTTGTATACAAATGCGTTTATTGGGAGAGAATAAAATATCAGTAAAGTTAGGGCAGCGGTCTCGTGCTGCACGGGAACCATACTTATCTCAAGTAGGAAAGTGTACGATGATGTAGTCGATGTTACCTTGCTTACAGTGGAGAAAATGTTATTCTTTTCCAATAAACGCGTTAACGCTAAAACCATGATTTCAATTGCAAACAGTTTGGAGCAGATCAGACGCCGGGTAACCCGGCGTCTGATCACCACCAAACTGTTTGCCGCTCAGACTAACATGAATGGTCAGAATTGTCTAAAGGTTGTCCATTTATGCGTATTATTGCCGTGCGTTTGCGTTTCGTTTGCGTTTAAACGGGAAAGAATAACATTTTCTCCACCGTTACCTTAATGGTTATGAACTATTCTTTTCTAAAAATAACCCAGACAAGTCAGGAAAATCGGATCGATCTCGTGACTCTGATTCGACCGTGCGGAAACTCTCGGAAGCCGACACGAAGATTTGTTATGTAAACATAAAGCTTATTTTTCCAACCATCTCGATAAGAAATCGGCACATTTATGTATGGTTCTTAAAGAAAGGGGGGTACGTTTCAGGCACCTGACAACGGATTTCGCTTAGTTTTAATGCATAAAAAATGTTCTTATATAAGAAATTGCGCGATTTAAACATAAATTTGGACGACATTCTGTCTTTAAATATGACGCTCGCAAAGGCTCGCGTCATATTATTTTAGTCAATTTGTTCATTAAAAATGATAAATAATGAGCACCTATGTAAGATCTCCTATATCAATTGTTTCCATTGCAAACAATTTAAAGCTTGTTCAGACGCCGGATAATTTGGATAGGCTCCTAACTGTTGGCAACTCCGATTTAAACATGTGAGTTGTTGTGCTGATGTTATGCTTATTATTAGCTACATGTAAGCTCAACTTAACTAACCTCAATTTTACTGCAATCGACATGTAAGTGACATTGACCATCAACAAATGCCAGTAATCATTGATTCTCTACATTTTATAACATTGCATCTGCATTTATGTTTTTAAACCGGAAAGAATAACGCACTCCCATTGTATGTATGCAATATTCGAACTCAGTTTGTCCAGCGATGCGGCTCATGTATTGAATACCAATTAATCACCGAAGGTTAGGGAAACGGTGCTTAAGTCCAGTATTTTCTTCAAGGCTATATCCACCTCTGAACATAGTAGACAGTCAAATAGCTCTTAAAAGGAAAATCAGTATGCCCCGGTATATAATTACGTATCTTAATACTTTATAACCAAATAAAAGACACGCGACCTTCCAGACAGATTTATCGACAGCTAGTACTATAACAGTGATTTCACCTGACACGCGGTAATTAAACGGAGTTTGTGACACCCGTTTAAGTATACGTTTTAGTCCCTTCACTGCCACGACGTCAGTTGCTCTAAATAAGTGTGTCCTCCTTTTACTTTTTCGAATAAAATTTAGGTAACTTACTAAAACAATATCGTAATGAATGTCAAACAGTTTTGGTCATAATCGGACGCTGATCAGAAACAGTAAGTCTAAGTGTGCATGTATTCATTGTGCTCAAGCTAAGGGGTAAGCAATACTGCGGAACAGAAGTTTCTAACACTATCCAATGAAATGTAGAAATATCAGTCCTCTAAAGAATCTGTAAGTTTCTGTTGTATCTGCATAGCAACTAGTTTGTAGCCTAATCAAGCGCCAAGTTAGCAATGTCAATAAGCTATGTAAGTAAGTGTTAAAATACGGACGCGCTTATTGAGACAGACTAAAGTTTTCTTATGGGTTGGCAATTCATTACGAGAAAATAATCTTTTCCCAATAGTATGCAGTGCAAAGCATTTATATCCAACTGTAGAACATAATAGTCTCGCTTTAACAACAACTTAAACGGTGGTTTATTTGCGGTAACCCTATTCCATACTACAAGAAGATAAATTTATCAATTCTGAATTGGAACATAAAACCCCTATATAACATTCATTCTGATTAGTTTCACATGTGCATTGATAGAGTATACTCTGTCAATGCACATGTGAAACTCATCAGAATGAATATTATATAGGGGTTTTAGATTTATCTTCTTGTAGTATGGAATAGGGTTACACAAATTATTCTAAACCAAGTCATCGTTATTTTGATGTTGACTGGTTTAACTCTTTAAACGCCAACTTTCTCATTTGCTTCGTACAGAAGTCTGCAATTTTGTTTCTAAGCTATATTTATTAGGTATATTGGCTGACAAAAATATTACAACTAGGTAAGACAGTCGTTATGGCCTAGTATGCATCTCTTTTAACATCATGGACCTGTCTTAAAATATACCCATTACATTTCCTATAGGAGCCCTCTGATATTGGTCTACACTGTTTGATAATTAAGACCAGTAATTTAAAAGACAACAGATTTTCAAGTAGGCTCGTTCATGGTTTAGTACCTAAAATGACCCACAAGGGAACCTTATTACACTCAATAGTTACTTAGTGGTGACAGAAATAAAAAGAAATATTTTTAAAAAAGATATTCAGCGGAACTAATGCTATACATGTAGATAGGTGAGCAAATTGAATGAAATCTAGGTTTTCAAAGAATTGAAATATCTTGGATTGAAAAGCAAAAAATACAAGTATACGACGAAAACAGTTTTATTTAAAATGCAAAACTATCATGTACAGAAATGCAAAACAAAACAATAATTTAACTCATATCCTAGCTACTGGTAGGAGAGCTTCATATAAATCTATTGTTCTATATATCAAACTTCATTCATAGAATTTCTTGAAACAAACTAGAACTAAATGAACTTCTGGGCATGCTCATACACCCAATAGTCTGATGTAGATTCTCTTACACGTCACTCTTGTACATAATGATGAAACAATACAATTGTGTTTAACTCTCTTGAGGCCATTTATTATATTGCTATAAATGTATGGTAAATGTGTACATGTACAAATAGTAAACAAGTAAAACAATTTGATAGTAAACAATAACAAAACACCTAGCTTCATCTGTATATCTATAAAAAGATGTCAGATGTCATATCTTAAAATAGAAGCATGATTGCATCAGCACATTCAGCCTGTGTCTCTAAATTTTACACTCACAATTCATATCTTGTAAAACTGTAAATGTGCATAGACCAGCCTACAGGGCTCCAGATAAGCGGGAGTAAACTTAACAAATCACATTTTTCACTCATTTCAACACCAAAACCTATGGTGTTACTACTCATTTGGACTGTCTCGAAGAGACGATTCAAATAAGTAGTGACACCATAGGGTTTAATGCAGAAATAAAGAATTTAAGTTTTGAAATACACCCCTTATCTGGAGCCCTGGCTTCTATCCAATCAGACAATTCAGTTTTCAACAGGTGCACATGATTCTTAATTTCTGATCAAATATGATTGGTTGAAAATGTTGGTCTAAATAGATACCATGCAGCTCCGCTGAAAATTGTGCAGCGTTAAATGTAGTCACCTAGCAGTAAAATGTTTTAACAAACTCCTCTGCCAGAATCCGTCTCGAATTGTGATTACGTTTAACCCAGTCCCGTTTATTTTATCCTGAGATAAATTATTTCGTGAGAGGTTGTGGCATGTTATTTAATAAACAATTCTTAAATTTCTTACAAAGAACTTTAAAGATGGGTTACCTGAATAAACTTGTATTTCAACGACGAATATCTTATTATTTCCCGTTTGAGCGATTACAAAGGCAAGAAAAATCATTTAAATGTTGAAATAACTGGAACAGCCTCAAACAATAGATAGTCTATATCATTTATTGTCGATTTTCTCGGGGTCAGATCTCAATGGAAATTATTGTTTGCGAATAAGCGCGTTTGGTGGACAAACATAACCTTTTCACCATTGAACTTCAATCTCAGAAGCATAATACTACCATGTCTTCCTAATAAAACCAGCTAGAAATGTGGAATAAAAGAAGAAAAGGGCTGTCGCCGGCTTGTTCTGACATACATACACCCCTGTATTTAACGATAACTACTAAATCGAGTATGTATACTACTTTAGTTTTAATGACAGGGGGAGCTTAATGCAGGATAAAAGTAATGCAGAGGGCTCCTGTATTAGCTTCCTGCATTACTCGTATCCTGTATTGAGCGGTCACTTCTCTTTACATATAACTAGATTACACATTTCAGTTGTCGCTTAATGCAGGTTTCACAGTAGCAATATAAGTGAATTAACTCAACAGTTAAAGAAAACGCTTAATCTAATGTGTAGCAAACTGGAGGCCTTCGGTATGTGGGCTGACACCTTGCAAGCTTTGGTTATTGTTTTCAGTATTTCTTCAAAACAAAGAACAAGTACGTACATACCCAAATATAACGATCATCGACAAAGGTGTGAAATTCGGTGTTAAAGGCATTGTACTTTTTAAAGTAGAATGACAATAACACAGTATGTTCATTTTGGATTGCCCTGTTTTGCGGTAATATTGCTTAAAGTTATCATTAGATTTTAATACCGAAAGTATGATGTTATAACAGTTTTCTTAACTCGTGAATTACACTATTAAAGGCAGAGATACATGTACATGTAGTCGTACGCTGAAAACACGAAAACACCCTGACCTTTTGACAGTAAAGCAAATACGTAACCAGTCAACATTCATGCTACAGCGGGGACGAATTTTCGAAGAATTTTCGACCAAACGCATTTCAAGTAACTCCTATCTATTACGACCACTAAATTATTATTAGGTGTTTAGTACAGGTGATTGCTTAAAACAAGGTTTCAGTAAAATAGAAAGTTCAATTATGAGTGGCCTTGCCGTCAGCTGTCGCCTGTAGTTTATTCAAACAATAATCCCTCTATTTAGTGTTCGTTATTAAGAGGGTTCACCGTATACTAAAATAGTTTTGCTCATTACAAGCAAACAGTTTGGAGTCAGATCACAGGCCGGGTCACCCGACGTCTGATCAAGCCAAAAACAGTTTGCAACTCTTACATGTACAGTGGAGAATGTGTTATTATTTCCCAATAAACGCGTCTACGCTAAAACTATTATTTGCACTGCAAACAGTTTGGAGCCAGATCAGACGCCGGGTAACCCGGCGTCTGATCAGGCTTCAAACTGTTTGCCACCAAGATAAACAAAATTATCAGAATTGTCCAAAAGTTGTTCTTTTCTACGTTTTAGTGCTTTGCATTTGCGTTTAAACGGGAAAGAATAACAGATTCTCCACTGTTCATGTATACAGATGAACTGGCATATTTTTAAAAACCTGTCATTCTCTACATTTCATCGCATAAATAACGTCTTCTCCATTTTAACTTGAGGATTTAAGCGAACACGCTTAGAGTATGCTTAAGTCACGAATCGACCCTGGCCTTTTGACATTGACATAAACCGACATAAAGAATATAAGGTACTATAAGAACTAATAAAGAGGCTTACAGCCAGATGGTGCATTGATAAAACAAAACGATTTCTTAATATAAAAAGAACCATGTGCTATTTTTGCCAAATGTAACCTATTTTATAATCATTTGAGATTGAATGGCTGTTGAATGTATATGAATACTAGTAACTGGATCACATTTGAGCCGTGCTAAAGCAAAGCATGCCTTACATGTTTTGCATTGCAATATTGTGCAGACCAACCACCGTTGTCATCCAAGGCTCTTTATCTGAGTTTGGTCTACAATGCCAAATACCGTATATAATAAAATTACATGAAATGCTTTAGGTGCGTGTTGGTGTCAATGTAGATAAAGACCAGCCGTCGCGTCTCTGACGCGGCGGCTGGCCTTGATCTATATATACTGTTTGCAGTACAATAAAGCATGTTTTCGCATGGCACGGCTCATTTATTTTTACGATACAAGAGATTGTCCATCTCTTGATGTATTTTGATATTAGAATCTAAGTGATTTATACTGTTCCGTCCAACAAATGGAACCACAAGACAATGAAATGTAGAAAATGTCAATATTTACAGTTTGTGTGCGTCCGATCAGATCCAAACTGTTTGCGATTGACATAACTGTTTTTGTGGGAAGGTATAATCTCTTCCCATCTATACCAGTCTTTATATCATTAACAATGGAGGAAACTTTCGATCAATCAATTTCAATGGAGAAAACGGTATTCTTTCCAATTTCAACGCAAAAGAAACGCAAATGCAGAATAATAAAATATAGAAAATAACAAATTTCTGAAATTTATTATGATTTATTTTAATCTGTATATTACACAGTTAGGAGCCTGATAAGACACCGGGTTACCCGGCGTCTGATCGGACTCCAAAATGTTTGCACTGGAAATAATTGTTTTAGCAGAGTAAACGCGTTTACAATGAAAGAATAATGTATTCTCTACTGTTACTCCTATTATAGTTTTACGGTACATTTTGCTGTCCTTGAACATTTTTAGGTACAATTATTTCACCAAATAGGGTGTGCATTATTTGACCTTCATCCTGCAAACTAGTTATGATCTAATATTGCCATATAAAAGACAAATATATATATATAGTACGTGTTTTAAAAAAATCCAATTCATAGAAGCGAAAATCTGTTTTATTCCTTATCAGCCACCTTCTGGATCCAAACTGTTTGCACGCGTTTGTCAAATTGCAATTAGCATCTTAATGATGAAGTTATCTCGACTAGTTTAGAATGTCGTTTAACAGCTACGTATGGCTTCGTTTTATTGACAAGCGGGATAATCAGAAACGTAAAAGTAAGAAGCCATACATCATGGTACTTTCAGGGATTCTAACATGTGATGTTCTGGCAAATACTGTACGGTACATTTATTTTTAATATCTTGAAAGCATATAAAACTGTTTTTCAATTAATACTAAACTGTGCACATACGGTGGAGAAAACGTTATTCTTTCCCATTAAACTTGTTAACGCTAAAACTATCATTTCCATTGCAAACAGTTAGGAGCTAAAACAGACGCCTGGAAACCTGGCGTCTGATTTTGCTGCAAACTGTTGCCACTGAGGTAAATCCTTTCACTGCCAAATAGTTCGTGAGATTCTTAACACTGAACCGTTTCATTGTCGTCTGCTTCAAGATCGTTTTAAAGTAAGATTCAAAGTAGTATGGCTTAAAACATATCGATACGAGTGTCAAATAGTTTGGGTACTGATCAGACGCCGCGTTTATTCCCAAAACGTGTTCGGTTTAGAAAGGTTATACTGAATACCGAATGTAAACAGTTTGAAGAAGGATCAGACGCCGATTATTTTGCGTCCAGTCAGGCAACTCTGAATAAAAATAAACCGCAAGACTTCTATAACCAACATTGTGATTTAACGTTTAATTTCAATGTGATCGCGTTTTTCCGCTTAAACGGGAAAAATAACGAATGTTCTATTGTAGAAAATCGAGACTAGAAACGGGAGATTTGTCCATTACATTTGTACTAGATCTCAATCACACAGATTAATGTTGTCCAGAGTCGAGAACTGCTGTGTGTTATAAGATGTCCACAAAAGCATGGACAAAATGACATAAGCCATTGCCATGGCAAGTATCGTCATCAACAGTATAGATACATGTATTAATACTTTCCCATTGAAACGAAACTATAGTCAAAACTCGATACTTCGAACTCACTTAAATTCACAAATTACAAGGATGTTATAAGTTACAATGCGATAACTTCATCTCGTTTAAGTCGAACATACACGTACTAAAAAGTTAAAACGTGATTTGAGGTCAAACATACACATACATGTATTTCAAAGTTAAAACGTGGCTAAGCTACGTTTTTACTTTGAAGTATGGGTATGTTCAAACATTTGCGAGTTCAAATTATCGAGTCGCGACTGTACATTTAAACACAAACGTAATATAGTGATACAATGTTGAATACGACATGGTTTGCAAAACTCTAGGGAATTATTTCTATCTGAATCACAGGCTCACCGGAAACACTCAATACAGTTGGTAACCAGACGCCGGTTTACTCGTTATATTATAGGACGTATTGATACATATACATGTATATATAGCAATGTGTTAATCCATTAATTCCTATCAACTACTGTTTGCTTTTTTATATGAACAAACCTGATGTATGGACAAACATTGCAGTATTGTAAGATGACTTGTGTATATATGTTCTGAAATCGTCCATCAAATACATACATGAACTTACTCTGTATAATGGAAAACCCCGTTATTCTTCCCAATTTAACACTGTCACTGCCAACTTTGCAAACAGTTTAGATACTGACCAGACGCCGCGTAACGCGACGTCTAATCAGGATCCAAACTCTTTGGCACTCGTATCGACATTTCTTCAGTCAAAACAGCCCTAAAGCTAACTTTAAAAATCTTGCAAACGACCCTACCAATGTATACGATATTTTGGCGGTAAGAGGGTTACAGCAGACGATAACACTTGAGAGAGAAAGAGTTAAATGAAACTTAACGCAAAAACAGTGCATTGGGATGTAGAAAAGTACAGCTTCTTGTAAATATTGACGATTCATTTTAATCTGAGTTGCAGACAATTTATTGGGAATGAATATCGTCTTCTCTAGTAGCGAAGGCATTACAATTATCAAGCTAAACAAGTGCCCTTTCTTAAAAGTTTGCTTCACTTTAAACATACAGTATCTAGAACTATACTGTATTTTACATAACTATCTAAACGTGGTGTGTGTATATTCGACAATGCATGTTATTTGCACGTAAACATTTTGAGATTGAAAATAAAGCACCTTGGATTAAAAAAGGCGTGCATAGGAGAACATTTTTGTCTCCTGAAACTTAACAAAAACGCATTGTTTTAAAATATAGGATATAACAGCCTTCTGCAAATACATGTATCTGAGTGGTAAACAGTTTAGACCCTGATCAGCCCCTATTTATCCGGCGGCTGATCTGGCTCCACACTGTATGCTATTGTTTTACTGGAAAGGAATAACGTTTTATCCATACTTACTAATCAGATTCCGTGTATCAACTTAGAAAACAAGCAACACTGATGTTTCCCAAAGCTCTTAACATACTTGAAGTACCGTTGTTTCATTTTACTGCCTTATCTTTTCAACCAGAATTTAGATCAGTTCCTCAGAAAGTAGGTTAATTGTAAGCTTACACAAAGTTACAAAATTTCACAGCCATTTTGTTCGTTCAGTAACACCTCACTATAAAGAACACTTATTTGTATTAATATTTACGTGTTTAGGTGACAGTAACCCAGAAAGCTTCTTATGAGCTAAAACTGTAACCTTGTTTTAAGCTGTCACCTGTCTTTGATAAATATGTAAGCCTTCTTTTTAGTGGTCGTAACAGAGAGGTTTTATAGTAGGCTTGCTTTTTTCAATTTACGTTTGTTGTTGCCAATGTTAGGCTAATTGGACGCCCCAGACAGAGAGGGACGGATACAGAGGAACTTGGATGATGTCATTCTTGCTATTTACAAGCCCATGACGTCAAACCACTTGATAAAGAAATAATGAAGTACGAGTTTGAAATGTAAAGTGTGCAATAAGATTGAAATATGAAGTGTGAAGTTTGAAGTGTAAAGTTTTAAGTATGAATTTTGAAACCTGAAATGTGTAAAACGTGCTGTTGAAAGATGTGAAGTGTAATCGCCGATCTTTCGTAGATAATGTTTATTTACTCTTTGCACTGTCATGCTATTGCCACCTTAAACTGTTTCACGGCAAACTCTTAAACAACTTAGATCCACATCAAAAGTCGGGTAACGCGGCGTCTGATCGGGATCAAACTGTGTGCAATGTCGATTTTAGTCGTCTTTAGCTGTGAAATGGTGCGTAACCACTGGCTTCGTTTCCACGTGCATGCTGGTTGTCATGCGAGTATTATTATTATAATTATTATTATTTGTATGCTGCTGTTTCCTGCACTGAAGGTCGTATGATTGAATAAATAAAGCTGTTTGTTGTATCATTTATAAAGTGTGTATATATACCGATGAAACTTACAGGTGTCATAATTGTTATGCAAATAGTGACGATCCTATTTAGAGGGCTCCTACAGGAGCCCTCTGATTAGAGTACATGTATGTACGGTTTGCAATTAATTTGCAAGATATTTAAAACATATATCTTGCATAATCAAAAATGGATAAGAATATTTTGAAATTGGAATTGTCCATTTGAGGTCTCAGGGGAGAATTAGTTGAGAATGAGGATGACAATATGGGATATTTTATTTATATTTATCACTGGTTAACGACCTGTCTGTAGCCATTTACGCCACCGCACAGTCATTACTCTTAATGGTTTATCGATGACATATATCGTACAGCAACCTTGTATTAAATTCACCTGTTCTTAAGTTGAATTTAGACAAACGAATACAGGTGGAGGATAACTAACCATTGTTTCCTACTTAACGCGGTTGTATCGTAATAATTGTGTCCATTTCCAACATTTTGTAGCACGATTTGAACGTATTGACATTTAAGCCATACGTCTTAAGGAGGAAAGCCACATGTTCTTAATGTAGCCGTGTACCATCTGACTCTGTTCTGGCCCCCAGTTGTCTGCCACTGGGTTTTAGGATCTTTTTCACGAATCCGTCATTTTCTACCGTTATTGCATGGCATTTGAATTAATTTGGTTTAAACGGTTAATAATAATATATAGAGGATATTGAATGAGTGTTTTTTCAGTAATGAATTTATTGAACGAGTTGGATAAAAATGATATTTTGCGAGCCTTGGCGAGCAACATATCATTTTATCCAACGAGTTCAATAAATTTATTACTGAAAAAAAAACCACGAAGTTAATATCATATTTATCACATAAACACCAATTGACACGAAAATCCGAACGGTCTTTCTTTCACTTTTGCCCTCGGCTCTTAGGTAAACGATTCGCCTGAGTTTGCGAGACTGCTAGGGATAATGTTTCTAGGACACTTCGAAATGTTTCAATACCTAGTGGTGATCTATGTTTGTCTAGATTCTGATTTACTGATTTACTGTCGGCGTAGTAGTACAATATTTTGGTGATTCGAAAATTAGTATAAAATATATGCCCAGTGGGCCATACGATTTGTACGGCCCTCACTATTTTGCACGTTTATGTAATAAATTCAGATATGTAATTGTTTGGCTTAAAGATTGTACATGGACGCCTGACAGTCTTTCTTTCTTTGATATGTTAACCCTTACATTGTATCAAGCTGAATTGTCGTCTGCGAAAATATATCGACTGCGAAAATATATTGAAATTAGTTTTGAAGCTTTTAAAACTGACGACAGGTTGAAAATCTCGATTAACACTATTTGCACATACAAAGTGAGTCGCGTTTAGTGTGGCAAGGAATGAATGCAAAATCAAACAATTTATTTAATGACTTAAAACAGTGTTCATTCTCCTCTTATTTCACCCGAGGAACATTTTGCTCTTAGATTGATCTCAATCTCATGATTTCTTTATATTTTAATTTATACATATATAATTATGCGTGCCACGTGATATGATTTGACCTGTCAAATCAATCAATCAATCAATCAATCAATCAATCAATCAATCAATCTTTTATTGCATTAAACACCATACAGGATGCTTATAGCAAAGCAAAATATTTATGAACAGTAGATACATGTTATCAGCATTTTCAGAGGAACATTTATGACATTATATAAAGAAATGTAAAATTAGTCTTTATGTTTTTGTCTATTATTTTTTAATGCTAGCATTAGACAAGTGGTTTTCATTCTGATCGGAGGCTGATTTATTCAGCCTCCGATCTGGATGAAAACCGTCTGTACATACATTCGGCGGCTGAAGAGTTAAAGGTATTCATGGATCCAGATAAAGAGGAGTATAAACTCAAGTTTCCGATATTTTTTCTATGAGCCTGCACCAAACCTCATGGCGCGATCACTCTCCAGAATCGTCTATTCGAGACGATTCTAATGAGTAACGACATCACAATATTCGGCGCATACACAAATACTAAAAGTTTTTAGACATACTCCTCTTATCTAGAGTCACACACATGGCAAAATGAACAGGTGTTAACCCCTTCACTGATAGGATGTCATCTGTTTTTAATGTGTTGTCTGCTTCTTAAATTTTCCAGCTATGATTATTGCGCGTATAAATAGTGATATGAATGTCGAGCAATCAAACGGCTACATGTAGGACTGTACCCAGACGCCGATTTGCTCGGCGTCTGGGTACTATCTAAGCTGTCTGTAACTTTTATTTCATCCGGGGTAAATCAGTGAAGGGCTTAATATTATATACATGTACATGCTATATCATTTATTCAATAAGGTTGTACTTGGTAATATTTAAACATTTTATATTTGAGATGAGATGTATCAGTATTATTGTTGACTTCTCATGTTTGAAGCGAAGTAAACGTATTTGGCAATATTGGATATTACGCGTTTCGATGTTTCTGTAAACAGGTTACGAAATTGTTGTATGGTTGGCCATTGGCAATAATATCGTTTGAAATATTTATATCTTAGATCTCTGTATTTAGGACACACTAGCATGAAATGAAATTCGTTTTCAATGGCCTTCATATTACAGTTGATTCATTTTCTTTCGCTCCTATCGATATCAGTGTATCGTCCAGTTTCTATCGCTAGGTGGTGTGCGGAGACTCTTAATATTGTAAGTGCAATTCTAAATTTGTCTTCTTTAATAAAATCAAGGTATGTTTCAAAACTGAAACCGTGCTTTATTAAGCTTTATATCTGTAGATTGTTTGAGTAGTTTATGCTTGTGCACCATGTTTGTTGGTAAATTTCAATAATTCTCGTTTTTATTGGTAACAGTCTTATCTGCATTTCAAACTGGTTAATCCATATATGTGTCATTACGATAGTGTCTAAGAGAGTTTTTATTTGATATGCCCAATTAGAACCGTTGTAATTGATGTTGTTATCAGTATCCAGTTTTAACATTTTGTACATTCTTGGTGGGAGCGAGTTTTCGTCAGAATTTAAACTCTAATCATTGTAAGTTTTCTCATAGTGTGCATTGGTACATGTAATCGACATAATTCTCCATATAAACAGTCGAGATTTGTGGATGTTCTGACACGTAGTATTTTTCTACAAAATTTGAGAGTTATTTTTCAATGTCGTCTGCTTTGTGATATACCCACACATCTGCACAATAATTTAGTACTGGCCCAACCAGACTGTCATTATAGCTTGCATTTTTCAGATGTATGCAGCTCTATTTGATTCAATATAATAAGCAGATTGTGCGTGGAGAAAGATGCATGTTGCGATAGCTGTTTTTGTGTCCTGTGCCAGTTATTGTTTTTGAATAAGTGTACTCCTAGATATTTGAATGAGTTGACAATTTGTAATAATGTGTTGTTTATGTAGAAATCATATCGGGTATGTCTGCCTCTTTCAAATATCATCACCTTTGTTTTATTAGTATTAATTTTCAATTTCCATGTTTCACAATAGTGGTGGATGTCGTTAAGCATAAGCTGTAAGGATTCTGGTTTATAACTAAATAAAATTCCGTCATCAGCGAATAAGATCATGAACAACTTGATTTCTTGAAATGTAAATATTCCATCTAGATCAGAATTAATGCTCTGTACAATGTCGTTTATGAAAATAAAAACATCAGACTGGAGCTCGGGTCCCCTTGTTTTATCCCAATATTTGAATTGAAAAATCGTGACGTGCTTGATTGGTGCCTAATACATGTTTGCACTACGCTGTACATTGCTTTAATAGCTTTCATTAGTTTTGAGCTTATGTTTTCATTTATAAGTTTTTGAATGAGAAAATTCCTACCAACCTTATCAAAAGCTTTTTCAAAGTCCAGGAATACACAGTATAACTTTTTCTTTGCATGCATTAGTTTTGATATGTAAGTTTTGCATGTAAGATGAAGATACAGTCCGTTGTTGACTTGCCTTTTTGGAAACCAAATTGATTGTGTGGGATTTTCTCATGACTTTTAGACCAATTAGTTAGACGATTAAGAAGTATTTGTGAATAGATTTTACCTAGTATGTTGGTAAGAGTTATCCCTCGATAGTTCTTTGCTTCATCAATATTACATGTACTCCCTTGAATATCGGTATAATAATCGCCTCACCCCAATCAATTTGATTTATATATGCTGATGTAACGAGATATAATGTGTATAAGTTATCAAATAAACTATGTCTATGTCTGTGTCTATGTCTATGTCTATGTTAACCCTTTCACTGCCAAATCGTTCGTGAAATGTTTACCCCTTCATCATTTCATTGTCATCTCCTTCAAATTTGTTGTCTGCAATGTCGTTTCAAAGTTAGAAAATACGGCAGTATCACTGAAGTAATTTCAAAACGAGTGTCAAACAGTTTGGGTCATGATCAGACGCTGTGGTGTCTGATCAGGATCCAAACTGCTTGCAAACGCGCTTTTAAGCTTCATTGAGAGTGAAATGGTTAACAAGAACATGAAAGGCAACGTTTGAATGTGAATTTAGAATAGCGATCACAACAAAAAAGCTTAGGAATGAGAGATATACAGTGGAGAATCTGTTATTCTTTCCCGTTTAAACGCATACGTACGCAAACGCAAAGCACTAAAACGTAGAAAAGTACAACATTTTGACAATTCTTATAATTCATGTTTATCTTGGTGGCAAACAGTTTGAAGCCCGATCAGACGCCGGGTTACCCGGCGTCTGATCTGACATCAAACTGTTTGCACTGCAAATAATAGTTTTAGCGTAAACGCGTTTATTGGGAAAGAATAACGTTTTCTCCACTGTAGTGGGTAAACGTAATTCTTCTCCAACAAAATTGTATATACAGTAGATAAAACGTTATTCTTTCCCGTTTAAACTCAAACGAAACGCAAACGCATTGCAGAACATAAAAACCTCTTGAACATTTGAGGAGAACATTTGAGTGGAGAAAACGTTATTCTTTCCCAATAAACGCGTTTACGCTAAAACTATAATGTGCAGTGCAAACAGTTTGGAGCCAGATCAGACGCCGGGTTACCCGGCGTCTGATCAGGCTCCAAACTGTTTGCCACCAAGATAAACAAGAATTATCAGAATTGTCCAAAAGTTGTTCTTTTCTACGTTTTAGTGTTTTGCGTTTGCGTACGTTTGCGTTTAAACGGGACATAATAACGTTTTCTCCACTGTAAATTCGTGTCTGCCACCGTCTCATCAGGATCAAAATTGTTTGACACTTTGTAAATGTTTTACTAAAATATATATTGGTTTAACGTTTCCACAGAGATCTAATAATTAATAAAAAAAAAAATATATATAGCCAAATAAAGATAAACAACTGTTTTAAACAACTTACTGGATATAAAATGATCATTATAGTATTTGATATTAAGTACAAGTGTCTATGTTACAAAAAACAACATAATATAGTATATAATAGTTACCAGTGTGGATTATAATGAGTATTATATGTATATAACTCTACAATGTTTGCTCAATAAATGTACGTATTCGTTTCATACGTTAGATGCATGCATTGGATAACTAGACAATAAACGCACATATATATTGGAAACGATGTTGTTACTTCCCGTTTTGAATAAAAACTAAATAAAAAGCTGATACGTGTACAAAGAAATAAAGATAAGGGCAGATTCTTGAACGTATTGAGAATTCAGGCACTTGAGGGGCTCGTCTTATGAAGCGTAGTCGTAAGTCAAAACTTACATCTTACGTCTGGTTTCTCCATCTAATCCTCGTTTGTGATATCTCCTTGGAATCGTCTGTTCAAGAAGAGTCCAAAGAAATATCAAAAGGCAGGATTAGATGAAGAAATAAATAATAATTGACAAATTTAGAATTAGACTTACACATAATTGTCGTCCGACGTTTCGTAAGACGGACCCCATGTCTTTTGGGAACTAATAACAGTTTTCTTCCTGTATTCGTGCTTACCTGGAATTTCCACGGAGGGACGTTTTGAGCTTGGGGATGATGGTTCCGAGGAGAAGTCGTCCTCTGACTTGTTGTGTCGGACTGTAGGTGGTGTAGTGCAGGAATGCTGTGGTACCATGAACGGTATTTGCTTCATGCTGGAAGGAAGAACAATCAACGAATGATATCGACGCAAAGTTCTTTGCATGTCCTCTGAGTATGCCCTCCTCATTTGCAATGCTTTAATGTAATCCTCTCAAGAAAAAAAATCAAAACCAAATTTGTTATCACTTAAGATAAGGCACTATTTGATATTGAGATGTTAATAATACTCCAGTATTTCCATGCATGGATGTAACTGCACTTATACCCATATAGAACCAATGACACGAATGTCAAACACCACACTCGTTCGCTTCAACCGATACTAACATTCGATAAAGCGTCGCAGAGGCTTTGTATGAAATTACAAGGTAAACACATTCACATTCGCCTCCCTTGAGCTTAATTACGCGAACCACTGGCTATTTGTCTAGATATTCACCAAATTGCAATACAAATAAGGTTAATAGGCACGAACATTTGCGCTAGATACACAATACGGCTGCAGATATTCCTTTACTAGGCTCACAAGGAGCTCACACTACCTGAAGACCATATCGTTTCTTTAAAAACAATTTTCCAATAATTATATCTACAGTCACCCGTTTGTTACAGCGGAGAAGACGTTAGTATTTCCGGTAGTAACTCTTTTACTGCCAATGTCGCCAAAAGGCTTTTCTCCTGCTTTACTACATGTATGTCTTGTATTAAAAATCATTATTTCTCAAGACAGTGTTTTGCAAATTGCTTAACGTTACACATGTCCGACTGTACAGTGGAGAATACGTTATTCTTTCCCGTTTAAACGAAACGAAACGCAAACGCAAAACACTTAAACGTAGATGGTGCAACTTATGGACAATTCTGAAAATTCATGTTTATCTTGGTTGCAAACAGTTTAGAGCCTGATCAGACGCCGGGTTACCCGGCGTCTGATCTGGCTCCAAACTGTTTGCAATATAAATAATAGTTTTAGCGTAAACGCATTTATTGGGAAAGAATAACGTTTTCTCCACTGTATAAGCATGCACAAATTCAGTACGCTATGCTTTCCCATTAACTCATTCAGTCTGAAACTTTTAATGGAAAAATCCAATTTCAAAATAAGTCTAGTCCATGTTTGACAATTTAGGGTTGATTTTAACAATATATTTCAAAATGACAAGCAGTGTAGACGCTGATCAGAGCTCTGATCAAAGTTAACACTGTTTGCACGGGTCAAGTGTAATCCTTGTAGGTTCACTGTTTGTAAATGACGAGTATACTCGTAGCTAGGGTTGAATGTGTTAAGACGGAACTAGGAGCAAATACAAGTGCAGCAAAAAGTAGAAAATGACGGAATGTGTTTTAAGATTCTGACGTTCTATTTTTATCTCCGTGCTGATCAGTTTGGAGCTCGTAAGACACCGAGTTACCCGGTTTGTGATCGGAATCCAAACTTTTTGCAAGATAAATAATTGATTTGACACTTATAAATATTGTTTAGGAAAGTATAACATCTTCTACACTGTATATCTAACGTCAGATTAAATTGATATAACGCTGGCCAGTATGTCTTGTTCACCAAAGTAAACATCGTTATCACTTAAATGAAACACAATATTGAATAAAATGTAGAAAGTGATAAGTTATTGAATATTCTGAGGAATAAGTTTTATCTACAGTGGAGAATCTGTTATTCTTTCCCAATAAACGCGTTTACGCTAAACCTATTATTTCCAGGGCAAACAGTTTGGAGCCAGATCAGACGCCGGGTAACCCGGCGTCTGATCAGGCTCCAAACTGTTTGCCACTCAGATAAATATGAAAACTCAAAATTGTCAAAAGGTTGTACTTTTTTACATTTTAGTGTTTTGCGTGTGCGTTTCGTTTGCTTTTAAACGGGAAAGAATAACAGATGCTCCACTGTACGTGACAAACATTTTGAAACTTGACCGGACGCCGGGTTACACGGCGTCTAATCTGACGTTTGATCTGATTAAAAAAACTGGTTGTTATTAATTTCTTGTTTACACTCTATTGGGGAAAGAATAATTGCTTTGTTACGTAATTGCTGTTAAATCGTTGCGTTCCGTCTCTATACAAAGTCTTGTAACAACACAATCAATAGCAGTCTATATAAATCGGTAATGAAATGATACCCTTCCCAGCGCATCACGGTCATTCTTAATCACTGACATATCCTATTGCCTTCAACGGGCTTAGCCGAGACGGCAATGCTGAGAATAACGCCACAGTTCTTATAACACAACAATTGTCTACAAAGGATAATGCATTTGTACATCATTGCTTTCCAATCAAACCAAAATGAAACGCAAACGCATTGCAATAAAATGTAGAAAATAACAACTTCTTAAATGTTTAACTATTCTATTCTAATTTGGGTAGCAAACAGTTTGGTGCCTGATCAGACGCCGGGTTACCCGGCGTCTGATCTGGCTCCAAACTGTTTGTAATGGAAAAACAGTTTTAGCGTAAACGCGTTTATTTGGAAAAAAGAATATCTTCTCCACTGTATAACACAACAATTGTCTAGGAGAAACTGGTATGATTATTGTACACTGAACTCACTCCAAACGAGTTCAGAGCCCATTGCTGTCAGCGGACTGCTTTAAGAACCTTATAGGAAAACTAGAGGAACAATTGAGCGAGTTTTGATTGGTATCGTGCGATCGCCTTGGAACCGACATAACTAAAGTAATTATTGTCTTTGAAGCCATACATCTAACATATCGTAAACATGTAAAGACGGCATTGTGGAAATGTATAGCTCGTTAGAGATTGCTTCAGTTGTGGCGATACAAAAGTACACTATCATTAAACCTTGAGCATGTCTACATGTATACTGCAATGTTGATTACAATTGCGAATAGTTTAGATCTAGTTAAGACGATTAGTAACTCGGCATGTTACTACAGTGGAGAATCTGTTATTCTTTCCCGTATAAACGCAAACGTACGCAAACGCACGCAAACGCAAAACACTTAAACGTAGAAGGTGCAACTTATGGACTATTCTGATAATTCATGTTTATCTTGGTTGCAAACAGTTTAGAGCCTGATCAGACGCCGGGTTACCCGGCGTCTGATCTGGCTCCAAACTGTTTGCACTGCAAATAATAGTTTTAGCGTAAACGCGTTTATTGGGAAAGAATAACGTTTTCTCCACTGTATGATCCAAACTATTTGTCACTCTGCAGATGTTTTGTAAAGAAGCTGCAGTCTTTTACACACGGACAATTCATTCAGACGACAATTAAAAACAGCTGAACTATCTACAGTTGAGAAGTTTTTCTTTTCCATAACCAGGCATTTACGCTAAAACTATCATTTTCATTGCAAACAGTATGAAGCCAGATCAGACACCGGGTTACCCGGCGCCTTATCAGGCTTTAAACTGTTGCCAGTCAGATTAACATATAACGTGAGGAATGTAAAAACAGGTGTCATTTTCAACATTTTAGTGTCATGTTGCGTCTGTGTTTGTTTGCTTTACAGTGGAGAATCTGTTATTATTTCCCAATAAACGCGTTTACGCTAAAACTATTATTTGCAGTGCAAACAGTTTGGAGCCAGATCAGACGCCGGGTAACCCGGCGTCTGATCAGGATCCAAACTGTTTGCCACCAAGATAAACAAGAATTATCAGAATTGTCCAAAAGTTGTACTTTTCTACGTTTTAGTGTTTTGCGTTTGCGTACGTTTGCGTTTAAACGGGAAAGAATAACAGATTCTTCACTGTAACGTCAGGAATGTAAAAACAGGTGTCATTTTCAACATTTTAGTGTCATGTGGCGTCTGTGTTTGTTTGCTTTAACACGGAGAAGAATAACGTCTTCCCTACTCTCTACTGTAATTATAAAAGTGAATGGTAAACTGTGCAACGTAGATGGAAACACGTCAATTGTGAGACAGTATTCGGACAAGGAATCAGACGGCGATTGGTACATTGTATCATTCAAATCAAATCTTAAAGCAAACCGAATGCATGAAAATGTAGAAAATGACACCATCTTGAGACTGTCAACGAATGGGTATCAAACATTTGCCGAGTTACTCGGTGTACAGTGGAGAAAACCTTATTCTTTCCCAATAAACGCGTTTACGCTAAAACTATTATTTGCAGTGCAAACAGTTTAGAGCCAGATCAGACGCCGGGTAACCCGGCGTCTGATCAGGCTCCAAACTGTTTGCCACCAAGATGAAAATGAATTATCAGAATTGTCCAAAAGTTGTACTTTTCTACGTTTTAGTGCTTTGCGTTTGCGTACGTTTGCGTTTAAACGGGAAAGAATAACAGATTCTCCACTGTATAATCCATCTCCGGGCTGTATGCAATGGAACTACTTGTTTGAACAGAAACGTATTGGTTTGGAAATAATAAAGGATTCTCTCATGTAACATAGAAATCTTAATATATACCAACAATTTGAAGTTTGAAGAATATAAGGGAATTAAATATACTCGTAACTATATGAACATGGTGTATGTGTTGATTTAAAGTTTGCCTTGAATTAACCCATCCATTTCCTTACCCTGAGTACAATAAATATTTACAAACAGTTTGTATTCTGGTCAGGATCTGATCAGGATACAAACTGTTTAACGCTAATTTCAATATTCATTAAGTCAAAATACTGAGACATAAAAAGTAGACGACAATGCTGAGAATTGATGACGTCGTGGCATTGAATGGGTTAATGTCAATTTTAATGAAACCTATCTAAAGATACAGTGGATAATCTGTTATTCTTTCCCAATAAACGCGTTTACGCTAAACCTATTATTTCCAGGGCAAACAGTTTGGAGCCAGATCAGACGCCGGGTAACCCGGCGTCTGATCAGGCTCCAAACAGTTTGCCACTCAGATAAATATGAAAACTCAAAATTGTCAAAAGCTTGTCCTTTTTTATATTTTAGTGTTTTGCGTTTGCGTTTCGTTTGCATTTAAATGGGAAAGAATAACAGATTCTCCACTGTATCAGTACAGTGTTCTCTTTCTACAACGACATTCAATGTGACACACAAATTGTGTTTGTTGCTCGGAGAGAGTCGGTTTAGAGCAGGAAAATTAAAACTTGACTCACATTTGAAAACAGCTTGAACCCAGATTAGACGCCGTGTAATGTGGCGTCTCATCTGACTTCAAGCTGTTGGCACCCGCCATTATATATATTTTGTCAAAATCTCCACTTATATAACACTGTGAGAGAAATGAAATCAGAAGACGACAATATTAAGCAGATGATATTGCAGCAGAAAAAGTATTATACATAACTGTCCCGTTCAGGGAATAGCGGCATTGGTTGTTGTAAGGAGGGAGTCGTTGTTGGGAGGGCAGTTGTAGAGAGGGAACACAGCGCAAACCTTTTATCGCGACATCTAAAGCGTATTAAACACAAATGCTGATGATGAGAAAGAAATTCTAAACGAATAAAAGCAAAAACCAGTCGCTTTTAAAACACAAATCCGCGTCCAAAGACATGCACTGGTGATGATATTTGGACTTAAATAAACCCTTTGTTAAATTCTGCAAAATAGTTACGAAGTACATATGCCTGTTGTAATGAACTTAAAATAGCCAGGTAGTCTACATAATTATACCTACGAGCTCTCAATATCAGCGCAGCACGATGTTTGTTATTTATCTGGGAGGTGATATGAAAACTAAAGTTGTATAACCGACATCGTGCTGTGCCAATATTGAGACATTGTCATTGATCATATTTAGTTCATGATACAGATTACATGCACCTAGTACGCATAGCTTCTGTAATTATTTGCTGCATTTGACAACTGTTTATTATAGTGACATTGAATTTTAAATACTTCTAAAATCGACGCCATTTCCTTGAAGAAAAAGTCGGTTAATCAACTAAAACATTCCTTAACTTTGGCATACATTATAGGAACTCGTTTCAATAGTTTTAAACAGTGTGGATCCGAATGAGAACCCAACATATTTGAAACGCAAACGGTATTTCCAAAACGTTATTTCAAATACAATCTACTACTACAGTGGATAATCTGTTATTCTTTCCCAATAAACGCGTTAACGCAAAACCTATTATTTCCAGGGCAAACAGTTTGGGGCCAGATCAGACGCCGGGTAACCCGGCGTCTGATCAGGCTCCAAACAGTTTGCCACTCAGATAAATATGAAAACTCAAAATTGTCAAAAGGTTGTCCTTTTTTTACATTTTAGTGTTTTGCGTACGTTTCGTTTGCGTTTAAAAGGGAAAGAATAACAGATTCTCCACTGTATCAAAGGCAGACTTTGTAGATTAGAAATTGCTTAAATTTGTTAACACACTGAACCCTAGCGACGAATATACTCGTCAATTAAAAACAATGTACGGATGAAGAGTACATTGTCCTGTAGGAGCCCTCTGATCAAGGTCTGCAATATTTGTAATTTTGCAATATATTACAGTGGAGAATCTGCTATTCTTTCCCAAACAACGCGTTTACGTTAAAACTATTATTTGCAGTGCAAACAGTTTGGAGCCAGATCAGACGCCGGGTAACCCGGCGTCTGATCAGGCTCCAAACTGTTTGCCACCAAGATAAACAAGAATTATCAGAATTGTCCAAAAAATGTTCTTTTCTACCTTTTAGAGCTTTGCGTTTGCATACGTTTGCGTTTAAACGGGAAAGAATAACATATTCTCCACTGTAAATAAGTAAACCCTAAATAGTACACAAAAGACCGAACTTAACTAAAATTTGAAAAATTCCGTTAACCCTTTTAACACTAAGTAATTCTTTAGGATTATTATGTTCTCTTGTGGATTTTATGAGTTACCAAAACATGAACCATTCTACTTGGAATTCTGGGTAGTAAAATAAATACTGCTCTAAATTAGTAAACAGTGTAAAGGAACCCTCTGATCTGGGTCTAAACTGTTTGCAAATGTAATACGTATATTTTAAACAGGTCCAAGGTGTTTTTAGAGTCAAAGTGTGAAGGGTGAATGAGTTAACAGTTAAACAAACAGGGACAATCTGAACAGACAAGTAAGTACGAACAGAGTTCATTGCCGCCTACGAACTGTGAATGAACCTAATACTACTCGATATGGCAATTGTATTAGCATTACGAGTGCAAAGCCTATGTACTGCTAACCTTATGCAAGCTGTGCGCAGAATTTTGACTTTATTTGCAAACAGTTTGGATCAAGATGAGACGCCGAGTGACTCGGTGTCTCATCTGGATCCAAACGTTTTGATATTCTGAAGATATTTTCTAAAATAATAAATGTCTTTAAATCAATTTGTAAAATATTGCAGACTAAGTAATAACATAGATTGCAGAAGGTAAAGCAAAGTCTGGTACAACTGCAGAGGCAAGTGGGCACATTGAAGATGCATAAATAGAAGTCAAACAAACAATGACCTTTAATTAACTCGTATCATGGTAAAAGTAACTTGGTTAATTCTACTACATGTAACTGTTTGACTTCAGGTCAGGCGTCAAAGTATATTGGAGTATAATCAGGTTCAAAACATTTAGCTACTTGTATCGAGCTTTTGTTAAATTTATTTTGGAATGATTTCGCAGATGATTATTTTTCGGGCAGATAATAATTAAGCATGTTAATAGTCAATAGCATTGACTGTCCAACCCACTTAATTTGACATGGTTATTTACCGTTCAACAAAAATAGTTCAGTGCAACATTACCTTATATGACGTTTGTTTTTGTGACATATCGTATACGACAATAGAACGAAAGTCCGGTGGTGACATTCTGATTTCCTACTTCATAGTTCCGAGTTCCAACTTCCAACTTCCTACTTCGAAGTTCCATGTTTTGATTTCCAAATTCCAAGTTCCAAGTTTCGACTTCCAAGTTCCAACTTTCTACTTCTTAACTGTTAGTTAATGTTTGGGAGTTATATCCGTTCCCGTGACGTCATATTTCTGCGCCTTTTACTTTACACGTGTGTACATGTACAGATGTACTGTATATTTCATGTGTATGTAAATTTTAGACAGGAGTCATGTTGGATGTGCGCTAGTGTGTTAATTGTCTGATTCAAATACAGCAACTAAGTACATACATGTACTGTTCGAATTCTTGTTTTGACGATATCTTTAAAAATAAAAAGAAGATAACTTATGTTTATATTATTGTCCGTATCAATTAACTATTGTTTAAGCCTATGTATGTATTGACTTTGTATATTTGTGTAAATTTAGCTCATTGTGTTCAAAGATACAGTCTGAATTATGTTAAACAACCATTCTGTGAATAAGAATATATATTTAAATATATGACTGCTTAATGCAAACCAAGGTAAAGCAAAAATCTCCTTTAGATCAAGTAGGATTATGGTTTCTGCATTAAACTTCCCTCAGTATGTGTTTATCATTCGCAAGACTTAAAGTAGTCTATCTGTCGGTAGCCATTACGTCAAAGTGTATACATGTGCTGAGAATGAAACTCGGAAGTTGGAAGTTGGAAGACGGAAGTTTGAAGTTTGAACTCGGAAGTCGGAACTTGGAACATGGAAGTCAGAAAACAAAACATGGAAGTCAGAACTTGGAACTTTGAACTCGGAACTAAGAAATAGGAACTCGGAACTCGGGCGTAAACATATACATAACCATATAGCAAATTATCTTGAAAGTAATAAGTAAGAACCTGTAAGACGGAAGTAAGAATTGGGAATTTAGAATGTTACCACCGGACTTTCGTACAATTGTGAATATGTAATTATTTTCCACTGAACGCATTTTTGCTAAAACAAGTGTTTCGATTGCAAACAGTTCAATAAATCTCAAACAGTTTCATAAAGCCTTTTTCCTACATACATGTACCCCACTGTATAATGAAAGCTTAAATCGTTTTACTATTATGCATTGATGTTGGTGTTTTCGTTAGTGCTTACATGGGAAAGACCAGCATATTTCCTACTGTGTACACTAAACTCTAATGCGCAAACATATAATAATTAACGCCTTCTCTGCCTTACCCCGAGAACAAGGGTTATTTGCAAACAGTTTTGATCCTGATCAAATATCGCAGTCCGTTGCGTCTCATCAGGATAAAAAGGGTTTGAAACTCATTTCCATTAATCTTAAGTGAACATATCAAAACGTTAATTTGAGAAACAACAGTAGACGGCAAATGTTTAAAATGTATGACGTCATGGTTATGAATGGGTTAATATCTTTGTTATTTTATGGGTACTGATGATTTAATACGTACTTTTTCAATACCTTAGGTGACTACAATCGACTTTCAAAAAGTTTGGATCAAGACCAGACGCCGCGTCACGCGGCGTCTGATCAGGTTCCAAACTCATTTTAATTCCTATATTTGTGTCTTAATCAAATTGCCTACAAATTAAAGTTTCTGTGTAGAAGCAGAGGATGTATTTGCACGCAGACGGCATTAAGGAATTGAATGTATGGAACGGGATACATGTACATGTATGTCGTCAATATGGAATCGGAAGGGTTACACAATATGTTTTATTACATATAAGATAACTGAATTTTTCAGTGTAAGATTGAAGCCACGAGTAAAAAATAACAGTCTAATGTGCAGGAATGAATTAAATTTCGATTTTTCACTGCAAAATACTGTTGTTCTATTTATTGTATACTTTTAAAATACTTTTTGAACTCACTTATTTGCCAGTTAAAAGCAAGAACAAATGTTTACCGTTTTGAAGCCCCAAGTTTTTATCTTATAGCTTTCAGTGATACATACATTTTGTCCTACATTGACGTCATATGTTTACTGATTACATATCGTCGGTATTTTATCGTTACTTCCGATATTTGATTCGTTTTCTTCCGTTTAGTGTTTTTTGATAAATAGGGCTGTCGGAATTACGCCATAACACACGATTGTATACGATTCTTGGGGAGCCCTGCGGGAAAACTCATAATAGAAGCAACAGTAGGTTTATCACATGATAACTTCTCAGGTAATTGCACCGGTTTGAAACAGGGAGATCAGCAAGTTTTCCACCGGGAAGCATGTAATAAAGCGATATTCAGTGGTAAAGTGTCTACTGCACAGTTAACATTAATCTTCCGCGTTTGAAATGTTTTGTTATTTTCGTAAATTACATTTATATGATGACTATGGTTAACGCTTTATTGACATTGAGACTCGACATCTGATGAGGCACCTTACCGTTATACATTGACATATACAGGCACGTTATTATTAGTATTGCCATGGCAAACAGATTTGAGCTACAGTGGAGAATCTGTTATTCTTTCCCGTTTAAACGCAAACGTACGCAAACGCAAAGCACTAAAACGTAGAAAAGAACAACTTTTGGACAAATCTGATAATTCCTGTTTATCTTGGTGGCAAACAGTTTGGAGCCTGATCAGACGCCGGGTTACCCGGCGTCTGATCTGGCTCCAAACTGTTTGTACTGCAAATAATAGTTTTAGCGTAAACGCGTGTATTGGGAAAGAATAACAGATTCTCCACTGTACCTCTGACGCCGGGTTAACCAATGAAATTTGATCAGGAGCTAAAATATTCGTCAAATAGATTTTGAATAAAAAGTCTATATAAACAATAACCTGTCATTTTCTCTTTTTTATGGAATTGTGTTTGCCTATAGTTACAATTCACTGGCAACGAATAACGTCTTCCCAAATTGTTCTACATGTATCTTACCAAAAAGCTTCAAGTTATAGTTAATAAATGAAAGCAGAATACATATTAAGCAGACGATATCGTGTCAGAGAATTGGTAATGTCTAATTTCTTTGTAAATTTCCGTAACTCAGTACATGTTCAAGTGCAATGACCAACACATCTCGCAAATCGTCAATTAATCTAACAGTTCACTCAACCAACTTTGCTCTTAATTTCACATTTTCAGTTTTAAAGTTTTCTGCTTTACTTCTAGCATGTAAAATACATTCCTATGAGACACAGGTTATCTCTTCAACACTGGGCCATGGACCTGTTCAGAATAAACTCATTACGTTTGCAAACAATGTATACCCAGTAGCGCGTTCAAGTACCGTATCGATTGCATCAGAAAACGGTAACAATTTAACTTAAACGACCGTTTGCACGATATCGATTGCGAACGTTTCGAAAGGCCTCAGAGGTAATGAGCCAAAGCGAACAATAAAACAAAATGGCGACCAAATGAATTTAAAACAACCAGCGAACAGTCCCGTCTTTTTTTCTTACCAATAAACCAACATATTCCGATACTTAATGTATCAAACAAAGTAGCTTACACCTGAGCAGCTATATCTTATTTTTATATGCGGTAAAATTGATGCATTTCAGTTGATTAGTACACTTTTGCTTGTGTTATTTCCAAACGTACATAAATCGTTCGTACCCTTGAAAAGTAAATAAACACGGGGCGCAATGAGTTATTATTGAAAAGTATTGGTGAACGTTAGATGTCGTACATGTACTACATGTATAAGCGTTGTTTGTATCGGTTCAAGTTGCTATCCGCCGATACGGTACTTGAATGCGCTACAGATTAGAGGTATCATATGAGCCATCTGATCAGGGTCTACACTGTTTGATACAATGTAATTCGGAACAGTATTTATTAAACTTCACAGAATTCAAAGTAGACGGGTTCATGTTTTCGTAACTAAAATGAGCCGCAAGGAAATCTTATAACACACACTATTTAATTAGTGTTGAAAAGACATAAAGGTTAGTTAGCCTATATCGATGAAATGGTTAAGAGAACCCGCCAAATGGTTGAACCGCAAGGGGTAATCATACTCGTTGAAATGGGCTTAACTATATTTACAGTCGAGAAGACATTACTATTTCTCTTTTAAAGGCAAACGAAACGCAAGCGCATTGCAGATTGTCAGATTAAATGACTTAAATTTTGTTCAACTTTGACGACTCGTTTGAAATTGAGTGGCAAACAATTTGAAGCCCGATCAAACACCGTGTTACCCGGCGTCTGTAACTAACTGTAACTTTTTGCAATGGAAAAAACAGTTTAAGCGTAAATGCGTATATTATTGGAAATAATATCATATTCTCCATTGAAACCAGAGGGACTCTTTTACTCGTCAATCTCAAATGCTGTACATATGGAGTACACTTCTCATACAGTGGATAATCTGTTATTCTTTCCCAATAAACGCGTTTACGCTAAAACTATTATTTGCAGTGCAAACAGTTTGGAGCCAGATCAGACGCCGGGTTACCCGGCGTCTGATCAGGCTCCAAACTGTTTGCCACCAAGATAAACAAGAATTATCAGAATTGTCCAAAAGTTGTACTTTTCTACGTTTTAGTGATTTGCGTTTGCGTACGTCTGCGTTTAAACGGGAAAGAATAACAGATTCTCCACTGTATGCAAACGGTGTAGACCATGACCAGTCCTATGCCTTTGATAGTATTATGCAGACATAATAGACTCTAATTAGAGGGGGACTTTGGTCTGCTATGTTTGTCATTTTGTAACATATTTTTAAAACCATGTAATATGTCAAAATTGACTAGATTTAGCTTAAAACTTGAATGCTCCGTTTGAAGTGTCCGAGGTGGATGAGTTAAGGTGCAACTTTAGAGCAGATGGTTAATGGTTCGGCTGAACACCGACCTAGGAAGAAAACAAAATTGTCATGAACCCGGAACTTTCAAAAAGGAATGGTGAAGATCCATCGATTACGAACGGATGAATAATTCAAGAGATGCTTTCTGAAAGGAGAACCAAAATAGATACACAGACGACCATTAGCCTTGACTCTTCTGAATGTTAACTGCCGTCTGAGTAACACACACTGTGTCACTAAAGTAGATACAGTGGAGAAGGTTTCATCCTTTCCCGTGTCAACATATCTGATCGTCAACGCAGTGCAAACATACAGAACGTGAATGTTTATTGAACTCCACTGATATTGACAATTGTTAAATATTTAAATGTCAAGCAGTTTGCAGCCCGAACAGATGCCAGTTTATCCTGCTTCTGACCTGCGTCTGATCTTGTTTTGAACAACTGTCTTGTCCATTGTAGACCTGACCTTTCTTGTGACCTTTTGCATGGACTTACAGTACCGCTAAACAAAGCTACAGTGGAGAATCTGTTATTCTTTCCCGTTTAAACGCAAACGTACGCAAACGCAAAACACTAAAACGTAGAAAAGTACAACTTTTGGACAATTCTGATAATTCATGTTTAACTTGGTGGCAAACAGTTTGGAGCCTGATCAGACGCCGGGTTACCCGGCGTCTGATCTGGCTCCAAACTGTTTGCACTGCAAATAATAGTTTTAGCGTAAACGCGTTTATTGGGAAAGAATAACGTTTTCTCCACTGTATTGGTACAGAGGAGAAAACGTTATTCTTTCTCGTTTAAATGCAAACGAAGCACAGACGCAGTGCACTAAAATGTAAAAAGGGTAACATGTATAGTTCCAACTATTCATTTAAATACATGTACATGTATGAGTGGCAAAAAGTTTAGATCCTGTTTGGAAACCAATTGTTAATCCTTGGGCAAAAACAGCGTTTTGCAATCTATATGGCACGTCATTTTCTAGCATCATGGTAAATAGTTCAACCTTACTGCACTTAGTCATATAACCGGTATTATACAAGAAAAGAGCCTTTAATAAATATACTTCAAAGATCTACATGTAATACTAAACTGATGATGTTTCGCTTATAATACTAGGATAGGGGAAATATAATACTAAAAGAAATAAACATTAAATCATCCCGAATAATTTCCGTCAAATCTAATGGAATATTTCTGAGGCTCTACCGCCATGCAATATCAATACTTACAAACAGGCTGTTCGCTTCATAAAGATATCAATGACAGGTCACCCGTTGGAATTCGCTTAATGATCATTAAGATGCTTTTGATGTGTAAAGCAGCTGACAGTTAATGTAGGCTAAAATGTTCTGCTTTACTTTGTCCCTGTTTTCAGTTGCGCAATCTGTATTTATATCATCAACGAGGTTATAGTATCTAAAGACAATCCTATATTAAACTGACATATTGTGTTAACTATTGAATGTTAACAAAATATGTTACATTTCAATTGACCCTTCTGTAGAAGCGGTGTAGCCACGCCCCCCTTTACAACAGATAAGCGCTGTAGCTAGGTAGGGCACGCATCTTTCAAGATGGCGACCGAAGCCAGTGAATGATACCGTTTAAGATATTTATCAGATCATCAGTTTCCCTTTGCCTTTTTTATTTATTTATGTTATTTGAATTTGTTTGGTTTATAGTGTGTGTGGGTATGGGTGCATACGATCTGGAGCCGTTCATTTGACTGATAATGCCTTTCTTGTTCTGTTCTTCCTTTAGCTACCCAGTAACTAACGCAATCTGCAATTAGAACTTGCTACTAAGTTTTGCTGTTAATCCTACAATTGATCACGAACAAATAACTTTTTCTTTCAAGATCTTATACATTCTAACACAGTGATACATATACTTATAAGTGATATCATTGACACGTGTCTTATATCATCGTGTTAATCAGACGCACGTGTCATGCAGCGATAAGCGTAGATAATGCTAAAAAGGAGAAAGGGTTAGTCAAATAAAATGAAACGCATTCAATGCAATAAAACGGACAACCTGACAAGAAGATATCCTATCTGAATAGTGTTCGCCTCACGATCCGACTGTTGAACGAGAAATCACTGACCATGTTTCCCTGATGAAATATGACGTTTTAGCCGTCGGTGGAGAATACGTAATCATTTACCGTTTTAAAGAAATGAAACACAAATGCAATATAATTAAATGAAATATGTTGACGAATTTTTAATCTTAGTGGCAAACAGTGTGTAGCATGATCAAATGCCGGGTTACCCGGGGTCTAATCTGGTTCCATACCGTTTGCAATGGAACTGTATGATTTAGTACAAGCGCGTTTAATTCTTTCGCTCCCAAATTATTCGTGGGACATTTACCCCTTCATCGTTTCATTGTCGTATTCTTCAGTTTTGTTGTTTGCAACATCGTTTCAAAGTTCGATTTAAGGCAATATAACTGACGTTATTTCAAAACCCGAGCGTTACGGCACGTTTGATCAAGATCATAGCTGTTTGCAAATGAGCTTTATGACGTCACTGAGAGTGACAAGGGTATTAGGAAAGAATGGCTCCTTCCCCTACAGTGTGAACACTGTTCTAAATGCTGACAATATTAGGATCCGATAAACACTTGATCATGTTTCACTGATAAAATAAGAAGCTTTTGTTATACTGTACAGTCGAGAACACGTAATTTTTTCCCAATAAATGCGTTTACGTTAAAACTATTATGTCTATTGCAAACAGTTTGGAGCCAGATCAGACGTCGGGTAACCCGGCGTCTGATCAGGCTTCAAACTGTTTGCCACGCAGATCAAAACTAATAGTAAGGTTTGTCAATAACTTGTCGTTTTCTCAATTTTAATGCACTGCGTTTGCGTTTCGTTAGCGTTTCAACCGGAAAGAATAACGTTTTCTCCCCTGTAATGGATAGGATGATCTACTCCAGCTACGTGTCATATAATTGATTCATAGTTCCAATTTCAATAAATGTGACAGCTTTTCCTATAAAGAGACCATTAGCTTTTTACACATTTGATCTAATTCTAACAGCAATGGCTTTGATTTACAACTATATTGTATACCTCACACTCTGTACTTAGCGACGCTCAAACTATGTACCATCATCGGTGTTTGAAAGATGTAGTAGCGTATTGCATGACAACATTAATGCAAAACGAGCCTAAAAGAGCATTGTGCATTGCTTTCGTTCTGACTTAAAAGTTGTGTGCATGCACAAATGCCATATTCGTCCTAAGTGAAAGGCTTCTTAAGAGAGGTACTATCTCTACGCATGTTGCAATATCGTGTTCTTCCCAAATATGCTAGATACTTGTTTTAACTTTGCTAAGTCCTAGTACATGTACCGTAATGAACCTCAGCGTGAGGGTCAAACAGTTTGGATCCTGATCAGACGCCGCGATCCGCGGCGTCTGATCTGGAGCAAATCTGTTTGAAATTTCTATTATGATCACTGAAATAACAACTCTTTAATAAAATACAGGGCAGGTGAGAACTTAACCCATTTGGTGCCCACGGTCCTATATATAGGACAAAGGCAAACAGTGAAGACTGTTCAGAATCCGCATCATGCGGCGTTTGACACTTCATGCTGAGTCAACACTTTCTGTCGATAGGAATTTCTAGTAAAATCAAAACGAATATGAAAATTTAGATTTGGCACCCCTCATTTCAAAATGAACTAATCCAATATACATCTATTAGTATGGAAGAATCCACTGGGCGCAAACGGGTTAAATCAGGAAAAGTCCAACTGTTATAGTGGGTGAACTGTTATTAAGGCTTACTCAAAACTTTCTTTGGTTGTCGAAGTTAAGACACTTCATATCGTACCAGCGTATGAAAGTCTAAATGTATTTGTTTTCTTGCCACTGCAAACTCTTTCAGCCCTAGCGACGAGTATACTCGCCATACAAAACAGTGTATCTGTGAAGAGTACACTTGTTCTTCGCAGAGAACTGAATAGGGTCTCCACTGTTTGTCATTTTGTAATAAATTGTATAAAACAACACTAAATAATCAAACTATGACTAGACTTATTTGGAAACTGGAGATGTCCATACTTGTAAAGTGTATCAGGGGCAAATGAATGAACAGGTACAGTGGAGAATCTGTTATTCTTTCCCAATAAACGCGTTTACGCTAAAACTATTATTTGCAGTGCAAACAGTTTGGAGCCAGATCAGACGCCGGGTAACCCGGCGTCTGATCAGGCTCCAAACTGTTTGCCACCAAGATAAACAAGAATTATCAGAATTGTCCAAAAGTTGTTCTTTTCTACGTTTTAGTGCTTTGCGTTTGCTTACGTTTGCGTTTAAACGGGAAAGAATAACAGATTATCCACTGTATCAGGGGCAAATGAATGAACAGGTAACACTATTCCACGCAAACGTTACATATTTCAAAGGCTGTATCACATTACCCTGTATCAGCAATATTTGCACAATATTGCTTCACTATTCCAAATATTGAAAATAAAACTTGTAGTCGGTGTTCTTTTATAAACGCTGTACAGTGGAGAAGGCGTTATTGTTTCCTAATAAACGCGTTGTTGCTAACGCTACTGTTTCCATTGCAACACTTTGGAGCCATATCAGACGCCGGGTAACACGGCGACTGGTCAGAATCCAAACCGTTTGCCGCTCATATTGAAATGAAAAGTAGAAACAGTCGAACAATTGCGTTCGTTTGCGTTAAAATGTACAGTGGAAGAAACAATATTAGTTTTCATTTCATAAAAGAAATGTACTAAAAAGAAAAACAATGGATGGATATTGAATCCTGTCGACGTCACAATGGGTATCGCAGTAGCAAAAAGTTTAGAACCTATGCAGACCTCGGGTACCCGGCGTTTGATCTGGTTCCAAACTATTTGAAATGGATATGGATGCTTCACCACATCAAATGTGTGTTGTTATAATAAGGAAAGCAGAACTATAACAAGTACATGTAACGGTTGCTTTATATTCCAAAATAGTTTTGATCGTACAACTAGTTAAAAATTCTAGAGTAAACATTAAGGTTGAGGACCGCTAATGAGATCGAGCCACTGTCGGTCAATATCGGAACTCCACGGAGAGCTACATGTATCGGCCATTCTCGTCAATTGCCTACATGTTCCGAACCATGCATTAGCAGGTCGGTAATTACATTGTCGCTGTACGTAGATTACCGGTGTTGGTCTAATATCATTAGGGGTCCTCAACCTTAACATGCAGTGGTCCTAAAGCCATATGGTACAATGGTGTTCTTAATATAACAAGCTCGAGTATGATGCAAGTGTTCGTGAGTTCGATACCCCGCCTTGGGATGAGACTTTCCCAAACCGAGGTCTGATGTATCACTGCTTTACACTGGGCATGTAAAATACACAGAGAACTCTGTCGATGGTTTGAGTAGGTCATCGGCCCGGGTTTGCTGTATCAGCACTCCTATGTTTTGACATCCAATAAGCCCAAAGATGGCAGAAAAGGACGTTAAAAATAAACCAAACCAATCCAAACAAACGTTTATTTGGAACTAATACGGTATCCTCCAATGCACTCGTACATGAACACTGTTAACAAAAAATTCAATTATATCGTGTTATTTGTAATGAAAATACCTTGGCGAACGGTCTGTCTTGCCTTTGCAAACTGTGTAGATCCTAATCTGACTACAAGACACTTGGCGTGTTATTAATATTTCAGTACTCTGCATATTTCATTGCAATATTCTTTGGGTGAAACATACAAAACTAATTCAAAGATTCGGTAGAATTTTCTGTAATCGACACCATGTCATTATAAGGATTGAGAGCCATCACTGACACAATTACTCTTATAAAAGTAAAATCACTATGGCAACAGCATACCGGCAGATGATAAAGCTCTTGCATATTTTTTATTGTACACAAGAAATGATGCACAATGGGGTTTGTCATTATTTACAATAAAACATTGTATGCAGTTCTATAACAGTTTGGAGCCAGAACAGGCACTACGTAACTGCATCAAAATTATTAGCCTTTGCATACGGTGAAGAAGACATTAAATCATCAAGTTCACGTGTTTGTGCTTAAAGAATAATATCAAATTGTATAGTGTATAAATGATCCGTTCCGTGACAAAACCAACCTTATTGCACTGCAACATTGTACATATATTGTACATGTACCACGCACCGTTGTCATAATAGGCTCTGTATCTGAGTTTGGTGTATACTTATAAAACCGTACTTAATATAGCTACAAAAAGTGAAGTGCTTTAGATGCATGTTGATGTCAAACAATGTAGATCAAGACCAGCCACGGGTTCTTTGACTCGATGGCTTGCCTTGATCTACACTGTTTGCAATACAATAAGTCAGGTTTTCTCAAGGCACAGCATATAACATACCGGTATATTGTACAATGTACAGTGGAGAAAACGTTATTCTTTCCCAATAAACGCGTTTACGCTAAAACTATTATTTGCAGTGCAAACAGTTTGGAGCCAGATCAGACGCCGGGTAACCCGGCGTCTGATCAGGCTCCAAACTGTTTGCCACCAAGATAAACAAGAATTATCAGAATTGTCCAAAAGTTGTTCTTTTCTACATTTTAGTGATTTGCGTTTGCGTACGTTTGCGTTTAAACGGGAAAGAATAACACATTCTCCACTGTACATGTAGCAGGAGCAGACGCATTTTAACGAAAGTGAGTTGTCGATTGTCGTTTTCTACATTTTAATGTACTGCGTGTGCTTTTAGGTTCGTTTTAATATAAACAAAACACGCACTCTTCACTTTGTGTCAGTGTTGTCGGTGTAGCAATGACGAGGTTAACACTTTCACTATCAATGACGTCATACAGCGCATTTGAAATCAGTTTTGATCTTGATCAGACGCCGCGCAAGGCGGCGTCTGATCAGGATCAAAACTGTTTGACACTTGTTTTAAAATAATGTCATTTATACTGCCGTAAATCTAACTTTAAAACAATCTGGCATACATCAATATTAAAGCAGACGACAATAATTATGGCGGTGAAGGGGTAAAAACCTCACGATAAATTTGATCATGAAAGGGTTAACGGAAACATGGAATATATAAACCAGAACATCAATTACTACATGTAACAGATGAATAATTCACGAAAAAGAATCCGTAGACACACATTAGTCCAGACCATGCCGGATATAGATGTTACAAAATAAATGGGAAATGCAGAGAAAATGCATTTATATTTTAACGCTGATGAATTGTGTGTTTTCGGTTCTGAAATGTATTCCTAATACATGTATGTATGAAGCTTATACGTTTTCTGAAATGAAATTTCCAAAGTCTTCATAGATAACTACACAAAATCCTTATAACCAATACCGTTACTCCATTTTACCGAATATGTTATTCCTTCCAAATACTTGTAAATGAGTTTAAGCTGAAACAATGGTTTCAATTGCAAATCGGTTGGAGCCGGATCGTACGCCGGATAAGTCTATCCAGAAGATTCATACAGGATCTCCACATTTTATGACTTTGCAATATACATTGTCTTGGTAAAAGTTAAAACCAACCAAACTATTACAAAATGGACTAAACATATTTTGAAACTGAAATCGTCTATTGGAAGTTTTAGTAATCAATGAGTTATTAATGCCCGCATTGCCCCCATGTACAGTCAGCGTCCCCTCCCTACAACGACCCTATGAACAATGACCCCCTCCTTACAACGACCCTTTCCACAGTTCCATAAACATTACACTTATGTTTAACGCTTTTACTACTGCAATGTCGTCTGCTTAAATTTGTCGTCTGCTGTTTTTTCTCAAAATTACATAATTGACATTTTGACAGACAAAAAACTTAATGACGAGTGACAAACAGCTTGAATCCAGATCAGACGCAGCGTTTCGCGGCGTCTGATCTGGATTCAAGCTGTTTGCAAATGTGAACCAATTTCCCTCCCTATAACGAAACCCTCCGAACAACGCACACACGTTTGTCCCCATCGGGTGTCGTTGTAGGGAGGGAGCGCTGTAGTATTACTTTCCCAATGTTTTCCTAAAATAAAAGAACGCTGCAACACTCAACATTACGTACCATTGCAACATTGAAAAGTCCAGTAGGCTACTAGTACAACTAGTTCATCAACCGACACAAGAAAACAACAACTTCATTCTGACATTTCAAATGCATTTTTCATTCCTTTCACTTCCGAATTAAATTGCATTGAATGTATGTTTGACGTGTCGGGAATGCGACTGTAATGTAACGACATGCTTACAGTGGAGAAAGATTTATTATTCCCATTTTAGACGCAGACAAAATACAAAGACAATGCATTACATATGACAGTTTGTTCGTGAAGTTCTATTTATTTAAATCTGAGTGGCAAGCACTTTTTGAGTCTGGTCAGACGCCGGGTAACAAGCGTCTGACCTAGCTAAAAACTACTTTCAGTGGCAATGATAGTTTTCGTGTAAACGCGTGTATTGGGAAAGAAGGCTATCTGCCTCACTGTCCCTTATTACCTAATGCAGCAAATAGCTTTAACATTGCAGGTACAGTGGAGAATCTGTTATTCTTTCCGAATAAACGCGTTTACGCTAAAACTATTATTTCCAGTGCAAACAGTTTGGAGCCAGATCAGACGCCGGGTTACCCGGCGTCTGATTAGGCTCCAAACTGTTGCCATCAAGATAAACAAGAAGTATCAGAATTGTCCAAAATTTGTTCTTTTCTACGTTTTAGTGATTTGCGTTTGCGTACGTTTGCGTTTAAACGGGAATCTCCACTGTAATGAAGTCTTAAATCTGACACGTGTGACTGGTTAGTCTGGTTAGACTGAGCTTAAATGTCTGGTATTGTGTTATCATAAACTCATTAAAAGTCTTGTTTTAAATTTTGAACCGCTTCCTTTAAAACGTCTGGAACAGATCATATAACAAACAGTTAAGAGTCTGATCAGGCGCCGAGTACATGTAACACGACGTCTGATCATACTTCAAACTGTTTTAAACTCAGATATAAAATATATTGTCAAAATTTGAAAAGAAATAATTGTCAACATTAAAAAACGCATTCATTTTATAAACGAATTGCGTCGGCGAATCAATTTAGTTTAAACTGGAACGAATAACGTCTTTTCCATTGTACCTCAATCTTTTACAGCATAAATGAGACGAAGAAACGCTTAAGTGTTTAACAAAGTTCGTTGCTTAAAGAAGATTAAAGTAATCAAAGAAGTTTCTTTTGGAACTTTCAGCTTTGTTATCATTCTGCGATCTGCTCCACGTAAATCCTACTTTAAGCTGAATATTTTTTTGTAAAGTATCAGTACAATAATGTACTTGTATTGACAATGGTAAATTATTCTTAACACACCTTTAATGGAGGATATGGCTAGACATGGTACAGTGATGAAGACGATATTCTTTCCTTTGTAAACGCAAACGAAACGCAAACGCAATATACTAAAATGTAGAAAATTACATTTTTCTGACATTTCTTATAATTTACTTTTTTTTGTCTCAGTGGCAAACAAGTAGGAGCCTGATCAGACGCCGGGTGACCCGGCGTCTAATCAGGCTCCAAACTGTTTGCAATTGAAATTATAGAATCAGCATAAACACGTTTATTGGGATAGAATAACGTATCCTCCACTGTGTGTGCCATATATCGGCACTAGACACTATAATTAAGCAATGAAGAAATGAAACTGTTTCATGCGAAATGTGTTTACAGACAGAAACCCCTGAAAAATCCAATGTAAATTCCAATCTTCCATTAAATCTAATCCATATGTAACTACTTTGGGATGTTTAAAGCAATATATCATAAAATGACAAATAGTGCAGACCCTGATCAGAGGGATTCTGCAGATCAGGGTTTGCATAGAAAAAGCGTACTCTTTACAAGCTGCCTTTTTTAAATGACCTGATTACAAATAATAACAGTCATACATGGAAATATCAACTATTGTTTTACGAATGTATCTTGAAAGAGACATTCGTGCACTTAACTTACACGCCCACTAACGCGATCATGATACAGTGAAGAATCTGTTATTGTTTCCCGTTTGTACGCAAACGCAAAACACTAAAACGTAGAAAAGTACAACTTTTGGACAATTCTAATAATTCATGTTTATCTTGGTGGTAAACCGTTTGGAGCCTGATCAGACGCCGGGTTACCCGGCGTCTGATCTGGCTCCAAACTGTTTGCACTGCAAATAATAGCTTTAGCGTAAACGCGTTTATTGGGAAAGAATAACGTTTCTCCATTGTAGGAGTTTTACATTTACATGTATACAGTGTGGGATACGTTGTTCTTTCTCATTTAAATGTTTCAACACTAAGAAACTCTTATGGGTTATATGGTTCCCTTGTGGACTTTTATGGTTACCAAAACATGAACCAGTTTTCTTGGAATTCTGATTAGTTTAAGAAATACTGGTCTAAATAAGTAACCAGTACAGACCCTAATCAGAGGGCTCCTACATGTACTATAGGAGCCCTCTAATTTGGGTCTACACTGTTTTGCAAATGCAATGAGCACATTTAAAAAGGTACATGATGTTGAAATAGTGAAGAGAAAACAAACGCAAACGCGATGCAATGCAAATGAAATGTAGCAAACATTTGACTATTGAAACTGTTGACACTTTGTACTAATCCGAGAGACAAACAGTTACAGTGGAGAAAACGTTATTTTCCGTTTAAACGCAAACGCATAGCAATAAAATTGAGAAAATATTGACTTTTTATAATTCTAACTATTCATGTTAATTTGAGTGGCAAACAGTTTGGAGCCTGATCAGACGCCGGGTTACCCGGCGTCTGATCTGGCTTCAAACTGTTTGCAATGGAAATAATTGTTTAGCGCAAACGTGGTTATTGGGAAAGAATAACGTTTTCTCCACTGTAACAGGTTAACCAGTCTCTGATCGGGTTTCAAACTTGTTGTCATTAATATAATAATCTTAGCATAAACACGTTTATTGGGATAATATTACGTCTTGTCTCTGTAACCGAACTTATATTGCATCGCTGATGTAATGCAGGTCGCGATTACTTTAATACAACGATTTCCCAGACGTAATAAAACACACGATTTAGAGCCTTCAAATAAGAAATACCAATTTCCTCCGTCTATAGTTTCATCGTTGGCACAACATATACTAAACGTGTCACGCTTAGAGAGGATTTATATGAAACTAACACATGTGAGTCTTAGGATCCTTAAAGAGATCGGGCCAATGATGGTCAATATCGGTACAGTGGAGAATCTGTTATTTTTTCCCAATAAACGCGTTTACGCTAAACCTATTATTTCCAGGGCAAACAGTTTGGAGCCAGATCAGACGCCGGGTACATGTAACCCGGCGTCTGATGAGGCTCCAAACAGTTTACCACTCAGATAAATATGAAAACTCAAAATTGTCAAAAGGTTGTCCTTTTTTACAGTTTAGTGTTAGGCGTTTGCGTTTCGTTTGCGTTTAAATGGGAAAGAATAACAGATTATCCACTGTACTCAATGAGTAGCGATATAATGGCAATAAACAGGATTAATTAACCAATTGATTACTGGGGAATCTCAATAATTTGATATAGCCAACAAATATGAATAGCAAACATGCTGAGACTGATCAGACATAGGGGAACTCGGCTTCTGAAATGGCTCCAAACTGTTTGCAGAACACATCCATGTAAAAAGCTTGACATCGTATCGGTAATTGTTTCAGCCAAATTGATAAACTCTGTAGCTTAAACTGAAATAAACTAGTGATTGTTAAGCGGGCGATATAATGACAATAAAGATGATTAATTAACCAATTAATTACAGGGGACTCTCAATAAAATGAGCAAGCCAACAGACACACGTTTTACGCAGACGATCTTTCTTACAAGGTTGCTGGCAAAAGAATTGACATGTAAGGGGATGGTTCATAATTGCGCTATTGTACAGTGGAGAATCTGTTATTCTTTCCCGTTTAAACGCAAACGTACGCAAACGCAAAGCACTAAAACGTAGAAAAGAACAACTTTTGGACAATTCTGATAATTCATGTTTATCTTGGTGGCAAACAGTTTGGAGCCTGATCAGACGCCGGGTTACCCGGCGTCTGATCTGGCTCCAAACTGTTTGCACTGCAAATAATAGTTTTAGCGTAAACGCGTTTATTCGGAAAGAATAACAGATTATCCACTGTACATGTATATAGACAATAACTTCTCTATTGCGATCACTGAAAACAATACTTTTTGTGGACGTTTAAAACGATTGACTGCTTACAGCAAGATAAAAATAAAACCAACTATTCGTTCAGGATTTTTCCGCTTAATGTAAATTTCACCCTTCTTTGAACAGTAATTTCCTAAAACACCGAACATTTAACATTAAATTAGCTCCTACTAAATTTTCTAGTAATTCCATTGGTCAATCGATATCACGAGACCTTATAAAACATATAGGGTTTTTGAATATTTCTATATTGGACATAAGTGTCGCACTCTGTAACTAATCTCAATTTGTGGTCTTGATAGATTGTTTTCACTGTACGTAATTTAACCCTTTCATGATCAAATTATTCGGGAGATGTTTACCCCTTCACCGTTTTATTGTCGTCTGCTTCAGTACTGTTGTCTGCAAGACGCGTTTCAAAGTTATATTTCATGTTGTATTACTAAATAAATATCGACATGAGTGTCAAACAGTTTGGGTCCTGATCAGACGCCGCGTTACGCGGATCAGGACCCAAACGATTTGCAAACGCGCCTGAAAGCGTCATTGAGAGTGAAAGGGTTAAACAAATGATCAGAGGATCGTCGCTTCATCATCGTTATTTTATAACATAAATGAGCGAATGGCGACGAGACAATGATGCGGGTGAAATGACGATATATTGATATGGATGACACACTTGTGCACGTTTCGGGCAAATCTGTTATAAATGCTGAATACAGTATATGAATCTAGATACTTATGAGTCGAAGAACAATAAAGATGGCAAGAAAACCTGGTAGCATCTGGAAAGAAAATGCTTGATAATCTGACGGTATTGTTTGAAGAAAAATGCTGACAATTCACTTTGTTGTTTCAGATAAAAACGTTCGGACACGGCAATTATATAGCATGATAAATATTCAGATTCAATATTTAATGAATATTTATGATATCAAATGAAAACTGTCAATATCATTCAGTATAGCTTATTTTTTTTAGGAGACACGCGTTTAAAGTGGTGACATGTGTACAGTAGAGATTACGTTATTATTTCCTAATAAACGCGTTTACGCTAAAAATAGTATTTCCAATGCATTCTGTTTGGAGCCAGATCAGACTTCACTGTTTAGATCCATAAGTCTAGACAAATATATTCAAACATTCATGTGTTAAGCGACCACTATATAGAGATGCATAGTGATCTTTCAAAAATGTGACTGCCTACTACAGGGTAAGAGTCATGCAGAAGGAGCCTTCTGCATAACTTTTACCCTGCAGTAAACTGCTACCTGTCATGAACACATGTACTACAACTTTATCGTCATTTAGGGGTCGCTTAACATAGGTATGACTGTATGCTGAACATATTTGTAAATTAAGGAAACATTCAAAAATATAGATTAATGTATATATAATTGGAAATGTCTGAATCTTTACCACTAAACGCCACTGTGCTAAACTAGTTATTGCCATCGCAAACGGTTTGGAGCCTGGCCAGACGCCGGGTTTATTTATTTTCAAGACTTCAATCTGTCTAGTGCTTGAATAAACAGAACTCTATCAAACATTTTATATATGAATAATTTATGGTTCTGCCATCGCACAGTGAGTACTGTAAGGGCATACAGTGGAGAATCTGTTATTCTTTCCCGTTTAAACGCAAACGTACGCAAACGCAAAACACTTAAACGTAGAAGGTGCAACTTATGGACAATTCTGATAATTCATGTTTATCTTGGTTGCAAACAGTTTAGAGCCTGATCAGACGCCGGGTTACCCGGCGTCTGATCTGGCTCCAAACTGTTTGCAATAGAAATAATAGTTTTTTTTAGCGTAAACGCGTTTATTGGGAAAGAATAACGTTTTCTCCACTGTACTTTAGCGGCCGACGGCTAGGAATTTCAAACGTAAAACTAACAGACTGCACAGAGGGATGTTTGTCTAGGTCACGCAGGTGATTGAATATTTGTCATTTCCTAACTCCTCTAATCCTGTATGTGCAAAACTGTGAAGAGAAACGTGTTGCATTTTCACACGCACATGTATTACATTTTATTACAAGAGAAAACGCATTGCAATAAAATGTAGCAAATGATAAGCTGTCGAAACATGTTGACGGTTTAAGATTTATTTTATTAAATATGAGTGGCAAACAGTTGACAGGCATCTGTTAAGCCTCTACACTGATTGCAATTGTCATAAAAGTTTTAGCACAAACACGAACAGTAGGAAAGAATAGCTTTGTCTCCACTGTTACAAGATGACTGTATTTACTCGTGACTGTCTTCGCATTCATTGAAAGTAGTTTAAACAGAACACTTTCCCTTAAAATCGTTTATCACATAAACGTGCAAAATATACATGTAGAGGGCCGTACAAATCGTACGGCCCACTGGGCATATATTTTATACTAATTTTCGAATCACCAAAATACTGTATTACTAGTTAGTTAGTTTAAACATATTTTATTTCCAAAATTTCAACATGTATTACTACGCCGACTTTAAACCAGTTAAGAGAATCTAGACAAAATAAGATCCCCACTAGGGATTTAAAACATTTCCAAGTGTCCTAAAAACATTATCCCGAGCAGTCCCGCAAATTTACGCTGCATATCAGGCTATTTAGATTTCTAGTTTAAACAGTTACTCGGACTATTTTGCAAATTTAGACGTTACAATGATAATGACGTCACGTTCGAATAACGACGTGATTTTCAAAACGAAACTAGATTCTAAATGAAAAATGATCATTTTTAGTCAATTAGAACAATTTTAGATTAGATATGAAATCAAAATTTGAATATGGTATCATAGAAGTCTTTTCACAACGCATAGGTGTTGTTTTTCTTTATTTAGTTTGATAGATGTTTTTATCTACGGATGAATAAAACCGAATAACACCTATGATGAATCGTTTACCTACATGTAAGAGCCAATGGCAAAAACGAAAGTAAGACCGTCCGGATTTTCGTGTTATATTGTATTTGGTGTTTATGTGATAAATATGATATTAAATGAGTGTGTTTTCAGTAGTAAATTTATTGAACTCGTTAGATAAAATGATATGTTGCTCGCCAAGGCTCGCAACATATTATTTTATCCAACTCGTTCAATAAATTCACTACTGAAAACACACTCATTAAATATCCTCTATTTAACACACGAAAGAAGTTTCAAGTTTATAATCAAATCAATAACAATAATAAAAATAAAGCAGACCGCTAATACACATATATTAGCAATTGAGTTTGCCTTTCTAGTAAGTTTCTACAAACATCAACTTATCGTAACACTATAACAACAATTATCATTTTCAATGTAACCGTAACAGTACGCGTAAACTGTATTTCACAAGCTTCTAGTACCATGTACCTGACTAATCAGAAGTCTATCTGACGGTTTACTGATATAAATAAATGAGTGTGCCACTTGCGTGCCTGTTGTTCACAATAAGTATGCAAAGGCATTCTATAGTAGCTGACGGCTAAGACTTTCAAAAACCAAAGCTATCAGACTGTACAGAGGTAAATTTGTCTGTGTCACGCAGGTGATGAATAATTGTTACAGAATGACCTTCATGTATTTGTCCTATTTTGTTTGTGCATTGCTGAGAATAGGAATATCATGCGTTTTATCACGCACACTAACAACTTTTTATTACATGTACAGTGAAGAAGACGTATTATTTCGAATGTTACAGTGGAAAAAACGTTATTATTTCCCAATAAACGCGTTTACGCTAAAACTATTATTGCTATTGCAAACAGTTTGGAGCCAGATCAGACGCCGGGTAACCTGGCGTCTGATCAGGCTCTAAACTGTTTGCAACCAAGATAAACATGAATTTTCAGAATTTTCCATAAGTTGCACCTTCTACGTTTAAGTGTTTTGCGTTTGCGTTTCGTTTCGTTTAAACGGGAAAGAATAACGTATTCCCCACTGTAACGAAAATGAACGCAAACTAAAGAAATGTAGACAATGACTGATTCTTAAAAAATATTGAAGATTGGTTAAAACTAAGTGGCAAACACTTTGGAGTCTTAGTAGGCTTCAGACTGTTTTAGTTGTAATAATTGTTTTAGCACAAAATGGGAAAGAATACCGTCTTCTCCACTGTTGCAACATAAGTGTATTTAACTATCAGTGTTTTTGTTGAAAGTACCGTATTTAAAACCGAACGGTATCCTTTGAAAACTAGAAAAAAAAACCAATTACAATGTAGTTTCAAGTAAACACTCAAATCAGCGAGTATGATTAAAAAAAAGGCATGCAGCTTATACATTATATATTAGTTTTAGTTTTGTCTATATGCAAACATCAGCTTGCTTAAATACCAATAACGCTATTTCTTTTTTACTTCATCCATAGTATAAAAGTAAGATTTACTTATTTTCCAAGCTTCGATTAGTCTGAATGAGCAGATCTTGAGCTACATGTAACGATTTACTGTAATAAATAAATGATGACGGTGTGTCCGTGCTTCCTATTAACAGTGAGTATTTTAAATGCACATTTTAACACTTTCCAAGCAAGACTGACGAAAATATCTTTCTAACACAGTCACTACCATATTACCTTCTGCTTATATTTTCGTCTGCTTTTACCTCTAGAATTTGGATTTGTATGCGCCTTTGACTCAAGAAGCATTGCTATGAGTCTCAAGCAGTTTGAATCCTGATCAGACGCCGCGTAACGCGGCGTCTGAACAGGATTCAAACTGCTTGCAAATGTTAGTTCTGTCAGTCTTGTTAGTGAAAGGGTTAACAGCCGACGCCTACGAGTTGCAAAAACACAACTAACAGACTACACAGAGATGTGTGTCTATTATATGTCATGTCGGGGATGGATGGACTGTTTTTTTATCACCTAACTGCTTTAATTATGTATATACATGTAATAGGGCAACCATACAGTGCTCATAAAAACCCTAAGATTTCCCAATTTTCAAGCGCGACTTTAAAAGTCGTACCTTTAACCCATTCAACCCATTCGGTGTCAGGCTCTATAATACTAACGTGAGTATGCAAACAGTTAAGATACAGATCAGACGCCGCGTTACGCTCAGCAAACGCTCAAATCTGACCAATCAAATGCTTGAGAACGATCTCAGACTCAACTCACAAGATTTACATGTACAGTGTTCCCTCTCTACAACGGCCCTCCCAACAACAACTCTCTCCTTACAACGATCATTGCCGCAGTTCCCTTAACAATACACTTATGTCTAGAACGCTTTTACCGCTGCAATATAATATGATTAATTTTTTCTCAAAGTTACATAATGGGCATTTTGACAGAAAAAAATGGCGAGTGACAAACAGCTTCAATCCAGATCAGACACCGCGTCTGATCAGGATTCAATCGGTTTGCAAATGTAAGCTAATGTCCCTCCCTATAACGACTCCCTCCGAACAACGCACATTTTTGTCTCACATTGGGTGTCCTTGTAGAGAGGGGCGCTGTATAATCTCGGAGCTAGGTCAATGTAACTTTGTACATGTACCAGAATATGTCAGTATCTTCAGTAATAGTCTTGGCATGAATACTTTACTTGACATTTCAAAATAACGCGATTAACTAAACCAATCGGCTTGCTTGGAGAGAAGACGTGTATGAACGGATAACTTTCTTGTGAGAGGTTAATATTGGGGATTACGTGGATACTTGAAATATTGATAGAACTACGTCACTGACTTCATTGTCCCCTTTCTTATCGCATTTATCCATGAAACATCTATTGGCCATATAGGTAGTTACATGTAACAGTTCTAATTAAGTCTTCTCGATATTTTACTGCTTAGGACTAGTTTTATAATATATTTCAAATGACAAACAGTGCGGTCTATTATTAGGGAGTTTTTACATGATAAGGGTCTACACTAATTGATTATGACAAATGTGCACTTCAATATTTGCAAATAGCGGATGCTTTGAAATTGTTATCTGCGAAAAAGATCATATATATCTATTCCTAAAATGAGTTAACTTAACGATAAGTGTCTACAGTTTGAATCTAGATCAAACGCCGCGTGGCGCGGAACCTGGTCCCGATCCAACAGTTGGTTCATACATGTATCAGTCAAGCCGCGATCGGCATGCAAAATGTGAACTGCAAAGGCGATTGTGATAAGATCAATTTATTGATGCAAGATTACATAAGATAATGCATATTTATTTCACCAGTTACAGCACTAAATATTTAATAGGATGTAATTTTCAAATGATTATGTCACATTATTTTATAATCAATCGATCATAAACAGCCGAACAAGGGATACATTAAATGTTCATCCTATAAAGCATGGCACTGTTTCACTGCCTATTAACGTATGCGTACAATTTTCTTGTCTACGTTTCCGTACAAAATTCATAATTAATCTTAGTATTTTAACTTCAGAAATATTGTGATGAGTATCAAACAGTTTGGATGCCGATAAAACGCCGCTGTTTGAAAATATAGCACCAGTGCCCCTTTGGTATTACAGTGGAGAATCTGTTATTCTTTCCCGTTTAAACGCAAACGTACGCAAACGCAAAACACTAAAACGTAGAAAAGTACAACTTTTGGACAATTCTGATAATTCATGTTTATGTTGGTGGCAAATCGTTTGGAGCCTGATCAGACGCCGGGTTACCCGGCGTCTGATCTGGCTCCAAACTGTTTGCACTGCAAATAATAGTTTTAGCGTAAACGCGTTTATTGGGAAAGAATTACGTTTTCTCCACTGTAGAGGTTGTTCATTGCTGTACTACATGTGTATATAACAATACAATGCTAACTCTCTACAACAACACCAAATGGGAGACACATGAAGTGTGTTGTTCGGAGGGAGTTGTTATAGGGAGAGAACATTATACACTTAGAATGCTGAGCAAGACTAGGCCGATATTTGTAAACAGCTTGAATCCATATCAGACGCCGCGTCACGCCGCGTCTGATCTGGATTCAAGCTGTTTGTTTACTTCCGTCAAAATATCTTTGAGAAAAACAGCAAAATACAATTTTTAAACAGACGACATTGCAGCAGCTAAATGGTTAGACATAGCTTTCTTGTTAGGGGAACTGTGGCAAGCATTGTTGTAAAGAGGGATTTGTTGTTCGGAGGGCCGTTGTATGGAGAGGACACTGCAGCACACCTTACTTTCTGACTTTTCTTTTAAAATGTAGTCTGAATCAGCTCCCTGCATTATTTTGTCCGACGTTAACCCATTAACGCCCATCACCAACAAAAGTAGACATTAGCAAACAGTGTCAAGCCTGATTAGACATCGCGAGTCTAAGAGACGGTCTATACAGTGGAGAATCTGTTATTCTTTCCCAATAAACGCGTTTACGCTAAACCTATTATTTCCAGGGCAAACAGTTTGGAGCCAGATCAGACGCCGGGTAACCCGGCGTCTGATCAGGCTCAAAACAGTTTGCCACTCAGATAAATATGAAAACTCAAAATTGTCAAAAGGTTGTCCTTTTTTACATTTTAGTGTTTTGCGTTTGCGTTTCGTTTGCGTTTAAATGGGAAAGAATAACAGATTCTCCACTGTATTCATTTTCTGTCTGCAAATATCAAAAAGTGTCAAACCAGTATGGATTCACAAGTTTAGGCGCCGAATCGCACATTCGCCTATTGCGTGCAGTTAGGTTAACGACACGCATTCATTCATATACGCACTACATGTACAGTACGAGTTGGCTCTCTGTTCAACGACACGCATTCATTCATACACGCACTACAGTACGAGTTGGCTTTCTGTTCCCAATAAACGTGTTTAAAACTGTGTTCCATTGCTAACCGTTTGGTGCCAGTTCAGAGCCAGGCTCCAAACTGTTTGACACTCAAATTCAAGTGAATTATCATCAGAATTGTCAAACAATTTTTCATTTTGACCATTTCGTTGCTGTGCATTTACGTGTTGCTTGCGTTTACACGGGAGAGAATAAATCTTCACTGTACTATGATAGAGAAGACGTTATTCATTCCGTTTTAAACGAATGTAAGCACACACAAAATGCAACAATGTGTAGAAAATGAAAGTTTTTTTTAAATGGTTGAATGGGACATACTGTGATACATGTAGAGTTGTTAAAGCATTGGTCCTTCATAAAAGAGAAAGAACGTCAAAGTGTCAGATGTACAGTGGAGAATCTGTTATTCTTTCCCGTTTAAACGCAAACGTACGCAAACGCAAAGCACTTAAACGTAGAAAAGAACAACTTTTGGACAATTCTGATAATTCTTGTTTATCTTGGTGGCAAACAGTTTGGAGCCTGATCAGACGCCGGGTAACCCGGCGTCTGATCTGGCTCCAAACTGTTTGCACTGCAAATAATAGTTTTAGCGTAAACGCGTTTATTGGGAAAGAATAACGTTTTCTCCACTGTATGTCATGTTTGTGTAATACAGATACGATGGGGAAATCATTGCTAGTTCTTAAACATTATGTCAATTGCAAACAGTTTGGAGCCAGATACGACACCGGGATAGCCGGCGTCTTATCAGGATCCAATTCATTTGCGACCCAATTGATATAGACCGTGAGAAAAATTTAAAAATGCAGTTGTCGACTGTTTATCTGATACCCTTAATGTTTTGTTTGCGTTTAAAGGGGTAAAAAGTAACGATCAACTGTACATAGACCGATTTTATTGACTTGGCAGGGCGGAGTTTCGATGCGGACCAATGCATTATAACTTTGGTGGCGACAGCACGCTCTTTACCGTTGTCGTCTGCTGTTTTTTCTCAACATTGCTTATAAGTGGACATTTTGACAGAAGGAATATAATGAAGAATGACAAACAGCTTGAATCCAGATCAGACGCCGCGTTACGCGGCGTCTGATCTGGATTCAAGCTGTTTGCAAATATAAATCAAGTCTTATTTTCTCTCTATATAACTCCCTCCGAACAACACACGCAATATTTGTCTCCTGTTGGGTGTTTTTGTAGAGGGAGCACTGTACATACCTTTTTACATGGATATGGATGCACGCATAAATTGTGTTTCTCCATGTTGAAAGTATCGGAAAATAACGATATAATACTGAACTATACCAAGCACCCCTAAAATCAAAAATAAATTAATTCATCTTTGCCAAAGGTTAGCTCCGCCCTGCCAGTTGAATAAAATCGGCCTATACAAGATGTATGGAGAAAAACTAAAAGATAAACAAACACTCATCCCGCCTGCCTCATTCGTATACACTGGCATAAGCAAAACAACCTTGATTTACATCAGATGTCATGTTCCTTAATACCTAGATATTGTACTGAACTCTCCCTGTGTGCTCGAATGAAGAAACATGTACCATTAAAGATATACAAGGGTGATTTAAGGACACTGCAATATTTCCATACAACAGAACAATTTATATGCAATAGCAAATAGTGCAGACCCTGATGAAACGCCGCAAAACGAAGCGTCTCTTCAGGATCTACATTGTTTGCCAATCTGACTTTTAATAGACACTACGTTTAAATAGGTTATGATTCAGCCTATTTTTTATAAGTCACGTAACAGTGTGTCTTCATTCATTAAGTAACTAAACTGGAATCGTACAATTTGTAGATACATGTACATGACATTGTAACTGTTTAAGGACAGAAAATGTTAAATAGACCATATTACAAGCAAATGCTTTTTCTGTTAAATTAATTTCCTTTTCATAGCTCTACGGAACCTTAGCAACGACGCAACAATAAAAGTTTAGTTGTTTTTAACAACATTATTTCAAATGAGGTATTTTATTACGTGTTCCAATAAAAGTTTAGAAGAAAACGAGAGCACTGAAATGACACTTGCCGCTCGTGATATAATTCTGAACATGATCGGATCTAGGAACGAACAGTGAATCTGATCCAGATATCTGAAACATCACCCCCTCCTCCATTTTGCAAACGTACTACATGTACATGTACTATGTGACTTGTTTAAATGGCCAGTAAATGCACGTTACCAGTTAGATGTTTAAGCTCTCGACGTTATTGACGGAAACAATCGATCTCACAATCACGTATTGCGTGGGTCTGATCGGCATTTTCCGTCAAGAACATCCACGGCTGAATACAGCGCCCTGAAGCGAACCACCAGCTTGTGATGTTTTTATTACAGTGGAGAAAACGTTTTTCTTTCCCAATTACAGTGGAGAAAACGTTATTCTTTCCCAATAAACGCGTTTATGCTAAAACTAATATTTGCAGTGCAAACAGTTGGGAGCCAGATCAGACGCCGTGTAACCCGGCTTCTGATCAGGCTCCAAACTGTTTGCCACCAAGATAAACAAGAATTATCAGAATTGTCCAAAAGTTGTACTTTTCTACGTTTTAGTGCTTTGCGTTTGCGTACGTTTGCGTTTAAACGGGAAAGAATAACAGACTCTCCAAAGTAACTCATTTACGCTTAAACATTATTTCCTTTGCAAACGGTTTGGAGCCAGATCAGACTCAAAACTGTTTGCCACTCAGATTAATATAAATATTCAGATTTAACACACAGTTGTTATTGTTAACGTTTTATTGCGTTGCGTAAATAAATGTTTCTGCACTGTATGTGCTTTCAATATACACCATTATCCAGCTAAATAGGTGATTAAATCATCCAGATTTATTGTATTTGAATCAGAACAAAACTTATTTCATGCCACACAGAATACGCGGAATTGTGCATGTACAGTGGAGAATCTGTTATTCTGTCCCGTTTAAACGCAAACGTACGCACACGCAAAACACTAAAACGTAGAAAAGTACAACTTATGGACACTTTTGATAATTCATGTTTCTCTTGGTGGCAAACAGTTTGGAGCCTGATCAGACGCCGGGTTACCCGGCGTGTGATCTGGCTCCAAACTGTTTGCACTGCAAATAATAGTTTTAGCGTAAACGCGTTTATTGGGAAAGAATAACGTTTTCGCCACTGTACATGTACACATGCCGTCCCGCAACCTGAGACAAACGTGGATCCGTGCATGTAAAACACATTTCCCAACATGACCTGACATTTCTTTTTAATCAATAAACCTGCTGTGAAATGGTTTTTACAACGCCTTTAATTCTGGTTTTATTTCTCAAACTACGATATTCATATTTGCATTTTCATCTCTTCTTTTTATTCCACTCTTCGTTCAGAAAACGTTACTTCTGGGACCTAAACAGAAATAATAACTTACAAGATGCTGGGGTTTACAGTCACCAAAACATATTACAAACATTGAAATGTAGACAAAAACGAATGTCTTAATGACAGGTGACAACTTAAAGTAGAATAAAAGTAAAGCAGAAAGCTCCTAAAGGAGCTTTGCTGCTTTCCTTTCATCCTGCTTTAAACAAAATACTATATTGAACACCTGAAACATTTATTTCAGATTTGGTGGTCGTAGCAGTGACGTTTCATTGTTGATAAGACGCTGAGGTATGCTACTGTCGGTCCATTAAAGGCTTATGAGCGGATCAGATTTTATGTTGGGTCATGTCGGTATAGTTCTGCAGCTTCTATAAATTCGACTACAGAATTTCTCTCACTGCAATAGTATATTACGTCAATCTTGGGAGAACGTTATTCCGTTCCGTTTAAACGATACAAAACGCCATGGCGTCAAACATGAAAAAAGAAAATAAATTAAAACAAGAATGACAGCTGTAATCTTAGAGACGACAAACAGTGTATACTATGATCAAACACCGAGCTACTGGACTTAAACATATTGTTATAAACATGAATTTGTTTATTGACAATGCCATTATCGTCTTCTCCACTGTATTCTATACGGAATGCTTCAACGTGTGCTTAACTTATATTTTTTATTATCACTTGCTACAAACAGCAAATAGCCAGATCAGAGGACGCGCTTTTAGCGCGTCGTCTGATCTGGCTATTTGCTGTTTGCAAACGTTTATGATCGAAAAATAAGAGTTAAACGATTTTGACTTATGCAAACATTTTGCGTAAGTAGTTTAGTAAAACGGGCACTTACTCAATCGTCTGAAAAATTAAACGATATTATGAAAAAAGTGACCGTGTACAATGGATACGACGTTATTCGTTCCCGTTAATATGCAAACGAAACACAAACACGATGCAATTAAACGAGAAAAGGACAACGCTTAAACGGAAAGAGTTGGCAACTCAATCTAATTTGAGTGGCAAAAAGGTTGTGTCCATATCAAACACCAGGCTCCAAACGGTTTGTAATTGGAATTATAGTTTTAATAGTAACGCGTTTATTGGAAAATAGTAACGTCTTCTGCATTGCTGGCGTCACAAATGACGCCAGAATAACGCATTCTACACCGTAGACGTCTTTCATATAAATCTTAAAATCGTTTATTTGAAACCATAGCTGAGAGAAAACTTGTTAAATAACTGTAAACAAATGTTGTTCTATTGCATTTCAAAATAAGATTTACCTAGATCTACACGGAACGGCAGTGCTTCCTCGGGGGTATTTTGTATTTCAAACTACTTGTGTTTGAATTATTTGTTTTGAAATAAAATATACTTAATTCCCTGTATTAAAGCCACTCATCGGAAGACCCATTGACACCGTGGTCGTTAGGGTGTACAGCTAACATGGGGAAGACATTATTCGTTCACGTTTAAACGCAAACGAAACGCAAACGCATTGCAATAAAATTGGAGGAAAGGACAGCCTTTTGACAACATTATCCTGTCTATTTATTCTAATCTGAGTGGCAAACAGTTTGGAGCCTGATCAGACGCCGGGTAACCCGGCGTCTGATCACGCTCCAAACTATTTGTATCATATATAAAAGTTTAAGCGTACATGTAAACGCGTTTATTGGGGAAAATAACGATATCCCCAATGTACATGTGCCTTCAGCTTTTGATTCTCCTATTTTTACAGTAGAGAATACGTTATTTCTTCAAAATGAAATATCTTGCCCTGAAACAATTATTTCCATTGCAAACACATTAAAGCCAGGTCACACGCTGTTCAAATTCAAATTCAAATCCTTTATTACTCTCAGTTTCATGATTTTACATGAAGATATGAGGATTCAGATTAAAATCAATCGTCAACTACAGTGGAGAATCTGTTATTCTTTCCCGTTTAAACGCAAACGTACGCAAACGCAAAGCACTAAAACGTAGAAAAGAACAACTTTTGGACAATTCTGATATTTCATGTTTATCTTGGTGGCAAACAGTTTTGAGCCTGATCAGACGCCGGGTTACCCGGCGTCTGATCTGGCTCCAAACTGTTTGCACTGCAAATAATAGTTTTAGCGTAAACGCGTTTATTGGGAAAGAATAACACATTCTCCACTGTATTTCAGGAAGATATTGTAGTCTATTCAATTTCGTTCCCTGTAAACGGAAAATACGTATACATTAAAGCCGCCATCTACAGTAGAACCTCTCTATAACGACCCCTTAGTTGTGTCAACTATTAAATGTTTAAGACAGGTGACTGCTTAAAGCAATGTGAAAGTGAAACAGAAAGCTCCTACAGGAGCTTTCTGTTACACTTTCACATTGCTATAAGATGTCACCTGCCCTTTATATGGACAATTAGCCTTCTATTTAGTGGTCGTAATAGAGGGGTTCTACTGTATATTTACATGTACAGTTGAGAGGACATTATACTTTACCGTTTAACGGCAATCGAAATGCAAACGCAATACCGTAAAAATGTCGAAATTTCAATTTTCAGAAATTTCTAACAATTAATATTTATCTGAGTGGCAAACTGTTTAGGTGTCAGGTTACCCGTCGTCTGATCTGACTCCAAACGGTTTGAAGTGGGAAAATTAGTTAGAGCGTAAACGCGTTTGTGGGAGATGAATAAAGTCTTCTCGCCTATAACAATGCCGATCAGTAGTTTCTATAAAAGGTAGTTAAATTGTATAATATATTTCTCTCTTTCTATGGTTAAACCTCTCTAGCCCGGACACTGTTTGGAAAAGGAGGTATACCGAATAAAATGGATGACTACTTAATGCAGTATAAAATTAAGATCGAAACTCCCAAAGGAAGTATTCGGTCTTACAATGGGAGCTTCCGGTCTCACTTCATCCTAAACATCTGGTTTAGCGATACAATTCGAATCGTTTAATAAGTGGTCGGGTTTGGAGAGTTTTACTGTACTCGAATTCCTCAATTAAAGGGTTGAAATAGTGTGATGAAACCGCGCGGTAGATAGTATTAAAACAAATCACATTTAATGCAAACCTTGATTGTTTAATTTGTTTCGCTGTTTTGATCACAAAATATTTAAGTTCTGTCGACAGCTTGGAACAATGTGTTTATACCTATTCAACCTGGTGCACCGCTGTTATGTACAGTAGATACGATGTTATTCTTTCCCAATAAACGCGTTTACGCTGTTATACTATTATTACAATTGCAAACAGTTTGGAGCCAGATCAGACGCCGGGAAACCCGGCGTCTGATCAGGCTCAAACCTGTTTGCCACTCAGACAAAAATAAATCGTGAGAAATTTTAGAAAAAAATATTTTTCTATATTTTAGTAAATTGCGTTTTGCGTTTCATTTGCATTTAAGCTGGAAGGAATAACGTCTTCTCTGCTGTCACAGAGACAACCACTATCTATGCTTCCTTTCATTCCAATGATGTGAGAATGGATATCACCGACACAAAGTGAAAAGTCGTGTTAGTACTGGGGCAACCATAGGCGAGCCTCTTTGTGCTAGAGATATGAGCGTATTGTTGGGAAAGACAGATTAATCACAGCCAGCCTTGTCGGCAATCCTCGAAGGACAAGATTGATTGACCATTCGTGGTCAGATAGAATTCTAGATGCGTCTTACCGCAGTTTAACCCTTTCACTCTCAATGGCGCCTTATATCGCATTTGCAAACAGCTTGGGTCCTGATCAGACGCCGCGTGACGCGGCGTCTGATCAGGATCCAAACTGTTTGACAATCTTATCGATATTTATTAAGTCATACAACCTTACATCTAACTTTGAAACGTATCTTGAAGACAACAATACTGAAGTAGACGACAATAAAGCGGTGAAGTGGTAAACTTTCCCGAATAATTTGATCATGAAAGGGTTAACAGTGTAGAAGACGTTATTCTTTCCCATTTAAAAACGATACGTAAAGCACTAAACTGTTGAAACATTACAGCCTTTGATAGAATATTGACTACAGTGTTACCCCCCCCCCCCACACACACACACCCCTACAACGGCCCTCCCAACAACGACCTTTGCCGCAGTCGTTCCCTAAATAGGACGGTTATTTCCAACTTTTTCTCGGCTGCAATATCGTCTGCTTAATATTGTCGTCTGCTGTTTTTGTTACATGTACATATAAGCGGACATTTTGATAGAATAAATATAATGACGATTGACAAACAGTTTGAATCTAGATCAGACGCCGCGTCACGCGGCGTCTGATCTGAATTCAAGCTGTTTGAAAATGTAAGAAAAGTCTTAATTTCCCCTCCCTACAACGACTCCCTCCAAACAACACACATTTTTTGTCTCCCATTGAGTATCGTTGTAGAGAGGGAGCACTGTATTTATTTTTACCAGAGTGGCAAATAGTTTGGATCCTGATCAGACGCCAGTTTCTAGTTTTAATGAAAAATGACATCTTAAAGCAAAAATATTGCAAATATTTCTTACATGTCTGATGTATAATTCATACATTTGTACAGTGGAGAATGTGTTATTCTTTCCCAATAAATGCGTTTACGCTAAAACTATTATTTGCAGTGCAAACAGTTTGGAGCCAGATCAGACGCCGGGTAACCCGGCGTCTGATCAGGCTCCAAACTGTTTGCCACCAAGATAAACATGAAATATCAGAATTGTCCAAACGTTGTTCTTTTCTACGTTTAAGTGCTTTGCGTTTGCGTACGTTTGCGTTTAAACGGGAAAGAATAACAGATTCTCCACTGTACATGTAACTGTATCAATTGGACCTTACTATTTGCATTGCAGAAATAAATTGAAGGCAAAAATGGGCGTATTTATGTGGTAATAGTGGGTTAAAGCAGACTATGCAAGTATCCTCATAAGAAGGGCATATCTATTTTTATCACATAAACATGCAAAATATAGAGGGCCGTAAAAATCGTACGGCCCACTGGGCATATATTTTATACTAATTTTCGAATCACCAAAATACTGTATTACTACGCCGACTTTAAATCACTTTAGAAAATCTAGACAAAATAAGATCACCTCTAGGGATTTAAAATAGTTCCAAGTGTCCTAAAACATTATCCCAGGCAATCCCGCAAACTCAGGCTGCAAATTAGGCTACGTAGAGCTCTAGTAGAACAGTGACTCAGACAGTTTTTTCAAATTTAGACGTTACAGTAATAATGACGTCGTGTTGCTATAACGACGTTATTTTGAAAACAAAACTTGATTCTAACTGTCAAATGATCATTTTTGGTCAGTTAGAACAGTTTTAAATTAAATATGAATTTAAAATTTGAATAGGGTATCGGAAGAGTCTTTACACAACACATTGATGTTGATTTTCTTTATTTTAGTTTGATTGGTAGTATTTTTATCTACGGATGAATAAAACCGAATAACTCCTATGACGAATCGTTTTACTAAGAGCCGAGGGCAAAAGTGAAATTAGAGCGTTCGGATTTTCGTGTCATTTTGGTGTTTATGTGATAAATAGGATATCAAATTCGTGTGTTGTCAGTCGTGAGTTTATTGAACTCGTTGGATAAAATGATATGTTGCTCGCCAAGGCTCGCAACATATTATTTTATCCAACTCGTTCAATAAATTCACGACTGACAACACACTCATTCAATATCCTCTATGTAATGAATCTCATCATGGCTCCAATAACATCATTCCATTGCTTATGGTTTTAATAGTAAGCACATCTTACTGTCTCCATATTCTACATGCCAATCCATCACACATACTGTTGAACATGAGCTGTTTGTCACTCATGATTATACCAATTCTATCAAAATGTCCACTTATATGTAACTTTTAAAAAACAGCAGACGACAAATTTAAGCATACAAATTTTGCAGTCATGAAAAGGTTGGACAAAAATGTCTTGTTTGGGGAACAGCGGTAAGGGTCGGTGTAAGGAGGGAATCGTTGTAGGGAGGGCCGTTGTAGGGAGAGAGCGCTGTATTTCCATTGCAAACAGTTTAGAGCCAGGGGCCCGTTTCATAAAACTTCGTACGACTAAAACGGTCGTAAGTCAAAACTTTAAAATAAATTTAATTTCTGATTCTAAATCTAATCTTGTCTTGTGACATCTCTTTGGAATCGTCTTTTAAAGGCAAGTCCAAAGAGATGCCACAAGACAGGATTACATGTAGAGATAAATAATGATTGAGACTTTTATCATCTGACTTACAATGTACGACAACATTAATTTTGTCGTACGAAGTTTTATGAAACGGGCCTCAGATCAGACGCCGGGTAGGCTCCAAACTGTGTGCCACTAAGATTAAAAAGGTAGTAAAATATTTCAAAACGTTATCATTTGCTACATTTTATTGCATTGCGTTTCGTTTGCGTTTAAACTTGAAGGAATAACTTCGTATCCATTGTAACACACAGGTTAATTATATGTATATGATAAAGGATTAATATCTGCACGAGTGTACATTGAAACTCATATTTCTATCTCATGGCTTCTTCTTTTCAGCGTAATAGAGCTATTAGGACAATACACGTGAGTTTCCTATCACGTTTGCACAAAGTTATAGATACAACTTAATGGGTTTTTTTCAAGTAAGGATATATATAATTATAAAAATATATGTCGTGTATAACCCGTATATATTTACACGACATATATTTTATAATATATATTCTTAATTCTCAAACGCAAACGAAACGCAAACGCAATCAAATAAAATTTTGAAACAATAAATCTGAGATGTCTTGCGATTTCATCTAATCTGAGTTACGCGGCGTTTGGGCTGTTTGCAATTGGCAATATGTTTTGCATAAACGCTTTAATCTGGAATTATTAGCGTCTTCTTCACTGTAAAATATGAGTGCCCTTCGTGTGACCCTTGCGAATAACCAATGCTCCTTTTATGATACAGTGGAGAAAACGTTGGTCTTTCCCGTTTAAACGCAAACGAAACGCAAACGCAAAACACTGAAACGTAGGAAACTACTATTTTTGGACAATACTGATAATTCATGTTTATCTTGGTGACACACAGTTTGGAGCCTGATCAGACACCGGATCTGGCTCTAAACTGTTTGCAATAGAAATAATAGTTTTAGCGTAAACGCGTTTATTGGGACAGAATAACGTTTTCTCCACTGAACCAGTAACAGGTAACATATGGTCAGGTTCTGCATTGTTTTAATGACAATATGCTTCCTTCTCGTACATGTACATGTAGCTCACACTCCCACGTACAATGTACAGTGCAAAACCGTTATTCCTCCCCATTTAAACGCAAACGAAACGCAAAGGCATTGCATTAAAACGTAGAAAATGACAACGAGTTGACAATTCTGAACATTATTTTAATCTGAGTGGCAAACAGTTTGAAACCTGATCAGACGCCGGGTTACCCGGTGTCTGATCTGGCTCCAAACTGTTTTACTGCAAATAATAGTAAACGCGTTTGCTGGTAAAAAGATTAACGATTTCTCCACGTACAGTCCAACTTTAGTCACCCGAAATGTTTACAGTTGAGACAACAGAATTCTTTCTAAATAATGTAAACGCTTTTACACTACAACTTTTATTCATAGTCTGCGTTTAAGAGTTTGGGGCCTGATCAGACCCCGAATCGATTGCCACAGAGATTGAAATGAAGTAAGAATTGTTATAACAATGGGGATTTTCTACATTTTAATACAATGAATTTGTGTTTGGTTTGCGTTTAACCCTTTCGCTACCACCATTTTCGTGAGATGTTACATTGTACCCCTTCACCGTTTCATTGTCATCTGCTTCAAATGTGTTGTATGCAATATCGTTTTAAAGTACGATTCAATGTAAATGCAGTATGACTTAAAAAATATCGATATGAGTGTTTACAGTGGAGAATCTGTTATTCTTTCCCGTTTAAACGCAAACGTACGCAAACGCAAAACACTAAAACGTAGAAAAGTACAACTTTTTGACAATTCTGATAATTCATATTTATCTTGGTGGCAAACAGTTTGGAGCCTGATCAGACGCCGGGTTACCCGGCGTCTGATCTGGCTCCAAACTGTTTGCACTGCAAATTATAGTTGTATCGTAAACGCGGTTATTGGGAAAGAATAACGTTTTATCCACTGTAACAGTTTGATCCTGATCCGACGCTTTTAAGCGTCATTGAGAGCGAAAGGGTTAAACGGGAAAAGGTTAGTTTTCTCCTTTTTACATCGGACTTAATAGATGTAGTACCAAAAAAATCTACATTTGAAGCATTTATTGACTTTAGAAAAGCGTATGACTCAATTAATCGTGATATTTAATGGCAAAAGTTAAGAAACATGGGGTTAAAAGGAAAGTTGTATGATACCGTTACATGTGAAATCATGTGTTAGAGTAAATAATATAGATAGTGACTGGTTCGATGTGTCAGTTGGGTTAAGACAGGGATGCTGTGTTTCGCCGAACCTTTTTAATTGTTTTATTGATGATATTGCTAACATGGTTAAATCAATCTGGAGTAGGTACATGTACTGACATTGGACATGGAGAAAAACTTAGTATTTTGTTGTATGCAGACGATGTGGTTTTACTAGCAGATAATGAGCAAGAGTTGCAGTTACTGTTACATGTAGACAAATCACATCGTTGGAGCTCAAATAATAGAATGAGTATTAACAATATGAAAAGTAATGTTATTCATTTCAGACCACTTTCATTTAAACGAACAGAAGCTGTATTTTCAGTGGGAAATGATGCTTTAAGCATGGTAGACAAATATGTTTACCTTGGTTTGCTAATAGATGAATTTGTTCATTTAAATGTAACAGCTAAATATGTGGCCCAGTCAGCGGGTCGAGCTCTGGGATTGTTTATCGCTAAATATAAGCAAAATGGAGGTTTTCCATAACATGTACATGTATATACGAAGCTGTACGAATCTTTAGTATGGTCAGTAATAAGTAATGGGGCCGCGATCTGGGGAACAAAATCATTTTCATGCATTGATGCCATTCACAACCGTGCAATGAGATTTGTTCTTGGGACAGGCACATACACCCCTAATGCTGCTGTCATAGGTGATATGAGTTGGGATCCTGTCGGTGTTAAACTTTTGAGATGTGTATCAACTTTTTAGGTTAGATGTGTAAACATGGAAGCAAATGTTGGTAACCATATATCAAAATCTGATATCATGTGTAAGATGACAATGGCATACATGGGGAAGTATAAAGAAGAGTGGAGAGAAAATATTAACAGAGAGCTTTCAATAACAGGATCAGGGCGCAATAAATTAAGAACTTATAAGCTATTTAAAGAAACTTTGAAACTGAATATTACGTTAAAATTATTCTTCCATTGAAACACAGATCTGCTTTTGCAAAATGTAGATGTGGAGTTGCCCCTTTACGAATAGAAACAGGTAGATATGACAGGCTACAATTAGAATGTAGAACTTGTCCCTTTTGTAAAAATGATATTGAAAATGAATTACATGTGATAACTGAATGTCCACTATATGAGGTTATACATGTACGAGCCGAGCTATATGATAAGGCAACCGGTGTGTTTAATGATTTTATGTCAGAAACTAACTGTGATAGGTTTAAATTGTTGTTTTCTAGTGCGCAACTGGTACGTTTTACTGCCAAATCCTGCTTCAATATTTTAAAACGACGCACAAATCGTTTGTAAGTATAATACATAATATGTGCAATAACAATACGAGGTGCTCATGTTTATCTAGTGTAAAAAGGAAACTCTTATAAGTGTATAAATATAACATGTTGTTTAAATATATAACATAATATTATCTCGTCCATGTAAAGCGTGCTAATCAAGTTATCGTTGATCTGATCAATGGCAAGAATGGATATCTTACTAACATTTCTTAATAAGGCATATTAATGCATTTTTTGAATGTCAGATTTTAAGTAAAACTTTATGACAGGTCTCAACTTTGAGATTAGCACTATTTACATGGCTTTAGTTTTATGTTTTTGTATTGAACTGCTGATAATTGAAAGATGATATTCAGGTAGTAGTTTGCTATGATAACTACTTAATAGTCTCTTATAATTCTTATTTGAATGGCATGGTTGTTGTTTTATGATAAATGTATATATGTATATGAACCATAATGAGGCTGAAATAAAGATATCACTGTAGTACACATTTCGCTTAAATTGAACAGTGCAACATATCAACTTAAAAGGGTACAGTGGAGAATCTGTTATTCTTTCCCAATAAATGCGTTTACGCTAAACCTATTATTTCCAGGGAAAACAGTTTGGAGCCAGATCAGACGCCGGGTAACCCGGCGTCTGATCATGCTCCAAACAGTTTGCCAGTCAGATAATTATGAAAACTCAAAATTGTCAAAAGGCTGTCCTTTTTTACATTTTAGTGTTTTGCGTTTGCGTTTCGTTTGCGTTTAAATGGGAAAGAATAACAGATTCTCCACTGTAACGTTCAATTCACGTCTGTTCGAGTTGTCGGCGATTGCCGATTCAGGGGCCCGTTTCATAAAACTTCGCATGACAAGAACGGTCGTAAGTCAGATTATAAAAGTCTCAAGTATGATTTATTTTTTTCCATCTTATTATGTCTTGTGACATGCCTTTGGAATCGTGAAAAGATGATTCCAAAGATATGTCACAAGACAGGATTAGATGGGTGAAATCAGAATTAAATGTATTTTAAAGTTATGGCTAACGACCGTTTTTGACGTACGAGGTTTTATCAAACGGGTCCCAGTAACACATTTGTTTGGCTCACACTTAGGACAGTGCATGTTATTCTTGGTCAATACATGTTAACTACATGTATGAAGGGTTAATGTCCGAAAGAACAGGTTACTGCGCTAAGACAAGTAAACAGTGAAAGCCCTGTAGTATACCCACTCAAAAGATGCGTTAATGCTAATAGCCTATTACCCTTTCCCTACAGAAAACGCATTTCTGATTGATTATACTTCTTATACAGTGGAGAATCTGTTATTATTTCCCAATAAACGCGTTTACGCTAAAACTATTATTTGCAGTGCAAACAGTTTGGAGCCAGATCAGACGCCCGGGTAACCCGGCGTCTGATCAGGCTCCAAACTGTTTGCCACCAAGATAAACAAGAATTATCAGAATTGTCCAAAAGTTGTTATTTTCTACGTTTTAGTGCTTTGCGTTTGCGTACATTTGCGTTTAAACGGGAAAGAATAACAGATTCTCCACTGTACAGATGCCTTTTTAAGCTTCTACCATGGCCAAGTAACGAGCCGAGATATATCTTCCTGATAGTTGACTGCTTAAAGCAGAATGAAAGTAAAACAAACCGATCCTGAATATGCCCATTTCTTAATTATAGAAACAAGTCTTGAATTAAACTTTAAATCTAGGCAAACTTTATACACATCTTGTTACATTTTAATCTCGTATTTTCATTTCGTTTTTAAGCTATCATTTGTCTTTGAGATTATCATAGGGTTTTCGTTGGAGTGTTGGGAAGAAAATAGGAATTTCGACGTAAGAAATATAGATACATGTAAGTATGTCAAACGACTAAGTTCCTGATGAAACGCCGTATTACGTGTCGTCTGATCAGGATTCAAACAGTTGGCAAGTAACTATTGTACTCGTGGTAAGGCAGTGAAGGAGTTAATTTATTTTGTATTAATTTTCAAATTAATATGCTGCTCTCATATTTACGAATATATCTATTCAAAGGCTACTTCCGTGATTAATTGACCCCTTTCACTCGCAATGACGCTTTAAAGCGCGTTTGTAAACAGTTTGGGTCCTGCGGCGTCTAAGCAGGACCCAAACTGTTTGACACTCTAATCGATATTTATTAAGTCATACAATTTAAATTGAACTTTGAAACGTGTCTTGCAGACAACAATACTGAAACAGACGACAATAAAGCGATGAAGGGGCAAAATTATTCCCATTTAGCTCAAACTAGATCAGCATGTCCGGAACCGGTTGGGCAATATAATCTAAGTTTAAGGTAAACCTGAGGTTATGTATCGAGTTAAAAATGTTGATATATCTGTTTTAAGATTATACTACATAACTGTGTTATTGATGTGCAACGATTACTCATTTAAGAAGCATGGCTTCCCGTTCAGAAAAAGTAAGCGTACAATAACATCAGGACTTAAACACAACCGAATGCGCCTTTAGGCGAATTCTGCTTTACACTTTTAGCCTAGTTTAAGCTGTATGTACCATCTGTTAGGATAATGAATATATTTTATGGTGCATATTAATAACTGTATTAATTGGAACTATTTTCTTATTTGGAGGAATAACTTAGAAACGTATAGAGACGTAATTGTGGAATAATTATGATTAAAATTATTCGGGAGATTATATGCGTCATTATTGTTGTCTGCAAGACACGTTTCAAATCTAGATTTAAGGTTGTATAACTAAGTATATATCGATACGAGTGTCAAACACTTTGGGTCCTATTCAGACGCCGCGTCACGCGGCGTCTGAATAGGACCCAAACTGTTTGCAAACGCGCTTGAAACCGTCATTGAGAGTGAATGGGTTAAGAACTATGGCGATCCGTTTAGGAAGGCAGAGTATAATGCACAACTCTTTCACTACAGATTTTTGAATAACTCTTACCCAGTAGTAAGCTGATATACAGCTTTTATATAAATATGCATATTGATCTACCTTCGAGGAGTCAGTTTGTCACTATGCATATGTTTGACTGTAATAGCTTTTATGGGTCGATATTGTTACTGCTCTTCTTGGTAGTTTACGACCTAATGTCATTTTGATCGGTTGTATGTTTGGTAGAAATTTCGAATCAATTTAAGTATCAAATAATAATATGCAAAGCAATATATTTAAGACGGAGACTTTCCGATTTTCATATCGTGGGTATGTTCCTTTGGTGGTTCAAAATATGTTCTAACAAGTGTCTTGATTATTGAAAACAATTTACACGTACATGTAACACATAATGTAGTTACATTTGTATAAAGCCAAACTCCGTCATAACGTACTCTGTTTTGACTTTGAAAACGTATTACTAAAATCTGTTGTTTCTTTGAGGGTTTAAGCATTTGTGCTTTTAGATTATAATGGCATAATTTGTTGGTTTCAGAACGTAGACTATTAACCGAATACATATGTTAAACGCAATCTAAATGTAAACGCATTACAACATAATGAAAAGTAATATATAAGTACAAATTTTGTAAATGTATTTTTATCTCAATCTGAGTGGCAAACAGTTTAATTCTTACAACGTCGTGGTCGCCAAAAGTCGACTTTGCAAACAGGTTAGGACCAGATAAGACGACGTGTAATTTCGAACGGTTTGCCATTCGTATCGATATTGCTTTAGTCATACAGTGGAGAATCTGTTATTCTTTCCCGTTTAAACGCAAACGCAAAGCACTAAAACGTAGAAAAGAACAACTTTTGGACAATTCTGATAATTCTTGTTTATCTTGGTGGCAAACAGTTTGGAGCCTGATCAGACGCCGGGTAACCCGGCGTTTGATCTGGCTCCTAACTGTTTGCACTGCAAATAAATGTTTTAGCGTAAACGCGTTTATTGGGAAAGAATAACAGATTCTCCACTGTACTACCTCAATCTAACTTTAAAACAATCTTGCAGACAACAATATTGAATAAGACGACACTATAGCGCTGAAGGAGTAAAACACTCACGATTTATGTACAGTGTAGAAAACGTTACTCTTTCCCAATAAACGCGTTAACGCTAAAACTATTATTTCCATTGCAAACAGATTTGATCCAGATCAGACGCCGGGTAACCCGGCGTCTGATCAGGCTCCAAAATGTTTGTCATCAAGGTTAAAATCAACTTTCAGAATTGTTAAACAGTTGTTTTTTTCTGCATTTTAGTATAATGCGTTTGCGTTTCGTTTGCGTTTAAACGTGAAAGAATAACAGATTCTCCACTGTAGCGATGAAAGGGTTAACATGATACATGTTAGGCTATTTTAGACTTTGCTCTGTATTGCACAAAGGTATGACCATCCATTTGACATACAGTGGAGAAAACGTTATTCTTTCCCAATAAACGCGTTTACGCTAAAACTATTATTTCCAGTGCAAACAGTTTGGAGCCAGATCAGACGCTGGGTAACCCGGCGTCTGATCTGGCTCCAAACTGTTTGCCACCAAGATAAACAAGAATTAAAGAATTGTCCAAAAGTTGTTCTTTTCTACGTTTTAGTGTTTTGCGTTTGCGTATGTTTGCGTTTAAACGGGAAAGAATAACAGATTCTTCACTGTACATGTTAGGCTATTTTAGACGTTTGCTTTGCATTGCACAAAGGTTTGACCATCCCTTTGACATTGCATAAATCAAGTCAAAACTATCAAAATATAACATGAATTATTCATTCAGGATTCCAATGTACACAATATGCAAGCACACTGCAAGATATTGCAAACACATTCAAATTGTAAAACAACATTTCCTATAGAAGTAATGGAAGTCTCGCCTTGCCGACAAATGCAAATGTGACATTAAAGAAACATTAATGTGTGAGAGACGCTCCTTTAAATATTCATACAATTGCAATATGGTTTCCCATTTATCAAACAGCAAGGCAAACTAAAGTCAACCCATTTGAGTGAGATTATTTTCTGTGAATATTTGCATCGTGCATGCCAGAAAGTTGCATTATAATGGCAAAACCCTTCTCCTGTTTAAAGAAAATGGAACGTTATAAAAGCATGTAGAACACGACGTTGTTTAGTTGATAAGCTTTGAATAGAGTCTATAATAGAGTTGATTTATAACATTCTGGGCACGTATATGGTATGGCTCCAATCTGTTTGCAATTGATAATTATTGCATTCTATGAATACAAACGCCTTTGATAGAACAGAGTAGGACATCTAACTTGGGTAGGCAATATTCAACACAAGCTCAAAATTTAACAGAAATCTACATTCCTAAGCTTTAGTGTATGTCAAACAATCTATGTTCACAGTGGAGAAAATGTACATATTATTTTCCTAATGAACATCTTTATACTAAACACATATCCATTGCAAACGGTTTGGAGCCTGATCAAACGGCGGATAACCCGGTGTCTGATCATGCTCAAAACTCTTTTCCTCTTAAAATTATTTTTAGAACATAATTTTATTTCACGTAAACTTTACAGTTACAGTTTACAGTAATAACTCTTCTGCACTGCGACACCCCAGGTTTTGTTTCTTATGTTGAGCCAATATTATCCGTTCTCAGAGCGGTCTTACCGAAGAGGCTTGCAGCGTAAATACATTTAATTGGCTATTACGGGGATATTGTTACATAGTTTTGTTCTTTATCGATAACGTGGATTAGTAACTCATTTGGGTAATTCCTTTGACATCTAAAGTGTGTATTTCAATAGTATAGTCGCTTTTTTATTTCAATTGAATTCAAAAAAATGTTTTATTTTTCAGTTTACAGGTGTACAAAAATATGAAAACAGTATAATTGTGAAGAGTATGCCTGTGCTATGCAAACAATTAGTCCTTTGCCTATAATTGAAAAACAAACCCTCCGAAAGAGTCGACAATCGACTATATTTAACTGGATATTGATAGTGTCCATTAACATGCGCGTGGTAAATAAGCTAACAGTTAACCAGTTCACTCTCAATGACTCAACAAAGCGCATTTGCAAACAGTTTTGATCCTGATTAGACGCCGCGTAACGTTGTGTCTGATCAGGATCAAAACTGTTTGCCATTTGTTTTGAAATCTGAAACCAGACTTTTCGAAACTCTGCTGATACAGTGGGGAATACGTTATTCTTTACATGTTCCAACAAACACCTAAAATTGTGGTAAAGCAAATTCAGATCGGAGCCTAATCAGACGCCATGCAACCGGGCAAGACAAAAACACCGTCTAAACACATTTGATGTAATGCATTTGCGTTTAGTTTCGCTTTACTCTTTACCTCGTATCCGGTTTCTAATTTTGGACACATGTGACTACTTAAAGCAGATTGAAAGTAAAGCAGAGATGTGCCTAAAGGTGAAATCTGCTTTACTTTCAGCTACCATCTGCTAGGGTTTAGAACAAATTACCTATGGTGCATATTCATGGTTGTATGAAATTGAACGAATTCCTTAAGATAATTAAACATGTAAAATGTGTTTTGATAGAGTAATGGGTTGGACGGGAAAGAAATAGTCTTATTCCCTATATAGATGTATCACAGGCGAAATGGTACAGGGGAGAATCTGTTATTCTTTCCCGCTTAAACGCAAACGTACGCAAACGCAAAGCACTAAAACGTAGAAAAGTACAACTTTTGGACAATCCTGATAATTCATGTTTATCTTGGTGGCAAGCAGTTTGGAGCCTGATCAGACGCCGGGTTACCCGGCGTCTGATCTGGCTCCAAACTGTTTGCACCGCAAATAATACGGAAAAAAGGCTTGCCTTTTTTCCGTTCTTAAGTAATGCACGATAAAATCAAAGGTATTCCAATTCTATTTAATCACTGATAGACTTTGAAAAGTGTTTGATTTGCGCGTGAATAATTTCCTCAACACTAGGCAACTACAAAACATGGGGGCTGACATATTGGATTATGATGTCACGGCTTTTACGAAGAGTTGTGCGTGACGTTTCGGAATTCCCGATTTCGGTGATATTTTTAAACCATTTTAAGAATGAATAAACCACAACACTCACTTGTAATGATTTCCTCCAAATGACAAACTTTCAAACAGTTCAATCCATACCATACCCTTTATCGCTAAAAATGAACGTTATTTGCAAAAAGCTACTTCTCAATCGAACCGATAAAAATAACGGATTACCATACGTCATCAATACAAAATAATGACGTCATTATTGGTGGTCAGATGACTTCCAAAAATAGTTTCAGATTGCATTATAATACAGGGCTGCCATAAGTTGAAATGAAAATTCCTAAGATTTCCAAATATGCATTTTTCAAGCGCGATTTTACGAATCGTACCTTTAACCCATAGCCAATTTCAAGTTTTGTTGGCATGTGACTAGATCTACTTAAAGCAGACTGGAAGTAAAGCAGAATGAGCCTTATGGCGCATTCTGCTTTACTTTCAGCCTGCTTTAAGCTTCCATATCCTGGGGGGAAATCCGGAGATTTAGGAAAAATCCGGAGAAATGGCAGCCCTAATAATATAGCTGTACGGAGGAGTTTTAACTTTTAACATTGTATACACGGGTGCTTATATAATTTATTATCTATTTGATTATTGGGTAAGCAATATATGATAGATCTTGTCCCTTACAATTTAGGTTTATAATAAAAGTTCGAGTCGATTGTGTAATCCAGATCTCAGTCACGAGAGGCGTAGCCTCGAGTGTGATCTGGAATACACAACGAACTGATACAAGAGCGCTGATCACACACTGGCGATAGATCCATTCCGTTTTCATTAATACAATTTTGCTTTTTTCCGTCCATAGGCAAAGCCTAAATACATATTAGTTTTAGCGTAGACGCGTTTATTGGGAAATAATAACACATTCTCCACTGTAAATACCGTGGATACTATTTTATTCTTTCCCGTTTAAATGCAAACCAAACGAAAACGCATAATCATAAAATGTAGAAAATGACAACTTCTTGGCAATTCTTACTGTTCATTGTATTCTGTCTGGCAAACAGTTTGGAGCCTGATTTGACTCCAAACTGTTTGCATTGGAAATAATAGCTTTTAGCGTTAACGCGTTTATTGGGAAATAATAACGTTTTCTTCACTGTACAATATAGATGAGAAAAACTACAGACGACAGTCGGAAATACGTGTAACTAATGTATCTGTGCTTATGGTGAACTTGTTTGTTCGTAAGGCCATTTACCTTCACAACCCTTCCTGGAAACGTCACCGCAAATCAACAATCATGAAACACTGCACTTATACAGTCGTACAGTGGAGAAAATATTTTTCTTTCCCGTTTAAACGCAAACGAAACGCAAAGGCATTGCAATAAAATGAAAATGAAAACAACTTCTTGACAATTCTGATTATGGCTTTTACATGTAATATGAGTGGCAAACAGTTTAGAGCCTGGTTTGCAATTGGAAATAGTGGTTTTAGCGTAAACACGTTTATTGGGAAAGAATAAACGTATTTTCCACTGCATCTTGTTTGTACCATGGGTATTTGCAAACAGTTTAGATCCAAATCAGATGCCACGTTATACGGCTTCTGATCAGGATCCTTTATGTTCTGAACTTACTATTATATTTCTGAAGTAAAACTGCCTAAAATTTACATTTGATAAATAAAAGCAGACGATATATGTTTAACCCTTTGAGCCCTAGTCCCGCATATAGGCGTCCTTTTCAAACAGTATACATGTGAAAAGTGCACTTGTCCTATGCAAACAGTGAAAACCCAGATCAGAGGGCTCCTTTCGGAGCCCTCTGATCTGGGTATTCACTGTTTGTCTTAATGCAAAACATTGACAAAAACAACCCTTAAAAGTCAGAAATGGACTAGACTAAAATGGAAACTGGAATTGTCCATTTAAAGTTTCAGGGAGGAAAGAGTTAAAGATTGTGGCGTCATGGCAGTGAAGGGGTTAACTGCGGACACGTTGTCAGGACTGGTGCCGACGTTTCTTGGTGTGTAATTTGGAACAAAATATTTGATAATATTTTCCAAATAAGCCTTTATCCAATCTGATAATGACTAATATAATTTTCATATAAAATTGCCCAGCATGTTACTGCTGAATGTGGTTGTTTATTTCGGTATTTATAATATCCTTTCCTCGTAAAATTGCTTTTCACAACTCACTACTATAAAACTGATATTGAAACTAATGCCGTCTGCAGTTATTTCTAACATACAGTGGGGAATCTGTTATTATTTCCCAATAAACGCGTAACAGATACGCTAAACCTATTATTTCCAGGGCAAACAGTTTGGAGCCAGATCAGACGCCGGGTAGCCCGGCGTCTGATCAGGCTCCAAACAGTTTGCCACTGAGATAAATATGAAAACTCAAAATTGTCAAAAGGTTGTCCTTTTTTACATTTTAGTGTTTTGCGTTTGCGTTTCGTTTGCGTTTAAATGGGAAAGACTAACAGATTCTCCACTGTATATACATTAGATGGGATGTTATTCTTTCCCGTTTAAACTATTACGAAACGCAAACGTATGGTAGTAATATGTACACAATGAGAATAGTGTGAGTTTCTGACTATTTATTTATATCTGAGTGGCGAACAGTTTGGAGCCTGATCAGACGCCGGTTCACACTCAACTCAAACGCTTTATATAAGCATGGACTCTGATCTCATCAGGGGTTCTCAGCCTTAAGATCAGTTTCTAGGAAACGATACTTAAAATAAGTATTGTTCGACAATATTGACCTGACGTTGGTGACCTCTATTAGCCTAATTTCACACCTCGTTTCATTTCTAAATATATCTTCGGGACACTTCGTTCACTTTATACGAGAACGCACGTGGTACCGAGACCCGTAAACAAAGACAAATGGCATTGACCGGTTATCAAACGTATCGATAAGTTAATTAGCTCAAGTAGTAAGGAAGGCAACTATACATTATCTTTTCGTAACGGCCAGTGTTTCGAGACCCGTGCATTATCTTTTTTTTCCATTTTCCCCCACATATACTGCTTCTGTTTGTTTGTTTCTTTTCTTTTTTCTCGCTTTTTTCTTATTTTTCTCGCTTTCTTTATTTTTGCAAATGTCTCTGAATCGTCAAAGTTTTTTCTTAAACCTTAGATGATAAAAAATAATTAGACTCCCTATGTTGCTGGTTAGGCTGTGTGTGAGAAAACGTATGCTGTGGCATAGAATAGCACGTGACAATGAGAAGAATGTGTCGTCCGTGCGTTTTATGTGTAAAATAAAATTTATAACTTATAAAATATGAAAATGGAAATAAATAATGTTTTACCTCAAACGGGATTCGAACCCGGGACCTCGCCATTACAAATCATTCGCTCTATCGACTCACCTATGGCAGATGCGATACGTCAAGTGGTTGCTAATTAGGTATATATAGTGAACCGGCGCTAATCGCAGTTGAGGGTATCGAAGATCTGTCGTGATTAAAAACAAATCTAAACCCAACAGGATGCTTTTTAGTAGATACGATTATACTAGCATAATCGGAAATTGCAAGTGGGAGTTTTACTCCACATAAGATAAAAAATGTAACTCGATTTACGTAATTTATCGAACATTCCCGACAGTGTACGGCACGCTATCGATTATTGATTTATACTGCGTCATCACTCTTTAATCTATTCATGCATAAAGTTCAACGTAAGGTCAATATTGTCGAACAATTGTGCGACAATATTGACCTGACGTTGAACTGTATGCATGAATAAATTATTGTAAGATGACGCTGTATAAATCAATAATCGATAGTGGATCGCACAGTGTCGGGTTGTTTCGGCAGATTACGTGAATTGTGATACAGTTGTGATCCTCAATGGATTAACACTCCACATTGAGCAAGTTCAAAAAGTTGTTGTGATAAACTATTATTCCCGAATCTCCTAGTATAATCGTATCTACTAAAACGCATCCTGTTGCGCTTTCGAGTGGGTTTTAATTCAGGTAAGATCATCGATGTCCTCAACTGCGACTCTTTCCAATATATACCTAATTTACACAATTCAGATGTAACTCATCTGCAATAGGTGTGTCGGTAGAGCAAGGGATTAGTAACATCGAGGTTCCGAGTTCGAATCCCGATAGAGGGGAAATCTTTTTATTTATAAATGTTTTTATAGACCAAATAGACGCTATGACATAATATTTTTAAAAATAACAAAATAATCGTGTTCCAATCGAAATAGATGTTGTATGAATACTTTAAACAAACAGTATAAATTATAAAAATCTGAAAAAATGTATGAGTATTGCATGGGATTCGAACCACTGACTGTACGGAAAAATAATTTATAGTCGTCTTCCTTACCACTTGCGCTAAATACCTGTCGATATTGTGGAAGCGGGCAATGCTATATTTTCTCGGTACCCAAGTGGTTACAATGTGCGTTCTCGTATAAATGATAACGAAGTGTTCCGAAGCTATATTTAGAAATGCAACAAAGTGTGAAATTATGCTACTAGAGGTCACCAACGTCAGGTCAATATTGTCGAACAATACGATTACCTAATAGTCTTCTACCAAGATTGTTAAAATAAGGACACCCGGGTCAAAAATGGCCCGCCCTTGGGCTAATCAGTTTTCATCGGAAAATTTAAAAAAAAAATGTTCTATGAAATCGCAAGGCCTAGATCTTTTATATTTGATGTGCTGCTTAACCTTATGATTCTCTACCAATATTGTTCATATAATGACCCCGGGTCCAAAATGGCCCCGTCCTTGGGCTTCTCGGTTTTACATAAACTTATATAGGAAAACCTTTCAAATATTCTTCTCTGAAATTGTAAGCAGACGACAGTATAGCGATGAAGGGGTAAACTGTCACGATAAATTTGATCATGAAAGGTTATACACCACACATTCTCTGCCATGGTGAAATCTGCTTGAAACAAATCTAGTCTGCTTTTATCTCTCAACCTGACATCCTAGGTATTATGACTTTAGAATATTGAAATAAATGTCAACCAGTGTGGGACACGCGGCGTCTGATCAGTATTCAAACTGTTTGCAAAATACAATCTACATTGTACTAGTGAAAAGGAAGAGAGGGGTTCAATAATGCACTTGATATAACTCTGACATACTGAAGCTACTATAGTGTTCCCTCCCAACAACGACCCCTTCTTACAATGACCCTTGTCGCGATTCCCTCAACAGGACAATTATGTCCCACCTTTCCCCGGCTGCAATATCGTCTGATTAAAATGGTCGACTGATGTTTTTTGTTTTTTTTATCAAAGTTACATATAATATTGACATTTTGATAGAATAAACATAATGAGTAACATATAGCTTGAATCCAGAATCCAAACTATTTGACACTCATTTCTTACAGTGGAGAAAACGTTATTCTTTCCCAATAAACGCGTTTACGCTAAAACTTTAATTTGCAGTGCAAACAGTTTAGAGCCAGATCAGACGCCGGGTAACCCGGCGTCTGATCAGGCTTCAAACTGTTTGCCACCAAGATAAATATGAATTATCAGAATTGTCAAAAAGTTGCTCTTTTCTACGTTTTAGTGTTTTGCGTTTGCGTACGTTTGCGTTTAAACGGGAAAGAATAACAGATTATCCACTGTAATTGCGTCGGTGATGCTGCCTTTTGAACAATATTGAAGCACACGACACTACTGTGGTGAAGGGGTAAATAACTCATGGTTAATTTGGCGCTAAAAGGGTTATAGCAGACAATTCAATTTTGGGATAGAAAGATTAAGTCTTGGTTTGCAATATTAATCATGTTTATGTTTTAACTGTATGTTTTCCATCAATTATTGCAAAGCGATATGTCTATGAATTATTCTTAAGAGATCTGTATCAATATTAAGCTTGATGATGTCAAACGCCTTAACTACAGTGGAGAATCTGTTATTCTTTCCCGTTTAAACGCAAACGTACGCAAACGCAAAGCACTAAAACGTAGACAATTCTGATAATTCTTGTTTATCTTGGTGGCAAACAGTTTGGAGCCTGATCAGACGCCGGGTTACCCGGCGTCTGATCTGGCTCCAAACTGTTTGCACTGCAAATATTAGTTTTAGCGTAAACGCGTTTAAACGCGAATAACAGATTCTCCACTGTATCTATTAGATCTTATAATTCCTCGCCTTTTAGAATACCTTATTCTGTTCAAGTAAACATGTTTGTTAAAATCAATTGGGTCCATTGCAAACAGTTTTGAGAATTATCAAATTCCAATCTGTTTGCCACTGATATAAAACAAATTATAGATAATCTAAGATCGTTCATTTTTGTGTTGCCTTTAATCTCATTTTGCTTGCCTTATGTTTCGTTTTTAATGTTTTCTCCTATGTACTTATAACAACTTACAAATATTCAAAGTAAACTCTCTGACAGAGTCTCCCTATTTCATTTTCATCTTTATGTTAGCAGCCTCCTCCTTTAAACATTTTGGCAACAAGCCTTTATTGTGGTCGTTGTAACAGCGGTATTGAACTGTAATACTGAACTTATATGTTTCTCATACATTGCAATTATCTTCTATGGTCATATGCATCTTGACGTCAGATTGAAGCTTAAGTAATACCAGTATCATTTATGTTGCTCTGTAACGGTAAATTGGGGCATCTGTTTAGCCGATAATATCTGCAATGTCTGTCGTATACGTCTTGCCTGAATCGTTAAGAATAGCATGACTTTATGGTAAAATTACAGTAAATGTCCGGTATTACGACCAAAGCCCCCCAAAAAAATTGTTTCGGTGATGTTTCCTTAAATCGAGATGAAAGTAAAACAGAAAGCTCCCATAGGAGCTTTCTGTTTTACTTACATCTTGATTTAAGAATATGACTTCCCAACAATGAAATACGGGTTAAGTAGTAGTGTTAACGGGGTTTACGGCACATATATATGTAATATTGTGTTGTCGTAGTAGTTAGCCAGACTGTTTTCCTGCGTGACATTGGCAAATACGGTGATGTTGGATTCCATCTAATGGCACCGTTATTCGTAACGTTATATTTGATGGTTTGCAATCATTGAATTAGGACAATAAAATATATTGTATATTCGGCATCTAAGTGCTTTCGTAATAGACTGTTCTCAGGTGATACCCATATACTATTTCCGAAAATCACGGTTCTAATTGTATAGTCAAATACATAACAGAATATATAGTTACAGTACACATTGAAGTCCGCTTAACACTCGATTTATTCGAAAATACAACGTTCTTACAGTAAATAAAACTATAAAATTACAAACAGTCGAGCATGTTGTATATGTGTTAGAGGTCGTTAAATGCTTAAGGTAAAATGAAAAATGAAACAAAAAGTTTCAAGTTTCAAACGTAGCTTTTTGTGTAATCATGTTTTAAGTTGTCCCCTGTCAAAATATAAGATAAGAAGGTTCCATTGAGTGATCAAAGAGGATGTTAATATAAAAAAAATGTACAGTGAGGAAGGTTTTATCATTTACCAACATACGCGCTTATGTCAAATATATACTTTCATTGCAAACTGTTTGGAGCCAAAACAGACGACAGATCATACGGTCGTTGATCAGACTCCAAACTAGTTGTCACTCCGATAAAGATAAATCGTCAGAAATGTCACGATGCTGTTTATTTTCTATATGTTTTGTATTGGGTTTGCGTATCATTGCATTCCAAAGCGTCTTGTTCACGATATACAGTGCTCTCTCCCTATAGCTGCCTTCCAAAAGAAGTTAACCTTTCTAACAACGACCATTGCAGATGTTCCCCAAACAAGACATTTATGTCCAACCATATCATGGCTGCAATATCGTCTGCTTAAATGTGTCGTCTGTTGTTTTTCTCCAAGTTGGATATAAGTAGACATTTTGATAGAATAGATATAATTAAGAGTAACAAACAGCTTAAATCCAGATCAGACGCCGCGTTACGCGGCGTCTGATCTGGATTCAAGCTGTTTGCAAATGTAAGCCAAGTGTTAATTTTCCCTCCCTATAATGACTCCCTCCGAACAACACACACAATCTGAGTCTACCATTGGGTGTCGTTGTAGAGATGGAGCACTGCATTACTGTGCGAATATCGATTCTACTTTGGCTGTTATATTAGCACAAGTAATGTAAAACTGTAATTAATTTAGCACACACTTTGGACCAATAAAGAAACAATGTTCCTTAACATTATTAGTAATTCATAATGATCCCACTTACCGTAAAAGTAAATTAGTTGAAGTTAATTTTCGCACTTTTCGTAGCAGTGGATTAGTTTCTTCTAATAAGCATTATTAAACATAAAACAATATGGGATTGGTCCAAAAGTTTATTATCAATAAGTGGTTACATAACTTTCTTTATTGATAGATATGACAAATAAGGTATTTGCTTCTGTCCTATTAACCAATTGACCCCTGAAACGTAAATAGAAACTTCCATTTTCGAACTAATGTTATTCCATTTATGCCTTTTCAGCATTAATTAAAGCAATATGCTTCAAAAAGACGAGCAGTCTTTGAGGAGACTGCACTATTTGCATGGGAAAATTGAAATCTTTACAGGTGCACTGTTTGTAAATGACGACTATACTCTTCGCTAGGGTTGAATGGGTTAATGTTTGGTTATACATTACTTCAAATCTAGTTGTATGTGATGCTGAAGGAGTGTTCATGTGAAAAGTCATATTACAGTGGAGAATCTGTTATTCTTTCCCGTTTAAACGCAAACGTACGCAAACGCAAAGCACTAAGACGTAGAAAAGAACAACTTTTGGACAATTCTGATAATTCTTGTTTATCTTGGTGGCAAACAGTTTGGAGCCTGATCAGACGCCGGGTTACCCGGCGTCTGATCGGGCTCCAAACTGTTTGCACTGCAAATAATAGTTTTAGCGTAAACGCGTTTATTGGGAAAGAATAACAGATTCTCCACTGTATGTGATGCTGAAGGAGTGTTCATGTGAAAATGCATATTACCATGCTAATGATATACAGTTAAACCTCTCCTTTACGATGTCGTTTTCGTTACATTTAAATGAGCAAGTTTGCAGATAATTTTAAGAGAGTCGACATTATTCTGCCCAATAAACGTGTATGTTCGTGCAGTGAAGAAGACGTTTTTCTTTACGCTAAAACTATTATTTTCAATGCAAACTGTTTGAGTTTCGCTTGTATTTAAACTAGAAAGAATAACGTATTTTCCACTAAAACAATTGTTTTAATTGCAGCCAGTCTGGAGCAATATAAGATTCAGTGTTACCCGGCCTATGTCCTGGCAGTAAATTGTTTCCCATTTTGGTTGAGATAGATCGTCAAAATATTAAAACTGTAATGTTGCTTCACCTTCTTTAATTGTGTTTGCCGTTTACGAGTACATTGCTCCCTCGATACAACGGCCCTCCCAACAGCGACTCCCTCCATACAACAACGTTTGTCGCTGTTCCGCGTATACAAAACAATTATGTATTGCTGCAATATCGTCTACTTAAATTTGTCGTCTGCTGCTTTTATCAAAGTTACTTTGATAGAAAAACATAATTAAGAGTGGCAAACAGCTTGAATCCAGATCAGACGCTGCGTTATCTGGTCTATATTAAAGCTGTTGTACATAATAATGTAAGTCAATGTCCCTTCCTATAACGACTCCCTTCGAACCACGCACACAGTCCTTGTCTATAATTGGGTGTGGCTGTAAAGACGGAGCACTGTAGTTCGCTATAACGAGAACAAATTTCTCCTTTGTATACGACTGCACTGCCATACACGGTCCCTCATGTCAATACATACCGGTAACTGTTTTCATTAAGAACATTTTCAAAGCCTTGTTACTCTTGCATTAACCACAATCATCATCTGCAGAGTTGCCCCCCTTAACAAAAGAAAACGTATGGCACAAGCTTGTCCTCAGAAAACATGCGATAACAGAAAATCAACCGATCTAATCTTTAGCACTAACGTACATGTAAAGTTCTACGATAACTCATGGTGGGCAGAACTAGATGCATTATTAATAGTCCACTAAACGCGTTAAGGCTGAAACAATTATTCCCAATGCAATAATCCTGAGCCAGATTAAGACACCTGGTATAAGGTCGTTTGATCAAGCTCCAGTCCGACTGTCATTCAAACTTAGAACCTCACATTTTACATTAACCCTTACAACATGTTGTTAAAATTGCACCATGGCACATGTGTGAAACACTTTACATATCGTACTACTTTATTTATTTCAACTATTTAAGAAAGGAACTGAATTCTTTCGGCGTTTAAGCAAAATAAAAGACAGAAAATGATCGGCAAATGCCATGAATCGCGCTAGCGATTCATGGTAAATTTGTCGATCAATTTCTGTCGTTTATTTCGCTTTCTTATATTTACATTATAATTCATGGCAAGTCAAAATGTCCATTGCAAACAGCTTTGAACCTGATCAGATTGCGTGTGACTTGTCGGGTGATGGAACCTCACCTTTTATTTTTTAATTGGATTCCTAGAAACTTTCAGTTTGTAGATTTTACTGAAAATAGGATGCCAATTTTTTATTGCATATTTTAGTTATCGCTTGGTAGCTAGGATTAAACGAGTACTGTAGCAATTATTTTTCAAATTTAAACTATATTTAAATAAATCCAGTCAATGCATTAAGCAATTCTGTTTTAATCAGACTCTAGTATTAACGGTAGAGTAAGAAGCAAAAGCAGACAACTTACAGTGGAGAAAACGTTATTATTTCCAATTTAAACGCTAACGAACGCAAACGCATTGCATTAAAACGTAGAAAATGACAATTTGTTGACAATTCTGAACATCCATTTTAATCCAATAAGCAAATAGTTGGGAGCCTTATTAGACTCCGGGTTACCCGGCGTCTGATCTGGCTCTAAACTGTTTGCATTGGAAATAATGGTTTTACGTAAACGCGTTTATTGGGATGAATAAATGGTTATTTGCATAACATGGCACCTGAGCAGGATTCACATGATTGCCACCCATTTCAAACTTTAGATTTGAGTACAGTGCATGGAGAAAACGTTATTCTTTCCCAATAAACGCGTTTAGGCTAAAACTATTATTTCCAGTGCAAACAGTTTGGAGCCAGATCAGACGCTGGGTTACCAGGCGTCTGATCAGGCTCCAAACTGTTTGCCACCAAGATAAACATGAATTATCAGAATTGTCAAAAAGTTGTTTTTTTCTACGTTTTAGTGTTTTGCGTTTGCGTACGTTTGCGATTTAACGGGAAAGAGTAACAGATTCTCCAGTGTAATAAAAGCAACCGACAATTGTTTAAAGTCGATGACGTCATAACATCAAAGGGGTTAATTTGTTTGACCACACGGTTGCACTTTTAAATTACAATTGTTACACTATTCGTGCATAACGTGGAGATACGTTATTCGCTTCCTACAAAAGAATTAGTTCTAAAAAAGATATGTGTAATGCAAACAGTTTGGTGCCAGATCATACGCCAGTGTAACCCAGCGTCTGGTCAGGCGCAAAACTATTTGCTACACAAAATCATCATCATTTGTTTTAAAAAAAAACCCAACCCAACAACATTCATTTATTTCAATTTCATTGCATTGCGCCGCTAGCGTTTAAATTTGTTAACACTGGAAATATTACCATGCAATATACTGTACTAAGTCCATTGTTGCATATTTCGCAAATGTTACATTACATGTATCCCTTGCAACATGGCTGTCAATCGATCTAAGGCACTAAATATCAAAGACTGTTAACCCTGTGCGACTTCCCCGATTTTTACAAATAGTTTGGATCCGGATCAGACGACGCGTAACGCGGCGTCTGATCTGGACCCAAACTATTTGCCACTCATCTTTAGGTTTCTTTATCTAAAAAATGTATGAATTTAAATTTAACGTTTTTTGCAGACGACAATGCCAGTGCACACGATATGACGTCAGGATAAGGGTTCGACTTCGTCAGCGACAAGCAAAGCACCACTCGTGTCAGATTCAGACTTGAGGGCATTTTGCAGTAGTTCATAATGATGGGAATATTAATTTTCATCTTCTAGTCTTTATTAGCCAACATTCTTAACTGTCAGAATAGGCGAAGGTTTTTCGATATTTGTTGCAGTCAGTTTCTATTACAATTGTATGACTTTCTGGTGCTATTTTCAAACGGAAACGACAGTAGACGACTTTGCACTGCAGTCACAGTGTCAGGATCAACACACATAAAGCGTTTGAGTTGAGTCTGAATGCGTTCTCAAGCATTTGTTTGGTCAGATATGAGCCTAGGCTCAAATCTGACCAATCAAATGCTTGATAAAGATTTCAGATTCAACTGAAACGCTTTATAAACATGGACCCTGTACATATTGTATATACACTATTGGCTTTGGTGCCATCTACATGTAACTGTTAAAAAGTAAGATGATACATGCATAGTGGAGAAAGTTGAGATTACATTAGTCATTCCCTGTTAACTAACCTAATAGCAAACGCAATCCAATAGAATGTAAAATATTAATGACTATTGGATTTGATGAAGATTTATTTTCATCAAATTGTCAAAGAGTGTAAACCAGCGCATGACCAGTTTCCACAAGATAAAAAAAAACCATCAGTCTATAAAATGTACTTTATTTTACGTGTATTTTGTTTGAATTTGTTTCGTTTAAGCACGAAAAAAGAACGCCCGTTTCCATTGTGGCGATAAGGCAGAGATATAAGACAGAGACATAAAACAGAGCCATAGACAGACAGAGAAACGGTGACAGAGCGACAGAGAAAAACACATACATACAGATAGACAGGCATATACAGAGAGACAAAGATATATGCATTCAGATAGACGGAGACAGAGAGGAAGACATAGAGACAGAAACAGGCAGATGTAGATAGAAAGAAAGATACAGAAAGAGACAATGAGGCAGAGAGGGACAGACAGAATGATAGACACAAATGAAGACAGAGAGAGTCACGGAGAAATACAAAGACAAAGAGAGACATAGACAGAAAGAAGTCAAGAGGGCCCAAACAATTTGGTACGCGTATCGATTCTTCTTCATTCAAACTACAAATATTTGACTTTTCCTTTCAAATACTAGCGACAAGTCGTACAGTGGATAAAACGTTAATCTTCCGAGTTTAAAAGCAAACGAAACGAAAACGCAGAACAGAAAAGAACAGAACAACTTTTATTTCTGACTTGTACATGTGTACATCGTCACACAAAACATAATATACATATTTTTACAGTCACGCTACAGTATTCGTACAACCCTCTGTAATAAAGAAACCTAGTATAACAATACAGTGCACTTTTAAAAATGTAAAAAATGGCAACTTTTCGATATTTTCCACTATTCATTGTATTACTTTAAGTGGTAAACAGTTTGGAGCCTGATCAGATGCCGGGTTACCCGGCGTCTGACCTGGCTTCAAACAGTTTGCAATGGAAATAATAGATTTAGCGTAACATGTTTTTTGGGTTAAAATAACGTCTTCTCCACTGTAGCAGACGATATTTTGCATACAAAAAGTTGGCGGGAAGGGTTAAGTAAGGTGGAAACTGACTGTCTCAAGAGACTTTCTACATAATGGAAGCGGTGTCTTATGCTCCAGGCGTGATTTTCTCACAACTACAGTAGAGAAGATGATATTCTTTCTCGATTAAACGTAAAGGAACTGATTAAACGAAAAGGAACCAAAATGAAATGCAGTAAAATGTAGAAAAATACAAAACATACGAGTTTATAACTTCTTATTTTAATTTGAGAGACAAACAGTTTGGAGCCTGATCAGACGCCGGGTTACCCGGCGTCCGATCTGGCTCCAAACTGTTCGCATAGGAAATGATAAGTTTAGTGTATGTGCGTTTATTGGAAAATAATAATTTATTCTACCCTGTATCTAATCTATCATAATAACGTTAACATAAAAGGTTGTTTTAAAAGGGGGATTAAGGTATTAAACTAAAAGTACATTTATATTAAGGTCACATATATATGGGAATAAACTATAGGAATTATTAATTCCGAATTTATAAGGTTATGTGATATACTGAATTGTCGTGTGCACATTTATATAACGGTCTTCGGAATAGCAAATCGGTTCCATACCATTTTAATGAAAGAAAATCAAAATATAACGAAAATAACAAGTTTTAAACCAATCAGACGCCTAGTAATTTTACGTCTGGTCTGGAAAATGTTAGTCAAATCAAGCTAAGTGTGATAAGGGTTATTGCAATATTGCAAACCGAATATAAATAACTTAAAATATTGTAATTTCTGTCTTGAGAATAATGGGAACGTATTCACAGTTGAGACGCATTTTTCATGATCTATGAGCGCCTTTTGGCAGAAACGAGAATATCTATAAGATCTACAAACAGCTTATAGAACCAAATCAGACGTCGGCTACCCACCGTTTACCACTGAAATACATGTATAAGTAAGTCATTATAATTAACGAGACATTGTCAATGCCTGCATTTCACTGCATTTGGTTTGCGTTACGTTCCTTTTAAACGAAACAGAATGACGTATTCCTCGCTGCTTCAGTTCATACATTTGTACATACATGTACATAAATGTACATGCATTATATTGATATATTCAGTGTTATTTAGACAAGGTGACGAATAACGTCTTTTCTAATATCGGACATACGCCTATACAACGACTATTTAAGCCTGGCGCTGATAAGACGCCATGTGGCGCGTAACGCGGCATTCTGTTTGGAATCCAAAATACGTGTATTTGCAAAATCATCCTTAGACGCCAGCGGCGATGAAAGAATTAGTCCCTACCGTGACGTTATAAAGGGTCTGCTTGAAATTTTGTCTGCAATATACAGTTTAGATGTACCTATTTGTAAGAAAGAAACTTAAACACCACTGTCAAACAGTCTGGATCCAAATCAAACGAACGCTAATTTATGCGGCGACAGAATGATCTGGATTGAAGCGGTTTTCCCATACAATTAAGTCTAGTCGCGATAGGTAGGATAAAGGTTCAAACGTTACATCGCGAAAAAAAAGATTGTTTCCATAAGGCTTTGAATTATCTTATAATTATCGGAAAGGGGCAAAAACTGTGTAAGCAAAAGAGAAGTACATGTATAATTTGGCTCCAGAAACCCCAAGGCAGATATAAAGAAAAAACATTCCGACGATTTTTGTCTAGTTATAGCCGATCTCATACCGAGTGGCACCATTTGGGTTATAATAGTGTAAAAAAAACTCGAGTTAGTTTACATATGTTGCTGTTTTGACATACATATTAAGGGCATTATTTAACTATTTTCTACGAAGGACCGGTGGTAGCTTTCGACTTCCAACGTAAAGCTTTGTACTTCAGAATTCAGACTTTTGCCAAAATGGGAAGTGTGAAGTTTGAAGTCAGAACTCTAAAGTGTGTAGAAGAAAATGTTACCACCGGTCTTTCGTAATTTTCAGACCATGTTCGAGCAAGTTCCGAATTTTTATATCATGTGTAATTTTGGAGAGTACGTTTTTCTTTCCCAAAAAAGCAATTGTGTTGAACCGATACTATTAATGCAAAGTTATTGGAACCAGAGTAGACTTCGGATGACCCGGCGTATGATCATTGTCCATACTACATGTATTTGCCCCTTACATTTTTTATATAAATCGGCAACAGTTTAAATAAACATCAGTTTTCCTTCATCGACTCACAAATTTGTGCGGCAACAATAATAATGGTTGCAAACAGTTCGGCCCATGTACAGACTCAAAACTCCACACCGATTTCCACTCGCTTTAATCTAAACAATTTGTTCATATGTTCAAACCCTCGTTTTCTATATTTAATTGCATTGTTTTGTGTTGGCGTTTTGAGACACATGCAACGACTCCTCCATTGTATTCGGGTATTTTGCAGTTGAACTGATTGTTGTAAAAAATGGTCAACTCTGGTTGACAGACTGGAAATGAATTTGTAACGTAATGGTACAGATGGTTCATTCGATAGACATATGATCTGTATCTATGCTGTTTGCATAATTTTATTAATATTCAGTGGAAAAGCCGTTATTCGTTCCTGTTTAAATGCAAACGAAACGCAAACGCAATGCAATATAATGTAGACAATTGATTTGTTACCATTTTCGTATTAGTGGTTTTTAAATTTGAGCAGCAAACCGTTTGGGCCTGATCAGACGCCGGGTGATCCGGCGTCTGATATGGCTACTAAATGTTTGCAATGTAAATACTAGTTTTAGCGTAACGCGTTTATTGAGTATGATTTACGTCTTCTCCACTGTATAGTGATGTTGTTTAAAATGAGTTATTCATGGTATTGCACTATGGTAACAGCATCCATATATTTTGTCTATTATGCTGAGAAGTTGATGACACGCCTTGCCTTAGGCAGGATGAACTCGTGTAACATGTTTGCCAGACTAGTTTAATAGAAAAAAATCTGTAATTACAACCTATGTTATTACCTTAGTATGTCCATAGATATGTGTGAAAATATTAAAACGAAATACGAAATGATCGATATTCTTGCATGTATGCAACATGATAAAATGTAAAGGATACTGAGCATTTTAACGAACTTTCTTATAAATTATTTATAATAATACCACTGTACATACATAGGCGAAGATTATATAGTCTCCAAATTAACACACAGCTGAAAACGTTGTATTCATTTCGAACAGCTTTCAGCCGATCACGCTCTCAACTGTTTGCTGTTGAAATTGGATTTAACTGTATACAGTGGCGAAAACGTTATTCTTTCCCAATAAACGCGTTTACGCTAAAACTAATATTTGCAGTGCAAACAGTTTGGAGCCAGATCAGACGCCGGTTAACCCGGCGTCTGATCAGGCTCCAAACTGTTTGCCACCAAGATAAACATGAATTATCAGAATTGTCCAAAAGTTGTACTTTTCTACGTTTTAGTGTTTTGCGTTTGCGTACGTTTGCGTTTAAACGGGAAAGAATAACATATTCTCCACTGTATCCCTATACACTGCCTTACACCGAATACAATGGTTATTTTCAAACAATTTGGATGATCCAATAATCCCCACTGTTTAACACTAAAAATATTAATTCTTATTTCAGAATACCTATAATTTAGATTTGTGTAATAAAGACAGACGACGTCATGGCAGTAAAGGGGTTAACATGTTCATTTTATAGCGTTTAAATCCTTGCAAAGGGAACACAAATGATTTATGTCTAATGATCTAATTACTACTTCACAGAATTGCGGCTTAACACAATTTGTTTCAAATTATATGAATCTTACCATTGGGAAAGTACCCATACAAAGCAAATAGTACGTTATTTTTTGTCCCAATAAATTAGTTTGCGTTTTAATAAATATTTTCGTTTAAAAAATGTTTGTGTAAATACATCTGTTTTATAAATAGTTCCTTTTCCCAAGGACAGCAGCAATATGGTTTGGTTCTGGCAGGGAGACCATATTTTACAGCCACTCATAAAGCAGATTCCTTTACAAGGGTTAAATTTAAACTAAAAGGGCGAGTATAAGTGATTTAAAACGAGTTTTATTATTCAGTGGATATTTTATTCTTTCCAACAAAACGCGTTTGGACTAAATCAATTATTTCAATTGCAAACTGTTTGCAACTCAAATTTTAATACATCTTTAATTAATCCCGAGAATTGTCAAATTGCTGATCATTTTTACAGTTCAATGCGCATCAGTTACATTTATGTTAAGTTGCGTTAAAAACGAGCAAAATGCCATTCCAAGTGTGCAGTCAGAATATATAAACATTTTACAGACATTTGAAACTTTTGTTTCCTGCCAAAGACTGCTACCAAATAAGTAAAACTACTGTTGATTCGGACAAGTAAAATATATTTCACAGCCACTTTTAAAATATTTCATTCACAGATGAGTTCGTACAATGTACCTACATGTACGCGAGCGACGGTTAAGTGAATGTAAGAAGAGGTTTTGATAGAATCAAGTACGGTGTTTTTTTTATAAAAGACGGGGGATTCTTTACCCGAGGTTGGTCTGTTCCCAGTCGGAAACGAGCTTTAGCTGTGTACATACATTTTAAGAAGAAAAACATGTCCCACTTTAGATCACAACTTAGAAATAGAAACGCTTCTTATTGAATCCAAGCGAGTCAGTATAGTAAAAGCTATCAAAACGACAATTTCTTCCTTTATTTAGGCTCTACGTTCAAGCCATAACAATTACCGACGTCAATGACGTTACGTAAGAACGTGACCTTACTTATACTCGATCATGTAAAACAATCAGCAACAACACCATAACTCACTGTTTAAACAGCGGATCATTGAATTGTTGAAAACCACAGACAAGTGTAGAGTCTGCTGTACAATTCTCGATTTCATTTCTCTCTGTGAACGTAGCTTGTGGTCCATTTTAAGTTTCATTGTATTTCCGTATTGTCCTTGCTTTTATCCCAATAGCGCGGAGGGATACAGTGCCAGATAAGGTTTACCATACGGCTATTTATAGTAACAAAATGCTATCTAGCACCCATGAACAGCGAGAATACTGTAAAAAGTACTGCTAAAGAGGTCTCTTGACAGACAATCGTTAAGAAAACCATTCGACAAAATTTGACCTTATTTTAACCATAGTTGACCGATTGGCTGCTTTTAGGTGAAACCATAGTAAGAAACAATAATCCCGTTTCATTAAGCCGCGTAAAATGTATAGATACCAAGTGATAAAAACGAGTTATATTAAAACTAAGCTGCTTACGTTTATCAGTTTAGGAGTTATAGTAAAATGGAGCCTTTAAATAATCCAGTTTTTAGCACAGATCACGACATATATACATGTATATATATGAGAATATGTTTGGTTCATACATGTATAATGTGCATAGAAGAAAACGTTATTCTTTACCAGAAAATGTGTTTATGCCGGAACTATTTTTGTCTTCTGCAACCAAATTGCAGCCTGTTCAACTGCCGGGTAACCCGGCGTCTGATAATGCTCCAACCATGTTGCTTCTCGCAATCAAAATAATCATGCGATATCTAAAATCGTTGTGATTTTATACTGTACCAAAGGCCGAGAGTCACAACCACATTTCGTCATTACACCGGCTGTAAAGGGTCTAATCAAAGTCGGACGACTATAAAGCTTTGTAGATAACGGATATAAATATGGTTATTGCATGACTTTGTAATGTAGAAAAACAGTTTCTTGAAAATGTTGACGATTTAATTTTGTCTGAGTTGCGGTTTCCCGGTATCGCCTTATCTGGCCCCAGAGTGTGCTTAAGCGCAACGGCATTCATTGAGAAATAAAACAAATATCTACTGGAAGTATATTTTAGTATGCTTGTTATAAGGTAAAAGGAAAATTATATGAGGAGAAGTTTCCCAACATACACATATTTGATTCAAAGGTTGCTGCCAATAGCAAATAGTTTTGAGTCAGAATACTTTATTCTTATCCAATACACACATTTGCACTAAACCAAAGATGCGGAACGCAAAACAGTTTAGAGCTGGGTCAGACGCCCACTGTTCGGGTTGTAAACTAATTGTAATAAAACAAAATAAACGTTCGAATGCTATTGGGTGTCATTTTCTATATGTTATCGGCTTCGCATTTACGTTCAAGTTCGTTTAAATTGGAAATAATAGCCTCTTCGCCACTATACTGTGTCATTTTGTATTTCCAGACTACATATTGTTAGCTGATTTTCGCTCGCCAGCTAATCTTAACGCATGTTTGCTCACGGTCGAATATATGGGACATATGCAAACAGTACACGTATAGAATCTGATCAGAGTCTACACTGTTTGCTGACAGAAATTTCAATATAAAAACAAAACAGAAATGAAAATTCAGACCAGGTATCCCTTAGATAAAAACGATACTAATCCAATATATCAGCATGGAATACTCCACCGAGCGCAAACGTCTTAATAACGCCATGTGCATGTTTTCGTAGAGGCCCACTGCAAAAGATGTCAACCGCTACAACGTTCATGAATTTGTTATTGCAGTTTTATTCAGATACTAATACTAGAATTTTAAACAGTTTGGAACAAGAAAAGACGCCAGGATATTAGAGATGTCATCAGATCAAAACAGAAACGGTTATCACAAAATCGTTTGATACGTGCAATAGGTTTAGATACAGTGGAGAAAACGTTATTATTTCCCAAATTAACGCGTTTACGCTAAAACTATTTTTCCCAATGCAAACAGTTTGGAGCCAGATCAGACGCCGGGTAACCCGGCGTCTGATCAGGCTCCAAACTGTTTGTCACTCAGATTAAAATGAATAGTAAGAATTATCGAAATGTTGTCATTTTTTCTATTTTAGTGTGTTGCGTTTTCGTTTCGTTTGCGTTTAAACGGAAAAGAATAACGTTTTTTCCACTGCAGCTGCACTCAGCGATTACTCACGTCAGAACGGAACTAGATGAAGCACGTATGAATGCATTGCGTTTAAATGGGGAAATTATAAATCCAATATATCATAGTTACTACACCGATGTCCAGTTACTAGAGCGGATTAGCCCTCATCATGCTAAGTACGACTTTGCTAATCTATGTAAACAGCTTGGATCCAGATCAGGCGCCGCGTTACGCGGCGTCTGATCTTGATCCAAGATGTTTTTCGCTCCTCATATTCATATTTTCTTCAGTTTGCAGATAATTTATTTTAAGCAGACCTAAATTCAGCATGATAAGGGTTTACCCTCTGCACGCTGCGAGAGGATTGGGGGTACATTGTAACTACTGAAAACAATTAGTACCCAGGTGAGACGCCGAGGAATGAGGTGTCTTTATAGAATAAAAAACGATTTGTTGCGGATGAAATTGAAAGAATATGCGGGATACTTTATCATGAAGAGTTTGTGCAGACACTACGTTGTGCAGACTCTATTTTAATGCTGTTAAACGCGACTTAGTTAGCATTTGGAAAATAATTGGCAACCAGATAGAAGGACAGATTATTTGATACTTGCTACATGTACTGTGTTCCTTCAGCCAAATACACAACTTATTTGTTTGAAAGGTAGGCAATATTTAATAAAGGTGTGCTATATTGAACATCCTAAGGGTAAAAGGAAGCACCTTGCGCCATAACATAAAAATATATTGTAAATGGACGTTTGACATTTAGCTCTTTCACTACAAGAATAATGATTGCTATATATGTATTGTCTTGTTGTATTTCTTCAATTTAGAGTTTGTAAATAATTACCTTGTTAACATTTATATTAGTCTCAAATAGTTTGGATCATGATCAGGCACCGAGTTACTCGGCGCCTGATCTTGGTCAACACTGTTTTCAAATATCAGCACAGTCGGGATGATGAAGTGTCGAGGTTGACTAATATTGTGCGTGCATGATATAGGGATATCAGAAACATCAGTTCGATTTAGCCACGAAGATCTGATAAAATGCATTGATTCTAAAATTCAGCAAGCAGTATTTATAGCTTTATGACGTGCACCTAGGTTGACCCTAATCCTGCCGAAAAACCGTCTGCTTTGAAATCGTTGTCTGAAACTTGTGGCAAATTAAAAAGAAGAAACTAAAAGTATCCTGTCAAACACTATGTATTCCAGATCAGACGCTGTTTTACACGACCCCAAACCATCATAGACGTACAGTGGAGAATCTGTTATTCTTTCACGTTTAAACGCAAACGTACGCAAACGCAAAACACTTAAACGTAGAAAAGTACAACTTTTGGACAATTCTGATAATTCATGTTTATCTTGGTGGCAAACAGTTTGGAGCCTGATCAGTCGCCGGGTGACCCGGCGTCTGATCTGGCTCCAAACTGTTTGTACTGCAAATAATAGTTTTAGCGTAAACGCGTTTATTGGGAAAGAATAACGTTTTCTCCACTGTACATGTGTATCATATCAGCGTGTAACATAGTATATTTAACCCTTTCATGATCAAATTATTCGGGAGATTTTTACCCCTTCGCCGCTTTATTGTCGTCTGCTTCAGTATTGTTGTCTGCTTACGCGGCGTCGGCGTAGGACCCAAACTGTTTGCAAACGCGCTTTAAGGCGTCATTGAGAGTGAAAGAGTTAAATAATATTTCAACAGTGTAACACTGGTACATTAACTTTGTTATGAAGTTTGAAAATAGTAAAGTTAGTGTTTTATTTCTATCTATCAATTTTGAAACACTATTTGTTCTTGGTGCATGCCATTTCTCATATCCGCCATACATTTTAATCCATTCAAATGATTAATGTGCTCTAGCAACCATCGCAATACGTTGTAACATACACGAAGAGAAACCGTACATGTTAAGTTCGTGCCAAACAAAGGTCTTTGTACTTCGAAAAACTCAGTCAATTGCAAAGAGTCTGGAGTCAGGTCAGATGTCGAGTAGCTCGGATTGCTGGTACAGTGGAGAAAACGTTATTCTTTCCCGTTTAAACGCAAACGTACGCAAACGCAAATCTCTAAAATGTAGAAAAATACAACTTTTGGACAATTCTGATAATTCATGTTTATATTGGTGGCAAACAGTTTGGAGCCTGATCAGACGCCGGGTTACCCGGCGTCTGATCTGGCTCCAAACTGTTTGTAATGGAAAAATTAGTTTTAGCGTAAACGCGTTTATTGGGAAAGAATAACGTTTTCTCCACTGTACAGTGCTCCCTACCTACATGTACAACGGTCATCCCAAAATCGTGTCCCTCCTTACAAGAACGCTTGCCGCTGTTCCCCTAGCAAGACAATTTTGTCCAAACATTTCACGGCTGCAATATCGTCTGCTTAAAAGTGTCGTCTACTGTTTTGCTCAAAGTCGCAAAATGGATTTTAACAGAAAATAAATATAGAGACGAGTCACAAACAGCTTCAATCTGTTTGTAAAAAATAAGCCAATGCCCCTCCTTATAACGACTCCCTTCGAACAACGTACATAATACTTGTCTCCCAATGGATGTCGTTGTAGAAAAGAGAGGGAGCGCAGTACTTAAACACCATACAATACAAAATCTTCTCTTTCTCTTAGTTCACGATTTTATAAGAATACGCGAGGAATAAATAATTTACTTAGACAAAACATACATATTTACAAACGAATAGTTGTGTGTATTATCAGTTAGCTTACATGTATATTCAGAAGATTTCCGGCATTCTTACATTGTAAGTACTCGTATTTTATTCCGGGAGAGATATGGGTAAAAATAACAAAGTGCTTCAGTTGACCAAATACTAAGAAAGCCAGAAATTTTCAATTAACTGATTCACCCAAGAAACTTTTATTGACAAATTCCAGTTGCCAATTTAGTCTAGTCCAATTATGACTATTTAGGCGTGTTTCCGTATATATATTACAAAGGGACAATTAATGCAGAAAAAAAGAAGTGATGTATAATAAAATCCATATGACACCTTTGAAGACTATACATGTACATGTACATGTTTACTGGCAGGTTACAGTGGAGAAAACGTTATTCTTTCCCAATAAACGCGTTTACGCTAAAACTATTTTTTCAATTGCAAACAGTTTGGAGCCAGATCAGACGCCGGGTAACCCGGCGTCTGATCAGGCTCCAAACTGTTTGCCACTCAGATTAAAATAAATAGTCAAAATTGTCGAAAAGTTGTCCTTTTCTACGTTTTAGTGCAATGCGTTTGCGTACGTTTGCGTTTAAACGGGAAAGAATAACAGATTCTCCACTGTAACCCAGTCGTTTGTGTCACAGTGATTGTATGACTAGGATTATGGCATTACTTCTCGTTTACCTTGGTCTCTTGACAAATATTTCAGGATACCATTTAACAACCTTTGGCCTAATGACCACCAACTTTAAAACAAGTGGCACCCGCAGAGTGAAATCAGAGTGATACAACTAAAATGATGTATAATAAATACGACCAAATGGTGTCAGACTGAGATACACCGACATTATTTACAGTTCAATTAAATCTCACAGGAGTAAAACAGCAAATACTTTTCTCTTTTCCATTTAACCCCTTCACTGCCATGACGTTATCAATTTTAAACAATTGTCGTCTATTTTTAAAAACAATTTTTAGGTACTGTATTTTGACTTAAGAATTATTGAAACGAGTGTCAAACGGTTTGGATCCTGATCAGACGCCGCGTAACGCGGCGTCTGATCAGGATCCAAACTGTTTACAAATAACTACTGTACTCGGGGTAAGGCAGTGAAGGGATTAAACGACAGAAATCGCAAACACACTGCTATCAACCCTTTACCTCATAACTTATTTTTAGTTTCGACCTCAGATGATCACTTATAATAGGTTCAAAGTAAAGCTATCATCTGGAAAGATACAGGGATTCCTTTTTTTTGTTTTATAAGCAGAAATCCTGCATTTAAGTTGGTACTACGTTCCCTATTGCAGCAATAATTACAGATATCGACGATTTGTTTCATTCTAAGAGACAAACAGATTGCAGTTTAATCTGACGTCTGGTAACTCCAGAATTTGATGTTACAGTTTTGATCCAGATCAGAAGGCGTACGATCAGGAAGTATTTAAACAGACCCTCGTGCCAAATATTCATGATGCTTACATGTACATGTAATACTACAAGTACCTTTCTGCAGTGCAGAAAACATTATTCTGCCCCGTTTAAACGCAAACGAAACGCAAACCCATAACACTAGAATGTAGAAAAAAAAACTTTTTGATATTTCTCACTATTTATCTAAGTAGCAAACAGTTTGAAGCCAGATCAGACGCCGGATTACCCGGCGTCTGATCTGGCTCCAAACTGTTTGCAATGGTAATACTAGTTTTAGCGTAAACGCGTTTATTGGGAAAGAATAACGTTTTCTACACTGTAAATAGTTAAGCATGTGTCAGATTCAAAGCGTTTGGTAATGTTTGTGTAAATACGATGCTATTTCGACATAACACCAATTCATCGTGCACCAAGGCTCTCATGATATCTGATACATTTCATTCTAACTACAAGGATCTGATAAAATGCAGTGATTTAGATGCGTTTCAACATCATAACAACATTTTAGAATCCCATGACATTATGCTTTATCTCAAGGTTTAAAATCTGCAATATGTGACACCAGTTTAATCTTAAACCATTGCCTGCCGATCTCGATTTAACTGATATATGGAAACTATTAGGATCAAAATCAGATGTCGGTCGTGTCGTCATACATTTATCAAGATCTAAACTGTTTGACATTCGTCTTTCAATACAGTTGATTTGAAGTGTACAAGAAACTTAGTTTTAAAAGTGTTGTTGATGACTAGAAAAAAGACGAAATCACACCAAGTGGAATGTGAATCTCTTGATTTTCATTTACGGCATAAGCAGGCAAATGTCGTCTGCGTTTATACAGTGGAGAATCTGTTATTCTTTCCCGTTTAAACGCAAACGTACGCAAACGCAAAATACTAAAACGTAGAAAAATACAACTTTTGGACAATTCTGATAATTCATGTTTATATTGGTGGCAAACAGCTTGGAGCCTGATCAGACGCCGGGTTACCCGGCGTCTGATCTGGCTCCAAACTGTTTGTAATGGAAATAAATAGTTTTAGCGTAAACGCGTTTATTGGGAAAGAATAACGTTTTCTCCACTGTACCTATTTTTTTTAAAAATCTTACGTAGTTTGGCTATAGAAATATTGAAATGTGTGCCAAACAGTTTGGATCCTGATCAGCCGTCGCGTTACGCGACGTCTGACCAGGATCCACACTGTTTGCAAAACACTATTGTACTCGATAAAGGCATTGTATGGGGTTAATGGACTTTATGTGATCTATCATGTTAAAGCCTTTATAAAGACTAGTGAAGAGGTTTATCGTTTCTATGTATTGAGGCTTATCTTTAAACGATACATGTACTAAAACTCAAACGTCGGAACTTCTATTATACGCCATATGTGTTTCTATTGAGATATGACCGTGCTATGATGCATACCTCCTGATATTATTTTCATTGTACAGCAAACATCTCGCAAACCTAATAACTCTAAGTTGTATAGAAGAATTAGCAAAAAGGAAAAAATCGGCGGCATAACGTTCCGTCATTCAGGATCTGGATAGTCTAAAATTTATGTTTCATCTAGTACTGAGATTGTTGCATTGGTCCCTATGTTTACATGTATACACAGGAGTAAAAGAATTGTCTTTATTTGACCTCATTTGCAAATAAAACCCCAAAACAAACTAAATGCCATCATAATGGAATATGATATGGTTTAAGAAAGTTGTGTTATATTATTGGAGATTTATGTTTCAATCCTAAGGAGACTCTAGGTTACTCGGTGACCGATATTGCTCTAAACCGTTTGTCCCTGGACCATATACAGAGGGACGAGATTGGTCTTACATGTACGGTGGAGAATCTGTTATTCTTTCCCGTTTAAACGCAAACGTACGCAAACGCAAAACACTAAAACGTAGAAAAGAACAACTTTTAGACAATTCTGATAATTCTTGTTTATCTTGGTGGCAAACAGTTTAGAGCCTGATCAGACGCCGGGTAACCCGGCGTCTGATCTGGCTCCAAACTGTTTGCACTGCAAATAATAGTTTTAGCATAAACGCGTTTATTGGGAAAGAATAACAGATTCTCCACTGTACCTCTTTCCCATAAACGCGTTTACGTTAAATTCTTACTTATATTGCAAACAGTTTTGTGATTGATCAAAAGTGCTTGGTACTCAGGACAAAATAAATTTTCAGAATTGTCAAAACATATCTTTTTCTCCATTTTAATGCAATACGTTTGCGTTTCGTTTGCGTTTAAACGGGAAGTAATAACGTAGCAGTACATGTATCCACTTTATGCTTAAACTGTTATGGCAATTTCAAACGGTTACATGTAAGAGCCAGATCAGACCCCGATTAACCATGCGTCTGATTAGGCTTCAAACTGTTTGCCATTCAGTTTAAAATACTTCTAAAACATAATTTTCTATATTATATTGCATTGCGGTTCAATTTAGTATCGTTTAAACGGGAAATTGTTACATCTGCTCCACAACATTGGCCACTAGAAATGCTTAGATTGATTGTAAACTTTCGGTGAATAATCGCTCGGGAAAGGAGACATTTTGCTCAATCAGATTTTTTAATTTCAATTAAATTGAGACAGTTTATTTAAATTTGGTTTCAACTGCATCTCTAGTATTGAATTTGTACAATTGATGAGGAGTGATATTACGCTTAAGAATTGTATCAAATGACATAGTTTAGATAATCACTGTTGCAGAACAGGCAATAAGTGTGAAGCTATGTTAATAAAAAAAAACTCTTTTTACGAAATACACGTTTTTAGTTATAAGCATTATATGTGTTGTGAACATTTTCATTATATTTGTTTCGGGAACAGCAGCACACATCGTTGTACAGTGGAGAATGTGTTATTCTTTCCCAATAAACGCGTTTACGCTAAAACTATTATTTACAATACAAACCGTTTGGAGCCAGATCAGACGCCGGATAACCCGGCGTCTGATCAGGCTCCAAACTGTTTGCCACCAAGATAAACATGAAATATCAGAATTGTCCAAAAGTTGTTCTTTTCTACGTTTTAGCGCTTTGCGTTTGCTTACGTTTGCGTTTAAACGGGAAAGAATAACAGATTCTCCACTGTAAGGATGGAGTTGTTTTTTGGAGGGCCGTTGTAGGGAGGTAGCATTGTAGTACCCGTCTCACACAGTCGATTCCATATAATCGTCTGCTTATATGTTTTTCCTTATAAAATTTGGAATTAGGTTTATATTTAAAGACATTGATATGAGTGTCAAACAGTTTGGATCCTGTTTAGAATGATCAGGATCTAAAATGTTACCAAATATCAGTGATGTCGGCCGTTGCAGTTACAGGATTTACAAAGGTTAATTGACTAACAGTATACAGTATAGGAATGAGCACCAAACACTATGAAAATACAAGTCGAGTCTGGGTACAGCAGTACATGTAAATTTAAAACGCATTTGTATTTTGTTTTGTGTGTTCAACCCCTGCACAGTCTAGCCAAGTTCAAACAAATTGCTTTTGTTCTGTGCAACATTCATTAATCCAATCTTGATATTGCAATGCATACAATTTTTGTTATCTCGAAACGTCACCAAGGAAACACAACTATCTTGTATGGCAACTATGTTAATATTCATCCATGATATTACATGCTTATGAATAAAAAATATTCATATTTCCATAGCAGCTATCAACGAACTCATAAATGTAACAATATTTTGCAACGCTAAAATCATTACTAAGTCGACCATTATTTGAACGTTTGAACGGCCAATGTCAGCCTAACATATCTATACCTGCACACTGCAATGAACTATCATTATGTGCTTCTTGAAGATGTCATTAGGAATATACAAGGGTGATACAGTGGAGAAAACGTTATTCTTTCCCAATAAACGCGTTTACGCTAAAACTATTATTTGCAGTGCAAACAGTTTGGAGCCAGATCAGACGCCGGGTAACCCGGCGTCTGATCAGGCTCCAAACTGTTTGCCACCAAGATAAACAAGAATTATCAGAATTGTCCAAAAGTTGTTCTTTTCTACGTTTTAGTGATTTGCGTTTGCATACGTTTGCGTTTAAACGGGAAAGAATAACACATTCTCCACTGTATTTGAGACATTGCAGTGTTTATCCCTACAGAAAACTATTGCTATTGACAAGCAAACAGTGTATACCCTGATGAGTGGCCTCGTTACCGACGTCTTATCAGGATTTATACTGAATTTTCGTCACTGAACTACAGAGAGCAGGACGCAGAATATGCCTGATACATGCTTGGTATTACATTAGGAAAGACATCGTTTGTTTCTTATCACCGCATCTTTGCTAAACTAACGATTTTCATTGTAAAATAGTTTGAATCCAGATCAGACACCGCTTCAATCGTTGCCTGGTCTGGTTTCTGCAGTGGAGAAAACATTATTCTTTCCCAGTCAAAGTATTTACGAAAGCTATCAAGTTCAATGCAAAATCGGCGTCTTATCAGCCTCTACACGGTTTGCCACTTCGATTCTATTAACAGCCAGAATTGTCAAAATTGTCTTTTTCTACATTTTATTAAAATATATTTGCAATTCGTTTGCGTTTAGACGGGACAGAGGAAAACCTCATCTACTGTAACTTCGTGGCACTCAGATCGTATCAAATCTTCAAGATGTTTATAAATATGTCTTTATCTAATTTTGTTTACAATGCGATTGCCTTTCGTTTCATGAAAACAAATTATATTAGGTAATATACGCATATGCTAAAGCCATTGGGAGCTTGACATTTTACGATCGGAAAATATACTTAGACAGATAATGTTATACATATAACATAATATTCAGATCCGACATTTCGAGGATGGCAGGTTTCAAATTAAAACATTCTTTACTTAACTCCCTCGTGTTCTTAAATGTACTCTGAGTCCAATAGCTATTTGAAATCAGTTGGGATCCTTATCGGACGCCGCGTTACGCGGAGTCTGATCAGGATCCAAACAGATGACACTCATTTGAAGGGGTTAACGTACGAGCCGTTGTCTCACAATCAATTGTGTAATACAGTGGAGAAAACGTTATTCTTTCCCAATAAACGCGTTTACGCTAAAACTATTATTTCAAGTGCAAACAGTTTGGAGCCAGATCAGACGCCGGGTAACCCGGCGTCTGATCAGTCTCCAAACTGTTTGCCACCAAGATAAACATGAATTATCAGAATTGTCAAAAATGAGTACTTTTCTACGTTTTAGTGTTTTGCGTTTGCGTACGTTTGCGTTTAAACGGGAAAGAATAACAGATTCTCCAGTGTATCCATATTTCAGAAAACTACCAGACACCGTTTCCGTATCGTCAGTAGCCTATAGATATTTTAAATGTCTGAAAAAGTATAAACCAAGACATTTTGCCCTTGGCTTTATTACCTAAAATATATCATATTGCGCCAACAGCTCTCGCGACTTACATTTCGCTGGCATTCAATTTGAATCCTGAATGGTAAACAATTTGAATCCTGATCAGACGCCAAGTTACTTGGCGTCTTATCAGGATTCAAATTGTTTGACATTCTTATCAATGAGTCTTTAAGATAGATTGCTAGAGCAAAAGCATGCCAACAGTAGCGGACAACATCTTAGAAGCAGGGTATTTTTGGCCGCCTGAAAGTTACAGTAAAGAGAAAATTAACTGCCAGACTAGTACCTAATTGAACCGTGCGTACAACTAAATGAAAACGAATAAAGAGGGGCGAGATGCTTTCAGTAATAACATACCAGGTCAGCTTCAGACAACATTATGTATATTCGTAATATGAGTTATTTTGTGAACTTTATGCACTCTTATTTACAGTGGAAAATCTGTTATACTTTCCCGTTTAAACGCAATCGTACGCAAACGCAAAGCACTAAAACGTAGAAAAGAACAACTTTTGGACAATTCTGATAAGTCTTGTTTATCTTGGTGGCAAACAGTTTGGAGCCTGATCAGACGGCGTCTGATCTGGCTCCAAACTGTTTGCACTGCAAATAATAGTTTTAGCGTAAACGCGTTTATTGGGAAATAATAACAGATTATCCACTGTACTTAAGCATTTATGTGTTTTTCAGCAACAGAAACTGTTGTACTCTGAATAGTATACTGAATTAATTTTTGGCAAATAGTTAATTTGGTTACCCTGAATTATTGTTATTTTTGTTAGTGCAAAAATGTATCCAGGGATCAATTTGTTACAAATTGGAGCACAGACAGTTTATGCCTGGCGTCCACTAGTGTGCGGACAAGACTAGGAAGGGTTGCGGAATCAAAAATTGCATTTCGGTATAGCTTCCGCGTCAGGTACGGAACAATGTCCGATTTTTTGCAATATTGTAAACCTCTGCCACCGGGCTCTGCGTATTGTCTGCAGACATACTTGAGACAGTCCTAGGAATTAAACAGGACAGACGCAGAATGTCTACCGAACATGCCGATCGCAGTAGGACAAAACTAGTCACGTGATACTTTGTCCGCGTCGGTTCCTCGCACTCACTTATACAGTACCGCACCGGCTCCGCACATTCCTGAAGGACTCGGGGTACCTTCCGCTTGTCTTCCGCATGTCTTCCTATCGAAGCGCGAAGATCTCTTTACCGCGGAAGCTTCCAGGAGCGGTTACGGAAGAGCCGGAATGCTTCAGGAAAGGCCGGATGTCCTGGCGATGTCGCCAGGACAATGCAGACTGGTTGCGGAAGGTGTCAGGAAGTTCATTTCCGCGTCCAAATTTTGCTCTCGACCAAATTTTCGACGCGGACAATTTTACCCCTCCGGAAGGTGCGGAATCAATCGGAAGTGTTTAGGAATGATACGGACAATGAAAAGAAGCTTTCACGAATGCGCGGAAGGGTTGCGGATTCACTAATTTTGAATTCCGCGTCTTGTCCGCGCCCTAGTGGACGCCTGGTCTTAGAGACTGACCACATGTCGTGAGTCTAAGCATCTGATATTGGTCCAAACAGTTTCGCTATAATTATGCTCTTGAGGAATACAAGTATTTGTTAGGAAGAAATAACTTGTGATTGCTTTAATAGTATGATGTTGATAAATATAAATTAGGAACTGGCAGTATTTATCAAATAGACGATTTAATTCAACCTGAGTTGCAAACAGTTTTGAGCCTGACCAGGCATCAAAATAACAGACGAATTTTTATAGTTTAAAGAATGGCTATTGCGGCGTCTGATCTGGATCCAAAGTGTTTGCACATGTTAGCCATGCTTTGCTTAGCACGAAAATGGTTAATTTGTTATAAACGTAGATTTGTTTTGCACTCTGTAAAGGCAATGTGGCAGAGATGGATGGTATAGGTTATAGATGTGTTTTATCAATCTTATATACTATCTAGGGTCAAGGTTTGTGCTTGGAATTATTCAGTCTTAAAGGAGATTATGGCGAACCTGTTACATGCATTGTAAACAGTTTGATTTAGATGAGATGGCGCGAATCGGCGTCTAATCGATGTTCAACAGAGTCAAGTTTTGATTGTTTTGTCCGAGCAAAATGCTTAATAAACTAACCATTGGAGTGTTATAGAACAAGTGTGCGAGGAAAACAATCTATTTGTTGCTAAAGGTTGGATTACGACATCGTTATCCAATCCATTTCTATTAGATGATAAATAATACGTTTGAAGTTACTTATACAAACTTTGAGCACTACATGTATATAGCTGACCTATTTTAATACAAACTTCTGAGATGATCGAGTGATACATGTTTAACTAATTGATCCCTTTGTCCAAGGTTATATAACATCTGAGTTGAGTCCGAGGTCGTTCAAATCTGATCAATCAAGTGCTTGAGAACGATATCGGACTCGACTCAAACGTTTTAGATCCTCATCGAAGCTGCGTCTGCACTGTTTAGTTCTTTTGAAATTATATAGTAAAACCTATCCCAAAGATTAAAGCATTGACTTGAATTACAGTGCTCCCTCTCTATGTATACAACGACACCCAATGGGAGACACAGATTGGTGTGTGTTTTTCGGAGGGCGTCGTTACAGTATAGAGAGGAAACATTTAAGAAATGAATTGCGTACTTCCGGCATTCATGAGCTGATGGCACTTCCATGCCCGAAGGGCTTCTCGCTTAACTTTGCTAGTAAAAGCATGGAAGTGCCATCAGCTCATGAATAACGGAAGTACGCAATTTATTTCTTATATTTATATTCCATCGTGAGCTGAGAAATGAACCAGAAATGTACATAACCGTTCTAATAGACACTTTGCCCGTTGCTATGCGTTGCTATCGTAGTAACGATCTCTATATATGGACTGAAACTAGTCCCAATCACATATTATATTTACTGGATAAATTTAGACTTTTAACCGGTAAACTTTCTCGTTATGTTTAAAATCCCTTTTGAGATATTTAAAAACGCACGAATTTACGAAATACTTGTATGATAAGCATCTTAAATTTAGGTCGCGTTTTTTAAAACCGATTTACTCACACGCCATACTTGATTACTCCGCGTTAACCGCGCCTACCATACGGACTTCTCTGTATCGATTTGAAAGTGATCAATATAGCTCCGCCCCTAAACCAGTCGGCTAGAGCTGGATTTTAAGTGAGCATTCATTGAAATATGCAAGTCTCTTTTTAGAATAGTGTTATATAACGACAATGCGAAGCGAATGTAAATATTAAAACTTGGCTTACATGTACATTTGCAAACAGCTTTAATCCAGATCAGAAGCCACGATAGGCGGTGTCTGATCTAGATTCGAGCTGTGTGTCCCAACTCATAGCAGTATATTCATTTTATCAAAATCTCCACTTACATGTAACTTTGAGAAAGACAAGCAGACGTCAATTTTAAGCAGACGATATTGCATCAGTAAAAGCGTTACACATAAATGTCATATAGGGTCGTTTTAAGGAGAGAGTCGTTGTTTGGAGGGCCGTTGTAGAGAGGGAACACTGTAAATAGAAACTGACAATTACCTACTTGAAACTTCAGGAGTGAATTGTTCTAGTAGCTGTAAGCTTAAAACATGCAGAAGGTAAAACAGACGCATTCTTCTTTACCTTCAGCCTGCTTTATATGGCCAATTGTCTTCAAAGTGGAAACATGATATTGGGTAATGGGTTAAGTAAGTGGGCGTCTAGTCAGAATCTAAACTATTTCCCCATCTGTTTTAGATTCAATTTGATGGTGCTCATTTTAAGAACACTATATTGTCTATGTTTATTGCAGCGTGTTTGCGATTATTTTTTAATAACACAAATGAGAACATCGTTGTCCCCTCTGCACCTAGAGAAATAAAATCTTCTCTGGCAGATAGTTTCAGACGGCACAATTTGCTGTCGTCAAGGTTAATCAATTAACCTATGCATTGCCGTGACGTCATTTGTTTCAAGCAATTACCGTCATCTTTAATTTCTCAAATTTCAATTTAAGATATTTTGACTACAGACCATCGATACGAGTGTCAAACAGTTTGAATCCTGATCAGACGCCGCTTTACGCGGCGTCTGATCAGGATCCAAACTGTTTGCAAACAAACATTATACTACATATAAGGCCTGAAGGGGTTGAATCAATTGCAAGTCTGGCAATCAATCAGTCAATGGGCAAATCTGTTCAGTAGTTCCGCACTATCGCTAGAAAAAAATGTGCTATTCCTCAGCCTATGTAAGTTTATTACATGTACAGTCGAGAAAACTCAACTCGTTTTTTCCTTTTATACGAAATTAAACGGGAAATAAATTCAATGAAATGAAAAAAATGTCAGACCAGGCTTCAAACTGTTTGCTACATGCATTAACCCATTTTGCGCATATACCTATATATTGGATTTGTCTATTTTATTTATCTAAGGATGCCTATTCTTAATGTTCAATTTCATTTTGTTTCATATAGAAATTCCTATCAGCGAACAGTGTACACTCTGATCAGAAGCCGCATCAAGCGGCGTCTTACCAGAGTCTAAAGTGTTTGCCTATGTCCACTATGGGATCGTGGGCAAAGATGGGTTACCATTAAAAAGAATAATAAACAGTTTCAAACTATCGTTATTTTCTACATGAAAATATACTTGATGTTTACGTGTAGTTCCCTTGTAACTGGAAATAATAACGTTTACTCCACCACTAAATGGTAAAAAATACTTATCACATAAAACCGACTCTGGGAGTGTTATAAAGCCATTCAATAAACTGAAATATCAATATTTGGGCTCCGGCCCTATCTGTTCGTCTACGAGCGCTGCATGGCGCTAGGCGCCAAATGACGTCATTTGCCATGGCGTTACTGTAAACAACGTCAAGTTTTGGCGGAAAATACATATGGCGGAGAGACAAAAAACTACGGATTCAGTTCACTTAAAAGGGTTTTAAAGTATTTGTGTGATAAATAGGATATAACATTCGTGCTCATTATTTATCATTCTTAATAAACTCGTTGACTAAAACAAATATAACGCTCGCCAAGGCTCGCGTCATATTGTTTTAGTCAACTCGTTTATTAAAAATGATAATTAATGAACACTCATGTAAGATCCTCTATTTATCGCATGACTTGCGGTCTGGGAGTGGCATAGAGCAATTATATAAATATTGTATTCCACTAGTGAAATATCGGTTTTGGGCTCTGGCCCATAAACGCTGCATGTGTTTGAAATTGTTTTGTGATAAAATGGAATCTCACATTCTTGCTACAGTGGAGAATCTGTTATTCTTTCCCGTTTAAACGCAAACGTAAAGCACTAAAACGTAGAAAATAACAACTTTTGGACAATTCTGATAAGTCTTGTTTATCTTGGTGGCAAACAGTTTGGAGCTTGATCAGACGCCGGGTTACCGGCGTCTGATCTGGCTCCAAACTGTTTGCACTGCAAATCATAGTTTTAGCGTAAACGCGTTTATTGGGAAAGAATAACAGATTTTCCACTGTAATTACTTATCATTTTTAATAACCTCGTTTACTAAAAACATTAAGACGCTCGCCAAGGCTTGCGTCATGTTATTTTAGTCAACTCGTTCATTTGAAGTGGTAAAACATGAGCACTCATGTAAAATATTCTAATAACTATCAGAAACCGTACTTTTTGTTGTAGCATATTTTATTATAAGATCCTTTTAAGAGTTTGCTAGCGGCATTAGTAAACGGTATGGATCATACAAACAAATTCTGACCAGAATTTTTTTTTTTGTCTCATCTGCCATAATTTGTCATACTTTGGTTAAATGATATTGTTTAGGAAAACAAATCTTATTTGAGACTCGTTGCAGATGATGTTGTTTACAGAAGATTTTTTATGTCTCTTGATTGTTAACCTTTTGCATGATACAGTGGATATAAAGCTATTGTTTCCAGGTCTTTCGAAACTTTACCCAAAATGCAACGCTATACAATGTAGAAAAGAACACTTAACAATTCTGACTAGAGTTAAACCACTCTACGACGACCACTAAATTGTGTTACAGTGGAGAATCTGTTATTCTTTCCCAATAAACGCGTTTACGCTAAAACTATTATTTACAGTGCAAACAGTTTGGAGCCAGATCAGACGCCGGGTTACCCGGCGTCTGATCAGGTTCCAAACTGTTTGCCACCAAGATAAACAAGAATTATCAGAATTGTCAAAAAGCTGTACTTTTCTACATTTTAGTGTTTTGCGTTTGCGTACGTTTGCGTTTAAACGGGAAAGAATAACAGATTCTCCACTGTAAATATTAGGGGTGTACGACAGCTGACTGCTTAAAGAAAAGTTCTCAGAATTGTAACAGACGAACCCTTTGGCACACGGCAATTACATGGCGTACAGAAGCTTTAACCCTTTCAGTGCAATTACTTAATCTGCTTGAAACAAATGTCGCTTGCATTATTTGCTGTTATTTCTCAAAATTAAAATTAATGTATTTTGACATAAAAATATTGAAATGAGTGTCAAACAGTTTTAAACTTAATCATGCATTGCGCTTCGCGGAGTCTGCTTTCACGCAAAACTATTTGCAAATACAATGTAACCACTGTATCTGGGATAAGGCTATGGAGAAATAAACGACTGTTTTGTCCAATTTATACATGCAATTTCATTAACAAGCCCGTCATCTGACAAATATTTTATATAATGTCTACTATGTAGTCATAGTAACAGAGTGATATGAACTTTAAAATTAGTTAATATAAAAAAACTATATAGCAAATAATGGCTGAAAGTGCCTTTACATGGTAACATATCCGCCTGTTTGTTTGTTTGTGGATTTATTAAGTTGGGTTTGACGGCACCGCGACATATTTCTTTCCACAGGCCAACCATAATTGCGCTTTGCCTGACGTTCTTTCTAACTACGTAGGGAACAGCGCGCTCTATGGTGGCTCAATTATACATGTATAATGCCGATAACAGCATAGGAGACATCACTATGTATGTATAAATTGAACTTCCTTGTTCTAGTATGTTGCTTTGATACTAACTAATTCTAACACTAAAATCTGCCTATCGCGACTTGACTGGTATTTGCAAACAAATTGGTTGAAAATTAAACGCTGCGTAACGCGGCGTCTGATCTTGATCGAAACTGATTAACAATCGTTTTAAATTTATTCTAGTTTAAGGGGGTAGGTGCACCTTTGGAAAGTAATTACCAAATTCTTCAAACTTTGCATACAGACAGTAAAATTAGTTTCCATGACAAAACTGGTGAAAAAAGTGGGGGTACCGGACCTTTCTTTTTCACAATTTGAGATTTTTCAGGGCTACCCCTACTTTTTTGTACTACGGTTTTTCAATCTTTATTTAAACAAACTATTTGTACAAAAAGTATCCTAATTTATATTACCATAGTAAGAATAAACTCTGAAAATAATGTTTTGTCAAGATTCAAAATAAAAATGTTTGATTTCACCGAAAAGGAGTAAAGTTTACCCCACCCACTTTTTTATAATGGGAGAATAAGGCACAGTGAAAATTGCCCTACAAATTGTAGCAAACTAATTACCAAATTTTTTATTTGTTGATTTTAGCCTTCCAAACAATAAGTTTAAGTGAAATAGCAAATAAAAACACAGGGTCCCGGATCTTTTAAAAAAGATATAGATCGTTTTATTGAAAAAATCCATTTTTTCTCATTTTTTCACTTTTTGGTGTATTTTTACCAAAAAATTTTTTTTCAAAAAAATATCATTTGATCTTTTGAATTATCTATAATTTATACTAAAACTGAACTTCCATGAAAATTTCATGCTTATATTCTGAGAAATTGAAATAAAATCGGATGTAACAAAATGCAACCTACCTATGAAATCGGTGTATGCTGTAAACTACGAATAGGACATAAAACTTAAAAAGTCCCTTCCGGAACGAAAAATATAATTTTTTCCCGGGAAAATAGTATTTTATGACTGTTTGCATTCACCAAAAATGAGTTCTTAACATTTTTCGGAAAATGAGTTCGTAAAATTTTTCGGAAATTTCATAATGCTCAAAAAGACAGGCCGACATCCTTAAGAAATATAAAAATCCTAATTTGCAGACGACAGTTTCAAAGAAGGCGACATTAGGGTAGAATAAGGGTTAAGTGGATTCGACATTTACACCATTATTAGGTGCGTGTCTGAAAGCGGAAACTAAATGCAGTGTTTTTCGATTTGATCTAAATAACCGTTAACCCTTTACCCCATATCCTGGTTTTAGTTTTGAAAAAAGGTGGCCACTGAAAGCATGTTGAAAGTAAAGCAGAATGCGCCTGAGGGCGCATTCTGCTTTACTTTCAGCCTGCTTTAAGCTATCATCTATCAGGATATAGCAAATATTTCTGTTGGAACGTGTTTATAACTATATAAATTGGAACTATTTTCTTGCGTGAAGGAATAAATCTAATGCGCTAAAAGGCGCATCCATCAGGTAAAGGGTTAAACGAAAACAAAACGCAAAGTGTAAATAAGGACGGGCGATGTGTTGTATACATGCAGTTACAAAGAAGTTAATTACTATGGGGACCAGTAGGGTCTACCATGCACCCCAATACTTTTTTCATGAGTACAAATATGTGCAGAAGGGTCTTCTGAATCAGATTCGCGAATGTACTAAAGAATAAACTGTTTTTTGTTATGAGTACACATACCTGAGAAATCATTCATACATGTATCACGGCCAGTTGTTGTCCTAAACATATAAAACTGGTTCCAAATTGTAGGTAAGACATAAGGCTTTAACTTACAATTAAATATCTTATATGCATATTTATGAATATTAATGTTAACATTAAAAAAAGTGAAAAGAAGTGAAGAAATAACGTATACTTGCCACTTTTTATCCTACAAGTATCAGAAAACAACTTCAAATGCAGTTTAAAAGAGTGTGCAAAAAAGAGACCCTTCTACACATTTTGGTACCCATAAAAAAGTCTAGGGTGCATGGTAGACGCTACCGGCCCCCAGAGTAATTGTTTCCTTCAGTAGTTACTGTTGCACTAAAACAACTACAGTAGAACCTCTCTATTACGACCACTAAAAAGAAGGCTAATTGTCAGTATAAAAGACAGGCGACAGCTTAAAGCAATGTGAAAGTGAAACAGAAAGCTCCTGTAGGAGCTTTCTGTTTCACTTTCACATTACTTTAAGCATTCACCTGTCTTAAACAACTATTATTTGACACAATTTAGAGGTCGTAATAGAGAGGTTCTACTGTATTTCCATAGCATATTGGAGCAATATCAGACACCGGACAACTCGGATTTCGATCAGGGTCAAATTGAAAAACAAAATCAGCAACATGTTACAATTGTCCCATTCCATTACACTACATGTACATGTACACACACATGTACCCTTGCGTTCAGTTTCGTTTCAACGAGAGCAAATATCATTCGTTCCCATTGTGTAACGTTTTTGTTCCGAACCAAAAGCGTTGGAAGACAGTTCAGAGGCAAACAAGACTCATAGTTACCCTGCGTTCATCCCATGCTACAAGCTACATGTGGAGAATCTGTTATTCTTTCCCGTTTAAACGCAAACGTACGCAAACGCAAAGCACTAAAACGTAGAAAAGAACAACTTTTGGACAATTCTGATATTTCATATTTATCTTGGTGGCAAACAGTTTAGAGCCTGATCAGACGCCGGGTAACCTGGCGTCTGATCTGGTTCCAAACTGTTTGCACTGGAAATAATAGTTTTAGCGTAAACGTGTTTATTGGGAAAGAATAACAGATTCTCCACTGTATTACAAAGGTTTACCCTCAAAGTAAACGGTCTTTGTATTGTACATTGTACATGTGTAATGACGAAGACGCTATTCCTTCCCGTATAAGAAAAATATTATATTTACACAAAATTTGCATTTCTACTTCAACAACTGATTTTCAATTGCAAAATCTCTGGAACAAAATTAGACGCCGGGTACAAATGTATCTCTACTGCTCTTGGCTCTTCACTGTTTGCAACTCACATGGCTGCCATTTCTCCAGATTTTTCTGAAATCTTCGGATTTTCTTAATTTTTCCAGATCTATCAACTTTCCCGAAAATATTCGGATTTCTGGTGTTACTTTAAACAGTTGAAATTGTATGCGCGTTTTACATAGGAAACATTGATATTGGTGGTATTCAGTTGAGATCCAGATTAGACGCCGCGTAACGCGGCGTCTGATCTGGATTCAAACTGCTTGCACATTTGAGTTAGTGTTATAGAGCCTGGCAGCGAAAGTGTTAAAGGTACGCTTCCTAAAATCGCGCTTGAAAATTTGGGAATCTTAGGATTGTAAATTAATGAGCAACTTATGGTAGCCCTAAACTCAGATACATGAAAAGGAGGATGGTCAACATATTCGCATACTCTCCTGATTTTATAGTTTATTGCCTTGTGTCTGCGTTTGGTAGATTAATTGATTGTATAAAAGACATGTGACAGCTTAAAGCAAGGTGACAGTAAAACAGAAAACTCCCGAAGGAGCTTTCTGTTTTACTTTTACCTTGCTTGAAGCAGTTACCGAACTTCAAATGCCTAATATTTAACACAAATTAGTGGTCTTTATAGAGAGCATTGTAGTTTAGACGGGAAAGAAAAACGTCTTCCAGCCTGTTTTAAGAGAGGACTTTTTATTCATGTCAATACTTCTTTCATGTCCAATAACATGTAGCTGTGACTGAATGAGATAATACAACCCTTTCATGATCAAATTTATAGTGAGATTGTTACCCATTCAACGCCATATTGTCGTCTGCTTCAATACTGTTGTCTGCAATATCGTTTCAAAGTTAGATTTCAGGCAGTATTACTGATAGAATTTGGAAATGAGTGGCAAACAGTGTTAATCCTGATCATACGCCGCGTTACGCGGCGTCTGATCAGGATAAAAAATGTTTGCAAATGCGCTTAATGACGTCATTGAGAGTGTTAAGGACTATCAAATGCACATTGTCTGGTAATTTTGAGCAATAATGCCGTAATTGCTTTTTTAAAACAATTGAATGTGTCAAAACCGATCTCCTAATTTCGCCATGAATTTTTCCCAGAACGAGCCACTGCATGTGAAATTATCACCCTGTTAATTCTATTTAGAAACTAAAGTACCATTGAGAGAGTTTCCATAAAAATCATTAAACGCCATGGTGCCTTATTGTTTTAGGCCTGCTTTATACAGGTTAGTTGATGTTATTATGTTCCAATCGCCGTGCATGTACTCGAAGATGTATGTCCATTGCAAAACAGTTTTGAACTCCAAAAAATTGTGTCACTCAGTTTAAAAATGAATGTTTTTTTCTGTCAATGTCTACAGTCTATTGCAATGCGCTAAGTTTTGTTAAACCGGAATGGATACCGTGACGAACTTTGGAAATACGCCAGTCTGCTCCATTTGAGCCAAACCAAGTGTAGACGTGAATAGTTTCGTTTATGCCTAGTGTCCCATAAAAGGGACATATGCAAACAGTGTAGACTCTGATCAGATGCCGCATAATGCGACGTCTGATAAGAATCTACAGTGTTTGCTGATAGATATTTCAATAGACCAGACACCCTTTACAATAAGAATTGACTAATCCTGTATAATAATAAGCATGGAAGAATTTTGTGTGTGCAAATGGGTTAAGTTAATATAAATATAGGATATTACATGAGCGTTCATAATTTATTTGATTTTAGAAAAAGATAAAAACGAGGCTTTGCCGAGTTTTTATCGTTTTCTAAAACGACGAGTTTGATAAATCAAATAAATTATTAACACAAATGTTATATTCTTTTTATAACATAACCTAGAAAATTTGTTTCCTTTTTCCGCACTTATTTATCGCAGCCTTTGAAGAAAAGTGATTGCTAAGCGCGAAATCAGTAGATCTATACAGGAACATACCCAACTTTTAGTCCATTTTGACTGGCTTAATCAAGTAGGTTGTCCCCCTTGAAAAACGCCGATAAAGTCGATACCGATAAATTTTTGCCTGACTGCCGTATATAGAACATATAAGGGAATAATTTTCAAAGTCATATTTTAAGGTGTTGCATATATTTGTCAATATTTTAGCAGTTATAGCAATAAACTTTATTTTCTTCTTTTTCACATGGTGTAAATTTTAATTTTCTATTTAAACGACTTTTTGCTTCCATTTTGATTTGAAAATGGTAAGTGTCGGACACATTAAACATAAACATGTAGTAAAACAAAATGAAAATGTGTAGTTTGCTGATTTTGAACGCAAATAAAGTATTCTTTTTAATATCTGCGAATATTTTAGCAGTTATGAGGTGAAATAATGTTTTCTGAACAAATAAATAATCTCTTTTGCTTTGAATTTGAATTAAGTCTTTTTGCTTCCAAATTGATTTGAATATTGAGAAATGTCGTAATGCTGAAATCCCCCCACCCCATAATCGGCTATATCCGTAATTTACCGGAAAACAGAATCGTTGTCGCTCTGGGGCAGTGATCACACTCTTCAGATCCCCGCTGTGCATTGTGTTATTGGGGCTGATGACAGTGCCGCAGGGGATATAGGACCCGAGAAACTTATGTCTATTATACATGTTTTCTGAGTACCGAATATTTTGATTGATTGAATTCAAACTTTACTTTATCAAACTTTCAAACTTTTATTTTATAATAATTGTACAAGGTCCTCTTTACTATGGACAGCATTGGATCCAGAGCAGGCTCATTTATACACGATACCCCGCTGAGAACAAGTAAGACATCGGAAGCAGTGTTCCGGAGGCAGCCGAATGATAACGGAGCATTCGTGATTTCTTATCAAGGCTAAAGGCGAACAAGCAAATCAATTATTGATATCGCGGACCAAGGGAGATAATGGTTTACGTATCACCAAATCTGACCAATCAAATGCTTGCGAACACACTCAGACTCAACTGAAACGCTTTATAACCTCGGAGCCTGTAATGTTTTCAGCACTGTATGTATGTCTTGATTAATGTGTATTGTAATATAACCACAGTCATACACAGAACACGTTACGAACATAAAACCACGGTTTCAAATTACTAAAAATAGTAGTGATACTAGACTCTTGATATTAAACAGCGGGACAATCCGACTATCTGTTTGAGAGTAAAAAACTTACATCATAACACTGATAATAAAACTGCAGTACATTTATATCGTTTTGTTTAGCCTATATGACTCCAATTTGGCTATGTGAACTAAACACGTGAAATGTCAAGTACAGGAAGTTGATCTACATGTATACATTGGAGAAAAAACGTTATTTTTCCTATTTAAACGAACGAAAAACACACGTTATGGACGTTTTAGACAATAGAAACACCTTGGAAATGTTGAAAATTATAAAGAGTTTGAGCTCTGGTCATACTTGTACATATATGCCGGCGTCTGTTCTTGTTCCAAACTGTTTGAACTCGAAATAATGTTTTAAGCATGGACGTATAAATGCGCTGGTTAGGAACGTCCTCTCCCCTGTAATCAATTCTGACAAAGTAAGCGTTAAAATTGACAGGTCAAAATCTGTTTTAGCATACTTTCCTTGTTATTATACTACATGATAGATAAATAAACATGGAAATACCAAACTAATTTCCCCAAAACCCGTTTAAACTGCACAGGTTGGTTATGCTCCAGACTACTTATATTTCAAAGTTCAAACATGAAAAGTCGTTTACTCCTTTGTTGTGCATTGCGAATGCTTTCTTCTTCGTTCCTTTAAATGGATAATCACAATGTTCCATTACCTGTAGATAATGCATTGATACAAAGAAACACACATACAACAGAACCTGTAACTTTGATATACAAAATGAAATCATCATCAAAGTTTACGGTAAATGTCAATGTTCGTACAAATTTGTCTGATGAGAAGTAAATAACCCAATATCAATTTTGCTAGTTCAAGAACGTCAAAGACCGTGAAACACTAGCTCGCTACAGGATACGTATGATTATCTAAGTCAGTGGTTCATATAGACATCTTCAATTAATAAGCGGGAGATGAACGTATTTCTGATGCTAAATATAAAAGTATGGTGAATAATATGAGACAGGTCAGACACACGATTTTGTTAAGCACGAATTTATAGCGAAACATATAAACAACAGACAAACTAAAACAAAAGCGTATACAACGTATAGTGAAGATGTTTTGTAAAACTAAATGCGTTTAGGTTACATTGCGTCAAACGTTTTAAAAATATGTAATTCCTACAGTTTATAATGGTACATGTATGTTGTGTTTAGATACATTTAAAGGGGAGGGAGTCTTTTCCATATCGTCAGAAAAAACTACCGAGTAGATATAAAGAGCGGTTAAGAAGAAAATAAAAGGTATTGTACAGAAAGAAAAGACGTACATGTATTTGTTCCGTTGAAATTGAAATGCACAGTAATTCTAGTATTTTTTAACGAATTTTTCAACTAAAATGTTTGTCAATTTAAAGCAAACGTACAATTCATACCCCCGTTTTCATGTAATACATGTACCTGTTCGTAACAGCATGACGTTATCTATAATTTTGAGTTGACGTCATCGGTATTTCGTCGTTACTTCCGATAAAGGTTGTTTGATAGAGTTTTTACGTACCATTTCCGACAATGTGTGACCTTCAAAGATGAGCCTACTAGCAAACACGAGCAGCAAGACATAGCCAGTACATGTATCCGGGCATGTGTGGCGCTTGGGCTGGATGCCCCTGGGATGCACGGCCGAACAGGTGGTGGTATGCATACCACCTTATTGTCGGTCGGTCGGGCGCCCTGTGGCTGATGGGAACGGACCGAGCGCTGCACAGGCCACCAGGATCCAGAACCATGGTACGCACAAGGTAAAAGGGGGGTTGCATTTGGATGCCTGGATGGTCGAATCTGAGCAAGGCTCGGGAATAGCCTGACAGGTTTCCGGTGGGAGCTCCGAATCGGATAAAGTGCATCATGGATCTGTTAACAGCCAACCACTGGGAACCAGAAACAACAACACCTCCAGGACAAGACAGCATTTCCTCCTTCCCGACGACCAGCGACAACAAAAGGCCCTTTTCAGGGCCACCACAGCAAAGTCCACTCAATAATAGGCATGATGCTGACCATTGTCCCAAACCTGACACAATGGGATGACGCATCTGATAAAGCTTATGCGGGACTATAAACCTCAGCAGAAACAACAACAACATTACGGCACCATGACACATTAAATGGTCATGCAGTGCCAGTATGCATGCATGTGTGTGAATGTATTGTTGTCACTTGTTTGGGGGGGGGGGGGGGGGGAGTCATGATCCGGAGCAATGCCTGGATCCCGATCAGATGTAAAATTACTGAGTGTCTGCTTTGCATAAATGTTTGGATCCAGATCAGATTCTGAGTTTCTATGGATATACGGAATTTCAAATAGCACGTGTGACATGCATGCTAGTTACATGTACAACTATCACTGGGCAGGCCGCTAAGAGTGTTGCGTCACAAAACTATGGGGTAATAAAACTACATCCTGTGGCTTATCAAAGTAGGTATCCTAATTTGGGTTGATTGAAATATCAACCAAATAAACCAAATCAAATATGTGAGTACATGTATGTGTCAGTTATCATGCTGTCTCATCAAGGTAAAAATATCTGTATAGTTCGAATACGGATGAAACTCCCGCAACTCGGCATCTCATCTAGATCCAAACTGTAAAAATGAAATCAAAAACGTATGCTTCATTATTAGCTGTAAAACATAAGAACCGAACTACTCGGCGTCCTACATGTATCTACATCCAAACCGCTAGTGTTAAACTATTATGAAAAGTAATTAGGTTTATTCAAAGCTGTCAGTTTTGATCCTGATACTATGCCGATCTATACAACCAGGTGTCTGATCTGAATTCAAACCGTTTGCATAGAAATCAACATGGAAGGAATTATTCTAATAAATATAAAACAGAACAAATATCGTTGAGACGCCGAGTCACTAATCATTATGATCGAGATCCAAACTGTCTCAATTTATATAATTTCTATAAGCGAAACCAGCTTAGATCCTGATAAGAGGCGTCTCATGTACAAAACATGTTTTCGAAAATGGCATTACAAAATGAGTTTATAACGAAAATGCATTTGTGTGGATCAATAAGATCCGAAATATCCGCATGAAACGGAAAACTGACGCACCAATCGCAACATCTCGGGTATAATCGTTTATTAACGCGTTTAAACGCGTTAAAATCGTTAGTCGTTAACCGTTCGTTAATCGTTCGTTAACCGTTCACTGTGCGTTTCTTACGCATAGATTAACGCGTAAATGGGTAGGAATAGAGTATTTACCAATGTAATTTCACTGATAAATTCGGACAAATCCGAAGAAACGGCAGCCCTGAGTCGATCAAAAGCAAAAAGGGTTGACGCGGTATTCATAGTTTACTCGGGCCAATGCATATACTGCCTTGGTATATAAATTACTATTGACTTACGTGAATTATTTCTATTTCCGATTTTTACATAAACATGATAAACGGATAAATATTGTTCAGAACGACAAAATTATTCTATAAAGATAAGGTCATATCGGATCGAACGCTTAAACTCCTTGACTGTTGTGACGTCATGTATGTTTGAAACAATTGTCGTCTGCTTTTATTTCTCAGTAAAATTTAAATTGCAGACAGTTTAACTGCAAAAGTGCAAAACAAGATGGTTCCTGATCAGACGCCGCTTTACGCGGCGTCTGATCAAGATCCAAACTGTATGCAAATGTTATTGCTCTTAAAGTAAGATAGCAAAGGGGTTAAGCACGATTTAGAAAAAGAAATACTTAAGTAGTATTGATTTCAATTAAATCAAAGTTCTAGGAAACGGTTTTGGTGGATTGTTTTCACAAAATACGTGACTGGCGCCATTATATACACTTTAACCATTTGACTGCTGTTCAGGACACGACTTATATTTTCAATCAGTTTGGATCCTGATCTGACACGACATCTGACACGGTGTCCGATCGGGTGCCATATCGTTAGGCACGCGTTTCGATGTGTCGTCTGTTTGAATCTCTAAACATTTACTTAGAGAATATTGAACCAGTCGACAGATTCGAAACAGACGCTGTTACAGCAATGAAAGAGTTACATGTGACAGGAAATTATGGACCTCCCATTATCAAGATGTTATACTTTCCCTTTTTAATGCAAACGAAACGCAAACGCAATGCTGTAAAATGTAGAAAATTACAATTTTTAGAAATATTTTACCCGGTGACTGATCTTAACATCTGAACATCTTGCAATGGAATTAATAGTTTGGGCTTAAACGAAATTGGGAAAAATGGGGGAAAGTCTTGTTTTTCTCCAGGGTATGATCAGATTAAAATAAAAAGCAGAATCGTCAAAAATGTGTATTTTTCTTGAGTTTATTGCAATGTGTTTGCGTTTCATTTAAACGGGACAGCACTGTATGCTTATTGCAACAGTACATGAATTGGGGAGAGGTGAGATGCCAAATAACCAGGAGTCCAAAATGTATGCCACTCAAGTGTAATTTGGCTTCATTTCATAGTTCTGTGTTCAGTTAAACGTATAACGTCTTCGTCAATATGTTAGGAATATGTAAAGGTGTTAAATGACGTTTCTATAATAGTCCGGGAATCAAGAGGATAAACGTGGAAATGCCGGATGAAGTTTTTTTCTCTGCAGTTTTCAATAGTCAAGGGGGTCCTTATCAAGATTCAAGAGGGTGCCCGGTGATATCCCTTAAGCATTTCTCAAAATATGCTAATTAAGTCCGCCATTACTTAAATTCCGTTATTTGGCCATATGTCAATTAATATGCATCCTACCATGATGAAATTCGTGTCTATAACCAGGTTATCAGGGTCTACAAACATGATAAACCCATCATTTCAGGGATTAAGTGTTTTGGACATATGCAACTAAAATTGGCGGACTTAATTAGCATATTTTGAGAAATGCTCAAGGGATATCACCGGGCACCCTCTTTGATCTTGATGAGGACCCCCTAGTCTATTGAAAACTGCAGGAAAAAAGTTCATCCGGCATTTCCAGGTTCACCCAAATATCAGCATTTGACTCCCGGACTATAAGTGGAAACGGTTAAAGACAGGCTGAAGCTAAACGCTTGACAAAATAAGTATATACTGTTCACATGAGTGACAAGTCGTCTCATTAAGTTGTTAGTTTCTGTTATAATAGATTTAAATTTGGCCCTAGGTTGCTTAGGGTTAATCGATAAACAGACTAAATAGCCATATAATTAACCGTTTTTACTGGGCACCTGGCGAATATATAAGCTGTTCGACGCCCATTTTATGTTTAGGTTAGGTAAAAGTCTATTAAACCTTGATAGGGAGAGATACTGTTGTAAACAAATTCAAACGGTATTGTACTAGGCGATTGGATGCATTTCAAATCGATTGGACATTTGGAATTATTATTATTATTATTATACCCGATTTATATAGCGCTCTTTTCACACAGGAGTTGTGCGTTCAAAAGCGCTTCACATGAAATTATATAAATGTACCTACAAAGCGAGAAAGACAAATAACTACATTCACAATAAAAATGATACAATATTGAGATGCATGGAAACATGGAATTTCTTCCAATATTATTACCAAGATTATAAAATTGTTATAGTAAGTTTGTAAGATCATTTTTAAAATGAGTCAAATAATTAAAAGATCAATGGCATGATTAAAAACAGAGTGGTGTTTTGTTTGTTTGTTTGTTTGTTTCAGTGTAGAGCCGGAGAGTAGTTCACAAGTCGTAAAACGAATGTTTAAAACAATACTCTCCGTGTTGTTTGGTTGAATTTGTTTGTTTGTTTGTTTGTTTGTTTCAGTGTAGAGCCGGAGAGTAGTTCACAAGTCGTAAAACGAATGTTTAAAACAATACTCTCCATGTTGTTTGGTTGAATTTGTTTGTTTGTTTCAGTGTAGAGCCGGAGAGTAGTTCACAAGTCGTAAAACGAATGTTTAAAACAATACTCTCCGTGTTGTTTGGTTGAATTTGTTTGTTTCAGTGTAGAGCCGGAGAGCAGTTCACAAGTCGTAAAACGAATGTTTAAAACAATACTCTCCGTGTTGTTTGGTTGAATTTGTTTGTTTGTTTCAGTGTAGAGCCGGAGAGCAGTTCACAAGTCGTAAAACGAATGTTTAAAACAATACTCTCCGTGTTGTTTGGTTATGTATTGTACAATCCATGGCCGTGGTACACCCTTCGTTCATAAACATAAAGCTGTCCAAGAATTACACCATAGACCCCTAGCCAAATGGTTTCAAAGCGATTGGGCAATCCCTACCAGCAAGATCTACCAGACAGGCACAAGGTCAATGGTACAACTCCAGAACTGCCATTATACCCACAGCATCCACAGCAAGAACACAGCCCAGAGGTAGCAGTCATTGATTACCTACTTTCGTCTAATAACAGATATTGAAGAAGTGAGTTTTCAAACGTTTTTTGAAGGCTGCAATTGAGCTAGCATCTCTGATGTCTGATGGTAGAGTGTTCCAGAGCTTTGGGGCTGCATGCATGAAACTTCTCTCTCCAAACTTCACCAAACGACTTCTCGGCACAACCAGCGATACTGATTTACTCGCAGACCGCAACTCTCTTCGAGGTCTATACACGTCCAGCATACTAACAATGTACCTTGGAGAATCATTGCACATGGCTTTGTATGTGAGTGTCAGAATTTTGAATTCAACTCTGTGTTGAACTGGAAGCCAGTGAAGCTCCTTCAAGACTGGAGTGATGTGATTGTACCGAGGAGTCCTGGTAATGATGCGGGCTGCTGTATTTTGCACACGCTGTAGTTTTCGTAGTGAGTTTTGGGGAATCCCATATAGCAGTGAGTTGCAGTAGTCAATTTTTGATGTGACCAGAGAATTGACCAAAGTCTTTGTTGCTTCTGGAGAAAGGTACTGTCTAATATGACCTATTTGCCGCAGCTGTGCGTAGCTAGACCTGCACACAGCGTTGATGTGCTGTGTCATATCCATTTGGGAATCAAATCTAGCACCAAGGTTGTTCACCCATAATGACGGTTTGATTTTAGAGTTTCCCACTTGAACATGAAAATCTCCGGGAACGTTAACCTTTTTTGAGTGAAACAGTATGACCTCAGTTTTGTCAGTGTTCAGCTTCAACATATTCTGGTGCATCCATGAGACTATGTCTTTTAGACATCCTTCGACTTTTGAAAGGGCTTCTTGGTGACTAGATGTGTCTTTAGGCTTAAATGACAAGTATAACTGTGAATCATCTGCATAGAAATGATGATCCAGATCATGATTTCTGCAAATTGAGCCGACAGGTTTTGTGTACAAGATGTAGTTTTTGGGTCCCAAGACTGAACCCTGTGGCACACTATATTTCATTTGAACTGGGGCAGATAATTCTCCATCTACTGCGACTGTTTGGTAACGGTCATTCAGGTATGAGGTCATCCACTTTAGTGGGTTTCCAATGATTTTGAAGTCTTTTTCAAGGCGATTGAGTAATGTTTCATGATCAATTGTGTCGAATGCAGCTGATAGGTCAAGCATCACCAGAATTGTGATTTCATTCTTATCAAGATATTGCAAGATGTCATTTTGAACTTTAACAAGAGCAGTTTCTGTAGAGTGATGCTTACGATATGCTGACTGATGCTGTTCATGCAGATTGTTTGTGGCCAAATGGGACTCAATGCGTCTGTCTACAACTTTTTCTAATACTTTGGAGAGAAATGGCAAATTTGATACAGGCCTGTAGTTCTTAAGATCATTTGTATCGAGATCAGGCTTCTTCAAAAGAGGTCTTACATGCGACTTTTTGAATTCTTTTGGAACATACGCAGATTCAAGCGAAGAGTTTACAATTTTTGTTACTGACGGTAGGAGCTCGCTAAGGCATAACTTTAAGAGCCATGTAGGTATTGGGTCGAGTTCACATGACTTACATGGGGATGCCTTGACAATCTCCCCGATTTCTGCTGCTGTAGCAGTGTTAAAACTTTCTAAAGAGCTCATTGAATGCAACGTTTCTGTGATGACTGGGGTGCATGCCGTTGATTCAGAGGCAATGCCTGTTCGTATTTTGTCCACTTTTTCAATGAAAAAGTCGCTGAAATCATGCGCAAGTTGTTTTGAGGACACATTTTTCGGCAGTGCAATTTCACTGTTTGCACCTAGGAGATGCTTAGTGACTTTAAAAAGACTCTTCGAGTCCCGTTGACAGGATTCTACTTTTTCTGTGTAAAAATTAACCTTTGACTTTGCTAACAATTTGTTTACTTTAGCACACTGGTCTCGATACAGTTGATGATCAATTGCGAGTTTGGATAATTTCCACTTTCGTTCCAGCTTACGCTTTAAGTGTTTAGCATCGTGAAGTTCCTGGGTGTACCATGGACATGATGGCCTGAGAGTTATGGTCTTAGTGCACAATGGTGCATGCTTATTGGTCAGAGCTTTAAGTTCATGTGTGTATACACTGACAATTTCGTCAATATCTGTCATTTTCAGAATTTCTTTCATTGAATCTGAGTTAAGGATATCTGTTTTAAATAAATCGACATTAATGTCCCTTAGCCTTCGAAATGAAACAGTTTTTCTGATGGGCGGAGGCTTTTCTGCCTTTGCTCTGAAAGACACAGAGAAATGGTCTCTTGAGATTTTGCCACTACTGTCAGATAGTCCAGGGTCTGTGACTTCGATATTTGACACACAGTCTTCGTTATCTCTTGTGAAAACAACGTCAAGAGTGTGTCCCCCTACATGAGTGGCTTCTTTGACATGCTGTTGAAAACCAAATGAATCCATTGTACTGACGAAATTGACAGTGTTCCTATCGTTTGAGATATCAAGATGAAGGTTTAAATCCCCTACAATGATGATTTGTTTATCAATGGTTGAACATTTTGATAAGAAAAGTGGCCATTCCTTGTCAAGAAAGTCTGAGATTTTTAGACCGTTTGCAGTGGATGGAGGGGGTCTGTAGATGACTGCTAGACGCACTGTGAAATCTTTGATGCTTAAAGTACAGTCAATGTGCTCAAAAGTTGAAAAATCATCATCTTTGGTAGAGGAAAGGATTTTGATATCAATTGATGCCTTATATATGAGCCCCACCCCACCACCACGGCCTCCACTACAGCGAGGGACATGTTTGATCTTATAGCTGTCAGGAACCAGTTCACCTAAGCACGGTTTATCTGCAGCACTACCAAGCCAAGTTTCAGTGACGGCCATTACATCAATATCATTTGAGATTATATAGTCATGTATAGCCAAAGCTTTATTTTTTACTGATCTTGGGTTTAAACTGCAGACGTTAATTTGCTTTTGAGGTTTGGTGGACATGGGCTGTTCATACTTTACACGAATGAGATTTTGTGTTTTGGATTTAGGAGGTTCAACCAAGACTTCAAGTTTGCTATTTGTTTGAAAAGTACTGGAAACAACTTCTATTGACTGTTGTAATTCTCTTACGATTTCATGATGAATGCCATCATTTGTATCCCAAATGCGTTTCAGTTTGGATTTACCCCCTTTTGTACCCCTATACTTTGCTAAACCAAACTGCCCGAAGTCACAAAGACCTAACTCTCTCAATCTAGATAATAAAAGGGGATCTGGTTTACAATCAGGTGATAATTGCCTGAGCTCAGAAAGATACAACCTGCTGTATGTGATAATCCCTTTTGGTAACACTTGTTCACAGTCAGTTCTGCCTTGGGCCAAACACATGTTGAATTAAATATCCAATAAGTCCAGTAGTACTAGATATTCCACAAATATGATTTATTAAATCCACAATATCTTTATACTCTCACTATAAAAACACTTTTTAATCACACCATTCTTTTAAAAATATATTAATTTACAACACTGTAAAGTTTCAGAAGTATCTATAAAGGAATTCCACTTTGAACAATGAACAAAGTCAGAGCTAAGAAAAATGCAGCCAGTCACGCCCGGCGCATAAATACACATTGTGTCTGACAAAGACAGTAATTGTCTGCCGTGGTTGAATGTTCTGCTTTAAAGAAGACGAGATTAAAGCATAGCGATCACGAGCGAGAGAGAGACAGACAGACACAGAGACACAGAGAGACACAGAGAAAGAGACATAGAGACAGAGAGACAATTATACAGAGAGAGACAGAGAGAGACAGATACAGAAAGACAGAGATAGCGAGACAGAGACAGCGATACAGACAGCGAGATAGACAGAGAGACAGAAACAGAGATACACATGGAGTTACAGAGACAGATAGACATATACAGAGACATACAGCGACGGAGACGGAGAGACAGAAACATACAGAGACGGAGGGGGAAACAGACAGCCAGAGAGACAGAGACAGAGCGAGAAAGATAGATATAGAGAGACAGAGAGAGAGAGACATGGAGGCAAATACAGAGAGACATATGTAGACAATCAGAGAATCAGAGAGAGAAAAAAGAGACAGAGATATAGAAAAAGAGAGAGATAAAGAAAGACAGAGAGGCAGACACGGAGAGACAGACGGACAGAGACGAAAAGACAGACAGAGAGAGAGAGATAGAAAGAGATAGAAAGACAGACAAACAAACACATAGACAGACATACATAGACATGGGCAGATACACAGGGAGAGAGAGAGATGGACGGACGGATAGGCATACAAGAACCAGACAGATAGACCAAGGAACATGCGTTGAAATAGACAGGACACTAATTGACATACAGGAGCAGATAACAACATTAGATTGTGTACAGATCGTAAAGCAGACATACATTTGTAGTAAAGAAAGACAGACAATGTGAAACAGAGGAAGAAAAAATAGAGCGAGTACACGACTACAGTATATCTTTATAGTTACATCAGTTATTTTAAACAGAACCTGTCCGTTTTTAGATGTGAATAAATAGTGAATACATTTTCACCTTTATGGGGAAAACATAATTCCTTCCCAATAAATGCGTTACATGTAACGATGTATATTAAAAGTTTGTACCATTCACAAACAGGTTATGTAACTTACGTTCGTATTGTCGACTGCTACTTTTCGTAGGAGTGGCAAAAATGTAAACTACTGAAAATCTCTCCTACTTACAACTGCTTCTGTTTGACTTTATTCATTTCAAAATGCCATAATAAGGGTATAACGCCCTCATATTTACTCTTAAAATCGAGTGTAACAATGAATGACTCAAGATCCAGATCGAATGCTTACCAGTGCATGTATATTCTTTGTATCAAACACAAATTTAGCGTGCATATGAAAACATGTAGCACTTCAGAACTAGAACATACTCTTTGAAATTCAGTTTCGAATTGGATCTAAAGCATAATAGAACATAGCTGAGTATTTCATACACGCATGTAAAGTCGCAGATTTTTTTAATGATTTTGAAACAGCCTTGATCCAAATCGGACGCAGTTTCACTCGGCGTCTGATCGGAAATCAGACTATTCGACATTTGTCAGTAGGATTATTCAATGAATGGATGGCTTTCATTAACATTTAGACCAGTAACAGTAGGTAGACATATTTTTTTCTCGGCAATACAATGGTTTAATTTAATGTCAGGTTAACCGGTCGGTTAACCGGTTTCTGCTTGCGATTAACCGGTTACAATATCCGTAACCGTTAACATCCCTAATTAAAACTATTCGTGCAATTACAAAAAGACTGGAGCCAGATCAGACGCCTGAAAATCTGACATTCGATCAGGCTGCAAAGTGTTTGCAACTAAGAACAAAATCAATTGTCGGAAACCTTAAAATGTTGTCATTTTCCCACATTTTTAGTTAATCGCGGTTGCGTTTCGTTTACGTTTAAACGGGAAAGAATTAGAATCTCCAGAATAAAGATCTATATATTCATTCACCACTGTACATGTCTTCAGTTATTATGCGACTTCTCCACACTCAACTTTGATTTCTCTAAGACTTGACAGTTATGAGGATAATGAGAGAATAGTTGGGCATGCCTTCAGCTTAAACTCAATATTTGGAGTATATCATTAATACTTACAGTGGAGAATCTGTTATTCTTTCCCAATAAACGCGTTTACGCTAAAACTATTATTTGCCATGCAAACAGTTTGGAGCCAGATCAGACGCTGGGTTACCCGGCGTCTGATCAGGCTCCAAACTGTTTGCCACCAAGATAAACAAGAATTATCAGAATTGTCCAAAAGTTATTCTTTTCTACCCGGCGTCTGATCTGGCTCCAAACTGTTTGCACTGCAAATAGTAGTTTTAGCGTAAACGCGTTTATTGGGAAAGAATAACGTTTTCTCCACTGTATCACCAAATAGACTAAATACCAACTGATTAGATCTACATGCATAAATTAAAGCGAGTTCGAATGATCGAGTTTCGACTGTATTTTCACATTGTCAACACTGATTGACAGCAATACTACCATTCTATTGCAGTGGAGAATCTGTTATTCTTTCCCGTTTAAACGCAAACGTACGCAAACGCAAAGCACTAAAACGAAGAAAAGAATAACTTTTGGACAATTCTGATAATTCATGTTTATCTTGGTGGCAAACAGTGTGGAGCCTGATCAGACGCCGGGTTACCCGGTGTCTGATCTGGCTCCAAACTGTTTGCACTGCAAATAATAGTTTTAGCGTAAAAGCGTTTATTGGGAAAGAATAACACATTCTCCACTGTACGACCACCAAACAGAAGTATATTTAATGACTTTTGATATAGATGACAGCTTAACACATAATAAAAGTCAAGCTTAAGGCTCCTAAGGCGTATTTAGCGTTACTTTTATATTGCTTTAATAAACCATCTGCTTTTAAACACCCAAAACATATCCTAATATACATGTAGGGATCGTAATAGAGGTGTTCTACTGTATTTAGTTTCCATATCAATATAATATACATGTACTATATCTAAGAAACAGCCTAATAAAAACTTCAATTACCACTACTGCAACATTCTCATTGACTTGCAAAGTGATATTGTATGTGCATGCATAATTCGACTTGACAGATATTTGTTAACACTTTTCATCAAGACAATGCACCAATAAACGTAATTTCTAAGCTGGGTCTTAACCCTTTACCCAATAGAAGCGCCTTTTAGCGGATATGATTTATTCATCCGCTGAAGAAAATAGTTCCAATTTAATCAGTAATGAATATGTATTATAGGGAATATTTTCTATATTATAGCACATGATAGCTTAAAGCAGGCTGAAAGTAAAGCAGAATGCGCCCTAAGGCGCATTCTGCTTTACTTTCAACCTGCTTTAAGTAGTCATCTATCTTAAGTACTATAAATAGGCTATCAGGTAAAGGGTTAACTGTTTGCAACCATTAGTACGCATATAGCGTGCTAAGGTAAAACAGTAATTAGATACTGTACATGTACAGTGGAGAAGACGTTATAGATTATTTCCCATTATACATGTATGCTTAAACTATTATTTCCGATTAAAACAGGCTCGAGCCTGATCAGGCTCAAAACCGTTTGTCACTCAAAAATGGTAGTCAGAATTGTCAAAAATTGTCGTTTTCAATGTAATTGTCATGTGTTTGCGTTTCGTTTGCGTTTAAAAGGGAAAGAACAAAGTCTTATCCACTGTACATGTATATACTGTTCCCATGACAACAGTATGACATTGGTTAAGTTAATATTTACACATACATCGTACAATAGTGCAGGAATGAAATCTCAACACGACTTTAACAGTAAACTTACATCTCTGTCAGATGTTCATGGAAATGTAATGTGATGTTCAGATAGACACTAATTTTAAAATATCAACGATAACTTCAAAATGAGATTGGTAAGTACCAGGGCTGCCATAATTTGGCATGAAAAATCCTAAGATTTCCAAATTTGCATTTTTCAAGTGCGATTTTACGAATTGTACCTTTACCCCATTGCCTGTTTCTAGTTTTGTTGACATGCGACTACTTAAAGCAGGCTATAAGTAAAGCAGAGTGCGCCTAACTGCGCATTCTGCTTTACTTTCAGCCTGCTTTAAGCTACTATAAACTGGAAGTCAAGCCTAAAAGCTGGCCAATCAAATGTTTGAGCACGATTTTCAGACTCAATTTAAACGCTTTTTAAGAATGGACCCTGGCACCTAAATGCCTACCACTCTGATTAACACTTTCACCGCCGAAAGCCAATCTATAAAGTCGACTTTGCAAACAGTCTGGATCCTGATAAGACGTCGCGTAACGTGGCGTCTGGTCATGATACAAATTGTTCGACACTCGTATGGACATTTTTAATGTCATAAACCCGCCGTCTAATCAAACACCAAATTAGGTGCCACACAGATGAACATGACTAATCAGAATTGTCAAAAAGTTATCATTATTTACATTTTATTCCAATGTGTTTGCGTTTCGCTTGCGTTTAAAGGGGAAAGAATAACGCCTTGTCCATAGTATATAGCGTGTAGAGTTACAGTGGAGAATCTGTTATTCTTTCCCAATAAACGCGTTTACGCTAAAACTATTATTTGCAGTGCAAACAGTTTGGAGCCAGATCAGACGCCGGGTTCCCGGCGTCTGATCAGGCTCCAAACTGTTTGCCACCAAGATAAACATGAATTATCTGAATTGTCCAAAAGATGTACTTTTCTACGTTTTAGTGCTTTGCGTTTGCGTACGTTTGCGTTTAAACGGGAAAGAATAACATATTCCACTGTATACTGTAAACGGCAAAAATAGCGTCTTATTACAAATGGTCTAGGCAACTCTCAATGACATTGTATGGTTGTATAATGGTTAGTATGCAACAAAGGCTGTATGAAGAAATATTCCTTTATTATCACAGAGCACACTAGGCAGGCCTCGCCTTCAAATTTGTCGTCTGCAACTACAGTGGATAAAACGTTATTCTTTCCCGTTTAAACACAATCAAAACGCAAACGCATTGCAATAACATGTAGAAAAAGACACATTTTTGACAATTTCTGAACATTTATTTTATTCTGAGTGACAAACTGTTTGGAGCCAGATCATACGCGGGTTACCCGGCGTCTGATCTGGCTCCAAACGTTTTGCACTGCAAATAATAGTTTTAGCGTACATGTAACCGCCTTTATTGGGTAAGACTATACTGTTTTCTCCACTGTATAGCTGAAGGAACTTATCACAACATTATTATATTGGAGCGGGGAATTCTTCTAATACACACCCTCTCTCCCCCGAAAGGCACACAAAAGCCACAAAAATTACAAACAAAACGAAAAAAAAACCACAAAAACAACAACATCCAACTAAAAACGCTTTGAACTATTTCGTCGATCGCCAGCACTTTAACTCGGCATTATAGCAGATTCAATGATGTTTGTCATTCATATTTAACGTTGTCATTACCACGGCATTGTTTTGCATTGAATGCGTTATCCTTTTCGATTACAACGAGATTAGATGCAAAACCGTTACATGATCAGGATCAAATCAGTTTACAAATGCGCTTTATGACGTCATTGGGAGCGAAAGGGTTACAATTGAAATAGTAACGTCTTCTCGTCTGTATCCTTTTTTTTCTTTACCTTCTAGTGAAGTTCTTAAATAATTCTGAGACTTAACATACGACGAGTACAGTGGAGAATGTGTTATTCTTTCCCAATAAACGTGTTTACGCTAAACCTATTATTTCCAGGGCAAACAGTTTGTAGCCAGATCAGACGCCGGGTAGCCCGGCGTCTGATCAGGCTCCAAACAGTTTGCCACTCAGATAAATATGAAAACTCAAAATTGTCAAAAGGTTGTCCTTTTTACATTTTAGTGTTTTGCGTTTGTAATCGGATCATTCAAAATGAAGACATGTAGGTACAGTGGGCAAGACGCTTTTCTTTTCTTACAGAGGAGAAAACGTTATTCTTTCCCATTTAAACACATGAAACACGGCGCATTAAATAAAATGTAGAAAATGACAACAGTTTCCCGGCGTCTGACTTGGCTCCAAACTGTTTGCAATGGAAATACAACTTTAAACGTAAACGCGTTTATTGGAAAATAACACATTTTTCTCAATTATATCCTTTTGCACTACATGTACAACGTGTCATACATGTGAAAGACATGCGGTTGCTACATGTAACAGCAGGCTGACAACAAAATCAGAAAATATGAATTTGCGCTAGCATGCCTTATGTTCCAGGAAATTGTCAGCTGAAATATCATCTTGTGTTTTATATGTCAAAACTAGACTTCAGACATTTTGGACAACGAAAACTTTGATGACCCCTTGTGCGGAATACGTTTCCATATACATCCATAATGTATCATGTTAATAGTTAATATAGTTAATTATCTTTTCTGGCTTTTAGGCATACAGTGGAGAATCTGTTATTCTTTCCCGTTTAAACGCAAACGTACGCAAACGCAAAATACTAAAACGTAGAAAAATACAACTTTTGGACAATTCTGATAATTCATGTTTATATTGGTGGCAAACAGCTTGGAGCTTGGTTACCCGGCGTCTGATCTGGCTCCAAACTGTTTGTAATGGAAATAAATAGTTTTAGCGTAAACGCGTTTATTGGGAAAGAATAACGTTTTCTCCACTGTATGAGTTAATGACCTCAGCTCAAGACAGATTACGTCAAGGTGGCAGTAATAGTGTCAGACAAATAGAAATCGGATCATTCAAAATGAAGACATGTAGGTACAGTTGGCAAGACGCTTTTCTTTTCTTACAGAGGACACAACGTTATTCTTTCCCATTTAAACACATGAAACACGGCGCATTAAATAAAATGTAGAAAATGACAACATTTTGACAGGTGTGTACATGTAGATCTATGTTCACTTTATCTGAGTGGACAACAGTAACCCGGCGTCTGACCTCGCTCCAAACTGTTTGCAATGGAAAAACAACTGTAAACGTATACGCGTTTATTGGAAAATAACACATTTTTTCTCAATTATATCCTTTTGCACTACACATTGTCATAAATGTGAAAGACATGCGGTTGCTAACAGCAGGCTGACAACAAAATCAGAAAAAATGAATTTGCGCTAGCATGCCTTATGTGCCAGAAAATTGTCATCTGAAATATCATCGTGTGTTTTATATGTCAAAACTAGACTTCAGGCATTTTGGACAACGAAAACTTTGATGACACATTGTGTGGAATTCGTTTCCATGTAAATCCATAATGTATCATGTTAATAGTTAATATACATGTAGTTAAATTATCTTTTCTGGCTTTGTAGGCATACATGTACAGTGGGGAAAACGTTATTCTTTCCCAATAAACGCGTTTACGCTAAAACTAATATTTGCAGTGCAAACAGTTCGGAGCCAGATCAGACGCCGGGTAACCCGGCGTCTGATCTGGCTCCAAACTGTTTGCCACCAAGATAAACATGAATTATCAGAATTGTCCAAAAGTTGTACTTTTCTACGTTTTAGTGCTTTGCGTTTGCGTACGTTTGCGTTTAAACGGGAAAGAATAACAGATTCTCCACTGTACATGTACATGTACCTGTATAACCACAGTACGGTACATGTAGTATGCTAATTAAGTATGCTCATTTACATAGACACAATACATGCATGTACACTATTCAATACATGTACTTGTGTGGCTTGTTTACAGACGCTATTATTTCACGTTTAAATGAAACTAAAAGTAACAGCAGTGTGATAGAATAGAGGAACTGAATACTCCTTACAATATTCTAAATACATCGTCATTTGTCTAAAATGATAAACGAATGCAAATGCTTTCATAGAAATTGCGTTTGCGTGTTCGTTGCCTTTCGTTTCAATAGAAACGGAAAAGGTCTCCGCCGCATTAAGTACATTGCTCCCTCCCTACATTGGCCATCTGAACAACGACTCTTCTCCTTACAAAGACATTTGTCATTGTTTCCAAGACTATTACAGTGGAGAATCTGTTATTCTTTCCCGTTTAAACGCAAACGTACGCAAACGCAAAGCGCTAAAACGTAGAAAAGAACAACTTTTGGACAATTCTGACATTTCATGTTTATCTTGGTGGCAAACAGTTTGGAGCCTGATCAGACGCCGGGTTACCCGGCGTCTGATCTGGCTCCAAACTGTTTGCACTGCAAATAATAGTTTTAGCGTAAACGCGTTTATTGGGAAAGAATAACAGATTCTCCACTGTTTGTCTAATACTTGCACTGCTGCAATATCGTCTGATTAAAAATGTGGTGTCCTGTTATTTCTCAAAGTTACATATAAGTGGATATTGTGATAGAATAAATATAATGACGCTTGGCAAACAGTCTGAATCCAGATCAGACGCCGCTGTTTGCAAATGTAAGCCATATCTTAAATGTCCGCCAACTATAACGAGTCACTCCGAACAACACACACATTCTGTGTCTCCTATTGGTGGCCGTTGTAGAGAGGAAATATTGTATCACAACATTCTGAAACCAGGGTCCAAAAACTATTTGGTTGAGTCTGACATCGTTCTAAAGCATTTGATTTGGTCCAATTTGGGCTTTTGCTGAGCAAAAGCTCAACTCTTACCAATCACATGCTTGATAAACCGACCTCAGTCTCAACTCAATAGCTGTACAATCTTGGGCTCAGAACTCAGTACATGTACCGACCAATCAATCTATCTCTTATCAAGTGTGGAACAGGGTTGCATTTTTTCTGGGTAATAATCTGGATGTTGCCTCGTACAATTATCATGGTTCTATCAGAAATGTGGTTATACAACTGTCACCAATTATATATATAATATAGAAGACGTTATTCCTCCCCGTTTAAACGAAACGAAGCACAATGTACATGTAATAAGCTATATAAAATGACACAGTTTTAAATGTTGTACATATTCATTATTATAACTTAAGTGGAAAACAGTTCTGCGTTGATGCAATTGGTTACTAGGAGTTTGTTCAGGCTCCCAACTGTTAATATGATAACGTGTTACATGTAGTTTGAGAGACAGGAACAAAGGGTTGTATAGTTCTCTAAAACAATTGTCGTAAAATGCATAACCCATTATATACAGTGAAACAATGACTTACACGTTAATTAATTCATGTATAGGTTGATAGCAATCTCTAAATGACTCAGTAAAGCCTCTCTATTACGTCATCAATTTTTGGTCAATTGTAAGTGTTTACGACAGGTGACTGCTCAAAGCAATGTAACAGCATTAAGCTGCATCACATTTCGTTTATGCAAACAATTAGCCTTCGTAGTACAGTGGAGAATCTGTTATTCTTTCCCAATAAACGCGTTTACGCTAAAACTATTATTTCTATTGCAAACAGTTTGGAGCCAGATCAGACACCGGGTAACCCGGCGTCTGATCAGGCTCCAAACTGTTTGCCACCAAGATAAACATGAATTATCAGAATTGTCCAAAAGTTGTTCTTTTCTACGTTTTAGTGCTTTGCGTTTGCGTACGTTTGCGTTTAAACGGGAAAGAATAACAGATTCTCCACTGTAATGGTTGTAATAGAGATTGTTTACTGTATGAAACATTAATACATGTACGGTACAAGAGTAATGCGGAGAGCTCAATACTATACTGCAAACGTATCGTTTTGGAGGATGTTTCACAAAATTTAATGTTATATCATTGAAATATGGACACGTTTACCCTGTTGGCGTTATAACCGACTCTTACATGTACCGCACTCTCCTTTAAGACAGACATTATTTGAGATTAAATTGTCGGGGTGCTCGATCATCTTTTATGGGTGTACTGTTGAAGTTTGCGCTAAGCCTTCAGTATTCATAAGAAGATAATTTTGATCTACAGGTAATTTGCACACATTGGGACCTGTATTCAGATGAGAGGCCGGACACATCGGTGGCTTATCTAGATCAAAACTGTTTGTCACTCTATTTATACTTCCTTAACAAATTGTATGTACAGTTAAGAAGACGGTATATTGTCTCGAAACGGGTTATGCTAAAAGCTTTAAAAGCGCATTTCAAAAAGTTTGCAAGCAGAGTAACTTTGCATCTGATCAGGCCCCATACTAGTTTCACTCTAGCTCAAACAAACTGTCTATACAGTAAATCCCTCCATTACGACCAGTAAAGTGTCTTAATTCTTACGTGTTTAAGGCAAATGACAGCTTAAAGCAAGGTGTAGGAGCTTTCTGATTAATTTTCGCCTTGCTTTCAGCTGTCATCTGTCTTTCAAACAATCAATTACGTCCTTTTTAGTGGTCGTTATAGGGCGGTTTTACTGTACAGTAGAACCTCTCTATTACGACCACTAAAAAGAAGGCTACTTGTCTGTATAAAAGACAGGTGATAGCTTTAAGCAATGTGAAAGTGAAACAGAAAGCTCCTGAAGGAGCTTTCTATTTCACTTTCACTTTGCATTAAGCAGTCACCTGTATTAAACGACTAATATTTGACAAAATTTAGTGGTCGTAATAGAGAGGTTCTACTGTATTTTCAATTACCTGTCCTTTTCTGTGTTTTATTGCATCAAATTTGCATTTACTTTCGTTTTACAAATACGGGAACAAATATACCGGTAGTATTCCCTTCTGTCAATCTAAATACCGAAATACTTGCTATATGCACGAAAGTAATGCATAATAAATAGATTGCACACGTTTTGTAGTATCATATACGTAATTACTAGAAAGGCACTCACCGAAATGCTGCCATATTTTCCAGCTGATGTTTTCCAGTACCAAATATTATATCAATGCCTTCACACTAGTCTGACTGTGTAGCTATAATGATGGTCGCGTGTCTTCTGTGAAAGATATGCTACTTGTCTCTTCCAATAGCGAGACGGGAAACCAGGTCAGTTCTCGAGTGCATGCCTAAGGAGGGCTTAGACATTATAGCTTATGTTTGTGACATAATGTTCTGTCGTATTACCATTTTAAAGCAAGGTATAAATGGATTGATTTTTGCCTTATAGGCGAATCCTAAATGACAGACAAACGAAGCAGTCTATAGCCTGACAAAATGTCATTGCATTAAGCGTTGAATGTCGATTAAATCTGATAATGATTGTTTAACACGAAAAATGATCATTTTTATTCTATTTTCCTTTTTCAATTTAAATAAGGTACGACATGTACACTACTTGACAGTATATTAAATGATTAAAACATATTGCATTGCTGTCCTTAGTATATATACTATATATTTGTTAATGAGAGACGTCGTTATTATTTCTTGCTTTAACGAAATAAAATGTACAAAATGAATGTTTATTGAGTACTTCTTACGATATTTTCAATATTAGTTACCAACAGTTTGAGTTTGTTCAGATGCCGGGTCAACAGGGGTCTGATCAAGCTCCAAACTGTTTGCAATAGACACACCCGTTTTAACATAATAAGAGGTTATTTAACAGTGTTGAGTACAATACTGAAATCTATTGGACGAGTACACAGCAGCCATAATTCATATTGGACGAGGCGATAGCCGAGTCCAATATGGAGTATGACTGCTGTGTACGAGTCCAATAGAATTCAGTATTGTACTCAACACTGTTAAATTACCTCTTTATTTCACACCATAAAATTATAAAATGACAAAAGAAACCACATGCATTTATTTCAATTCCTTCTAGCCTAGCCTTTGACTTCGCAATTTCAAAACAAAATTACAGTGTTCCCTCCTTACACCGGCTCTTGTCGCAGTTCCCTAAACAGGACAATACTTTTTATGTCTAACTCTTTTCATGGCTGCAATACATGTACCATCTGCTTAAATTTGTCGACTGCCGCTATTCGGAAAGTTACCTTTGATTTGAAGCATTTAAGTTTAATCCTTATGCCTACTTTATATAACCTATATGAATTACCCCCACTTTCCGCTCCAAAGGCATTCGCCATTTTTCTATTTTGCAATGAAAAAAAAAACAATAGTGTAGATCACTTACTACAATCTTACCGAGGCGACTATCTTTAAATTCAAACATTTACACGCATGACTCTGGGTGGACGTAACTCTCTTAGAAACAGCTCCAAAATGCTATTACTCACACCAGTAGATCTATTTCAAATCTATAATCGTCTACACGTATCATTTTGCATAATTTTCTGTTCTAGATCTAATTTTTAATCATTTACCCCATCAAGATACTCTTTTTAAACATGTTTTCTAACACTTTAGGGTCGTTTTTTCAAATTATGATATAACGAACTTTAGGAATTACCTCCCTTTAAAAGTGATGAAACACCTACAGTAATTTTATTCCTCAAAAGCATTTTCATATTTTTTCTTTTGTTTGTTATCATTATAAAACTTACTAATGTTTAGAATTTCAGTCCGATAAGGCATAAATTATCTTATGCATTTTTAAAATGTATATTCGGATAAACAAAAATTATATTCATAATAGATCTATAGAAAAGAAACTTATTAGATCTACAACGTCACCACGTTATTTACTGTATTTTACGTTTGAACGTTAACGCGCCAAAACGTCTACAGCATATTGTTTATCGTTACGTCATTAAATTAAATAAATATTGCAAATGTAAGCCAAGTCTTATTTTTCCCTCCCTATAAAGACTCGCTCCGAGCAACACACACAAGAAATATGTGTCTCCAATTGGGTGTCGTTGCAGAGATGGAACAGGTGAAATGCCAAGGGAAGTTACTCTTAACAGAGTGTCGGAAGAGTTGTCCAGTCCAATATGAAAAAAATATAGATTTTTTGGATCCGAGTCCAATATGAGAAAAATATGGCCTTCTGGGATAGCTTTTTTTAATTCCGGTACAATATAGGGTTCTCTTGTACCGTCACGTGGTAGAAAGAGGGGCTTTCGATTGGTTTAATCGATGTAGGTGTGAAATAAATGCGTTTATTGAGAAAGAATAACGTATTGTCCACTGAAATGACTACCATGTTTTGAACTTCTATAAAATGCTTTATGGTATTTAGCATTAACTTTGTCACTGCGTACGGCGTCAAAAATGCGACTTTGCAAACAGTTTTGATCCTGATAAGACGCCGCGTAACGCGGCGTCTAATCAGGATTCCGACTGTTTGACACTCGTATCCGTTTCGACATTTCTTCAGTCGTCAAAAAGTTAGAGGGTTAAAACAGACAATTAAACTTTGAAGAGAAAGAGTTAGGGTAGACATTTAACTGCAATTCGTTTTAAAAGCACTCTCTCGACGGTGGTATTATCCTTTTAAAATGACACTAAACACAGCGCAAATCAATGAAATGTAGAAACTGAATGGTTATTGAAGAAAGTTGGCGTTCTATTGCATGACGTGTAGAGCCCGATCGGATGCGCGACCACTGGCTCAAGACTGTTTGCAAAATAAATATATGTCTTAATTCAAACGCATACATTGAGAAATGATGACATCTATATATGATAAACTATATCATACTTTTCCTGTTGGTCGAAAAAGTAGCGAGGATTATGGTAAAATAATATTTTCTAAATATCTGTGTATTCAAACAAGTATTTTACAATTACGAGGGTCATTGAAAAAGAAATGTTACTTGGGAATTGTCTTGCAATCAACATGTATGATTCTTGCGGATACAACGATGCATAATATTTTGACAATCACTTCATTTCATTGTTCAAAATATATATCAATGAGGGTCAGTCACAGGTACTCGCACAGTGGAGAATCTATTATTCTTTTCCATTTAAACGCAAACGAAACGCAAACGCAAAACACTAAAATGAAAAAAAAGAACAACCTTTTAAGAATTTTGAGCTTTCATATTTATCTGAGTGGCAAACTGTTTGGAGCCTGATCAGACGCCGGGTTACCCGGCGTCTGATCTGGCTCCAAACTGTTTGCCCTGGAAATAATAGGTTTAGCGTAAACGCGTTTATTGGGAAAGAATAACAGATTCTCCACTGTATTCATCGCCTGTTTCTGTCACACAATACTCGTTACGTTGAGATAACTTACTCGTTCCAATCAAACACGTCTGCAAACAGTTTGGAGTCAGGTCAGACGTCGGTTTATCCGGCGTCTGATCAAGCTCCAAACGGTTTGTAAAGCAAATGTCAAAAATTTAACACACTCAATATTTTACACCTTACTACAATGTGTTCGCGTTTAATTTCGTTTAAGCGGTAAAACATAACGTCTGCCCCATGTATAAGCGTCTTTGTCTTTGGCATTTGCAAGGAGAGCTGATATATGGTGATGTCCATAAAAAGGAATACTGAAAAGTTCAGTTACAAGAAAAAATCATATAATTATATTCATTACGGTATTTGCGGAAAAATGGTATTGGGCTAATAGAATTATGTTTGGCGAAAACACCAGGTATTGATCTTCTAACTTTGGAGGAGAGCAATGGACTGTATTACATGTATCTTTGTTCATTCTGTTCACCGACATACATGTAGGCGACTTAAATCGACTTTTTAAGCAGTTTGGATCCAAATCAGACGCCGCATGTCGCGGCGTCTGCCCGTAATCCAAACTGCTTGATACTCGTTTCGATATCCCCGCAGTCATACAACCGTACATCTAATTTTAAAATAATATTGAATTTCAATGGTGACGACGTTATACTTTTCCATTAAATGAATTAAATCTAATATTTCTATTGTAAAGAGTTTGAAGCCGGATCAGACGCCGGATAACTGTTTGCCACTCATATAAAAATAAAAAGTCAGAACAAAGACTTGTTATTTTCTAAATTTTATTAAAATACCTTTGCGTCTTTTTGCGTTTCGTTTGCGTTTAAACGGGACAGAAAAACGCCTTCTCCACTGAAGTAGTGAAAGGGTTAACTACAATGTACGCGCTACTCACAGTTGCCAGATATCATAAATAAAACTCTTTATACGAGTGTACATGTATTACAGAATATAAACCGTAAACGGACGGTAGCAACAATGAATTCCAACACACCTCATGCACAATTCTATATTAAAAACAAAGAAGGGTCGCATCTATGTTTAAATTCACTATAAAACACGCACGTAATTCGTGCACAAAGAAATATAGTGCCGTTGTAGTGGTGCAAATTGTAGTTAAATTTAAGTGTTAAAATTGAAATAAAAACATAATACACGTGTATTATCGTGCAAAGTAGCATGGATGGTCGTTGATATGCTGGTAGTAAATCACGAGGCCGTGGGTCGGCGCAGCTCAACTCCCACCCGTGTTCTATTGCACGATAATACACTGGTATGAGATGATCTTTTCTGAAATAACATTTGTTAATTTATTCATATTCCTGCACTAGTTATGAGTCATCTATATGCTGAACCATCGTTTCTTCATCCCTTTTACCACCCTAGATGACAAAATGTCGACTTTATAAACAGTTTGGATTTAGATGAGACACCAAACACTCAGCGTCATATCAGAATTGACACTGTTTATCATCCGTATCAAAATGTTCAGTAAAAACCTTTAGCCGAGACAATTTAGAAGATTTTGTTTCTCAAATTAGACGATCAAAATTTGAGATGAAAATGGTTAATAGCTCTATATCATGTGCTATTTAATCCATTACCCAATAGCCTGTTTCCAGTTTTGAAGGCAGGAGACAACTTAAAGCAGGTTGAAAGTAAAGCAGAATGTCAACCTATTTTATACTATACTTTACTAGGATATAGAATTTATTCTTATGCAGCATATACATGACAGTACTCGTATAAAGTGGATTTTTTCTTCAGTTTGGGAATAAATTAAAGGCGTATTTATCGGGTAATGGGATGATCCATGAACATTTGTTTTTTATAAGATGGAATTTTATAGTGACCGAATTATTCGGCGCCTTATATTGATTAAAGTGTTTATATCATTAAATTTGCAAAGTCGTTTATACTACATTCTTTCAAATATCACCTATATTCATCCCAGGCTATAAATAAGACAGGCAATTTCCGTTCTAATTATCTAAACTGAATCTTTAATAGACCACATTTAGGCAATGAGTTTAAAATAAACCAGTAAGAACGCCTCGGCCACAATGACAAATGTGTTATGTTTTCCCGATAATAAGAAACAAAACCCATTTAAAATATATGCAATCGTTATAAGTATAATTATGTTAGTAGACTTTGTTTTTAAGTTGAGTGTCAAACTGTTTTAAACCCGATTTTGGCTCTAAACTGTTCACAATAATTAACATACTTTTCAGAAAAATCGCGTTTAGGGGATATGAATTACATCCTGCCAAATTGAAGTTATAAGATATTGTTCACAGGTTGAGCCCACGTTAGCTCATTTCAACTCTAGCGACGAGTATACTCGTCATTTACAAACAACGACCAGGTAAACAAATTATGTGTTCTATGTAAGAAGTGCATACTCAGATCAGAGGGGTCATATGAGGAAGGTGTCCCCTGATTAGAGTCTGCAATGTTTGTCACTTGAGAATGTTTATTTGGGGAAGGTCAGTGGTTCTACCAAGTTACTGATTTGTGCCTTGAACAGTGTATAAAGAGCATTTAGGGTATTCACCTTCATAAAATAATTTAGTTGGACGTCGCGATACGACTATGTTACAGTGGAGAATCTGTTATTCTTTCCCAATAAACGCGTTTACGCTAAAACTATTATTTCCAGTGCAAACAGTTTGGAGCCAGATCAGACGCCGGGTTACCCGGCGTCTGATCAGGCTCCAAACTGTTTGCCACCAAGATAAACAATAATTATCAGAATTGTCCAAACGTTGTTCTTTTCTACGTTTTAGTACTTTGCGTTTGCGTACGTTTGCGTTTAAACGGGAAAGAATAACAGATTCTCCACTGTAAATCATTAACAGTCACATCAAATCATACTCTACCATTTCTGTTCAAGAACCATGGGCCAATCCTTTCACTCAAAATGACGCTTAAAATCGCGTTTGAAAACAGTTTGGATCCTGATCAGACGCCGCGTAACGCGGTGTCTGATCGGGATCCAAACTGTTTGACACTGGTATCGATATGTTTTAAGTCATACTACATTGAATCTTACTTTGAAATGATTTAGCAAATAACAAATTTGAAGCAAACGACATTGAAGCGGTGAAGGGGTAAAACTCTCTCGAAAATGTCGGTAGCGAAAGGGTTAAACGGGACTGAATAACAAATTTTTCCATCGTTACAACTGCAGATGACAGATTTCTATCATGATGTAAGGCATCGCATGTAGAAAACCTGTCAACTGCAGGAAACTTATCAACCACAACATACAGGGCTCCAGGTACGAAGGAGTAATATGAACAAATCCAACATTGTCCCACACATACAGCACCAAATCCTATGGTGTTACTACTCATTAAAATCGTCTCTTCGAGACGATTCTAATGAGTAGTGACACCATAGTGTTTAAAGCAGAAACAAAGGGCTTAGTTTTTGAAGTACTCCCTTTATCTGGAGCCCTGAACATAGTCTGGAAAGTTGAAGGGACAACACGAGGGAACGTCGATGGTGACAGGCCATTAATTATCATATTATAGAATAATGGCTAAAAGTATGCTCTGCATCAACTGACAGCCAAGACATGGAAACTGTGTATCATATGATCAATTGAAAGGACGTGTGCATGAAACAACATCGTCAATCTTAAACCTCTGTATGCCTTATAGTTGGCAAGACGTTACTCTTACCAAAATTAAACGCGTTTGTAATTCAAATACATTGTTCCTTATCTACAATGGTCCTCCGAACAACGACTCCCTCCTTACAAAATTGCTTTCCTCTGTTCCTACAACAAGACATTTATGTCTAACGTTTTCCCTTTTGTTATAGCGTCTGCTTAAAACTGTCGTTTATTGTAACATATTGGACATTTTGATAGAAATATAATAATGACAAGTGGCAAGCAACTTGAATCCAGATCAGACACCGCATTATGTGGCGTCTGATCTTGATTCAAGCTGTTTACAAATTCTACCAAGTCCTGCTTAGCCCCTAAGGGAATTAACATTCTCCCTATAACAACTCCCTCTGCACAACACACACAGTCTGTGTTTCCCATTGGGTGTTATGTCTATGATGCATGTCTATATTTTAAACCTTCCGTACACCACGGGTAAATCTATCATAACTGTTTTATGTGTTTGGACCAGACTAGGAGTAAATTAATTCAGAGTCTCATCTGGACTCAAACTGCTTGACACGCTAGAGATTGAATTAAAACAGTAAAAAAATGATACGCATGGTGTTAGTGTACAGTGGAGAAAACGTTATTCTTTCCCAATAAACGCGTTTACGCTAAAACTATTATTTGCACTGCAAACAGTTTGCCACCAAGATAAACAAGAATTATCAGAATTGTCCAAAATTTGTTCTTTTCTACGTTTTAAAGCTTTGCGTTTGCGTACGTTTGCGTTTAAACGGGAAAGAATAACAGATTCTCCACTGTATGTGTACAGTGTTCTCTCCCTACTCTCCGAACATCGATTCCCTCCTTACAACAATGCTTGCCGCTGTTCCCCCAATCAAGATAATTATGTCTAATGCTTTACTGCTGCAATATTGTCTTCGTTTCGGACATTTTGACAAAAAACAAAACAAAAGAATGGATGGGAATCAGTGTGACGCGGCGTGTGTTCTGGGTTCAAACTGTTTTCGAGTGTAAGCCATGTGATACATGAATTCAGCACTCGTAGGGTATACACTTTACCCTCACTATAACAACTCCCTACAAACAACACAGACAGTATGTGTCTTTAATTTGGTGATGTTGTAGAGATGGAGTAATGTACTATATAATAACATTCACAGTACAGCGTAGAACAGTAGATTGTAGACTACGTTATTATTATTTATAAGTATATGTTTCTATTTAAGTGCAACTAAATATTGCAATGCAACAAACGTCAGAAAAAAGACAGGTCCTTGAACATTCCGATGAATTGTTATGCGTGTATTTGCATGGCAAACCGTTTGGTGTATGTTAGACGCCGTGTAACGGTGTGGGCTCCAAACAATTTGCACTTGAAATAAATGCGGTTATTAGATAGGACAAACGTCTTCCACATTGTATGTTAACTATAATTATACTACAGTGGAGAATCTGTTATTCTTTCCCAATAAACGCGTTTACGCTAAAACTATTATTTGCCGTGCAAACAGTTTGGAGCCAGATCAGACGCCGGGTAACCCGGCGTCTGATCAGGCTCCAAACTGTTTGCCACCAAGATAAACAAGAATTATCAGAATTGTCCAAAATTTGTTCTTTTCTACGTTTTAGTGCTTTGCGTTTGCGTACGTTTGCGTTTAAACGGGAAAGAATAACAGATTCTCCACTGTATTACTTTTGCGTGTCTGAACCATACTGATAGAGGGTCAGAGAACAACATTACTACATTCTTACAGACGACTACTTAATGAAGATTGATCGAATGGCGGAAAGCCTTTTGAGAAATGGTCAGTTTCCGGAAACCTCAAGAAACCATATGCTGTAAACATTAAAAATCGCTATGACGGAATTGGTTAATACATAATATATGGTGTCGGAAGTTGCTTGCACAATAATGATATGTTTGTCGCTTTATCTTCTACTAACCTACTGTAGATATTATATTTACGATTGTTATGTTCTATAAATATTTGATATATGATTATGGCAAGGATGTATGTGTCTTGTTACTGTCTAACTTGGAATAATGCTGCTCGAGCGAATTCAATTAGGAATTGTAAATCTACTGTTATGAAATTTGTATCCTTCGAGTAAATGTAATCGTGGTATAACTAGATATGCATTAGATATTATTTATGTACACCGTTATGGACATTTAAGAGGCATTACGGTTGGCACAGGACAAAACAGAACATTCGATTGTGTGCACAATTTTGTATGTATATTTCCTTAGCAGTTAGATATCTCGCGAACTATTTCAATCGCAAACGGATTTGCGAACAGATAAGGAATTATGAATTTATATTAGATTTAACCAAACCAATGTCAGGATATATAAAGGAAGATTTTACATGAATGCATGTTAACTATATAATAAAGATTAGGGTTCTGCATAACAGTCAAGCAAATATGAAAGAAAACGAGAGCAATATAGCCATTGAGAAGACGTTATATTTTCCTGATTAAACACAAACGAAACTCAAAAGCAAACTCACAGTTGTATCTGATGAAAGTTAAAAAACACATAAAAGAGGGAATATGTTTGTTATGTAGGAATGTTACACTATCTTAACCCTTTCACTCTCAATGACGCCTTAACGCGTTTGCAAACAGTGTGGGTCCTGATCTGACGCAGCGTAACGCGGCGTCTGATCAGGACCGAAACTGTTTGACACTCTTGTCGATATCTTAAGACATATAACCTTAAATCTAACTTTGGAACGTGTCTTGCAGACAACAATAATGAAGCAAACGACAATAAAGCGGTGAAGGGGTAAAAATCTACCGAATCATTTGATTATGAAAGGGTTAAGAAGGTGCTAATCAATTCGTGTCCTTCATAAGTTTAAAAAGAGGTACAACTATTTTTCGGTTCTTGTCGTCACTGAGATTAACTGAGCATGAAAGACGCAAATTAAGTTTTAGAGGATTAAAAACTGTCGATAGTTCAGAAGAGTCTTAGACTTCCGTTTATATAAAATTAATATGACATTTTAACAGCTAATGCCCGTCAGCTTCAAATTCAAGGCCACATTCACAGGTTCCTTGATTTCTAACATGGTTTCAAAATAGGTATTGATTGAGATTACTAGTACAGTGTTCCCTCTCTATGGCCCTCCCAACAACGGTTCCCTCCTTATAACCACTATTGCCGCTGTTCCTAAAGCAATATAATTACACCCAACCTTTTCAAGGCTGCAATACTGTCTAATTAAAATTGTCGTCTGCTGTTTTTTTCAAATTTACGTATGAGCCATTTTGACAGAAAAAAACATAATGACGAATTGCAAACAGCTTGAATCCAAATCAGACGCCGCGTAACGCGGCGTCTGATCTGGATTCAAGCTTTTTGCAAATGTAAGTCAATTTCCCTCACTACAACGACTCCCTCCGCACAACGCACTTATGTTTTGTCTCCCATTGGCTGTTGTTGTAGAGAGGGAGCGCTGTATTGCGAAGTCTAGCATGAAAAAGAGAAGAAAGTTTTTTTTCACAAGAACCATAGTACAGTGGAGAATGTGTTATTCTTTCCCAATAAACGCGTTTACGCTAAAACTATTATTTGCACTGCAAAGAGTTTGGAGCCAGATCAGACGACGGGTAACCCGGCGTCTGATCAGGCTCCAAACTGTTTGCCACCAAGATAAACAAGAATTATCAGAATGGTCCAACATTTGTTCTTTTCTACGTTTTAGTGCTTTGCGTTTGCGTTTAAACGGGAAAGAATAACAGATTCTCCACTGTAAGTCGGATTATTAGAAAGTTTGAAAAGGATATTATTTAGATAATTTTTTAACGCTGACAGATAATGTAAATGTTTCATAATTACCCTATCAGATTTGACCAGGCTCAAAACAATATGCCACTGCGATTTAAACAAATCGTCATCATTTTCACAATGTTTGTTTTGTACATTGTAGTTGAGTTTATTTTAGTTTAAGGGGGGGGGGGGGGGGTTATTACAGCGCTCCATCTCTGCAACAACACCCAAATGGGAGACAAAGAGTGCTTATGTTGTTCCGAGAGAGTTGTTATTGGGAGGAAAACATTAGACTTGACCTAGATTTACTAACAGCTACTGATCGGCGTAGCACTGGTTAGCGTCTGATCAGTAGACAAGCTTTTTGTCAATAGTCATTATGTTTCTTCTGTCAAAATTTCACTAAAATGTAACTGTGAGAAAAAACAGCAGACGACAATTATGAGAAGACAATACTGCAGCATTACAAGTGTTAGACATAATTGTCTGGTTTTGGGAACAGCAGCAAGCACTGTTGTACGGAAGGAATGGTTGTATACACAGTGGAGAATCTGTTATTCTTTCCCAATAAACGCGTTTACGCTAAAACTATAATTTGCAGTGCAAACAGTTTGGAGCCAGATCAGACGCCGGGGAACCCGGCGTCTGATCAGGCTCCAAACTGTTTGCCACCAAGATAAATATGAATTATCAGAAGTGTCAAAAAGTTGTACTTTTCTACGTTTTAGTGTTTTGCGTTTGCGTACGTTTGCGTTTAAACGGGAAAGAATAACAGATTCTCCACTGTACGAAGAGAGGGAGCACCGTATCTTTTCTCGACTGTACGTACGGCTTGATCCTTATATATTATCTGTTCAATAAGCAGCTACGATTTCACAACTTAATGACAATTTTTAGTTTATTAAAATGTTCTATTTCTGTTGTGGTAATAAATGCTATCCTTGGATACAATATGTAAATCATATATCAAACGAAATACTGACGTTAGAAGTGGCATTGTGTATCAATAGCTATTACAATAAGGGAACTCGTACAGGAAGATGACTGGAAACTCATATTCAAGTTTAATTATTGTCCTATAGTTATTTTAACTGCCAAACCGATCATCATTGTATTTGGATCCAGTCCAGAAACGGATTAATATGGCGTCCGTTCACATTTGATACTAGCTTTACTTGTATTCGTATGAATCGAGCTGATTTACCGACTATATGCCTATCGTTTATATTGACAATTACAGAACGAAACTAGTTACTTTGGTTCTTAAGAAGCTGACCTACTAAGAGATGAATAATGTAATAGTACTGAGCTGTAGAGGTGTTTCGTGACCTAAGTCAACGTCTTTCTTCTGACAATTAACCAATGTTACGCCGGTCAGTAGCTTTACGGTTCCACCGTCACAATCTAGTCTAATTAAATACGTTTGTTTGTACTAACATATTCAAGTTAGATTTAAAGCAGTGTGACTAAGGAAATATACAGACGAGTGCCAGTAAATTTAGAACCTGATCTGAAACTGATGCTCTGGATCTAAAATTCTAATTACGACCAGACAAAATCCTAAACTGAAGTATCGGAAACAACCGGTAATTGCATTCGGTGGAAAGTAAGGGAGACAGCTTAGGCCAAATAAAAAAGGGGATGGGTACCTGTGTTTCCTATTACATGCCCAAAAGAATTAGGGACGGTAGGTCGGAAAAATCGTTTTTTTATTTATATATTCTTTCGGAAAAACGGAATAATACACGTATCTTTTTGATGGAGTATTGTATATAGTGATATTAAAATATGAAAATAAATGAAAGTATTTCATTGTGCAGAGCCCTGAGGTTATTCATAAAAAGAAATCTTATAAATATCCATTCAAATTGTTATTCTATTGGTAGGTCCCATTACCAAAATTACCTTAACAATCTAAAGTGGTATCATTGTTGTTCAATATTGGTGTACCAAAACAGCAAAGTAGTGATATATATATGATAGATGAAGTTAATTATGCTACGAAATATGTTGCGTGCATATAAAATGTGTCAATAAAATGTATTGTCTGCATGTTGAATGTATCAATTGTTAATGCACTAGCAGAGCATATGTGCAAGAAACGTACTTAATGACAGATTTAGAGCAAATTTCACTTCGATATTTGCTAAATCTTGTTAAACAATCTGGCTCCAAACTGTTTGCCACCAAGATAAATATGAATTATCAGAATTGTCAAAAATTTGTACTTTTCTACGTTTTAGTGTTTTGCGTTGGCGTACGTTTGCGTTTAAACGGGAAAGAATAACAGATTCTCGACTGTACGAAGGGAGGGAGCACCGTATCTTTTCTCGACTGTACGTACGGCTTGATCCTTATATATTATCTGTTCAATAAGCAGCTACGATTTCACAACTTAATGACAATTTTTGGTTTATTAAAATGTTCTATTTCTGTTGTGGTAATAAATGCTATCCTTAGATACAATAAGTAAATCATATATCAAACGAAATACTGACGTTAGAAGTGGCATTGTGTATCAATATCTATTACAATAAGGGAACTCGTACAGGAAGATGACTGGAAACTCATATTCAAGTTTAATTATTGTCCTATAGTTATTTTAACTGCCAAACCGATCATTATTGTATTTGAACCAGGTTGGATCCAGTCCAGCGGATTAATATGGCGTCCGTTCACATTTGATACTAGCTTTACTTGTATTCGTATGAATCGAGGTGATTTACCGACTATATGCCTATAATCTAAATTTGACAATTACAGAACGAAACTAGTTACTTTGGTTCTTAAGAAGCTGACCTACTAAGAGATGAATAATGTAATAGTACTGAGCTGAAGAGGTGTTTCGTGACCTAAGTCAACGTCTTTTTTCTGACAATTAACCAATGTTACGCCGGTCAGTAGCTTTACGGTTCCACCGTCACAATCTAGTCTAATTAATTCGTTTGTGTGTACTAACATATTCAAGTTATATTTAAAGCAGTGTGACTAAGGAAATATACATCAAATTTAGAACCTTATCTGAAACTGATGCTCTGGATCAATTACGACCAGACAAAATCCTAAACTGAAGTATCGGAAACAACCGGTAATTGCACTCGGTGGAAAGTAAGGAAGAAAGCTTAGGCCAAATAAACAAGTACATGTGTTTCCTATTACATGCCCAACATAATTAGGGACGGTAGGTCGGAAAATCTTTTTTTTTTATTTATATTTGTTTTCGGAAAAAAACAGAATAATACACGTAGCTTTTTAATGGAGTATTGTATATAGTGATATTAAAATATGAAAAAAATTGAAAGTATTTTATTGTGCAGAGCCCTGTGGTTATTCATAAATCAAATCTTATAAATATCCATTCAAATTGATATTCTATTGGTAGGTCCCATTACCAAAATTACCTTAAAATTCTAAAGTGGTATCATTGTTGTTCAATATTGGTATACCAAAACAGCAAAGTAGTGATATATATATGATAGATGAAGTTAATTATGCTACGAAATATGTTGTGTGCATATCAAAATGTGTCAATTGTTAATTCACTAGCAGAGCATATGTGCACGAAACATACTTAATGACAGATTTAGAGCAATTTCACTTCGATATTTGCTAAATCTTGTTTAACAATATTTTTTAAACACTTAAACGTCTATAAATTAGCCTTTTTAACAGGTTAGTGGATAATAACTTCTATTACACTTTCCGCAAAAAAGACGACTGTCACATGAGCTGCAAAATTTACATACATTCGCTGATACCTTTTTTCGAAATGTAAAAAAAAAAGTTTAGGGTCGGAGGGAAAAACTAGGGTCAGTCGGGTTACCGGAAACACGGGTCCTTTTTATTTTGCCTTATACAACTTAGTGTTGTTTACACGTACTGACAGCTGATGTTCTTTCTGGTCATTAAAAAGAATGTAACTGTATTTGGAATGCCATGTGTAATACGCTTTGAAACTTGCATAAGATGCTGACTTGTGGTAGCATATGTACTTAGCAAGATCCTGTAAAATTCAGTAGCAACATACATACAATCATTTCCATTATGAGAACTTTTTTCAACGACATAGGCCTAATTGCATTATAAATTGGAAAGTCGTTATTCTTCTCATTAAAATTACTTGTGCCTAAACATTTTATCAATTACAAACAGTTAATAGCCAGATAAAATGCTGATTAACCCGGTGTCAATCTGTTTGCCACTCAGATTTAAGAAATCATCACTTTTGCAGTACACATTGGTTTACTACATTTTATTGAAATGCATTTACGGTTACAGTGGAGAATCTGTTATTCTTTCCCGTTTAAACGCAAACGTACGCAAACGCAAAACACTAAAACGTAGAAAAGAACAACTTTTGGACAATTCTGATAATTCTTGTTTATCTTGGTGGCAAACAGTTTGGAGCCTGATCAGACGCCGGGTTACCCGGCGTCTGATCTGGCTCCAAACTGTTTGCACTGCAAATAATAGTTTTAGCGTAAACACGTTTATTGGGAAAGAATAACAGATTCTCCACTGTAACTTCATTTAAACGGGAACAAATACGCTCGTAACGTCTTCTCTACTGTTCGTGGCAGAGAAAACAATGTACAGTGCTCATTACCTACAACGGCCCTCCCAACAACGAGTCTCTCCTTACAACAACGATTGACGCTGTTCCCCCGTACAAGACAACCTATTCACGACTGCAATGTCGTCTGCCTAAAATTGTCGTCTGCTGTTTTTCTCAAAGTTATATAATGGATATTTAGACAGAAAAACTTAATGACAAGTGACAGTTAGCTTGATTCCAGATTAGACGCCGCGTTACAAGGCGTCTGATCTGGATTCAATCTGTTTGCAAATGTAAGACAATTTTTCTGCCTACAACGACTCCCTCCGCACAACGCACACCGCACACAATTTCTGTCTCCAATTGGGCGTCGTTGTTAAGTGGGGCGCCGCACCTACTTATATAGACAATTTAAACAATTTTAAAAATTCTAAACATCATGCAGGTCTTACGCTGGCCAAATCTTAACCCAATACACTACTATAAGATTGACTACCAATTTTAAACAACTATTATGCTGCATCCTTATTACGTTTTTCAGTTCACAGAAGCATCTGTTACGCTTGAATACGCTTGAAACAGTAATTTGGTAATCCCATTTCAAATAAAATTAAACGTTAGAAGCCGACTTTGTGTGTTAATACTCAATGCAATAGTGGTACTGAAGTTAAACGCTGGAAATAATTCTCATTTAAATTGATGAGTGTCCCTATATGATTTAACGTTAAAATACGACCAGCATGGTAAATGCAAATAGTGTTAACCCAGATCGGACACAAAGTAACATTACTTCTGTTCAGAATTTTAATTACTGGCACATGAATGTTTAGCCCAGATTCCTAAAATATGTATTTTAAAACTGATAGAAGGAATTTACCTAGCAGATTACTCAGTTAAATTCTCTATAAACCAAGGTTGGGATTTCTGATTAAATATAACATGTACATGTAGTCGGAAGTTGCTGGCCAAATTACATACGATATGAATGACATTTCATCTCATATAAAGGCACCCAAGACAACACTATATTTGCAATCGTTTTGTCCTATAAATCTTTGATATGGGATTATGGCAACGATATATGTGAGTTGGTAGTGTATGAATTGAAGTAATGATGCCTAAGTGAATTCAATTACAAATTGTAACTCTACTGTCATTAGGAAGGACTCTATCGGGTGAATGTAACTGCAACATTACTAGATATCCAATGAATATTAATATACAACGAAGAGGAGAAATTAGGAGACGTTACTGCTTGCATATGAACTGATGTTATAGTAAGTCTATTCCTGTGATTGTAACCACTGCTGAAACATGAACGTCTATAAACCACATCTGTTTTATTTGTTTATCTTTTAAATGAGCCAATGCCCTTATAACGAACTTCGAACCTTTCAGATACACCTCAGGGGCCCGTTTCATAAAACTTCTTACGATAAATGTTATCGTAAGTCAGATTATAAAAGTCTCAATTATTATTTATTTCTCCATCTAATCCTGTCTTGTGACATCTCTTTGGAATCGTCTTTTCAAGACGATTCCAAAGAGATGTCACAAGACAGGATTAGATAGAGAAATAAGAAATAAAATGTATTTTAAAGTTTTGACTTACGAACATTTTTGTCTTACGAAGTTTTATGAAACGGGCCCCAGACTCCTATGTATTGGCCAATGTTTAATGTCCATACTAATAACAAATGTCAACCAGGTCGACATTCACATACAAGGAATGGACATATCAATCAAAAAGGTGTATTGCCAGGTTATTGTTTAAATTGTCGTCACTATACTCTTACGGCATGGAATGGCTTAATATATACAGTTTCTGTGAACAGTAACAAATGTTATAATATTATGTAATGTTATTCGTATTTATTGTTTAATTAAACATACGTAAGCACTACTAAACATGCATATACATTTTATTTGTTAGATATAAAACATTGATGTAAATCAAATACAGTGCTCCCTCTTTTCAACAACACCAAATGGGAGACAAATACTGTGTGTTGTTCGGAGAGAGTTGTTATATGAAGGGAAGTTGGCTTACATTGCAAACAGCTTGAATCCGGATTAGACGCCACGTAAAGAGGCGCCTGATCTCGATTCAAACTGTTTGTCACTCGTCAGTATGATTTTTTTCTGTCAAAATGTCCCATAAAAATTATGTGATATTTCATCCGTGAAAAGGCTAGACTTCGTAAGATTCCTGGACATATGCATTTTCAAAACCTATTTGTGAAACGTATTAGATTTTACCTCAAAAAAGATTATGATCCAACTATATTGCTGCGCACTTCACGTTTGGTTATCGATCAATCTACCATTGATAACTATGCTTTCCTCTTTGGTTGTGCGACGACAGACAGGGCTTAGCACTACATGATGATGTATCTCTAAAGCCGTCCTTAACCGGGAGATTTATATCGGATTTTCGTGCTTTGTTTTTTCTCTCCCTCTCTGTCGTACCCTGAACCCTTCCATGTCTTACAGTTACTCGTGACTACAGACTAGTCGCTTGAGTACAATTTGACCGTTGCCATAGTGGGTTATTTTTAACACGGGCTTGATTGTTTAATTCTTTCCCGTGTTACTAATAATCTTGTCATAGAATTTTGTTAGATGTTTTACATGTATTTACTTACTGTGCTGGCGGTCTTTTTGATTGTAAGGTTGTGGAACAGGGTTTATATTTTATGTACACTGTTCGTCTTTATAGGTGAATATAGGAGATAAGTGTGAGGTTGGGCGCCCCTAAACCCAGGTTTAACCCCCCAGTGGTTGTTAATGGTTAATTTATAATTAATTATTGATTGCCGCTGACCGTACCAGGGCGGGCTCCTATGTTCACTTTGCTTTATGTTTGTCTTGCGTATTGTTTTCTGTTTGGTGTGTGGGATTGCGTGTGTGTGTGTGTGTGTGTGTGTGTGTGTGTGTTTGTTATGGTATGGCTGTGTGTGTGTTCTGCTTTAGAGATGGGTGTATTGTTTGTGTTGCGTTTCCTGCTTGAGTCTTCTTTCGTATTTATTTGACATAATTGTCTTGTTTGGGGAACAGCGACGAGCGTTGTTGTAAGGAGGGAATCCTCCTTAAGGAGGCCGTTATAGGGAAGGAGCACTGTAAACGTTTGACTCATATTCGATTCAAATTTCTCATAGTATTCATGTACTCTATGATATAGATTATAATGATATGATTAATTATAAAAAAAATGGTATACTATGTGAAATTGGAATTCAATATGAGTCAAACGTTTTGTTAGATTTATATCAATATCTTTATAGCTTACATATGTTTGTCGTACACAACTCCGAAACAAGCACTACCACAGGAATGGTGTAGTATCAATACAGTGTCACAGTTATCAAAACCATACAGTAACTACAGTATAATATGCCAAAACAACCCTTTAATCATGCAGCATATCTGTTTAAAAATGATAAAACTATAATTCGTAGTTCATGTCAAAAATGAATACTTGAATTTCTTTTCTGACTACTTTTCTAACAGTACTGCTTACTGTTATGAAAAAACCATGACTGACATCTCGTTTATGTCTGGTAAAGCAGTAACAATACAAGAGGTGTAACCTCCCCAAATCCAGATGTTTAAAGCACAGTCGATATCTCGTGTTGTACCGTGACGTTTGGTTACTTATGTCATTATGCAATATGGGCGAGCATTCGGCTCTAGAGCAGATTAAAAGCGATGAAAAAGGATATCAAGAAATTATCATCACCCGTGGTTCTGGGACTCAATTGTCAGAATGGGTGTTTCTGTTTATTTGACCGAGATTATCTCTCTGCTAAGAACTAAAAGGTAGGCAAGTTGGCGGTTTTGATCCAATGCACTGCTTTGCAACGAATGGGATTAGTCGTAAATCATCTTTCTGAAAACATCATCATTTCATCTCGTCATCCTTCATCATTCATTGGCACAAGCTGACCTATCTTGATTCTTGAGTCTTAATGCCGTAAAACCCAACTCATCTATCCATTTTAATAGGTAGTATCCGAGAAACAAGTTGTCATAGAGACAACAAAGCTCGATTGCCAGCAGCACATTTCGAATCTTTGAAGCAGGGTTTGAGGTCAATGTCAAATTGGCCCAACTGTTTAAGTGCATAAAAAGGTCTTGGCCATATATACATGCATACCAATCATGAAAGCAATACCTCAAGAGACATAACAGTTACATGTATAAGCATTATTGGAAACCTAAATAAAGATTTCGAATCCTAAACGCAGGCCCCAAGTTTAAGGTCAATGTCAAATGGATCAGAATTACATGTCTTGCCAATATACACATGTACAAACAATATGATAGAAATACCTTAATTGCCTTTGGAGTTAAACTTGTTTTTCCAAACCTGAACGCAGATTGCGAAACTTAAACGCAGGCCTTAAGTTCATTGTCAAGACCAAGTGGATCAAGCTTTTTTGTGCATGGAAGGGTTTTGTCCATATATATATGCATACCAAATATGAAATCAGTATTTCAAGGGACTTATTCGTTATGAACATTTACTTTAAATTGTATGTGCCATTCACGACGACGCCCACACCGATTACTCCGGGGATGTAACATAAGTTTTGTCTTGTAGTTTGTACATGCGATATATAAATTTTCTGTGGGGAATGATACATATTGCAGTATAATGCCCGTATGTGACTCTATACATGGTTGAATTTGTTTTTGAGCGATCGTTTATTCTTTAACCGTATCATGTTTAACAAAACCGGCATCTACTCAAAATCAGCTTGTAGTCCTTTCATAAAACATAACTCAGTATTTTTAGACAATTTCAGAGGCTATCACAAAGCTCTAAACAAAACAAACTGCTTGCATTTGTTCGATTTGTCTTAAGACTAAAGGGAATACAGTCAAACCTGTATTAAGAGACCTTCCAAGGGACTCCGCCAATAAGGTCCCACATGACAGATAGTCTCTTAAAACAGTTTTACTAATTAATTTCACGTAACAGAGCAAACTGTTGATGTAGTTTAATTTGTTTTATGTAAATCTGCACATATGTGATAGCTTTTTATCATTCAATAAATATAATAAACGGAATACATGCACTTTGAATTAAGTAATAAACTATGAATCAAACACATTTGAAATAATCTGTAACTTAAATGATTTTGAAAAACATAATCTGTTTATGAAACTCATTTTTAACAAACAGTTTGTACCTAACTGTTAGCTTGCAGCAAATGTGACAAGTATGGTTTATGCATACTTTGATACATCACCTACACAGTAATGAATCAGAAGATATTTTAATAAATTAATAATAGTAGCTCATTAATTCTATGGATCAAAAGTTACAGTAAGATGTTTAAAGTACATTTTTATTTAGTTAGATAATCTTTTAATTGATTAGGCTTAAATACATACACGTATCTACAATTTACACACACTTAACAAGATCATAGAGATATATAGTATAAACCCATTTCAAGTTATTTCCTACAATGACACTTAAACACTCAAATGTGTTAATGTCATACCTCAAATAATCAATTGTTGAACCATAAGTGTTTGACCTTGTGCTAAAAAGTGTTAAAACAACATATTAAAGCATTTCAGTACAGGGTGATAATTGCCGAAGGGAGTCACATTTCTTGGTCACTTGTAACATAAGACAGGTAGTCTTTTAATTCAGGTTCAATATATAGTAAAAACTGTTGGGAGCCTCAAGTAAGGTCACATATGACAGGTAGTCTCTTAAAACAGACGGTCACTATGGCAGGTTCGACTGTACTCTGTTCAAACATCAATAATACTATTTTTCTAATTTTCAGTTTCAGGTCGGCTTTAGATAATTACGGCAATTACACTATGTATTACCTAAAATGACAGCCAACTCTTTCATTGAATTATAAAATACGCCAGTTGTATTATTGAAAACCCTAAATAGAGGATGATTTCGATTATTATGTTTGTGTGTAACACTTTCTAACAATTTCGGGTAAGGTTTTATTGAGAATTCAAAGTTTAGGTTAAATACGAGGCTCGTTTATCCTATATTTAGGCAATAAGTTTAAAATAGCCCAGTAATCGAGTAGTAACTATCTCAGTAACAGGAAAGTGTTCAATAGTCCTCCCACGTTTATAGTGGGTGGTAAACCGTTAATATTTCCATTAAAGTGTTCTGCTGAAAAATCATACTCATTGCAAACAGTTCGGAAGCAGATCATATGCCATGTCACTTGGATCCGATTGGTTCCGATTGGGCGCTATACTGCTTGCCATGCATTTAGAAATGAATTGCCAGAATGTTCTAAATGTAGAAGTTTAAACGTCACTTACTTTGCGTTAACTTAAGAAATAAACTGAAATTTTTCGGCGTTTAAGCGAAATAAACGAGAGAGATGATCGGCAAATTCCGTGAATCGCGCTAGCGATTCATGGTAAATTTGCTGATCATATTTTGTTCATTTATTATATTTGCTGTAATTTCTAATATCAAATAAACATTTTATTAGTGTGCATGTATGTTTATTCCATATTTGAGGTTGTTGACATAAATTATGTGTACCTTGAAAGGAACAGCCATAACTGCAATTTTGAGAGCAGAACCATAAGCCCCGTCTCCTGTGCGAAAGGTATCCACGCTCTAAAGAGAAAATTGAGTCTTTACGAATTAAACGTCATTTTGTTCAATGGAATTGAATGGGGCAAATGTAAATATATCAGTGTGTTTGTTATAACGAGAACAATTAACGTCTTGTTCACTTAAACACGTTTGCTTATTTTGCCTTTTCGTACTGTTTGGATCACCGATTAGACGTAGGTTATGATGGTGGTTTGTAATTTCTCTTGATTTTTAAAATGGCAAACGACAATTTTCAATCTTGCTAATCTACAGCAGTGGAATTATCCGAGCCATTTGAACCAGAGAATATTATTGTAGGATGATATGATAAGATTTGGGTTGATGGTAACAGGTCATTTATAAATGTACTTCAAATAGCATATAACAGTATGTTATTCACCAATAGGCGATCTAACAAAGAAACATATGCAATACCATATGGTAGGTTAACCCTTTCACTCTTAATGACGCTTAAAAACGCGTTTGCAAACGTTTCGATCCTGATCAGACGCCGCATAACTTTATGCGATTCCGGCAGTTTTGAAACTCGAAATTTATTCAGTCATTCTGCCTTATCTTTAACTTTGAAACTACATTGCAGAAGCAGACGGCAATGAAACGGTGAAGGGGTAAACATCTCACGAACCATTTGGCAGTGAAAGGAATATATAACGTGCGAGTGAAACACGTCCTCAAATCGCAATATAGTCGCTAAATGCACAGACGAATCAATCAAACGAGAAGAGCATATATCTGTTGGGTTTTTTCTTCAATTTTTTACTTATAGCTCACGCCTACCAATGAACACATCATCCGTATTCTTTGGAAACTTTCAAAAAACAAGACATCTCTTAAGTCGGAGTTTTATACTTAGTAAAGCAAGTTGTTCTCGGTGAACTTGAATGATCGAATACCACTGTGCTGGTAATTCAGATATCAATAAATAAAGAAACCAAGCATTCTTGTCACAAACAAACAAATCAGTATAACGCCTAATTACTACTATGATATATTCAAATACTAGCTACCATCTTTCAATGCAACATACTAATTTCAAGTAATAATACATTAAGATATAGGAGTATTTACATAACTCCTTCTGAACGGTGTTTAAATATGTTTCCAAGAAATACGCCTTTTAATGCCTCTATATATCCCTACACCTAAAGTCAATAATCCATTTGTAACCTTTCATTAATATATACTGTACTATATTTTGATTTTCTTTTTACTCTGGCTGGTAGTAGCTTATAGAAGGCAGAAAATAAAGCAGAATGCCCCTGAAGAAGCATTATGCTTTACGTCCAGCTTGATGAAATCCCCCGATTGTTCAAACCTTCAATACACGCTATGTACGTATTAAAGAAAAATATATGTAAACCGTGCCATGAGAAAACCTGACTTATTGCATTTCAAACAGTGTATATCAATGCCAGCCGCCGCATCAACGAGGCGGTGACTGGCCTTGATTTACACTGTTTGATACCCACAAGCATCTAAAACATTGTACGTAGCTGTATAGGGTATTATCAGTGTAGACCAAAATCAGATATAGAGCCTAACATGACAACGGAGCTTGGTCGGTACAATGTTGCAATGCAATAAGGCTGGTTTTATCATGGAACGGCTCATCGTAGTTCATGTTTTGACACAGTCCCCTTAAAGAGCCACGGGGAAATATTGTTTACATCCCGACAGACGGCGGCTTCTAATTGACTGAAAGAAGCTTTCCGCTTTACGTTTCCTACATTATGCATCTATTTGTCGTAAACACTAAACTATGACGGAACAGGTTAATATATAATACATTTAGTCAAAGGTTGCTTGCACAGTAATGACACGTTTGCCGCTATATCTCAACCTAGTCATTATATTTACGATGTTTATATTCTATATACCTTTGATATACGACTATGGCACGGACGTTTCTGTCTTGTTAATGTCTAAATTGGAATAATGTCGCTACAGTGAATTCAATTAGGAATTGTAAATCTACCGATATATAACGTGTGTCTCCTTCGAGTGACTGTAATGGTGTTCTAACTAGATACGCATTAGATAGTATTTATACTTGGAATGGCACTTAAGAGACAATTTATTTACGGTTTTCTAAATACTAAACAAATATATAGCAATAGGTAAACGATATAATTAGACTGTTTCCTACGTATTTGACATGCATTTGCAAACATGACGACCTACTCGGGATATAAACTGCCTCTAATTTGTTTGTTGCTTATCTTCATCTTGATGTCAACATAGATATCGATAACTGCGGCTTTTCCTTAAGTAATGCATCTACCAGTATAACACATATCTGATTTATATGCCAGATTTATTTTAAGCGGTCAGTAAGCAAGCAGTAAATTGGACGATACTTATTTGATAGTGTTGCAGATAAAACTAGAACAAACGAATGTAAAAAACTCATATTTAGTCATTTGGAACTGTTGTGGTTTCAGACGGGAGTATTTTTTATGTTGTCTTAAAAATATATATTTAAGTTCCTGATACCAAGATATGCAACGAACTGAAAACCGTTCAACACTATAGGAAAACTAGAAGTGTCACTATGCCAAATACCAACGCTTTAACCATATTAGTTTACGAGAAGAAGATGTTTAAATATGCCATTATATTATATATTTCTAAGTAAAACTACGACCCAGGTGTGGGGTCATTATTTACCCAAGGGTCATAATTTGAACAGTCCTTATAGATTGATCTGTAGATGATGCTGTGTACCAAATATATAAACCCAGGAAACTGTTGCTTTAGACGAAAGAGTTTTAAGTGTTAAGTTAATTTAAGATAATATTAGCTCCTGTGTCCGAGAAATGCAATGGACAGTGACTATCTGAACAACATTGAAAGATGCTTATATAAGGATAATTCCTACAAGGCTTGATTAAAATCCACCCAGAGGTATAGGAGATGTTCATTTAAGAAATTGTTGACGGACGGACGACGGACGGACGACGGACATGCCTAGACTAAAGTACTTTTGGAAATGTTTATAAAGTCTTGAATACAAAATACATAACCCCGCTCAATTGAAACGCTAATTTGAGCCTTAAGACTGTAATAAAACCGTATCAATCCAGTATTCTGATACATTAACTAATATATACCATCCACCAATACATCACGTATTGCTAATACAAAATTACGGACACATAATGATTATCATAATTTGACTAAATATAGAACAACTGGGAGAAAAGCCTGAACTCTTAGTTAATAAAATCTAAACATCAGGTAATATGACACGTGTGACCTAAATACGGCACAGTCTGCAATATTTCTCTCACTTGTGTCCGCTCATTAATTAATTAATCAAATTTACAGTCTTAAAAACTCGTGCATATTAGAGTAAGATAACATTAAAACATTTCATCATTTAACGAGGATCTCTACTCGCCATTCGAAAACGATCGTTGTTATTATGTTTTGCTCTGTTTTACCAAATTAACTTTAATGGCAATAGCAATATATTTGTATCGTCCACTTCTAAACCACTAAACGTTGTCTAGCCTATCTATATATTGTCTAGTATGTTGTTTATTGTTCGATACGTTTAGTATGTTGTGCGGTTGGTGAAAAATGCCTCCTGTACCGTAGGTCTCACTTTTATATGATTTTAATCAGTCTATATGACCGCATGTTGAAATGTACAATTTTAACATTGCTTCATTTGATTAGTATTGTGTCAAGTAATTTACTTATGTATATACCTTCAGAACTACAAGTGCTATAAAGAAGTGGTGATATGTACTTATTTAATAGTCAATCAAGTTGAATGAAGATATAAATCTTTTATGAACACTTTTAGAAATATATAATATGCGATCACCATTTAAGATGATCTATAGATTTTATTGATATTTTCGAAAAGAAACATATTGAACGTATGTTTAATCAAGCGTCTGCACTCGTCTTAAATGTAATAAAATCCAGATCTTATATTTTATAGCATACTATGTATCTGCATTATACTGAAGCAGAGAATGTACCATGAATACTTCAACTAATTACATTAAATTCTGATGTATGTCTAGCGATTCACTAAAGGCATTAGTGGGTTTATTACATTTTCTAATTGACGACTTCCCAGTCTGCCATTTTAAGCTGTAACTGCTCTTTAGATGATTTTATGACTGTCTAGAACTGATTATCAACTCCAAAACAAACAGAGCTTTGTATGAACTATACATTTAGCCTAATCCTTTCTCTAGATCTTCTTAAGCAAACGGTACCCTGAATTCTTGAGTTTGTTTTGAAATCTGAGGTCATATTAATGTTCGATATTGTGTAGCCCCAAATATAAATTTATGGTTTGATTCATTTGTTTGTATTTGTACACCCACTTTCAATTCATCTCATAATTTCCATTCATTTTTTTTCTGATTTCTTTGCTAGGTCCTTTGGTAACAACGTGTCATCTATTCAACACAGTTACTACCCTTCACTGACAAAATTGAATGCTAAAGAATTTGAAGTGTTTAGCTGCAGATCAGAAGCAGAGTGACGTAACGTCTATTCCTGATTATACCTACTGACAACTAGGTCAATTATTCTTTTGTTAGACTACATACAATTTCAGTCTCAAAACCTGACATTGGTAAATAATGCAATGATGAATCAGTTTCTTTTTTAAGAAACAGATGATAGCTTGTTTCTCGAAATTCAATTAAATTTCAATCTGTCTGAAAAATCAAAGACTATACGTAAAAGAAACTCCAGGATTGCTTAATACACGCTTTAATCCCATGTGTATTACATTCGAGTACAAATAATTCCTAGACAACATAGAATACTTATTATCATTGTTTTGTTCATTTTTATGTAATGGTTTAAACCATTTACTCAATAGATACGCCTTTTTATGCAATTCATTCATTGCTCAACTGAAGCAAATGTAGTAATCAGTGTGTATCATAAGAAATAGTTTCTATATCCTAGTCGATGATAGTTTAAGGTACTTCGCATACGGAAGTTTCTCTTCCGGGCGACCGGAAATGCGTCTAGACGACATAGATTTTTTCCGCACGTGCTTATACCAGAAAGTTTATATAAAGGAAATGTTGAAACGATTTAGTGTAGTTCTTCATAACGCAGTCGGTCGAGTGATTGACTAGCACTTGAAAGGTCATAGGTTCGATTCCCATACGATCCAAATATGTTTTTAAATAAAGCGTCCGATTTATTTATTGACTTGTCCATCCATAACACAGTGAACAAGGGACATGTTATGTTTAGTCTCCGTTGATTAGAATTAGTGACGTTATATACGGTCAAATTATATGTCCACTTACATGTACGTTTTAGTTTAATGACTTACAAGTCAATAAAATCGGTATACATGTATAAGATTTGATCGAACTATAAAGTCACACATTGAAGCTTTTCAAGATCGATATTGCCCATTATTATGTTTAAACAATATAATTAACCTTGTATGCAAGTCCATGAATAAATAATAATGCATTTTAATGACAGAATTTCAATTTTAAGGTAGGTAACTGTATTTCAACTTCTTTCCCATATATTAATAAGAAAAACTGATAATGCAACAAATCCTGACTGTAATATCTTCTAATTTTTTCTGACCAACTACTTCATCAACCATACATTTGAATAAAATGAAAAAAATATACATTGAATGAGTCAGTTTTTTGTTATTCAATTTTTTAGCATTTTGCAATATTTAAATAGCCGATAACATCTTTCTGAACACCTTTATTCCAAATGTTTTTAGCTTTTCTTGTAATGAATGTTGCAGTCTACTTATTGGGCGAGACTTAAAGTCATTAGATTTATTTATTTTTGAGAAAAATAAAATCATCAAAATTCCAGGTTTTTGTCAGAAGAAGAGACCTTAAAGACAAACCACACGATAAATTTTGCCTATATTTTCACACATTGTTTCTTAGGCTATTATCATTCTTCAAGAAAAGTTTCATAACACCTTGTATGGAAACTACGCGCATATGCGAAGTACCTTAAAGCATGTTAAATTAAACAGCTTTAAGTGACCAACTGTCTTCAAAACTAGGAACAAGCTTTTTAGTAAATGGTTAACATGCACATTTTGCAAACTTACTCCCGTTCGCTTTCTTGTACAGCTGGGTCCAAGGTTTAAACTATATTTAAGCTGAGTCTGATATCGTTCTTAAACATTTGATTGGTCAGATTTGTCCCTTTTTCCTGATCTGACTAATCAAACGCTTTAGAAAGATCTGAACTCAAACCTTTATAACCAAGGGACCAGACCTTTATAAATCACACACGTGAAAGTGATATATATTTTGAAATGTATCAATCACTACTCATAATCATTCGTCATGAATCCATAGCTCAATAGTGTAAAGACATATAGAAGAATTTACAACACAGATAAGTAAAGGAATACTCGTATTAGCTATAGAGCATATATACATAGTATTCGGGAAAGAACGAAATTGAAAGCGATACAATAACATGCAGATATTGATTTTTAATACTATTTAAATCCAAGTACATGTAACAAACAGTTAGGAAACAAATCAGAGAGACAGAAAGTTCCACAGCATCTATTTTTCTCTACCGGTAATTAGTTGGACTTCGGGATATGAATGAAACATTGTTTAACCCTTTCCCCCATAGAAGCGCCTTTAAGCGAATATGATTTATTCCTCCGCTGAAGAAAATAGATCCAATTTAATCAGTCATGAATATATTATAGGGAACATTTTCTATATTCTAGCACATGATACATGTAGCTTAAAGCAGGCTGAAAGTAAAGCAGAATGCGCCTTAAGGCGCATTCTGCTTTACTTTCAACCTGCTTTAAGTAGTCACCTATCTTCAATATTAGAATTAGCCTTTCAGATATAGGGTAAAGGCGACGTAAACATATATAGGAAATTGCAATCCAAATTGTCCCTCTATATTCATATAAAGTCCAAAATGTACTGCTAAATAATAATATATTTGACACTTCACCTTTTACAACGGCGCCCAGTAAAACAGTATTACATTTGTGTTGTCCTATAAATCTTTGATACAATGCTCCCTCTCTATAACAACACCTAATATGAGATCAAACGTATGGGTGTTGTTCAGAGGGAATTGTTTTAGGGAGGGAAATTTACACCCTTAGAGAACATTTTGAAAACAGTTTGAACCCAGATTAGACTCTGCGTAAAGCGGCGTAAGATTTTGGTTCAAACTGTTTTTCACTCGTCTTTATGCTTATTCTGTCAAAATGTCCAATACTATACTTTGAAAATAAACGGCAGACGACACTTTTAGCAGATGATATTGCAGCAGTGATGGTTAAAACGTAATTGTTTTGTTTCGGGAACAGTGGTACGCGTTGTTGCAAGGAGGGAATCGTTGTTCTGAATAACGTTGTAGAGACAAAGCACTATATCAAAGCACTATATATGACTACGGAAAGAATATAGACGTATTGGTTTTGTCCAAATTGGTGTAATGGTTCTACCTTAAAAAAATAAAGACTTATACACATACTTTTATGAAGAATGACTCTGGAATCATTCTAACATCACTGTAGCTTGATGTCCAATGAATATTGATACAGTGGAGAAAACGTTATTCTTTCCAAATAAACGCGTTTACGCTAAAACTATTATTTCCATTGCAAACAGTTTGGAGCCAGATCAGACGCCGGGTAACCCGGCGTCTGATCAGGCTCCAAACTGTTTGCCACCAAGATAAAAAATAATTATCAGAATTGTCCAAAAATGTACTTGTCTACGTTTTAGTGTTTTGCGTTTGCGTTTCGTTTCGTTTAAACGGGAAAGAGTAACGTATTCTCCACTGTATACAATGTAAAGGGCAATTAGGAGATTATATCGTTTGCATATTTAATGATACAATAGTTGTCCTTTTCCCTTCAGTATAAGGTGTCTGATTATAATATGACAGCTACAGATATTGTTTTTCAGATTTGGTATACCAAGTAACCTATGTGTGCCTCAAACAGTGTATAAAGGGCATCTTCCTCCACATGAAATTGCAGTGCTTCCTCTCTACAACGACATTCAATGGGAGACACAGATTGTTGTGTGTGTTTGGATGGAGTCGTTATAGGAAGGGAACATTAAGACTTGGCTTACAGTTGCAAACAGCTGAAATCCAGATCAGACGCCGCGCTATGCGGCGTCTGATCTGGATTCAAGCTGTTTGTCACTCGTCGTTAGTTTTATTCCTTTAAAATGTCCACTTATATGTAAGTTTAAGAAAAATCAGCAGAAGACAATTTTAAGCAGACGATATTGCAGCAGTAAATGCATTAGTAAATTTTCCTGTATAGGGAGCTGCAGCAAGTGCCGTTGTAAGGAGGGACTCGTTGTTGGAAGGGACGTTGTAGGGAGGGAACACTGTAGCTAGACGTCGCGATATGACAGGCATACTGCTCAAGCGACGTAAAATTACAAGCAAGTTGGTGATAAAAGGGGTGAATAGGTTTTAGAATCAAATTCATTTTTCTGCAACCTTTACAATGCTGAGATTATTCATATATTTCCTAATAAATTATCAAATCACATTGACTCCCGAAGGTTATTTCCAAAAAGGTCTAAAACAGTAAATACCACGTTGAGACAACTTCTCATGGAGCGCTCGGATCTTGGTCAACATTGTTTGCAAATGCCATATATTCGTTCCATATATTCTTCAAAACTAGAAACATGCTATGGTGGTAATGGGTTAAAATGTTGACGTACTTAAGCACTGCCAGAGTACGTAAATACGACTACTGTCAAAAGGAAGTTCTGTCTAAAAGTGCAAGGGAATTATCCATACAGGAAATGTGAGAATTAGTCTGATGAAGTTAAACCTTATCCTGTTGCAAAGTCGTATGCTTTGAAAATGTCGTCTGTAAAATTGGTTACATTTTTCAATTAAAAATACTAAAGACGAGTGTCAAACAGTTTGGGTCCAGATCAGACGCCGCGTGACGCGGCGTCTGATCTGGCTCTAAACTGTTTGCAAAACAAGGGAAGTCCCGATCAGCAAGATAAGGGTTAATGGTGCCATCGAATTCTATCAACTTTTCAAAACACGATATAGTAAAGCGTGTGATGCAATGTAATACAGTGGTGACGGTGCCACTGTTTCCGTGATAACGAGTGTGTAACATTTAAAATTATTTCAACTCAGACGTTTACTTCTGATTGCTGTGTAATTATAATCTTCTACAACAATTTTAAACGCATCTTATAACATGTTATTTCAGGAATATCATCATACATGTAGTATGAAACAGATTTGATCAATATTAAAGGTGTATTATTCGACAGCTGATCTGGATCCAAATATTTTCGCAACAATAATAACAAATTCGCAAACATCATGCAGAATTTTAACCGTTTATTACTATACATGTATGTCTATATGTGACCTTATTAGTAGGGTGTTCAAGCGGTCAGGCAGTTATCTATGTTTCAAGAGATTCATGCAATGTAGGACATGACATATATCCATAACATTTGCAAAAGGTTATGCATAATCTGACTGGTAGTTCAGTATCTCATCAATCTGTAATACTTAACCCTTTTATTCCCCGAGTGTTCCCAGATGTAAATCTTAGCTAAAAGAATGGACCTAGTTGATAAGCTATACAAGTCTAGTATACTATAGGAGTCAAGCACTTTAAAGGTGTACCGCCGACACGCGGCCCCTTATACCTTCAATGTTCAATCCGAAAAGTATTTGTCGGTGACAACATATTTGTTCTTTTGGTTGACCAAACATACACCAAAGACTCAAACAGAACCCCGCGGACACGAACATCTACCTGCTGAACCCTTTCACTCTAAATGACGTCATAAAGCGCATTTGCAAACAGTTTTGATCATGATCAGACGCGGCTAAGGATCAAACTGTTTGCCACTTGTTTTTAAATTACGTCAGTTATACTGTCTTACATCTAATAAAACGATATGGCAGACGGCAATTTTGAAGCAGACGACGATATGGCGGTGAAGGGGTAAACACCTCAATAAATATTTGGCAGTGAAAGAGTTATTGCAGGCCAAGTTACCAACATTTATAAGGAAAGCTCCTTCAAAAATATATTTGGATTCTTACTGACCTGCATATTTTTGAAATGTGCATTAAACGACAATCATTTAAACTCTTGTTGAATAGCTGGTCAACGTATTCTTATCGAAAACCAATTTAAATGAATGTTCATTCAGTCTAGAAGAGTTCGGTGATCTGGTTCCCGTTTCATAAAACTTCGTACGACAAATGTTGTCGTAAGTCAGATTATAAAAGTCTCAATTATTATTTATTTCTCTATATTAAGACAGGATTAGATAGAGAAATCAGACATTAAATGTATTTCAAAGTTTTGACTTACGGCCGTTTTTGTCGTGCGAAGTGTTATGAAACGGGCTCCAGAGCGTTTACTCTTTTATATTTCATGGAAAGACATAGTTCATGGTGTATAGACAAAATATTACAGTGACCTCTAGATAAGCTGGAGCATGTTGTCACAAGTTTGGGTTTTAATAGTATTACTGTAGTATTGGTTTTATGTAGGTGTTACTGTAGAGTTGTCCAGTGCAGTATATTACCTGTTGTTACCTAAGCGTAACTGACCATACAGGTATGGGTAGATCTATTTTAGATGTCTTACCTGTAGTGCATAGGTGTGGTTATTCAGTTGGTTTAAAGCAGTCGTGCAGGTGATATGGATAAGAAGTAAAGAAGAAACTGGAAACAATGTAAGTTTTCCCCCACCCAGTCCTGTCCTGTAGTTAGCGTAGCAATTGTTGGCATTTTTATTCGCGTAGATTGGCTTTTGTTATTTTAATTACAGTTTTAATTATTGAATAGTTTAGTTAGTGTCCGTAAGCCTTGTTTGTTGTAGGTGGCTACATGTGTAAAGCCTGAGTCTAAAGCCTGAGTCCATCTACGCCCTTTTATGTCTATGTCTGTCACAGTAGCCACGTCCGTCTACGTCCTTTGTTTGTCAACGATGCTATGTCCTATATGTTGTCCATGATGTCGAGTCCATGTGTTTGTCGGTGATGCCACGCCCGTTGACGTTATATATACATTGTAACCTATCCAGAAAAAGTCTGTAGATAAGTTACTCAAATATCAGAGTATTATGAATATATAAGTATGACTGTAAATACAGACATGATAATTAAGCTGTTTGTATTTCGTGCTATAGAGAAAAGCATTGATATTCTGTGTGAAATCATGCTGTATTGTATTAAGCTGCTTACTGTGTGAAAGCACTTATAATAGACATTACGCTGTGTGCGTTATTATAGCATTCCTGTGTGGAACCCAAACTAGACATTAAATCTGTGTGATTTGTAATATTCCTTTATGGAAAGTTTAAAGGCACTTGTTTGTGCTATATGCTATATTCCTGTGTGGAGATTTTAAAGGTGTTTGCCTTCGCTGCATGTTGCAATTCCTATGTGGACAAACTGTAATGACTTTAGCCTACATGGCTTATTATATTCCTGTGTGGAATTATTGGACATTTATAATTATATTCATGAATATTTGGTCCGTGGTTTAACAGTGTGGTGAAACCGATGGTGTCCAATGTCAAAGACCTCATCATAGTGTAACAGGGTTTGAGATTATTTCCTTTGAGTATTAAGATACCATAAGTATTGTAATATAAAGAAAATAAGCACTATGATTTGGACTGTGACATGTTAACTTAATGTAGAGTGTACATGTATTATATTGTCAAAGAAATATTGTATGTTGGAAGTGTTATTTGTACATAAAGAATAGAAAACACCCGTAGTCTTGAAAATTCATATAGATGCCAATAAAACCAATAATTTTAATATCGAATCTGGGAGCACAATTTTTAATACCTAAAGGAAAATTGTGACACATGTGACAAGACGTAACTCTTTCCCAATAAGCATGTCTGTGCTAAAGATATATTGCAAACAGTTTGAAACCAGATCAGAAATAGGACAATCAAACGTATGACAAGGCTCCAATATGTTAGCCACGCTGATTAAACTCAAAATAATGTTAATATATATACTGCTCTTTTCTAATATTTCGACCTCTAAGGGCCTTTTTCAAAGAAAATCACGTCAAAACACACCTCACATTTTTGTTTTTCATTAGTTGTTTTTTGTCTGAATGCATTGCGTTTGCGAATAGTGCATGGCGACTAAATTAATTATTGCCTTGTATGGACAGGAGAATTATCAACATTAATAATTGTCTGTGACAACACACTTTGGGTAATTTGTGAGTTTCGTACACACGTGGGTAGATAGCATGATGCGTCTACGCAAAGTCAGCAACGTGGGCTTAAACATTTTAGATATGTATATGTTAACCACCGTCAAAGATCCCGTGACGGTCTGCTGTCTAGTCATAACCGATTCATTATCATGATACATGTAACCATCATGTCCTGTCTGAAACATTCACTGCCGTCAGCTTTAACCCTTTCATGATCAAAGTTATCGCGAGGTATTTTCCCCATCACCGCCATATTATCGTATGCTTTGATATTGTTGTCTGCAATATCATTTCAAAGTTAGATTTAAGCCAGTATAAATGACGTAATTTCATAACAAGAGGCAAACTGTTATGACCCTGATCAGACGCCGCGTCACGTGGCGTCTGATTAGGATCAAAACTGTTTGCGAATGTGCTTTATGACGTCATTGAAAGTGATAGGGTTAACACTGCTTGTTTTATAACGTTTTTCCTATTAAGCATTTTGACTTCTAAAATATAAATAAAAGACTTTAGACGGCAGGAAGTCCAATACATTTGAGATGTTCTGGTACACGTCTGAACGCTTACCATGTCAGTCTGGTACTCCTGAGCATTGTATAATTTCAAACTTAGATAACCGTCTATTATCTTGCAAGTTAAGCATTAGCTTGAACCAATTTAAGATACGCTTGCATTACAAAACAATATATAGCATCAAACTTAGTAATATTAGTATGTTGGATTAACCCTTTCACTCTCAATGACTCGTTTGCAAACAGTTTCCCTATCACTCTCATTGACGCAGTTGCAAACGGTTTTGCTCCTGATCAGACGCCGCGTGACGACACTTGTTTTGAAAATTACGTCAGTTATACTGCCTTTAATGTAACTTGACACGATATGGATACAACTATATTGAAGCATACGGACATATGGCGGTGAAAGGGTAAAAACCTCACGATGAATTAGTTCATGAAAGGGTTAATCGTACTGTACCGGTAGTTCTAACTTGTAGACCAAATACAGTGGATAGTTTACAGTTTAAACATATTTTATTTCCAAAATTTCAACATGGAAATGGGGTTGGGCCACAAGTTCCAAAAACATTAGTTACGGCCCTTCCCCTAGCAATTATTTACACAATACTGATAATGGCAAGTGATTACTATTAACCCATTTATGTACATCTTTTATAGTAGCAAACAGAAAAGATCCGGTCCTAAGGACTTGGGTTAGTCCTTGGGTTTTAATCCTCACTATTTACTTTTGCCTTGATCCAGATACATGTACATATATTCCCTTATTGGGTAAATTTTACTTTAACAAACAATGGACCAACAGGAGATAAGATTTTACGAATGTGTTCACCGTAAGAATTTAGACATTGAATGGGTTAACTACATCAATTGTTGTATTCTAAATCAAACAAGAGAGAAAGGGAGAGAGACAGATAGACAGATAAAGAAGGAGAGTGAGAGGAAATCGCAGATATTTTCAGATAAAGATACAGTGGAGAATGTGTTATTCTTTCCCAATAAACGCGTTTACGCTAAAACTATTATTTGCAGTGCAAACAGTTTGGTAACCCGGCGTCTGATCAGGCTCCAAACTGTTTGCCACCAAGATAAACATGAATTATCAGAATTGTCCAAAAGTTGTACTTTTCTACGTGTTAGTGCTTTGCGTACGTTTGCGTTTAAACGGGAAAGAATAACAGATTCTCCACTGTAATAGTGTTTAAATGTCCAAATCATTTTAATGGCGGCGCCAAGGATTAACATAAACAATCCCGGGAATAATCTAGCTTTACCGTGTCCAAAAATGATTGTATTACTTTCTATTTTTTCAATTTCATTAAGATAAAAACGCTATAGTCGAATTAAGACTTGTTTTGTAATACAATTCAATCGTCAGTTTTCGAAGGATTACACTATGAAAATGTCAAACATAGTGCATATGCGGTAAACTTTGTGGGCAAATCAGATAATAGCGAATTTATGGTTTGCGTTACAATAAACCTTTATTATCAAGTTATGAAATATTATTGATCGTTATCCTTTAAATAGGCACAGTCGTAGTAAATTTTGGTTTAAATGTAATTCTAGTATTTGTCATTTAACATCGAATTGTATTCATATTTCAAGTTTATAAACATTATCTTACATCCTTGATAATACTCGTATAATGCATTTTCCATTTTGTATTTCATATTTGCAGACTCATTTACCAACCTACCAGGCACATTTCATATAAATCGTAATGAGTGTAAAAATGAATTCAATCTTTTCAAATTTCAAAATCTTACATATTTAATATCCATAAGTATGCCATATTTACCGAAACATTTCCGTGATTTGCCAAAAATTACCAAGTCAATCGTTCACTAGTATTGTTCGAATAGTTAAAACCTTATTGTCCTAATATTTGTTCGATATAATAAAATTATGTAATAATCACATGAACACACGTGACAGTGTAAGCACGTACATGTACGTTATTGTGTCTTGTTAGGTCTAAACGAAATTTAATGCAAAGCTATTTCTTGTATAAAATGGTTGTTTTGAAAATAAAATTTCTATCAGAGTCGATCCTTGTTGGATGCTTCTCCTGTTTTGAACATATCTGTTTCAATCACTTTAACAGTAAGCCGCCCGTTGAGTGATCGCAATAACCTCAAGGAAAATATAGCAAGAAATGTAAAACGGGTCACCAGTCTTTCATATTAACAAATGGTATGAGTTTGCTGGTGAAAGGTGGTTAATAGGTCGGAAAGGGAAAACAAATATGCCAGTAGAACAAATCTAATTAGACTCTCAGGGGTATAAGTGAAACGTTATCGATTCGGTCCTATATAACATGGCTAATCGGCTAACAGAACCTTCGAAGCACGTATGACAATTAACGCAAGTCAGTTGTTTAACTACGTCAAACTGATCGCTATGGGCATACTATTAAACATGATGCCGAAGTTACAATATTGCATCATTAGAAATAATATGAATGATCTAAATGTATTAGTTTAAAACGTCACCAACAGATTGTCTTGTTTTTTCGGCCATTTAACGGTTGGACCATTTGTGATATTACATTGTAAACGACGGTTTTGTTTGTTTCTATCTAAATGAAATCCAACGGAAGCATTAACGCAATTCAATGCAGAAAATGACACTTTTCTCGCGAGTGCTTAATGGGAAAGAGTTTGGATGCCTGATAAGACACCGGGTTCTGGCTCCAGTATGTATGCAAAGGAATTCCTATTTAAGCATAAATACATTGATATGGGAAAAGGGCGTCTGTCTCATTTTAGGGGGTCACATACATGTACACAGTACGTTTAACAACAAACGCATACCAGTTGTTAAATTATATAAACTAATTGTTTTGGGCGTCGTATCAAACACGATGGTTGGGTATGACAGTGTTTTAACAATTCTGACCATTAATTTTTATCTGAGTGACAAAAAGTTTGGAGCCTCATCAGGCGCAGGGTTACCCGGCGTCTGACCAGGCTTCAAACTGTTTGCCTCGGAATTTACATGTCAAACGTAAACGCGTTTATTGGGAAAGAACGGCTTCTCCACTTTATCACGCCATTAGACATCGATGTGGATATCAAACGGATTGACAATTGACCGGACGCCTAGTACAAATGTAGGTACATGTACTGTGTATGATCGAAGTCAAACGGTTTATGAATACCAAAGCGAGAGAAAACATGCATTAACTCTTTATCTGATAGCCTATTTCTAGAATTGAAAATAGTTTACTACTTAAAGCAGGTTGAAAGTAAAGCAGAATGCGCTTAAGGCGCATTCTGTTTTACTTTCAGCCTGCTTTAAGCTATCCTATGCTAGAATATATTGAAAATTTTCCCTATAATACATATTAAATTATTAAATTGGAACTACTTTCTTCAGCGGATGAATAAATCAGATTCGCTAAAAGTCGCTTCTATGGGGTAAAGGGTTAAAACGGTTAAATGAGGTTTGGCTGAACAAGTAAGATTTATGTACTGACTAGGCTGTATCATATTGAATCTTACGTATAGTCTTTCATCATAACCCGGTATATTAAAATGAATGGTATGTCGTTCCTAAGATGAACTTTGCATTAAGGCTCCAAACTATATGTAATGGAAACAATAGTTTTCGTAAAACCGCGTTATTGGTAAATGAAAACGTATTATCCAGTGTATACATGTACATATATTATGTAAGTTATTTACCAGTGTCCGGATCATTTTGTTCGCTATTACTACAAATAAAAACACGATGATGATCCCACCCCTGCATGCAATGCAGGAATATTATATGTTTTCTCACGCAGCGTTTCATTTAGTAATTGGGATAGTTTGTTAATGATATCATGGTGTAATTGGCGTGGTGTTTGGACCATAAATACACACCACATTATTGAATTATCTCCTCTAAGCCAGATATAGTGATATCCCACATGTGCCTGCATCAGTAATAGTTCTTATACGGATGCTACAAATTAGATTTTCAATATTTTGCCAGTCCTTGGGGAAATGTTTGGCGGATTCATTAGCAGCTGTAAGTGTATATTCCATCAAACAATTATTACAGCATACATAACTTGACCATCTAGAAAGAAGTCGTAGCCGTTTATGACAATGTTGTAAGGCAGGGCTAACATTTCTCTGGATTTTTCTGAAATCTTCCGAATTTTATCCTAGCAGATGGTAGCTTAAAGCAGGTTTAAAATAAAGCAGAATGCGCATTCAGGTTTACATTCAACCTGTTTTAGGTAATCGCGTATGAAAAATAGAAAGATTAGAAATTTGAGATTTTTCATTATCATCTTATGGCAGCCCAGCTAACGTGGGCATATACAGTTGCGAAGTCGTTAATCGTTCCAGTTAAAACACATTCAATGTAAAGCATAAGAAATCCAATAAGATGTAGAATGTTTCAAATTTAACCATTTCTAATGGTTTATTTATATTCGAGTTGCAAATATTTTGGAGCCTGATCAAACACCAGTAGAAGCGGCGTCTGATCGTTGTTTGGGAAACAGTTATTTCTTCTTCACTGTTTATCTCACAAAGGGTAAACATCTAAGCCTTTCAACCTACATGAGTGTAACAGTACATTTGTTGTGAACAGTTTAGCACAGTATCAGTCGCCAAGTAACTCTGTAAAATTGTCCAAATGTCTAAGATTGATCGCAACTTACCAATATCCGGGTAGATCTACTTTGTTTTTCGAATTAAAAACTTGAAGTAAGAAATACGCTACGAATTAAACGCAATAATTATATTGAATTGTACAGAGAATTACATGTTTTAAATTTCTGACGTTTTATTTCTATCTCAGTTGCAAACAGATCGGAGTCTGATCAGATGCCGAGATACAGTGGAGAAAACGTTATTCTTTCCCGTTTAAACGCAAACGTACGCAAACGCAAAGCGCTAAAACGTTGAAAAGAACATTTTTTTGACAATTCTGATAATTCTTGTTTATCTTGGTGGCAAACAGTTTGGAGCTTGATCAGACGCAGGGTTACCCGGCGTCTGATCTGGCTCCAAACTGTTTGCACTGCAAATAATAGTTTTAGCGTTAACGCGTTTATTGGGAAAGAATAACAGATTATCCACTGTATCTGGCGTCTAACATTGCTCCACACTTTTAAAAAATGAAATAATAGTTTCATCATCAAATCGTTTATTTAAAAGGTTAATATCCCCACCCCCTATAATGTCAAATTTCTAAACATGGTTATGTTGATCGGTAAAACTGAAGGTTACTATTGTATATCGTCAATGAATTTGGGAGAATGACTTCCGTTAGATCATAGAATATCCGCTACATGTACATTCTTCAATAGTTCATTGTACTCAGCGGTGATTGCATGCAGTTGTCAATCGCTACGAAATGTTTGATATGAGTCTGAGATCATTTTCAATTTTTTGATTCGTCAGGTTTGAGCATAATCTGACAAATCAAAAGATTGAGAACTGTCTCAGACTAATTTCAAAGGCTTTATTGCCCTGAAACCAGGTTAGTTATTGAATAAAATAGGAATTATTCAGGAATCAATAGGTTTAGTACTTTATATTATTATACATGTATTAGGTAATACAACAACGACGATGTTATTTATTTCGTATAAACATCAAGGCGACACAATAGTTTTATAAGGATAGCAATTCAACCCTTTCATCGCCGAAGTCGCATAATGTCGACTTTTCAAACAGTTCGGACCCAGATTAGACGCCGCATAACGCGGCGTCTATTCAGGATCCAAACTGTTTGAACCTTATTTCCTACCTGTAAGTCATACTACCTTAAATCAAACTCTGAAAGGATCTTGCAAACATCAATATTTAAAGCAGATGACAATACGGCGGCGAAGAGGTACATACATGTACATCACAAATAATTTTGCGCCGAGAGGGTTGAGCATTCCAAATTGTGTATGCGAACTTTGATATCTAAAGCAGTTCTAAAATAAATGTTCTGTCATGTTGTTTAACTCTGTCACTGTCATTGGCGCCATAGGCGACCTTGCAAACAGCTCGGATCCTAAACAGACGCCGCATTACGCGACAACTGATCAAAACTGAAACTGTTTGTTTTTGTTTGTTTTTGTTGTTCTTTTTATTTTACGTCGCTTTCAACAGTATTTCAGTCATATCGCGACGTCCAGCTAATGAGAGGTGGAGGAAGACCCCAGAAGCCTTTTTATGCACTGTTTCAGGCACAAATCGGCAACTGGGTAGAACCACCGACCTTCCGCAAGCCAGCTGGAAGGCTTCCCCACATGAAAAATCCGAACGACCCTACTGGGATTCGAACTCACAGCGGTGAGGAGCTTAGTGATGTAAGTCACAGTGACTATACCACTAGGCCACGGAGGCCCCCGAAACTGTTTGACACTCGCTGATCAGGATTCAAAGTATGGGACACTCGTATCGACATTTCAAATCAAAACAGCCTTAAATCTGACTTTAAAAAATGTTGCAGACGGCACTACCAATCAGGATTCAAGCAGACGATAAAACGTGACAGTGAAAGAGTTAAAACATAAACACAATTGTCAAACAGTTTTGCCTATGGCTCTCAAACGTAGTATATGTCTCATCTGAATAAATGCACAATGATCCATTTAGTCGCCCTTAGAGTATATAAGGTTAACCTTTTCACCGCCAAATTAGTTTTGAGATTTTACCCCTTCACCGTTATTGTGTCGTCTGCTTCAATATTATTGTCTGCAATATCATTTCAAAGATAGAATTAAGAGAGTATGACATAAGAAATATCCAAGCGGGTGTCAAACAGTTTTGATCCTGATCAGACGTCGCGTAACGCGGCGTCTGATCAAGATCAAAACTGTTTGCAAATTTGACTTTAGGCGATTCTTGCGGTGAGAGAGTTACATGTAAACGGAAGCAGTTACCTTGAGATACCATCTAGAAGATGGCTAGTGTCAATTTGTGTGTGACTCTTGTGATCTGCAACAATCTGTTCGTAGCTAGCGGATCGCTTCCTCTTTCCTCCACATCTCCGCCACACGACAAAGAACACCGTCAATAACACCAAAGCTGCAAACAGGCTGCCAGCAACAATGGCGCCTACAGGAACTGAAATAAGAGGACATATTATTATTATTATTAGTATTATTATACCAGATTTATATAGCGCTCTTTTCACGCAGGGGTTGTGCGTTCAAAAGCGCTTCACATGAAATAACATAAATGTACCTACCAAGCGAGAAAAGACAAAGTAACTACAATTAGATCTAAAATAAAACATGAATAAACATATAAAAGACAGTCCCCAAAACGGCGATCACATAACCCCCATCAATCAGCAATGAACCGACCGGCTAAAGATTGCCGACTGATATTGTAAACTTTTTTTACGGACTATGTGTACATGTAACCACCTTAGCTAGGTAAAGTATGTATTTAACCCTTTCATGATCAAATTATTCGGAAGATGTGTACCCCTTCACCGCTTTATTATCGTCTGCTTCATTATTGCTGTCTGCAAAACACGTTTCAATGGTGGTTTTAAGGTTGTATGACTTAATGAATATCGATAAGAGTGTCAAACAGCTTGGGTCCTGATCAGACGCCGCGTTACGCGGCATCCGATCAGGACACAAACTGTTTGCAAACTCGCTTTAAAGCGTCATTGAGAGTGAAAGGGTTAAATATCCGCTATAGTAGAAGGTACACCCAAAATGAAATGAGACATAAGCGGAAGGAATAAAACGATTCAGTGGCAAACAGTTTGGCTTTGTGTATTAATATGGACCAGTCGACGTCCGATACTTCGGATTCTCTTACAGTAATCCTTACGTCTATATTAATATAAAACTTTTCTCTTTTACAATGTTAAACTGAAGCGTAGTAGTTTGTGAATCATAGAAAACTTGACTTATTGTAAGTTCTGTACACTCGACGGAATCGAGTTCGAGTAATTGAAGTTCACCATTCTTCTTGGTTCCATTATCTAAATGTTATTTAATAAAACAATATCTATAATGTATATTAAAGGGACTCGCAACCGGATGGTGTACTTGTCAAAATAAAATAAAATACTCAAATAAAAGCAAATTTGTGGCATTATTTGGCTTCTGACATTAAAAAAATATGATCAGTCCAAAAAAAGTCTCAAGAATCGTCACCGAATCTTAGATTTTTAGATATTTTCCATCGTTTTTCTATACCGACTAGTAGACGGTATAGTTGTTGTTGTTGCTTCTCTACACGGGCTCCGACATAAACACGAGCCGAATTACGAAGTTGTATGCACTTTCGATGGCTACACATTGAAATACGTTAAATCGATCCGAGATAAACGGATAGTTTCCGTGGTCCATTGGTCTAAGCGGTTTCCCCTATTTTGCCTTCTGTCCGCCAAAGCCGGGCCCCGGGTTCGAATCCCACCAGAGACCAATAATTTTTTTTATTGAAATACATTTTTTTAAACAGATTTTCTTATCCTAAACTAATTCTTTACCATTTATATAAGCGTTTGACACATATTTACAAATTACTATTTTTAATGCACCATCTGGTTGCGAGTCGCTTTAAAGTTGTGTAAGAGTATCCAGATACCCACTCCTCCTCTTGTAAATGATCGTTCATTTGAAAAAAAACGGTCGCCGACAAAAAGAGATTGTTACCGGCTTCTGTATTTTCCGTGCAGGGCCGTAATAATAGTTTTAGTGTAAACGCGTTTATTGTGAAATAATGGCACTTTCTCCACTATTGTAACACGTGTTTAGAGCATGAATATTTTCTCCTACAATGTAAGTGCGTCTAGACACAGTAAATAGAGAAAGTAACAATTAAATTGGGACCGCGAAATTTGTTCTGTTGTTTTCGAAGACTTACGGGGTTTAGAAATTTGAGTTTTCGAAGAGATAATGATGTACAGTCGAAACTCGTTGAATCGAATTCGTGTATACCTTTCCCACTCAGGGGGACCTTTTAGCTCATTCAGTTTATTTCTCAACTGTGGACAATAGACCAAATTTATAAAGTCGTAAACATGTGCCGTAAGAAATAATTTCTATATCCTAAACGATTGAAGATTAAAAAAAGCTAAACATAAAGCAAAATGCGGTAATTTGTCTTCAAAACTAGAAACAGGCTATAGATTAAGGGTTAAGTCAAAGTTGTCCTTATATCAAAGTTAAACAATGGATTAACCATGTTTTAACGTTGACATCGGGTACATGTATATAAGCGAGCTCGATTAATGAAGTTCTACAAATGCATTACGGCTACGTTTGACTTACGCGAGTCGAGTCATTGATGTTCAGTTGTATTTGCAAATTTACCATTTACAGCACAAATACTAAATGTACATTACTGTAACAGTCTAACGAAAATGAGAATTGAGTCATTTCAGCTTACACAACATGGCTCTTGTGGGAACAGAGTTTGAATAATATGTAAATGTAAACGAGTATGAATGAATATTGTGCTTGACTAACGTCATAACTGGCGATTTATGGCTAATTCCTTCGTTCCACTGTGTCTCTATGGACTTTTGAGTTATATCCTGTTTACTTAACTCGATGGATAAAGTAATAACGTCAAACATAGACAATAAATTACGCAACTTAATAGGCATTCAGTTTCTAGTGTCTAAGCTCTGTGACTGGAGAAAGCAAAACTAAAGTGTATGTACAGTGGAGAATCTGTTATTCTTTCCCAATAAACGCGTTTACGCTAAAACTATTATTTGCAGTGCAAACAGTTTGGAGCCAGATCAGACGCCGGGTAACCCGGCGTCTGATCGGGCTCCAAACTGTTTGCCACCAAGATAAACAAGAATTATCAGAATTGTCCAAAAGTTGTTCTTTTCTACGTTTTAGTGCTTTGCGTTTGCGTACGTTTGCGTTTAAACGGGAAAGAATAACAGATTCTCCACCGTAGAAGGGAGAAGATGTCGTTCTTTCTCGTTTAAATGCAAACGGAACGCAAACGCATTGCAATAAAAAGGAGAAAATGACAACACCTGGACAAGTTTGACTATTCAATCTGAGTGGCAAACAGTTAGGATCCCGATCAGACGCGGGGTTACCTGGCGTCTGATCAAGCTCCAATATGTTTGCATTTGAAATAATAGTTTTAGAGTTAACGCGTATATTGAATAAACAAGACATACGCCTTATCCACTGTACAACAGAAATTTCATGTAATAATGTTCTGTACTACTTTCATCCTGTTTTAATCTGTATTCTGCTGTTACATATTCCCTACGTTTGCATTTATTAAGTGATCGTTAACGTTGCATTTCTGATATTGAAATGTAAATGTTTAAAGTAGCAATAGAGGTAGACAATCTATGTTTGATTTATAAAATCTAGCAGATCGTGTTTCTGACCTGCGGATAGGATTTCCCTTATTCTGTATTTACTTCCATTTTTTAACTTTATTGTAAATGTACTCATTTGTTGTTTATTTCACTTTGTAGGGTCATGTATATGCGTGCATGTGAACTATCTTTGAACGCACAATTCATGTGTGAAAAGAGCGCTATATAAATATGGTTATATAATAATAAGTATACTAATAATAAGGATACATGTAATAATAACCCGCTTGACGCAGTCGCGGCCATATAATAGTCTACTTATATTTGCCGTCTGCTTTTAGTTTTTGAAAAACAAATGGAATCATATGCAATTTTTAATAAAGAAACATTGTTATGAGTGTCAAATAGTTTGGATCCTGATCAGACACCGCGTTACGTTATATTTGCACATGTCAGTGTTCTCCGCCGCGGTGTTGAAAAGGTAAAATTGCCTAAATTCTCAATTTAGAAAATAGCAGAGGACAGTTTTGTATCAGAATGGTGCCGCAAAAGTGAAGGGTATACATTGCAAGACTCGTATTCCATTCATTAAACCAGCCAGGTAATATTTATTATTTTAGAAATTACAGGAAAACAGTGTTTTGGTAATAACATGGAGAGTAGCAAATTAGCAACTACAGTGTTCCCCTTCAACAACAACACCCAATGGGAGACACATATTATGTGTGTTGTTCGGGGGGAGAGTTCAGAGGGAGGGGTAATTAATACCCTCAGAGTGCTGAGCATGACTTGTCTTACAGTGGAGAAAACGTTATTCTTTCCCAATAAACGCGTTTACGCTAAAACGTTTATTTCCACTGCAAACAGTTTGGAGCCAGATCAGACGCCGGGTAACCCGGCGTCTGATCAGGCTCCAAACTGTTTGCCACCAAGATAAACATGAATTATCAAAATTGTCCAAAAGTTGTACTTTTCTACGTTTTAGTGCTTTGCGTTTGCGTACGTTTGTGTTTAAACGGGAAAGAATAACAGATTCTCCACTGTACAATTGCAAACATTTTGAAACCAGATCAGAGGCCGCGTAACGCAGAATTGTTTACCAGTCGTCCTTATGTTTCTTCTGATCCAATACGTGTCTTTGAAAAAAATCAGCAAACGGCAATTTAAACAGACGATATTGCAGCAGTGAAAATATTATACATAATTGTCTTTGTTAAGGGAACCGCGGCAATCATTGTTGTAAGGAGGGAATCGTTGTTTGGATGATCGTTGTAGGGAGAGAGTTATCGGAAATGGGAATATATAAAGTGGCATTATTATTACATTTTTGAATGAAACTTGAACTAGAGCTCCAGATAAGAAGAGTATTTTGAAAACTTAATTCTTGATGCGCGCTCAATACCCTATGGTATTGAAGAGATGATTCTAATGAGTAGTCACATCAAAGGGTTTGGTTTAAATATAAACGAGAAAATAATGTTTAAAACGTCTAGTTTACTCCCTCTTATCTGGAACTATATGTTGAAAAAAATGAAAAGAAATATATGGTTTTGAAAATGTTTGCAGTTTATTTGATCCATAGCGGCAATTTAGCTGAAACGTGATCAAACAACTTGTATGCTCAAAGTTGTTTTACGTGGTCTTATCTCTGTTTGTACATGTACATTAATCTATACATTGTCCCTCTATATACCAATTGCCTTTCCCATGGTTCTAGTTGGAAATTTCCATTATTAGTGTCAAATGGCTCCCATTCCTACATCGGCCCTCCTAACAACGACTCAATCCTAACAACGATGTTTGACGCTGTTCCTCAAGCAAGAGAGTTACATGTATGTCTAACGCTTTCAGTGCTGCAATATCGTCTTTTTAAATTGTCGTCTGACGTTTTTCTCAAAGCTGTTTGCAAATGTAACCCAATTTCCCTCCCTATAACGACTCCTTCCCAACAACGAACACAACATTTGCCTCACATTGAGTGTTGCTGTAGAGAGCACTGTACAGTAGGAACTAAGATAAACCTCCTCTATTACGATCACTAAAATGAAAAAAAAATGGTTGTATAAAAAACAGATGACAACTTACAGCAAGTCGAAAGTAAAACATATGTTTTACTTTTACATTTATACCTGCTCTTGAACACTTAATAATTAAGAAACTTCAATGGTTGCAGTAAAAAGGTTTTACTCTAAATAATTAATTCTTAGATAAATGCGATTGCGCTTAGACAAGATATATAGAGAATAATATGTCATTGCATGAAATAGGAGGGGTTTATTCTGCGAGGGGATAAATCATTTAGCGAGAGGCTACGTCGAGTGCTAAATGGTTTATCCTCGAGCAGAATAAACCTCTCCTATCTCATGCAATGACATACGTATTATTCGATTTATCCCGTCACTGAATGCTTTTGATCTTTCAAATTCAAAATAACACTAAATTTGACATGTCTCAGGTAATTTCTGACAAACAAAAGAATAATAACCGCTCCCAGCCGAACTGCGCTGAGTTATTTTTACACAACAGAAAAAAATGACCACAACAAAACGTTTAGAATGAAAATCTGGCAACGCACTGGAAAAGTGAGTCGATTCAAATTTGACAAGTTATACAATTTAACTGCAATGGGCTATACTTTACGCTTCAACTCAGAAGTTAAAATTGCCAAAAATAACGACTGGAAATTGTAACCGGTTTTCGCGTTACTCGTCACGGTCGTATATTGTTTTGGAACAGTTTCTTATCTGACCGCTCAGATTCAAAGTCTACATCCTATGCAAAGATTATGTTGAAATTTGCTACTAAATATGGCATTCTCCTGTGTTTATAAGCCTACCTAAGTTTCCTTCAACTTGTTACTCTACAGTATACAGTATCTGTATTGCTTTAACTGAAGACAGAAGCATAGACGATTGTAGAATGGTTGTTAACAGTAGACTATAGGTCCATATGAGAAAAGAAATAATGAATGGATATGTAAATTTATTTGTGAACTTTTTTTCAAAAAGCAATATTAATTCAGAATAATGGTTTGTTGCTATCGAAATGATAAACACGTCAATATACAAACTTTATAATCATATAACTTAAATCGACGTCACATCGTATCTGCCTCCGTGACCAAACGGTTACCATCGGGGTCTCCCACGACGGCGATCCAAACATTTTTTTTGTAATATTTTTTTTTATTTGTGTGGATGCTAAATCGTTATTAAACATATCAAGGGTGTTTTTCGCGTCTAAAATCAACTTCTCCGCTATTTGCTTTGAGTAATGAAAATAAAATTGTTCCGGTCTATTCATACAGCTACTATACATATAAACTTGCTTCTGTACACATAAACCTAGGTTTATCATGTTACCCCTTTATGTATGTCACTGGAGGCTGTAGTGACGGGATAAAATTACTATATTATGGAGCAGGGGGTAGCAGTACTGAACCTTATTAAATTAACAATTTTTGCGATTCGCTTGCAATTCGATGGCAATTCGCTTGCAATTCAATGGCAATTCGATGGCAATTCGCTTGCGATTCAAAATAGTAACTATACCCTCGGAAAAGTTTTTTGAATGGTGAATGTCACAAATGTTGGCAAATATGTCTTCGTTAATTTCTTTCGATTCCATTTTTGTCAAAACCGCTTCGGAAAATTCGCGTAGAAATATTCAAAAGTAGGATTTGTTTTTTGAATCACCCGATTCGATGGCAATTCGATGACAATTCGATTGCAATTCGCTTGCGATTATCAATTTAATTTAATAAGGTTCAGTACTGTAGTCTAATAGTGCGACAAATATTGTCGTGAGTCAGTTTAAAAAATTCTCAATTATTACTTATTTCTCCATCTAATCATGTCTTGTACATCTCTTTGGAATTGTCTTTTCAAGACACTTCCAAACACATATCAACGTTTTGACTTACGGCCATTTTAGTCGTACGGTGTTTCGTAAGACGGACCCAGTTTTAAATTTCGGACTTAACGACACTTGGCAGCTTTATGCTGTGCATCGTTAGGGCGAAAATATTCCAGCATTATGTTTTGCTCTGCATTAAGCACTCAAACAACTTTCAACGATTGCAACTAGATATATTGGCACTCAGGAAAGGTTGAATATCCTAAAAGTGAATTTGTTAACTAAGTATTAATCCTTATCTTGCTACGCGCGACTTGGTTTACATTTGCAAACAGTTTGGATCCAGATCAGACGCCGCGCAATGTTTAAAGCAGACGACAAATCAGCATGAAAAGGTTACTTGCTTCAATATCGACAAGAAATTGTGATTGTATCCAAGCGAAAATGCATGGAAATTAATTAGACAAAGCTTCTTGTCAAACAGAAGTTATCATTGGAGGAAAATACTTGTAATCTGCCTTACACGGTCACCTATTCTTAAAAAATAAGAAGCAGTTTAAAGGGGTATGCTAAAGGGTTAAATGAACCTAAACGCAGCCAACATTGATAAAATGTATTAAATGATACCTTAATAAAAACGTGTTTATTGTTTTAATCTAAATCGCAAACAGTTTGCAAAGTATCCCAATTAATACGTGTGTTATTCCCGATCGAGACCCATTGCACATTGGAGCTGAACAACTGCCAGATATTGGTTCAAACAATATGTCATCACTTCAAACAATGTGTCATTTTTACGTGATAAATATTGTTTTTGCGTTTATGTTGTTTAAATGTGAAATAATAGCATTCTCCTCAACTGCTGTGTGTTTATATTGATGTATTTGTTGCAAATTCTCTTTTAAAATTACATTTTCTCGGAATTACATATCTATGGTTTCAGGGCTTCCATAAGTCGATCATGACAAATCCTAAGATTTCTTAATTTTCTAGTTTTCAAGCACGATTACTTATAGCAGGTTGAAAGTAAAGCAGAATGCGCCTTAAGGCGCATTCTGCTTTACTTGCAACCTGCCTTAAGATACCATTTGCTAGGATAAAAAACCGAAGATTCGGAAAATTCAGGAAAAATGGCAGCCCTGGGGTTTTGTAGAAAACGTTTATAGTAGAAACTCACAAATATCCATTAGTAAGATATAGTGCTCTAAACGTCGCAAAGAAAGCAGTTGTAAAGACGTTAATTGTTCCAAATAAAGCGTTTGTCCTGCAGTAAAACAATAATTTCTATTGCCAATAATATGGAGCCAGATCAGACATCGGCTCAGTTTTCAAAAAGCTGTGTTTTCTACCTTTTTTATAGTTTCGTTTTTCGTTTTGTTGCAACGGAAAAAGCCTTAACTACATAACCCTTTCATGATGGAACTGTTCCGAGGTTTTAACCCCTTTACCCGTTTCATTGTCTTCTGCTTCAATTTCTTTGTTTGCAATGTACTTTCAAAGTTAGATAATAAGGCAGTATGACTGAAGACATTCTAAAACGAGAGTCAAAAAGTTCGGATCTTGATCAAACACCGCTTGACGCGGTGTCTGACCAGGATCCACACTTTTTGCAATCGCGCGTTTAAGCGCCATTGAGAGCGAAAGGGTTAACAACCTAAAAGCAGCAGCATGCGATTTAGTAAAATTCAGACATTGACGTTAGTTTTATTATGTCAAATGCAAACAGGTGCCTAGTCAAATATCCGGTGAAAAGTGAAAACAGATCGTCAGAACCTAGAAAACATTTTTCGTTTTCTTCATTTTAGGGCATTCTGTTTCGTTTAAACTGCATGATTAAACCTCTTCTTTGCATTAATATCCCCTGTAATTCAAAGTCATTAAGTCAACTATCTTTGTTACATTGAACTTTGAAATCCTGATTCAGTACACCACCTTCATTACGACCACTAAAATGTAGGCGAATTACAGTGGAGAAAACGTTATTCTTTACCAATAAACGCGTTTACGCTAAAACTATTATTTGCAGTGCAAACAGTTTGGAGCCAGATCAGACGCCGGGTAACCCGGCGTCTGATCAGGCTCCAAACTGTTTGCCACCAAGATAAACATGAATTATCAGAATTGTCCAAAAGTTGTTCTTTTCTACGTTTTAGTGATTTGCGTTTGCGTACGTTTGCGTTTAAACGGGAAAGAATAACACATTCTCCACTGTATTTAATTTAAAAGACATGTGGGAGCATAAAGCAAGGTGAACGTAAAACATAAATTAAGTGGTCGTAGTAGCAAAGTTTAACTGCAACTTTTTCGGAAAAATATTTGTATGTACAAATGTACATGCATCTACTGTATTGGTTTGAACCACCATACCGTATAAGTGGGGTTTTCTTTCGCGAGAATGAAAATTTCGCTATTTTCGCATGTGTATCAAACTCGCGTAAATCTACATGTAATCCGCGAAATATTCATAACTTTCTTCATTTCATTTTCGACAGCAAAGTCCACTCGACGTTGTTTGACGGAAATTGCACCCTATCATATTGTTAACAAATGCGCCAAATACTTTATGAAGGAAGGATAGATATCCGTTGCCGTGAATGTGGAAATAGTTACTTCCCTTAGTTTTGAATGCGCCACTTACTTTTGAGGATTTATAGGCAAGATGTAACCCAAAACGGTCAAATAAAACTGACTTCAATATCATATCCGTGAAAAAAAGATTTTAAATACGTTTGCGTGAAAAATAAACACGTATATGTGTTTGTCAGGTGTGTCGGTGGATGGACCCGACGCATCTATGACGGGGACAATAAATGAGGTCCTTACTGAGAAGATCTGAAGAAAAAAAATGTTTCACTATATCGTGCCATCAGAGTTCAACAGTACACACTTATAGCATTGACATATGTATGACTAAAACATAATGACGTTACCAAGTAGTTATTTTGCCAAGATGAAACGAAGACTAACATACAACATATGGAGAAATATTAGGATAGGTCCGACTAGGGAAATCATCTATGTAAATACATCCCAGTTAATGTCATGCCAGAGTCTGTCATACATCCTGATAAAGTCATATTTTGGCAGTTTATGATTCGTCAAAGATAACCAGACTCATGCCATATTTATGCTACCATCCTGTTAAGTCGTTACAATTTTGAAGATGTTATTCTTCCCAAGAAGGCGTTTATGCTAACGTAGCACGTCCATTACGAACGGGGTGGCCCCATATCAGCCATGACTTCAGTAACGAAATCGTTGCCCGGCATTGGCCATCAATTGCGGGTTGGCTACCTGGTATGGGATACAGTGGAGAAAACGTTATTATTTCGTATAAACGCAAACCAAGGGCACACGCATTGCAATGAATAATAGAAAATGACAACGTTTTGACAATTCTAACTACCAGTTTTAATCTGAATGGCAAATAGTTATGAGCCTGATCAGACGCCGGGTTGCTTGTTTGCAACGGAAATATTAGTTTTAGCGTAAACGCGTTTATTGGGTAAGAATACGTTTTCCCTACTGTACTCTGCACGCTGCACCTAAGCCACAATTACATTTGAATTTCTTTTCCCCATAAAGGGTAAGAATAATGCCCTCTCCACTTTACAGAATTATAAGTCAAATACCCCCATGCAATGATTAATGTGGGATAGTACATGAGTGTTCATAATTCATTAGATTTATTAAACGAATCTTTTAGAAAACGATAAAAACGAGGCTTTGCCGAGTTTTTACCGTTTTCTAAAACGACAAGTTTGATAAATCCAATAAAATATTAACACGAATGTTATATTCTTTTTATAACGTAACCTAGAAAACTTGTTTCAATGTTTTTTCGGCACTTTTTTATCGCAGCCTTTGAAGTCAAGTGAATGCTAAGCGCGAAATAAGTAGATATATACAGGGAAAAGGTTATTCCGAATTAACACCGTTTACTAGCATAATGTTTATGTTATTATATATATCAATAAACAATTTCTTGTAGATGCAATATTGATTAATTAAACCCAAAATCTATAAATTGAATCTACATGAAGGAATGAAGACGTTGGATATTGAACGCTCTGAACGCATTTTGATGACGTCATAAGTACACGTTGTGACGTCGTAGCGTGCCTCATTTGCATAGTTATTCAACTAGTTATACATAGAGGATATTGTATGAGTGTTCATTATTTATCATTTTTAATAAACGAGTTGACTAAAATAATATGACGCGAGCCTTGGCGAGCGTCATATTCATTTTAGTCAACGAGTTTATTAAAAATGATAAATAATGAACACGAATGTGATATTCTATTTATCACATTACAAGTTCAAGACCCTCCACTATAGATTTTCCTCCAAACGTTACGTTGTTTAAGTTAATGTCATAGTAAATGACGTCATTTGGCACCCCGCTACATGCAGCGCTTATGGACGAACAAGTTAGGCCGGAGCCCAAAAAACGATATTCCACTAGTGGATTACGATATTTATACAATCGCTTTATGCAACTCCCAGACCGCAAAGTATGTGATAAAAATGTTTATTATATACCTATCTACCAAACAGGCAAATACAAGCCCCACAATCTTTTTCCGTATCAGATGATCCGTATCAGATAGCATATATGCTACACGGTATTGCCGGTGTCATATGGTATTTTGACCCGGGGGTAAAATGACCCGCGGATCAAAATAACTTAAATTATTTTGACCCGCGGGTCATTTCACCGCTATGGTGAAATTACCCCCCCCCCCCCCCCCCTGCGGTATTTTGACCCCCCCCCTCCATCATTTTTTTTTAAAATGACTAAAAATTAACATTCTACTGCATAATGATTGACAATTAATGAAGGATATTTAGGGTAAGGTTTTTTCTGCTATGGTATTTTGATTCACACTGCATGAAGTTCAATCTCCCCTTAAATATCATAGCCAGGACCTGGAATATCTTAACTACAATACATAATCTAAACAAAAGGTTCATCTTTGGTTGAAAGATGATTGAAAAAAGATTAAATCAGCTTCAAAGGTGGAGGGTGGGGGATGGGGGGGGGGGGGGGGTCAAAATACCATGGGTAATCTACCTGCGATATTTTGACCTCCCCCCCCCCCCCTCTTCACACCAAACTTCAAAATCATTGTAATGGGCATGGAATTGCTGTTGGTTTTAATTATTTGACTTTTACATTATTCTATGGTTGTAAGATGTTTGAAAAAAGATTAAATCTGCTGTGGGGGGGGGGGGGGGGTCCCCCCCCCCCTTGAAGCAGATTTAATATTTTTTGAAACATCTTTCAACCAAAGAATAATGTAATAGTCATATAAATAAAACCAACAGCAAATCCATGCTAATTACAATGATTTTGAAGTTGGGTGTGTGTGTGTGTGGGGGGGTCATTTCACCATAGCGGTGAAATGACCCGCGGGTCAAAATACCGCAGGTAGATTAGCCATAGTATTTTGACCCACCCCCCTTTAAATTAGATGAAACTCTCCTCAAAATGACTTTAAAACATAAATAATTTGAATTGTTTTGTTAATATATAGAAAACAATATTCTCAAGTAATGGGCATGGAATTGCTGTTGGTTTTATTTATATGACTTTTACATTGTAGATTAGCCATGGTATTTTGACCCCCCCCCCCTCTCCCCTTGAAGCAGATTTAATCTTTTTTCAAACATCTTTCAACCATAGTATATTGTAAAAGTTATATGAATAAAAACAACAGCAATTCCATGCTAATTACAATGATTTTGAAGTTGGGTGTGAGTGGGGGGGGTCATTTTACCATAGCGGTGAAATGACCCGCGGGTCAAAATACCGCAGGTAGATTAGCCATAGTATTTTGAACCCCCCCCCCTTTAAATTAGATGAAACTCTCCTCAAAATGACTTTAAAACATAAATAATTTGAATTGTTTTGTTAATATATAGAAAACAATATTTACAAGTAATGGGCATGGAATTGCTGTTGGTTTTATTTTTATGACTTTTAGATTAGCCATGGTAATTTGACCCCCCTCCCCCCTTGAAGCAGATTTAATCTTTTTTCAAACATCTTTCAACCATAGTATAATGTAAATGTCATATAAATAAAACCAACAGCAATTCCATGCTAATTACAATGATTTTGAAGTTGAGTGTGAGGGGGGGGGGGGGTCATTTCACCATAGCGGTGAAATGACCCGCGGGTCAAAATACCGCAGGTAGATTAGCCATGGTATTTTGACCCCCCTTTAAATTAGATGAAACTCTCCTAAAAATGACTTTGAAACATAATAAATGATTTGATTTCTTTTGTTAATATATAGAAATACAATACTTTCAAGTCCTTTTCCAATTTTTTTAGGGGGGGGGGTCAAAATACCGCAAGGGGGGGGGGTCATTTCACCATAGCGGTGAAATGACCCGCGGGTCATTTCACCGCCCGGGTCAAAATAATATCTCACACCGGGACTACTTTTATGCTACACAAGTTATACACAATCGATGTATATGAAGAACAGGTGCGCGTGACGTTTCGGAATTCCCGATGTTGATGCTATTCTTAATAACAAGAAGACCTTGAACTTGCTTACGTTTTCTCCGTCTGCTGTCAAAAGAGAAAATGGAAGGAATGAAAGAGAATTACGGGAACTTCCAAATAGAATTAAGCTTATAACAGTTCAAGTCATACTCTAATACGCTTAAATGAAGGTTACTTGAGAAAAAACACTGCTCAATCGAGCCGATAAAAAAATGGCGGACTTCTACAAAAAAGTCATTATGTATTAATACGCACTAGTAGCGGTTTAACATAATATGCATATTGTTATTCGGTTGAATATATAGCGTTTCGCATATATAGTCCCGATTTTAAGCTACTTTAAATGAAATTTTATAGAAAATAAATAAATTGAAATAAGGTATATAATAAAAGGAACATCACCACTTCGCCTCTCGTGTGATCTGGAATACACAGCCAACTGGAACTGATACAAGAGCCCGGATCACACACTGTGGTGATATTCCGTTTATATTACAAATAAACAACGGATGTAATTCAAAGCTTATGCCGTCTGTTATGTTATGAACAAGCTTTTGTTTCCTAATATTAACATGGCTGTACTCCAAAAACAGATTGTTATTGCAAACAGGTAGATCAGACGTCAAGGTAATAGGCGTCTGAACTGGTTCCAAAGTATTTGCCTAGGGCATCAACTATTAGTACGTTGTTTAGAAATATATACTAACTGTCTTAACCCTTTCATCGTCATATGAGACTGAACATACAGAAACTTTGCAAAAAGTTTGGATCAAGATCAGACGCCGTTTAACCCTCGTCTGATCAAACTTCAAACTGTTTGGCACTTGTATAGATATTTCTTCAGTAAAAACCGCAAAAATTAGACGGTCTGTTAAAAGGTAAAAGCTTACAGTGAAATAAGCGCAGACCGGGTTTAAAACAGTAACCGTTTCTCCATAAAAAGTAAAAAGCTTCATAATACAAGTGCCCAATCTGTTTACGGAAACCTCATGGTCAAATTAGTCGGAAGACTCTTTTTTTCTTCCCCTCTACCTCTATATTGTCGTCTGCTTCAGTATTGTTGTCTGCAAGACACGTTTAAAAGTTAGATTTAAGGCTCTTTGAATTAATAAATATCGATAAAAGTGTCAAACAGTTTGGGTCCTGATCAGACGCCGCGTTACGCGGCGTCTGATCAGGATCCTAACTGTTTGCAAACGCGCTTTATGGCGTCATTGAAAGTGAAAGGGTGAAGGTACTCTAGAAATAATCGAGGCATTTATTCAGTAATGATTGATATACATTCGTGAGATGTCTGTTATAATCATACATGCTAATTAGTGGTAAGATAGATGTCCAGACAACGTCATACATATGCATACATGTAAATGTTAGTTTTACGTTAATTCTTTTGCTACATGTACAATGTACATTGTCCAACAATCCTTAGATATTCAAATAGTTTAGAGCCTGATCAAACGCCGCGTAACTCAGCGCCTTATCAGGATGCACGAAGCTTGACTACCGTTTCAATGTTTATATATTATTTGCTTACATCTGCATTGGAGAAATTCAATGCAGACTGCAAACTTTCAAGATGACGATATAAATGCAGTGAATGGGTGAACCCTAATCATACCGATCGCGACTTGACTTGTATTTGCAAACTGTTTGGGTCCAGATCAGACGCCGCGTAACGCGTCGTCTGATCTGGATCCAAACTGTTTGACATCCATCGTTAAGTGTACTATTTGAAATACAAACAATTAATATATTTTGCAGACGACAAGTTTAAGTTTTTAACGCAGACGTTATTATGGCATTGAATTGGCTAACGAGGCCTGTGTGGCTACTTTGGAGTGGCTATGATGTCCTTAGCAGATCTCTCGCAGGACTTACACGGCCTTTAGATAATTATCGAAATGTTCACTGTCGGCTTCAATTATTCCCTTTTACTGTGCGGCTATGTTGTTTTATAACTTTAGAATGCTATATACTAGTAATTGTCGTTTGCAAATTCGATCGTCTGCAATAATTTCAAAGATTGTTTTTTTTTGCATTTCTTTAAGGAAAAAACATATTCATAACAATGTAATCAAGTTTGAGTTCATACGGAAAGCCGAGCGTGTGTGTAAACTCATCAGAATTTACACTGCTCGAAATAGTTATCATAACTTGCTATTATTGTGCAAAAATATAAGGAAATCTATTTAATAAACACACAGCAAAGACCCCAATCAGAGGAATCCTATATATAACGATGCCCTTTGACCTGGAGCTACACTGTTTACACAGCAAAGTTGAATGTTTACAGGTACACCGTTTTAAAAGGACACATATACTTGTCTCCAGGATTCAATGGGTTCAAACCTGATACACCTCTTCAGAGAGCAGTTTCGAACCAATATCGCCAACCCATTATCTCACGTGGGTATCAGCAAATACAGTGGAGAATCTGTTATTCTTTCCCGTTTAAACGCAAACGTACGCAAACGCAAAACACTTAAACGTAGAAACGAACAACTTTTGGACAATTCTGATATTTCATGTTTATCTTGGTGGCAAACAGTTTGGAGCCTGATCAGACGCCGGGTTACCCGGCGTCTGATCTGGCTCCCAACTGTATGCACTGCAAATGATAGTTTTAGCGTAAACGCGTTTATTGGGAAAGAATAACGTTTTCTCCACTGTAACAAGCTTTTAGGTTTAAAAGAACTTTAAATATAAAACATCAATATATGAGATGATTCCTTACTCAACAAGATGTATTTATCAACACTGTGCCCTCTGTTATGACCATGACATCTAAAAGACCTTGACGTTTGTCGGACATGACCCAACCTGTACTGCTCAATAGTTTCTTGAGTTCAGTACAAATTTCAAGTAAGAAGTCTCTATCACAGGTACCAAAACTGTGGTCAATGTAATATTAAGTCAAATTGATCTTTAAATGACATCTTAATGGCATTTGTATCGTTCATAATACTTTATTAACTCCGTGAAAAGGTGTATGTGGGTCGGTGGTTCATCCCAATCTACACTTTACTACATACAGTAAACGTTTAGATATATACATTGAATAAAGTTTTTGTGTTGTTAAGACAACGGTTCTCAATAAATGTCTTATGTGAAAGCTGGACTCTTTAGATATAACTAAAGTTATTGAGAAATGCAGGGCTGCCATTTATCCAGATTTTTCCTATATCTTAGGATTTTTTTCATGTACATGTTAGCTTAAAGCAGGCTGAAAGTAAAGCAGAATGCGCCTTAAGGCTCATTCTGCTTTACTTCCAGCCTGCTTTAAGTAGTCACGCGTCAACAAAATAAGAAACAGGCGTTTGGGTAAAGGTACGATTTGTAAAATTGAACTTGAAAATACAAATAAGGAAATCTTAGGATTTTTCATGTCAATTTATGGCAGCCCTGGAAATGTTCTTTTATCAAAAATAATCCAAAAAACCAATGACTAGACGCCGGAGACAGGATGGCGACAATGTGGAGAAAATGGCTTGACGTTTCGAAGAGTTGAGCTAAACCTGATAATGAAATACAGTGGAGAAAACGTTATTCTTTTCCAATAAACGCGTTTACGCTAAAACTATCATTTGCAGTGCAAACAGTTGGGAGCCAGATCAGACGCCGGGTAACCCGGCGTCTGATCAGGCTCCAAACTGTTTGCCACCAAGATAAACATGAAATATCAGAATTGTCCAAAAGTTGTTCGTTTCTACGTTTAAGTGTTTTGCGTTTGCGTACGTTTGCGTTTAAACGGGAAAGAATAACAGATTCTCCACTGTAGCAAGTAAGCATGCTTTTATTATGACAGGGAAATACAAACATAACTAGAGACCTTACTACCTTGTTGTGGTGTTTGGGCTTGATTGTTCTAGGAAATGTTTCTGTTTATCTTACAGAAAGTATCCCTTTTGGTAAGAACAAAAAGGAAGCCAGGTCGGTTATTATGATCCCTGCCTGTTTCGCAACGAATGAGTTTAACCGAAATCATCTTCCTGAAATCATCACTAAGCATCTCATCATCCCTCGTCTTCATCGGCCCTATATGGCTTATTTTGTGTTGAAGTGTCGTAAATCCATCCGTTTGAAGCTTATCAGCTGTATATTGAGTATAAAAACATCAAGAACAAAATGACGACTGACACAGGGCGATCACAATAGCTGAGCATGGCATTGCGTGCCAGATGATCTAAAAACGCCATTAAAACATCAGCGCCAGCAAGGCTTTGATTATAGGGTTAGTTAGTATGTCAATAATCGTACATTGATGCTGTTTTTATAAAAACATCATACAGGTTTGTTGGTTTACTCATTTACTTTACATTACATTTTGCTATTTTGCTATCTAATTTAAGTGCAAACCAATAATCTATGAACGGTTGACCACTTTGTACGGGTGCCCTAAGTTAAGCTTTCATATGACTTTAATTCATGTATGCTTTAGATACTTTATTGACCCACCTCCCTTCTTATGTGCTCATTAATGAAAATAATACAACGGTTATATAAAGACACGCTTTTTGTTCCAGACAACATATCACTTCATATGAAATAGCAAACCGTACAGACCCTGGTTATACGCCGCATGGCACGGTGTCTTATCAGGATATACACTGAAAGACACTTCTAACGCAACACTTTTCAAAATAGTTTTACACAAATACGGTTCAAGATATCTTACTCAAATTTCACCAGAACTAGTTTGACTACTTTCTGCACATAATTTCAATATAATCATTCAACCATGACGGATGATCAATGCCGCACGTGGAGTAGGTAAGAATTCATATTTCTGCACGAGAAAAGTGATGTGGGCGAATTTATCGATTAAAATTCTGTATTAATATAGTACAACATTAGCCACACTGAAAAAACATCAAATAGTTTGCATGGAATGCATGGAACGTCAAGAACGCACACGCGCCATTGGCATGGTTCAGACAGACCCTTAAATCAGTCACGTAAGATGCGTTATTTCTTAATAAGATGATTCTATTACAATGTACTGTTGATATTGCTGAATGTAAGATTTACGTCGTAATGATTCTAGTCATTACAACATGAGACATTTTTTGTTTCATTAGAATAACGATAAATAATATCAGCCTCGTCTGTTTATTTTCCGGTGACTCGAGTTTTTGGCAGGTATTTGTCCGTCATAGGCTATTGTGTGGAAGTACAAACGAGTTCAACGCGGACCGCGGCAGTATCGTAGAAGTGTCTAAACATCGGCATATGATTATATAGAGATGTAGGAAGACCATTCGTATCCAGGGAGAACATATTGGATATTAAGTTATTATTTACTGTTGCATTTGAAACTTTTTCTGTGATAAGTGTTGTGAATAAAATGATCCTTTCATGTCCTTATTATCTTTTCTTACGATTTTGTGACTTTTTATTGTGGAGTCGTGTTTTATTTCTGTTAGATTTCGTGCGTTTTTGTCAAATGATTACAATGAAATTTACAGGAAACATGTACGAGGTGTTGATTTATCTATACTGTCAATTTCAACGATAACGATTCTATAATAAGCCGAACACATCAAAAGTTCTAGGTGTTGCGTTAGAAGTGTCTTTCAGTGTACAGTGTTGGTTACATGTAATGTCTACATTAATGGATTGTTTAGTGTCTATCAAACTGTGTTTTGAGTTGTTGGTGTTGGCGTGAAATGCTTCGTAATGCAGACACCTCTCTACATTGTATATGGGACATTTAGCTCTGTCTAGAAGAGTGAGAAGCTCAGACGCTCTGTATATTTATATTTTACTCCATAAATACGCCATTTTACGCTTCTTACAAATGAAACACTCAAATATATACACTAAGAAACAAAGTCATAAGCTATGACATCTTGGACATGAAATATTAACAGCATTACAGATGCCGTTTCGGATGGGAGATTAAAGCAGGGTGAACGTAAAGCAGAATGCTAATTGAGGACCATTGTGTTTCATGATCAATCTGCTTAATAGGTACATGTAACCAACGACCGTATTTTCAAAACTAACGTGTAAATGAAACTAACCGCAAAATAATTAGCATGTAGACTGTACCGGTTCTTAACGGTTCTGGCGCTTCATATTTATCGGAATGTTAAAGAGTTTGTGACCTGATCAGACGCAGGGTATACAGTAGAGAAAACGTTATTCTTTCCCAATAAACGCGTTTACGCTAAAACTATTATTTGCAATGCAAACAGTTTGGAGCCAGATCAGACGCCGGGTTACCCGGCGTCTGATCAGGCTCCAAATTGTTTGCCACCAAGATAAACAAGAATTATCAGAATTGTCCAAAAGTTGTTCTTTACTACGTTTTAGTGCTTTGCGTTTGCGTACGTTTGCGTTTAAACGGGAAAGAATAACAGATTCTCCACTGTACCGGTATCAGATTAAGCTTAAAACTGTTTGCAATGAAAATTATTGTGTTTAGAACAATTGCGTTTATTTGGCAATCATAACGTCTTCTTCACTGGATATGATCTTACGACCGTCGTCACGCCATTTAATCAATGCCACTGGAGTAAGGAAAAGTATGTCATAAAACTATAGATTATGTTGTATATATCAAATCGTTCACAGAATATGGCTTGTCACGTACCGTCTATAACAATTAGTGTTTCCATCCTTTAAGCCTCTAAAGTGGCGCGATGTCGTCTGCTTTTTGAAATTGTCGTCTGTAAGAATTGTTAAATTATGATTTATGCATTTCTAAATTGAGGAAATATACAAACGAGTGTGGAACAGTTTGGATTAAGATCAGACACTGCGTTACGCGGTGTCTGATCTGGATCCAAATTGTTTGCCAATATCAGCCAAGTCGAGATCGACAGACTAAGGGTTAACCTCTGAAATGCTATGAAACTTTCTATAAACATAATATTATGTGGTCTGCAGCAACTGGTTTATCTCCTTTTTCTTGTTGAAACTATCATCTGAATATCAAACCATTTGAATCGAATTAGCTTGCCGGGTTCCTCGGCGTATTTTTGGATCCAAATTGTGTGCTAAATTTATGACAAAGGCGTCCTTGGTGTATGAAAGGTTTTTCTATTACCCTGCCGATCGCAAATAGTCTAGTGTTCGTACACAGTTAAGATTCAGATCAGACGCCGCGTAACGCGGCATCTGATCTGGATCAAAACTGTTTGACATCCGTCTTTAACTTTTTTATATTCAACATTTTCAGAAATCTTGCAGACGACAAAGTCAAAACAGACTACATTACGTCAGTGTTAAGGTTAAAGTCTGTCGGCTAACGCTCTATAAAGGGAAGCATTTTATTTGAAGTAACGATATTATATATGGTCACGCAAGCACGTCTAGATGTTGTTTGTAGTAACTGTCATATTATGTTTATCAATTATCCTAAATCTACTTGATCATGTCAATATACTTTTACTTTATCACTCGTCTATTGATTTAGGCTTAACCGGGTTTTTGCTTACAGTTCGGTTGTCGGTTTATTTCACTTAACAACTTATAAGATCTGTTCTTCTATTTCACTTGCAAATAGTTTGGACAACAAATAAAATTAGATTTTTCAAAAATTGTCATTTTCCACATTGTATTGCTTTGCTTTAAACCTTTCCACTCTGAATGACGCTTAACAGCGCATTTACAAACAGTTGGGATCCTGACCAGACGCCACGTAACGCGGCGTCTGATCAGGACCCAAACTGCTTGAAGCTTGTTTTGAAATATCTTCAGTCATTCTGCCTTATATTTTAACTTTGAAACGACATCGCAGACAACAACATTGAAGCAGACGACAATGAAACGATGAAGGGATAAGTATCTCACGAAATATAGGCAGTGAAAGGTTTAAACGGGAAATAATATTGTCTTATCCACTGCAATAGCTGTTGAAGTGTTGATTATGATAGCGCTTTAGACATATTGTAAGCAGTGATAAAATGGTGAAAAAGCATTTGCTTGGCACGGCATTGAGTCTTGGAATAGTCTCCCACAGTATTTAAGAGACATCCCTGACAAGATAAGGTTTAAACTGTCCAATAAGAAACATCTTTTAACTACAATATAAAGTTTTTGAGGTGCAGTATTCAGTATTATAAGTATGATTCTTCTTAATGGTTGTGTTTCAGTGAATTGCATTCATTGAGACAGGACCATTGGGAAAAATCATTTAACTGTGTAATTTTATTTACTCAACCTTTATGCCGCAATAACTTCCGTTTATGGTCATTGAATTTATTGAGTGTAATACATATAATTATTCTTAAGTCAGTAAAATCATAACTAGTTTGTGATAAGAAGTCTACATATGTCTTTTAAGTATAATTCATAATTTAACTAATGCAATGTGTGATTATTTTCATAAACTATGTGATATTGAAAACTTGCTAAATATTTTCATACATGTATCATTAAATTATTAATTTGTTTATGTAATCAATGCATGACTTTCATGGATCTGCCACTAGTATCGGGGACCACAATGGAAATAAGGGAAAATACATTTCCCCTTTTTTGTGCAATGCTTGGTATTGGTGAGCATATCATGTGCATTTTCATGTATATGCATTATTTGTTATAGTTTTCATTATATTTGTATGCATTTGTATTGCCATGTTACATGTATGCCACTATTGCCAAAAATAAAATCAATCAATCAATCAATCAAAGTGTTTAGGTACACACATCGTAATTAATCAAGAGTATATTTAACCATTTCTATGTTGGAATATACCTCTATGTACATTTTGCCACGGCTCTATCCTGAACACTTATATCAGAGTCTTCACTGGCGCTTTTTAACTTATAATTTTCTGAAATAGTTTTAAAAGAACAGTACTAGACGTGCCAAATGCAACTACAAATACAATGTACCTTAACTTCTCAGATTGAGGTTATATCTGTTTCCGCAATGTATGCGCATTGTTTGAAACTCAGATTGAAATACTATGTACATGTACATGTAACATGGGGACATTATCAAATAACCAACCGGCATTTTCGAAATTTGTCATTTTCTATCGTTGCAGTTGGTTAAGATTGTTCCTTTAAGATTTTAATTTTAAGAGCTCGATCATGGTTACAAGAATTAAAGGCTCGAAGCAACGGTGTAAGAACAAACTAGCCAATACATTGATGAAAAAATAAAATAATTGTGATGTTTCTGAGGTTATTTTTGATTTTAATCATTGCGTGTTAATGCCATTTTGCACAACAATGTCACAGTTTGTTTTCACCTGGACATTGAATTGATTGTGTCCAATTTTCCATCTGGTTCATTAAGTTTCAATAACCTACTATTCCATAGATACAGTGGAGAATCTGTTATTCTTTCCCAATAAACGCGTTTACGCTAAAACTATTATTTGCAGTGCAAACAGTTTGGAGCCAGATCAGACGCCGGGTAACCCGGCGTCTGATCAGGCTCCAAACTGTTTGCCACCAAGATATACAAAAATTATCAGAATTGTCCAAAAGTTGTTCTTTTCTACGTTTTAGTGTTTTGCGTTTGCGTACGTTTGCGTTAAAAAGGGAAAGAATAACAGATTCTCCACTGTACGCATTTCCCCTCTAATGTATTCCTTCACTAAGAAAACAGTTCCAAATCCAGTTATGAATATGTATAATCAGAATAATTTCTAGATTCTACTAGATTGTAGCTTAAAGCAGGCTTGAAGTGAAACAGAATGTGCTTTATTCATTTCAAACTTGTTTTAAGAGGGCAACTATCTTCACTACTAGATACAGGCTATGGAGCAGAGGGTAAAGAATTACTCTTTGTGAAGTCACCTTTAAGCGCCTATTGGGGAAAAATATTAAACAAACGGCTTCTTTTAAATCAATATATAGTGGAGAAGACGTTTGTTCAGGTTCAATAGAAAAGACATGCAAATGCAACCCAATAAAAGGTAGAAAACTACTTTTTGGAATTTCTGACGATTTACCTTTTATTTTAGTCACAAACAGTTTGGCGTCTGATCAAAGCCCGGTATACATGTACCCGTCTCCTGATCTTGTTCCAAACTTTTGCAATGTATATACATGTACTAGTTTAGGCGTAAATAAACACGTTTATTGAAAAAACTTACATATTCTCTACTGTAACTGGGTTCTTATTCATCCATCGAGTCAAAGGTAATTGGGCTTCAAGCCAATAATATAATTTCCCTGGAGTGCAGAACGGTCTTACGTATCGAAATTCCACGCTCATTTATGGATATATTACGACATTACCATAGAAATTACTAAATTTATCGGATTTAACCCTGCAGCCTTAAACTTGCTGCGAGCGACTGTGTGGCTGTTGCAAACACTTACTGTTTGGATTAAAGTTTTAAATCTAAATTTAACATTAAATTTGCAATACGTTATATCCCCAATCAACCCGTTAATGTTAAATATGTTTGAAGTCAAATAAGAAAACGAGTAATCAGGCATGACCAGGAGCCAACCTTTTCCTAAACTGAGCTTAAAAGTGAATCTTACGTTTCTTAAGTTCGCATTTTCTGCTCTTTGTTGAATTGCGTTTGCATTTACTTTAGTTCAAACGGCGAAAAATAACGTGTTCACTGTAAACTGGTTGATACTGTAGCCGGGTTGAGTTTATGAATAAATGGTGAGAGATTTGTGTAAGCGGCCCGGTGGTTCAGTCGGTAGAACACTTGCCTGTAAGCAAGGGGTCCCGGGTTCGAGCACCGGTCTGGCTGCATATTTTTCTCACCATGTTACATTTGGCGCCCAACGTAAATAACTCGTAGGATAATAATTATGTAACTCGTAGAGTGTACAGAAATTATAATAGTAAACTCGTGGAGTGTTCTTTAGCAAGAATTCGGGACGAATTCTTGTGTAGAGGGGATGTGTGTAGCCGGGTAGAGAATATGGTGAAATGGTTGAATGGCTTTTCTGGGTGACTCGGTAGCTCAGTGGTTAGAGCGTTGGCATGGTTAGCCAGAGGTCCTGGGTTCGAGTCCCAGTTGTGTCACAACTTTTTCACCAAGTTACAATACCTTACAGAAAATGCTGATATATCTACATGGAATTCTAATTTGAAAGTCGCTGGTATAATTTAACACAAAACCATATGTGCCAAATCTTAACCCATTCCCCTTAACTTGTTTCAAGTTTTCAAGACAAGTGACAATTGGAAGCTGGTTGCTAGTAATATAGAATGCGCCGTAAGGCACATTCTACCTTACTTTCAGCATGCTTTAAGCTATCATATGCAAGGGTCGAGAAAATTAAAAATCTTATATGGCTTATTCATGACTGTATAAAGTGAAATTATTTTTCTTCAGGACAGGAAGACACTAAAGACGTTAAAAGGCGTACAGGTATATATATAAATGGGAATATGTTAAGACCTATTGTAAATGTAGAAAATAGCATTGTCGTTAGTTAAACATGATATGGAAAGTATAATATAATCAGTGTCAAAGATTTTGGAGCCTGGTCAGACTCAAGCAACACCATTGTTTTACAATAAATACATTGTATACGTTGTATTTCAGTTAGGTTTTTAACCAGACACCGTGTTACTTAATCCACATAAAAATTTTGATCGGATAATGTTACAAAACCTGTTTTAAGTAAACATCCGTTTTGTATAATAAAATATATTCAATTGAAATGTTTTCTGTGATAAAGGTAGATAATTCGAACTAGATATATGAATTATTTAAGCTAGTGTTGTCTCCCTTGCTACATCTGTATTACGCTGTGAGGTAAAATAACTCGACATCCCAAACTGTTTGACATTCGAATTGATCTACCTATTTATACTTATATAGATACACGTATTGCAATGATTTCTGCCTTTTTGCTTACTGTATATTATACATGTACTAATAAATATACAGTTCTCCCTCCCAACAACGACCCTCCTTTCCGCGGTTCCCCAAACAGCCTAACGCATTCCCTGCTGCAGTATCATCTGTTTTAAATTGACGTCTGCTGTTTTTTCTCAAAGTCACATATTAGACATTTATTTTGACAGAACAAATATAATGATGAGTGACAAACATATTAAATCTAGATCAGACGCCGCGCGACGCGGCGTCTGATCTTGATTCAATCTGTTTGTACATGTAAGAAAATATCCCTCCCTATAACAACTGCCTCCGAACAGCACACAAACACTCTTTCTCCCATTGGGTTTTCTTGAAGAGAGGGATTACTGTAAAGGTTGATCTAAAAACAACACATACACAGTTGCACACTGTGTTTGTCCGTACAGCAGATTATTACACATTAAAGGACAAACAGTGAAAACCTCTCCAGGTTCTACACTGTTTGCTAATGTATATTTGTGAGGACAATATACAAAGGTAACAGCGAAAATCTTAGGAACAGATGCTGTTAAAGTCACTACATTGTGCTAAAGAAAGATCACTCTGCTTTCGCATTTCATTACAGATTTACGAATTATTCCCCTTGATATTGTCTTGCTTAGTTTAGGTCAGATTCTGAAGTCGCGCCGATAAACTCAGCGTTAGATGAGCTTCCAAACTCTTAGGAACTTATTCAAAAATGTCCTAGATGTTCTTTTTGTTACTAAATTAACATGAAGCGAATGGTAAGTCATCCAGTCTAAATACAGTGGAGAATCTGTTATTCCTTCCCAATAAACGCGTTTACGCTAAAACTATTATTTGCAGTGCAAATAGTTTGGAGCCAGACCAGACGCCGGGTAACCCGGCGTCTGATCAGGCTCCGAACTGTTTGCCACCAAGATAAACAAGAATTATCAGAATTGTCCAAAAGTTGTTCTTTTCTACGTTTTAGTGCTTTGCGTACGTTTGCGTTTAAACGGGAAAGAATAACAGATTCTCCACTGTAAATATATTTCTCTAGTGCATCATTATCTATTTTAAGTGATTGGCAACTAGTTTTGCGTCTTAACACACGATGTACATTGTACATATGAAATATACATTAGTTCTATTCACAACAGTGTATGCCCTAATCAGAGGACCCCTGATCAGGATCTGCAGTACTTGTCAAGTTTTGCAATAAATTGTACAAAATATCCGAAATAGTAAAATATGGACAAGACCATATTAGAAAATGTGATTGTATATTTGAAATTTCAGCGGTAAATAAGTTACATGTACAGTGGAGAATCTGTTATTCTTTCCCGTTTAAACGCAAACGTACGCAAACGCAAAACACTAAAACGTAGAAAAGAACAACTTTTGGACAATTCTGATAATTCTTGTTTATCTTAGTGGCAAACAGTTTGGAGCCTGATCAGACGCCGGGTTACCCGGCGTCTGATCTGGCTCCAAACTGTTTGCACTGCAAATAATGTTTTTATTGGGAAAGAATAACAGATTCTCCACTGTAAAACTACTACTCTTACTTGTACCTAAACGTTTGACTGGTGATCTATCGAGACGAGTGTCTAACATTTTCGTTCTTATTACAGTGGAGAAGACAAATGAAACGCAAACGCAATGCACTAAAATGGAGAAAATGACAACCTTTCGATAATTCTGACTATTAATTTTAATTTAAGTGACAAACAGTTTGGACCCGCTAAAATGTGCAGTGAGACTGAAGTCGCCTATCATAGAAAGCCAACCTGTAGAGAAGACGTTATTCGTTCCAACATAAACGAAATTAAAAACGAACACAACAAAATAAAATGAGGAAAATGCCAACTTCGAAAATGTTGGCGATTAATTTTAATCTGAATAGCAGACAGTTTAGAATTTTATTGATCGATGTGTTACATGTACCCAGCGTCTTATCTGGCTGGAATGGACATAAGACAATCGGCACTTTAAACATGTTTATATGGAAAGAATAATAGTTTCTTAATTGACCAGGTTTCAATATACTATACTACACAATAAATAAAACTCTTAAGAACTTATATGATGAAGCTATTGTCGTCTATATTTAATTATATTTTGTTTTTATTTAGTTATTTCTGAAAGGGAAATTCTAACCTATTTCCTAATGTAGGCAATGGAAACATTGTGCAATGATACCGTTGCAAATTGTGATATTCATTATGGGCATCTAATAAATATTAGACTGCAAATAAACGCTTAACAAAACTTTAATTCGGATAAAAAGCCAAATGCAATTTGTTAATGAGTTGTGACGGAACTATTGAATTAGATTTGCCAGTTTTTAGGACAGGTTGTTTATATTAAGGATACAATGTATCACATGGGTAACGTAATTTACTAGTACTGGTTTTATCAAACGAACCTTTAAACCCTTTCATTCTCAATGACTCTTAAAACGGTGTTTGCAAACAGTTTGGATACTGATCAGAAGCCGCGTAATGCGGTGTCCGATCAGATCCAAATCTGTTAGACACTTATATTGATATTAATTAAGTAATACAACCATAAATCTTACTTTGAAACGTGTCTTGCAGATAACAATACTGAAGCAGACGACAATAAAGCGGTGAGGGGGTACAACTCTCCCGAATAATTTGATCATGAAAGGGTTAACTGACAAAAATAGGCTTTTATCGAGTTTTTTATCGTTTTCTAACAATGTGCGTTTGATAAATGCAATAAATCATGAACACGGATGTTTTAATCTTCTATAACATAACCTAGAGAAGTTATTATTATCATAATTATTATAATAATTATACCAGATTTATATAGCGCTCTTTTCACACGGGAGCTGTGCGCTCAAAAGCGCTTCACATGGAAAAATATAAATGTACCTACAGGACGAGAAAAGACAAATAACTACATTCACACTAAAGATAATACATAATGGATTTACATGGAAACAAATTTCGCACAAGGGATTTGTTTGTTCAATATTATTACCAAGATTATAAAAATTGTTACCATTAGTTTGTAAAATCAACTTTAAAATGAATCAAATTATGAAAAGATAAATGGCATGATTAAAATAGTGATTCAAAAGTCATTGTTGTCCCACCAACCTCAGGACCTACATTATCCATAGCTGAAGTTTACCCTTCATCTATAGAATAAACTGAACGAAAATGGTACCACAGACCCATAGCTAGCTGGTTACAAAGAGATCAGAGTCATTATCCCTACCATCAAGATCAATCAGACAGACACCTGGTCTATGGTATAACTCCGTAACTCCAATTTAGACCCACATCATCTACAGTTTAGAGGTAGCTGCGATCTATTCTCTTCACTCAAACACATCGAGATCTGCAAAATCAATGGCTGAGTTACAGCGTTAACCTTTAAAAAGTAAAGATAAAACTGTCCAAGAATGATACCACAGTCCCTCAGTCAATTGATTTCAAAGCGATTGGGCAATCCCTACAATCATGTACTTTCAAGATTCACCAGACAGACACTGGGTCAACGGTACAACTCCAGAAGAGAACACAGTCTACATGTAGAGGTAGCAAACAGAAAATGTGGATGACGACATGTACACATAATTATTATGTAGCATGCATGCAGACTGATAACATACTAAACGCATGCACTATTCTCATCTTGGAACGTTCTCTAATTGATTTATCCTGCAATATTACTGTCCTTTATGATACATGCATTCCTAAGACAAATATAACATATTCGTAATACTTAAAGCGACATCCATATCAGATTCGATTAACTCGGTGCCTGATATTGATCACAACTTTCTAATAAGCTGAGTTGTTACTTTGTATCCAAAAATCATAAGGGTTAAATCCACAGATCATTCTTCAAAATGACACAGATTGAATAGCAATATTTGAATCAGACGATTCCTAAGAATGATAGGGGTTAACCCATAGTCTGCCGTGAAATCTGATTAAACTTCCCGTCTGCGAATATTGTAAACTGAACATGTATGCATTTTAGAATTGCAGAAATCGAAAAAGGAGGGCCAAATAGATTGAATCCAGAACAGACGCCGCGCAACGCGGCGTCTGATCTAGATTCAACCTGTTTGTAACCACTAGTGAAGCAGCGATTGGCAGGCAAAGGGTCAATATCACTGCAATGCTTCCTCCCTTCAACGGCCCCCTGAACAACGATTCCCTCCTTACAACAGCGCTTGGTATTACGTCTATTGCTTTCACTGCTTCAATGTTGTCTGCTGCTTTTTCTCAAAGTTACATAATGGACAGTTACACAGAAAAAAGTAATGACGAGTGACAAACATTTTTAATCACAATTTGACATCGCTTTACGATGCGTCTGATCAAGCTGTTTGCAAACGTAAGCCAATTTTCCGCCCTATAACAACTCCCTCCGAATAACACACACACTTATAATTTTGTTTTTCATTGGGTGTTGTTGTAGACAGATAACACTGTGTGTGAATCAGACGATTCCCGAGAATGATAAAGGTTAAATGCACTGATAAAACATTATAATCAGGGATCAGATAACGGCAATAGATAACTACTTTTCCCAAATAATACAATTATCGGACCAAGTACCGCAGAAGCAATAATGCTAACCAATTAATTGCCCGTATCGAATTGTGTGTCTAATGGCAGTGTTTTATTTTAGGCTTTATTAGCCTTTAACACGAAATTGGCAAATTTATAATAACTGTTGAAAACTGTTTGGATCCAGATTGGTGGTCGAGTGATGTAGCATCTCATCTTGATCCTAAGAACTTGACGAACAATGTGCTGGCGAAGAGAACAATAATTGTCCTAAAGAAATAGTGTAGATCCAGATGTAAGAGTTCAGGTACTTGAGCACCTAATTAGATTCTGCACTATTAATCATTTTGTAAAAACTCCAATAAAATATTAAAATGCAATACACATAATTGGAAACTGGAATTGTCGATTTAAACTTTCAGAATTCAATGATGTAATAAAAGACAATATGGTGAAAGTCACTCTGCCTTAACTTGCTTTGCACGGCATAAAGCAGCTATCCGTCGAGATATCAACATTTTTATTTACTCAGTAGACTCTGTATATAGATTTTACATATCCTGTTTAGACAGTAGAATTGGTGTTTGCATTTCTCCACAGAAATCTTGGATTAAGATGAACTGAAAATACACCGAGCTCAGTTTTAACAATTAAACCAAGATTTTGCCCAAGAGACAGAACAACTTCTTTCCAGAATAGCTTTCTACCAAGCACGATTAGAGAGTGGAATGCTCTTCCAAGTACAGTTAAATCGGCGACGTCCGTTGATCAATTTAAAAGCAAATTGCATTCACTTAAAAATACGACAAAGCCTCCAACTTATTTTATCCTAGGCTCACGTCGAGAAAATATAAGTCTTTGTCAATTACGTAACAACGCCAGTTCGATGAATAAACATTTGTTCGACCATTTTCTAACACAGTCACCTTTCTGCCAAAGTTGTACCGATAACTACGAAGACAATTGCCATTTCTTTTTTGTCTGCCCATCATTCCAGTTACAGAGACATAACATGTTTAGAGCCCTTGATAATATTCTAAACATAGGCGAGATAACTCTTAATATCTTATTGTATGGCGGAAACAGTCTCAGCACGAAGTCTACCTGTGAACTTAATGATAAAGTGACCTGCTATATCAAAAGCACCAAGAGATTTGATTGATTGATTGATTGATGAAGCTTATTTTCGTTTATTTGTTTTTTCTTTCTTCAGTTTACTTGGTTACATGTAACATTGAATTACTCAAAGGTTATTTACATTCAAGCAATACTTAGTGCTATGTTGATCATACAGTGGAGAATCTGTTATTCTTTCCCGTTTAAACGCAAACGTACGCAAACGTTTTCTGTTTGCTACTATAAAATATGTACATAAATGGGTTAATAGTAATCACTTGCTATTATCAGTATTGTGTAAATAATTGCTAGGGGAAGGGCCGTAACTAATATTTTTTTTTGGAACTTGTGGCCCAACCCCATTTCCATGTTGAAATTTTGGAAATAAAATATGTTTAAACTGTAAAACGTACGCAAACGCAAAACAATAAAACGTAGAAAAGTACAACTTTTGGACAAGTCTGATAATTCATGTTTATCTTGGTGGCAAACAGTTTGTAGCCTGATCAGACGCCGGGTTACCCGGCGTCTGATCTGGCTCCAAACTGTTTGTAACGGAACAAATAGTTTTAGCGTAAACGCGTTTATTGGGAAAGAATAACGTTTACCGTATTCATGTATCTAAAGTAAATCTTTCTATTTCAGCTATTGCATAATCATGTTTTGTGTTATGTTATATAATTACCTTGTGCCACTGGAGAGGACTAACATAGCCAATGCCTGTTGTCCAATCCATTTCATTATTTGAATAAAATATTGTTTAAACCAACAATTAAACCCATCACTTCCATGACGCCATGAGTTTAATCAATGATCGTCTCATTTTACTTCACAAAATTAAAGATAAGGAATTTTGACCTAAGAACTATTGAAAGGGTGTAAAGCCGTTTGGGTCCTGATTTAACGCTGCGATCAGGATCCAAACTGTTTGCAAATACAACCATACAGGATAATGTAACCATTTAGTAGGAGCAATATATATTAAAAGTAAGGCATTTTGAGTATTTGGAATCCAGTGCAGACACGAAGTAACATCACAGCGGAAACGACGATATTCCTTCCCAATAAATGCGTGTGTGCTAAAACAAACATTTGATACTGTTTGGAGCGAAATCAGACGCCGAGTAAGTCAGCGCCAGGCTGCAAAATGATTTCAGCTCTGAATCTTATAAAAATGACATTTTCAATTCTTTGTCGTGTTCTCAATTTCCATTACATTATGTTTGGTTACGTTTAAACAGGAACTGTCTATTTTGGCCGCTCAGAATCACGCGGACACAATATCCTCTAAAATACAACGAATGAGGCATTTTAGCACTCTTAGTACAATGGAAAATACGTAATTCTTTCCAATTAAACGAGTTTATGCTACAGTTACATATACAATGTACTTCGATGCAGACCGTAGACATCGATGGCCGTTTTTATCTAGTTTAACCAACTGTAATTAGAGACACTTCTAAAAAATCAACCTTCAGCTGCGCAAATTTTAAATCACATCGCGAGTATGCTCTGGACAGGGCCCTGCGATTACGAGAGATGATGATGATGAATTGCAACAACCTTGGAGCAAATTTAGACGCCGTATAATCCGGAGCTCATATTTTTCAAAACGTTTTCAGAATTTTACATTTTACATTATTTCGTTTAGATGTGGTTAAGCTATAACAATATAACGTCTGTTCCACTGTTATTGTCGTGCAATTGTCTGAATAGCAAATAGCAAACCGTTTGGAGCCTGACCTGACGCCGGGTTACCCGGCATCTGATCTGGCTCCGACTGTTTGCAATATAACTAGTAGTTTAAGCGTAAACGCGTTTATTGCGAAAGGATAACGACTTCTCCACTGTGTGTATACATGTACATACAAATGGCTGTCTGCGACAATACTCAGCTTTGATTTAAAATATTTTTAAAAAAATTTAAGTAGGTCTATCAATGCTGTATTTCAGCGTCTTGATCCAATTTGTTTGCAACATTTATAAGAGTTTCGCCCCAGGGTACGGAGAGTTAATAAACAATACAGTTACATATGAGAACACGCGATCCTTTCTGTGCGAAAGCAGAATTTAAACGCATTACAATAATGAAGATAGAACACATGCTTTAGATACTTAGCTACGAAAGTTTTAACGCCGTATGGAATCAATATAAGTGTGATCTATGGAAAACTAATTTAATGCCAGGTGGAATTGAAAGTAAACAAATTGCAATTTGTTAATGACTTGTGTCAGCAAATATGACAATATATTTGCGTGTTGAAAGAGGTTAAGCATTATTAATTCCGAACAGAAACGTGTTAGCTCCAATCCTTTATACATGCATGCACAAACAGAACAGAAAAGAATAGAAAAACCTTTTATTTCCATGCCTGGTTACACTTGGTAACAACAGGGCTCTATATAGCCCAGTATTTAAATTTCATGGGTATGAACATATATAAATATCCGAGTCATGCACAATGTTTTTTAAGATGACCAGTAATTATTGTCTATACATAGGTATACCGTTTTGAGTAGTCTAAGATTGTGGGATATCTTGACAGTCCACCTACTACTAAACGTAGGACTGTCCGTCAAATGGGGCATATTTTATGTCGCAAACAGCTGTGTTATCATCTCTCAGCCAATCAGCTGTAACTTTCCAAAATTACCAAAATATTCAGCTGATCGGAGATAAAAGCAGATTACACATCGACACAATTAGAGGTGTGTACTCTTATCTTGTATGTATGTAAAGCAGGTTTATTGCAGAAGAAAATAACACGTGATGCAACATTATCTAAATGGAACATTATACATTACTTTCTTCTAACAACGAGCTGTCACTGGTCTGAAGGCCGGACACTGACTGTCTCTAAGGATCGGTTTAATTGAACAGTCAATATACATGTAAAGCCATCATCAAAAATAGATAAAATACAAACAAATAGTAATACGATCACGCAAACTGTGTTTACTAACGGTATAAATAATACTGTATAAACAGTAAAACTAGGCAAGTCCCTGTCATAGAAAGCTAATGCCACGGCTGGGCACAACATGTATCTCTTGTTGTTTCTTGCAACTATTATATACAGTGGAGAATCTGTTATTCTTTCCCAATAAACGCGTTTACGCTTAAACTATTATTTGCAGTGCAAACAGTTTGGAGCCAGATCAGACGCCGGGTAACCCGGCGTCTGATCAGGCTCCAAACTGTTTGCCACCAAGATAAACAAGAATTATCAGAATTGTCCAAAAGTTGTTCTTTTCTACGTTTTAGTGTTTTGCGTTTGCGTACGTTTGCGTTTAAACGGGAAAGAATAACAGATTCTCCACTGTATGTTCTAGAACCGAAAGGCAGTGCACCATTGTTGTGCAGTGCATTCAGATAAAGTCGAGAAGACGTAATTCTTTCCCAATAAACGCGTTTACGCTAAAACGTTTATTTCCGCTGCAAACAGTTCGGAGCCAGATCAGACGCCGGGTAACCCGGCGTCTGATCCGGCTCCAAACTGTTTGCTACTCAGGTAAACATCAAAAGTCAGAATTGTCATTTTCTACATTATTTTGCAGTGTGTCAGCGTTTCGTTAGCGTTTAAACGGAAAATAATTACGTCTTCTCCCCTGTAGTATTCATAAAGTAACAATGAATACTACAATATTCGACAAGGAGAGCTGAAAAATCACATTACTCAGTTTTTATTTTCAGCTAAAACATGCTATGCATGCTTATCACCATAAACAAAATGTATGTATACATAAACGGTACATAAATGTGAGCGACAACATTACAACCAGCCATACTCTTAATGTTATCGTAAGATGCGTTTACTTTTATTTTCGCCGATGTATCTATTTGCCGATTAAACGTTGAAAATGACAGCTTCTTGATAAACTATTTCAACATGTATTTTTTCTGAGTGACAAACAGTTTGGATCCTGATCTAACGCCAGGTTATCGTGTTGCAATGGAAATACCGATTTCAACGCAAACATGTTTATTGGAAATAAATACTGTCTTCTCTGCTGTAGATCTATGTCAGAACTTTACTGAATGAATTGTGAGTTTGCCGTAGCTGCTGTATCCTGAAAATCTGAGAAATAGACGCAATAAATACACTGTCTCTTCAATTTCTCTCCAATGCGCTATGTCAATGAACATTCTATACTCTTTGTAAAGCCTTTTTCATGCTTGCTGGCCATGCGATATGACTTAACCCTTTCACTCTTAGTGACGTAATAAAGCGCATTTGCAAACTGTTTGCCATTTGCTTTGAAACTGCGTCAGATATACTGCCTTAAGTCTAACTTTGAAACGATATTGCAGACAACAATATTGATACAGACGACATTGAACGACGAAGGGGTTACAGTGGAGAATCTGTTGTTCTTTCCCGTTTAAACGCAAACGTACGCAAACGCAAAGCACTAAAACGTAGAAAAGAAAAACTTTTGGACAATTCTGATAATTCGTGATTATCTTGGTGGCAAACAGTTTGGAGCCTGATCAGACGCCGGGTTACCCGGCGTCTGATCTGGCTCCAAACTGTTTGCACTGCAAATAATAGTTTTAGCGTAAACTCGTTTATTGGGAAAGAATAACAGATTCTCCACTGTAACACCCTGCGATACATTTGGACATAAAAGAGTTAGATAACGTTTGCAAACAGTTTGAATCCAGGTCAAACGTCAAATAACTCGGCATCTGACCAGGAACATTACTGGTTTGACTTTCTTACTCAGTGTCACTCTGAGAAGTGTTCTGATTTCGGGGAATATAACAAGATGATGTTATTTACGCACAATAAACCGTCGATACTTTTCCTGGCTTTCTTTAATCATTACGGGTTGGGAGGCTCATTGACATGTTTATGGACCACAGTAAAATCTAGTGTTAACACCATACTTAGCTAGTGTGAAAGTTTAGGGTTTAGTGAACGTGTCGATTTAACCCTTTCCCACATAGCATGTCTTTAGTATTGAATATAGGTGTCCACTTAAAGCAGGTTAAAAGTAAAGCAGAATGCGCCTTAAGCGCATTCTGCTTTACTTTCAGCCTGCTTTAAGCTATCATCTGCTTGAATATAGAAAATATTTCGTATGATACATATTTATGACTGTATAAGTTGGAACTATTTTCCTGAGTGAAGGAATAAACTTAATGCGCTAAACGGCGCTTCTATGGGGGAAAGGGTAAAAGAAGGAGCTGTTTATCTTCTTGTTCGCTATAGGTAAAATAGTAGTAAGTATTGCAAACAGTTTTGATCAAGGTGAAACATATCGACATTATGCGTCATATCTTGGTCCATACTAGTGTAATATCCTAAAGCATTTGAGTTGAGTCATGTCCTATGCTTATAAAGCGTTTGGAGCCTGATTAGAGCCAAAACTGCTTATATTAAGGGTGTATCAATGTCATGAATTTAAGAAAGTTTCAAAGTATATGAAAACACTTTATGATGGTTTTGTATTGAAGAGCTATTTAAGATGAATGAAAAAATAGAAAAAGTGTACATTTTGGTGAACAACAGTTGGCTCCATGGCCATGTAAAATTTACCCCACCCACTTCCTCTTAGTTTGTCCTTTTCAAACAGCCCGCTTCAATAAAATCAATTTTAAATGAAAACAAATATGATAATTTGGTTTCGTGTTATTTATTTCCTATCTATGGTAGTATTTCTTCATACAAAAACTAATTTAAGAAAAAACAGGCACCAAAATGTGAAATTTATAAAGCTCTAAATATCATCGATATGGTACTTTTTCGTAAATTTTGTAAGGGGAGATAACCCTTTTTACTTTAATAACTCAAAATTTTCAACACTGACCTTTCAATTTCTTTTCATATTTTGAACTGCCTTAGCATTGGCTTTCATTTGGTAGAATATAAGAAAAAGTTTAATACTAGAACTATTTCATTTTCAAACTTTTTTACTTTTTTTTCATAAAATAAAAAATCTAATAAAATCATGCCCTATAAAAAGCATATTTTTGATATTCGACGATCCATATTGTTCAAACCTAGTGCCTGCTTTGTCTAAATTTGGTTTCTATATGTGAACATACCACCATAGACATGAAATAAATAATGAAAACCGAAATTACCATGTTTGTTTTGTTTTGAAATAGATTTTACTGAAGCTTGTACTCTGAATGGGTAAAATTTGAGAGAAGAAGTCCAAATTTGACATACCTTATTCAAATCGCTGTAGCTCAAAAAAAGGACACCACCATATTTTTTTTATATTTTTTCATTAATCATAAATAGCTCTTCCAAAAAAACAATGATAGAAAAAAAGTTTGATACTTTGAAAAAATCGCTTATGGGTTAGATACACCCTTAAACAGCATGTGCGGCAAATGGAATATTCCCCTACACCTTCCCCTGACATAAATATGTACCTGCATTTTAGAAAACTACATCCAACATAATCCTATACACATTCTACTAAACATATATAACCATGACATTCATATGGTAATAATATGAATATGAATAGGGTACATGTACATTACAAGTAACGATGTCATTTTGTAAACACGTTAAAAAGCTGATATAATGATATTCCATTTAGGCTGGGTCGGAGCAACACCTACCGTGCACCCCCTCCCCTAGACTTTTTTTCATGGGTATCTACTACACGATATTTTTTTATGTTCCCAAACTTCATTTTGTCACTGCTATACTAAGTTTAACGGTTACCATGGTAACCCCAGGTAATTTTCAAACCTACCCTATGTGTAAAAATGGGCTATACTTATGCTTCTAGGGCAGCTAGAGATATTACACAAGTACCAAAGTGAAGTAGAGACACAGGCCGTTAAGATGAGATACATGTATAACTTAATTAATATTCATAATTTAATACTTATGAATATTCATGAGATAGTCAAAATTAAGTGGAAAATCATGAAAATCAAGCATGTCGTTTTGTCCCAGAGGCATATTTTTACACCAGATCTCTTAAAAATAGGCTTAAATGTTTCAAACAGATTATACAAAGAAATTAAACCATGTTTGGTTCCATTAAAATTTCGGTATGCATGTATAATTAAGCCAATTTGCATAATATATGCAACGTAACGAATTTCTTCAAATAGGCATACATTTAAGCGATAGTTTGTATCTGACCCTTTATTAATAGGACAAAACCCATTTTTGTATCAAATTGGAACTGAGGAACCCGGCTTTAGATATGTTTGTGCATATTTCAGGCTCATTTGTTTCGCAGTTATCCCACGCTTCCGTTATGCAAATTGCATAACAACGGATGTTATGTTAATCGCTTCGGTTAATTATATATTTGGCGATCGACTCTGGTAGATAGCCAAATTAGGGACAGGGACCGTGAGACTATGCCTGGTTACGTTGTTAGGAAGTGGCTTGAATATGCTTACGTAGCTCTGACGTTATTCATTCGAGCTCGTACAGACTTTAAATATAAAGAGCCTGCGCGCTCTGCCAGAGTAGTAGAGAGAAGAGAGAACTGAGGATTATAGTAAAATTAAAACTGGCAAGATGTAGGGATACGTTTAGAACAGGTCTTGGAGAGATGTAAGGGTGAAGTTAAAAATACTGGTTTATAGAGACGTGCCTGGGAACTCATAAGAAAATAAAATGTAGACAGAAACGTTTGCCTTGTTATCAAACAGATCCATGAACCTGGGTTACACAACGTGAAGTGGATTAAAACATCGGACTATGCTACAAAAAGTAATATAAATAAAGTGTGTGGGATCAATCAATGTGTTGATATGATATAGTATACAGTGCGACGTACGTCATCAGTTTACGTTTCATTGAAACTTAACGTAATCGAAACACACCAAAATTTACAAAAATTATTTATGCTATTCGGTGGATTACCGTGAACAAGCAGTGGAATATCACTTGATAATCCACTTCTTCAAGCAGTGGGATTATCGTCGCTCGTGCTTTTTTATGAGTTTTCCCCGTAAGGCTCCACAAGAATCGTAGTCAGTCGTGTCTTATCATTCAATTCCGGCAGTCCGTTTAGTTGCGAGCCACTCAACGAATGAACACGAATCCAAGATCGGAAGTAACGACGTAATTCCGTTGACGTCAAATCAATAAATAAGTGACGTCATTGTACCGCCAACTGTCACGCACATGTGTTCAATATAAAACTTGAGGCTCAACACGGGATAAATAAGGTACTTTCGCTTTCAACTTTCAAACAACTTCGTTTAAAGAGTGGCTTAAAAGCATAATAAGTAGAATACATGTAACTGTGTTTTTCCAGTTTAAGATTGAATTTAATCCATTTCGTGAACATCAGACTGTTATATTTTAACTCGTGGCTTCGCCACTCGTGAAAATATAACGTCTGATGTTCACTCTATGGATTACATTTCGATCTTACACTGAAAAAAACAGTTATCCTCTATGTAATTTAGACTGGCGTTTTGTTCTACTTGAATGGCAAATGTTTCCTTATCAGACGCAGCGTTAATCGGCATCGGTTCTGACTCATAATGTTTTGCAATGCACATCAATGGTTTCGAGCATATACGCGAATATTCGGAAATGCTTGTGTATTAGGTCTAGTACACCGACATCCAAATAATTATCACGGAGTGGCGAAAGGCTTTATTTTGTCAATCGACAAAAACTACATGTACCTGTTACATGTACGTGTGGAGAATCTGTTATTCTTTCCCGTTTAAACGCAAACGTACGCAAACGCAAAATACGTTTTAGTATTTTGCGTTTGCGTACGTTTGCGTTTAAAAATACTACTTTTGGTCAATTCTGATAATTCATGTTTATATTGGTGGCAAACAGCTTGGAGCCTGATCAGACGCCGGGTTACCCGGCGTCTGATCTGGCTCCAAACTGTTTGTTATTGAAAAAATAGTTTTAGCGTAAACGCGTTTATTGGGAAAGAATAACGTTTTCTCCACTGTACGTGTGTTTATATTACACTGGTCAGCATTATTTTTCATAACCCGCACATCATATGGTTCTATTACATTTTAACAAAACAATTGACGGATAAAGGGAAAGTATGACAGAGAACGTTTTAACTACATGTACAACACATCCAGACAGAATAAACGATTTTATTCTGGTTCTAGTTTTACAGTGGAGACGACGACATTACTTACAATATAGACGAAGCTGAACGCAAACTCAATGTGTTAACTCTGTAACAATAAATGGTGCTTGTAAAATGTTCACGATGTAACCCTTATAATGCTGAACTGACGTCTGCTGCAAAAACATCGTCTGCGAAAAAACACATAAACAATCTATATGCTTGCTTAACTTAAGAAACGTTGAATATGAGTTGCAAATAGTTTATGTCAAGATCATACGTTGCGTCATTCGGCGTCTGATCTGGATCCAAACTGTTTGCAAAGGTAAATCAAGTCGCGCATGTTAAGAGTTAAGAGGAAAATAATTAAGAATCCTATCGAGCTCTAAACTGTTCCTTGGAAATAATTCGTTTCAACTTAACTTTGACTTTTTCATTTTTTGCACGTGTCTGTTTAGGTATTACTATATACATTTGGTTTGGAGCAAGATCCGGCGCCTATTTGTTTCAGAATAAATTTGATTGAGGTAAATCGTATTTTCAAATAATGTAGAGGCATATATATCGGCCTCTGATCAGAATCCAAACTACTGTGCTGATTAGATTGTAAATAAATCATCAACGTATCTTTGGATTTATCATTATTATATTTAAGGAATAATTCGAATATTTATTGTATGCATGGAGGTATGAAAAAAACAACCCTGGTCACACTATGAAACCGCGAAGCGGTTTCATACAAAAGTGTGACCAGGTTTTTTTTCATACCTCAATGAATACAATAAATATTCCGAATTATTCCTTATAATTCAATATCACTTCAGAATTCAAGAAAGTAGTTAAATAGAGAATCTGACGCGAATGTTCTTTTTTAACGCTTTTAAAACGTAGGTTGTAGTCCCTCCGCCATATATATTTTCCGCCAAAACGCGACGTTGTTATGTAGTAACGTCGACGTCAATGACGTCATTTGGCATCCTGCTTCATGCAGCGCTTGTGAAGAGCAGTTGGACTAAGGGAAAGTAGTCCTGACAAGGCGTGGCCTGATTTTATTTTTTTTCATGGAGTTATGAAACAAAAATTACAGCCAATCACAGCTAACCAAATGTAATAAAACCAAACAATATTAAATTATATAGAGAATAATTCACGTATGTTTTCAGCAACTTGTATTCTAATCCATGTTTGAATGTTTTTGATATTGTGTTCTGTAATATATGACACAATGTTTGTAATATTTCGAAACAAATACTGTTTTAACCAATGTGTTATTTCATCATTTTATCTAATTGCGTTTACATGCAGTGCTTTGGTTTAATGGGAATCACTAACACGTTTGAATCTGGAATACACAGTTCTGTTAGAGATAAGTCAACAAGCTATAGACTCGGTGGCGTAGTCGTACTCGGTAAGTATTGTTGTGTGTTGTGCGTAGTAAAACCATTGGTCTATACATGTATGACATATTCACGATTCAAATGGCACAGAACTTATTCGAAATGATGACGTGAGATGAAATCAGCTTGTGCCAATAAACTAGGAATAACAGAACAAGAGACTAGTGCTACCATTCACATGTCTATAAGAACTGTGTTGTATATACATTTAGAATCGCCTGTTCAGACTGCAATATGTCAATGTCTATGACATATATGTCTGCTTTGAGCAAGCCACCTCTATTTCTTTAACTCATTCACCCCTGAAACTTTTAATGGAAAGTTCCATTTTCCAATTAAATTGAGTCCATTTGTAACAATTTAGAGTTGTTTTCAGCAATATATTGGAAATTGACAAACAGTGTAGACCCTGATCAGAGGGCTAGTGCAGTCATTGGACATGTATACTCTTTATACATGTAGCTACAATGTTTATGAATGACGAGTATATTCGTGGCTAGGGTTGAATGTGTTAAACCAATCAATAAAGTACTTTGAATATAGCCTAATTTTGAACTTTAGACATACAAATACGTGTATTGCACCAGCCCATTTAACTAGTACATGTACAATAGACCACAATGGTCCGAATATGTTGATATACCGAACAGATTTCTATATTTACCAGACAAAATTCCATTATGAAATTCGAGCAACAAGAGAATCAATTACATACACAACTTGGCTAAACTTTACAATATTGATGTCTGTTCCATAGGCAATATGCATGTAAATTACCTGGCAGCTAAATGACGTAAGGCAGTGTTAGTCTGGGCAATAACCGTATATATTGCACTGTTGAAGTACTATTACAACTCTTATTGCGTGCTCAATACTCGTATAGAGAGGAACTCTTTACTGTTCCTTGTTTACCCTTTACTCCATATAGCCTTTTCTAGCATTGAATACACATGTAGGTGATCGCTTAAAGCAGATTGAAAGTAAAGCAGAATGCGCCGTAAGGCGCATTCTGCTTAACTTTCATTCTGTTTTAAGCTACCATTTGCTAGGATATAGAAACTATTTCTTATAATACATATTCATTACTGTATAAAGTGAAACTATTTTCTTTAGTGGGGGGAATAAGTGAAATGCTTCAAAAGGCGTATTTATTGGGTAATTGGTTAAACCTCACTATTCTGAATTTCTGCTTCGAACTTCTAGTCAGCGAAATGAAGAATATCATGTTCTGCATTTACATGAGGTTAAACTAACTAAGGGTATCAATCAGTTTTGATTCAGATCACACACCGATTAACGTGGCATCTCTCAAACTTAACCTAGACACATAATGACATTACTCAAAAAATGGAATTTACATTGCATAAATATGTACAAGACGACCGTAAGTTTATAGAAAGTTAACGATTTCTTTTTGTAAGAAAGCCTCGTTATACACCGTATGCGTAATTATATGGACATCCTGTGCAAAAAGCTTAGATTAATCACCTCGCAACTCACAGTCTGGACATATTAAAATCCGCTTAACAGTTAGATGTAAATAAATCACCAAGACCTTTAGAAACTCGCGTGGATATGGATCCAAATCATATTGTTTGCAAAGGCAACTGAAGTTTCAACTGGTAGAACATGGAAAAAGTCAATTTAAAATACAGCGGAGAAAACGTTATCCTCACATACAGTGGAGAAAACGTTATTCTTTCCCAATAAATGCGTTTACGCTAAAACTGTAATTTGCAGTGCAAACAGTTTGGAGTCAGATCAGACGCCGGGTAACCCGGCGTCTGATCAGGCTCCAAACTGTTTGCCACCAAGATAAATATGAATTATCAGAATTGTCAAAAAGTTGTACTTTTCTACGTTTTAGTGTTTTGCGTTTGCGTACGTTTGCGTTTAAACGGGAAAGAATAACAGATTCTCCACTGTAACTACCCCTGTTTTCTATAGCGAACAACGATGACAAATATCCTCCAACATGTGTGAGATCAATTTGATGACGTCATCATAACGTCACTATTTATAACGGCGTTTTGACGTCAACGGGGTTCCAAAAAATGTATATTGCTTAAAAAACAGCTAAAATCGTTGGTTATGTGAGAAAAAAAATCTGTCACTCGTCGATGTTTAAAGTTGATCTCAAACTCGTCTAGAATAGAAAAATTATTAAATTTGCCAAGGCTCGTTAAATATAACATTTCAATTCTAGACTCGTTTGAAATCAGCTTAAACATCGACTCATGACAAATCCTACATTTCTTTCCCGTTTAAACGCAAACGAAACGCATACGCAATAAGCTATAATGTAGAAAATAACAACCTTTTGATTTTTCTGACTATTGATATTAAGCTGAGTGGAAAACAGTTCGGAGCCTGATCAGACGCCGGTTTAAAATGGGTAAAATGACATTGTTTTGACAATTTTGACAACTCATCTTAAACTGAGTGGCACAAAGTTTTGAGCCTGGTAAGATCTGGCTCCAAACTGTTTGCACTGCAAATAGTAGTTTTAGCGTAAACGCGTTTATTAGGAAAGAATATAGAGAATAATATGTCATGGCCTGAGATAGGACTTGTTTATTCTTCAAGAGGAGAATTCATTGACCACGAGGCTTGCCGAGTGGTCAGTGATTTCTCCTCGAGCAGAATAAACAAGTCCTATCTCATGCAATGACATATTATCGATTTATCCCGTCACTGAATGATTCTGGCCTTTCAAATGTACAATAATACTTAATTTGACAAGTTTTATGTAATTTCTGACATACAAAAAAGTAATAACCACTCCCAGCCGAATTGCGCTGAGTTATACTTACACAACAGAAAAAAAAAGTGAGTCGATTCAAATTTGACAAGTTATACATTTTAACTCATATGGGCTATACTTTACGCTTGAACTCAGAAGTTAAAATTGCCAAAAATGACGACTGGAAATTGTCACCAGTTTTCGCGTTACTCGTCAAGGTCGTTTATTGTTTTGGTACATACTCAGTTTCTTTTCTGACCGCTCAAATTCAAACTCTACATCCCATCCAATGATTAAGTTGAAATTTACTACTAAAGCTGGAATTCTACTTTGTTTATAAGCCTACCTAAAGTTTCCTTCAACTTGTTGCTCTACAGTACACAGTATATGTATTGCTTTAGCCACAGGTATTTGACACATAGATCTAGATCTATTAAAAACTAGACTTCTATTACCGAATATATAAAAACAAGGTATACAACGGGGACCTAACAGGTAGTCTAAATTATTAACTTAAACTGATGCTAAAATAGACTAGATCACCGATATTCTCTTGTGGTGCAATCGGAAAACAAGGTCAAGTACCTGTTGCTTTACTTTAGCAGAAGTAGGCTAAAAATAGAATCAGAGACAATCGTAGAATGGTTCCTAAAAGCGTAGATCCATATGAGTATAGAAATAAAATATGGATAGGCCCTATGTAGATTTATTTGTGAACTTGTTTTAAAACAAAAATGTTTACTCGGGTTAGTTTCTATCTAAATGATTTTTTTTAAAATCGCGTCAATATACAAACTTTATATAACTTAAATCGACGTCACTTTGTATCTGCCTCCGTGGTCCAGCGATAAGCAACTAAGCATCGACCTCTCTCATCACGGCGATCCGCGTTCAAAACCCACTTGATCCACACTTTTTTTGTTAATATTTTTTTCTTCTTTTGTGGATGTTAAATCGTTATTAAACATATTAAGGGTGTTTTTGCGTCTAAAATCAACCTCTTCGCTATTTGCTTTGAGTAATAAAAATAAAAATAGTTCCGGTATGTTCATACAGCTACTCTACAGATAAACCTGCTACTGTACAGATAAACCTAGGTTTATTACATGTATGCTACCCCTTTAGTATGCCCGGAGGCTGTAGTGACGGGATAAAACGTATTCTCCACTGTATTCCTGCGGGCGTGACCCTAGATATACATGTATTAGTTCTATTTAGTGTAACTAATATCCTGCGTAATATCGTCTGCTTTGAATTTGTCATCTATAAATATGATCAATTAAGATTAATATATGTTTTGATTAACGAAACGTAAAGTCGAGTGTCGAACAGCTTAGATCCAGATCAGACGTCGCTTATCGCAGATTTAACTCGTCTGTAAATACCAATCACTTTGCGGTCTGTCTTCCTCCACCTATAATTAGCTGGACTTCGCGATATGACTGAAATACTGTTGAAAGCGACGTAAAACGAAAACAAATCAAATCAAATCTTTGCGGTCAGCACAATAAGGATTACGAGACAGTGGAGAAGATGTTATTCTTTCCCGTCTAGACGAAATGCATAAAAAGGAAGAAAAACAATTTTTTATAAGTTTCTCACAATTCATTTTAATCTGAGTGGCAAACATTTTTGGAGCCTGACCAGTCGCCGGGTAAGACCAGACGTCGGGTGACCCGACGTTTGATCTGTCTCAAAACTATTTGCTAAGGAAACAGTAGTTTTGGCGTAAACGCGTTATTAGGAAAGAATAACGTTTTTGCCACTGTACCTTTAGGTACATGTATGATGGTATTTAGTCCAACTTGCATTGAACTGTCACATGATACAAAATAATACCTATTTTTAGACGGTGCATTATTTAACACAAGACAATATAATACTGGAATCTCAATTCAGGACCGATCTTATTTCGAATGGCTTAGATAATGGGAATGTACACTCTTTTTAGTGGTTTTAGATTTTAACTCATTATCCCCTGAGACTTCCAATAGACAATTCCAGTTATCAATAAAGGCTGGTCCATTTTAGACTATTTAGGGTTGTTGTTATAATATATTACAAAATGACAAATAGTGAAGTCACTGATTAGAGGGCTCCTGCAGGAGCAGGAGCCCTCTTATCAGGGACTTCACTGTTTGCATTAGACAAGTGTTCTCTTCACAGGTACACATTTTGGTAGAGAACGCATATATGCGACACTAGGGCTCAATGAGTTAAAAATTTATTTTATCTACGTAGAAAATATCAAATCTAATATACTTAGACCCAGTACATACAGTGGAGAATCTGTTATTCTTTCCCGTTTAAACGCAAACGTACGCAAACGCAAAACACTAAAATGTAGACAAGTACAACTTTTTGACAATTCTGATAATTCATGTTTATCTTGGTGGCAAACAGTTTGGAGCCTGATCAGACGCCGGGTTACCCGGCGTCTGATCTGGCTCCAAACTGTTTGCACTGCAAATAATAGTTTTAGCGTAAACGCGTTTATTGGGAAAGAATAACAGATTCTCCACTGTATTCGTTTTCGTCTTTAAACTTTGCTTTGAATTCTGCGTTGGGTGGTGAAGATTTCCAAAACATTCAACTTCAATTGAATTTTCTAAGATCTATGTTGTGCGTTATAGTTAGGATGTTTCATTGCGGTGAAAATACGGGAATTTAGCACTAATTCTCCATTTACATGCAACCTGCGGTGAGTTTGTCGGCAGACACTTGCCCGAAACCTGAGTACAATTTCACAGAAATCCGAGAATATCCTAACACATGGCAAATTGCAGGTTTGTGATTCTAATTAACATTATCACATGTTGTGCTACGTGTAAATTAAGTCACAACAAACGAGGCGATATACACATGTACATGTACATGTACATGTATCGGCACATGATGAGAAAAGTGGGCGTCAGAAAATAAACAAAGGCAAACCTTTTTGCAACAATAAAGGACGCAGAAAACCATTTTGTATCAAAACACAGCTTTTATGTTTCTTTTCTTAATCTGGATATATAATTTCTGTTCTTCGTGTAAATACAGTGGAGAAAACGTTATTCTTTCCCGTTAAAACGCAAACGAAACGCAAACGCAAAGCACTTAAATGTATAGAATGACAATTTTTTGATAATTCTGCCTATTCATTTTAATCTGAGTGGCCAACAGTTTGGTGCCTGATCAGACGCCAGGTTACCAGGCGTCTGATCAGACTTCAAACCGTTTGCAATCGAAATAATAGTTTTAGCTAAACGCATTTAGTGGGAAAGAATAACGTTTTCTGCACTGTACATGTACAGTGGAGAATCTGTTATTCTTTCCCGTTTAAACGCAAACGTACGCAAACGTAAAGCACTAAAACGTAGAAAGAACAACTTTTGGACAATTCTGATAATTCTTGTTTATCTTGGTGGCAAACAGTTTGGAGCCTGATCAGACGCCGGGTAACCCGGCGTCTGATCTGGCTCCAAACTGTTTGCACTGCAAATAATAATTTTAGCGTAAACGCGTTTATTGGGAAAGAATAACAGATTCTCCACTGTAGCTGTAAACCCACATCATTAAGGCAAATCAATAGGAAAGTAATATGGGTTTTAATCAAAATATGAATGAAGTAGAGCATACGCAGTTCATGCTTTTAGCTACAACGAAGATGGCTTTATTCTTTCCCGTTTAACTCTTTCACTGCCAACGGTGCTAGAAGGCGACTTTCAAAACAGTTTGGATCCTGATCAAACACCGCGTCACGCGACGTCTGATAAGGATCCAAAATGTTTGACACCCGTCAGTCAAAACAGTAGTAAATTTGACTTTAAAAGATATTGCAGACGTCATTATCAAGGCAGACGATATTTTGGCACTGAGACGGTTTAAACAGAATGATAAATATTGGCAGTGAAATAGTTAAATGAAATCAAACGCATAACTGCAATGCAATAAGATATAAACTTGAAAGGGGGTTTTCCCTTGTAAATGATTTCGTTTACAAATTAGTCAAATTTGCAATTAGTGTGAAGCTTGGTGAACCTGAAATATGTTTGCAAAGGACACCAGATATGTAGCGAAAATCTCGTTTACATGTATATATTTTATGCCAACATAAAGGATTTATGTGTAATTGGTCACCATTTCAGTAATTACCGGTCAAGATCATTTGCCATCAAAATCGTCATTCCGGTAACTACCAGTCAAGTATAAGGCTAGGTATAAATAGCACCTACGAGTATACCACAACTAATAATGTCATTGTCGTACAGGCGGTAAAGTAGTTCATATTGAGTTAACAGTGGAGGGGACATTAGTCTTTCCATATTAATGCGCCTACGCTTAAACTTATATTTTAGATGCAAAACAGTTTAGAGCCTGATCAGTCGCCGGGTTACCCGGTGTCTGTTCAGGCTCCAAACTGTTTGCCTGATCAGAATTAATAGTGGTAATTGTCAAAAAGTTGTATATTCCTTCATACTTTTACAATGCGTTTGGGTTTCCCTTGGCTTAAACGGGAAAATATAACGTCTTCTCCAAAGTATTAAGCCTTCATTCAACCATCAAATAACCAGCATTTATCGTTTCTATGGAAAACGCCCACTTTTCCTGTTTAAACGACACTTAATGTAAACGGAAATACATGTACAACAGCATGTACATTGTACAGTGGAGAATCTGTTATTCTTTCCCAATAAACGCGTTTACGCTAAAACTATTATTTGCAGTGCAAACAGTTTGGAGCAAGATCAGACGCCGGGTAACCCGGTGTCTGATCAGGCTCCAAACTGTTTGCCACCAAGATAAACAAGAATTATCAGAATTGTCCAAAAGTTGTACTTTTCTACGTTTTAGTGTTTTGCGTTTGCGTACGTTTGCGTTTAAACGGGAAAGAATACCAGATTCCCCACTGTATCCAGCATCTGATGTGGCTCTAAACTGTTTGTAAACGACATAAGGTTTATGCATGTAGCACAGACGATCTTAGTTAGAAATAATAAATATTCTCCACTTTATTCTACATTGTGTCATTATAACGTTTTCTTCAATTATTTAGCAATTTCACTTGGCGAAAATAGTTCCTCTTAGTATTTTTGCAGTTATAAATATGCATCATAAGAAATATTGTCTATTACCATGATATGTTTTCTTTAAGTATAGACTGAACGGAAAGCAGAAGTGCATTGAAACATAGTCTGCTTTGCTTTGATCCTGCTTTACATGTAAGTGGGCACCTGTCTTCAAACCTAGAAATAGGCTTTGCGGTAATATGTTTAAGCGGTCAACAGGCATAAAGACTGCAAAGATATATCCACCGAGTAATCGATTAATACAAGTTGGACTGTAAGTGCCACATGTTTTGTCATTGACCTGGTTGATACGGCTGTCTCTTCTAATTCCGTTCAGAAATAAAGGAATAGTGATGAATTACCTTGCTTGCCATCGGAACGAAGACGGGTTTCTATTGATAGTCCATGAGCTTTGCGGTATGTGATTATTAGACCTTTGTACGGTTAAGGACTGAACTTATCTACAGATAGGGGATAAATCATATTGTCAATGCTATATCAGATTATTCTGGTCTTTGCAAACCATTTGGAACCTGATCAGATTCTGAATTGTACGGCGTTTGTTTTGGATCCAAACTGTTTTACATTCATTACAACATTTATCAAAATACTGAAATGTATTAGTTTTACACATGTGCATGTATAGGCAGATACAATATTGAGTGCTAGCAGTACTGAATCTTCTTATATTAACAATTTTTGCGATTCGCTTGCAATTCGATGGCAATTTGATGGCAATTCGCTTGCGATTCAAAGTACTAACTTTACCCTCGGGTAAATTTTCTTGAATGGTGTATCTCGCAAATGTTCGCAAATATGCCTTCGTTATTTTTTTTCGATTCCATTTTTGTCACAAACGCTTCGGAAAATTCACGTAAAAATATTCAAACGTAGAATTTGCTTTTTGAAGCGCGCGATTCGATGGCAATTCGATGGTAATTCGCTTGCGATTATCAATTTAATTTAATAAGGTTCAGTACTGTGTAGTTGTATAACTAAATTGAAGTTGTTAAACAGGTCATGGCGTAATTCCATGTATAACATTTAATGAATTAATCTAAAACTGCAGCCAGTTAGCCAGTGTTCCATTCTATATAACTTTGATTTGAACTTCGTCACAGATAACATAGAATTTTGACATCAATGTTCCAGATAAATTTATAGAAAGATAATGTGTCAAACTCTTCTCCCGTCAAATACGTATACACAACTATGCTGTACATGTAACTAGGCATTTGTCATCAAATACTTGTCTAATGCTTGTTAACTCATTATCCCCTGAAACTTAAATGGACAATTCCAGTTTACAATATAGGCTGGTCCATTTAGGACAATTTAGGGTTGTTTGTTATAATATATTGCAACATGACAAACAGTGAAGTCCCTGATAAGAGGGCTCCTGCAGGAGCCCTCTAATCAGGGACTTCACTGTTTACATTAGACAAGTGTGCTCTTCAAAGGTAAACTTTGGGTAAAGGATGCATATATGCGTTACTAGGGCTCAATGAGTTAAAGATAGTGTTTGGTGAAAGCAGTATTTATTGTGAAGATCACCTTTTTTGTTTAAATAAGAGCTAAATGCAGACACAAAACGAAAAATGTACAAAATCACGACGTTGTTTTGAAAAGTGTGACGATTACGTTTTATCTGAGTGGTAAACATAATGGTGTCCATTCATACGCCGGGTTACCCGTCTTCTGATCTGGCTTCAAATTGTTTACATTATCTACATGTAATAGCTTAAATGATATGTTGAATATGAAATTAATATAATTAGATTTGTCCAAATCCAGGAAACCAAGACACAGAAATCCAAGCAGATCCTAGTAAATGGCAAATTACAGATTTGCAGATTTGTGATTCTCATTAACATGATTACCTGCAACACTGCGAGTAAATTAAGCCAGAACAAACAAGGCGTTATTGCAACAAATTGGTGATAAAGAAATCGAACGCCTCAACACAAATGGTAATTAACCTTCATTTGCCAAGGAAAGACAAAATAAACAGTATTACTGACAGACAACTATACAGTCACTCTCATAGTGGGAAACACGTTTCTACAGTTAAGAAATAGTTTATATATTCCCGTTTCAACGTAAAAAGAAACGCAAATGCATTACAATAAACTGTAGAAGACGACATTTTTGGAAAATAAGGTTACCCGGCGTCTGATATGGCTCGAAACTGTTTGCAATGAAAATAATAGATTTAGTGTTAACGCGTTTATTCGGGATATTTCTCCACTGTGAATTTCATTTGACAAAGAAAGACAAAACCAACATGACAAAAACCTATACCTTCACTTTTAGAATTTGCATTGGAAACTTAGAGTGGGGAAGCACGTACAGTGGAGAAGACGTTATTCTTTCCCAATTAACGCGTTTATACTAAAACTGTTATTTCCAGTGCAAACAGTTTGGAGCCGCCACAGGGTCAACCGTCGTCTGATCCGACTTCAAATTGTTTGCAATGGATATACAGTCGAAACTCGATAATTCGAACTCGCGTTAGGTTGAAGATACATGAACACCTATATTTCAAAGTTAAAACGTGGCTTAACCTTTGAAATACGGTTATGTTTGACTGAAGCGAGATCGAATTATCGAAATTCAACAAATGAAATATTGGTAAGATCAATTTACATGTAACTCATTACCCCATAGCCTGTTTCTAGTTTTGAAGACAGGTACATGTAACCACTTAAAGCAGGTTTAAAGTAAAACAGAATATGCCTTATGGCGCATTATGCTTTACTTTCAGCTTGCTTCAAGATTTTATCTGCTAGAATACAGAAAATATGTCTTATGGTGTATATTCTTGACTATATACATTGTTAATTGAAACTATTTTCTTCAGTGGAGGACTAAATACAATGTGCTAAAAGGTTCTTCTATGGGGGGGGAAGAGTTACGCAAATTCGAAGTATCGAGTTTTTACTGTACTGGTTCTAGGATTTATGCGTTTATTGGGACAACAGATGGGACGGGCTATATTTGCTTCATTTAATTTCTATTTTTCAACACATCCAAGAACAACAGTAAAGGATGTATATAAACCAAGCAATTTTCTTAAACCAAAATACTTACATTAAGGTAATGTGTCATTTCCCGTGTATAATTATGTTTCTCAAAACTGTCATATTTCTTCTGCTGTAAATGTTTCATTATGACAGTAATTGTAAGGAACATTATAATTGTAGATAGAGAATTAGAGAAAGCGAATCCCTATAAATGCGTTTGTTCTAAAGCCCCTTTCAATTGCGCATAGATTGCAGAGTCTGATCACGGTCTACACCGTTACCTTGTGTTTACATTTGTGGACGATAGGCATTATACCAATTGAACTCTAGTGACGACTTTATTTGTCTTTTACAAGGGAAGTGCCTATGAAGGGCACACTTGTCCTATGCAAACAGAGAAACCCAGAACAGATGGCTCCTAATGGATCCCTCTGATCAGAGTCTATGTATGTGTCATCTTTCACTGTATTGCAAAACACAACCCAAATGTGCCAAAATGGACCAGACCTATTTCTATGTACAATTTGCTAATTGAGTATAGTATTTTGTGAATTTTACTCGTAACTCTCCCAAAATCATATACAAATCCGGAATCATTTACAGAAACTGATAATGTACTGATTTATTTGTTTGTGAATATGTATGTATTGTCTATGTACATTTTGTTTTGTTCCTCATGTTTTGTCTATGTATATTGACTGTTCCTCATGGTTTCATGTAAAATCATGAAATGAGTGTAATAAAGAAAATTGAAAAATTGAATTGTTACACTGGAAGTGTCCCCTTAAAGTTTCAGGGGTAAATGGAGTTGTCTGTATCACGCTTATCCTGCACTTAGCTGACACCAGCCGTTCAGTAAAGAAACCGATGGCCCTCGATGGACATCGATTGCGAGTTGGCTACCGGTCTGAAATACAGTGGAGAAAGCGTTATTCTTCCGTGCAAACGCACTACAATGACACATAGAAAATGACAATTTTTTAACAATTCTGACTGCAAGTTTTAATCTGAGTGGCAAACATTTTGGAGCCTGATCAGACGTCGGGTAACCCGGCGTCTGATCTGTCTCCAAACTGTTTGCAATGAAAATAATAGTTTAATTTTAACGCGGTTATTTGGAAATAATCAGTTTTCTCTACTGTACTCTGCACACGGGGCACAAACGGCCAACCTAAACAGCAAACACTGGTACATGTAACTGAACAAACACTACTGATGTATCTTTTGCGTTAAATCATTAATGGCATTCGCTTGAAGACATATTTCAGTGGATAATACGTTATTCTTTCCCAATAAACGCATTTACGCAAAAACTATTATTGCCTTTGCAAACAGGTTGGTGCCAGATCAAACGCCGCGTTAGCCGGCGTTTAATCAGGAGCCAAACCCTTTGTCACTCAGCCGATTAAGCTACACCGTTTAAATATTGTCGTTTTCTACAATTTACTACAATGCGTTTGCGTTTCATCTGCGTTTAAGAAGGAAAGTTTAACGTCTTCACCACTGTAACTCGTTAAAACACTAGTACAGCTGAACCTCACTAACTCGAGCCCGCTTAAGTTTAATATACAGCGCTTTCCAACGACTGTATGTCAATGGCTCAAACTCGCTTACACCGAAAGTGCCCTTATTCAAAAGTTACAATGTGGCTAAGACACGTTTCAATTTTGAAATAATGGTATGTGAATCAAATGACTTATCGAGATATCAGTGTACAGTGGAGAAACGTTCAATAAATGCGTTTACACTAAAACTATTTGTTCCATTGCAAACAGTTTGGAGCCAGATCAGACCTGTTTGCCACTCAGAAGAAAAATATGTTGTTATTTACTAGATTGTAGTGGAACGTGTTTGGGTCTCGTTTGCATTTAAATGGGAAAGAATAACGTTTTCTCCACTGTATGTTATATTTCCTGTTGAATATTTATCCGTAGTATTTCAACGTTACTGTTCAATAATGTCTAAACGAAACGCCTTTAAGCAGTTAATAATTCATTTACTGGTAACTATAGATTCTGATCAGTTTGCTAATGTAGGTATAACCTTCGGCTAGTGGAAATTTGAATGTGAATTAACCATTATCTATACGGGAAATGAGTATATACATCATATACAATCAGTGTTGACCAGACGGTAATCAAAGCGGACGCTGTCATGTACGTAGTTTTGTAGATGCCCACTAAGAGCCAATATCTTTAAGACAGGAAAAGCAATTTGAAATCCAAGCAAAATAACGGGATATAAAATAATGTATTTCATGAACAGCGTAAAGATCATACTTATACTAGTTATTTGTTTTCGTCTGAACACGCATCTGAAAATAAAAGCTCTTGACTGATACATGTATTATGATAACTATCCTTTATAAAACCAAGATCGTACATTATCAGGGTGAGGGACTTTTTTCTATCCAATTAAACGCGTTAATGCTCAAAGGTTTATGTCAAATGCAAACTGTTTTCGAGCATTTTCTACATTTTGATGCCCTGGGTTTGTGTTAAGCTTCGCTTAAACGCGAACGAATAAAGTATTCTCCCTTGTATATTGGAATGCGTATACCTTTTTACTAATCGAGTTGTGGAACATCTTAAACAATTCAATAGCCTGCTCATTTTACATAATATTCCAAAGCAGTTTGCCGATGATTATAACAATAACAAAATGAGACCAAGGTCAAAGTTTTGGGTTGTTAGATGCTCGGGTTTCTTCTAGATTTAAGATAACCATTATTTGCCGTGTAAAGTATAATTATATATAAACATACTATGAGTGAGTTCATGTACATCTCTTCGAAGAATGATGAAGCAAGTACATGTACGCGTAAAACTTTAACTTGCCCTTGTAATGCACATGCACATGTACATGTATCCATATAGTTTGAAGTACAGTGGAGAGTTTGTTATTCTTTCCCAATAAACGCGTTTACGCTAAAACTATTATTTGCAGTGCAAACAGTTTGGAGCCAGATCAGACGCCGGGTTACCCGGCGTCTGATTAGGCTCCAAACTGTTTGCCACCAAGACAAACAAGAATTATCAGAATTGTCCAAAAATTGTACTTTTCTACGTTTTAGTGCTTTGCGTTTGCGTACGTTTGCGTTTAAACGGGAAAGAATAACAGATTCTCCACTGTATAAGCTGACTTGTGTCTGATCTGGGTTCAAACTGTTTAATACTCATATCGAAGTTATTCAGTGAAAATTTATGAACTGTAAAGTTGCTAAATGAATACATGTACCTGAGGCAAAACGTTTACATTGAAGATATTTTTAACCCTTTACCTGATAGCCTATTTATAGTACTTAAGATAGATGACTATTTAAAGCAGGTTGAAAGTAAAGCAGAATGCGCCTTAGGGCGCATTCTGCTTTACTTTCAGCCTGCTTTAAGCTATAATGTGCTATAATTTAGAAAATATTCCCTATAATACATATTCATTACTGATTAAATTGGAACTATTTTCTTCAGCGGATGAATAAATCATATCCGCTAAAAGGCGCTTCTATTGGGTAAAGGGTTAAGGGGAACACGTTTTTCTTTCCCAGTTAACGCGTTTGTAATATAACGGAAACGATGTTTTTTCTCTCCCATTTAACCGTAAACAAAACACAAACGCATTTCAATAAAATGGAGAAAATATCAATATTTTGACAGTTACTCATAGCCTGATCTAGCTCTAAACGGTTTGCATTCGAAATAATAGTTTTAGCGTAAACGCGTTAATTGGAAAATTACGTTTTCTCGATGGTAAAATAGTGATTTAAAATACAAAGGGTATGGAGCAAGATGAGAAATCGTGTAACGTCTTGCCTGGTGTGGCTCCAAACTGTTGATCGCTCAGACCTAATTGCATTGCCAATATATTCATACACCTGTAATTTTCTTCATTTCCTTGAATTATATTCGCAGTTAGTTTAATTGGAAATGGACAATAAAAGTTTCCTCGATTGTGTGACAGTGCAAGGGGTCAATTTACTAATACATTTGTTACATTTAATCCCACCATGCTGACAAGGCCACGGGAAAAAATACGGATATAGAGAAGTCTCGACATGTTTATTTAGTTATAACAGTATGCTGCCTACATTTGGGAATACGATATGCTGGCCCAGTAGAGTAGAAAAGACGTTATTTTTTCCCAATACACACGTTTATGCTAAAAGCCATTTTTTCGTTGCAAATAGTTTGAAGCAAGATCAGGGCGTCTAACCAGTCTATAAACTGGTTGCCACTCAGATTACAATGAATCCTGATAATTTTCAAAACGGTTGATAATTTGCTACATTTAATTGAACTGCATTTCAGTTTGTTTGAAAAGAATACCCTATTCTACATTCAAAATAGAAGCAGACAACATTTAACACTTTCATGATCACATTTTTCGGGATATTTTTACCCCTTCGCCGCTTTATTGTCGTCTGCTTCAATATTAGTGTCTGCAAGACTCGTTTCAAAATTAGATTTAAAGTTGTATTACTTAATAAATATCGATAAGAGTGCCAAACAGTATGGGTCCTTATAAGAGGCCGCGTAACAGGTCCCAAACTCTTTGCAAAGGTGCTCTAAGGCGCCATTGAGAGAGAAAGAGTTAAGCAGAAGGTAGGTTAAAAGACATATTTTGTTCTCACGGCATGCAAATCATGAATTAATTGCAATCTGTCATTCGTTTTAACTCGAATATTTAAGATTGAAAATTTCGAGTAAAGATTTTTATAAAAACAAAAAAAAACTCACCAGACATTTGGGCTCTAACAATTCCTATACACACAAGTAATCTACAATAAATACTACATCCAATTTATTATCTAATCCTCGTAAATCCTAGACCTCCATCGGTTTCATAATTTTCACATTTATTTCCTCAACGTCTCGCTAATAGAGGACAGGTGGATAAATGTAAACATAGCTAAACGGGTTTAGATGTTTTGTTCTTGTCAAAAATCGATTTCACGTCCACTGATACATTGCCTGTGAAGGATAAAAACATTTGTTAGCGTGATCGTATGTTTAAACATTATCTATATAATGCTTGCTTGAAATGATTGGTAATTAAAACACATACAACGGATAAAATCACAGTCACGTACAGCGGAGAAAACGTTATTCTTTCCCGTCGAAACGCAAACGAAACGCAAACGCAAAACACTAAAATGTAGAAAATAACATTTTTTGACAATTCTGACAATTAATTTTAAGCTGAGTGGCAAACTGTTTGGAGCCTGATCAGACGCCGGGTTACCCGGCGTCTGATCTGACTCCAGACTGTTTGCAGTGGAATAAAACGTTTTAGCGTAAACGCGTTTATTGGGAAAGAATAACGTTTTCTCCACTTTAGCAAACTCTATAGACAAAGACCGGTTGGCGCTTTCGACACCATACATTTTACTGTTTAATGAGTGACTTTACAAACATAAAAGTATGCGGAGAGGACTTACATAGGCTTTGCCTATTATCAAATTATCTTCTTTGAATAAAATACTCTTTAAACTATTCAAGAACGCTTGTTAAATTCAAGCAAAATTGTGATGTTTAAAGACAATGCTACTTCAAACCTTTTCATTTTAGCAAGACAGATATATTTGCTACATGTAAGAGTTAACCCTTTCACTCTCAATGACGATTAAAAGCGTGTTTGCAAACAGTTTGGATCCTGATCAGACACCGCGTAACGTGGTGCCTGATTGTGATCTAAACTGTTTGACACTCGTATCGATATGTTTTAATTCATACTACATTAAATCTTACTTTGAAACGATATGGCAAGTAGATGTCACTGTGCAGTGGAGAACAGTTTAATGTTTTCAAACTAAACGCGCTGACGCTAAAACCATTATTCAAATTCCAAATAGTTTGGAGCAAGATAAGACCAGGGCTGCCATTTCTCCGGATTTTTCCTAAAGCTCCGGATTTTTTCCAAGTTTATGGTAGCTTAAAGCAGGCTGAAAGTAAAGCAGAATGCGCCCTTAGGCGCATTCTGCTTTACTTACAGCCTGCTTTAAGTAGTCGCATGTCAACAAAACAAGAAAAAGGCTATGGGGTAAAGGTATGATTCGTAAAATCGCACTTGAAAAATGCAAATTTGGAAATCTTAGGATTTTTCATGTCAATTTATGGAAGCCCTGTAAGACGTCTGGAAACATGACGCCTGATCAGTCTAAAAACTGTTTTACACCTAGATTGAAACAAATCGCATGAACATTTCAAAACATTTCTCATTTAAACCATTTTATTGCGCTGTGCGTGCATATCGTTTGCATTTAAAGGGACAAGAACAACATTTTCTCCACTGTGTGATAAATATGGTTAAACGGTTGCAAATGAACCGGTAAAAGTACACCGCCTTTCACTCTTATCATGGTGAATTGTTGTCTGCTTCAATATATCGTCTGCTTAAAATCTAAACACAAGTTTGCGTGCTTTTGAAACAGAAGAAATTTTAATACGAATTACAAACAATTTTGATCCAGATCAGATGCCGTGATCAAAACTGTTAGCAAATGTTAGGCAAGTCGCGCTTAGCATGATAAGGGTTACCTGCTACAAGAACTGCTATTTAAAGTAGCTTAACTATGTTTTGACTAGAGATATCAACTACAGGTATAGCTAAAAAAATTAGGATTATGCCAACTAAACCACGTTTTTATATCAATATTTGCCTGCACATATGTAACTGCATGCAGTTTTGTACAGATAAGCCAAATGTTACATGTATGGGTGATACATTAAAGGAACATTAAAGGCGAACTTTTATTAACACTATCACTGTCTTCAGGGCTGCCATTTCTCCGGATTTGTCCATAATATTCTGATGTTTCTTAATGTCTCCGGACCTATTAAATCTTTGTTTGGATTCTGCTCTTATTCTTAAAATTTGGAATTGTATGCGTTTTTAACCTATGAAACATTGATGCAATGTATTGGTGTTAAAACAGTTTAGATCCAGATCGGACGCTGCGTTGCATGGCGTCTGATCTGAATCTAAACTGTTTTCACACTGATTTATTTAGTGTTATAGCGCCTGCAGCGAAAGGGTTTTAAGGTACGATTCCTTAAATTTCGTTTGAAATTTTGAAATATTTTAAATTGTACGAGCAACTTGTGGTACAGTACTGAATCTTATTAAATTACCAATTTTTGCGATTCGCTTGCAATTCGCTTGCAATTCGATGGCGATTCGCTTGCGATTTCAAAATACTAATTTACCCTCGGATAAGTTTTCTTGAGTGGTGTATCTCACAAATGTTCGCAAATATGCCTTCGTTAATTCTTTCGATTCCATTTTTGTCACAACCGCTTCTGAAAATTCGCGTTAAAGTATTCAAATGTAGGATTTGTTTTTTGAAGCGCCCGATTCGATGGCAATTCGATGGCAATTCGCTTGCGATTATCAATTTAATTTAATAAGGTTCAGTACTGTAGCACTGCAATATTTTTGACGTAATTACTAATACCCCGTTTAACACAATAACTAGCCTGCTTTCGTCTGCTTACACTGAACCTTATTAAATTAAATTGATAATCGCAAGCGAATTGCCATCGAATTGCCATCGAATCGGGCGCTTCAAAAAACAAATCCTACGTTTGAATACTTTTACGCGAATTTTTCGAAGCGGTTTTGACAAAAATGGAATCGAAATAATTAACGTAGACATTTGTGAGATAAACCATTTAAGAAAACTTACCTGAGGGAAAAGTTAGTATTTTGAATCGCAAGCGAATTGCCATCGAATTGCAAGCGAATTGCAAGCGAATCGCAAAAATTGTTAATTTAATAAGGTTCAGTACTGTAAATGTTTGTGCGTTTTATGTATAAAATCTGGAATTGCGCTCGGTTAATCTTTTTAGGAAGCACTGCAATGAGTGTCGAACAGTGTGGATCCTGATCAGACGCTGCATTACGCGTCGTCTGATCAGGATCCAAACTGTTTGCAAAAGTCACTGCTGCAAGGCTTGGCGTTGAAAGGGTTACACGACCATAAATGAAGCATTAAGTTGTTCTGTAAAATCAAAATGTCGCTTAATTTAAGACGAACTTGACAATATGACAAGTTTAATTTTCATATATACACATTACCAGTTGACAGTGCGATACAGAGTGATGTATTTAGCTCGAGACGATTTTGGCGGAAATAGCCGATCTGACGAGCGCCTTGGCGCGAGTCTGATCGGTTGTTTCCGCCAAAAACGTCGAGAGCTAAATGCAACACTCTGTTGCGCACTGCCAACTGGTCATGTGTTTATTATATGTCTTGAATACAAACCAGAAACAACTAAATAGTTGTTTAAATCATTTTATATCCAAAATTTGTTAGTTAGTTGAAGCAGAACGAGAAGTTTTGTATGCCACAAAGAATAACGCGGCATTCGTACATGTACGTAAATGACGTCACGTTAAATCGAGAGCGAGGTCAGAGTAAAATACAAAGTGGCTGATACAAGGTGGCTGATACAGACTCTTGTATTTTACTCTACAGATACACGCGGAAACGCTCGATATCATTCGAAGGCATATAATAAATACATGTACACTGTTTATAAGTGACTAGTATACATGTACTAGTCGCTAGGGTTAAATGAGGTAAAACATCAGAAATCAAGACAATCCCCGATTCAATGTTAGTATATCTAGGTTTTCAAATTGATTACAATATTCTTTATAACTGAAACCACTTTCTCCCCGAGCGTAATACTAGTACCCCAGTACAATAAAGGAATTTAAAACGTTAACATAATGTTTATAAGTGTAATGGTTTCAAAAAGCATTTATTTTTTCACCAAAAATAAATATTTTGACTACAGTTTAATTTGTAACAAATAAAACGTGTCTAGTTTTCTGGTACATTGGATAGTTCTCTATACTGGTCCGCTTAAGCGTAACTAAAACGCAAAATATATCATAACAAAATTTAGAAAAGGAACGATTATTGAAAACCGTTTTCGACCTTTCGTTAAACCTAAGTAGAGAACAGTTTGAAACACTTTTAAACGCAAACTATTTGCAAGTTATATAAATAGGAGAAATGGCAGCCCTGTATGATGACCCCTAGACTGTGAACGATAGTTGGGAACATTTTCCTTAACCCTTATCATGCTATAGTCAAACAACTAGGTCTGACGTGTCAAAGGTCAGCCGGGTCCATTTTTTAGGGATAACAGCATTCCGCATGTTCTCGGACCATTTTTTAAACAGTCGAGTTTAGTATATTAGCTACAAATGAAGGCGGAATTGTTGTCAGCTGTTTAGCGCAGTAGGCAAAGTGTAGGTACCCAGAGTGCATTGTGATAATAGTATTTTTGTTCAGCGTGGGTTCGAATCCCGCGTCAGCCTCAAACTTTATTTTAATCTAGAATGAATAGTAAAGCATTATCTTATTTCATATTGTATTATACTGACTATTTATGCACATGTTCTTCAATGTTGAAGAAGGGTTGCATTAGTTTGAGTTCGAGGCCTATATTAGCCATAATTTCAAAAACAAAGGGATGATAAAATACAAATATCAATACAAGTTTTAGTTGTTTTATTGAGGGGGCTTTCTGCATTACTTAAATGCAATGTAATTACAGAATCTTTAATATTGTTTTAGCCAAAAAAATAGTTTAGGTTGATGCAAGACTCGAACCCGCGCTTGATAAAATGTTTCTCGGTCATGCTTCCTTTCAGCCCAACGTCTTATGCACTACGCTATGTATCCGATAACCAATTCGTTTATTGTTTGTACAAATAACTAAAACTTTTCATTTACAATTGCCACGAGGATATCCGAAATGCTGATCTCCCTTATAAATGGACTCGGCGACCCCGTGACACGTCTAACCTAGTTGTTTGACTATAGACGCGACTTGCTTGATATTGGAAAACAATCTGGACTCAGATCAGACGCCGTGTAACGCGGCTTATGATTTGCATCCATACTGTTTGTCACTGGTATTCAACATTTTCTTAAGTCATGAAAACTATTTGTTTTTGGTATTAAACAGATTTCAATTCAGCATGATGGGAGTTAGCATATCATGTCAAATGTAAAATGTGTATATTTGTCGTTTTCTTTTGCATATGTGATATGTTATATATATACTGTATATCTTCGCACGAGGTGCAAAGTTAATTTTCAAGGTCACGGCTGAGTGAGAATTTAATGAAATTGTCAAACCGTTGGAATCCAGGCCAGCGCTTATAAAGCGTTTTAGTTGCGTCTGAGTTGGTTCTCAAGCGTTTGATTGGTCAGATTTGAGCCTAGGCTTTATACGTATTGACCTTGATCCGACGGCGCATTAGGCAATGTTTAAGAGGGATGCAATACGTTTGAAGTCCATTTTGATGTGTTTATTCTGTCAACATTGAAAACATGCACGCATGTAACAAACAGGTGACTTTCAAAACCGATAAGATGTACAGGTAAATGTAGAAATATAAACACTGTAGGTATAATGATACAATCAAGGATGTTTAACCAGTCACTATAAGTATGATGGCCTCGTAGCCGAGGGATATTGACTATTTTTGTTGTTGTTGGTTCGAATCTCACCATAGGCAAAAACTTTGTTCTCGAATTTGTTTTATAGTTATTTTTTAGGAATGGGTATTTTTGCACAAACACAGCATGATTTACATGATTAAAGAATGCTTTTGCAAAAGGAAAAATGGTTTTACACATAAATGTCTATGCCTATACGCCTAGGCCACGGTAACTCTATTGATTGGCACTGGGCCTGAAACTTTATTACACTGAACAAGACCAACGTTACAGGCATGTTTTGTTTACATTTAAAGTAGACTACAGTGGAGAATGTGTTATTCTTTCCCAATAAACGCGTTTACGCTAAAACTATTATTTGCAGTGCAAACAGTTTGGAGCCAGATCAGACACCGGGTAACCCGGCGTCTGATCAGGCTTCAAACTGTTTGCCACCAAGATAAACATGAATTATCAGAATTGTCCAAAAGTTGTTCTTTTCTACGTTTTAGTGCTTTGCGTTTGCGTACGTTTGCGTTTAAACGGGAAAGAATAACAGATTCTCCACTGTATGTTGGTGTGCCACAACATCTTCATTTACACATTTCAAAGCAGTAAACTCGTAACGTATATGTTGTAACGAAGTAGCCAACTTAACTGTTCTGTACAAATGTGTTTTAAGATAAAAGAATCGACCGGTCTGGATTTATACTTTACAATAATTCACATTGTAGAAATAGTGCTTACTAAGTGTCTGATATACGTCAAAGATCGTTCTCAATTTCAAGCGTTTGATTGGCCAGATTTGAGCATATTCTGCTCAAATCTGACCAATCAAAAGCTCAAGAATGAGTTCAGACTCATCCCTAACGACTTATCTGAGAGGATTCTTAAGTTTGTGATTGGTCACATTTGTGAAAAATGCTTTAAACTGGCCAATCAAGAGCTGAAGAACGATCCCATTCTCATTTCAACGGTAAATAAGCATTGGAACTGGTGCAGAGCCTGTGATAATTATGGTGATTGATCTACACAATTTTGCAGTTAAATAGGTCTGGCGCTGGTCATATATTTAGAATGGTGACGATTAATCTTCATTAGAGTATCAATCATACTACAGTGCTCCCTGCCTACAATGGCCTTCCAAACCACGACTCACTCCTTACAACAAGCCTTGCCGTAGTACCCTAAACAGGACAATTATGTCTATCGTTTTTACTGCTGCACTATCGCCTGCTTAAAATTGTCGTCTGCTGCTTTTTGTAAAATTTACATATATATAAGTGGACATTTTGATAGAATAAGTATAATGACGAGTGACAAACAGCTTGAATCCAGATCAGACGCCGCGTGACGCGGCGTCTGATCTGGATTCAAGCTGTTTGCAAATGTAAGCCAAGTCTTAATTTCCCTCCATATAACGACCCCATCCAAACACCACACACACAATCTGTGTCTCCCATTGGGTGTCGTTGTAGAGGGGGAGCACTGTATAAACTGTTACAGTGGATAATCTGTTATTCTTTCCCAATAAACGCGTTTACGCTAAAACTATTATTTGCAGTGCAAACAGTTTGGAACCAGATCAGCCGCCGGGTAACCCGGCGTCTGACCAGGCTCCAAACTGTTTGCCACCAAGATAAACAAGAATTATCAGAATTGTCCAAAAGTTGTTCTTTTCTACGTTTTAGTGCTTTGCGTTTGCGTACGTTTGCGTTTAAACGGGAAAGAATAACAGATTCTCCACTGTAATCCATGTCAAATGTGGCTCTAAATGTTTGTCACGGTCATTCTGTGTACTGTAGTCGCTTTCTTGTTGGTAAAGGATAACATTTTATCCATTGTATCAAATAACATCCCCATAACATGTCGAAAACATAAACTGTAATGCTGTATGAATTAGTAATGAATGCATTTAAAGTCAGCGAAAATGTTCAAACAACTGTAGCGAATGCTAAGTGATATCATAAACCTATCCGTTGTGACATTTTAAAAGTATGAATCAACAATGCTTTTGGCATTTGAATTATCCACAATTCACATCTGACATTTTTTTTGTCTGTCTTTTTCTGTTACGTTACATAATTAAATATTTATATGTATTGAGTTTTGCTTTAATTTCACAACTATTTGTACTTGAAAAACGCTGTTATGCAATCGATTCTGGCGGATTGTACAGTGCCCAGAATTGACCACAAGCGCATGGTTTATAAACAAGTAAAACGTTATTTCCCGTTTACAAGAAACGGTACACTTAAAGCACAATACGAGGTGACAAAATAAGTTTTTATTGAAAAGTGTATAACCCATAAACACGCATTTTCACGTCTTTGAAGTATTCATTCACTGAATAAAATAGTTCCCCTTTATACAATATTGTATGTGCACCATAAGAAAAATGTCCTGCATCTTAGCAGATATCAGCCTAAAGCAGGCTGAAATTAAAGCAGAATGTACCTTAAGGTTCATTCTGCTTTACGTTCAACCTGCTTTAAGTGATCACTTATCTTTAACACTAGAAAAGGCTATGGGGTTATGTGTTAAATCTGAGAAGGTAATTGTTTGGACCGACATTGGGTTACTGTTCTGACTCAAAACTGTTAGAAATGGATCAACTTATTAACAGTGGAGAATAGGTTATCCTTTCCCAATAAACGCGTTAGTTTTAACGCTAAAATTGTTATTCCTAGTGCAAATAGTTTGAAGCCAGATCAGAAGCCGGATAACCCGGCGTCTGATCAATCTCCAAATTGTTTGCCTCTCAGTTTAAATGAGTCGTCAGACTTGGCAAACAAATGCCACTTTACACAATTCAATGCACTGCGATCGCGTTTCGTTTTCGTTTAAACGGGAAAGGAAAACGTCTTCTCCACTGTAATCAGGAAAGCGTTTAGTGAGCAAGGGAACAAAATACGTTATTCAGTCCAAGCCAACATGGAAATGCTGCGACATATGATCAAACGTCAATTAACTCGACGTCTGTTTTGACTTCAAATTGTTTGCAGTACATTAGATTTGAAGCGTACATGTACATACGATGTTTTGAAACAAACGCATAATAATCCTGTGCGTGTACATGTATTGAAAGCATGATTTTCATTCTGTTTTTAAAAGATCTCTCCAAGAATGCATTGGATTTACATGAATGGACAATTTGCTTTAAAGTAGACTAGAACAAGTGCCCTTTGACATAGTTTGATATTCCTTGATTCATGTACATAAACTAAGGGAAACTGTTTAGTATTACAATCACTTCAACACGTTTTGCTTCCGTGGAAGATATTCAAAGCTTTACGTACTTCCTGCTTTTACGTGTTACATGTAATGTACTGTACATGTCAATCTCTCTTGATACTTGTGTACATGTACCGGAACAGGTGACAAATCTCACTACTATGGTTCAGTTTCTGACACTTTGAATGGTAAACAAATGTCACATGCTTAACCCTTTCATTATCAAATTTATCGTGAGTTTTTTACCTCACCACAGCCATATTGTCCTCTGCTTCAATATGTTGTGTGCAATATCGGTTCAGAGTAAGATTGAAGGCAGTTAGCTGACGTTACAACGACACCCAATGGGAGACAAAGCTTGTGCGCGTTGTTCAGAGGAAGTAGTTACAGGGAGGAAAATTGGCTTGCATCTGCAACAAACTTGAATTCAGATCAGACGCCGCGTTAAGCGGCGTCTGATCTGGATTCAAGCTGTTTGTCACCCGTCATTATATTTATTCCATCAAAATGTAATTTTGAGAAAAAACAGCAGACGACAGTTTGAAGCAGACGATATTGCAGCAGTAAAAGTGTTAAACATTTTTTCTTGTTTGGGGAATAGCCGTAAGGGTCGTTGTAATGAGGGAGTCGTTGTTGGGAGGGTCGTTGTAGGGAGGGAACACTGTATTTGCAAAACAAGTGTTAAACACTTTTGATCGTGTGATCAGGATCAAAGGTGTTTGCAAATGCGCTTACATATTATTAACGACGTCATTGAGAGTGAAAGGGTTGACGTACTTCTTACATCTCCAACACAAAAACGCATTTAAAGAATATCAATTTAAGGGTAACATTCTCACTATAAATTTGATCATGCAATGGATAATAAAGTGCTTCTATGGAGGAAAGGATTGAATGAATCTTCAACGTGTTCTGTCATCAGCCTGTCTATAATCTGTTTTTTCGTTTTAGCTCTAATCGCTTGTTTGCATTTAGCTCCGTTTAACCCAAATTCACTGCCTTAGGCTTACCTCAAGTACATATGTACGATAGTAACGCGTACATTAACACGGCGTCTAACCAGGGTTCAAACTGTGTCACATCCATGGTATTTGTCTTTAGTCAAACAATATACCAAAAATGTAAATTTACCAATAGAAGCAGACGATAATTGTTTGAAATTAATGACGTCATGTCCGGGATAAAGTTATACATGACATGATAACGTCTTTACCAATGTTCGTGACAAGGATAAACCGTATCATAAACACTTCGCACTGATAACAAAAATTATACTCCAACAGATGTTAAGCCTTTCTCAAAACTTGTTTAAGGCTACTTAAAACTATATCTGTCACGATTCACAAACTTTTGACTCGCAAAACACACGATTTCTATGTTTATTTTCCCTAAAATAAATGATAATCATACGATATACAGTAGAGAAAACTCTATTCTTTCCCGTTAAAACGCAAACGAAACGCAAACGCATTGCAATAAAACAAAGAAAATGACAACTTTTTGACAAGGCTGACTACTAGTGTTAGTCTTAGTGGCAAACAGTTTGGAGCCTGATCAGACGCCAGGTTACCCGGCGTCTGATCTGGCTCCAAACTATTTGCAATGGAAATTATAGGTTTTAGCGTAAACGCGTTTATTGGGAAATAGTAACCTTTTTTCTCCACATGTTAGAAAATAAAAACCGGTTGAAAAATCGGACAATTTATTTTTTTATTTCAATGGCTAACAGCTTAGAGCTTGATCAGACTCCGGGTTATCCCGCTCCAAACAATTTGCATAAAAAAATCACTGCTGGAGCAACAAATGCATGTATTGGGAAGACATATCGTCTTCTTCTCTGTATCTCTATATTTAGTGACCAATCGGTATTGAATAATTCATATGATTAGAGTGTTCCCTCCCTACACGGCACTCACAACAACGATTCCCTCCTTAAAACAACGCTTGCCGCTCCTACCCCAAACAAGAAAATTATGGCTAAACTATTCACGGCTGCAATCTCGCCTGCTTAAAATTGTCGTCTGCTGTTTTTCTCAAAGTTACATAATGAACATTTTGACAGAAATGAACTTAATGACGAGAGAAAAATAGCTTGAATACAGATCAGACGCCGCGTTACGCGGCGTCTTATCTAGATTCAAGCTGTTTGCTTATATAAGTCAATCTGCCTCCCTTAAACGACTCCCTGCGACCAACACACACAATTAGTGTCTCCCAGTGGGTGTCGTTGTAGAGAGGGAGCGCTGTATTTACAAAATACTGCTACATATTGCAGGGCGACATGACCGTGTTTTTTCTGAATTGTAGAAAGACGTACACATTAAGACGTCGATTTATCTTTATCCTACCGTAATGTCCATTGTTTTGATTTTGTCATATGAAAAATTTAGTAAGTATAGATTTATACAGATTTGAACTAAAGACACATCAAAGAGGAGTGTCAAACAGAGTGCATCCAGATCAGAGAGCACACTGCGTGCCGTCTGATCTGGTTCTAGACTGTTTACAAAAAAACAACAGCTAAGTCGCGATTTGCAGGCAATGGTTCTGGCATTGTAATGTTTTGTAACGTTTTATTCAAACATTCTCGCAAGTTAATTTGATCAATTGTTTACATTTTTACACAGTGATCTTATCGTGTTTAACCGGTAACGTTTTTTGTTTGCTTTTAAAGTCTTAACCTTTTCACTGCCTTACCCGAGTAGATCTACAATAGGTTTGTATTCTGATCAGACGCCGCTTAACGCGGCGTCTGATTAGGATCTAAACTATTTGACACTCATTCAATAAAACTTAGATCTAAGTCAAACTATCTCAAATTTAGATTTGAGAAATAAAAGCAGACGACAATTGTTTAAAAGTTATGACGTCATGGCAGTGAAGGGGTTAAACTTTAGAACGCCCTCTTCTTTTTATGTCTGGAATATTAGTTGTCTGCGACACTTCTGTGAGTTGATCTTCCCGTCGTAACTATTATAGTGTAAAATTGTTTTGAACAAGATTCGACACGGAGTACATTTGTAGTGTGGAGTATCGTCTGGGTCCTAACCTTTTGCAACAGTTATGATAAATTCGGCCATATTGAAACATACGATATGGAAAAGCAAGTGTAACACTTTTAACGTTAAGCTGTCGAGATTATCATGTGTATGTCAAAATAAACTAAAAATCCCGCTCGTTTACAGTGGAGGATCTGTTATTCTTTCCCGTTTAAACGCAAACGTACGCAAACGCAAGGCACTAAAACGTAGAAAAGAACAACTTTTGGACAATTCTGATAATTCTTGTTTATCTTGGTGGCAAACAGTTTGGAGCCTGATCAGACGCCGGGTTACCCGGCGTCTGATCTGGCTCCAAACTGTTTGCAGCGCAAATAATAGTTTTAGCGTAAACGCGTTTATTGGGAAATAATAACGTTTTCTCCACTGTAGCAGTTTGGTACATTCGAGAGGACGTTAACCCGTTTTCCGTTTGAACGAAACTAAACACAAACGCATTACTATAAAATATTGCAATTGAAGATTTCTGAAAATTATGACCCAATTATTTCTATCTACAGTGGAGAACACGTTATTCTTTTTTCCCGTTTAAACATACACGAAATGCCAACGCATTGCATTAAAACGTAGAAAATGACAACTTGTTGACATTCTGAACATTCATTTTAATCTGAGTGGCAAACAGTTTGGAGCCTGATCAGACGCCGGATTACCTGGCGTCTGATCTCGTTCGAAACTGTTTTCTAACCACATTTAAATAATAGTCAACCCATAAAAACTGCCATTTTATCTTTTTTATTGCACTGCATGTGCCTTTTGATTGGTCAGAATTATGTTTTTTCAACTGTTCGCAGAGATGTCTGAGCGCTGATACTATCGGATGTTACATGTACAGTGGAGAATCTGTTATTCTTTCCCAATAAACGCGTTTACGCTAAAACTATTATTTGCAGTGCAAACAGTTTGGAGCCATATCAGACGCCGGGTTACCCGGCGTCTGATCAGGCTCCAAACTGTTTGCCACCAAGATAAACAAGAATTATCAGAATTGTCCAAAAGTTGTTCTTTTCTACGTTTTAGTGCTTTGCGTTTGCGTACGTTTGCGTTTAAACGGGAAAGAATAACATAATTCTCCACTGTATCTCTTCACCTGCCTAAAAGCGACTTTGTAAACAGTTTGGATCCTGATCAGACGACGCGTTAGTCGGCGTCTGATCAGGATCCAAAATGTTTGAAACTCGTATCGACATTTCCTTAGTCAAAACAGCCCTAAAGCGACTATCAGACAAAAATTCAGACGACCATTTTAAGCAGACGATGTTGCAGCCGGACCAAGGTTGGACATACTTATCTTGTTTGTGAACAGCGACAAGCGTTGTTGTAAGAAGGGAATCGTTGTTCAGAGGGACGTTGTAGGGAGGGAGTACTGTAATGTGTTTTTCGTAAAATTGGTTAAACGGGCGGCACATAATGATGGTTTACTACTAATAATACTGAACTTTAATATGACAAAACACCATGTAAATAAGCGTGCATGCACGCGGAACTGTTCACAGCACATGTCTCCATTACTCAATTCAAGTTTTACTCTATACACAACATGAGTAAAATGTGAGTTCATCAGCCGCTGAAACGAAGCTTCTTCATTCGAGAAAATGTTATTTTTTCCCGTTTAAATGCAATCGAAACGCAAACGCATTGCACTTAAACTGAGGAAATGACTATTTATTTTAATATGACTGCCAAACAGATTGGAGCCTGACCAGACACCGGGTTAGCCGGCGTCTGATCTGGTTCCAAACTGTTTTGAATGGAAATAATAGTTTTAGCGTAAACGCGTTTATTGGGTTAGCATAACTAAACGTCTTCTCCACTGTTTACAATTCAAGTTTGACTTTATACAAAGTAAAACGTGAGTTCACCAGCCGCTTATACAGTGGAGAATCTGTTATTTTTTCCCGTTTAAACGCAAACGTACGCAAACGCAAAAAACTATAACGTAGAAAAAGTACAACTTTTGGACAATTCTGATAATTCATGTTTATCTTGGTGGCAAACAGTTTGGACCCTGATCAGACGCCGGGTTACCCGGCGTCTGATCTGGCTCAAAACTGTTTGCACTGCAAATAATAGTTTTAGCATAAAGGCGTTTATTGGGAAAGAATAACGTTTTCTCCACTGTATAAAGGTGGCTGCTTCTGCCCAGGAGTAAATAGTACATAACTGTAATTTGCTGTTGGAAATCATTTGCAGTGACAACTTTGGTGTCTCTGTATCTGAGACTAAAGTTTTAACATTTGATATAAAACGTATATTTCTATAAATATCCCATGCTTTTAGAATGCAGACAGTGCGGTGCAAATATGCATATTTGTGTGTGAGCTAATTTATTTCTTAAAACAGTGTTATCCGTAAATAGAAATGTCAATTATAATGCATATGGTATCTATGATTGTAGCAAATGTTTGAAATGTGAGTTTGAAAAATAATTAAACCCTATATGGTCATATCTATTGTGATGTTTTTTTATTTATTCTCAGCCAATCTGACGTCTACTGACGCCAATATGTTGTCTGTAATATCGTTTTAAAGTAAGATTTTAAGACAGAATGACTTACTTTGTCAAACAGTTTGGATCTCGGCTAGACGTCGCGATTGGTGGTGTCTGTTCAGGACCTAAAATGTTTGCAAAGGAGCCTTACTGGGACCATTGGTAGTGCAATTATCAAAATTAAGGCTTGAAAATGTGTTATAATTGTTGCAAACATGTTGGATCCAGATGATACTCCAAACGAGTACCTCAGCGTCTAAACTAGGAACTCCAAAGCAAATTAACCACTCTTTAACCCCATCAACCCTATCAACTTAGAAGACGGTAATATTTCCCAATAAACGCGTTGAGTCTGAAACTAATATTTCCATTGCAAACAGTTTGGAGCCAGATCAGACACCGGGTAACCCGGCGTATGATCAGGCTCAAAACGGGTTGCCACTCAGATTAAAATGAATAGTCCGAGTTGTCGAGAAAATGCATTTTTCTATATTTTAGTGTTTTGCATTTGTGTTTAAACGGGAAAGAATAACGTCTTCTTCATTTTAAATCATAAACCCTTGAAAGTTCAAATGAACCATACAAATTTACAGTCATGCCCAAATTATATTTGACCATTCATAATTAGTTCTTCAATAAACTAACAATGCAGACTCTTGTGAGAGGGTTTATTCAGGTGTACACTATTTGTTATGACCCACATTACGCGGTACTAGCTCCATCAATGCCTTACCCCGAGTACAATGGTTATTTGCAAACAGTTTGGTTCCTGATCAGACACCGCGTCTGATCAGGATCCAAACTGTTTAGCTTTCAATACGACATACTTTTAGTCTATTTACGTTAAATCTAAATTTGAGAAATAAAAGCAGACGATTTTTTTTTTAAATTGATGACGTCATGGGAGTAAAGGGGCTAAGGGTTTATATAGGAGTTACAGTGGAGCATCTGTTATTCTTTCCCGTTTAAACGCAAACGTACGCAAACGCAAAGCGCTAAAACGTAGAAAAGAACAACTTTTGGACAATTCTGATATTTCATGTTTATCTTGGTGGCAAACAGTTTGGAGCCTGATCAGACGCCGGGTTACCCGGCGTCTGATCTGGCTCCAAACTGTTTGCACTGCAAATAATAGTTTTAGCGTAAACGCGTTTATTGGGAAAGAATAACATATTCTCCACTGTAGTCTGTTCATTTTTGTATCGATTGTCCTCCGGAATAACAGTAATTCCTTGCAACAATCAGTGACTGTCCGCCAAGAACGTTGCTGAACTTCGCTCAGCAAACTAACACTTACCAATTTGAATATTAAAATGGGCCATTAGGAGGTACGCAACGGTTTTATAGGAACAGAACAATATTTTTTTTCTTTTGGACTTAAACATGACGTTTATCGTCCATACATAACTATACACATATTAAGTCAAAATCAATAATATGATTCATATCTAGCATGCATGTGAGAGTATATATTTATTGATATACATCGTTAGTTAAATTCGTCCTTATCTTCATGGCGCATTTTATGTAGCAACCAAGTTTGTTGATAATGTCACAGTTTTTAGATTGTAAAAGCTCACACAATTTGTACACACTTGGTCTAGTTCTATAGTAGTCATCTATATATCTTCTCCTTATATTCTTATAAGGATCACATTTAAAAATGAAATGATATTCATCCTCAATGTCACCGTTTTCACAAATATTGCACAGTCTCTCATTTCTCTCAGTTCTTATTCTTCCGTATCTTCCTGTCTGTATATGAAGTCTATGTGCAGAAAGTCGCATTTGTGTCAACACTTTTCTGTAACTAATGTTTGTACACAAGTCTAGGTATGGTTCATACTCAAATACAACCTTGATCTCTTTATATAAAGTTAGGACACGATTAGTTTGAATATCTCCTGACCACCCTTGGATAAAACAGTCTATCATGCGTTGTTTAAATACATTACTAAACTGCCTTATGTCAACACTATCAGGGTATTCCCATACATTTAAAAATCCATATGTACTCAGCATATTTTTCACTTTTGATGCCCAGTTCAAATAACCCCTATTCATATCTTCAATAAGACTTGTATATAAACATTTAATGATATTATTGTTAGTATACATAACCTTAAACCAATATTTCAATATTCTCATATTTCTACCAATATATAAGGGAAATCTGCCTAAATCCCCATAAACACCTGCATTACTTGTTGATAATTTTACACCCAATATACGTTTACAGAACTTTAGATGAAGTCTTTCTAAGTCTTTCATATTATTAAAGCCACACACTTCAGATGCATAATTTAAAATTGATGTTACAAAAGCATCGAATAACTGACACATCGTTTTCAATGTAAAGTTAAACTCCTTTGTGTTGTATAACAGTACGTTCATGGCTTTCAGCCCTTTACCCACGAGTAATTGTTGATTTCGAGTGAATGAGCCACTGTAATTAAACACTGCACCAAGGTAATTAAAGTCTTCAACAACGTCAATATCCTCGCCATTGTATGTCCATGCCTCGTGCGGTTTTAGTCGTCCCCTCTTACGGAACACCAACACTTTAGTCTTTTCAATATTTACAGTTAGCCCCCAACGATCACAATAGGATTTCAGATTATTTAAACTGAGTTGTAAGTCTTCTACTGTTTCGCCCAGCAGCACTAAATCGTCTGCATATAGAAAAAGTAATAACGATAACTCGTGTATGTTAACCCCATTACTTCCCTTGTTGCTAAGGTAAAGTTCTAGGTCCTCAACAAACAGAGAATACAATATGGGAGAGCACACATCACCTTGTTTCAGACCTACCGCTATGTCCATGAGTTCTGAATAGGTGCTCATATGTCTCACTCTACACTTAACATCTCTATACATAGAACGAAATATTTGTAACAGTTTCCCTTTTATACCAAGTTTGTTTAATTTGTACCATAGCGCATTACGGTTTACGCTATCAAAACACTTTTTCATATCAATAAACGAACAATATAACCTTTTACCAGGTTGACTAATTATCTTATCAATTACACAATGTAAACTAAAAATTGCGTCAGTTGTGGAATACCCCTTTTTGAAACCAAATTGAGCGTCCGGTACCTTTTCATATTCTTCACTCCATATTCTCAAACGATTGTTTAATACCGACATAAATAACTTTGCAACACAGCTCACAAGAGTTATTCCTCTATAATTTTGCGCTTCATTAGCATCACCTTTCTTATATATAGGTATAATAATGCCCTCCATCCAAGAGCTTGGAAATATGCCGCTTGAGTATACCATATTGAACAAGTCTGTCAAATGTGCTCCTAATATGTCCCCGGCCTCTATAAAGTACTCATTTATAATCTCATCGTGAGAATAAGCCTTCCCTCTCTTTAACGTCTTTATCGCGCTCCTTATTTCTGTGATTGTAAAAGGCTCGTCTAGTTCCTCAAAAACTGTATCTTCAGCGCTTTGATCTCTGCTACAAAACTCCTCAGCTTCAGCATCGGACACAATATTGATTTCCTCACTTAGGTTTTTAAAATAATCAAAAAATTGATTGATGGTTATATCCTGTCCTTTAACACACTTTCGTTTTGTAAAGAATCTCCAGAAATCTCTAGGTTTTTTCGTCTTTAGATTCTCTATCTCTCTCCCTCTTTTTCTTTTATATTCTCTCTTCTTTCTGTTTGTACATAATTTATACACTCGTTTCTTATCACATAAGATTTGTCTATTTTCTGCACTTTTAAGACCATTGTAGTCGTTTAAAGCGTTGACATAGTCTCGTTTCTTACTCCTACATTCACTGTCAAACCAATCCGCTTCTTTGAATGGGGATTTCTTTACACATTTAATATATTTATTATCCCTTTAGGAAACTGTTCGAATTGGAGATGGTCACATTTCTTAATAAAATGCTATTGGTCAGTTTTAAAGTGTTTTTGAAGATGAACATTTCTTACTGTAGGAGGGAATGCATTATTATGTTACTTTTTACATATTTTAACAACATGCTCACTAACATTTGTTGGCCGCATTGCGAAGCTAATATGAAATGGCGAAAGCCGTCCCTCAACCAGTCCGCCCGACGCCAACAATTTTGTTTATCCTTTTTCTAGTCGGATGTGTATAAGATTAGGGCGGTATAGAAATCAGGGCTGCCATAAGTTGACATGAAAAATCCTAAGATTTCCAAATTTGCATTTTTCAAGTGCGATTTTACAAATTGTACCTTAACCCCATAGCCTGTTTCTAGTTTTGTTGACATGCGACTACTTAAAGCAGGCTGTAAGTAAAGCTGAATGCGCCTAAAGGCGCATTCTGCTTTACTTTCAACCTGATTTAAGCTACTATAAACTGGAAAAAAATCCGAAGATTTAGGAAAAATCCGGAGAAATGGTAGCCCTGAGAAAGCTAGAGACTTAAAATGTGTAGTTGCACAGTAAAGTCGTCCTGTTACACCAACTTAAAGTTGCCCTTGTGGTGTTACAGATATTTGACAGCTAAAAGCAGGAATCAGGAAAAGCATATTTCATGCAAATGTACGAACTACTTTACTTTCATCGTAATTGAAGTAGCCAGATGTAGTGCATACAGCACCAAAATAGTGTTAACTCGAATAGACGTTATATAGCAAGCTTTTACACTACCAGCAAAACATTTCAGTAAAAGTGTTAATTCAATCTGGCGGAAAACTCACCCGCATGTTTGGCTCGCTGGAAATCAAATTATGCATTATTTTTGTTTGTTAATCTGATTAAGAACAATTTTCTGAACACCAGTATGTTAAACCTTTCACTCTCAATGACGCTTGAAAGTGCGTTTTCAAACAGCTTGGATCCTGATCAGACGCCGCGTCACGCGGCGTCTGATCAGGATCCAAACTGTTTGACACTCGTATCGATATGTTTTAAGTCATGCTACATTGCATGTTACTTTAAAACTATCTTGCAAACAACAAAATTAAAGCAGACGACAATGAAACGGTGAGGGGATAAAAAGCTCAAGGAAAATTTGGTAGTGAAAGGGTTAAAAGCGAAGACCAGCTGAATAAGTGTACAAGCTTGTATAAAGCAGCCATTCATAACAGACATTTGATTAATCTTACACACAGGTGACTACATGTACGTATTGCAGTATAAAGACAACACAGTCGAGACGACGTTATTATCTCCCGATACACGCGTTTAGGTTCAAACTATAATTGAAATTGCAAACAGTTCTGAGTTCGCTGAACAGGTTTAAAAAAACAATGCAAATTGACAAAAAATTATCCCTTTGTCCCTTATTATTGGAATGCGTTTGCGTTTAGTTTGCGTTTAAACGGGAGAACATCATATTCATCCACTGTCATGATTCAGTCGACCGACGCGCAAAGAGTAACTCACTGTGTTTGGTGTTAAAAGCAACCGATAGACTCATGCTTAATTTTATAACAACTCTCGAAATAGGCGGTGATATGGTATATTTTGTACACATGCACTTAAACTCGTGACAGATGTTCTTGAACTGTGCACTCGAAAGCATACCAATTACCCGATCCAATGGACATGTGTTGGTATTGTATTTTGTAAATGATTCATTCAGAGAATATCTTGCAAATAGTTGTATTCATTTTTGTTATCAACTGTTCATGTTTGGATAATCTGATTTCGGTCTTTACTGCCATATCATTGTCAGCTAAAGCAAATGTGTTGCCAACTCGGTTAATTCTGATTTAAACCTTGTGTATACGATGTATTTTTTTAAATTAAAAAAAATTAAAGCAGTTTGACTAAATAAGTAAATGTTTTGTATCAACACGTTGACAGAAATATTTAATCTTGATTATGAGCTAAATGAGAGTTATCTTAATTGGATGGCAACCCCTTTTGAACAAATTGCAATTGCCTATGGCGATATTTTTTTTTGTTTTTGATTACGGTCTTATTGGCACTGTTAATCTAAAACTTACAATAAAGCTACCTTAGAAACAATACAAACTTCTAATTGGATATGATTGTAACATTAAGGGATTTGGTCGCACATGTTCTAAATGGCCTAAAAGTGCTTTGAACACAGTGATATAAAGACAATGGAGAATGGGTAAAATAAAATACGCTTAAAAGCGCATTCTGCTTACTTTCAGCATGCTCTAAGCTATTATCTGCTACATGTAGAATATATACTCGTTTGGTACATGTTTTAGACTGTATATATTGGTACTATTTTCTTCAGTGGAGGAATAAATGAAAAACGCTAAACGGCGTATTGTTGGGGAAAGAGTTTAAAGTCTGGCTTTAATTTACCGTTGTAGGTTGAAAAAATATTGAGAAGTTTTACCAGACAAGTTTACTGTTCTATATAAATGGTTCTTAGGTTACATGTTTATATGTATTATTAAAAGAATTGAAGATATTTCCATTAAAATCATTCTAATGTTACCAGGCCTCCGGAAAATGCTTCCTTATATAACAATACAATATTGCAATTAGTAACATACTATCTCTTATACGACCCCTAGAGATTTCTCGAATAATACTGAACGTTTCAGTTAAACATAATTATACTGAAGGTTCAAGCATGGATTTTCCAATACAGCATTGCAGTTTAAGGTTTCATTTATTCATAAAACATGTATACAAACTGTAAGACAGGCACAGAAGAGAAATCACGATTATTTTCAATCTCACAAAATAAACTGCAAAGGCGATGCTATTGATTGTAAACAATAAAATAGCTAATATAGTTGAGAAAATGCTATTCTTTCCCGTTTAAACGCAATCGAAACGCAAACGCATTGCGATGAAATGGAGAAACGGACGAGTTTTTGACAACTCTGGCTATTCATTTCAATATCAGCGGCAAACAGTTTGGAGCGTCTGAGCTGGCTCCAAACTTTTTGCAATAGAAATGATAGTTTTAGCGTAAACGCGTTTATTTGGAAATAATAACATCTTCTACACTGTACTAGATAGTATTAAAACTGGTCCGACGCAGCTAGCTACTGCGATGAAGCACGAATATTATATGGAAAGTGGTAATTTTTAACCATTGTTTTTTTTCATTCGGAACAAGTTTTGAGAAAGTGCTTGAAATTATCGAACAATTATTTGTTGGTCGCTTTTTGTCCTATTCTCATCAATTCGAATATGGTATTATGACCATATATCATTTAATAAATCTCATTTGCTACTTCAAATAAAACATAATATGCTTCATATTTGTATGTAAATGCCATTTGACAAATCAGTAGAAAACAAAAGATTTTATTTAAAACCTGAACATCGAAATACATTAGCATTCACAAGACATAGTGTTTTTAGCGAAACAAATATATAGTGATTAAAACGAAATTAACATTCAAACCTTGACATTCTAATTACAGTAAAACCTCTCTATTACGTAGGTTCCTTAATTTTACTTTTGTAAAATATAGCTTGACATATCAAACCCAGGAATAGCGTAATTCCGTGATCAAACCAAAAATAGATAAGTATGATTGATGAACTTCTATAAATAAAACTACAGTCAATTAACCCTTAGCCTGCCAGTCACGACTATAGCTCCATATGCAAACAGCTTGGATCCGGATGAGACGCCGAGTAACTCGGCGTCTCATCCGGATCCAAGCTGTTTGACACTCGGACAACATTTTCAGCAATTTTCAGCAACTTTGAAGCACTTTGAAACTTGAAGCAGACGAGAAATATAGCAGACGACAATTTATTTGGCGGGCTAAGGGTTAAATTGCTTAAATTGTGTTTTGTGTTATATAATTCCTTTCTATTTCTGCATATGCCGGCAAACTATCGTAAACTGTAACAATGTCTGATTTAAACTTGATCCGCGTGAACATGACACAAAACATGTTCTAGATGTGTCATCTTAAAATACTCATAAAGTCAAATGATTTTATGTGAAATTGAGAATAGAAGATATCGATAAAGAGCTATCGTTCATATGATAAATATTTCAGTTTTGTTGAATCAACAGCGACAACTTGATACCTGTATACATGTATACGGTTTCTAGAATGATTTTATACAAGAAAGTCTAATCGAAGAAAAATGTGCTCAACGAATTTACTCGTATTTTTAAGAATGTTTTGTACCTACAGCTTAAAACATAATTGTTTCGGCGTTGTACAGTGGAGAATCTGTTATTCTTTCCCGTTCAAACGCAAACGTACGCAAACGCAAAGCACTAAAACGTAGAAAAGAACAACTTTTGGACAATTCTGATAATTCTTGTTTATCTTGGTGGCAAACAGTTCGGAGCCTGATCAGACGCCGGGTAACCCGGCGTCTGATCTGGCTCCAAACTGTTTGCGCTGCAAATAATAGTTTTAGCGTAAACGCGTTTATTGGGAAAGAATAACAGATTTTCCACTGTAACTGTTAGATACAGGCATTTGCAACTTTAACTCTTCTATTGCCAACGTTGCCAAAAGGCGATTTTGCAAGGAAACGCGGCGTCTGATCAGGTTCCAATCTATTTGACACTCGTATCGACATGTCTTCAGTCAAAATAGCCATATATCTGACTTTTACGATCAATGCAACGATATTTTGGCGGTAAGAGGGTTACAGTAGACGATAAAAACTTGGCAGCGAAAAAGTTGAAAGCACGATTGAGCACGGTTAGAGACTCGATCATTTATTTATTTATTTTATTATACCAGATTTATATAGCGCTCTTTTCACACAGGGTTGTGCGTTCAAAAGCGCTTTACATGAAATAACATATATGTACCTACACATCGAGAAAAGACAAAATAACTACAATTAGATCTGAAATAAAACATGAATAAACATATATAAGACAGTCCCCAAAACGGCGATCACATTACCCCCTTCAATCAGCAATGAACCGACCGGCTAAAGATTGCCGACTGATATAAATAATGGTAGAGCGCCCAATGCAGGTCATCGACAAAACACAAATAACTATAATTAGATCTAAAATAAACTTGAATAAACATACAAAAGACATTCCCCAAAACGGCGATCACATTACCCCCATCAATCAGCAATGAACCGACTGGCTAAAGATTGCCGACCAATAGAAATAAAAGCAGAGCGCTCAATGCGGGCCGCCTAATGTAACATAACTAGGAAAAATAGCATGCGACCATAACTAAAAACTCTATAGAAGATCAATGACATGATTAAAAATGGCGAAAGCTGTCCAAGAATTATACCACAGACCCCGCCAGCTGGTTTAAAAAAGATCAGAGTCGTATCCCTACAGTACTGAACCTTATTAAATTAAATTGATAATCGCAAGCGAATTGCCATCGAATTGCCATCGAATCGCCCGCTTCAAAAAACAAATTCTACGTTTGAATATTTTTACGTGAATTTTTCGAAGCGTTTGTGACAAAAATGGAATCGAAAAAAATAACGAAGGCATATTTGCGAACATTTGTGAGATACACCATTCAAGAAAACTTACCCGAGGGTAAAGTTAGTACTTTGAATCGCAAGCGAATTGCCATCGAATTGCCATCGAATGGCAAGCGAATCGCAAAAATTGTTAATTTAATAAGATTCAGTACTGTACCATCAAAGATCCACCAGACAGGCATTGGTCGACGGTACAACCCCATAACTAAAATTAGACTCATACCATATACAGGAATGAACACAGCCCTGGGTAGCAGTCATTTACCCTCTCCACCTCACACCCGCGGGACCTACATAATCCATGGCTGAAATGACACCCTTAATTTATAAAACATAAAGATAGGAAGCTGTCCTAGAATTATACCGCATACCCCAAGCCAGTCGATTTCAAAGAGATCAGGGGCAATCCCTACCATCAAGATCCACCAAACAGGCACGGGCAAACGGCACAACTCCAGAACTCCCATTTAGACCCACAATATCTACAGCAAGAACATAGCCCGGATGTAGCAGTTATCCATTTCCTAATGTGTTCTAATAATAAATATTAAAAAAGTGTGTTTTCAGACGTTTTTTGAAGACTGCAACTGAGCTCGCATCTCTGATGTCTGATGGTAAAGTGTTCCAGAGCTTTGGGGCTGCATGCATGAAACTTCTATCTCCAAACTTCACCAAACGACTTCTCGGTACAACCAGCGATACTGGTTTACTTGCAGACCGCAACTCTCTTCGAGGTTTATACACGTCAAGCATACTGACAATGTACCTCGGAGAATCATTGCACATGGCTTTGTATGTGAGTGTCAGAATTTTGAATTAAATTCTGTGTTGAAATGGAAGCCAGTGAAGCTCCTTCAAGACTGGAGTGATGTGATTGTACCGGGAAGTCCTGGTAATGATGCGGGCTGCTGTATTTTGCACACGCTGTAGGTTTCGTAGTGAGTTTTGGGGAATCCCATATAGCAGTGAGTTGCAGTAGTCAATTTTCGATGTGACCAAAGAATTACCGTATAAAACTTGATAGATTATTTATATTTTGACAGATCACCTTTGTCGTTTGATATCCTCCATCTTTGGCAAATAACTTAACATAAATTTCTTTAAGTTCAAAATGTTTACCACCGGAACTTATACATTGTAAGGGCTTTTATTTTAACTTTAGCCAGGTTAATTGCATTGCAAACAGTATGTATACCAGCTGGTCAATCTCTACATTGTCCTACTCTAACAGGCATGTTTAGTACTTTGTTACAATAACTTGATTTTGTAAACCAGCACCTTGATTAGAAAAAGAACCTAAAAATACAATATGTGTTGTCATTGTTTGTCTGATATGTTTTCATTTATATTTGATGTTACATGTAGACTTTAGGTTTAATTGAGACACAGTGGACTTTATTGAATAGTGTTTGAATTTTCAGTATAAATGTTAATTGACTGTTTGTATTTGTGTTTGTGAAGGGTTAAAAGAATTCCAAAACTAATAGTGCTTCAAGTCGTAGCACTAGTAGTATGACGCATTGCCTTACTGCAAAGGAATGTTCTTTATGGTTAACTTGCAATGGAATATGCCACGTTTTGATTTTGCCAGGGTACATGCAAGTGTGTGAATAGTGGGTATTTGTTTTGTCATTGCCGTAAACATAAAAGCTCGTTCGTTTTACAGCCAACAGTTTATTTTGTTTCTACTGTGATTGCTCTCTAGAGCGAGAAACTAATAACTAAGAATTGTAATCTTTAAATTAGATGACTGCTTTGGAATATGAAAAATCGTCCTTGTCAGAATGTTTATACATTTCGGCCTGAAAAGTAGAATTGGACAGTACATACTCCAGATACCTATATAATTCACAGTGTACATGTATATATACTGGATAATGGTTACAAACAATGAAACAAACAATGATAGGAGATAGGAAATATTGATATTTTATGTATACAAAGTCATCCTACTGTTATAAGTATTATTATTTGCTGACCAATACTGTTACACTTTAAGGCAGTCGGGATATGCAATTATTTCCCACTGAATGCGCCTATGCTCCGAGAATATATGTCTATTTTAAACAATTTGCCATAAAGCCATTTCAGATTGAAACATTTATTCCATTGTAGCAGCATACAAAACATATAACACATAAGAAATTAAATAGATAGATAGAGAGAGAGAGAGAGTGTAACATGGTACTCTAAATTGCAAATGTCAGACGTTTCATCATATTTGAATCAGTGTATAAAGCAAACATGTTTGTGTACTTACGCTTGCAAACTGTGCATTAAATAAAGACCTACTGGCGCCACAAGATTGTTGTTAGAATAAATGTGATATTATCTCAATACTTGTCTTCATGTTCTTACCAGTAAATCTATTGACACTTACTATTAATATAATCAAACAGAGAAATTGGAAGCACAATACTGATATTTTTTCATAAGAAACGTATATAATGCACGCACGCCAAATGCAGATTTCCGTTGGCATATTGGTTGATCTTTGATAAAGCTTAGGTTCCAAATGATTTGCATTTCCTACTTAAACGTAAGGCAGAAATGTTTCTAATGAAGTTATATTTCAGTTGTTAAGATGTAAATATCTTTTGATTAAAAGCGTTTATACTGAAAGACTAAACGTAAGGCAGAAATGTTTCTAATGAAGTTATATTTCAGTTGTTAAGATGTAAATATTTTCTGATTAAAAGCGTTTGTACTGAAAAAAATATTTCAATGTCAATATGACTGGATTCAGTGCAGATGCCGGGTAACACTATGTCTGATTAGGCTTCAAAGTGTTCGCAACTCAGATAAAGTAATTCGTAAGTGACGCTTTCCTGAGTGCATATAGCATTTGTGTTTTACTCTGACTGTAAAACGACGTGATGGAGTAATGTTACTCCCTCTCTGTATTAGAATATTACAGACAGGGGAACATTCCTCTATTAGACTAGTGGTCACTGGTGTGAGAGAGTAATGTTACTCCCTCTCTGTGTTAGAATGTTACAGACAGAGGAACATTCCTCTATTAGACTAGTGGTCACTGGTGTATTAGAGTAATGTTACTCCCTCTCTGTGGTAGAATATTACAGACAGAGGAACATTCCTCTATTAGACTAGTGGTCACTGGTGTGAGAGAGTAATGTTACTCCCTCTCTGTGTTAGAATGTTACAGACAGAGGAACATTCCTCTATTAGACTAGTGGTCACTGGTGTGAGAGAGTAATGTTACTCCCTCTCTGTGTTAGAATGTTACAGACAGAGGAACATTCCTCTATTAGACTAGTGGTACTGGTGTGAGAGAGTAATGTTACTCCCTCTCTGTGTTAGAATATTACAGACAGAAGAACATTCCTCTATTAGACTAGTGGTCACTGGTGTGAGAGAGAAATGTTTCTCCCTCTCTGTGTAAGAATGGTACAGAAAGAAGAATATTCCTCTATTAGACTAGTGGTCACTGGTGTGAGAGAGTAATGTTACTCCCTCTCTGTGTTAGAATGTTACAGACAGAGGAACATTCCTCTATTAGACTAGTGGTCACTGGTGTGAGAGAGTAATGTTTCTCCCTCTCTGTGTTAGAATGTTACAGACAGAAGAACATTCATCTATTAGACTAGTGGTCACTGGTGTGAGAGAGTAATGTTTCTCCCTCTCTGTGTTAGAATGTTACAGACAGAAGAACATTCATCTATTAGACTAGTGGTCACTGGTGTGAGAGAGTAATGTTTCTCCCTCTCTGTGTTAGAATATTACAGACAGAGGAACATTCCTCTATTAGACTAGTGGTCACTGGTGTGAGAGAGTAATGTTACTCCCTCTCTGTGTTAGAGGGTAACAGACATAATTATATTCCTCTATTAGACTAGTGGTCACTGATGTGAGAGAGTAATATTACTCCCTCTCTGTGTTAGAATATTACAGTCAGAGGAACATTTCTCTATTAGACTAGTGGTCACTGATGTGAGATAGTAATGTTACTCCCTCTCTGTGTTAGAATATTACAGACAGAAGAACATTCCTCTATTAGTCTAGTGATCACTGGTGTGAGAGGGTAATGTTACTCCCTCTCTTAGTTAGAATGTTACAGACAGAGGAACATTCCTCTTTTAGACTAGTGGTCACTGGTGTGAGAGAGTAATTTTACTCCCTCTCTGTGTTAGAATATTAACAGACAGAGGAACAATCCATTATTAGACTAGTGGTCACTGATGTGAGAAAGTAATATTACTCCCTCTCTGTGTTAGAATATTACAGACAGAGGAACATTCCTCTATTAGACTAGTGGTCACTGGTGTGAGAGAGTAATGTTACTCTCTCTCTGTGTTAGAATATTACAGACAGAAGAACATTCCTCTATTAGACTAGTGGTTACTGGTGTGAGAGAGTAATATTACTCCCTCTTTGTGTCAGATAGATATTGTTTTGGGGGAATATTCCTCTACCTCGTATACTAAATGCTGGAATAAATGATAAATTTGGACTAATTGTTGTCTTCATTACCTCTTAAAAGTAGGACTCAACCAATCACCCCCAGAAAGTAGGATATTCTGTAACATCCTTATTTAAAAAAGTCACGGTTTCGTGTTACAAAGACATGTACTCCTTGTCTTCTTGCATTTAGCTGCCACCTGTCTAAACGACAGTCAATGCATCGTTCTCTGAATGGAAGTGTCGCGCTTATATGAACACATTTCTGTTAATTCTTACATCTGCTAATGACAATGCCTTCTTACGATATTACAATGGGTGGGAGTCGCTTAACATTTTGATCTAAAGGGAAATAGACGGAAACACAGTGCAACACAAATGTACAGAAATATATTTTCTTGCAAATATCTGATTTTTAGTTTTATCTCAATATTAAACAGACCGATCAAACGCAATGTAAACAGTTAACAAAGGTAATTTCAAAATTTAGTAAAAACGTGTTTATCGAGGAAAATAATAACGAGTATTTACCAATGTATAGCGGTATGTTATAATTCTCATGAGTGTCCTTAGCGAATTGTATTGTATTACATTGCCCGTATGAAAATAAATAGGAAATGTTTTGTTGGGTGAAATAACTACCGGATTTACATAAGATAAGTAGATTATTGTCTGTTAGTCTCAGTTCAAATAGAAATTCAATACTACTTTATGTCTTGATATCTTATTGAACTATTTTATTGTGTTTGATAAAGGGATCATTATATAGTTTTACATATTGTTTTCATGCAAAATGTATCATAAGCATTTATCAATTTTGATTTGATATAGGTTTTGATATGTAGAATCAATCAAAGCAGATATTTGAGTCGAGAATAGATTAATCACTGCAGTTGTTATTGCTGCAAATAAGTTGTGCTATTATGGGAAAGGTACACCAACTTCCAAGGTTACAAAACGCTTAGAGTTGAGTCAGGGATTTATTTTTTCAAGTATTTGATTGGTCAGATATAAGGAAGTGCCCACATCTGATCAACCAAATGCTTGAGATCGATATCAAATGCAAATCAAACTTGTTATAACCTTGGGGCCTAGTCTATTAGGTTTATATAGACAAATGTAAATCATGATCACTGGAAAGGACCAAACTGTACAGTCAGTGCAAGTCGTTACATACAGCCGGGTGTTAAACGACCATTCTCTAAAAATGAGGTAATCTGTTTGAATGGGGTTTTGGCAGGGGAAAGAGTATATTCAGAAAGTAAATAGGACCTTTCTTTATATGTTTGTTATGCACCTAACAACCATATGTACTCACACCTATGTACTCATTTCATTTTATGTAATTTCTTAACATACCAAAGTGACACGCATGTACGCGTTATTAAAATATAGTGTACACGTGACGAGTGCACATAGCATATGCTAACAGCGCAATCCTATGTCTGATCAGGGACGGTACTGTGTATCACCATTTTTCACAATATTGTTAAACAATCGTTATCAGTTAAGGATAATCTAGCCTTAACCCTTTACCTAATAGTCTTTTTTTTTTTTAATACAGTTGACCACTTAAAGCAGGTTGAAAGTGAAGCAGAATGTGCCTTAAGGCACATTCTGCTTTACTTTCAGCCTGCTTTAAGCAAAAATCTGCTAGGATACATGTATATAAAATATTTGTAATGGTAATTGTTCATGAGGATATAAACTGGAACAATTGTCTTCAGCGGAGGAATAAATTAAATACGCTAAAAGTCGCTTCTATAGGGGAAAGGGTTAATGTGAAAATGGAATTGTCTATTTGAAGTTCTAGGGGTTGGTGAGTAAACGACCATACACGATAAATCATTTGTGTTAGGTTCTAGCCTGAATCGTTAACTTACATGTTCATATTCCCGTTTGATTACTTGTAAGTTCTGCATCGTCCGTGTAATTTTGATGATGTCAACCAAAAAAACAAACTTTGTAAGATGTAACGTTTGGTGTAACCCTATTTGAGATATAATTATCTTTGATGTACTCTGTGAAATAATTCTGCAATAAATATGTTTAAAGCCACTATAACATATTCATACTACTCACTCCTTGAAAAGTGTTTTCAACACGCATGGTGGTAGGAATATGCTATGTGTGCTATCAGATTAACTTATTGCATACTACAGCACAAATATAAACATATAGATCTTTGACACCATCATAACATGTTCCGATTTTCTAGAGAAGATTACGCTAACTACCGTCATTCTCGATTTTTCTTTATTGACCGACAACGATTTTAACTACTTAGCTCTACGGCATCAGCACACAGCTGCTTGAAACAAATTTCAACTAAAATTCGGTCATGTGGGGATAAATCGTCTAAGATGAGAGTGCTTTCGGGGAAATTGGTTTAATTCATTTTAAACGAAACTAACTGTAACAAGGTAAAATATAGAAGATAGTATGGGATATGAAATATTGTTCATTCTGAGTGGCAGACAGTTTGGGGCCTAATCAGACTGAAACTGTTTGCAATGTTCTGGCACAAATTGCGTCTTTGCTGCAATTAACATATTCATCTAAATAATATTCATATTATCCATGACCATTATACACTGTTTTTGAATACTTTTAAAGAATGTGTTGTTTGTTCATATGTCATAAATGATCAAACGTTTGATCTGATGTAATACAAGACGGTATGTTAAAAGATTCCCAATCCTTATTTTCGATCCAAAGTTTCACTTGATTAAAAATTTTACATAAAAAAACTCTTCTTAGTGGATAGAGTGGTGGTAAGGCGTTAAAACAATATCTTTAGTTATGTAGTATTGGCCATTTTTTAAGTGCATATGCTATTCTTGATTAAACATTGAAAAAGAAATACATATATAAGCAATATTTACATATCGTTTGATTTCTTTCATATCACGAAATGACAATAAATATTAATGTAAATATAATGATTCAAACGGAATATCACCATAGTGTGTGATCCGGGGTCTTGTATAAGTCGAGTTGGTTGTGTAATCCATATCTCACGAGAGGCGAAGCCTCGAGTGTGATCTGGATTACACAACCAACGAGAACTGATACAAGACCCCGGATCACACACTGTGGTGATGTTCCTTTTATTATATACCTAAACTGTTTGGGACTAGATCTAGATCTATATATTGTTCAACCGAATAATCAAATAGGCCCCTATATGTTAAATATCCTGAGTTCTATGCACAACTATTTATGGAAGTCATGTGACCACCAATAAATTACGTCATTATTTTATGACGTATCACTTTGTTCTCGATTGAATCCGTTATTTATAAGAAGTGGCGTTTTGCAAATAACTGTCCTTTAAGCGTTTCAGAACACGAGTTGAACTGTTTTAAGCTTTATCCTTTGGAGGAAAACATTAGTAAAAGTGGGTGATGTGGATTATTCACGCTTAAAATGGAAATTAACTATTCAAAGTTGACCAATTCTTAGTTTAAACTTTTTCAAAAATAGCATCGGACCTGGAATTCCGAAACGTCACGCGCAACGCTTCTTTATATTTATAGATCGTGTACAACTTGTGTTGCAGAAAAGCAGTGACGTCAACATTGTGTAGCATATATGCCATCTGATACGGAAAAAGATTATATGGCCTGTATTCGCTTGATTTTTGAATAGGTATATAATAAAAGTGTATATTCTGTTTTATGTGTGTATGAATTCCACTGATTTTGTTCAAAATATCTTCACCCTTTTCGAGTATTCCATATGCAATATATATATATATATAAATATTATACTATGCAGGGTAATCCTTAAACACTAAATAGTAGCTACTGTAGCTACATGCTTCCGTCATATTTTGCCTTAAAACCATCAACACAAAGAAAAGGTTTCTTTACAGTAAAATCAGAAAGACACTAAAGAACGTATTCAAAAGTACAGATGTACTGAAATATAACAAATGCATGACATAAATTTAAGTCATTAATGCCCAGTTCCAAGCAGTTACGTACTCTTTTGCAAATGGTATCGATGATCCTGTGTTTATAAATCGTTTAACATGTATTTTACTGTACAACTCTATGTATTACATCTTATTACAGGACTGACGTGATAGTGTTGAATATATAAAATACGCCATGACAATTCAAACATGATCCTTATAGTAAACAAGTATTATATTGTGTAACTATACATGATTGAGTACGATCGATGTACCGCAGACAGAGTGAACTAAAATGTAGCAAATAACAGCGTCTTGAACATTCTGATAATGTGAGGCAAGTTGTGTTGTGAGAAGTCACCTGCATTAAGCATTGAAAACATGTTTGTCCGTAAAAGTAATTGCGGGAGATACTGTGTTAGCAAATACCTTACAGTTGTTTCATTTCTGCAACTTACGTCGCTAATATATTTTTCTTAATAATAACTAACATTCCCACTGCCATTTATTGCAATATAATTTCTTCATAATATGCACACACTTCTTAATGTCGTTAAATGATAATGATAAACAGTAAAACATAATGTATCAGACAGTTTATGGTATTCCATCTGTTTTAATAGTTTTGATACATACTGTAAATGCATTTCCAGTTCAAACTATTATTTGTAAGGAATCTCAAGATAATGGTAAAAACGCGTATTCGACAATTAATCCTTTCACTCTCAATGACGCTTGAAAGCGCGTTTGCAAACACGTTCCGCTGCGTCTGATTAGGTTCCAAAGTGTTTGACACTCGTATCAATATGTTATTAGTCATATTACAATATTTACAATCGCCCCATTCAATTCCATTGACAAAAAGTGTGATCATTTCAAATAAACACCAATTTTCGAGAGGGCGGGACTTGTGGAAAAGTTTCGAAGGGGAGGCGGGGCATATGCAGTTTTCATTCGCGAATTAACCTTTGGAACTTGGGGCAGCAAACATTTGGCGGATTTTTTCAAAATTTGTTCTTAACCGATCTATGCCTTCCTACTAGTGGGAACCATGATTCCCGACTACTATTCTTCTTTATAAATTAGATAAATTGCAAGAAAACTGACATAATAATCTACCATATAAACAGCGGCCTATATCTGCGTTTCTTTATGACAATAAAATCCCGATATATTTATCCTACTTTAAAATTACGTCACTTCTAATGACGTCATAAATCAGCATTTTTCGCGCCAAACTGTCAAGTTGTTGACAATGGAACTTATTTTTTCTGCTTTCGAATGTACACAGATTCAGTAAATCGGTCATGGCTGTTCCTTATAGGGTACACATTGACCTCTAATATGGATTAAACATACATGCGTACTGACAAAATGTTTCTATAATGTTAGAAATTACAGCAAATATATTGTAAATATAAGAAATGAACTGACTTTTTTCGGCGTTCAACCCAAACGAACGACAGAAAAAATCGGCAAATTTACCATGAATCGCTAGCGCGATTCATGGTATTTGCCGATAATTTTCTGTCGTTCATTTGGCTTGAACACCGAAAAAAATCAATTCATTTCTTAATTGAATCTTACTTTGAAACGATCTTGCAAACACTACATTTGAAGCACATGACAATAAAACGGTGTAGGGGTAAAACTCTCCCGAATAATTTGAGCATGAAAGGGTTAAGAACATTCCAAGAAAAACTCTTAAGATTGTGTAAACGACAGCTAGTGTACTCAATAGAGATAAACATTAAACAGGAAACTCTTAAAGAAAAGCTTTGATTGATCTTAATCCTACTTTAATCAATCGCATAACTTTAACGCTGACAATAAGTATTTGCGTGATATATCTTTAATTAGTTTCAGCCTGCTTTAAGTTAACATCGGATAGGATAAAAATCCGAAGATTTCGGAAACATCCGGTGAAATGGCATCCCTAATATTTCTCTTACGGTATCTACAAAATATTGAAGCTTAAAACTGAAATCGATGGAGTTTATTATAATAATTTTAATACTACGAATCTAAAAACAATGTGATTCAATTAAATAAAGATGATTCATAACAAAGGATGTTCTGCAAAGCAACGATGAATTTTATGTTACTTATCAGCGTTTAGTATTATATTGAAATGAACAGGCACAAATAAAGACGTAAACAAATCGTAAGAATGATACAATTTAAACTAAGATTAGCGATATAGTTAATGCAGTCTCCTTCCAACACATACATGTACATGTCGCCCAAATGACTTCAGACAATCAGTTTTCTCAAGCCTTCTGGCTACTTATTGGAGTTATCGTTCGGTTCCCCTTTGGGAGACTAGTTTGACTACAAAATATTGCAGCTTACATTGTATATATGGCGACCAGGAAATTCGAAATTGCATCGTTAACGCTCTTTCTTTGTATTAATTGACACAGTTGTCAATTGAAGCATCGGAGTTAATTTCTTATCAATTTTGTCTTCAGAAACAGGTCTAGATCCAGGGACCGTTCGATCCGAAGTCACACGTTTTACTACTGGCCCAGTGCTTATAAAGCGTTTGAGTTGAATCTGATTTCGTTCCTAGGCTCAAATCTGACCAAATCAAATATTTGAGAACAATTTAAGACTCAACTTAAACGCTTTATAAGCATTGACTCAGGTCTAGGACATAATGTGGTAATATAATAACAAAGCATTTATAGCTGTTTTATTCTTTTTTCAATATTGCATGACAGTTTAGACAGACGTCCATTTGTTTATTGCCGATTGCTCGATCAATATATTGCACAGGCATAGTAGTATTTATGTATGGTATGAGCGACCGTTTCTACGCTAACTTCAAAATGCGGTTTTTATAATTCCCTACTGCTTCTAAATGTAGACATTACGGCTACTAAATGTTGCAGCAAACTCAATGGGCGTCTATGATAAAAACATAACAACAAAACTTCAGCTAACTGAGTCCTCGTGAGGTACACACGTATTATACACCTTATTTGCAAGCAGTGTGAAACGTTTTTTTGTCCTCAGCTTTCGATCTAGACTAATATTAGGGGTTTCTTATAAGAACCTTTTGATCAACATTCGGCATTGTGCAATATAAACTAACAGCTCAATAGTCACAAACCTCAAGAAATTATTATAAGTTGTTAATGGTTATATGAATTGTCATGGTCATTTACGAAACAGTGATCTGTTGAAAACAAGTGTTAACGTCTAAAATGATTGTTTAAAGCCATTTTGTCTTGAATATTAGTATGTAGAACAATAATTTCTAAAAATAAGGTACTCGTAGCAGATCGTGTCATTAAACATGAAAGGCACTAGCTGCTGAACTGCACTTAGCTGATACACACAATGTCCAGTCTTTATACATTTAACCTAGATTCACTACCTTGTGGATTCTATTAATACAACTAACAATCTGTCACAGCTGGTGTTTTATTATAAGGCGGGTTCACTTATATAATGACTGGATAAATGTAAAGTGGGGGGGGGGGGGGGTAGGTTTAACTTCTTCTGCGATTGCTTAAGCTGCTAGCAGATGAACGGTTGAGTGTCAGGGGTATTCGGTGTCTGTCTTTGGTCAAAAAACAAACGACATTCAATACGTCGAACTCGCTAAAAATCGACCTTTCGAGTATTTTAAGTTTAATTTCGATAACTCGATCTTGCTTTAGTCGATAATACCCATATATCAAAGGTAAAACGTGGCAAGGCCGAAACAGTTATAGTTCCGGTGAGAAAGGATTGGAGACCAACTTATTTCTTTATACTGAACACATTATTCCGTACCCTGTTTCCAGTATTGAAGGTAGGTTACCACTCAAAACAGATTGAAAGTAAAGCAGAAAGTCACTTAATGCGCATATTCTGCTTTACCTTCAGCCTGTTTTAAACTATCATCTGTTAGAATATAGTACTATTCCTGATTATACATATTCACGACTGTATAATTTGGAATATTTGCGTAAAAAAGGGTTTCTTTTCACGCGCTGCGACACGTTTAATACGCCAGCAGTATCAACCCGCATCTTAAGCTTTCTTGGCAAAATACATATGGCATTTTTCCCTCTCTGGTTGTAAAAAAGAACTTGTCTACAACAGTGTTTATAATTCTCTGACAATATACAAGGGAAAACAATGGCTTTCATATACAGCTGGGGAGTCGTTATTCTTTCTCACTTAACTCATTTGCGTTAAAGCATTAATGCCCAGTTCAAACCGTTTGAAGCAAGATTTAACCTAACTAACTGCAGTCCCTGTTATATTCTGTTAGAAATTAGAATCCCATATATTCATACTGAATTGTCTTTTCCTAGCCAGGACTACATTGTACATCAGTGCTGTACTCTGTTTCAAGAATAATAAGGACTGGTGACAAACCATTACAAAAACACATATTTAAAATTCATAATTTTACCAGACGATTAGCTAGTCTAGTTTTGTTCAATTGACAAACAGTTTGGTATATGAGTTACCCGGCGTCTGACCAGACTCCAAACAGATTTAGCACAGATGCATTGATTGGAAATAACGACTTTTATTGTCACTGTTCCTCTGTCGAGCCTGAACAAATACTATAGAAAGAGTTCATAAGACGAACTGAGTATGCACTGCTTCCAACATCACTGACGCAGAGCTCCAAATAAGGAGGGTATTTCAAAACTAAAACTTTTATCTCTGCATTAAACTCTATGGTGTCACTACTCGTTTGAATCGTCTCTTCGAGATAATTTAAATAAGTAATACCAACATCGGATGTAATGCTGCAATAAGTGAGAAAATGTAAGATGTGTTCACTTTTCCCCCTCTTATATGGAACCCAGACTAGTAGTGCATTTTATACCTTGCAGCGATATCATTATCATGCGGTATTATAGTAGCTCATCAAACGTACAATGCATTTGACATTATACTCTGCAGTCTAAATGAAACTAAACGTAAACGCAATACATAAAAATGTATTAAAAACGGAGACCATGGTTTTTAATAGTATTACGTATTATCATTATTGTTATTATTATTATTACTATACCAAAAAAGACTGATAGCTGCATTTACAATAAAGTAAAGACATCCTACTTGTTACAGGTGTAACGAAATATGTATTTTGTTTAGGACCTGGTCAGGGCAAGAGTTACCCGGCAAGCTTCTAAACTTATGTAGTGTTCATAAATAATAATGATTTGGCTTAACTCATTATCCCCTGAAACTTCCAATGGATAATTCCAGTTTGCAATAAAGGCTAGTCAGTTTTAGACTAACTGCTAAATGCCAAACAGTGAAGTCACTGGTCACGGATCAGGTACTTTACTGTTTGCATAGGACGAGTGTACTCTTCACAGGTAAACATTATATAATGGACGCATATATGCGTCACTAGGGCTCAATGTGTTAACACAAACCCTTCTGCAATGTACGTAGTTGGTGTAACACAGGTGCTTTCAGTGCGAAATAATAACGTAGTACCGTCTGTATAAAATAATGATTCCCTTGACATCATGTTGCTCAACCTTAATTAGATAACTATCCTTCATCTTAAGGATATTGTCTTCTTACAGTTGAAAATACTTTGTTCTTTCCCGTTTAAACGAAACGAAACGCAAACGCAAAACACTAAAACGTAGAAAAGTGCAACTTATGAACAATTCTGATAATCCGTGTTTATCTTGGTGGCAAACAGTTTGGAGCCTGGCCAGACGCCGGGATACCCGGCGTCTGATCTGGCTCCAAACTGTTTGCAATAGAAATAATAATTTTAGCGTAAACGCGTTTATTGAGAAAGAAAAACGTTTTCTACACTGTAAAATACCGTCGTATACTTTAAAAAACATTCTGACGAAACCAGCACCAATACGTATAAGTGTTACACGCGGTTCGTCTGACCCTAAACTCTTCAGTGTCTTGACTTCATCAATTTGGAACAGTTGTCATCAAATTTTGAATTTAAGTATTTTGACTTAAAGATATTGAAATGAATGTCAGGCTGTTTGTTTTCTGATCAGACCAGAGCCAACATCGATTGTAAATATAATAATTGTACTCAAGGTTAGGCAGTGAAGGGGTTTGCTAATCAGAAAAGTGATTGTGAACTGCAATTCATTTAATTTCGACAATAAACAGCGCGCTCTCTCTACAAGAACACCCGATGCGAGGCAAGTATTATGTGTGTTTATCGGAGAGAGTATTTATAAGGAGGGAAATTGATTTACATTTGCAAACAGCTGGAATCCAGATCAGACGCCGTGTAACAAGTTGTTTGGCAATCGTCATATCACTTGTCATTGTGTTTTTTCTGTCAAAATGTCCAATATGTGATTGTGAGAAAAAACAGCGAACGACAATTTTAAGCAGACAATATTGCAGCAGTGAAAGCGGTAGATATAATTGTCTTGTTTGGAGAACACCAGCTAGCATTTTTGTACGGATGGAATCGTTGTTCGGAGGGTCGTTGTAGGGAGGGAGCACTGTTTTGCTTTGCATTTGTGTTCAGTTTTGTTAAACGGAAAGAAATAACACACTACCCACTGTAATAGCCAGTGAACACGTTAGATCTTGAAATGTTTCAAAGGTTAACGCTGATTGATAGCTTGACAATTCGTTTTGAAAGATTGTTTGTACTTTTCATTGTATTTCAAATGCATAAAATTGACAAGTAATTCGAATTGCCATGTTCTTTAGGCAATTCAGGTTTTAATTCAATAATGCAGAATGCTTTCATTGGCTCATGTCTGGTATGACTAAGGATGACATATCGCATAAAATGGCACACCGAACATAGACAGTTGTACATATACAATACAATCTCTATAGTACGACCACACAATTGTATTAATTGTTACATGTTAACGACAGTTGACTGCTCTAAACAAGATGATAGTCCAGCAGACTTTTGTCGATTTCTGTGTTACTGTCAATTTGATTTAGGCTGTCATCTGTCTTTTTACCAATCAATAAGCCTTCGCTTTTGTGAACGTGATAGAGAAGTTTTACTAGCGATAATGATGCCTTGTTTAAAACTGAATATAGACGAATACAAAAACTTAGCAGACAATAAATGATTATTGAACAATCTGATACGTATACTGTAATCCGAGTGGAACAGAGTTTGGAGCCTGGTCACACGCAAGGTTACCGTATCAAATTTTAAACTGTTTGCTATGGAAAATAATATATTTTGCACAAACGCTGCCTTAACCCATTGCTATAAATGTTATGGTAAAACTGTTTGTCGTTGGTATGATCAATCCGGGGATTCTATCAACGAGAGTACTGACGATAGGGGACAATTTTATTGTATTATATATACGATAAGGGTGCACACAATTTAATTGTCTCGTCTCAGTCTTGAATGAGTACAATTCTGGCAAGAACATAGCTTTGTTACTTTGAACTTAATTAGTAAATGTGTTAATGCATACGCGTATTTTTATTATATTTATCTTCACATCTATTGTTCTATCATGCCCAAGAGAACATTATTTTAAGGATATATTTGTTGCAAATGTCAACATTTTTAGCTTACACAAAACAATGTACAATATACGAGATACTTTCACTTGTATATGAAAAGAAGTCATAACAACACAGTAGAGAATACGTTATTATTTCAGTGAATAAAAACGCAAATGACATGCAATTACATTTTGACAATGACGTCTTCTTTTAACCCTTTCCCTTATAGAAGCGACTTTTAGCGTATTTAATTTATTCCTCCGCTGAAGAAAATAGTTCCAATATATACCGTAATGAATATGTGTCATATTTAATAATGTCCTTATTCTAGCAGGTAATGGCTTAAAGCAGGCTGAAAGTAAAGCAGAATGCGCCATATGGCGCATTCTGCTTTACTTTCAACCTGCTTTAAGTGGTCACCTATATTCTCTACTAGAAACAGGTTATCAGGTAAAGGGTTAAAACAGTTTTAGTATATTCTCAACGGCACAACCATCGCTTAGGCAAACTAGTAATCCTCACTTTAAACAATATGGTATATTTTTTAGGGCAAAAAACCTCAAAATGTTAAGTTGAACAGAGCTTTTACTATACTGTCACATTGTTAACGTTTACTAAATTCCCCTATTCCAGAATCCACTGTAAGCGCAACTGTTTATATCCGCATTGTATGCATATAATCAAACGTAATTATGTCCTGTTTAAGCGAAACTAAACACTTTGCAATTAAATGGAGACATTTTTTTGTAAAACAATTATTGATTAATTTTAATATGGGTGGATATCAGTTTGAAGTTTGATCAGACGCCGGGATACAATGTCTGTAACGTTCATAAGGATTTGTTTATGAACGCGTTTATTGAGAACGACTAAAGTATTTTCCGTGGTATACGTTTCAGTTTTCTTATTATTTGTAAAACACAGCGCTCCCTCTCTATAACGACACCCGAGGGGGGACAGCAAGTGTGTGCGTTGTTCGGAGGGAGTCGTTATAGGGAGGAAAATTGGCTACTTTTTCAAACAGCTTAAATCCAGATCAGATGCCGCGTCACGCGGCGTCTGATCAGGATTCAAGCTGGTTGTCACTAGTCATTAAGTTTTTCCCTGTCAAAATGTCCATTATGTGACTTGAGAAAAACCAGCAGACAGCAAATTTAAGCAAACGATATTGCAGCAGTAAAGCGTTAGACATAATTGTCCTTTTTCGGGAACTGTACCAAAGGCCGTTGTAAGGAGGGAGTCATTGTTGAGTGGTCTGTTGCAGAGAGGGATCGCTGTATGAGGAATGAGTTATCAAGTTATATTCAGTTAGGTTTATGTGTCATTTTATATTAGATAGCAAATGGTTCAGGATTGTAATTTAATGCTTATTACACAATAACAAAGACACATTGATGGTATCAGACAGGCTGTAAAACGAATATATGAGAATTCACTCCGCGGAGTTGCTTCACAATCGATAGAATAATGAATCACTAAAATCATATCAAAACTTCTGTCTTTGTATACGGACAAAATATGAACAGTTGATTCAAATCTCTCTTGATTTGGGTGCACTGGTGTTTTAGTACTAGGTTTTGATCCTGTCTTAACATCGAATCACTGACAGAGCGGGACGTATATTACTATGTCCCATTTAAACGCAAATAAACTCGAACTCATTGCAATATAATGGAGAAAATGACAAAATTTAAACAATTCTATTTATTTTAATCTGTTTTGCAAACACTTTGCAGCCTGATCAGAAGACGCGTAAAACGGCATCTGATCTGGCTACAAACTGTTAGCATGCCCACGATTATTGGGAAAGAATAAAATCTTCTCTGCAGTACCAATGTTGTTTAAACCCATTACTCTATAGTTGCGCATTTTAACACATCTAATTTCTTCCGCCACTATACAGTCCTAAATATGCACCATAATAAACTCATTATACATCCTAGTAGCTGGTAGCTTAAAGCAAGCTAAACGTTAAGCAGATCGAGCCTTAAGAATAGGATATAGAGTAAAATATTCATCCTTTTACAATCGTACAAAATATACATCGACTTGGAAAACAATGTATATCGTACTTGGGGATTTATTTAGATTTCTCCAGTTACAACTCACAAGGCAACTAACTCAACCTTTTCATCGCGAATTCCCCAGAGACCTTCCTACATTGTCGTGGTTCTGGGGCTTAATTGTCACAGGGAATATTTCTGTTTGTTAGACCGAGATTATCCCCTCTGCCAAGAACTAAACGTTATACAGATCGGTGGTCTTGATTCTTTGATCAACGAATGAGATTATCCCCAACCATCTTCTTGATATCATCATCCGCTCATCTCATCACCCATGACCATTCATTGGCGCTTTATGACCTATTTGTCTTTATCGCGGTGCCGTAAAGCTCAACTCATCCATCCATCACCGCGAATTATTTTGTCTACTTTAACCCTATACCGCCATCATATCGCCTTCTTTAGTCTCTACTTCTTTAGAAATTGCCTATAAAGCTATTTTGAATTAAGTATCAACTTAGAATTAATCCATATGCATCGCCCTACTAGTAGTATAACGTTCGACGAGCTATACCACAAAAATGGAAAGTTCAAAACAATTTATGAATACAAGCATGTATGAAGATAAATAGCACGACATTGACTTATACTTTGACATTCACGTGACTGTTTCATTTTCATTCCCTGCATTAGTTCAAGTGCACATGCATCTACATACAAATTAGACCCTGATAAGACCCCGATTGGACTTATTCTGTATTTTAAGTCATGACAATATTGAAGGGATTCATTTTAATCTTTGCTAATAAAGGCTCTGCGTTGCGTAACTCATGAACACTGGAAGAACGTTATTTATTTCTTATATATTTATAATTCATTGTGAACTGATCTGGGCGGAGTCAACCTATATTTAGCGTGCGTATGAAATTAAACGGCATGAATAAGTTTGCTCATTGCTTAACCTAATTAATGCTGTTGGCTGATTTAGGCCTTGTAATTCATTTTGCATTTTCAACTTAGTCTGTTTTGACGAACATACCATATCAATTGCTTCGAAATCAATTGCCGTTAGGAAATCGTCGTCGAACTGCCATTGCGTATTGCAGACGGGCAATATACATGTACATGTATATTTAACCCGAAGGTAAGCATAAACTATAAAAAAAAATTAATTAATGTGTTTTGTATTTATTTATACTACTAGAGCAATGTTTTAAGATTATTTTAATTTGTGCATTTCAAAATAAACTTACCACATGTATACTATAATAAGGCGTAATTTTATCGCTGATGTTTCAGTAGGTGAAGTGTCTATGTTTACCCTGTCATGTATCGATTTCAAAGTGACCAGTATAGCTCCGCCCCTAAACTAACCGGCTAGAACTGGATTTGAAATGAACATTCATCGAGAAATGCAAGTTATTTTTTAGAATAGTGTTATATAAGGACGATGCGGGGCGAATGTAAATCTTAAAAAAAACATCTTGTTCTTTCCAGTTGAAACGATAATAATTAAAATGTAGAACATAACATATTCTGAAATATATGGTTGATTTGAATTCATCTGGGGGGAGAGTCTGTCACCAATATGTTTGCAATGGAAATCAACCCAGTTAGGCATACACGTGTAACGCCATATAAAAGGGACATAATTATGCAAACAGTGTCGGCGTCTAGTCAGAATCTACACTGATAGGAATGTCGAAATAAACAAAACGAAAATAAAATTTTAGACCAGGCACCCCTTAAACCGAAAATGAACTAATCGAATATATGCATGTAATAATACACTGAGCGCAAATGATTAATGGGAACGACTAACGTCTTTCTAACTGAAACAAACTATTTATGGGTGTCTATAAAGTCGCACTGGAAACATCGATGGTTACTGTCTTACTTTATAGTCCAATTGCAGAATTTATGACCTTACCAGACTGGTTTATGATTGGCAAAGATACGTCACAGCTTGCGTTTATTTTTCCGTTTACATAAACCAGATAAGAACACAATAATTCACCATTTGTTTTGACGACAATGATATGTTTATGTCGCACGGAAAGATTTTACAATAAGAAATGTCACTCTAGATTATCGTTTGCTTTCATTACATTTGTTTTGCAGTAAAACTTGTATTAAGCGAATATTTTAGAAACCAAACAGGCATTTGAACTCACGTGACTGCTCAGTACTGGGCAATGATAATACTGAAACCTCATGATTTATCCTGTATTGGGCTATCAACAATACAAAGGACTGCTGAAGGATATTGTATTGAATGGTAGGGCTAACCATTGCGACCAATATCGCTATCACGATAAGTTATGGCTAGTTGAAAACACTACCACGACAGACTATCGTAGTTGGATTCACTAATACAATACGATCACGATAGTTTATTACTCATAAAACAATAATGTATTTAAACCATACATAATGTTTTTCATTTCTTAACAGATGGTAGCTTAAAACAGGCTGAAAGTAAAGCAGAATGCGCCGTAAGGCGTTACTTTCAGCCAGTCCTAATCAACCATCTGTCTTCAATACGGAAAACAAGCTATAGGATAGATATTAAAAGAGACATTAGGGAAACAGTTTTTTGTTTTACGACATCGCAACAGCAGGTTGATCCACAGGTACTTGACACATACTTTATTATCTATTAACACCCCCCCCTTTAAAAAAAAAAAAAATAATTTTTTTTTTACTATACTTCTATTATAGATACAAGGTAAACAGCGCAATTCGACACCTAGTCTTTACTATCCACTTAAACTGATGCTAAAATAGACTCGATCGCCGATATTCTCTTGTGGTATCCTCGGGAAATGATTAATTTATCAATATCTACTTTTTATTTAATCAAATTCCGTCAAATAACGCCACAGTATGTGAATTATAACGAAAATTTGCATCAAAAAGTTTTATGTCGTTCTCTTGGTACAGAATTTATTGCCCAAAATAAGGGGTAATCTAGTCGGTTTGCACATTTAACGGCCTTTACGGCTGGAACTTTCACCTAATTTCATTAGAGCAAACGCGTTTGTGTCGGAACATGACCCTCTTCACTATCAGCTATATGAAATATACATGTAAGTTGGCATGAAATTGACAAGTGAAAGACTCATTTCATTGTGAATGCCATTTTGAATACCGGAATGAATTGAATGAACGGAGCGATCTCATTGGTCAAAATTAAACAGGTAAAGTTTCTTTTAATTTTGCATTCTATGTAAATTATATAAAACTGATAATATTTCATTTAAAGATGATTTATAATATTTGGTGAAAGTTCCAGTGGCATAGGCCGTTTATTGTGGACAAATAACAGATCACCCCTACATGTACAGGGTGTTTCATAATATCGGTTACCATTTGACCGTCTCACATTTTTCAACATTCTGAATATATGTAAAACTGAAAGTCACTAAGTGATAGGAGACAAAACAAGGCTTCATTTGATACCTAACACCAATATGTCTTAGTGAAATGCTCACCTTATTGTCCTTTCATAAAAAGATGTGAGTTTATAGTACATGCTCAAGATGACGTCCTCCCCGAAGCAAAACGACGTCTAAACGTTTCTTGAAGTTGTTTATCACGGATTTGCACATGTCTGTCGGAATATTTCTAATTTCACGTCTAATTGATAGCTTCAACTCTTCTGTGGAGGATGGCGAAGGACTATACACTCTATCTTTGAGATAACCCCACAGAAAAAAATCAAGAGGACTTAGGTCAGGAGAGTGAGGAGGCCACACATTGTCTGTTCTGTAAGAGATAAAGTTTGTGCCGAACGTTGTTTCCAGCCATGCGATAACTTCTCCAGATGTATGGGGTGTGGCACCATCTTGCTGGAACCAAATGCTATTTAAGTCCGCTCCTTTTCTGCGTAATACTGGCAAAAATTTCTTCTTTAAGAGGTTCAGGTAGCGTGCACTGTTTATTGTCTCAACATCACCGTTTTCATCCTCAAAAAAGTACGGACCAATAATTCCTGATGAACTTAATGCCGCCCATACCGTCACCTTCTGTGAATGTAATGATCGCTCAATACAAAAGTCTGGTTTTTCAGTACCCCAGAAACGGCAGTTCTTTTTATTCACTTGAGCATTTAGATAGAAGTGAGCTTCGTCGGAAAACCAAATATTGTCTGCTATTTCCGGCCGATCTTTCATCCAGGTCGCGAAAGCAAGTCTACTGCTGATATCAGATTCCTTCAAATGTTGTTTGATTGAAATAGTATACGGTGTCAATTTTAAGTCATACCTTAGCATCCTGTATACGCTGGAAACACTCGCTTTGTTAGTTATATCACCCAAGACTCGGCGCACGGACTTCTGTGGTGTTTCTGCAATAACAGATTTCACTTGCTCCAATGACTCCGGTGATCTGACTGCTCTCGGTCTCCCGGCATTCTCATGTCTTCTGTCTTTTACCGATCCTGACTGTTCAAATCGTTTAACAATTCTATGCACTTGCATTTTATTCAATTTGTTATCTTCAGGATATCGCATTTTCATTGCTCTGATAACTGTGGCTGGTGAATAAGTCTCATAATAAAGCTTAACTATTTCTGTGGACTTTTCTGTAGGAAGCATCATTTTGAAAATACAACTTATTTTGATGACGTCATCAATGACGTCATGACGTCAACGTTCTCCCGTAATTTTTAAATTGCTGAAAGCTTTGAAATGTCTCCTTTAAAATGACATATAACACGACTGTGCTGTGTGTTCTGTGTACTTTTTATTTTAGTTTGTAATGGTAACCGATATTATGAAACACCCTGTACATTCGTTGCTATGTACCATGAAAACGACATAAAACTTTTTGATGCTTATTTTCGTTATAATTCACGTACTGTGGCGTTATTTGACGGAATTTGATGAAATAAAAAGTATATATTGATAAATTAATCATTTCCCGAGGGTACCACAGGAGAATATTGGCGATCGAGTCTATTTTAGCATCAGCTTAAGTCGATAGTAAAGACTAGGTGTTGAATTGCGCTGTTTACCTTGTATCTATAATAGAAGTATAGTAAAAAAAAATATATATATTTATTTTTTTTTTTAAAGGGGGGGGGGGGGGGGGCTTAATAGATAATAAAGTATGTGTCAAGTACCTGTGGGTTGATCATAAGAAGGGCGATGCATCTACATCACAAATACGTTTATCACCGAATAGAAATGCTGCGTATATACAATCATATCATCCATAAGACAAATTATGTTGTCTTATGGAAATACTTCTTAGATACGTCATCATTCGAAAGAACATCTTCCTCATCTGTATCTTATTGACTTGCTGTCGAATAACAAAATGGATATGAAACATATACAATGTAGGTGAATATAGATAAGTTCCATTGATGTTTGAGGACCTCAGCGTTCAGGTTCAATACTAAGTCGCCTTAGTCTTATAGTGCGCTATCTACATTTTTGGAAATATTGAGATATATACATCGTTGTTTTCGTCTAAAAGTGAACTGTCACAGAAAATGGATTTGGCGCCTAGTTTCAAAGTCACCGCCTCACAACTTGCGCTATCTCCATGATTTTCAAACATTTTTCAATGATAAACTAAGCTATGTCCTGGAGTTGCAGCACTATAATACTTAATTTATAATCCTTAGAAGTATTATCAAATCACGTTTCAGTCATTACATGTAAGCACGTGACAGTTATGTTTACAATCACAGTTTGCGGTATCTCCATATGGGCTAAATATTTGTAATATTACACTGAGCTATCTCCAAACTAAAATATTGAGCCACAGCTTCCGTGCCACGCCATGTCAGGTATAACAAGTGAAGAATACGGGCTCCAAATGTCTTTAAAGAGCAAATAATGCAACTATAACAGAAACATCGACACGAATGTTATATTGTTTCAATCAGGATCACACCTAGTCAACAGATGTCTGTTTTTAGTTCAAAACGTTTTCTTCCAATAAAATATGTACAGTTAAACCTCTCTTAATGTTGTTACTTATTAGGTGTTTAAGACAGGTGGCTGCTTAAAGCCAGATGGCGGTACAGCAGGAAGCTCTTGTGTTTTAATCAATCAATTAACCTTCTTGTTAGTGTTTGTAAAATATGGGTTTTACTGTACTTTTAATTGACAGGTACTTCGTTATCAAGTGAGCAGTCTGGATGTATGAGATATCAAATTATCATGTTTTAATTTCATGTGTATTTGGTGAGGATATCAAATCTTCTTAATTCTTTTATTTTGATTGAGTGATACTTATTTATTAAGATATCCTTTAAAACCAAAGACTGTGAATAAATGCTTTATGTGTTAATAGCTTACAAAATGAATTAATACTGTCCATTTAAATTTCCGTCAGTTTTATTTTGAATTCGATATTTTTTCTCTCTACATTTACGTCCATTCCAATCAGTATGGATCTTGATATTTCGACGCCTGATTAAGATCCAAGCTGGCTGCCAGTGTCAATATAGCTTCGTTCTTGGTCTAAAACCAAGTTGCTCGAAAGAAAAAGCAAAATAATCAACGTAATATATGTCACTCGAGATTCTCATTTCGCCTATCCCTTTGGTATTGTAAAACACATTGTCATGCTTGTTTAATTCTATCAGTTTTGCTCATTGTCTGGGAATAACCATAATTTGACGCAATGAAAGATATAGAATCTGACAAGAGTTGTACATTGACCTTTATCATGCTAACAGAAAACACTTGCAAACAGTTTGGATCCAGATTAAACGCCGCGTGACGCGGCGTCTGATCTGATCCAAACTGTTTGTCACTCAAATTCAAATTTTCTGAATTTCAAACCCATAAAAAACTAATTTTAATCTATTTTTGCTGACGATGCATTTCAAATAGACGATAATTCAGCATGATAAAGCCTAAGATAAACAGTTTTACATCAGTCTAGTTTTCTAACTTGATAATGATGTGTTAGACTAGATCAAACCATTGATTTGTTATAACCAACATCATTCTCCTACAGTGGAGAATCTGTAATTCTTTCCCGTTTAAACGCAAACGTACGCAAACGCAAAGCACTAAAACGTAGAAAAGAACAACTTTTGGACAATTCTGATATTTCATGTTTATCTTGGTGGCAAACAGTTTGGAGCCTGATCAGACGCCGGGTTACCCGGCGTCTGATTTGGCTCAAAACTGTTTGCACTACAAATAATAGTTTAAAGGGCTAAGTCCTTTCATACAGACCCACGTTGTTTAATATATAGAGGACGCATTACATTGTATCTTAGTTTGATAAAGGTTAAACAACAACCTTAATCCGAACATACAAACACAAACTGTTTGTTGTATCGTCATGAACATGTGCTACTTGTTTACCTTTTCTAGAGATACTATAAGCAATAATCACATGGTTGGCTTGAAATAAATGTTTCATTGTGCATTGATCACAGTGTTACATTTCTATTTATTTTACAAAGCGTTTGCATATACTTTCAAAGTAAACAATAACTTTAAATGAAAGTTAAAGTTTTATGCTTCATTCCATTTTAATGATGTCTGATTTATTAAGTCTACGGATACTCATAATTATGTCTTAATATGTCATGTTGTTATGTGTCGCTTCCTAATATTGCAAGAAAATCTTACAAATTTGTTTGTACTATTCCCACTTTCAAGTGACAGTGTGTATCGGTAAAGTGAAACATTTATATCTAATTAGCAGTCATTACATGATTTTTATGCTGACACTAGGACTTAAGCTATGAAACAGAAACACACTCTAGAGGCCTGTTTGTACTACATTATCCTTCGACATCGATACCAGGTGCCCATCTTACGAAATGTCGTACGACAAAAACGGCCGTAGGTCAAAATGTTAAAATACGTACGTCTTATTTCTGATTCGCCATTTAATCTAATCCTGTCTTGTGACATCTCTTTGGAGTCGTCTTGAAAAGATGATTCCAAAGCGATGTCACAAGACAGGAGTAGATGGAGAAATAATTGACAGTTGAGAATTTTATAATCTAACTTACGGCAATATTCGTCATACGACATTTCCCAGACGGGTCCCAGATGTTTAACGCATAATCGTATGAAGTTTCATCATATAAACATTTTTGTGCCGTAAACTTGATACAGATTATATTCCGTAGTTAAATGCAAATGTGCAGTAAGTGACTTTACTTTGAACTTCGACAAAGTGTAGGCCTGCATGTACACCTAATATGTGCTTTGCTTGTTATAAACTTTTCAACATACGATTCCAGTGCTCCCTCTCTACAACGACACCCTATGGGAGACAACCCATGTGTGCGTTGTTCAGAGGGAGTCGTTATATGGTAGGGAAACTGGCTTACGTTTGCAAACAGCTTTATGCGGCGTCTGATCTGGATCCAAGCTGTTTGTCACTCGTCATTAAGTTTTTCTGTCAAAATGTCTATTATGTAACTTTGAGAAAAACAACAGACGACAACTTTAAGTAGACAATATAGCAGACATGAAAAGGCTGGACATATTCGTTTTGTTTGGGAAACAACGGCATGAGATACAGTGGAGAAAACGTTCTTCTTTCCCAATAAACGCGTTTACGCTAAAACTATTATTTGCAGTGCAAACAGTTTGGAGCCAGATCAGACGCCGGATAACCCGGCGTCTGATCAGGCTCCAAACTGTTTGCCACCAAGATAAACATGAATTATCAGAATTGTCCAAAAGTTGTACTTTTCTACGTTTTAATGTTTTGCGTTTGCGTACGTTTGCGATTAAACGGGAAAGAATGACATATTCTCCACTGTATCACTTTCAAGCTAAAACTGAGTTATGAGATGTGTATATATTTAACTAAATTCATCTACTGTATATTTAGAACTGGATAAAAATAACACGTTTTGCTAAAATCCATTGAATCCATTATAAGTATGTGTCTTTTTCTGTACATAGTTTGTAACTCAATATGAAAATCAAAGAATTCTAATTACACTGTAAAACTCCGGCTAATCAAATCAAACCAAACCTAATTGCAAGTACTCTAGGATGCAATCCTACCTAACCTTTAAACTGATATACTGTAAAACCGGTTTTAATCGCGAGAATATAATTTACGCGTTAATTCGCGAATGTGATGCCTCGCGTCTCTAGTTTGGAAAATAGGTGACTTCTTAAAGCAGGTTGAAAGTAAAGCAGAATTTGCCTTAAGGCACATTCTGCTTTACTTTCAGCCTGCTTTAAGCTACCACCTGCAAGAAATAATGCATGATGTCGCGAATTAATACAAAATCGCATTACGTGAAATATTCATGACGCGAAAAATACCTGCGAAAAATACCTGCTTTATAGTAGTTCACATCATAAAATTAGTAGCGACGTTCAGTTTAGGTTTCGAAAGCTTCATCAGTGTGTCGAACCATCTTGATCAGATTTGTTACATTGCTGTTCAGTGTTCCATTTGTATTATCATGGTTGTTATAAATGCACTTATACCGTGCATAAAGTTAATACGCTTGCAACTTCGCTTAAGTGAGTATTATCAGATGATGTTAAAACACAAGAAACGTTGCGTTTTAACTCCGCATAAAACTTGATTTGTTCACCTGAAGCCTTAAAAACATTTGTTACTGAGTAAATCAATATCTGCAGATATTTCAGTATTTATACAATGGTGGTGATTTATGAACGTTAACCATTCACTTTCCCTACAGCCCGCTGACTAATCATCTTCTTCAGAATACATTCCCTTTCAACGAAACAGTGCTCCCTCCCTACAACGGCCCTCCTTACAACGACCCCTCTCTTCAACGACCCTTCAACAACGACTCCCTCCTTACAACGACCCTTGCCGCCGTTCCCCGAATAAGATATTTATGTCCGACCTTTTTATGGCTGTAATACCGTCTGCTTAAATATGTCGTCTAATGTTTGTTTCAAAGTTACATATAAGTGGACATTTTGATAGAATAAATATAATTACGAGTGACAAACAGCTTGAATCCAGATCAGACGACGCGTAACGCGGCGTCTGATTTGGATTCAAGCTGTTTTCAAATGTAAGCCAAGTCTTAATTTTAAATATAACGACTCCCTCCGAACAACTAACAATATGTGTCTCCAATTTGGTGCGGTTGTAGAAGGGGAGCACTGTACTAGTAAACGAAAATAAAAAGAGCCCCGACAATATGCCGATTTACTAGAATTTGTTTGCTATACAGTTGAAACTTGAACATAAGCCGAATACTTCGGCGTCTGATATCACAAAGGACTTGGTCCGGCGGTGGATCTAACCCACGATCCCTGTTATATAGTAGTCGTTGCTTGTTATCATTCGACAAGGTCTACACTGAACGGTGTTCAATCGAAATACTTTGTGTAGTACAATCGTGCTTACTAAGAACGAATAAAGACTCTTTATGTATATACCAATATTAATATAATATGTATGCATGCACTAGATATGTGTTTTGATCTGATATCACGTTTTCAATTTTGTTCTAATCCGCGTTGTTCCATTGGTTGAAATAAACCTGTTTACATATTTTCTTGGTTTCTAGTTGTCTAATTTGGATTTAAACCGTTTGAAATACAGATATTTGGTTGGTTTAAAAAAAATGGCTTACGAATATCGACAAAGGAATGGCGTAAATGACAAGATTTATTACAATACGTAATAACTGTTAAGTATGAAGATTGTTGACTATTTCACTGTCAACTTGTTCGTGAGTTTTTTAGTCAAACAGTTTTGAACATGATCAGACTCCGTGTTACGCGGCGTCTGATCAGGACCCAAACTGTTTTGAGCACGTTTTTAGGCGTCGTTGAGAGTGAAAATGTTAATTTTGAACAATTCAACGTTTCTGTTGATATTGTGCTAATACTTCTCATTAAGAAAAGTCCTACAAACAATTGTCACTGTTCTATAAATGCCTTAATATTCACGGTTAAGAGATGCACAAGAAACCTCACATTTCATTACTCATTAAACACTCAAAGGTCGCACCTGCTACATTTATGTGGTGATTTAAATCTGAACAAATAAACGTTTCATGTTTAACAATTCGATATGTTTACGAATCTCTATGGTAGACATGGACAGACTATATGGCGACATATCCCACAATTTTGTCAGTGTGTCTGAAGTCAAATATAGTATAATCATAAACTACATTAAGGTGCATCTGTTTCTCTTTGTCAGAAGAAATGTGACTCCAGTAACGTTTGTGATACATCACGGAGAACTAGCAAACGCTAATTTCAGAAACAATACACTGAAAATTGTAATATTTCAAAAGCACATAACTCGAAATTAACCGTATTTCTACAGTTCATTTTTATTAGATCGAACTCGCTGCTGTCGAAATTATCTGTAATTCAAAGTAAAAACGAAGCTGAGCTACGATTGCACTTTAAAATACGTGTATGCTCCATTAACCATTTACCCATAGCCTGTTTCTTGTTTTGATTAAATGTAACCACTTAAAACAGGTTTAAATCGAAGCAGAGTGCGCGTGAAGGTGCATGTTGCTTTCCTTTCAATCTGCCTTAAGCTATCATCTGTGTGAATGTAGAAAATATTTCTAATAGTACATGTTCAAGACTGTAAAACATTCGAACTATATCATTTATTGGAGGAATGAATTAAATGCGCTTAAAGACGCTATTTATTAGGGAAAACGGTTAAGCGAGTGCATGGTATAGATCGATTTTATTGACCTGGCAGGGCGGAATTTCGATACGGGCCTTTGCATTTCAACTTTGGAGACGGCAGCACGCTTTTTTATTATCGGAATTTACCGTTGTCGTCTGCCGGTTTTTTCTCAACATTACATATTAATGGACATCTTGACAGAAGAAAGATAGTGAAGAATGACAAACAGCTTGAATCCAGATCAGACGCCGCGTACGCGTACCGCGGCGTCTGATCTGAATTCAAGCTGTTTGCAAATGTTAACAAAGTCTTAATTGCTCTTCCTATAACAATTCCCTACGAACAACACACGCAATCTGTGTGTTACATTGGGTGTTGTTGTAGAGAGGGAGCACTGTATATACCAATTACATGTGGATATTGGTACACGCATATTATTGTGTTTCTTCAAGTTGAAAGTATCGGACAATAACGATATAATACGGAACTATACCTATCAACCCTAAAATCAAAAGTAATTTAGTTTATCTTTGCCAAAGGTTAGCTCCGCCCTGCCAATTGAATAAAATCGGCCTATATCGATGTTTGACATTACTAGTAATAGACATGTCAATAAGAAGGTTTCACTTTGTAACTGTAGTGCTCCCTCTCTACTACGACACCCAAATGGGAGACACAAATTGTGTGTGTTGTTCGGAGGAAGTCTGTATTGGGAGGGAACATTAAGACTCTGCTTACACTTGCAAACATCGTCTGAGCTTGGTGCAAGCTGTTTATATTTATTCTATCAAAATGTCCGCTTATATGTAACTTTGAGAAAAAACAGCAGACGACAATTTTATGAAAATGATATTGAAGCCGAGTATAGGTTGGACATAACTGTCCTGTTTAGGGAACTGCGACACGAGTCGTTGTAGGAGGGAGTCGTTATTAGGCGGCCGTTGTAGGGAGTGAATAGTGTACATTCTGTTTAAAATCAGAAGCTATAATACTTCCACAGCTGTAGTTACACAACAATCGATAGATATGTATGATCAGAAGATACTAATATTTTACATTACCACATAAAACCGACTCTGGGAGTGTTATAAAGCGCCAAATGACGTCATTTGCCATATGGCGTTACTGTAAACAACGTCAAGTTTTGGCGGAAAATACATATGGCGGAGAGACAAAAAACTACGGATTCAGTTCACTTAAAAGGGTTTATGTGATAAATAGGATCTAACATTCGTGGTCATTATTTATCATTCTTAATAAACTCGTTGACTAAAACAAATATAACGCTCGCCAAGGCTCGCGTCATATTGTTTTAGTCAACTCGTTTATTAAAAATGATAATTAATGAGCACTCATGTAAGATCCTCTATGTACATGTATCATTAATATTTTGCAATGGTATCTTTGGCGTATGAAATGTCTTTAAAATATTAAATCACTTAATCAGAAATGAAACTTATTATACTTGACGCATATTAAGGAAAGCTGTATTTTAGTTAATTAATAATTGATATTAACGCTAACCCTTTCATGCTCAAATGTTTTGGAGATTTTTGCCCATTCACCGATTCATTGTCTTCTGCTTTAATTTTACTGTCTGCAATGTTGTTTCAAAGTTAAAAAATAAGGTCTGTATAAATGAAGAAATTTCAAAATGATGTCAAACAATTTGGATTCTGACACGACGCCGCGTTATGCGGCGTCTGATCAAGATCCAAACAGTTTGAAAACGTCATTTGAAGCGTCATTGAGAGCAAAAGGGTTGAACCTAACCCATGGGACCCACGTTACGGACGGACGTTCGGAAAAGCGTAAAACTACAGTGTGGAAGACGTTATTATTTCCCGTTCAAACGCAAGCGAAACGCACACGTATTGCTATCAATGGTAGAAAAATACAACTTTTTTTTTTACAATTCTGACTGTTCATTTTACTCTGAGTGGCAATTTACTGGCAAACAATTTAGAACCTGATCATAATGATAAGCACAATGTTGAGGTCGTTATAGAGAGACGTCTCTGAATATTTGAAAAATCAATATTTCAAACAAATATCTCTGTTGCTTAGCAACTTTACCCGCACTATTTTCTATTAAAAAGTGCAAAAATACGTTAATGTGTCCGAATCATGAACCCGCATGTTTGTGTCGCTTCAAGATGAAATTTTGGCATTATCCATCTGTGTGAATAAGAAAGATTGATTGAAACCAACGTTGAAAAATGAATTATGACCCGCAGGGAGAAACAAAAATTGCATTCATTATACGTCGTACACTTACTAATCTTTTGCCGCATATATGGCGTCTGTTCATGGTCGTTTTGTTATACACAGGGCTGCCATTTCTCCGGATTTTTCCTAAATCTCCGGATTTTTTTCCCACTACATGGTATCTTAAAGCAGGCTGAAAGTAAAGCAGAATGCGCCCTAAGGCGCATTCTGCTTTACTTACAGCCTGCTTTAAAGTAGTCGCATGTCAAAAAAACAAGAAAAAGGCTATAGGGTAAAGGTACGATTCGTCAAATCGCACTTGAAAAATGCACATTTGGAAATCTTAGGATTTTTCATGTCAACATATGGCAGCCCTGTATACGGATGTAGTAGATAGCATTCTGGTTACTTTTATATGTAGTAAGACTAAATCTCTGAAAGGTACAAAGTAGTTAAAGCACGCTATAGGCAAATTAGTAACAAGAATTGCAAACTTTCGGGATCTAAATTATACACGGCCTATGACAATTTCTAAGCTTATCGCAAAGGCGTGATCTAAATAAATACAAAAAGGAAATGCTGATGGCTGGCATCATGTTTAATTGTACACGGGTTTGAATACCTATTGAAATTACTAAATCAGTTCAATTGGAACTTTCTAAAGGTATATGAATTAAAAACAACATGCTCCTGGCACCTTTATGTTTACTCACTAATACGCTGGAAGCTATATATGACACACACCTTCCATACTATTTTAAGTTGTCTTATATCTAAGCGTATCTAGTCAAAATGAGGCAGTTTTGAAACTTTGCCTTGGTATTGTGGGGAAGACGGTATTCTGTCTACTTTCCGCGTTTGTGATTAAACAATTAAGTTCAATACAAACATATTGTACAGTGGAGAATCTGTTATTCTTTCCCAATAAACGCGTTTACGCTAAAACTATTATTTGCAGTGCAAACAGTTTGGAGCCAGATCAGACGCCGGGTAACCCGGCGTCTGATCAGGCTCCAAACTGTTTGCCACCAAGATAAATTAGAATTATCAGAATTGTCCAAAAGTTGTTCTTTTCTACGTTTTAGTGCTTTGCGTTTGCGTACGTTTGCGTTTAAACGGGAAAGAATAACAGATTCTCCACTGTAGCCAGATAAAAAGCATGTTCACTCGTCGTTTGATCAGACGCCAAGGTTGTTGCCACAAATATTCAAAACAATTGTCAACTTATTCTTAAAATGACCATTAGTTTCTGAAACAAGAATTCGATTATCAAAATTATACGGTGATATACATTTTATATTTAAAATAATCAAGAACTTGTTTTCCGAATTTAAAAGAAACTAGATTATCTTTATCCACTATAAAAATTGTTCGCCCCGCCAAGTTTTATCTTAGTCGGAATTTGAAAATCTCGGTGAAATGTTTATATTATGGTCGAGTTTAATAAACCAACGCCGTAACATATGACCTTATATGTTCCCAATTTAAAACATGATGATACTGATTAACTTCCGTTTGTTTTTATCTTTACTGTCCCGCAGCGGAATAAACTACTTAATATCTCAATGTGTTCAGGTTCAAACAAATTCGCCCACCGTCAAATGCTGTCGTCTGTTTTAAATCTGCAACCGCAATAACGTCGTATGTTTTATCAATGTGGTTCGCACGTTTGTTGGAGAGCTAGATCCAATGCAAAAAAATTAAAAAAGTATTCAAATTGTTGTCAAATAGTTTGGATTCTGATCCAACGCCACGTTACGCGGCGTCTGATCAAGATACAAACTATTTGCAAAATGACATGTAGTCTCCGGTGGCGGCGTAAGATTTAACCATTTCATGATCAAATTATTTGGGGGAATTTTACCCAAACACCGCTTTATTGTCGTCTGCTTCAGTATTGTTGTCTGCAAGACACGTTTCAAAGTTAGATACAATGTTGTATGACTTAATTAAGATCGATAAGAGTGTCAAACAGTTTGGGTCCTGATCAGACGCCGCGTCACGCTGCGTCTGATCAGGACCCAAACTGTTTGCAAACGCGCTTTAAAGCACCATTGTGAGTGAAGGGGTTAAATACCAACAACTACATAGTTGACTGTTGAAGTGTCCAGCCATTTTATCTAAAGTTATATCGAATAATAAACATTGTTATGTTTTGTTTTTATTCTGATCGTACAGTGAGTAACTCAACATATTATATGAATCAATACTGTAAAATATGCCATAAAGGTGGAAACGAGTAATGACAGAGCCAAGAATAGGACACGTAAAACATCAGTCATTCATACAACGAATACGCTCTGAATTAGCTTTACAGCAATAGCTGCTAAATGTCAGGCAAGACAAAAATTGGGAATTCACAAGCGTTCCGATTTTTGTAAAACGCTAAAGTTGATATTGGAAAAGCTTGGCGTCAGAACTAGAGAGTGTTCATTTTCAGATGTCTTTCTCTAATTGAACGAACGAAAAAGTGGCACAAACAAAACATGTTGATGATTGATCAAATGTTGCACCACTGATAATAGCCTCCTTTCTTCTTCGAGGCATGTAGTTGTTTTAACTCTTATCATGTTGAAATGTCGTCTGTTTAAAATATATCGTCTGGTAAAAACCTACCAAATAATCTTCACGCTTTTGGAACAGAGGACAATTTGAACAAGAATAACAAACAGTTTGGATCCTGATCAGACACCGGCTTTCGCGGATACAAACTGTTTGCATTTCGTTTCCCTATTTAGATCTTGGTAAAAGAGAATTTGCTAAAATAATAAAACTGTGTGCATCAAGAAAACTGTTTCGCCACATCAAATTAAAGCTTTCTTGTAAAATATCTAAATGCTGTTTTATAGTTAGGTTTATAGAACACCGAGCACTGGGTATTGATAACATTCCGGACAAATGGATGAGAGCACAGCAATATCCTCAATTAGTTAATAAAGAGCTTATTAATTCCATCAGTTGAGCAGTTTGAAATTGTGCATGACATTTGCAATGCCACACTTAACTCTTTCACTCTCAATGACGCTTAAAAGGCGCAATTGCAAACATCTTGGATCCTGATCAGACGCCGCGTACCGCGGCATCTGATCAGGATCCAAAATTTGTTAGTCATAGTGCCTTATTTTTCAACTTTGAAACGACATTGCAGACAACAAAATTGAAGCAGACGACAATAAAGCGGTGAAGGGGAAAAATCTCATGAATAATTTGATCATGAAAGGGTGAAATGAAACGTAATTTTATACTTGGAGTCCTAACTAAACTTTTTGAGATAATAATATTTAGTATAGTAACATTATTTTTAACAATCGCTATTTTACTTGTACAGTGTGTTCCTTTACTGGTTGGTTCCTGGTCAGACGCTGAGAAGCTTAGTCAAACAATTTGCAATTGACAAATGTGTGACATTTAATTGAACTGTTACAGGTAGTAGACACTAACAGCACTTAGGATAAGGTAGGTTATTGTACATATCTTACGTTTCCTCCAAACTATGTATTATGATAATTCGCTTGAGACGAGGTTAATAAATGGCCACATCATAATGTTTCCCTACGCTATAAAACTAACCCATTCGTGTGATTTTTACCAGATTTTGACAATTCTGATGCCAAAGAAATATCATCTGAACTGAATCATATGGAAAAAAAACCACCCTGTTAAATAATAGAAATACTTACATGTATTTGGTTTAAGCAATTATCCTAATTATCAATAGATATGTTTAAGCCTCAATGTTACATGTATTCCTCCACCAAAGAAAATCGTTCAAATGTATGCAGTCGTAAAAATATACATTGGAAATATTTTCCTTTATCCTAATGGAGTGTAGTTTAAAGCAGGCTGAAAAAAGCAGAATGCACTTTAAGTGCATTCTGCGTGACATTTAACCTGCTTTAAGTGGTCAACTGTTTTAAAAATTAGAAACAGTTTTAGTATCACTGAGAATGTAAATAGTTTTATTCTCCAAAACAAAATTAGTAGAAATGTTTAATTAGTTTCCGAAATTCGGTTCAGTGAATCAGATACGACCATCACCATTCATGATTACTCTTTTAAAAGCAAGATTCATTAATTTAAGCTGCAAATCGTTTAACGTAATTATATAAAATGATGCTGAAAACTCAATAAACAAACCACAGAAGCACTGAACAACGCTGAAATTATCGAATATACGAAAAATAAGATATTTCAAAACAAAACTGTCTACCATTACATCGCCGTGGGCGTTTATGTTCGCCTTTGTAAACCGTGTAAATCGAGATAAGACGCCATGTAACACGGGTCTAATCATGATCCAAACAGTTTGACGCTCGTACAAATGTATCAAAATGCCATCAGTCATACGGCTTTAGATTTAACTTTGGAACTATATCGCAGACAACACTGACGAAACAGATGACAATATGGCGGTTAACCATTTCACTCTCAATGACGCCTTAAAGCGCGTTTGCAAACAGGTTTGGTCCTCATCAGACGTCACGCGGCGTCTGATCAGGACCCAAACTGTTTGACACTCATATCAATATTGAATAAGTCAAACAATCTTAAATTTAACTTTGAAACGTGTCTTACAGACAACAATACTTAAGCAGATGGCAATAATGCCGTGAAGGGGTAATATTATCCCGAAAAATATGATCATGAAAGAGTTAAAGGGTAACACATTTAGTTTATTTGGCGCGGAAAGGGTTTATGTTGTTATCTGAATGGTAACGACGTTGACTATTGGACCTCATATAAATACTTTTTTAAGTCAAACTATCCATAAAAATGCGATAATGATGCGAGCAGACGATGTTATTGTAGTGAATGTGTTAACTAGACGGGTTTTGACGTCATATAATGAACACGAAAGGATAAAATGTAATCATAAATAACATAAGCGCGAGATAGTTATTCACAAAATTAATTTGAACATTGAATACAATGTTTATGAGAACTAAAGTTTGCACTATAGTCAGAACTGCTGTTGATGTGTTAAGCATTTTACAAACAAATTCAAATTCAAATTCTTTATTTCAGCATAAGCAAAGTACTTTGCTTCTAGCCATATAAAGTACAAATTATTAATGACAATAATGACAATACATGAAAGAATCAAACAAACAATACACTTTTAAATATTTGTACAATTATCAAATGCATTAGGTTAAATAATGTTTTGCTTGGTTACATATAATACGGACAGTTTGGTGATACAACAAAATACTTGATTAATTTTGCCCCACTAACTTTAATCATATATATGTTTATACCTAAACAAAATTGATGTTTGCTACTGTTGACAGAACTTGCAATAATACTATCACCATTAAGGAAATATTAGGCTGAATTTGAATAATTGAAATATTCTACAATCAAACCTAGATAGCATGACCTCAAATGACCAAAACGTACTCGTACGACTTCAGTTGAAATTTGTTACAGTGCTTCCTCTCTACTACGACACCAAATGGGAGACAAATATTGTGTGCGTTGATCGGAAGGAACCGTTAAAGAGAGGGAAAATTAAGACTTGGTTTACATTTGCAAACAGCTTGAATCAAGATCAGACGCCGCGTACCGCGGCGTCTGATCTTGATTCAAGCTATTTGTCACTCGTCATTGTATTTATTCTATCAAAATCTCCATTTATATGTAACTTTGAGAAAAAACAACAGACACAATTTTAAGCAGACGACATTTCAGCAGTAAAAGCGTTAGACATTATTGTCCCGTTTAGTGAACTGCGGCAAGGGTCATTGTAAGGAAGGAGTCGTTGTAGGGAGCGAACACTGTACTTCTCGTGTTGTCACTCTAAGTACCAAGCTTAAACATTGCTTAGACAGGGTGAAAATCTATCCCCTCTTCTATTTTCACTTTTCTTAAATGATTTGGAACAGTATCTGGTGCAATATAATGCTAATGGTGTAGAATGTCATGTCAACAATAACGAAATATATATGTATTTCCAACTATTTATTATTCTATATGCCGATGACACCGTCATTCTGAGTAACAATGCTCAAGATCTACAAAATAGTTTACAAATATTTAGTGAATACTGCAAAAAATGGAAATTAACAGTGAATATTGATAAAACGAAAATTGTTATATTCGGCAGTAGAGTTAGAACATACAATAATAGATTCCAGTATGAAGAAAAGAAATAACCAACTAACACGTGCATTGAATTGAGGCTTACGGTAAATGACCAAGGGCGAGATAGCTCTAGAATGAAATAATGCATGCGTGAAACATTTTGACGGTAAAACTGAATACCATACTGACCTTTAACGGTGTTTTATCCAATTTCCAATAGAAAAGAACACAATAATTCCATTTAATATGAAAAACATTCTCGTAACACCAGGTGAATTAACCTTCAACTAAATGACGTGGCTGAAGTGGACATGGCTAAAACCCGGCTAAATTGCGGGATATACCCTGGACCACCCTAGTACCCACTAGAAATAGCAATTGTAAAACAAATGAATGCTGTTCTCTTCCGTTGGAAGTTAGCTAACGGTTAAGAAACTATAACTGATGTTTCTATTATAAAATATGTACCTGACCTAATGTTTTGAATGTGTGTTAGGATAGTTCTCATGTATTTGTAGAAATGTACAAACTGAGAAAATAAAGAGTATTTGAATTGAATTGAATTGAATAGGTACGTTCAATTTGTAAATACAGCTGAATTTGGGTTGACTGATTTCGAGTTATTGAGGTATAACTGTATAATCGTTTGAAATTGATACATGATCAGCTATAATTAAAGGTAACTAGCTGCTATTAACATCTGCAGGATTATGGTTGTGCTCAGTAACTGGTCATTATTGCCCTTACTGCATGAATATAGCTTTGAGCAGCGACAAAACGTAGAAACATGACCGGGAGGTAAAGCGAAGAAGACATTTCTCTTTTGCAATAAACGCGTTTACGCTTAAACTATTATTTCAAATGCAAACATTTTGGAGCCTGATCAGACACCGGGTAACCCGGCGTCTGATCATGCTCCAAACTGGTTTCCGATCAGATCATAATAAATAGTCTAAATTGCCAAAAAATTGTTTTTTTCACGATTTTATTGCAATGTGTTTGCGTTTTAAACGTAAAGCGAAAGAATAACGACTTCTCCACTACATGATAGGTCTGTAGTTATTATGATATATTTCTTTAACGTTATATATGTTTAAATTGATAAATACGGTTTTTGTTCACAATTTTTGATGTTAGTTTAGACAGAAATATTTCATTCCGTATTAGAGCATAACGTTTATACCTGTACTTACGTTTGACGTCAAGAAAGGGCCTTCTCAAATGTTGGTATAAATTGTGGCCCAACCCATTTTTGCAATATCTTCGAATCTGTTGATAATTTGTTTACATTTATGCTGTAGAAACTGTGTATATGTATGACGATAAATGTATATGATATCTGATAATTTCAATAAAACACGATTAAATTAAAACCTCGATTTGAATTCTTATTAGCGTCATACAGGGTCTGACACTGTTTGACACTCATTTCGAAAGGCATTAAGTTAAAATACTTAAAAGATTCCAATTTGAGAAATAAAAGCAGACGACATTTGTTTAAAGTTACTGACGTCATAGCAGTGAAGAGGTTAATGAGGACTACTGTCTGCATTGCGAAAAGAGGACATAATTGGTAAAAGCTTCGGGAGTGTTTCCTTACAGCAAATGATTTACACAAAAAAGCATTTTCCGTCAAATGAATGTAAAACATTTGAAACTTGATCAATTGTAAATTAAGAGAAACGTTCCCAGAGAATGAGGTTTAATTAAGCCGAAACCATTTTTTCGTCGACTCGTTTTGAAACTCATTAAGAAATGAAAGGGATTCTAATTGTTTGTTGAAACTACTCTTGAGAATCCAATAAGACAAAGCCTAACAGTGTGAATTACACTTTAAAATGTATATGACTTTTTGATTTTCCCCGTAAATATAATTCAAACTGCACGCGCTGTAATAACTCGTAGAAAAATATAAGAATTGGTAAAATATTTAATACCTTCATTATCTTACCCCCTTTACAATGAGTATTTGCAAAACGTTTTGCATCTGCGCAGGATTCATATTTTTTGCTACTTACAACGACATAACAATAGTAAATGAATCGTTTTCAAATTAAAAGTCTAACACACTTCGCACACGCCTCCTATATAAACAAAGAAGGGACGTATCTGTGTTCGATTTCTCAATAAAATACACACGCGCTGTAACGTCTTAACGTGACTTCATATTGCTTCGCAAATGCGTATACCAAGAAATGTAGCGCCGTTCCTTCGATGCAAATGTAGTTAAATTGAAGTGTTAGAATCGAAATAATAAATTCATACCAGGGCTTTATCGTTCAATAAAACAAGGGAAGTCGTTGAGATGCTCGTAATGAAATCACTCGACCTTCAGCTTCGTGATTAAATTGCTACGCATCTCAACTCCTACCCGTGTTGTATTGACACGATAAAATACTTGTATGTATTTATCATTGCTTAAATCAGGCGGCGTCTTGACAGTATAGAGGTTTGATATTGTATCATAAAACACACTTAAAGCGTAAACCAATGCATGTGAGATACAGGCGTTCTATACGTTTTCAAACAATTTGGAACGAGAAATGTATCTAATAAATACGAAAGAAGACTCAAGCAGGAAACGCAACACAAACAATACACCCATCTCTAAAGCAGAACACACACACAGCCATACCATAACAAACACAAACACACACACACACACGCAATACCATTCCTTCATCTACACACTAAATAGAAAACAACACGCAAGACAAACATAAAGCTAAGTGAACATAGGAGCCCGCCTTGGTACGGTCAGTAGCAATCAACAATCAATTATAAATTAATTAACTATTAACAACCACTGGGGGGTTAAACCTGGGTTTAGGGGCGCCCAACCTCACACTTATCTCCTATATTCACCTATAAAGACGAACAGTGTACATAAAATATAAACCCTGTTCCACAACCTTACAATAAAAAAGACCGCCAGCACAGTAAGTAAATACATGTAAAACATCTAACAAAATTCTCTGACAGGATTACATGTAGATATTTAGCGTTTCAAGAGTTTCTGTAAAAAAAACACCAAGACGTTCATCTATAAGAATATTATTATTATCTTTATTATTATACCAGATTTATATGCTTGCTGAAAGATAACATCACAGACATGCAAGGTTGATAAAAATGCATGGACCTTTCTTTTATATAAACATATAACATATTATCTAATATGCAATATCAAAAGGCGCATACCCTGTTGAGACGTCACACATTGCGGGGTTTCTCAAAGGTCTACACTGAGTGCTAGATATTATTGTAGGCACACATTCGTATGTGAATCCTACAATTTAGACTAAAACAAATGAGCTGTGCCATGAGAAAACCTCCCTCATTGCATTTTAAATATTGTAGATCAAGACCAGCCATCTGGTGGCTGGCTGGGATTGATATACACTGATTGACACCCACATGCATTTAAAGCATTTTATGTAGAACTATTATTTACGGTATGTGGCAGTGGAGACCAAACACAGACACAGAGCCTGGGATAACAACAGTGCTTGGTATGTACAATTTTGTATTGTAATAGGGCTGATTTTGTCATGGCACGACTCAAATGCATCGGTACATAATCATTAATGCACAATACAAACTAATATTGTTTTAAGGAATAGAAGGCATGCTTTCCAGTATCAAGGACGACGACAGGTGTAATGCAGAAAACGTGTTTTATCTTTTACATGACATAGACTAACACCTGCCTTATTCGGCATACATCTTATTTGAGTAGTCGATCAAGTCGAGTTCTATTAAACAAAATCACTGAAGTAGACAAGACAGAACTAATCCTCCTAAAAAGGAATAAAACACTATACCAAACGGCTAATTGTGATTTATTTCCCCGAACGCAGTATTTCAATTCGGCCTAAGGCAATGTGTTGACTAGACATCAACATCATTTGGGTTATCATAAATGAGTATGGGGTGGAGTAGATCATTTGTTCCAGAGAAACGCATTCCGATGTATTTACATATACCCAATAATTATCAAATTTGCTATTTCTACCTTGTCATACTAAAGAGCTATAAAACACATATACACCGACAATCGGATACTTAACCGTTTACATCATATATCCGCCTTTTTACGAATTTCAATAATCCCTTCAGTGATGAAAGTATTTCACTTTTGCACAGTTATGTATGTGCCAAAAGAGAAATATTGTTGTATCTGAACACATGGTAGCCTAAAGAAGACATAAAGGCACATTCTGGTTTACTTTCAACCTACTTAAAATAGTAATATTTATGTCTTTTAAATCCCAAAGATAGCAGGCTATGGACTAAAGGGTTAAGCCTTCATGCGTTTTCTGCTTTCGTTCAGTTTACTTTAATCGACCTCTTGTCTTAATCACTGGAAACAGTTGGTTGTGGCAAAATGTATAATACAGATTTTACGTTTAACCATTAGTAGAAGGCATCTAGCGTCAAAAATCGAAATAAGGGAAAAAAGGCACAGAATTGATTTTTGTCTGTTCATATGCTACAACATGTACCAGATGTCAGAAAAAAATGAAACGATGAGAAATATGATTTTAGGGTAAAATGGCTGCAATAATAGGTGAAAGCACGAATTTTTTGGATTTCCAAACTGCGATCGTAGAAATCAATATAAAAGCTCGAAATATACAGGCTAGACAAATATTAATGTATACTTTGGAATGGTACTTGTTAAGATAAATGAAATGTTCAAAAAAATTTGGGGTGAAATTGTCAAAATATTAAACCAAAATCACAAATTTTGAAGATTTCAAACAGACCCCGACATCAAAAAGCAAATGAAGGAAATGGTGCACAGAGTTTATTTATATGTTATAATTTGCTCAAATATGTACCAAATAACAGACAAAAAGTCTAGGAAAATCAAATAATGTAAACTATGTTTTTTGGGTAAAATAGTTAAAATAATAACTGAAATCGCTATTTTGGGGGATTTCCCTTTTGTGATTGAGGATATCGATATAAAAGCTCGAAATCTACAGGCTAGACAAATATACATGTCAGCTGTGGAATGGTACTTGTTAAAATAAATACAATTGTCAAAAAACTTATATGTTGGGGTGAAATTGTCAAAATATTGAACCAAAATCAAAAGAATTGAGGATTTCAAACAGACCCTGGCATCAAAAGGCAAATAAAGGAAATGGTGCACATAGTTGAATATTATGTTATTATTTGCTTACATATGTACCAAGTAACAGACAAAATGTCTAGGAAAATCAAACAAAGTAAACTATGTTTTTTTGGTAAAATGGTTGCAATAATAACTGAAATCGCTAAATTTTGGAATATCCCTTCTGTGATCGAGGATATCGATATAAAGCCTCGAAATCTACAGGCTAGACAAATATTCATGTCAGCTGTGGAATGGTTCTTGTTAAGATAAATGGGTGAAATTGTCAAAATATTAAACCAAAGTCACAAATGTTGAGGATTTCAAACAGACCCCGACATCAAAAAGCAAATAAAGGAAATGGTGCACAGAGTTGATTTATATGTTATTATTTGCTTAAATATGTACCAAAAAATAGACAAAAAGTCTAGGAAAACCAAACAATGCAAACAATGTTTTTTGGGTAAAATGGTTGACATAATAACTGAAATCGCTAAATTTTGGGATACACGCATCCCTTCTGTGATCAAGGATATCAATATAAAAGCTCCAAATCTACAGGCTAAACAAATGTTCATGTCTACCGTGGAAAGGCTCTAGTTTAGATAAATACAACTTTAAAAAAAAAAAAAAATTTTTGGGGTCAAATTTGTAAAATTTATTAAACCAAAGTTTCATATTTTGAGGATTTTTGACAGATTTTGACATTGAAATAAAAAAAAAGGAAAAGATGCACAGAATTGATTTATTAGTAATCATATGTTTCAATATGTACCAAATAACAGACAAATAATGTAGGAAAATCAAAGAATCCGAAATATGATTTTGGGGAAAAGTGGTTGAAATAATAACTGGAAAAGCTATTTTTGGGGATTTCCCTTCTGTGACCAAAGATATCAATATAAAAGCTCCAAATATCCAGGCTAGACAAATATGCATTTCAGCTGTGGAATGGTACTTGTTGAAATAAATATAACTTTCAAAAAAACTTATTTTTTGGGGATGAAATTGTCAAAATATTAAACCAAAATCACCAATTCTTGTTTGGAAAATAATCTAGGAAAATCCAACAAAGCCAAATATAAATGTTGGGGTAAATTGATTAAAACAATTAATGTTAATGCGAGTTTTTAGAAATTCCACACTATGGCCTTAGACAGGAATATAGAAGCTACAAATGTACAGGTAAGATACATATTACTGTGCCCTGTAGCCTTGTTCTTATTAGAATGATCTAAAGTTTAACAAATCTGATGGGGGGGGGGGTTAAAAATGTAAAGAGTTAAATGAAATATCTCTTCATTTCACTACTGTGGCCTTAGATATGAAACTAAACGTTCAAAGTCTACAACTAACACACATACACCATTTTAATGTAGCTTAGTTCAAATAAAGATAAATCAAAGAGTTTAATAGATGATAATTTTAAGTAAAAATGGTAAACATTTAAACCAGACACATTTTTTAATGTATATATTGTGACTTTAAATATGATTAGAAAAGCTCCAAATCCATTTGAAAGGCAACAGGCATCATGAAATAAGGCCTAGCACTAGTACAAATAAATTATGATTTCTAAAATTAATAAATTTTGGTGATAAGACATTAGTTAAATGAAAACAGTTTTCAATGAGGATTTTTACAATGGCATTGGATGTGACCATCATGGCCCTACGGTGATTTTATTAGCATTATTATATAAGTTTCAATGAAGTTATATACATGTATAACTCAAAATAGTTAAACAAAAATACAATATCTTGAGTATATTGTTACAGCAATATAATATGAATATAAAACATAAAAGCATAGTTAAGACAAATATATAAATAGAGACTTTCTGAGTAAGGATAACTACCATTTTGAATTTGTATTAAAATTCATTACTATAGTCAAACAACTAGGTCTGACATGTCACAGGGTGGCCGAGTCAATTTATAAGGAAGATCAGCATTTCAGATGTCCTCGTGTCAAGTTTTAAAGGAAAAGGTTTAGTTATAGGTACAAACAATAAGCGAATTAGTTATTGGAAACATAACGTAGTGGATAAGACGTACGTAGAAGTATATGATCGAACAACATTTTATTAAGCACAGGTTTAAATCTCGCAGCAACCTATGATATTATTTTGCCAAATCAATATTAAAGATTCTATAATTACATTGCATTAAGGTAATGCAGAAAGACCCCTGAAGAAAGTGAATAAAACTTATATTGATATTCATATTTTATTATGGATTTGTTTTGTAAAAGTATGGCTAACATAGGGATAGAAATCCATGCACCCCTTCCCCAACATTGACAAACATGTGCATAAATGCTTAGTATAAGCATACTGTATGAAATTAGATAATTCATTCTAGATTAAAAAAAGTTTGCGGTCGACCCGGGATTCGAACCTACGCTGATTAAAATAATTATATTTCAATACATTCTGTGTACATAAACTTTAACTACTGCGCTAAAGTCCTGACAATAATATCCCCTTCATTTGTATCTAATAATGATACTAATCTTGATTGTATAAAAATGGTCCGAGAACATGCGAAATACTGCTCTTCTTAAAAATGGACTCTGCTGACCTTTGACACGTCAATTCTAGTTCCTTGACTATATGACTGTGGATATGACCAGTAAAGCTTCAAATGTACAAATAAGTAATATATTCTTTCCAATACAACAGCTTACTTATTATGATAAATACAAAGTTTTAAAATAACTTTTTGAGGAAAACATTAAAAAAATATACATAAAACAGCAAATTTTGTAAATTTGAAGCTTTTACATTTATATCTAAAGCCATGTTGTGGAAGTTCCAAAAAAAATCACATTTAAAATAATTGTTTTAACGAGTTTACCCCCGAAATGTCGTTTTTGGCTTTGCTGGATTTTCCTTTATTTTGCTGTTATCTAATTCATGTTGAAACATACTAAATCACATAAATCAACTCTCAACACATTTCCCTTTTTTTGCTTAAGGCTTTATTTGTAATTTTCAGGCCAGGAGATCTCTGCTAAAATCTTTAAAATTTGAGTTTTTGTTTAATTAATATAACAACATAACTGCATAAATCAGTTTTTTGACATTTTTGTTCATCAGTACCATTCCACAGCGCAATTGAAAATGTGTTTAACCTGTAGATTTGGAGCTTTTATTTTAATATCCACAATCACAGAGGTAAATCCCAAAAAGCTCATTTACATTTTATTGTTCAACGATTTTACCCCAAAAACCATATTTGTATTGTTTGATTTTCCTAAAAAAAAATTCTGTTATTTTGTACATATTAAAGCATATGATAACACATAAATCAATTTTGATTCTGATGGCAGGGATTATCTACGAAAATCCCCAAAATTTGTGATTTTGGTTTAATATTTTGACAATTTAACCCCAAAAATCAGTCAGTTTTTTGAACGTCTTATTAATCCTTACTAGTACCATTACACAGATAAAATGATGTTTTTGTCTAACCTGCATATTTGGTGTATTTATATTGATATCCATATTCACAGTAGGGAAATCCCCAAAATTCGCGTTTTCATTTATTATTTAAACTATTTTACCCAAAAATTCATTTTTTAATGTTTTGGTTATCCTTAATAGTACTTTTTCACAAAAGTATCTAGCCTGTAAATTTGGAGCTTTTATATTGATAACCAATGACACAGTACTGAAATCCCTAGAATTGGCGTTTTCATTTATTATTTCAACAGTTTTGCCTCAAAAAACATATTTCGCATAGTTTGATTTTCCTAGATTTTTCTTCTGTTAGATTTTTCTTCCGTACATGCTCTACCATATGAAAACTTAAAAAACATTTCTGTGCATATTTTCCTTTATTAGGAAGTTTGACACCAGGGAATCTCTATTTATATCTCCAACATGTTGGGTTTTGTTTAATATGTTTATGTTTTTCACCCAAAAAGAACCATTTTTTGAAAGTTTTATATATCCTAATTAATACTATTCCACAGTTGATATAACTGTCAGTCTAATTTGTAGATTTGGAGCCTTTATGTTAATTCCCAGGGTCACAGTATGGAAATTCCAAAAATTATCATTTTCGTTTATCAATTCAATCATTTTACCCCAAAAAATCGGATTTCGCATCGTTTGATTTTCCTAGATTTTTTTTCTGTTATTCGATATATATACATGTGTGAGCATATGAGAACACAAAATCGTTTCTGTGCATCCCCCCCCCCGATTTTTAAGTGCTCTCTACTACATGGGTTATTTAAAAAGAGAAGGACTAACATCGGTTTCACTACAAAACGTGTACATGATTTGGTTTATGCAGTACAAAAGATGAATCGCCATTAATCATAATCTGGAATATAGAACTCCCTATTGTTTTCTCTTTAAAGACGTTAATGCTACAAATGTCACACGGATTTGTCTGCTCTCACTGCCATATACTACATGTACTATAGTGAATAATACTAGTCTGCAACGTGTTCGTTAATGCCTCTGTCCAATAATTCTTATAGATCTTGACTAGAAGCCGATATGATCTGAGTATGATCAAAACTATTCGAAACTTGCATTCAAATCAAACCAGAAGCGCTAAGTGGCACTGTCACATTATTCCTCTGTTTCACAAAACTGAATCTCCTCGAATATACTCTTCTTTCGTATTTCAAGGGAAAAAGAAACGTTGTTTTGGTGCAAAATAAGTTAACTATTTCCACTGAAACGAAAGAAACTGCAAGCGCACTGTAATTCGTATGACGGCGTAGTAGTGTTTCTCTCCCATTTAAACGCAATCTAAACGCAAACGCATTGCATTTAAATGTAGAAATGACAATTGTTTTGACAATTCTGACTATTTAATTCAATATAAATTATAAACAAAGTTTGGACCCTGATAAGACGCCGGGTAACCGGCGTCTTATCTGGTTCCAAACTGTTTGCACTGGAAATGAAAGTTTAAGCATAACCGCGTCTATTGGGAAAGAAAAACGTCTCCATTGTACTAGGTTCTTGAAACTATTGACCATTGATCACAACCTCAGTTTGAATAGTTTGAACCCAATAATACACAAAATTACTTGGCCCATAACCAATTGGAACGGACATTGTTGTTAAGAACAAGCATGTTTATTAAGCAAGAATAACGTGTCTTCACTGTAGCTTTCATTAGAGAACTATTCAATCGCTTTAAACATAATCACTATGACTTCCGAGTCAATGTAAAAAGTTGTAATTATTCAGCCTCATAATCACTAATGAAAAGTGGAAAGCGAATTCATTAACTTATTTACTCCTAAAATGTTTAATGGACAAGTCAGCTTTTGACAATTTATGGTTGGTTTTAAAAATACAGTGAATACCTTGATCAGAGGGCTCCTGCAGGATCCTCTGATCAGGGTCTACATCGTTTGCATAGGACAACTGTACTTTTTTTCAGGCACACTGTTTTTAATGATGCGCCTACTCGTCGCTACTGATGAATGTGCTAAACAGCATAAAGACATGATTGATGTATAATAACGATATCCATAGCAAACTAAATCAGAATTTATCGGCGGTTCTTGATATCGTATACTCGTATTGGACGAACTCGATCAATTACCTGCCGATCAAGAACTCCATGATAATTGCAAAGAGATTGGCTCCAGATCTGACGACGGGTATTTTGACGTCTAATCTAGATCAATATCTTTCGAAACACTATCAACGCTTGTATGACATCTCGTTATACCTCGCCTTCCCCAAGTCATAGTTGGCAGTACTTGCTGGTCGCTCATTAGCGTTTGTAAACTGTATGTATACGTATAATATCATTTAGAACTAGAGTGTGCTATTGACATAGAACATAAATATTAGTCATTGTAATCTAAAGCTACTGACCAAAGGACAACATTGTAGAAAGTGTTAACCAAGATCCAGTAGAAACTTTCCAAAGTTGAAAAGATATTTATTTTGCTCAATGAAAATAATTGACGAAACAATTACATGCATATCCATTGCAGACACTTTAATGTAGCTCGGCATCTGACCAGGCTCCAAATTGCTGGTCTTTCAGATAACTCATACATATTATCAAGTTCCTTTCATTTTCTACATTTTATTCTAATTGGTTTCGTTTCGTTGAAAGACAGAACTATAAGAAATCCCCAAATATTGATGGCAAGCTCCAATATTATAGTTGTTGCCGTACGGGTGAACACACCTACTTCAAGACTGCTTCTTAAGAGCCGTAATCCTATATAATTATTTAAGGCGATTTGACGTCGAATGGAATAAAGAAAATCGTAAACATCAATTACTCTTTCTATGAACCATAATTGCTTCTAGATAAAACAAAACAGACATGAACATTGGTTTAACCCTTTGCCTGCTGCTAATTGCGATTTAACGAGAATGTGCAGACAGTTTGGATTCGGAACAGACGTTGATTCACGCTGTAGTGTATACCTTTCTGCACTTTTTGTTAAAATCTTTCACCAGAGTGTAATCTAGTTGTGAACCGGATGAGACGCCGACTTTTGCTCTCAGCATGCAACAGGAAAATGACTCTTTAACGAATGTCAATAGTATGTCCTTAATTCGTCGAGTGTCTTTGTGAACATGTAGCAGTACTTTCAAAAACGTTTGTATACAGACCTTAACTGATTCAGGGTCTACACATGATCTCAAATATGTCATTCACATCGATTTTATTTCGACTAGCATGTCTTAAACTTCATATCTAAGACATACAAGCAGACGACAAATCTTAAGCAGTGAAGGAGTTAAAGGAGCATGTATTATAAAGTTAATCGGCTTGAAGTAAGTCGTCTATCAATAGAGATTTCCAGATGTCCATTACTAGTTAACTGTTACATTGCCATTAAGTAGCCGTCTTCAACATGATCGGCTTGGTGTATTTTGCCTTCTCTGTTGTTTGGGCTTAACGCTTTCACTCTCATTGACGTCAGAAGGCGCATTTGCAAACATATTTGATGATTGACGCCGCGTCTGACCAGGATCAAAAAAGTTTGCCACTTGTTTTGAAAGTACGTCAGTTATACTGTCTTAACCCTTAGAAGCACCTTTTAGCGCATTCCGTTTACTCCTTTGCGGAAGAAAATAATTCCAATTTATACAGTCATGGAAATCATAAGGAATAGTTTCTTAAAGCCTTAGGGCGCAATCTGTTTTATTTTCAACCTGCTTTAAGTAGTAACCTATTTACAGAACAAGAAACAGGCTATGAGGTAAAGGGTTAAAGCTTACTTGAAAACGACATTGCAGACAACAATATACCAGGGGAAGGGTCGAATCTAATGTTGTGAGAACTTGTGACCCGACCCCATTTTCCTTATGTATATGGAAATAAAATATGATTAAACTAGACAACAATATTGAACAAACGACAATATGACAAAATTTGATCATGAAGGGTTGATAAAAGGCACACAATCAACCATGTATTTGAAATAGTTTGGATCCATATCAGATGTCAAGTATTTTGTCTGACCGAGACCACAAACTGTTTGCAAATGCATGTCCCAGTAACCTGCGGGTTAAGGATAAATGCCAAGTGAATTTTGACGTACGGAAACCCCTACTACTTTGTTTTTATCGTTGTACCAGTCAGCGAGGCTTTGCGTAGACATTTTCACTGCCAATTCTTACACCACTGACAGTGTACATTGGTTAACAAACAAAATGGTTTGATACCCTTATAAATACCTTTTAAATAAAAGATACAATTCAAAATTTTATAAAAAAAAAAAAAAGAGCAGACGAAATAATTTACAAGACGATAACATGACAGTGACAGTGCTGGACGGTTTTTTACGTCATACTGGCTGCAAAAATATTAATAATATTGTATATGGTTCGAAAATGTCGTGTTACCAACTTACCATCTTACTTCATGTCTTGCTCAGTGGTTTTCCCTTATTTCAAACTTAGAATAGACAACCATTTTTCTGCGCTTATTGGAAGTGGTTGTTTACATTAAAAGGTGCAAATGTATTTGATCGGTTTCCTGCTTTACATTACCGTTACCTGCTCGCTGTCTTATACATACGCAAAGAAATAATGTATCAAAGTCCAAACAACATCTAAATTTGAAAACGACAACGAATAAGAAAAAGAAACCATCAGTTAACAAATTTGCGTGTCTGAATCTGCAATATCAGAATCTGCAGTTTTATATGTTTAGGTGTTTCTATATTGATAATATTACTAAAACAACACGTCTACATCTACATCTTAACATTAACCACCTTCATCAAGTTGAAGAAGAGTTCGGAAGGTGTTTGGAATAACATGTCTTGTGTGGCGTATATTGGATAAGAGGATCTCTTTTAATACTAATTTCGTTATGGACTATTTTATGAAAAGTTGTAAGCCGTGCGTTACGTCTCCTGGTTTCAAGTGACTGCTAGTTCAGGTTGTTTAACAAGTTGCCAACACTGGAGGTGTTTCGAAACTTATTCGTTACAAATCTAGCTGCTCTTCTTTGGACCATCTCACTCCTGTCTATATCAGACTTGGTATGAGGATCCCAGGAAGAACAGGCATATTCCAGTGTTGGTATCTTTGGTGGAGCTGGAGCTTATCTTTAGAATCCTCCACAGGAAGCCAAGGGTGGAGTTTGCTTTGTTACAGATGTTTGCAATGTGTCTGTCCTATTTTAAGTTGGACTGTATGGTTATGCCCAGGTACTTAGCTTGATCAGCATGCTGCAAGGTTTTTCCATGAAGAGTGTATGAATATTGTTTAGTTTTCTTATTATCTGTAATAGAGAGGACATTGCATTTGTCTTGGTGAAATGACATTTACATGATTTTTCCCATGCTGAGAGCTTGTCTTGATCTTGCTGTAGTTGGAGGGCATCAGCTTGACATGTAATAGTTAAATAAGCAATAGTATCGTCGGCGCACAGACGAACAGTTGAATTAAGGCATTTATGTAAAATAAGGAGAGTGACAGGCCCAAGACAAGACCTTTTGGGACACCGGCGGTAGTGGCCCAAAGGTTAACACCTTGGACTACGGTACCAGGGGTCGTGAGTTCGATCCCCCGCCGGACCAGCGGTCTGACTAGGGGATTTTTCTGAATCCCCGATGATGTACAGGAATGTTCTTGAGCAAGACATGTACCGCGAATTGCTCCTCTCCATCCAGGGGTTAAAATGGGTACCTGTGAAGGGTCTGAGTCGGTACTGCGGCTGCATTGACTGCGCCATATGTTAGCAGTGCTCTTAGGCAAGATGGCTCGATGATCAGGGGAGTATATGTACAGTCGGCTGAGCGGTCAATCGGACTGAAAGTAGACTTTAACTTGGTATATTTATTATATTTTATTACACCGGATTTGACATTGACATAGTCGGAATTTTCACTTTCTACGACAACTGCCTACTTCCTTTCTGTAAAAATGTTTCTATCCATGTGGTGACCTTATCATTGATGGAATAGTATATATGTCATCTTATTAAAATGATTTTATAAAACCGTACGACCCATTCACTAATTGCAAGTAACATGATCAAGGTATCCAAATCTAGGACAATGGAAATGAACAGATGAACTTGCAAATATACGATGCATCGTATATGTTTGGTTAACGTTTCCCGTCATTTTGTTCAAAATAATTCATGTGTTGGATATATTTCAACATATTAAAACTAGACTAGTTATACAGAGCTTGCGATACGACATTAGATCTGAGAAACTAATATAATTATGTTGGTATTCTAGTGGCAAATTTGATAGCACAGTGCAAATACGCTTTAACCTCTTTATTTGTCGGAGAAACTGCATTAGATATAACACTCTATTCAAGACCATAATGCGTATTAAGTACACTATATATATATATATGTAGGGGTTTAGAACTATGTATATAAGAGTAAATCTTAATTTAATCGGGCGGTCATAGTCAAATGTCATCCTGCTATAACATGGTTGCAGATAAGTGCGAGCAAAATGAACACTATCTGTCTTTTCTAATTTACGTTATTTTCAGGAGCTCTATATAAAATCAATGTATGCAATCTATTTCTTTGAAAGCTCCGGGCAATAGTACATATCTATTGTAAAATGATGGTACATAAATGCATATCATGTAGATCATAAGGGAAAAACAATTTCATAAATATGATGACTCCCTGTGGAGATTTGTTTAGTAAGCCGATATCATTTGTCTCTGTTGTACATTTGAAATTACAGTACAACCTCCTTATCTCCAACTCGCTTAACCCATAATGCTGCTGTGATATCGTCTGCTTTGAAATTGTCGTCTGCAAAGTTTGTTAGATTAAATTTCATACATGTTGTAAATAAAGAAACCTAAAAGTGAGTGTCAAACAGTTTGGATTCAGATCAGAGCAGCGTTTTAACCAAACTAAATGTGAACGCGATGCCATAAAATATTGCATATGATTGATTTTTGAAATATATTGACACATTTTCAATTTGAGTGGCAAAAGTTATGACCCTGGGGCCTGTTTCATAAGACTTCGTATGACAAATGTTGGCTTAAGTCAGATTATAAAAGTCTCAATAATTATGTATTTCTCTATCTAATTATGTCCTGTGACATCTTTTGGAATCGTCTTGACAGGATTATATAGAGAAGTCAGAAATTAAATGTATTTAAGTTTTGACTAACGACCGTTTTTGTCGTACGAAGTTTTATGAAACGGGCCCCTGAAGTAGACGAATAAACGTCAAATGAATTTAAGTTTCATAAATTATTCATTCATGAACATCTAATGGACAAGTCCAGTTCCTAATTGGATAGTTTCCACTATGGACTAATTAGAGTTGGTTTTGTAAAATGTATTGCACCATATCAAACAATGCAGACCCTGATGAGAGGAGCACTCTAAACTGGTTCTACACTATTTGAACTAGACAAGTGTACTATTTTCGCGTATACAGTTTGTGAAGGACGAGTATACTCGTACATGTAGCTGTGTTAAGTAAATACATGTATATCTTAAGTTAAAACAATAAAGAATGCGGTAAGTCTTTACGCAGATGGTTATGCATCAGTGAATATGGTACCCTCATGTTTCATGCTCTTTGCCACCTATTTGATTGATCTTCAATGAGCTGTGACTCATAAATAATCGTATTCCCATTTGCGCCAGGTATTCATGCAACTCTTATCGAAGATTAAGACTGATGTTCTTATAAAAACTCATTGACGCGAATATATTTGTCAAACGGTTTGGAACCATGCGGTTTCAGTATTGCCATGGGAAATTGTCAAATAAATTTAAATGCCAGTTTATAGCATCGCAAATATGACGTTATGTCTGTGTTCTCTTTGTGTGCAAAAACATCATATTTGCGTCATTCTCTTAACCCTTTACCCAATAACCCGTATATAACATTAAATACAGGTGAACACTTAAAGCAGGTTGAAAGTAAAGCAGAATGTGCCTTAAGGCACATTCTGCCTTACTTTCAGCCTGCTTTAAACAACCATCTGCTAGGCTACATAAAATATTTGTTATGGTAATTGTTCATGAGGGTATAACTGGAACTATTTTCTTCGGAGGAGGAATAAATTAGATGCGCTTAAAGTCGCTTCTATGGGGTAAAGGGTTAATCAAGTTTCCAAACACATATCAACTCGTGTTTAGAGGCAACTTAAAATTGACGAATTTTTTTTTAGATAAAGGCTACAGGTTAAACATGGGGCCCTTTTAAGGGTCGAAACTGTTTGCAAGCGTTATCACAAATTTAAAGATAATGACTATATAGTTATCGTTTAAATATTTTATAATGACTACAGTGCTCCCTCTACAACGACACCTAATCGGAGACAAAAATTGTGTGTGTTGTGCGGAGGAAGTCGTTATAGGCATCTGATCTGTCTCCAATCTTTTTGAAATGGAAATAATAGATCTAGCGTAAACGCATTTATAGGGAATTTTCCATTGTAGTAAGGTTTTCTAGTTTTCTAAATATCCTTCTACGCTGAAGGCCTCCAACAGATTTTCATTTAGTCGAAGGTAACTTTGGAATTAAGTAACTTAACTCTGTTTCAACTAAAATCTTATACTGACGCTTTAAGAAATTTGTTTACGTGTAGATCAAAAGGTTTTCCGTTCAAGATCTGCTGAGCGGTATGTTTGCATATTACCTGTCGGACATGAGTCGAATGTTTTCCGGAGTAAACGTTCCATATTATATTAGCCAAATATTTTATTTAGATGACAGGTGTTGAAGTAATTCCTGTATATCATCAGGGGTTCGAAAAAATCAAATCTGGCTGCTGGGCCGCGGGGGATCGAATTCAAGACTCCTGTTACCGAAGTCGAGCGCCTTTAATATCATTCGACCCCTTTCCGCCAATATAAAAAATAATCGACCGCAAAGCAATGTAAAACACATATACGAATAGGTTCTTGAAAATATTGGTGAGGAAAAAGAATGAACTAGGCACCCTTAAGGTAGAAATGACTGGAAAATGCAGGTTATACTTTATACCGAATGCTCCTAATTTAACTATTTCTGCATCATTGCATATTGCATTGGTATTCTGCATGCCTTTAAACACGAGTAAGGCTTATTTAGTCTTCCTAAAAGAATAATTTGTTGTAAGTTGAGGTGAGGCTCTTGTTTGATTAAAATATATCGTACGCATTTTTTTTTATTTAACCGTTAAAATTAATTGTCTATTAGTAGAATTTTCAGAATATATTCATCCACGGTCACTTAGAAACTAGTCTCAGTGCGTCAAATATTTTGAACCTAGGTCAGACGCCGAACTAATCAGCAAACATATGTCAATGGTAGTTTCATGCAAAAAGTTAAAACTTATTGTTAACTAAACATCATGGCCTAAATACTTTTACTGCCAGCGTAGACATTTGCAAACAATTTAGATCCAGACTGCTGGCCATTCATAGCAATCTTTCTTTAGACATATACTTAGAAAATAATATTTTTTTAAAGGAAAAGCAGTCGATAATATAGTGGCGACTGTGTTAGACAAGTAATTCCGTTAAAATGCCAGTAAAAAAGGTTCAAGAGATAAAGCATTTTGTTTGATCTGAACCAAAGGTGTTGGTATTTGTTTTTGTTTCAAGTTTAATTTATAACGTAAATTTGAAACTTGTCATTATAATCGGTAACATTTTTTGTCTGCTACTGTTCTTTGAATTTATTTAAATGTATGTGTTGTTTTAGACAATTATTGCAAAAATATTTGATCCGAATAAGACGCCGCATTACTCGACCTTTTATCTGGCACAGCGCTTAAAACGCATTTTAGTTGAGCCGAGGCTCAAATCTGACCAATCAAATGCTTGAGAATGTTTTAAGACTCAGCTCAAATGCTTTATAAGCATATATACTTGATTCAATCTGATGCAACATGTATAAAAGCTCTCCCGTTGTGTGAGCAAACCTAAATAGCAGTTTGTTTCATAGTTCCTCAAAACGCAAACCTTCGATCTGAATAATTCTTAACTGACATGGAGTCGAACTGTCGAGACATAATTAAACCTAACCCGCACTGCTATTTAAAGTGAACGATACACGCGATAAAGCATTAAGAAAATGGACGGTTAAATACCGTGTTAAAACAATCCCATTTAACTTGCGGACGCCTACAGACTGTATTTTACAGCAAGAAAATTTAATATTTCAATCATTTTCCTTTAGTTGTTTGCGGATCAGCTGCATGTTAACATTTTAATACAGCGCTCCGTCTCTTCATCGACACCCAACGGGAGACACGAAACATGTGCGTTGGGAGGGAGTTGTTACAGGGAGGGAAATTGGCTTACATTTGCAAACGCGGCGTCTGATCTGGATTCAAGCTGTTTGCCAATCGTCATTAAAAACAATTCTGTCAAAATGTATAGACTCTATTGTGTAACTTTGATAATAACAGCAAACGACAGTTTTAATCAGACGATATTGCAAAAGTGAAAGTGTTAGGCATATAATTGTCTTGTTTAAGGAACAGCGGCAAGGGTCGTTGTAAGGAGGGAGTCGTTGTTGGGAGGTTTGTTGTAGAGAGGGTGCGCTGTAATAACAAAGTGTACACTATTGAGGCGCCCATATTCTTAAGGTTTGTTTTGTTTAGGAGATAGTATTCAGTGCAGACGAAGGTATTAAAGATTTTGGGCCCGTCTTACGAATTGTCGTAAGTCAAAACTTTAAAATACATTGAATATCTGATTTTTCCATCTAATGCTGTCTTGTGACATCTCTTTTCAATATTTGTCGAACAAATGTTTCGTAAGAAGGGCATCTGAACGTCTTCCAGTAAGAAATAGTGGTTCTATTCTTTATTCAGTTCAGTTATACTCAATCTAGAATGAAAAGCATTAAACTACAACGGAACTAAGTTCTAGGGACGTGTTTGGTGTTAAAGAAAGAACGTCCTTATATACCAGTTTGGTGAAAAACGGGTAAAGTTAAAAATTGCAGTTGTTGGAGCATTATTTTTATCCGATTTATACAAAGTTTAATACAGGAACAACCCTATAAAGTGTGAAAATGATAGTTGTGTTTCAATGGTAGAGCGCTCCTCCTCTACAACAACACCGAAAAGGAGATATAGTGTGTGTGTGTTGTTTGGAGGGAGTTGTTATATGGAGGGCAAAGTATTACCCTAAGAGTGCTGAGCCTGACCTTGCTTACATTTGCAAACAGTTATTAAACCCAAATCAGGCGCCGCGTATCGAGGCGTCTGATCTGGAGTCAAACTATGTGTCACTCTTCATTAAGTTTCTTCTATCAAAATGTCTAGTAAGTGAAAGTTGTTTAAGGGACAGCGGTAATCATATGTGTCAGGAGGGAACCTTTTTTCGGAGGGCTGTTGTAACGAGGGAACACTGTAGTCCGTCGAGAGGACATTTATTCCAGGCAAACTACATGCCACACTCCACTTTACTCCAATCAAGTGCCATATATTTCATCTCTCAAATATCTGCATAACCATGGCAAATTGATTGAAAGTTGTTTCATCATGATAAATTATGCAACGGTGTGTTATCGATTTTCAAATGGGTGTCTTGCTGAATGATTCTCATGTTCCCAACAACGACCCTCCCATCAACGACTTCCTCCTTACAATGACCCTTGCCACAGTTCCCTAATTAGAACAATTATGTCAAACGCCTTTACTGCTGCAATATCGTCTGCTTAAAACTTCCGTCTGCTGTTTTTCTCAAAGTGAAATAATGGACATTTTTACAGAAATGTTTTAATGATGACTGACAAACAGCTTGAACACAGATAAGACGCCGCGTTACGCGGCGTCTGATCTGGATTCAAGCTGTTTGAAAATGTAAGTCAATTTCCTCCCTATAACGACTCCCTGCGAACAACGCTTATAATGTGTGTATCCACATTTGATGTCGTTGTAGAGAGGGAGCGCTGTATGAACACTATCACGTCATTGCACAATCTAATTTTAACATTGTATTTCAACTTGCCTTTAATTAAGGTAAATTAACAAAAGTAATATAATAATAAGTTTCACACATTTTGAATCATGATTAGACGCCACATAATGTTGCGTATGACTATGGTCCAAACTGTTTGTAAATAACATATTCAGCTACATATGTTGACAAAAAAGTACTCTGCCAAACGCCATATTGCCATACCGTTTTCCATGATTTGTGTTTATTGTTGCTATGCTCATGGCTCATGTAAGAGTTATTGCATAATAAAGATTCTTCTTCTTCTTCTTAATTATTATTCTCGCAGTAAGGCAGTGAATGGGGTTAAACAGTAGCAATGTGTGCTTACGTTATATAGCATGAGTGACGGAAGAAATCGATAACAGTACGTCCACATAAGTTATTTCACTTGTCATTGTTAATCTCTCTAATGCAATTTTCCATAACTGCACTTATAGCTGAAGCCGCGATTATTGTCTGAAAGGTCAAGTTATCTTGGCCTCTTTACGTTTGTGCGATAGAATATGATCGAACAGATATACAATTATAGTTCAGGGGCCTGTTTCATAAAACTTCGTACGACAAATGTTGTCGTAAGTCAGATTATAAAAGTATCAATCATTTTTTCCCATATAATCCTGTCTTGTGACATCTCTTTGGAATCGTCTTTTCAAGATGCTTCCAAAGAGATGTCACAAGCCAGAAATTACATGTAATTTAAAGTTTAGACTTACGATAGTTTTTGTCGTATGAAGTATTATGAAACGGGCCCCTGAATGATCAAAACAGGGTTGTTTTAGACATATGGGTAACTAGTTTAACTATCGTTACTTCTGCATGCAATATTCCTTTTCAGGTCTAGTTTAAGATATTTACATTCAGCCTGTAAAGTCTTTATGTAATCCTATTAAAAAACATGCAGTCATCTGCCGATGAACCTACACTTTGAATCTGGATTTAGCCAGTTCGGATTTCGCCCGTGCTATTCGTGGACTTCTTCAAATAGACTACATCGGGCACTTAACACTAAGCTCCCATTGGTCGACGGTCATATGACACTAGCGGAGTGATACAGACCCATAGGTCGTTGCCATCGCGTTGCTATGTGTGTAAATGGGTTAAGAAAACAACCGCGACCTGTAATTTTAGAATGTGCTTTGGCAATAGATATTCAAGATGCACTGTTATTTGTTTGCCTTGTAAGTCTTTTCCATTCACAGAGAGAACGTTTACTGGACAAAATCCTGAATTTTTAATACAGTTAGAGTACATGTAATTGGGACTACTTTCTCACCATATTTAGAAACTGGAATGGCTATTACATCGACATAACATCTATCAAACCTCTTTGACCGGTATATGATAAATTCTTATACAGAAAAACAAATCTTGCCAATAAACACATTAAATTGACAAGACAGAAAATATAAATATAAATATAAGGAATAAACAACATCTCTTTGCCGCTCATGACGGTATGACTACATTAGCTTCGGGGAGTAAATTTAACGAAAACGCCCTTCGGGCGTTTACGCAATTTACCCCCTGCGAAGCTAATGTAGTCATACCGTCATGAACGTCAAAAATATGTTGTTTATTCCTATAATGGACTTTGTACCCCAATGAGTTTGGTTTGTTTGCTAACGTCTGTTTGTGTAATCTATGAGCTAATTGGACGCCATGGAGATGGGAGAGTGGATACAGAAAACCCGGCACGATACCCTACTCTTAATACCGACTGAATTAGTGTAAAACACTGATAAAGCAGAGGTCTGTTAGTATAAAGTCTCATTCGAAAGACTTGGTCCGGTGGGAGATCGAACTCTGAACTCCTGGTATCGTAGTCGAGTGCATTATTCATCGACCACATCCGCCTGTACTGGCTCTCCGATAGACTTGGAATAAAAAAAACATAGTGCGGCGTTTAAAACATTCTTAACAGGTTCATTGACTTGTTAGCATTTGGTTAAAATGATTGTCTACAGTTTTGTGTTTCAAAGGTTTGGACATTCTAACAAAAGAACGTTGTTACATGTACCATTGCCACACAGTTTTAGTCTTATCTGACGCCGGCTTACTTTGCGTTTGATCTGAATCAAATCGGTTTAACATGCTTATGAGCTTGTTGCTGACAGTAACAGAGTTAATTATGTTTAATTTTCTTTGATATTTGCTTAGCTCGATGTACATAATAGACGTACATCCACTCTAAAAAATGTTAAACCTACATATCAAGACCACTAAAAGGAATGCCTATTGATTATATTAAAGACAAGTGACAGCTTACAGCAGTGTAGATAAAACAGAAGCTTTCTATTTACGTTCAGTTTGCTCAAAGCAGCCACCTGCCTTAAACACGGACAAAATTATGTAATCTAGTGATCGTAATAGATAGGTTTTATTGTATCATAAATAGGCCGCAAATAGCTTTTATCTAGCGAAATATTTCAAACTGTTCCATAATGGTTAGACACTATTAAGCTTAATCTATTCTGTCTTTCGGGTTCGTTTACTATGAATATTTTAAAATTTTGCAGAACAGTTAATTAGTCTCAAGTTTCTATAGAGAATTCTATCTTAATTCTTTACATTTTCATTCTGAGTAATTGAGTTGTTTGTATGAGTAGTTTTAATTATATACATTACAATTCTAATTGTTTCATGACTTGTGTCTTCTTCCCATTCGCCCTTCATCGTATTACCATGGGCCCGTTCGATTCACTGTTCCGATTGTTCCGGACAGACGGAACATCAATCGAATGCAGTGGAACAGTGTTCCGGACATGTTCCAACTGTTCTGTTTTTCGAGGTGGTGCAGTTGGAACAGTGACGTCATCAACATGGCGGCAATCGGAGCAATTGGAGACGCCACATTTTATAAATGTTGCTTTGGAGTGTTTTTCATAACTCCTGAAGCAACATTCAAGCACAAATTTGGACAGTCAGTTAAATGTATCAGCCCCGTCCTGCATAGTAATATTTTGGGTCAAATTGGCCGCCAGAATTTCAACAATTGCATCAAAACCTTAACCGACACCAACCCCGATGCACAAGTACATGACATATTTTTATCTAATTTTTATACAGGGTTTCTTGTTGATTAAACCAATTTTTTTATATGATATAGTAAAAAAAAACATTATTTTACAAAAATAAATGTGTCAAGTTCCTGTGCTCCGACACAGACGTGGCTACATAAGCGCTACAATTTGACTGGTGCACACATGTTCTTCAGTATAATGAGGATGAAAATGGTGATTAATTTTAGAAATTTAGCCAGTGGTACTAATCTAGTGCTGTTCTTTGATTCAAAACTATTCTCTGGATTGGATAGCAAGAAAAACAATAACAACTTTGGGTTAACTGCAATCATTATTTTATTTTGACGCCATTTTGAATTTTCAACTTCCTGTTCTAAATAGAACAATTGCGTTCGATTGAGAGCTGTTCTGGAACAGGTTTGGAACGTGTTCCGGACAGTGAATCGAACGGGCCCCACATATTTATCCAAGCTATCCCGTCGTTCGCAAAAATAATCCCAAAATGAAACAAGATAAAACGGCGAGTAATCAGGCTGTATGCCCCTCTCATACCGCAGGTTATGTTATAAACTATTGTATGCTAGAATATGATGTCCATTGTGTAAATTGGAATCATATAGACGACGGATAATCCGACGTCTGACTCTGCGTCTTGAAACACCGGCAATCAAGAAGCTATATTTGTCTTTATTTAGATGCATTTAGTTTGCGCATAAGGGACCGATAAACGTACCCAGCAAGGGCACTGTGTGCATTCTATCATCAGGCTGCTTGGTACATTGTATATACAGAATATGTTTATTATTTGTCTTTTATGACAACGTTAAAATCAAATTTGGATCTGCAGACAGAAGACATAAATTGTTGTCCGACGACTCAACTTACAGTATCGGCAAAAGGGACGCTACTAGAATGAGTTACAGTACTGAACCTTATTAAATTAAATTGATAATCGCAAGCGAATTGCCATCGAATTGCCATCGATTCGCGCGCTTCAAAAAACAAATCCTACGTTTGACTATTTTACGCGAATTTTCCGAAGCGGTTGTGACAAAAATGGAATCGAAAAAAATAACGAAGGCATATTTGCGAACATTTGTGAGATACACCAATCAAGAAAACTTACACGAGGGTAAAGTTAGTACTTTGAATCGCAAGCGAATTGCCATCGAATTGCAAGCGAATTGCGATCGAAATGCAAAAATTGTTAATTTAATAAGATTCAGTACTGTAATTTATGTTAACATGAATAAATGAAAATATTTTAGAACAAAATAGGTTTGTGTAAGTAGTTTATTCAAACTCACTTCGAATTTTCCGGAAGATTCACAATAATTTTGGCCTATGGTGCTGAGCGTGATTTATAGCGTTAAAAATTATGTAAAAAAATAGGAAAACATTTACACCCCCAGTCAGGTAGTGGTCGTAATAGAGAGGTTTTATTGTCGCTTGTAGCCTACTGTATGGTAACAATTGTCATAAAAATCATAAGTTTGACATGCTTTTCATTAGGCGGATCTTGGACAAGTCTAGTAGAATAGCAAATACCTACGCGCATAAAACGTGTTTGTAAGACTGATTAAATCCTTTCAGATTTAAATATTTAATGAACCTTTATTAATACATTACACCGAGAATTAAGTTTCGAGAAAAGTTTGGAATATTGCCAATATTTACGATCCTGAATTTGCGTCGGGGAAAATATAATTATTCAACGTTTAATCAAAACTACGGTAGAAACCTGATACTTTAAGCTCGCTCTAGCCGAACTTAGCGGTGTTTCACCAGTTGAATTATTTCGATCTCGATTATGGCGAACACAACCGTAATGCAACGTAAACTTACAGGTACAGTGGAGAAGACGTTATTATTTCCCGTTTAAACGCAAAAAAACGCAAACTCAACGCGATAAAATGAAAAAAATAACAACCTTTTAACATTTCTAACTATTTAGTTTAATCTGCATGGCATATAGTTTGGAGCCTTATCAGACGCCGGGATACCCGGCGTCTGATCTGGCTCCAAACTGTTTGATTATAAAATAATAGTTTTAGCGTTAACGTGTTTATTGGGAAAGAATAATTTCTTCTCCACTGTAAGTTCAACAAGCAATTTTGAATCATTAAGTGTCGACTGTATTTACAGTGGAGAAAGTGTTATTCTTTCCCAATAAACGCGTTTACGCTAAAACTATTATTTGCAGTGCAAGCAGTTTGGAGTCAGATCAGACGCCGGGTAACCCGGCGTCTGATCAGGCTCCAAACTGGTTGCCACCAAGATAAACATGAAATATCAGAATTGTCCAAAAGTTGTTCTTTTCTACGTTTTAGTGCTTTTCGTTTGCGTACGTTTGCGTTTAAACGGGAAAGAATAACAGATTCTCCACTGTATAACAGCAATACAGTAAACAATATTGTATATAAAGTGTTGATTATTGACATACTTCTTACAACCAGTCTACATGTAAAAAGACACCAAACTAATCGGTATCAGATCATGCTCGAAACAGTATACAATGTACAGCAGGTATTGTAGTGTACAGTGGACAGGGCTCGTTATTCAATCACGCTATTCATTGGAATAGCATGTAGAAAATTATATAAACGATTTGTTTGAATCGGAGTCACAAATAGTTTGAAACCTGATCTAACTCGAGTCGGTTTGCCCAAGACATCCGTTTCCTAGAATAATAACGTTTATTTGGAAAGAATAACGTATTTTTCATTGAACAATCACTCGAAACGGACGCGGAACTACTCTCGCTCCAAACGTTGTTCGATAAAAAGTACGTATTGTAAATAGGGATCTCATTTGTTTTGTACGAATGAAGTTTTACACCGCGTATTGCTGCGTCTAATCAGGATTCCCTTTTACATGTTTAGGGTTATGTTGAACAGTGGAGAAGTTAACAGAAACGAAACGTAACTGCCTTGAAAGCTTTAATTCCCTTCACACGTGTACCGTAACCTGGCCGATTGATAGGGCAACCTTATTAAATTCACGACAAAAAATTATCCCCATTTAGTCCTGCCCTGATCTGCCCTCAAGCCTGTTCGTGACATTATCTTCCCATCTCTTACTTTGTCGTTTGTGCCCTCCTGTTCCAATAGCTGTACCATTGAGTATTGTCTTGGTGAGGCATAATGCGCGGAAAACATGTCCATACAATCCCAACTTCCTGGTTTTACTGTAGTGAGACGCTCTCCATAAGGGACACTCAGTACCCGAACCTGATTGCGCACCTCTTCAGAAGATATATTGCCCTATAAGAAGATGTTACGAATCCTTCTGTAGTATCTCATCTCTAGAGATTGGATTTTTAGCTCACCAGAGCACAAAGTACTCAATGTGAGCTATTGTGATACCGCTTTGTCCGTCGTCCGTCTCTCCGCTCTACTAAAGTCGGTTAGAGGGCCAGATAGCACTAAACATAACAATGGAAGACAATGGAGTTCAGTCCGTAACAAAAGAATAAGGGGACGTGGCCCGTTATTCAACAAAAGAAAATAACAAAAGAAAAGGCCCTTTAACCGACTTTGTCGGCACGTCCGTCTGTCCGTCCGTCAACAATTACAAACGACTTCTTCTCTGAAACCGATAGCCCTAGTTTAACATAACTTAGTTAGATACATGCTGTTGGTGTGAGCTTCAAAATTTGTTCAAAAAGGTGGGTAGGGCAAATGGTCTTGTTGCCATGGCAACCATGCACACAATCTTGAAAAATCTTCTTCTCCAAAACTACGGGTCCGATTTCAATTTGTTTTTCCCAAAATGTTTCTCAATGGATAGACTATTCACATAATTGATCCGTCGAAAAACATCGCCGCCAGAGGGCGCGGTCATTTTCTGTGTTAGGAAATATCAAATTGAAAGTTAAAAACCTTCTAGAAATCATATTTGTGGCTATATCCACGGAGTAAGAACAGTTCTTACTCCGTGCTATATCTAAATGAGATTTTGTCAGAGTTATGTCCTTGACAAAATTTAGGTCATACTAGAATATGGGTTATGTCAGGTCATAAAGTCGGTCAGTAGGTCAAATTGAAAAAAAAAGCTTTTTGCCACTCCAGGGACCATATTTTTAGCCCAATCTTCCTGAAACTTGCTGAGAATTATTGTCACAGGGTGTAGGTTTATCATCACTTGTACGACCTTGCTGTATAAGCACTTTTACGGCGACGTGGTAGAGTACATGACTGCGAACCTGGCGACCCGGGTTCAAACCCGGGTCTGAGTGGATAATTCTTTATAAGTACACCTGGCTACATTTGGCGCCCAACGTGGTTTCTATGACTATATATGCTCCGGGTTCGACCTCCAGTCGTTCCCATACCCATATAGAAATTCGGGACGAATTTCAAGTTGTCGGGGGAGTATATCACAGGGTTTAGGTTTATCATCACTTGTACGGCCTTGCTGTAAAAGCGCGCCTTTATGGCGACGTGGTAGAGTACATGACTGCAAACCTGGCGACCCGGGTTCAAACCCGGGTCGGAGCGAGTGTTTCTTTATAAGAACACCCGGCTACATTATTGTCTTGACAAAGGTTAGGCACTGTGTGAATATGGGTTATATCAGATTAAAATGTAGGTCAGTAGGTCAAAACACAGAAATAGCTTCTAAACACTGTAGGGGTCTTATTTTTAACCATAATTTCACACAACTTGCTCAGAATGATCACCTTGACAAAATCTAGGCAATTTACTAATACGTACTACTTTGGGTCACAAAGTGGGCCAGTAGGTCAAATCAAAGAAAAAAACTTCAAAGTACTCTTGGGCGCACATCTTTTGTCCTAATTTCATTAACCCAGCTCAGAATAATTACCATGACAAAATCTAGGAAAATTGTGTGTATGGGTTATGTCTGAAAAAAAGTATGTCAGTAGGTCAATCATAAAAAATCCTTCTGAACACTTTTGGGGCCATGTTTTTAGCTCCAAATTTATGAAACTTGCTCAAAGTAATCACCTAGACAAAATCTAGGCAATGTATGAATGTGAGAAAGTAGGTCACTAATTCAAATCATAGGAAAGGCTTCTGAACCCTCTAATTCATATGGGGTACACACATCATTATACTGACATATTTGCTTCTTTTGACATTAGGGGCTTGTGTGGGTTTTATTAATCAACTTAGTGCTAAAGTCTAGTTAAATCTTTGAACTCTGTACTCTGGTGAGAGCTTTAGAGCCCATTGGGCTCTTGTAGTCAACAATCTGCTGTCAGCGTTCATGTCTCACACGCAAATAGGGACAATGGGAGAATAATTCAGCGCATATTATTGAAGTTTGGCATTTAGATATTAATATCTTTATTATCTTTAAAACACCAAGTGTCAACCTATAAATCGAAAGTGCTCGTGAATCCATGTCATTAAAGGAATTTACATAACAATATATGCGAAACATAGAACTTTAGAACTGGCTAATGAGTTTTTATACTGAATATTTGCATTATATTTTAAAATACAGCATGCTATTAGAACGCATGCCTTATATGTTCCAAACGCTAACTTCATTCCAACTACTACGCAAATTTAACAGATCTGGATTCTGCTGAATTTTTGCTTAATTTGTCGTCTTATCAGGATCAAAATTTATCCCATTAACCTATTTATTATTGAATGCTGCAAGGAACTCTCCATGCATATTGTGTTACAAACATACTTACGAAATAGACACTATGCTAATATTTACACGGGATTCAGGTTTAATTTCTTTTCAGAGTTACAAGATGAAAATCTGTTTAAGCTTTAAAGCTTAGTCATGAAAGCAAATCCAATGTTTTAAACATTATAACAAGTAATATAGCAGTTACAGGATTAAGTTTGAATCGTCTGAGACAAACGTGTACTCAAGTGGCCGCACCGCATTGCTAAAATATAATAGATTCTTATATGGTTTCCTTTTAGGTACGTTGGTTAATTTTAATGTCTCCAAAGGATCAATGGATTATGTAAATAAGTTGAAATAAAAGCATGGCATTCATTAACTAATACGTCTCCATTTCATGAAATATTAACTAAATGTTAAACGATTATGCATTTAAAAATATTTCATCATGGAAACCTATCGGCTAAAGTGATGAAAGTGTTTTCCCACCCAATCAACGAAAAAAACTTGAAACATGATCATGAATAGATATGTAATATGTTTGCCTTAAGCACTCATATATACTATATCTAGAGAATACTAGCATAAATTAGTTTGTATTTACACCAGCTTCAAGGCACTGGTTTGACTGTGTTTGATTTATTGAACAATTTGATATTTTTCCAATAAATGCAGTTACCCCTTTCACTCTCAATGACAATTGAAAGCACTTGCAAACAGTTTGGATCCTGATCAGACGCCGCGTAACGCGGCGTCTAATCAGGATCCAAACTGTTTGACACTCGTTTTGAAAATTTCTTTAGTTATACTGTCTTAAAACAGTACTGTACTTTCTTTGCATACAGTTTGGAATCAGATCCGGCGTGGAATAGTTCGATGTTTGTTGATGGTCAAACTCTTTGCCAATCAGATGTTTATAATTCGTTAACGCTTTTAAACGCCTGTCAATTTTTTATCATGCATTACACTGCGTTTTCTTTGAGTTTCGATATAACGGAATAAATAGCACCTTCCCAAATGTATCATGCTTGATAAAGTGTTACTATCCTTCATCAGTTTGACACTAATGATGCTTGAAGAGAGTTTTTGTTTCTTCATTATTCTTTCTTGGTAGAATGGACGTCAAACTGTCTCATTTCTTCGAATTGATGGTCTCTATTTTTGTTCATTATACTTCATCTGTCTGAAGTTCTTCACTATTGGAAATACAGTGACGAAAGCAAACACAAATAAAAACAATGTAGAAAGTGATAGGTTACTGACAACGGTTGACGACTTTTAAAATTTAATTTACCATGTTTCTGATAACTTTCAAACTATTGGTAATGGACATACTAGTTTAGCAATGAGCGTTTAGTGGAAACAATAACGGCTCTCCAACTGTATAGATGATATGGAAAACAAATTATTCTAAGACGAAGATTGCAAATGCGAAATGTATGTATTTTTCAGATTGCTTTGAAGATTAAAGTCTTGGCTGGAAGACAAATCGATATTGTGAATTCATCAGACGAAACGTTATCATCCCCGTTGAAACGCAACGAAACGCAATCCTTCCAAAAGGATCCTTCCATCGATATTTACAATGAGGAATAAACCGCATTGCACATTAACGCTGTGTGCAGGTCTGGCTACTCACAGCTGCGGCAGATAGGTCATATTAGACAGTACCTTTCTCCAGAAGCTACAAAGACCTTGATCAATTCTCTAGTCACTTCAAAAATTGACTACTGCAACTCACTGCTGTATGGGATTCCCCAAAACTCATTATGCAAAATACAGCAGCCCGCATCATTACCAGGACCCCTCGGTACAATCACATCACTCCAGTCTTGAAGGATCTTCACTGGCTTCCAGTTCAACACAGAATTGAATTCAAAATTCTGACACTCACATACAAAGCCATGTGCAATGATTCTCCAAGGTACATGGTCAATATGCTTGACGTGTATAAACCTCGAAGAGAGCTGCGGTCTGCAACTAAATCAGTATCGCTGGTTGTACCGAGGAGTCGTTTGGTGAGGTTTGGAGATAGACGTTTCATGCATGCAGCCCCAAAGCTCTGGAACAGTCTACCATCAGACATTAGAGATGCAAGCTCAGTTGCAGTTTTCAAAAAGCATCTGAAAACACATTACTTTAATATTTGTTATAAGAACACTGCTACCTATGCGATATGTTCTTGCTGTAGATGTTGTGGGTCCAAATGGGAGTTTCTGGAGTATTATCTGGTTTTCGGTCTCTTATAGAAATTTTAGTTATTGTCGCATGCTATTTTTCCTAGTTATGTTACATTGGGCGGCCTGCATTGGGCGTTCTGCTATTATTTCTATCAGTCGGCATAAAGAAGCCATTTGCTTCGTTGCTCTCGATTGTTGAGGTAGTGCAATCGCCGTTTTGGGGGCTGTTTTCTGTATGTTTAGTGGCCTTCATTGGGCGCTCTACTGTTATTTCTATCAGTCCGCATAAAGAAGCCATTTGCTTCGTTGCTCTTGATTGATGGGGTAACGTGATCGCCATTTTGGGGGCTGTCTTTTGTACGTTTATTATGTTTATTTTATATCTAATTGTAGTTATTTGTCTTTTCCTGGCGGCCTGCATTTGGGAGCTCTACTATTGTTTCTATCGGTCGACAATCAGAAGCCGGTTGCTTCATTGCTGAGTGATGGGAGTAATGTGATCGCCATTTTGGGGGCTGTCTTTTATATGTTTATTCATGTTTATTTTAGATCATATTGTAGTTATTTTGTCTTTTCTTGTTTGTAGGTACATTTGTGTAACTTCATGTGAAGCGCTTTTGAACGCACAACCCCTGTGTGAAAAGAGCGCTATATAAATCTGGTATAATAATAATAATAATAATAAAATGTAGAAAACTTTATACAATATTTTGACAATTCTGACTATTCAGGTTAATCTGAGTGGCAAACAGCTTGGAGCCTGACCAGACGCCGGGTTACCCGGCGTCTGGTCTTGTTCCAAACTGTTTGCAATGGAAATAATAGTTGTTAGCGTAAACGCATTAATTGGAAAGGAATGACGTCTTCTCCTCCGTTAGTATTTGAAAATGAATACGTTATGACATTGTGTTGTTTATGTATACGAGTGTTATCCAGTTTAAATACATGTACCGGTTTGATATGTTGCCAATGCTGTTACAGTGGAGAACACGTTATTCTTTCCCATTTTAACGCAAACGGAACGCAAACGCATTGCATTAAAACGTAGAAAATGACAGTTTGTAGACAGTTCTGAACAATCACTTGAATCTGAGTGGCAAACATTTAGGAGGCTGATCAGACGCCGGGTTACCCGGCGTCTGATCTGGCTCCAAACTGTTTGCACTGCAAATAATAGTTTTAGTTTATTAGGAAAGAATAACGTTTGCTCCATTGTAACAAGAAGTATTTGAATATATCCTTTCTACTGCTGTTATGGTGTTCAAACATTAGAACAGTCGGGGAAGACGCTATCTTTCAATTCAAACGAAACTTAACTGAAACGACATCCAATCAATTTTAGAAGATAAAACGGTGATCAAACGGTGATCAAACGGTTGCTATTTTATTTGTTTGTAATTGATATATTTAGTTTTGGAGAAATACGTCTTTCTTGTTCTCGCTTTTCAATTTTTTTTTTACTTTGGAGAATACGTTATTCTTTCCAAATAAACGCGTTTACGATAAAACTGTTGCTTCCAATGTTTAGAATCTGACCAGGCTCCGAACTGTGTGTCACTCCTTTTAAAATGAATAGTCAGAATTATCAAAAAGTTGTCATCTTTTCCCTTTTATCGCATTGATTTTGCGTTTCGTTTGCGTTAAAACGAGAGAGGATAACGTTTTCTCCACTGTACCAAATACAAAATTAATGTACCTACAAACTTGTTTGTTTTTTTACAAGTAATGAAGTATGTTTCGCATCGTTACATGTACATGCGCCAGTCTCAACCACGAGCTGTAAATGTTAATGTATCAGATAACTACCAATTTTCTAACAAAACGAAATTTTGAGATAAATATTTGATACGAATATATATACTATTTTTACATAAGAGGGAGACCCAAACAAACAAACTCTGTACATTTACTACGAACAATAACGCACATGTAAGATATAAACATTTGAGAGAGAGAGAGAGAGAAATAGAGAACGAGATAGAGAAAAATAAAGAAAGAAAGAACTAGAAATAAAGAGATAGAGATAAACTAAGTTTCTAATAATCGTGCTATTTTGAAAATGTGAGTAGATCGAAAGCCGCTCGCAATGCAATAACTTGCAGAAAATTACAACGTTTAACAGATGCCATAGATTCATTTTAAAACCTGAATACCAAACACTTAGGAGACGCCGAGTTTGAGTGTGGCGCCTTATCACCTTTCTTTGAAATAACAATCTTTTTAAATCAACTCTCCTTAAGGAACACTTTATAGTCTTTCACGCCATTAGTCACTATTACTATAGTAGTGAGCGTTATACATGTATATGTAGAACATAATATAATTATATTATATAGTGCGACAATTGATGGCACAACTTATGATACAGTGGAGAATCTGTTATTCTTTCCCGTTTAAACGCAAACGTACGCAAACGCACAGCGCTAAAACGTAGAAAAGAACAACTTTTGGACAATTCTGATATTTCATGTTTATCTTGGTGGCAAACAGTTTGGAGCCTGATCAGACGCCGGGTTACCCGGCGTCTGATCTGGCTCCAAACTGTTTGCACTGCCATTTCTCTCAAAAGTATTAGAAAAGGTAGTAGACAAACGCATTGAGTCCCATTTGACCACAAACAATCTGCATGAACAACACCAGTCAGCATATCGTAAGCATCACTCTACAGAAACTGCTCTTCTAAAAGTTCAAAATGACATCTTGCAATATCTTGATAAGAATGAAATCACAATTCTGATGATGCTTGACCTATCTGCCGCATTCGACACAATTGATCATGAAACATTACTCAATCGCCTTGAAAAAGACTTCAAAATTATTGGAAACCCACTAAAGTGGATGACCTCATACCTGACCGACCGTTACCAAACAGTCGCGGTAGATGGCGAATTATCTGCCCCAGTTCAAATGAAATATAGTGTGCCACAGGGGTCAGTCCTTGGGCCGAAGAACTACATCTTGTACACAAAACCTGTCGGCTCAATTTGCAGAAATCATCAGCTGGATCATCACTTCTATGCAGATGATTCACAGTTATACTTGTCATTTAAACCTAAAGACACATCTTGTCAACAAGAAGCCCTTTCAAAAGTCGAAGGGTGTCTAAAAGACATAGTATCATGGATGCACCAGAACATGTTGAAGCTGAACACTGACAAAACTGAGGTCATACTGTTTCATTCAAAAAAGTTTAACGTTCCTGAAGATTTTCACGTACAAGTGGGAAACTCTAAAATCAAACCATCAGTATGTGTGAAGAATCTTGGTGCTAGATTAGATTCCCAAATGGATATGACACAGCACATTAACGCTGTGTGCAGGTCTGGCTACTCACAGCTGCGGCAGATAGGTCATATTAGACAGTACTTTTCTCCAGAAGCTACAAAGACCTTGATCAATTCTCTGGTCACTTCAAAAATTGACTACTGCAACTCACTGCTGTATGGGATTCCCCAAAACTCATTATGCAAACTACAGCGTGTGCAAAATACAGCAGCCCGCATCATTACCAGGACCCCTCGGTACAATCACATCACTCCAGTCTTGAAGGATCTTCACTGGCTTCCAGTTCAACACAGAATTGAATTCAAAATTCTGACACTCACATACAAAGCCATGTGCAATGATTCTCCAAGGTACATTGTCAATATGCTTGACGTGTATAAACCTCGAAGAGAGCTGCGGTCTGCAACTAAATCAGTATCGCTGGTTGTACCGAGGAGTCGTTTGGTGAGGTTTGGAGACAGAAGTTTCATGCATGCAGCCCCAAAGCTCTGGAACAGTCTACCATCAGACATCAGAGATGCGAGCTCAGTTGCAGTCTTCAAAAAACATCTGAAAACTCACTTCTTTAATATGTATTATTAGAACACTGCTACCTATGCGATATGTTCTTGCTGTAGATGTTGTGGGTTTAAATAGGAGTTCTGGCGTATTATCTGGTTTATGGTCTCTCAATTAGAGAAATTTTTAGTTATTGTCGCATGCTATTTTTCTTATTTATATTGCATTGGGCGGCCTTCATTTGGCGTTCTGCTATTGTTTCTATTGGTCGGCAATCATTAGCCGGTCGGTTCATTGCTGATTAATGGGGGTAATGTAATCGCCGTTTGGGGGCTGTCTTTTGTATGTTTATTTATGATTATTTAAGATCTAATTGTAGTTCTTTGTCTTTTCTCGGCGGCCTGCATTGGGCGCTTTACTATTATTTCTATCAGTCGGCAATCATTAGCCGGTCGGTTCATTGCTGATTGATGGGGGTAATGTGATCGTCTCCTGGGGCTGTCTTTTGTATGTTTATTCATTTTTATCTTAGATAATTGTAGTTATTGTCTTTTCTCGACGGCCTGCATTGGGCGCTCATCTATTGTTTCTATCAGTCGGCAATCATTAGCCGGTCGGTTCATTGCTGATTGATGGGGGTAATGTGATCGCCGATTGGGGGCTGTCTTTTGTATGTTTATTCATGTTTATCTAAGATCTAATTGTAGTTATAGTCATTTCTCGGCGGCCTGCTTTGGGCACTCTACTATTATTTCTATCAGTCGGCAATCATTAGCCGGTCGGTTCATTACTGATTGATGGGAGTAATGTGATCGCCGTTTTGTGGGGCTGTCGTTTGTATGTTTATTCATGTTTATTTTAGATCTAAGTGTAGTTATTTTGTCCTTTCTCGCTTTGTAGGTACTTTTGTGTAATCTTATGTGAAGCGCTTTTGAACGCACTACCCCTGTGTGAAAAGAGCGCTATATAAATCTGGTATAATAATAATAATAAATAATAATAGTTTTAGCGTAAACGCGTTTATTGGGAAAGAATAACGTTTTCTCCACTGTACCCTTTTCACTGCAATGACGTCATCTGATGTCATTAACACTTTTGTTCATTAAATAATAGTGTACCTTTTGATTTGTGTAATCAGCAATGCATTTTTAGTTGATGCAAGAAAAGATGTAAATAGTGCATTATAAGTTTAATGGTGTAATGAACAAAGCTTTAGATAAGGGGGTATTCTTTATTTCTGCTTTAAACCCCACGGTGCCGCTGCTGATAAGAAGTTGCATCTGTAGTATTGTTTATACTCTTCTCGGTATTCTATGTATAAATCGCCAATGTTATGGCAAACAGACATGTTTATGTTATGCCAAATAAATATATTGAATTGATTTGAAATTGAATTGATTTAAACAATTTGTCACTTTTTTTCTCACATTCAGATTTTAAATATATTGACTTAAGTAATATCGTTATGAGTGTCAAATAGTTTGTATTTTGGTCAAATGCCGCGTTCGCGTCGTCTGATCAGGATCCATTTTTTTTCAAATGGGCACGTCACTCAGGATAGGGACAGAGAAGACGTTAACCTTTAGAGTACTGCACACGACTTCACTTACATTTTACTATTTCGCTGCCAAATTATTCGTGATATTTTACCCCTTCAACGTTTCATTGTCGTCTGGTTCAATATCGTTGTCTGCAATATCGTTTCAAAGTTAATTCAAAGGAAGTATGACAAACTTTAGATAAGACTATCAAACAGTTTGTATCCTGATCAGACGCCGCGTTACGCGGTGTCTAATCAGGATCCAAACTTTTTGCATACGCGATTTTTGGCATCATTGAGAGTGAAAGGGTTAAAAATATTTGGTTATTGACTAGAAAACACCATGAAACTCGGCATCTGATCAGGAACCAACCTGTTTGACCCTCAAAATGATGTTTCTTTGGTTTAGATTCCCAATCCCTAAATTTGGGAATTAAAGGCACACGGAACCTTTTAAGCAGAAGACACATTTCAAGAAGACGGTACAACTCGATACAATATCTGCAGACAATATTGTGGCAGTTGTATGGTTTAGTACTTCTGACTACAGAGACACGTCATCAGTGAAAACCTGTAATTACGAATGCAAGACCATATCCACAGCAAATGATGTCAAATTTCTGAGATTTGAAATTGTAGCACTGTTAATAACAGATCATTCTAAAATACCAAAACATATTGAATTAGATTTGCGAACAGCACTAATTTCTGTTTGTATAATATTTCAAACTGTAACTGAACTTAATTTTTACAGTAATAAAGACGTTCTTATTTCCCGTTTATGAATACGCAAGTGAATCGCAAACGCAGTGTAATAAAACGGGGAAAGTGACACATTTTAAATAAGTCGGACTATATTTATTATTTGAATTGTAAACAGTTTGGAGCCAGAGCAGACGACGGATTACCCGGCGCTTGATATGGCTCCAAACTGTTTACAATGGAAATAATAGTTTTAGGGTAAACGCGTTTATTTGGGTAGAATAACGTCTTCTCCCCTGTACCTCTTTTAAGGTGAGATGACTGTTTAACCCTTTTTCCCATAGAAGCGACTTTTAGCGTATTTAATGTATTCCTCCGCTGAAGAAAACAGTTCCAGTTTATACCCTCATGAACAATTATCATAACATATATTTGATATAGCTTAGGAGATGATAGTTTAAAGCAGGCTGACAGTAAAGCAGAATGTGCCTTAAGGCACATTCTGCTTTACTTTCAACCTGCTTTAAGTGATAACCTGTATGTAATGTTATAAACGGGTTATTGGGTAAAAGGTTAAACGCATCCAGCCCTAGCGGCGAGTATACTCTTTTTTACAGAGTAGAACATGTGTCATATACAAACAGTATAGACACATACATGTATCAGAGGATTTTGGAGTTGTTTCTGATCTTAGATCAATTTGTAATGTGCTTGAAAACCCCAAAAATACATATTATGAAGTGGTCGTAATAGAGAGGTTTAACTGTAATTAAATCAATCTGCAGTACAAAACCAATCTTAACTTTGCGAGGCTCGTTCAAGGTTCGTCGCTGTTTCATTTCTCTTGTCTTTCATCAAACTTTTGTTTCTGTATTGTATTGGTTGTCTACAGTATGTTTTCCATTTTCGCTTTTTTTCTTTATATTTGAGAAATATTTTATTCTTCCCAATAAATTCGTCTTTGCTCAAACATTTATTTCTATTACTCTCAGTTTGGAGCTAGTTCAAACGCTGGGTAACAAGGCCTCTAACCAGACTTCAAACTACTTGTCTCTTACATTAAACAAATCGGCAGTCATGTTTAAGGGTTTGATGTCTTGCATTTGTTTCCATTGATGCGAGAACGAATAACGTCTTCGCGTTCTTCTTTATGTTTTCAGTTTTAAATCTTAATCGTTTTAAAATACTGCAATATATGTTCTTATTACATTAACGTGAACATATACAGTAGTGTAATATAAATCAAATTTGCACACTGTGCATATTATATACTAATTTAAGAATAACTTGAAAACTATATTACTACGCCGTCTGTAAAATCAGTTTAGAAAATCTTGAATCACCTCGACATCCATGACTGAGCAAAACATTTCTAATACTTACGAAGTGTCTCCATCATTTTAGGATGTCCAGCAAATCAGCTACATGATAATACTATGTTTTGATTTTCTTACGTTACATCATTATTACGTCATGGTAAAAGATGACGTAATTCCGAAAACCAATAACAACAATTTTAGATTAAGTAATGATTGAAAAATGTTCTATGTAATCAGAAAAGTCTTTTCACGACACATTGATGTTGTTTTGTCTTTGTTTTCCATCTATGGATTATAAAACCTAATAACCGTAATGACGAATCGTTTTCCATACAGATGATGAAATAGCGTACATGTGTAAGTAAGAACATTCTGTTTTTTTGTGTCATTTGTTGTTTATGTGATAAATATAATAGAAATGTCATGTGTTTTCGGCATTTTATTTATTGAACTTATTGGATAGAATAATATATAGCTCGCCAAAGGCTTGCAGCATAATATTTTATCCAACTCGTTGAATAAATTAATTACTGTAAACACGCTCATTCAATATCCTCTATTAATTAAATTCATGTGCCCGTTTGAAATCTGAATTCGACTGTTTATTTTTTTTTCTCAGGGGATAATACGCTATTATTTCCCTTCTAATAAAACTAAAAGAGACCACAATCTAATGAAAAGATGAAAATGACGTGTTTTTTATAGTAATTATACACTGAGTTCCCCGGCTTCTTATCTGGCTCCAAACTGTTTGCAATATTCAATATGATTTTGTCATAAACGCATTGACATGTATTGGAATAGAATGACGTAATCCCCTTTGTATCTATGTAGAGTTTCAGCTCGAGTAAAAGCGAGTATCCTTGCTCCTGAGACACCATGCGTTTATGTTGAGTCTGAAATCATTCTCAAGCATGTGATTCGTCAGATTTGTGCATGAAAAGCTAACACAGACTTAACGCAAATCCTTTATAGCATTGTAACCCATGAGCAATGAAAAACTTCATCCAAACGTTTTCAACAGTTTAAACACCATCGTTGATTGGCTTACGTCATATTTCGAATAAAAACTATTAGAAGCCGTGCCTAGACATGATTGCAGTAGAGGCTGAACCCTTACCATGTCGATACTGACTTGACTGGTATTTGAAAACAGTATGGATCCAGATCTCCTTCCAAACTGTCTGATAACCTTCTGTACATTTTGTCCATTAAGAACTACAAAAACGTTTTTTTTTAAAAAGTGTGTAAACTACAACTTCAAAGCAGACGATATTACGGCAGGATACATGTAACTATTAAAACAATTGGACCAAAAGTAATTTCCTTCTGTAGTCCCTCCCATACAATGGGGAATACGTTATTCTTTCCAAATAAACACGTTTACGCTAAAAGTATTACTTCCGTTGCAAACAGTTTGGAGCCAGAACAGACGTCTGATAAGGCTCCAAACTGTTTACTGCTCAGATTGTAATAAACCATATGGAATGTCAAAAAATGTTGCCAATTTGTACCTTTTACTGCTCTGCATTTGCGCTTCTTTTGCGTTTAAACGGGACAGAATAACGTTTTCACCACTATACAGTGGATAATCTGTTATTCTTACCCAATAAACGCGTTTACACTAAAACTATTATTTCCAGTGTAAACAGTTTGGAGCCAGATCAGACGCCGGGTTACCCGGCGTCTGATCAGGCTCCAAACTGTTTGCCACCAAGATAAACAAGAATTATCAGAATTGTCCAAAAGTTGTTCTTTTCTACGTTTTAGTGCTTTGCGTTTGCGTACGTTTGCGTTTAAACGGGAAAGAATAACAGATTCTCCACTGTAACACTCATCCAAAGATTGCAATGTTCTAAGACTTCTTACCCCTTCACTGACACACCCAGAGTAGAATGATTATTTGCCGATACTTACAGTGGAGAAGACGTTATTTTTATCTAATAAACGCGTTTACGCTAAAACTATTATTTCCTATGCAAACAGTGTGGAACCTCATCAGACGCCGGGTTACCCGGTGTCTGATAATTCTTCGAATTGTTTGCCACTGCGATTAATACATGGTATCAAATTGTCAGTATTGTAAAAAGGAAGTTTATTTTAGTTCAATACGTTTGAAATTCGTTTGCGTTTAAAAGGGAAAGAATAATGTTTTTCTCCACGTAGAATCCTGATCAGACTCTTAAAAGCTCGATTTCTGCTCAGGATCCAATAGCGGCGTCTGATCAAGGTCCAAATTGAATTGAATTGAATGGCAGTGAATGGGTCAAAGTATGTTCTATACTTGTAACTGTACAATATAGAACACCGTCGTTGTTGTCACCTGTTGTGACATTTCATCCTGTGTTGTTCAAAGGTGTTTTGGTGACGTCGACATATTACAATTTTGAAGATGTTGATACTGCATATAATTACTAACCTGACCAGACGCCGGGTGAATTGACACTGTGTACACCTTTTTAAAGGGTAGGAATAACGTCTTCCCAATTAAAATGTTTCAGAATACGGGCCCAGTTTGCACTAGCGAAATCGTTACGAATGTCAAACAGATTTGATCCTGATCAGACACTGCCTTTTGATACGTCTGATCCGGATCGAGGATGGTTGTACATTAACTTTGGTCGCTTTATGGGGTGAATATGTTAAACTTTGTATTCTATTCAAAGTCAAATCTTTGATGGCGTATCAAGTCTGTTGCCCAAACTCAAACTTATTTTACAGTATTCTGAGAAAAATGATCGATGAACACAAATGCAAATTAGATATAAGGCTCAACTAAATTGGGTAAATACAAAGTTTGAATATCAATATCAAATGGAGGAGTGGGTCCCAAGACTACGCCCATCGCCCGACCTGGTAGAGATATAAGAATCCACCAAAAAGTGATTCTTAAATCTTTCATGATCAAATATATCGTGAGGTGTTTACAGTACCCCTTCACCGCCATCACATTGTTGTCGTCTGCTTCAACATTGGTGTCTGCAATATCGTTTCAAAGTAAGATTTAAGGCAGTATAACTGACGTAATTTCAAAACAAATGGTTAACCATTTTGAATACTGATCAGGATCAAAACTGTTTGCAAATGCCCTTTATGGCGTCATTGATAGTAAAAGGTTTAATACATTCACACACATGCATGCACATCGGCGCTATATAGTCAAGTCAAGTCAAAGTCGGCGCTATATAACCATAATTGTGTTGCAGAGCCGTTCAACCCAAACACACAGACATACCTTCCTACCTTTTTCGCGGTGTTTGGGCTTTATTGTCATAGGGAGTGTTTCTGTTTATTAGACCGAGAGTATTCCCTCTGCCAAGAACTACGTAAAAGGAAGGCTGGGTGTTATATGACCTTTTTTGTGTCGCTGTGCCTTAGAACCCAACTCCTCCATCCACCCATCCTTAACAAACAACCACATCAAGAAATGTGCTTCACCTTTTGTCAATATGTTTCGCTGAACGTCCTCGAAACGTCGTAATGATTTTAAGGAACACTTCAAATTAAATTATGAATTGTGCTGAAATATCAAATATTGGGAGAGAGAACAAATACAAATGTGAGAGAATAGCGCCAACAATTTCACTGCCTTTTCCAGAGCGCATATCAATTTGCTAATAATTTGGATCCTGATTAGACGCCGGAAAACCCGGTGTCTGATTAGAATCAAAACCGTTTTAGAGTCAAGCCGAAACTCCACCATTCAACCCTCTCAAACTCTAAATGTAATATATCTATATCTCGAATGTATAGTAATTGAAAAACATGCAATTGTTCATGGAAGTTTTAAGAACGCATAATACACCAATATTTGACACAAATAACGTTTACATTGGATTCACTGCAGAGTGAATAATTGTTTCCAAAGTCACAGGCAATTTTGTTAAAAGCTTTTCAAGAAAGAAATTTGTCTCTATAGTAAGTTTTTCGACACGTCACTCTTTGCATGCTGAGTATTTTTTCGTCTGCAACAAATTTCGTCTGCTACTGTTCTACAAAAACATTTTTTAAAAATTATGTTCAAAAAACATTGTCGGAGTTTCAAAAAGTCTGGATACTGATGAGACGCCGCGTTACGCGGCGTCTCATCAGTATCCAAACTGTTTGCAAAGGTTATCATTGTTCCATCGCTAGCATGCGCAGAGTAAATCGATGAAAAGTGAAGCTTGAATTTCCGGTTCCGGTTCATACCCTATTTCTATCCATCTGTTATAACAGTAGGGAAAATAAATTAGTTCCCAAGTTGTAACGAAACTAAACGGAAACTCGAAGCAATACACTGTAAACAACGTCAGCATTTTGAAACTGTCGTCGATTAGGTTAATCTAAATATGAAATTAGTGTGGGGTCTGATCAGAAGTCGGGGTTACCCGGAGTCTGCTCTTGCTTTTAACCTTTAGCAATGGACACACGATTTATAGCATAAACGCGTTTGTTTTAACGATAATTTCTCCACTGTAACAGCGTCGGATATGTGCTGTTTCCGTTGTAAAGAAATAAACCAAAAAAATGCAGTGCAACAAGAGCAATTGCTTGAGATTGTTGACGAATTATATGTTTAATAAGATATTCTAATTGGTTGGATTCTGTTCAGACACAGAGCTACAGTGAAAACATATCTATTACAATGTACGGCTACTACATGTAGCACACAGGTGGCAGCTTACAACAATGTGACAGTAAATCAGAAAGCTTCTAAGGGAACGTCCAGTTTTATTCAATAGTGTCACATTGCTTTAAGCAGTCCCCTGTCATAAACACCTAATAAAAATAACAATTTAGTGGTCGTTATAGAGAGGTTTTACTGTAATCGGAGTATGATCTTCATCTAATCTTTAATGTAACAGTGGAGAGAACGTTAATATGTGCCGATTAAACGCAATTGGAACGCACACGCATTGCAGTAAAATGGATATTCTTAGTATTCATGGGTGTGGCAAACAGTTTTGATTCTGATCAGACGCCGGGTAACAAATCACAAATCTGGCTCCAAACTGTTTGCAATGTTTTATAATAGGTTCAGTGTAAACTCTTCTATTAGAGTGGATAATCTGTTATTCTTACCCAATAAACGCGTTTACGCTAAACCTATTATTTCCAGGGCAAACAGTTTGGAGCCAGATAAGACGCCTGGTAACCCGGCGTCTGATCAGGCTCCAAACAGTTTGCCACTCAAATAAATATGAAAACTCAAAATTGTCAAAAGGTTGTCCTTTTTTACATTTTAGTGTTTTGCGTTTGCGTTTCGTTTGCGTTTAAATGGGTAAGAATAACAGATTCTCCACTGTATGAACAAATAACTAATTCTCTACTGTGCATGTACCTACCCAGTGAAACGTAGTCATGGCTATGGCATTGACGAGGGGGTCAGAAACTGAACATTAATTTTAAAGTACGTCCTAATACAATGGAGAATATGATAATATTTCCTAGCTAACACGGTGCTAAAACAATAATGTCCAATACAAACAGTTTGGATCCAGATTAGACGCCGGGAAACCCGACGCATAAGATTTGATTTGATTTGATTTGTTTTGATTTTACGTCGCTTTGAACAGTATTTTAGTCATATCGCGACGTCCAGCTACATGTAATTATATGTGGAGGAAGACCCAAGCAGTCCTTTATGCACTGTTCCATGCACAAATCGGCAACTGGGTAGAACCACCGACCTTCCGTAAGCCAGCTGGAAGGCTTCCCCACATGAAAAATCCGAACGACCCTACTGGGATTGGAACTCACAGCGGTGAGGAGCTTAGCCGACGCAAACGACGCAAGGTAACCCGTTGTCTATTCAGTCTTCAAACAGTGTGTCACTGAGATAAAACAAAATTTAATTGAATCTTCAGATTTTTCCAAGATTCTGTAATTGTCCACATTTGATTGCCTTTCGTTTTTGTTTAGTTTCGTTTAACCATTTCACTCTCAATGACGTCATAAAGCGTGTTTGCAAATAGTTTGGGTCCTGATCAGACGCCGCGTTACGTGGCGTCTGATCAGGACCCAAACTGTTTGACACTCTTATCGATATTTATTAAGTCATACAACCTTAAATAATTTTGAAACGTGTCTTGCAGACAACAATACTGAAGCAGACGACAATAAAGCGGTGAGGGGATAAACATCTCCCCAATAATTACATGTAGATCATGAAAGGGTTAAACAGAAAAGAAGAGTTTCTTCTCCATGATACATTATTAAATTAACAATTATTGCGATTCGCTTGCAATTCCCTGGCAATTCGCTTGCAATTCGATGGCAATTCGCTTGCGATTCAAAATACTAACTTAACCCTCGGGTAAATTTACTTGAATGGTGTATCGCACAAATGTTCGCAAATATGCATTAATTAATTTGTTCGATTCCATTTGTGTCACAACCGCTTCGGAAAATTCGCTTAAAAATATTCAAACGTAGGCTTTGTTTTTTGAAGCGCCCGATTTGATCACGATTCGATGGCAATTCGCTTGCGATTATCAACTTAATTTAATAAGGTTCAGTACTGGTAGTATCGCATTGGCCGCACTTTATAGATTGTGGCGGGGTATCCGTTGCGGTATGGACATGTGTACAGTGGAGAAAACGTTATTCTTTCCCAATAAACGCGTTTACGCTAAAACTATTATTTGCAGTGCAAACAGTTTGGAGCCAGATCAGACGCCGGGTAACCCGGCGTCTGATCAGGCTCCAAACTGTTTGCCACCACGATAAACATGAATTATCAGAATTGTCCAAAAGTTGTCCTTTTTCTACGTTTTAGTGTTTTGCGTTTGCGTACGTTTGTGTTTAAACGGGAAAGAATAACAGATACTCCACTGTAACAGATTCTCCACTGTAACAGATTCTCCTCTGTAACAGATACTCCACTGTAACAGATTCTCCACTGTAACAGATTCTCCACTGTAACAGATACTCCACTGTAACAGATAATCCACTGTAACAGATTATCCACTGTACATGCATTTACTTCTTCACTGCCATGACGTCATCAATTTTAAATTATGGTCGTCTTCTGTTATTTCTCAAATTTTAAGTTTATGTATTTTGTAGAACTTGTGACCTAACCCTTTTTCTTTTATGTTTATGTTAAGCGAAGAATGATTGTTTGTAAATGTTTTTGGCAATATAGAATATGTTAAAACTAATAGGTATTTTATATTGAATGGAGTGCCAAACAGTTTGGATCCTGATCAGACACCGCGCTACGCGGCGTCTGTTCAGGATCCAAACTGTTTGTAAATAACCACTGTACTCGGGGTAAGACAGTGGAGGGGTGAATATCCGCTGTGGCTCTTATTATGAAATATTCTCCGGAATAATTACAATATATGGCTTTCCAAATATCTCTTGGGTATTTTGTAAATGATAAAACCTACTGTCAAACTTGTAGTAAATAAGCGACTATTACATTAATTAGCATGTTCACATGAAACGATAGTTGACTGCTTAGTGCAAGACAAAAGGACTGCAGGAACTTTCTGTATTTTTTTTTGCCCTGTATTAAGAAGTCACCTTGCTAGCAATGTTCAGTTTATAAGTCGTGCAATATAGGTTTGATTGTCCAATGAAAGGTTAAAATGAAACAAGGTTTTTTTTTCTCACAATCATTTACGAAACTATACATCTTCTAAATGTAAAGTATTGGGATATACAGTATAGTATGGTCATTTACGCAGCAACACATTACACTAACGGATTACCATAGTACAAATTCTTGAAAGTAGTAAAATGACTTCAGTATGCATATAGTCAGTGCCAATTTATACATTTTCTTGACATAGGTCATTGCTCTTTGAATGTGTACTTCACGATTTGTTGGAAACGATACCTTTAGTCTATAACCTGTTTATGGTTTTTGAAGATATGTGAATTCTTAAAGCACATATCCTTGACATAGGTCATTGCTCTTTTAGTTGGTACTTCACGGTTTGTTAGAAACGATACCTTTACCCTATACCCTGCTTATGTTTTTGCAGACATGTGAGTTCTTAAGGCATATATCCTTGACATAGGTCATTGCTCTTTTAGTTTGTACTTCTCGATTTATTGGAAACGATCCCTTTATCCCATAACCTGTTTATTATGGTTTTGGAGACATGTGAGTTCTTAAATCAGGTTGAAGGTAAAGCAGAATGCGCCTTTGGCGCATTCTGCTTTACTCTCAGCCTGCCTTATGTCACCATCTGATGGATCGGAAATAATTCGTTTGGTACATGTTCATGACTGTATAAATTAGAGTTATTTTCTTCATTGGTGGAATAAATTAAATGCGCTTACATGCAATTCTATGGATGAAAACATTACATGTTTGTCGAAAATGCACGTTTTCTACAGATTCGCTTCGATACTGGAAGTCGATTAAGTTGAACATATGTATAATAATTGTTCACAGTTAAAACGTAGCTACGTGTCAACAGTTTAACAGTACAATACATGTACGAGAAAGTTCAACGCAAGCTAGTTCGACCTATCAAGATTATGCTCTTAGTGGAGAAAACTTACTTTTTCCCAAATCAGCGCGTTTATGCCATAAAAAGGATTTTTTATTGCATACAGTTTGGAGTATGCTTAGACGATCTGATTCCAGACAGTAGACCTTTTCGATTGATCGTTAGAAATTTTATGTTTTTTAAAAAATTGGCAAATGTTTGGAGACTGACTTCAATCCATTTGCAATGGAAATAACTGTTTTAGTACAAACGTGTTTAGTTTGGGAAAAAATGTCTATTCCACTATATGTCATCTGCTGCAGTGGAGAAAACGTCATTATTTCCCGTTTAAACGCAAACGAAACGCAAACGCAACACACTATAATGGAGAAAAAGGACAACATTTTGATATTTCTCACTACTTATTTTAATCTGAGTGGCAAACAGTTTGGCGCCAGATCAGACGCCGGGTTACCCGGCGTCTGATCTGGCTCCAAACTGTTTGCAATGGAATGCAATAGTTTTGACATAAACGCGTTTATTGGGAAATAATAAAGTTTTTCCACTGTATCCACGCATAATTTGGAAGAAAAAGAACCTGTTAGCGTCGGTCAATAGCCACATCGTGACAAGGTGCCAGGAAAAGAAATGAAGATAAATACCCTAGAGTCTAAAGCGGAGAAAAAGTAATGTTCCGGTTTGGCTTACAGTGATGTTTTAGATAGAACAAAAGGCCAAATGGTTTCATATTATAATTACCAGACACCACTATTCCTACAGAAGGTTTTTCGTTTAATATGTTCTTTTTACAGTGTAGAAAACGTTATTCTTTCCTGTTTAAACGTTAACGAAACGCAAACGCAAATCACTAAAACGTACAAATGACAATTTCTTAATAAATCTGAGTATTAGTTTTAATCTGAGTGGCAAACAGTTTGGGGCCTAAGCAGACGCCCGGTTATCCGGCGTCTGATCTGGCTTCAAACGGTGTGCAATGGAAATAATGAATTTAGCGTAAATGCGTTTATTGGGAAATAATAACGTTTTCTCCACTGTATTACAAATATAGACATATCGGATTATGGGCTATAGGGTTTGTTATTACAGATGCATTTATTGCGGTAATATGTAAACTAGAACCAATTTGATTAACACGTTTAATGCTAGCCACGGATATACTCGGCCTTTATAAACAGTGTGCATATTAAAAGTGCGTTTGTCCTATGCAAACAGTGAAGACTGTGTTACGGTTGACTCGGCATCTGATCTGACTCCGAACTTTTTGAATAATACTTATTGTTTTAGAACACACGAGTATATTGGAACAAATAGCATGTTACCTGCTGTACAAAACATGTGCACTTGCAATGAAGTCAAGCTTTTGAAAAAGAAAAGACTCAAACAATGTCATTGATAATCAAATTTGAAAAAATCAATTTTGAGCATTTTCCCCGAGGAAGCTTGCTTTGTTGATAATAATTTGGGAATTCGGATTAATTGAATTAAACCCCAGGAGAACACAGATCTTCTGCAAAACGACCGGCTGTTTAAATTTGACGGAAACCCCATGGAACTTTAACATTTAAACTATTTGAACATTCCTTTTACTTCTCGTACTACAGACATTCAGTTGAAGATGGTGACATATCGCGGAGAAGACGTTATCAACCCATTACTCCATACCTACGCCTTTTTACGCTATAAATTTATTCCTCCGCTAAAGAAAATACAAAATATGTAGTTAACTTTATACAGTCATGAATATGTACCATAAGAAATATCAATTTCAATATCCTAACAGATGGTAGACTAAAATCGCCTTACGGCGCATTTTGCTTTACTTTCAACCTGTTTTAAGTGTTCAATTATCTTCAATAATAGAAACAGTTCATGAAGATATGGGTTAAATTCTAATGAACACGTTTCTGGTATACCAATTACTTCCATTGTAAACTGTTGGAGGCCAGATCAGACGTCGGACAACATTTGTTTGTATTTCATTGTTGTTTAGTTTCAATGGAAAGGTACAGTGGAAAAAACGTTATTCTTTCCCAATAAACGCGTTTACGCTAAAACTAATATTTGCAGTGCAAACAGTTTGGAGCCAGATCAGACGCCGGGTAACCCGGGGTCTGATCAGGCTCCAAATTGTTTGCCACCAAGATAAACATGAATTATCAGAATTGTCCAAAAGTTGTACTTTTCTACGTTTTAGTGCTTTGCGTTTGCGTACGTTTGCGTTTAAACGGGAAAGAATAACAGATTCTCCACTGTATGTTGTCTCGACAACAGTGCAGACAGACGTCACATATTCCTTCATGTTGGAAAATACATTTTCCAAACACACATTACTTGAAGAAAATTATGATTTTAGGTATACATTTCCTTTATTTGTGACTGACTCTGTTATGTTTATACATTAATTTTTATTTGGGATTGACTTGTCTTTGGTTATTATCAAGACAAAACAATATGTCTGCATTTGTGTTTGATACTAGCATATCAGACAGATTTCGTCTGTTTACACTAACCAGTATTTCCTTTCTTTCGACACATCTTAAAGAAACTACATATACAGTAAAATATCTCTATTACACCACTGCTGTATTAATAATAAGGTTTTTAAGGCAAATGACTGCTTAAAGTAATCTCCAGGGAAAAGAATGTTGTCCCTAACCACACTAACAGTGGAGAAAACATTAGTAATATAGGAATAAACAACATATTTTTGACGTTCATGACGGTATGACTACATTAGTTTCGCAGGGGGTAAAATTCGTAAACGCCCAAAGGGCGTTTACGTTTTATTTACCCCCCGAAGCTAATGTAGTCATACCGTCATGAGCGGCAAAGAGATGTTGTTTATTCCTTATATTTATATTTTCTGTCTTGTCAATTTAATGTGATTATTAGCCAGATTTATTTTTCTGTATAAGAATGTATCATATACCGGTCTAAGAGGTTTGATAGATGTAACGTCGATGTAATAGCCATTCCAGTTTCTAAATATGGTGAGAAAGTAGTCCCAACTACATGTACTGTAACTGTATTAAAAATTCAGGATTTTTTCCAGTAAACTTTCTCTCTGTGAATGGAAAAGACTTACAAGGCAAACAAATAACAGTGCAACTTGAATATCTATTGCAAAAGCACATTCTAAAAATACAGGTCGCGGTTGTTTTCGTAACCCATTTACACACATAGCAACGCGATGGCAACGACCTATGGGTCTGTATCACTCCGCTAGTGTCATATGACCGTCGACCAATGGGAGCTTAGTGTTAAGTGCCCGATGTAGTCCACGAATAGCACGGGGGAAATCCGAACTGGCTAAAACCAGTTTGGTAGTGTAGGTTCATCGGCAGATGTACTGCATATTTTTAATAGGATTACATAAAGACTGTACAGGGTGAATGCAAATATTTCCCAATAAACGCGTTTACGCTAAAACAATTATTTCGAGTACAAACAGTTTGGAGCCAGAACAGACGTCGGGTAGCCCGGCGTCTGATCAGGCTCCAAACTGTTTGCCAATCAGATTAAAATGAATAACCAGAATTGTCAAAATGTCATTAGGTGTTTTATCATTTTATTGCAATGGTTGTTTTTAATCGGGAAAGAATAACGTTTTTTCCACCGTATTAATGCCAATTGACCTGCCACTGGCACCCTAGGTCTAGGTTTATTCCGCCAAGAACTGCCAGTGTTTATTCTCAGACATATATTTCATGTTGGCTTAACTCCTTATTTGTGAATTATTTAACAAATCTTTATGTCTGAAACCATACAAAGACATTTACACGGGCGGTTAACGTACAGCACAATGGGTAGATTAAGTCTGCAACGCGTATCATATTTACAGTAGAAAAGACGTAAATCGTTCCCGTTTGGACGCAAAGGAAACGCAAACTCTATGCAATAAAATGTTGCAAAATAAATTTCTTTTAAAAAGTTAACGATTCTATTCTAATATGAGGGTTAATAGTTTGGATCCGGCGTATGATCTAACTCCAAACTATTTGTAGTGATCATCATTGTTTTAGCTGATGCAAATAACCTTTTTTCTCCGAAATCATTATCAACGTGATTCAGATAAGACGCTGAGCAACTGCTTAACGCAAGATGAAGAGAAAGCAGAAGATCCAGTTGGAACTTTCTGCTTCACCTTCGTCTTGCTTTAATTCAACATTATTCTTAATCACAATAACAAAGCTGGTGTGTGGTCGTATCAGCTGATGTTACTTATTTAATCAACATCGTTTGCGACCAAGGCAGCTTTTCAAAGTCATTATCCACTAAAGTTCGTCTTCTTGGCTTGCGGGTTTAGATAATTAACGCCCACATTCATTCAAGTGTTACAGCAAAAAAAGTACACTTTTATATTGCAAACTCATAACTTTTAACAAGCCCTAAAAAGTCCCGACTATTTATTCTAACACTTTAAAGGGACTCGCAACCGGATGGTGTACTTGTCAAAATAAAATAAAATACTCAAATAAAAGCAAATTTGTGGCATTATTTGGCTTCTGACATTAAAAAAATATGATCAGTCCAAACAAAGTCTCAAGAATCGGCACCGAATCTTAGTTTTTTAAGATATTTTCCATCGTTTTTCTATAGCGTTAGCTAACGGTATAGTTGTTTTTGTTGCTTCTTTACACGGGCTCAGACATAAACCCGAGACGAATAAAGTAGTAAAAGTACTATCGATCGCTACTAGTGAAGTACGTTAATTCGCTACTTTAGATATAGAGAGCGCTGGTAGCCGAGGTAGTATAGGAGCTTCCTCATTTTTTAACGTTTCTCTCCGCATGGAGGGTCACGGGTTCGAATCCCACCAGGGCTTCTTCTTTCTTTTTTTTTATTTATCTTATACTAAATCTTACCCATTTATATAAGCATTTGACATATGTTTACAAATTACTATTTTTAATGCTAAATCCGGTTGCGAGCCTCTTTAAGACATTTCTATTGGTTTCTTCCTGTTTGTGTGTATATGTCGCTGTTTTGTTTTGTTGCGCCAATTCAAGTGAATTTTTAACGCGTGATGATTTACAAAAAAGGTTTCCCAAAACAGTCGAAACTCGATACTGAGAACTCGCTTAAATCAATCGATCTTACATGTACATGTACCAGTATTTAATATGTTCTATTTTTATAACGCGATATCGCTTAGTTCGAACATACCCGTATTTCAAAAGCCATGAAATATGAGCATGTTCGAACTAAAGCGTGTTCGAATCACTAATCTTCGACTGTTAGATAATAACAATATTTTTATACTGTCCGGTTGGCGTCGTTTTTCTTTAAGCACTATGTACATGTACTGTCTTTAAAATAATTTGGAGCCTGATCAGACACCGGGAAACCCAACGCTTGATCATGCTAAAAACTGTTTGCCGCTGTGGAAAAAATCAATTTGTCAATTTTTCGTTAAGGTCTGATTAAACGTAAGAGGGAAATTTTACACCGAGAGTCTTCGTGGCCTAGTGGTATAGTCACTATGACTAAGCTCCTCTTCGCTGTGAGTTCGAATCCCATGTTGGGAAGCATTCCAGCTAGTTGCGGAAGGTCGACGGTTCTACCCAATTGCTGATTGGTCATGAAACAGTGCATATAGGGCGTATTGGGTCTTACTCAACCTGTAATCAGCTGGACGTCGCGATATGACTGAAATACTGTTCAAAGCGAAAAAAACCCATAATAAATCAAATCAAATTAAATCTTAACATCAGCGAGCGATAAAATAGTCTAACATATGTCAAAAGTGACAAAGTCTTGCATAAAGGTAATAGTCAGTTTGACAATAATCAACTTGAGAAATATTGGGAAGACAAATAATAATAATACGACAAGTGTTGAACATCCTGTTGTCAATCTGTATTGACTGCTCTCCTTTTAAAAAACGTTGATAACCGGAAACTTCGTGTACAAATGTATTTTATCCTTTTCAGAACAGGCCGAGTGCTAGGTAAATGTCCGATACATACAAAACTTTCTACATACAAATTGTTCTGCTTCAATACAGGTTCTATTTCAGAGTCCATAATTTGTCGTCATTTAACCCTTTCACTCTCAATGATGTGATAAAGTGCATTTGCAAACAGATTTGATCCTGATACGTGGCGTCTGATCAGGACCAAACCTGTTTGCTACTTGGTACACTGCCTTAAATCTAACTTTGAAACGATATTGCAAACAACACTGTTAACCCGTTACCTGATAGCCTAGTTATAATATTGAAGATAGGTGACTACTTAAAGCAGGTTGAAAGTAAAGCAGAATGCGCCCTAAGGCGCATTCTGCTTTACTTTCAGCCTGCTTTAAGCTATTACCAGCTAGAATAAGGAAAGTATTAAATATGACACATATTCAGTACGGTTTATATTGGAACTATTTTCTTAAGCGGATGAATAAAATGCATGTGCTAAAAGTCGCTTCTACAGTGGAGAATCTGTTATTCTTTCCCAATAAACGCGTTTACGCTAAAACTATTATTTGCAGTGCAAACATTTTGGAGCCAGATCAGACGCCGGGTAACCCGGCGTCTGATCAGGCTCCGAACTGTTTGCCACAAAGATAAACAAGAATTATCAGAATTGTCAAAAAGTTGTTCTTTTCTACGTTTTAGTGCTTTGCGTTTGCGTACGTTTGCGTTTAAACGGGAAAGAATAACAGATTCTCCACTGTATCAGGGAAAGGGTTAATTTAAAGCAGAAGACAATATGGCGTTGAAAGGGTAAACATCTCATGATACATGTATATTGATCATAAAAGGGTCACCTAATACAACCTAACCTTTTTTTTATTATATAAAACAGACGGTTGCTGAAAACAAATCTAATGAATTGCATCCGTTATTTTTAGCCATGACTAGCGTAAACAACCACTTGTCAGGGTGCAGACAATATTTCCTATGACTGACGCTTTATAATGACACGGTAGAACCATGGAATTAATGTTTGAGAGGACTACATATATGTACATGTAGAGGCGTGAAAAGGCGTTCTAATGAGATAAATGACTAAACTATACAGCGGATAAGACCTCAAAAGTATTTCCTAAATAAAGGTTGCGGTTGATTAGCCTAAAACAATATCCATTTGAAACAGACTAAAGTCGGATCAAAGTAACTCGGTGTCTTCAAAACATGTCATTTTCTTAAGTTGCTTCATCTTAGCATTCAGTTTTGTTTAAACTAGAAAGAGAATCGTATTCACTATAGTCAATGTGCACACACTGCAACCGAAAGCTGCATTTTCACACCAGCAACCTGTCAAGTTTTAATCGATGTTTCATTTCCTACTAAAATTAGGGAGCGGAAATTCTCACCCGTACACCTGCCAGGACACACGTACATCGCCAAACGACATCCTCATCCTGGTATACACTTTCTACATTCACAAGCAACTCACTTGCTAATACAAAGTGTATTCAATTTACAATAAGAGATGACTTTGCTGTAACAGTTTGAATCCAGTAAAGTTGCCGTGTATTTCATTATCTTACGTGTATCTGGGGTTCGTCTTACGAACCGTCGTACGACAAAAACCGTCGCAAGTCAAAATTTAAAAATATATCTAAGTACTGCTTTCAAGACGATTCCAAAGAGACGTCATAAGACAGGATTAGAGGGAGAAATAAATAATAATTGAGACTTTTATAATCTGCCTTACGACACTATTCGTCGAACGAAGTTTCGTAAGACAACCCCTGGTTCCTACCCGATACATAGCCATAACGACATCCGTTGTAAAAAAACGTGTCTACATGTATCTTTATTTCTGAAATTTTGAGTTTAGTCATTGTAATCGGGATAAGGCAAAATGTTATTCTGTCCAATAAATGCATTTGGGCTAAACTATTATTTCCATTGCAAATAATTAGGAGTCATTCCAGACTATCCAAACTGTTTGCAGCACGGATAAAATGTCAGAACTTTCAAAACAATGTTATTTTCTTCATTTCATTACATTGCGTTAACATTTAGTTTCGTTGAAACGAGAAATAATATCATCTTCTCCACTGTATTAATGTTTAGTTTGAACAAGACAATAAACCATGCAGTGTTCTCTGTTTACCCTTTCATGATCAAATTTTCGTGAGGTTTTTACAACTTCACCGACTTAGATTCGCCTGCTTTACTATTGTTGTCTACAATAACGTTTCAAAGTTAATTTAAGGCAGAAAAACTGCAAACATAAGGCAGTATAAGAAGCAAACAGTTTTGATCCTGATCAGACGCCGCATTATGCGTCGTCTGATCAGGATTATAACTGTTTGCAAATGCGCTTTATGACATTGAGAGTAAAACAGTTAAGCAGCGGTAAAGAGTTTGACAGCATTTTACCGATATGCAAAACATATTTCAGATAAGTCTGTACTCAATATTTGTTCATGCATATTTGTCACAATAAATATAAACAGAACTCACAAGGCACATGCGCGTTTCTACAATACGTTGTCTAAAATAGAAGTAGAACGCGATATGTAAGAATATTTACATTGGCCCCATCTTTTGCCATTATATATATGAGGTTTAATTCTTATCAACATAATTTTCAGAGGAGGTGGGGCTTGCGGTACTTTTCTACGCTAATAAATGTTCGAATTTGGATAGTTGTTTTAATATTGTAATATTTAAAGGGCCTCCAACTGACATATTTACATATTCAGTCAACAGGTTTTAAGCAAATGATCCAAATGTGGATAGGAAACTTTTGAAATTAAAGTACATGTATTACAATTCATCAGTAGAAAAAAACATTTCTGTTAAGCGGAACCTAACGGATTGGAAAAAAAACTGGAGAAAATGACAGCTTTTTGAACAGGTTGACAACCTTTTTTAATGTAAGTAGGGTATAAATGGAATAACTTGTCAGGTCTGTAAATGTTTTGATTATGAACAGTATTTGAATAAAATACATTATATGATTCTTTGAGAAAAGCCAAAACCAGAATTCGTCTTTGTTTCAATAAATTAGAAATTAAAGCTGGAAGATTTACTGGAGTAAATAGAAATCAACGAATATGCAAATTACGTAATGTAAATGTAGTTGAAACTGAGTATCATTTTACAATGTGTTGTCCGAGATAAAAAGATGTTAGATTTTTTTTAAGGAAATATTAAATGGCCAACTGTTAATAAATACATTTCTTTTATGAGTTCTATAAACAAAAGAACATTGCATACTTTAGGAACTTTTATCAAAAGTGCCTTTAACATTAGACAAAATGCTCTAGAATTATAAATTGTCTCTACTCACTTATATGTACAGTCTACTTATACTTATTTGATATGTAGAGAAAATTTTGAATTATTTGATTGTATTTAATTGTATTATTTTACCTAAGTCATACCCATGTATCTTTGTAAACGGTCAAAGGCATAATTTTCCGATTTGCCAATAAATGTGAACTGAACTGAACGTATTTAAAATAAGACTTTGAAGTGGAGCCGACTGCCGAAAATAAAGTCTGCAGAAACAGATGAAACAGTACATGTCATCAGAAAGCGGTTAACCTGTAAGAAGCTGTGTCGTTATAACTTCAAAAGACCTGGTCCTGTCAATCACCCGTCCCTTACGTGTTTGTGTGCATGAGTCGAATCAGTTTTGTTACAGATAATATTGACTGGACTATTGATTTGTTAGGTAATTATAGTGGAGAACATATTATTCTTTCCAAATAAACGCATTTTTGCTAAAACTTATTATTGAAATTGCAAACATTTTGGAGAGTAACCCGGCGTCTGATCAGGCTCCTTAATGTTTGCCACTCAGATTAAAATAAATATTCAGAATTGACCACTAGTTGTCATTTCCTACATTTTATTGCAATTGCATTTCGTTTGCGTTTAAACGTGAAAGAATAACGTCTTCTTCACTGTATGTGTAAGTTTTACTGATATTACGATATCTTTGAAATTACATGTGTTTTCGAACCTGCGACTAATTTCAGTCAAGTTTCAAAAAGATGCCTTTGTGGACTGTTAAAATCGGTGTCAATATAAAAGTACCAAGTTAAATTTCATAAATGAGATTTTTCGAATTTTAACGGCAGATTGAGAATTCAGTTTTAAGTGTAGCCACGAATTAATAAGCTTATTAATTCGTGGTGTAGCCGCATTTAATCCAATAAAAGAATCATCTTGAATGGGATTTTTGTTTTAACACCAATTTGTAGGTCTTTTACCCCTTTCCCAAATGAGCCTTTTAACGCCTCTGCAAACAGAGCAGACATAGGTCAGGGCCTACTATACCTGTCTATAGAGTTATCATATATCAGAGTTGTCACAACTGTTTAGCAAAAACAATTAATATAACAGAGTAGAAATTTAGTTAATTAGTCAGTGGGTGGAGTCTGGAAAGAATATTCACAAGGGAACGAGCTTATATTATGTACATATTAAATGATGATTTTGGCTTTTATTTTCGTATGTCCGGGATACTCGGCACTTTTATATGGTCGTCAATATTCGACCATAGTTCATACTATAAATTCTAATTGATATAATAAGTTTCAAGACTATATCTTAAACCTATTTTAAATGTTGTATTCGGTATCGGAGTGTCGAAAAAAGTCCAAAAATAGAATTAATGCATAACCCCTATTTTAAATGGGGAACTCGGGGCGTTTTTCGTAGGTTTATACATTCAGCCCTAACGACGAGTATACTCGTCATTAACAAATAATGTACCTATGAAGAGTACACATGTCATACAGTGAGGAACCTGATCAGAGGGCTCCTCTGCCCAATGTCTGCTCGTATGTCCTTATTCAATCCTAAATAGTCATTAATGGACAAAACTTAGCTGGAAACTGGAATTGTCCATTCAGGGATGAATAGGTTAAGGAAGGTGGGTATTTTCAAATTATCGGCGATTCACGGTAAACCAAGAAAAGCCACCTTTTTTAACAGGGGTGTCGACACAGTTATTTAAACAATATATATATGCCTTTAAATACGATATTAGTACATCAAATTTATTTTAGTTGGTGTTTACGAAGGTTAGGTAGGATCGGCATTTTTCATATCGTCGCCGATTTTTGGACAATAAAAGTATCTTTTTGAGCGGGAATTCATATATGACTTATAAACTGGTGCACAGATACCTTTAAATACGCTATTACAACATAAAACCCTTTTCCTGTGGTGTTCTCTGCATTTCGAGTCGCCCGTCGATGAAAACAAAGAAAATGAATTCTGCTAAATATGACGCCTGCTTAAATCAATATATCCTCTATATGTGACTTTATTAATATCCAATTTACAAACAGTTTGGAATATATGATGAGAATTGAGTTTGTCTCTAATCTGGATGAAACTGTTTGAAAAGGTTATCAGGAGATTAGCTTTAGCTGCCGTCACGGCCGTCGGAGTGTACTATTTGCAATTTTTTCTACGATCGGGTGTTCATTTTTGTAATAACAGATATCCTAAATCAATCAGATTATATATCGTGAATAATCTCAAAAACAATAAATTATACAAAAATAGTATAAATAAAACTGATTTTCTATAATTTTTATAAAGTGGGACGTTCCATCCACATAATTGGGACGTTCCGTCTGGTACGTTGAGGTATTGGGACGTTGAGACCATAAACCCATCATACTCCCATATGTCAATATAATTTTACGAATGCCTAACGTATTATAATCATGGTGAAAGATATGTCATGTGAAGCTATCCATAAAATGGGTGTTTTTGCCATTGATTTACGAAACAATGACACTTAATAAAGTGTTAAAATATATATTGCAACGTGTCAAACAATATGGATTCAGACGCATTATTTGTACCAATTATGAATGAATACACCAAAGCATGGCATGCAGAATGTTAACCCTTACCCTGTCATAATAGCGCATGCCTTGAACCACCGCAGATATTGATATTGATTCGCTTAACCTAACCTGATAAAGGTAACCTCAGCGCTGACTTATGTCTCTGGTTCTATATGTATTTGACTAGACAGTCTTCCACGAAAACATCTTGGGCCCGTTTCATAAAACTTCGTACGACAAAAACGATCGTAAGTCAAATTTTTAAAGTACATTTGATTTCTGATTTCTCTATCTAATCATGTCTTGTGATAAAAGATGTCACATGACAGGATTAGATGGAGGAATAAATAATAATTAAGACTTGTACAATCTGACGTACGACAACATTTGTCGTACGAAGTTGAAACGGGCCCCAGGTACATATATCGATTTTGCATCATGTGCTTATCACATTACTGTCCACCACTAATGAAGCCGTGGTATGTGACTGATGTCATCATTGATGAATCGATGGTAAACAATGTGACGAAAGTGTCCGTGGCATTTAATTTGAACTGCAGACACCTGAATGTGTTCGATCAAGAACACATCAGGCAACGCAAATGAAACGTCTAAATTCAAAATTAAGCATGCTAAGCAATTTTCGTCTGAGTGCAAATGTTTGTTTACTGCTGATTGGCTGAGAGATTATAACACTGCTGTTTGCGACATAAAAACATGTCCCCTTTGACGGACAGTCATACGTTTAGTAGGCAGGTAGACTGTCAAGATATCCCACAATCTTAGACTACTCAAAATGGTATACCTATATATAGACAATAATTACTGATCATCTTTAAATACATTGTGCATGACTCTGATATTTATATATGTATTATGTTCATACCCATGAAATGTAAATACTGGGCTATATAGAGCCCTGTTTTTACCAAGTGTAGCCGGGCATTGAAATAAAAGGATTTTCTGTTTCTGTTGCAACAGTTGTTGAAATAAAAATACCATTTATTGTTGTTATTCAAATACAACCACTTCAAAATTGTCAATGTATTTACAAGTTTCATAAAGAATGGGTCGAGACTGCGAGGTCTGTCTCGTGTAGCAATGCTTTGAAAAAGTGGAAAGCAAATACTGTATAATATAAATACAATAAATGAACTGTTTACGGTATGTATAATAAATTAACGATACAAACATATAGAAAATCAACAACCACAACTCAGTTTGCCGATCAGTTTTTGTCGTTCATTACGCATTTATATCGAAAGAAGTCATGTTATTTTTTAACTCAGACACAATGTATATAATAGCAAAGGGTGTCCCCTCCCTACCCTACAAAATGGCATACCGATTGTTGAATGTTTTATCTGTATTGTGGACATTACACATTGGAATGATCTAAATGAAAATGTTGCAGAAACAACTACTATTTCACATTGTAGGTTGACACAGTGATGTCTATATCTATATGTGTTTCACCAGACATTTTTCAACAACCGCATTAGAAATTTATTGGTTTATGTTGCTGCTCCAAACACAAACGAAATCGTACAGTGGAGACAAGCATTATTCATTCCCGTTTAAACGCAAACGCAACGCAAAAGCAAATCGCTAAAATGTAGAAAATTACCATTTTCGACATTTCTAATTATTGTTTTTTAATCTGAGTGGCAACATTTTTGGAGCTGGATCAGACGCCGGGTTATCCGGCGTCTGATCTAGTTCCAAACTGTTTGCAATGAAAATAACATTTTTTAGCGTAAACGCGTTTATTGGGAAGGAATAACGTTTTCTCCACTGTAATGTGTTGCTGATGCCACAGTTGCTTATTATGTAAACAATATAAAGACAGTACATGTATCTGTGAAATCGGATTTGAAACATAGGCATCTTCATTTTGTTGGTCAGGAACACATAAGGTAACGCGTGTGAAATCTCGGTTATTAGATATACTGCCGGTTTTAGCACAGTTTTCTGCAATGTTTGTTGTTTGCCGCAATCTTTGGAAATGAAATATCATCCATCGTCCTTTAGTGTGATATAATCAAATCCAGATCTCAAATACATGTAACCGAGTGGCAAACAAATTTACTATAAACAACAAAATACGAGTATGTCACGTGTAACACTCATTGGAATAAAATTATCTGCAAATGTATTTATAAAACTATTTGGAAATCAAGAACGTTAAAAACATATTTACATGTATGAGTGGCAAACAGATTGGATTGAGACTGGAAGATATCCAGTGTGCACCAATCACTGGAATTAACTATGCCACAATTTCCTGATAAAACTATCATTTGATCAAGTGTAAAAATATATCACAAGGTGGTGAACTACTTTGATTCAGTTTAGACGATGAGATGTTAAGCGTTTTATTCAGATCCAAACCGTTTCTTGGCCTGCCGATTGCGACTTCCATGCTTTTTCCAATAAGTTTGGAACCAGATCAGACGCCGCGTAGCACGGCATCTGATTTCAATTTTTACTGTTTGACACTCGTCTTTAGGTTTCATTAATTCGAAAATGCCAAAATCTGAATTCAAAAATCGTTGCAGACAAGGAAGATGAGTTTACGGAAGGATAAGGGTTAAATTATTTGTTTATATGCATCATTGACATTGCACATTGTAATATTACAAATGCTGTAAATGACATAATACTGTAAAACCTGTTTTATTCGCGAGAATATAATTTATGCGTTAGTTCGCGAATGTCTCTAGTTTTGAAAATAGGTGACTTCTTAAAGCAGGTTGAAAGTAAAGCAGAATGTGCCTTAAGGCACATTCTGCTTTACTTTCAGCCTGCTTTAAGCTACTACCTGCTAGAAATATTGCATGATGTCGCGAATTAATACAAAATCGCATTACGCGAAATATTCATGACGCGAAAAATACCTGTTTTACAGTAATATCGTAGACAAAACACACTTAGATGCTAAAGGTAAACACTTATCCTGCCGTTATGTCGTCAGCGTTGCAATTGTCGTATGCAAACTTTGTCACATTAAAATGGTTATCAAACAGTTTGGATGCAGATTTGGATCCAAACTGTTTGTATCTACCAGCCAAGTTGGGATCGGCTGGATATGGGTTAATCCAGCGTAAACTATATTATTTAATATGTTTATTTTTTACAGTCCTCCACGATCGGATCAGGAACTGATATTGATTCATGTACTTGAAAACAATACTGCCCCGACACTAATGAAGCCGTTTTGTGTGGCTGATGTCACAATGAATTATTCGATGGAGAACAATGTGACGAAAGCGTCTGTGAAATTCAATTTGAAAGATAGCCGCCTGAATGTGCTGGGTCAAGAACACACCAGACAACGCAAAAAACCCGTCTTCCTTTAAAGTCGAGTAAGCCAGGCGAGAGTAATCTGCTGTTATTCTTGAAATATGTTAACATGTCATTTCTTTGAGATAGAATATCACCAAGGCAAACGTGTCAACGACGTGTTTCGAGTGTCTAACAGTTTGGGTCTAGTTGAGTCGCCGAGTCATCTAGGGTCTTATCTAGGTCCGCAATGTTTATAATAGTTATCACAACTTCGCCATCATATTTCTGAATGTAAAATGTATTTTTTATACATTATATGTTGCGAAAAACAAATAGTGCATAATGGATCCAAAGAGAATTGCTGTAAATTGCAATTACATTTCATAAAGTGCTTAATTTTATCCGTAGAGAATAATGTGTAAAAAGAGTCTGCGAATTTAAACTTAATAAAGCTAAAGGTTAAGTTGCTGGGTCAAGGCAATATACGACGACGCAAAAGAAAATTCTTTATGATTGAACATGCTGGGATATTATGTCTACACAAAATACTAATATCGTCCACTGCAAATTAATAATCTGCCATTCCAGTACAAAAGTATCACCAAAGCAAGAAATATAAATATATTTATATGTTTGTCAAAGAGTACTGCTCTAGTTGTGATGCCGATTCTCATCTGTGCTCAAACAAAAGGTTAACGCAAACGCAACAAAAACAAACGTAGCAAATGTAACGATCGTGAACCTTTTCACTTTCAATGACGCCTTTGCAAAAAGTTTGGGTCGTGATCAGACGCCGCATAACGCGGCGTCTGATCGCGACTCAAACTGTTTGACACTCTTATCGATATACATATAGTAAGTCATACAACCTTAAATCTATCTTTGCAACATGTCTTGCAGACACCAATACTGAATCAGACGACAATAAAGCGTTGATGGAGTACTTACAGTGGAGAATCTGTTATTCTTTCCCGTTTAAACGCAAACGTACGCAAACGCAAAACATTAAAACGTAGAAAAGTGCAACTTTTGGACAATTCTGATAATGCATGTTTATTATGGTGGCAAACAGTTTGGAGCCTGGTCAGACGCCGGGTTACCCGGCGTCTGATCTGGCTCTAAACTGTTTGCACTGCAAATAATAGTTTTAGCGTAAACGCGTTTATTGGGAAAGAATAACAGATTCTCCACTGTACATATCTCCCGAATAATTTGATCATGAAAGGGTTAAAGTATTGGCCTTTTATTTCAATTTGAGCGGCAAACCGTAAGCAGCCCTAGTCAGACCCTTGTAGTTCAGCATCTGATCAGGCCCCAAACCGTTTCCTTGGATTATAATTGTTGAAGCAGAAAAACGTTTATTGGAAAATATATGCTACTTCCCCATTGCATGATAAAATCGCCCACAGCATACAGAATGTTAAACGTTTTGTTTATCTGCACCGAGGAAATTGAACCAGGGAATAAATTACTTTAAGCGGATATTTGTTTTACGATTTCAATTTCAATAACACAATAATAATGTCGCGATAATGTTTAATATTACCATATATTGATGTGTTGAAGAGTTTAGTTGATGGTTGTGACTTGTCGATACATTAATGTGATAGCGTTTCTGTGTTTACACTTTCCTCCCCAAAAGGCGCCATGGGCCGCCTCCCCTCTTCCTCTGTATAAACACCAACAATGAATATTCAATGAATTGGTTGAATACAGATTTCAGTTTAAAACAAGAGGATAGTTAGTAGAAAGCTCATAACGGATATGATAAAGCGCTATCTGATCAGGATCGTTACACTAAATTTATAATCTACTGGTGTGGATTATTGGTGTTCAATAAATTATATTAAGCTTTTACAATACACATTTAGCTTCAAATAAGACACATTCTTTCATCTTGCTTAAAGCATAATTCTAATCCAGTTTAAGGTACATGTAACTCGCTCCTGCGCTTATTTGTCATGAAAGGTGTAATGAAACTTTGCTTGAAAATTAATACTAGTCTCAGAAACAATGTGTGCCGATAAAGGCAAATTTTATAGTTTGATTTGTCTTTAATAAGATCACTTTTTTTTAACAAAAGCCTGGAATTTTGATGAGAAAATATTTATCAAGTAAAACTGTTGACTATAAGTCTAGTACAACTATCTTAATTTTGAAAAATTTAATTTTTCGTAGAATAACTTGAATTACAAAAATGACTCATTCAATGTATATTTTCTTCATTCTATTCTCAAATATTGTTGGTGAAATATCTGGTGAGAAAAATAGAAACAATTACAGTTAAGATTTGATTTTTTTACAAATCCTTTAAAAAGTGGGACATTTGAAACTTAGATACACTTACGTGTACCTCCTTTAAAAATGAAATTCTTTCATTAACCTACATTATTAATTATTCATAGACTTGCATACAAGGTTAATAATATTGTTTAAACATTACAATGGGCAAATTTTTAAAAGATAAAAAACAGACACAAAAGGATTGATAAGCTTCAATGTATGTCTTGATAGTTCGATAAAATCTCTTCTCCACTGAATAAGTAGTCAAAATATGTGGTTTTGACATGACATAATAGAGAACAATTTTAGAGGTTGCGTGTACTTTTACATGTACCTACATGTATCAAGGATCCTGTATGAAGCATCCATATAAATCTACAGTGATATCGTCTAATTAACACAATACAAATGAATCACTATGGTAAACAGAGTATGTCATAACGTGATAACTTATGGTTATGGTTTTCACCATACATTCCCCGTACAGTGGAGAATCTGTTATTCTTTCCCAATAAACGCGTTTACGCTAAACCTATTATTTCCAGGGCAAACAGTTTGGAGCCAGATCAGACGCCGGGTAACCCGGCGTCTGATCAGGCTCCAAACAGTTTGCCACTCAGATAAATATGAAAACTCAAAATTGTCAAAAGGTTGTCCTTTTTTACATTTTAGTGTTTTGCGTTTGCGTTTCGTTTGCGTTTAAATGGGAAACAATAACAGATTATCAACTGTATCTAAGAGTGCAGAGTGTTATCATAGAATCAACATCTTCAATGCCTTACAACGAGTACAATGGTTATATTTGCAAGCAGTTTGGATCCCACACGGCGTCTGCTCTTGAACGCTCATTTCAACTCTTCTATAGTGAAGAATACATTAATGATTCCCAATAAACACGATTACGCTAAAACTACCATTCACATTGCAAACTGTTGGAACCTGATCAGACGCCGGGTTAACCGGCGTCTGATCAGGTTCCAAACAGTTTTTCATTCAGATCAACATGAAATGTTGGAACTGTTTAAAAGTGGTACTTTCTATGTTTTATGCCGATGCGTTTGAGTTTCCTTTGTTTTAAAAACGAGAAAGAATAGCGTCTTCTCCACTGTAAGTCAACATGCAAACAGTTAAATAAACGAAATAGAAACAGAAGTTGCAGAGGACGATATTACGGTACATGTAGGAGGAACGTTAAATCCGATGTATTGATTGAGGTGGGTTTTACGGCACCACGACACATAAAATGGTCATATGGTGCGCGAATTTTAAATCCAAGATTCTCTCTGGCATTTTACAAAAAGAATAGGGTTTAAAGACATTACTCGACATAGTTTTAAAACGACTACATGTACATGTATATCGAATAAAATGCATAAACGCAAACGACTTTTTAAGTTAAAATTTTAAAATGAACATGTATAATTCGTCCATATGAAGAACCTGCTTTTATCCATACTTATAACTTATTATTTTATGATATGTGTATATTGTTGCATGTAAAAGTTATGAAATAAATACAGTTTAAACTAAAACGAACTAAAGACGATACTATCTAAGCAGACGGCGTTTATAATGTGGCATGGGGTAATGATGTGTAATGTAATTAAATAGCGAGCACAAAAATGAGAAGACCAAGTTTCATTAAACATATATGATTTATTCCCTCGGGCGTCATTAACTCTTCAGCCAAACACACTGTTTTCCATTGTGATGATTAACCTATAATATCCTGACGTAATACCGTCTGCTTTGAAATTATCGTCTGCAAAATTTCTGAAAAACTACTTTTTCGTATATCTAACATAAAACACGGTTGTCAAACAGTTTGAATCCATATCAGACGCCGCGTCACGCGGCGTCTGATATGGATCCAAACTGTTTACAAATACCAATCTAGTGGCGATCAGCAGGATGCACGTATAGGGTTAAATGGCCAAGCATTCAGGATTATCTAGCATCAGCTGGAGAGGATAATGAAATACGACGATTGCCCAGGGGAGATATTACGAAACACAAAGTCTAGACGAGATCTGCACAGTGTGCATCCGACCATTTAATCTGCAACATGCTAGGCAACCGTAGTCTACATCAGGTCTAAGAGTTGATTTATTTGTATTTTAATTTACGAAAATATAATCCGAATGTCAATTATTTGTATAGAAAGTTCTTTTTACACTACTTGAATAAATCATTTACCTTCAAGTAGTGTAAATAGATCTTTCTCAATCATTTACCTTCAAGTAGTGTAAATAGATCTTTCTCAATCATTTACCTTCAAGTAGTGTAAATAGATCTTTCTCAAATATTTACCTTCAAGTAGTGTAAATAGATCTTTCTCAATCATTTACCTTCAAGTAGTGTAAATAGATCTTTCTCAATCATTTACCTTCAAGTAGTGTAAATAGATCTTTCTCAATCATTTACCTTCAAGTAGTGTAAATAGATCTTTCTCAATCATTTACCTTCAAGTAGTGTAAATAGATCTTTCTCAATCATTTACCTTCAAGTAGTGTAAATAGATCTTTCTCAATCATTTACCTTCAAGTAGTGTAAATAGATCTTTCTCAAATATTTACCTTCAAGTAGTGTAAATAGATCTTTCTCAATAATTTACCTTCAAGTAGTTTAAAAAGAACTTTCTCAATCATTTACCTTCAAGTAGTTTAAAAAGAACTTTCTAAATTATTTGAATGTGTTCATTTAGTAAGTCAAATCCATTTGTATAGAAAGTTCGTTTTACACTACTTGAAGGTAAATAATTGAGAAAGTTCTTTTTAAACTACTTGAAGGTAAATGATTGAGAAAGATCTATTTACACTACTTGAAGGTAAAACGAACTTTCTATACAAATGGATTTGACTTACTAAATGAACACATTCAACGAATGTCGATTAGCTTGGATCTAGATAACCAGCCGAGCATGGCAGCGTTCTGCCAGACTGCAAACTGTTAGAACACCAATGTTTCAGCCAGACGAAAACCTGTCTATATTAAGAATTGGTTCCATTTCAATTCGTGAAACGTAATTATTTCGGATTAAAAGGAGAGTGAACTCAAACGAAATGCAACCAAATATTCAAATACAGGTGTTTTGTACCGTTGACGATATATACATGTATACATGCAAGTTCAGTCTGATCTTGCTCTTTATTGTTTGCAATGAGGATTTAAGCCTTATTTAGAGATTACCGCGGGTTTTTGAAAAGACCAGCCCTGTACCCCTCAATATTTCGCTTTGAGGAATACTCATGAAACAGTTTAAACAGGTTAGAATTACATCTACAATTTAAACGATGGTAATCTAGAAATTAATTTATGGCACCTTTACACTACGTTCCAAGAAGTCAGGACACTTCGTTTCATGTCATCGTGAGACAATACCTAGAGCCGGAACGGGCAAACGTGACACGCTGTGATCGCCATGCATATTGGAGCTTGGTTTTCATGTCGAAATATTTAATATGGCAATTACAATAGAGCTACAGTAGTATAATCTTTATTTCCGTCTCTTCATGGTTACACAGTTTAAAAACATCATCATATACATATATATATATATATATGAACCATGCCATTCATTATTGAATTACAAGAGACTATGGAAATTTTCATGGAGACATTATAATATACAAATCGCAGATAAGTTCATATGTGAGCATTTTATGCCAACTACTTTCAGGTATATTGATCATTGGCTTGAACACACATGCAATATACACTTATGGTGTCTTGTGTGTCGAACATGTATATGGTTTTAAAACAAAGTACCAGTAAAACAAATTGAATGCACCAAAACGTGACTACGTGATAACCGGAAATTGAAAGAGGTCCGTAGTGGGCGAGAATTATGTATATTTCATCCGTTGTACATGTAGACCACCGGACGTACCAACCGTAATATGCCTTGAAACCTGCGGGACTCACAGACCAACTCTACGGGCCTTCAAGGAATCCGTGACAGATTGTTGGAAAACGTACAGTGGAGAAAACATTATTCTTTCCCAATAAACGCGTTTACGCTAAAACTGTTATTTGCAGTGCAAACAGTTTGCAGCCAGATCAGACGCCGGGTAACCAATGTACCACCAAGATAAACATGAATTATCAGAACTGTCCAAAAGTTGTACTTTTCTACGTTTTAGTGTGTTGCGTTTGCGTTTAAACGGGAAAGAATAACAGATTCTCCACTTGTACCAAATCTTGACAACACAGATTAATGACCAAAACTACTGCGTACTACTTTTTAGACAAACGGGGCTGTGATGGCTGTCGGTAAAGTATATACATAGTTATATTCCTTAACACAGTGTGACCTCCTATAGCAGGGTGCTACAATATAGAAGTCGGTAATCTTTCCCGTTTAAAAGCAAACGAAACGCAATCGCAGTGCACTTAAATTGAGAAAATGACAACGTTTCGATATTTCTTACAATTAATTTTAATCTGAGTTGCAAACTGTTTGCATTGGAAATATTAGTGTTAGTATGAACGCGTTTGTTGGGAAAGAATAACGTCTTTCCCACAGTAAAAATGCAATCTTTTTGCTTTACCATCAATTTGCTTTTAGTAATTGACAAATTTATACATAGAAATCAAACACTCTTTTGTAAGGATATTTGTAATTAATCATTCACGTTAAAATTGAAGAGGAGTCGACTTTTTATTATATTCGTAAAATGTGTGGGTCCCGGTCACACTCTCAATAACTGATGTTCAAACTGTTGGTATTTGATTTTCCGGAAATAGGATTCAAAAGCAGCAGCTACTTAATATAATACTGTCGGAGCTTATTCATCTTTTATTGACTGATTGGATAAATGTAGGAGTCTAAATGGGTTAATTCATACTAATGTTCAAACTATATTTGTTATTTATTCTGCTTTTAAAATCATATTGTTCATATGGATGCGAACAAGTAATCATTTCAAGCTCTATTTGTATTAACATCAAATTTCCAATTCCGACCTGCAAGATAACACTTGATATAAGGATTTCGATTCGATCAATGCCATGAATACATTGAATGGCATTGACATTAAACTGTTTTTGTCCTACCCTACCGAACATCGATTGTAATACATTTGTTGACTGCATACAAATTAACATTTGGTTTTTGTGTCTGTTTTTGAATTATGTTTTTAAAAAAAACAAGACATTAAACGTCACTACTATTTGGGTCCCGACAAGAAGCCCAGATACAGTTGAGAATATGTTATTCTTTCCCAATAAACGCGTTTACGCTTAAACTATTATTTGCAGTGCAAACAGTTTGGAGCCAGATCAGACGCCGGGTAACCCGGCGTCTGATCAGGCTCCAAACTGTTTGCCACCAAGATAAACATGAATTACCAGAATTGTCCAATAGTTGTACTTTTGTACGTTTTAGTGCTTTGCGTTTGCGTACGTTTGCGTTTAAACGGGAAAGAATAACAGATTCTCCACCTAATATAGCGCTCAGACGTTATTCGTTTCCGTTTAAACGCACACGAAACGCAAACGCTTTCATTAAAACTGAGTCATGTGATTTTGAAGACTCCTTTTAAACTGAGTTGCAAACAATTACCAGGCGTCTGATCTGGCTCAAAATTGTTTGCAATGGAAAAAATAGTGTTAGCGTAAACGCGTTTATTGGGAAAGATTAACGTTTTCTCCATTGTATATGTAATGGCGAACGTTAGTGTTGTCCCAAATAAACGTACTTGTCAACTGCAAAACAATTTGGAGTATTATGGCGTCTGTTCTTTCCTTTGTGAATGAAACTAAACGCAACTGAAATATAATTTAAATGTAGAACAGCTTTTTCTATTCTGAAGCGAAAACAGTTTGGAGCCTGATCCGAATTTTCCTAGTGTTTAATCTGACTCCCAATGGTTTGCCGCGGACACGGTTGTTTTTGCGAAAACGAGTTTATTGGGTAATATTCATGTCCTCTCAACTGTTATCGCAATGTCGTTCATTTTGAGTTTGATTTTCGTTAATCACTCTTCACGTGTCGCCATAAATCACACCACGTGAAACAAAACTGTAGAGGTTACACAGACCAGCAATACAGTGGAGAAGACGATATTATTTCCTGTTTAAACGCAAACGAAACGCAAACACATTGCATTAACATGGAGAAAAAGACAATTCGATGACAAATTTGGCTATTTATTTAAACCTGAGTGACAACCAGTTTAGAGCCTGATCAGACGCCGGATTTCCCGGCGTTTGATCAGGCGCCATCTGTTTGCAATCGAAAAAATACGTATAACCCTTTACATGATAGCCTATTTCTAGTATTGAAGATAGGTGACTATTTAAAGCAGGTTGAAAGTAAAGCAGAATGCGCCATATGGCGCATTCTGCTTTACTTTCAGCCTGCTTTAAGCTTTTACCTGTTAGAATAAGGAAAGTATTAAATATGAAACATATTCATTACGGTATAATTTGGAACTATTTTTTTCAGCGGATGAATAAAATGCATGTGCTAAAAGTCGCTTATATAAGGGAAAGGGTTAAGAATAAACGCGTTTATTGGGAAAGAATAACGTTTTCTGCACTGTAACATACAGAGAACATGGACAGTGTTAACCTTCAACTCGCTGTGGACAATTTGTAGTTTTTCCTTTATGAAATCTCATCATTTAGATCTAAGTGAAACTCGCATAGACGTTTTCTTTGGCTACATGTATCAAGTGTTTGCAACATTTAACCTTTATTTTTCTGTAGAATGTTTACCACAGCATTGCCATGGTATTTCCAACTTTACATGTGTCTCCAATTAATCAAGTTATCTATAAATACGCCTTTTACATCTTTGATATATTCCTCCACTGAAGTAGTTCCATTTGATGTTGTCGTGAATACATGTACAGTGGAGAATCTGTTATTCTTTCCCGTTTAAACGCAAACGTACGCAAACGCAAAGCACTAAAACGTAGAAAAGTACATCTTTTGGACAATTCAGATAATTCATGTTTATCTTGGTGGCAAACAGTTTGGAGCCTGATCAGACGCCGGGTAACCCGGCGTCTGATCTGGCTCCAAACTGTTTGCACTGCAAATAATAGTTTTAACGTAAACGCGTTTATTGGGAAAGAATAACAGATTCTCCACTGTATGTACCATACGATACATTTTCAACCTCGTGGCAGCTGATCTGTGCAAACAGTCTACCTGTAAACAGTACATATGTCCTATGAAAATAATGCTGACCTAAACCAGAGGGCTCTGTTGGTAATATTGCAAATTACTGACCAAAAAGACCCTAATATTCAAAAGTGGACAAGGCCTTTTTGGAAACCGAAAACGATCTCATTGTATTTTAAGGTAAGACATACTTTTGATTACCTCCCAGCTTCTGCAAGTTTAAGAAATTATTTTTTCGACTTAACCCTTTCCTCCCTGAAACCTCAAATAGACAAATCTTGTTTTCAACTTAGTACAGTCCATTTTTGACTTTTCAGGGTTGATTTTTACAATATATGTCAAAATGACAAACAGTGTATACCCTGATCAAAGGGCTCCTTAAGGAGCCCTCTGCTCAGAGTCTACACTGGTTACATGGGACAAGTGTGATCCTCACATGTACACTGTTTTCAAATGACACATATACATGTATGTGTGAATAGGGTTAAAAAAATTAAAAATAGGGATGCGTTCATGGTTTTAAGGCTTGTTCACAGTGTCCTACTATTTGATACATAATCGGTCAAATGATCATTATTTTAATGACAACATAAGATACAGTGGAGAATCTGTTATTCTTTCCCGTTTAAACGCAAACGTACGCAAACGCAAAACACTAAAACGTAGAAAAGTACAACTTTTGGACAATTCTGATAATTCATGTTTATCTTGGTGGCAAACAGTTTGGTGCCTGATCAGACGCCGGGTTACCCGGCGTCTGATCTGGCTCCAAACGGTTTGCACTGCAAATAATAGTTTAAGCGTAAACGCGTTTATTGGGAAAGAATAACGTTTTCTCCACTGCATTTTAGCAAAGTGACTCATCCAAATCTTGATTCTATGTTTGAAGACGGAATACCACCTTAATCAGGTTGAAAGTAAAGCAGCATGAGCCTTAAGGTAAATTATTCTTATGGCGCATATTCACTACTGTACAAAGGGGAACAAATAGTGTAGGAACATTATAAGCATACACGTGTGTTTCTATGGAGTAATGGATTAAAATACAATGTTCTTACTAGCACGTGAATAAGAGGTTTTTTCTATAGAAGAGTATTCTTTTCCAAACAAACGTGTTGTTATGCAACCCATTACGCGTTTGACTAGCTAACAATTTGAAGCCAAAATAGACGAAGGGTAAATCGGCGTCTGAACTAGCTCCAGGTTGTTTCCACTTTGCCGCTCAGACTACATTGAATCCTAAAACAATATTTGCTGTATTTGATGGCTCTGTGTTTGCGTGTAGCTTGTTAAAATGGGGATTCCCCCAATGTACTATTGTCCCAAAGGATGTGGAAAAACTCCATGCATTGAACTCCAGACTTACTGGCACAAAATAACTCACTACTTAATCTGTGCAGCAACAGGAAAACATGCTCTTGGCTGGAGAAATCGCTTCTGATTCGAGTATATACTGCCTGAGGGGCATATTGGGTTCGTAATAAGTTCACAGATACAGACAAAACAATAGTGTCCAAATTATTTAAATGTTATGGTTTATGTTAAAGAGCTTAGCCAAACATATTTTCAGTGCAATTACCGAATATATGTATTCTTTTACAACCGTGTTAACCCAAATCAGATGATCTACGAATGAGCCCTCTTACTCTGGAATTCAACCCTGCAATGTGAGTTTACACTATTAAACAGTTCACTCTCAATGACGACATAAAGCGCATTTGCAAACAGATTTGATCCTGATCAGATCTGTTTGCCACTTGTTTTGCAATTACGCCAGTTATATATTGCCTTAAATCGAACTTTGAAACGATATTGCAGACAACAGTATTGAAGCAGACGACAATATGTTGATGGTGGAATAAACTCTCCTCACGATATATTTGATCATGAAAGGGTAAAAACCGTTTTGGCTAAATCCATCAAACCTCATTGTTACAGTGGAGGATCTGTTATTCTTTCCCGTTTAAACGCAAACGTACGCAAACGCAAAGCACTAAAACGTAGAAAAGAACAACTTTTGGACAATTCTGTTAATTCTTGTTTATCTTGGTGGCAAACAGTTTGGAGCCTGATCAGATGCCGGGTAGCCGGCGTCTGATCTGGCTCCAAACTGTTTGCACTGCAAATAATAGTTTTAGCGTAAACGCGTTTATTGGGAAAGAATAACAGATTCTCCACTGTAACCAGTGATTTATTAAACATCGATTTTATTATAGGTATTACATTGAGAACATGACATTTTAACCACCTCAGTAATTGCATGAATGCATAAACAGCCATAATCTACATATCATGCATCTGTAACATACTTGATCTGTTACCGCATTTACCCATCAGGGGCCCGTTTCATAAAACTTCGTACGACAAATGTTTTCGTTAGTCAAAATTTTAAAATACATTTGATTTCTGACTTCTCTATCTAATCCTGTCTTGTGACATCTATTTGTAACCGTCTTTTCAAGACTGTTCCAAAGAAATGTCACAAGACAGAATAAGATGGAGAAATAAAAACTAATTAAGATTTTTATAATCTGACTTACGATAACATTTGTCATACGAAGGTTTATGAAACGGGCCCCTGAGTCATTTGTTGTCCCATCATCTATTACAAAATACTGAAAAACAGGGTAGTTTGAAGGAGTAAAGTGAGCCCCAACATGAAGAATAGAGCCATTGGTTCAAGTTTAAAAATAGTTTGAGTTTAGTCTGAGATCGTTCTCAAGCATTTGATTGGTCAGATTTGAGCAACAGCTCAAATCTGACCAATTAGATGCTTGAGAACGATCCCAGATTCAACTCACACACTTTGTATAACCTTGTAGCCAGAACATTGCAAACAGTTTATACATTTACTATTATTTTCAAGATGATTCCAAACAGATGTCACAAGGCAGGATTAGATGAAGAAATAAATAATAATTGAGACTTTTATAATCTGACTTAAGACAACATTTGTCGTACGAAGTTTTATGTTATGAAACGGGCCCTTGGCACCCACAGGTTTTCGGCGCGTAAGCTATGACACCCCCCCCCCCCCCCCCCAAGCTACTACCCCCCCCCCCCCCCCCCCTCCATAAATCTTTCAAAATGAATCAAAATACATCCATATGTTCAACAAACACCCTTAACAAATGTTTCAAGAAGTTTCAAGAAGTTTAAAAAAAAGGTTTTTTTTTCGTATCATGTACATGTATGTATACAACGAAAAGGTGGATGTGAATTCAGAGACATCAACTTCCCAACCTTGTCATTTCGTCATTTTTGGGCCGATTGTGACAAATGATGGCTTATTATTTACATTTAACAGTTTTGTTCAAAGACAATTAGCCCACAGCCCAAGCAAGACACGAGCACAAGTGAAGAATTTTGGACTTGTTTGTCATTCAGCGATTAACAAGTTCATTTGCGACCATGCATTACACCATGGTACGGGTAATTAATAGAAAATGAAATATATAATAAATACCTTTTGAATTATCGGTAAATGAGCATTTCTGTTACGAAAAAAATTTCTAGATAACTTTCGTTTTCAAGTTTCGGTTGACAAACTGATATGATCATTGGTCGTATTCGAATCATCGAGTTTGTTGTCAACGGAAACTGGGCTGAAAATGCTCGAAGATTTACTGATGACAACGATTTTGACCCGACTCGAATCGAAATTGTGGTCAACGATTTGATGGTTTGACAACATTTTGTCAACGGAAAACATCAAGTGGTGATTCGAATAGAACTTGTTGACAGCTATTCCAACTAACGCGATAATTGTCCTGATTCGAATACGACCAATTGAGGCGCTTGACTTTTGCGTCATTTCCTGCTTTGAAGCTGGTACTCGGTTTCGCTAGAATGATAATAGTTTGACTGGGCAACCAGTCGTTTGTTTGGGAAAATTTCGCGTGGACGAATGTTTTCGTATAAGGGGTCTCCCTACTTTTCGAGTCCCCATGCGCGTGTTCGTCGATTGCTTTGAATTTTGTACCAATTATCGTCAAAGAAAACTGTTTGCTGTAAAGAATGAGCCATCATTTGTCCAGATCGTCCATGATTTGACAAAATGACAGGGTTGGGAACTTGAGGGTTGCTTCTGCAAGGCGCGTTTTCATGGCAGCCTTTACTATTTTACTTATAAATTAGCAAAAAAAAAATTATTTTTAAAATTTCATGAAACTTCAGGAAATGCTCTTTTATGATGATTATTGAATGTATGGATAGATTTTAGGGTATGTTATCAACGTTTGATGGTGGTGGAGGGGGGGGGGGAGCAGCTGGAGATAGTGTCATAGCCTACGGGCCGAATGCCTATGTTGGCACCCAGTAAATGATGCCATATTTTTTTATATACTTGATTAGTCCAATTTGTATTCAAGGGGTGCCTGGTCTGAATTTTAATTTCTTTTTTATTTTGAATTTCCTATCAGCAAACAGTGTAGTTTCTGATCAGACGGCGCATTATGCAGCGTCTGGTCAAAGTCTGACCAGAGTCTACACTGTTTGCCCAAGTCCTACAGTGGAGAATCTGTTATTCTTTCCCGTTTAAACGCAAACGTACGCAAACGCATTGCACTAAAGCATAGAAAATGACAACTTTTCGACAGTTTTGACTATTCATGTTGATCTGAGTGGCAAACGGTTTGGAGTCTGATCAGACGCCGGGTAACCCGGCGTCTGATCTGGCTCCAAACTGTTTGCAATGGAAAAAATAGTTTTAGCGTAAACGCGTTTATTGGGAAAGAATAACAGATTATCCACTGTATATACATGTATACGGCCGTTGACACACACGGATTTACCCTTTCATTGTATATTAATATATTAACACATGTACCAAAATTTATAATGAGTGTTTTATCCCTTTACAGTCATATTCTCGTCTGCTTCAATATTGTTGTCCGCAGTATAATTTCAAAGTTAAATTTCAGGCAGTTTGGCTGACGAAATAACGCAACAAGTTAAAACAGCTTGGATCCTGATCAGAGTCCGCAATACGCTACGATCAAGATCCAATATGTGTGCAAATGCGTCTTTGGTGCCCTTGACAGTGAAATTGGTTAAATGGATTTGACATTTTTATCGTTTGCTAATAAAATTTTATCATTTAGATAACTGAGCATACATAGTAGGCAAACTAATCTACATAATCTACCACTATGCTGTACAGACGTTATCCATCCCCGTTTAAACAGAACTAAACGGCAACACAATGGCGTAAAAGACAACTCTTCGTCATTTAAAAATGGCCATTTAGATCTCCGTTTCTGAGATGCATATTCGGCCGTTCCAAAATGCTCTAGACTATTTCCAAAGGCACAAGAGTACATTGTATATTTGATGAATTTGAACACTATTTACCCATCGCAAGTTATTTAACTCTGTCGCTAATAAGACCTAAACCCTTTCCCCCATAGACGCGCCTGTGCGAATATGATTTATTCTTCCGCTGAAGAAAATAAAGTGTTCCCTCTCTACAACGGCCCTCCCAACAACCACTCCTTCCTTACAACGACCCTTGTCGCAATTCCATGAAAGGGACAATCATGTCAAACGCTTTTACTGCTGCAGTATCATCTGCTTAAAAGTTTCGTCTGCTTTTTTTCTCAAAGTTACATATAAGTGGAAATTTTGATAGATTAACTATAATGATGAGAGACAAACAGCTTGAACCGAGATCAGACGCCGCGTTACGCGGCGTCTGATCTGGATTCAAGCTGTTTGCAAATGTAAGTCAATTCTTAATTTTCCCTCTCTACAATGACTCCCTCCGACCAACAAACACAACCTGTGTCTCCCATTGGGTGTCGTTGTAGAGAGGAAGCACTGTAGTTCCAAATTAATCAGTCATGAATATATATAATAGGGAATGTTTTCAATATTCCAGCATAATTATGATAGCTTAAAGCAGGCTGAAATAATTGCAGAATGCGCCTTTTGCTTTACTTTCAACCTGCTTTTAGTAGTCACCTATCTTGAATTCTAAAAATTGGCTACATGTATCAGGTAACGGGTTAAACCCTTTCATGAACAAATTCATAATGAGGTTTTTACCCCTTCATCGCCATATTATCATATGCTTCAATATTGTTTTGAAGTTACATGTAAGTCAGTTATACTGCCTTAAATCTAATTTCGAAACGATATTACAGACAACAATATTGACGACAATATGGCGGTGATGGGGTAAAAACCTCACGAAAGATTTGATCATGAAAGGGATAATGTTGCAATCTAAATATCTCAGTTGTTCCTTCACACAAGACGGTTGTTGTACCAATATAGCTAAATCATGCTATAATCACTTTCCGTAGTAAAAACACGTATTTGGTTTAAGGCATCAAGTAAAGCCAAATGATCCTTTGGGAGATTTCTGATTTAAAATTGTCACATGCATTTAGCACATCCATTTTGTCTTCAATATGAGTTGTTTAACCCATTTGTGCTCACGATCCGATATATAGGACATAGGCAAACAGTGTAGACTCTGATCAGACGCCGCATTATGCGGCGTCTGATCAGAGTCCACACTGTTTGCTGATAGGAATTTCAATATTAAACAAAATGAAAATGAAAATTTTGACCAGGCATCCCTTTGATAAAAAATGGACTAATCCAATATAAAAGATGGAAGAATCCACTGGGCGCAAATGGGTTAATAGCATTATTTTATTACAATGGAGATATTAATCTTTCCAAATAAAATCGTTTATGGTATTAATGCCCACAGTAATCAGTGCGGAATTTTGTATTTGTTATGATTTTAGGTCGTATTAAACAGTATTTCTGTCATAACGTGACGTCCAGCTAATTACATGTGGAGGAAGACCCCAGAAGCCCTTTATGCGCTGTTTAAGTCACAAATCGGCAACTAGGTAGAACCACCGACCTTCCGTAAGCCAGTTGGATGGCTTCCCTACATAAAAATCCGATTACCCAGACAGACAAACAGTGCAGAGCAAAAGCAAACGCCGGGTGACACAGCGTTTGATCAGGCCCAAAACTGTTTATCGCTAAGATTGAAATTAATTGTTAATACTTACAAAATGTAGCCATTTTCACCATTGTATTACATTGAAAATACATTTAGTTTTGTTAAGCAGGAAAGAATAACGTCTTCTCCACTGTAAGCATACGTTTAAAAATAAACGGGTAGCCTACCTTTCGACTTATCGGGTGAATGGCTCTGGTGACCCATCGCTGTAGTCCGTTTAATAAGTTTTCCGTGCGTGCTCGATAGTGCCCAATGTTCACATTGACAGTCTGACAAATAGCCTATATTTGCTTAGCTATAATCATACCGCGCTTTCGACTTATTTTCCAGCAATGTGACTTCTGGGAGAAGCCAGCAATTGGCTTTCCCATCGATTATTGAAACTCCACAAGAGAACCGTTCACTCTAGTATTAATTCGAATTTCGTAATAGCTCAGTGAATTTATTTGAATACAGATGGTCTTGCACGTCGTCAAGTTATATGACGGAGTATATGTTAATATGACACTAATATTTTTAAATAAATATTCATATTGAAACGCAAATTAGCCTATCTATTAAATAACTGGTTTTAAATAAGATTTTTCTTTCTTTGAATAAGTTCTAAGCATTTAGTATAAACCTGATTATCTTTATTAATCATTTCTGTTTCCATGTTAATTAATCAAACAAGTGGGTATAGATTTGTTGGTACTGTAGAAAATGGTTTAATGTTACCAGAACAGAACAGAACAGAAAAACCTTTTATTTCCATGCCCGGCTACACTTGGTAACAACAGGGCTCTATATAGCCCAGTATTTACATTTCATGGGTATGAACCTAATAATTATATAAATATCAGAGTAATGCACAATGTTTTTAAAGGTGATCAGTAATTATTGTCTATACATAGGTATACCATTTTGAGTAGTCTAAGATTGTGGGATATCTTGACAGTCTACCTACTAAATGTAGGACTGACCGTCAATGGAGACATATTTTTATGTCGCAAACAGCATGCAGTGTTATCATCTCCCAGCCAATCAGCTGTAACTTTCCAAAATTTCCAGCTGATCGGAGATAAGGGCAGATTACACATCGACACAATTAGAGGTGTGTATTCTTATCTTGTATGTATGTAAATGATAAACTAGAGCTCCATTTTTGTTGAAAAAACAAAGCTGATGTTTTCCATTTAATACTTTTTGTTAATTACGGTGTCCACAGCTCAAAAAGACATGCTTAGTTCACTTCGATACTTTGACTGAGAACCGACGCTACCCATTTCATAAATGGGTTTGTCCGCTGCGAGATTCACGTGGAAATCGCCGACTACATATTTGTGAATGAAGGCTCTGGAATGTAGGTTGTTGACAATTCTCAAACGTGAGTAACCTTGTTTCCATTCATAGTTTTTACCAATGGCTTGTTGAAGCAAACAGTTATAGAATTGGATTACGGGGGAGATAAATGTCTAATGGACAAAATTGCGTGTGTTTTGTAAGCCGCGCACGGCGTGAAGCTTATCGTTCAAACAATGGCCACCGCCATGTGCCATCAGAGAAATCTCTGCGAGTTTACTTTGATGGCACACAAGATTGGACATTATGTTTTATAGATTTAGCAAGCTAATTTTTGGGGGGTCTTTCTTTTTCTTATAATCTGAACGTGCCGTTTGCTTTGCTTCAACAGGTGTCCGGTTCAAAGCTTGCATTTTTAAAAGCATCAAAATCCTCATGTCGCATTTAAAAGAGGGGTCTACAGCAATGATCCGACAGAATCTCCAATATTAAAAAAATAGAAATACTACATCACGAAATGTGGTTGCATGCATTAAGACATCTAAATCCTTATCATATTTGGCCATTCAATATAAAATTCGACCCAGACAAAATTGCAAAAGAATTTCTGATTGTTGCCGGCGAAACTAGATATGTATATTATATCACTGCAAAAAGTTGGAAGTTGGAGTAGGTGGGGAAAGTTAAATAAAAACGATTTTAAACCGCTCTACTTTACGCAAAATCCGATGGCCTGTACAGTACACCGTAGAAGTATTTCCTGACGTAAAAGCTAATGACGTCATCAATATGACATCATTATGTCTAAGAAAATGGCGATCGCAAGGATATAAATTTACTTCCGGGTGTAAATTATTTAGAAAAAAGCTGATTAAGCGATACTGGTAAGTCAAAATTGATATATTTGTATCACAATTGCAACAGTGAAGACGGGCGATTTCGTCTGTGTATTTATTATTACACATAATTTAATAGAATGGCGAGTCTCACCGCACATTTGTTGATTTTCAATATTGCAGGTTTTGCTTCATTTGTTATGAAATAACTGGGTTTTTGCGTAATAGTATAAAAGATATGAACATCGGTATAAGAACAATTAGGAAAAGAGCGATAAAAGCGAAATTATGATGAAACTAAAACGGCGTCTTGTTCGAGTTTAAAACTACGGAACCACATTTCTGTCATAATTCACTGGAATTCGCGATATATATTGTTTTCAACAAAAGTGACTTGCACGGATTTCAAGTCATTTATACTTATGTCTTATTATATTTTTTTCTTCAGATTTAGCAGAAACTGATAGCCCAACACGAAGTCAGCACGTGAAAGTTTAACTCTGACAAACAGTAAAACACCATTATGTAGAAGGTAACTTCATTATGCTTATCTCACATAATTCTGATTTATATAAAAAAGCTTTGCGCATGACATTCGGTATTCCCGGTTTTGATGCTACTTTTTTTTTAAAGTTGAAACCAAGCGTTGATGACTTTTGAACATTTCATTTCCGTTTGAAGCGTGCATAATCCACAGAACTCATTTTCACTTATGTTTTCCTCCAAAGGATAAAGCTTAAACAGTTTAATGCATGCTCTATTAAAACGCTTAAATGACTTTGTTTTGCAAACAAACACTTCTCAATCGAGCCGATGAAAATAAGCCGACCAAGTCGAGAACAAATCAATACACGTCATCAATACAGATGATGACGTTTTGAATGACATAAGTTTAACATATGCATATATTTAGTCATTCAATTGAGCAAGAAGATATACATGTAGTCCCGATTTTAAGCTAGTTTTAAATTATTATTTTTTGAAATAAAATAAAGTAAGATAAGAACATTATTTTTTTTTTATATCTAAAGATAAGGTTTATAAGTTATATATATTGCATAGCTCCCACCAGTTATCTCAATTAAACGCGCACACTGTACATGAGTGCGCGCATGCGCACGAGTGTATGTGGGCGTGTTTAATTAGATAACGAGTTGGAGATACTGCAATATATTGCTTGTAATATGGCTAAATATAGACCAAGAGGTTGGGCTTTTTGCAATTTACATCAACTATTGAGCGCTTTTGACATCAGTGACAGGAACAACATCGCTATCTGCGCAAGTTATACCAAATGTTGAGCGCTTTGCTAATCAAAGGTAGTGTAAACCCCATAAAAGAGACCAATCAAAGACTGGAACGTATACTCGTTAACCAATCCGACAACTTCGAGCATAGATTGCTTTCGCGGGCAGTGTGTTAAAGTTTTGCTGTAAAGACGAATGTTCTAGTTCTTGGAACATTTGCAGGGTTGCCATTTCTCCGGGGTTTTCCTAAATCTTCTGATTTTTTTTCTAGTAAATGGTAGCTTAAAGCAGGCTGAAAGTAAAGCAGAATGCGTCTTAAGGCGCATTTTGCTTTACTTTCAGCCTGCTTTAAGCAGTCACGTGTCAACAAAACTAGAAAAAGGCGACGGGGAAAAGGTACGGATTTTTTTGTCAACTTATGGCAGCCCTGTATTTTCGTCACTAGCTTTCGCGCGTGTTTACTTAAAATGATTAATATGGATATCGGCACAGTGATGACGGGACGATTTGCAGTAGAGAACACGTTTGCATTTCTCAATCAAATATTTAGCAATTTTTCCTTTGCACAATATTTGGACCCAGATAAGACGCTTTGTACAAGGCGTCTGCCTTTTACAAAAAACATTTTCCAAATTATGATGTATATAGTTGTAAAGCTAAGAAGTCACGTGTAGGAGGGAGAGCTATGGGTGGAGTAATCGTGCTTGTAAAAGTAGATTTGATGAGATTTGTAAAACGAATATGCGATGACTTTCAGTTTGGTGTCTTGCTTATTATTGATAAAACAGTTACGTTTAATTTGTATACATGTATGGTATACGATTGTATACATTACAATAGTATGTTTTATACAGTGTTTTTACTGTCTCTGAAAGCATAATACTTACATGTATTTATTTTGTTTTAAAAGGCACTTTTGACAATGGTTCAGTTTAAATCTATCCAAGGTATTTGAGTTGCATCGTACTTGTGGATAAAATGTGTCGATCATATTGACTTATTGCATTGTTGTTTTTGTTTCAGATGGACAACACGTGCATTGTGTGTGAGCAGCTACTGAAATTGGGAACCAACCAGTTGTAACCCTGGGGGATAAGGGAATTAAGAGCCTAACAGAGCAAGCTTGCGTAAAGATGCCGACATAGAAACAGAACGTAACCAGTGTATTCATTCAAGCTGTAAACGTGACTTTATTCGCAAACGAAATACAGACACAAATAGTGACAATAATATAAGATGTATTCTTGTGTTTGCGCTACACATGTCATGTGTCGTGGACATGGAGTAAATATACACGGATAAGAAACGACCTATATAACCTATGCATTTTCCCAAAACATGTGTCGTCCGTTGGTAATCCGATACCTGTAAACGCGACATAGCTCAATCGATCGATAATTCAGTACGCCGAAGACATCCATGTGTTATTAATACATACTGTTAGCTAAATTTACATAAAATCATCATTTTTCGCATAATAATGGTCTTAAAACGGCTTTAAAGCTACGAGAGTCGATTCTTTTAACTAGAAATATATTATGGCGAGTAAGAGGTGTTGCCAAATGTATTGGCCGATAAACGAGATTTATGACGAAATGCGATGTTCAACACAATATGGAAAAAATCTTATACCTTTGTGGTATTGTGGGTTTATAGGAGGGCATCTTTTGTGATGTATTTCTTCTAAATCTAACACAGATACTTAATGAGATCATGACCTTTTGCACTAAGCCATATTTGAAGCGATTAGTTAAGTAATTTCCAGTTGAGTGGAGCCGTGAAAATGTTGATTTCTCGACAATACTGTCATTTTTAGGGAAAAAGGCACAGAAATGCAGATTCGTTTTCGTTTCACTCAAAATTTATTCTATTGTAATACCATGTTGTTGTTCTTTCGCTTCATACGTTTTTCTTAAATAATTGTTTTGGAATATACTCTCCGAATCATGAATTTAAAATGACCCATTTACAGACAGTGGTTCTTTGTGTGTTTTACACACCTAATTCCCAACAGCCCTAAGTAGGTCACCATAACTACTTGTTTACAGCAAGAACAAACTCTGGTATTTCTATAACCGAAAGATAAGTGTCTTGGTTTTCTGTCAAGGCCATTGCCATTATTTACAGAATCGGAAGAAAAATTAGAAATGTATTGAAGTTTTTGTAACGGAAGGCATGTTTTTTTTGCGCGTGAGCAGTTTATCAATCGCGACCGATTCGCTGAATGGTCGTCTGGAAGACAAGATAAATCATAGGCATGCTGGTTTCTTCTCCGTGTTTATTTACTCTGTGTTGTGGTGTAGTTTGCTTAGATGGATGGGTCTTCGAACCCACACATGATGAAGTTGAGGCTGTCGAGAACAACATCAGCAATGACATTAAATGTTTTTAAGTTACACTGTTTATCATAGCTAAACAAGGGGAGCTAGTCATTTCGTAACCGAGTCATTTCGTAACCGGTAAAATAAGTCATTTCGTAGCCGAATTTTTGGTCATTTCGTAACCGCGCAAAACCTAAAAGTCATTTCGTAACCGAATTTTTGGTCATTTCGTAACCGACAAAAAAGTTGAATTAGTCATTTCGTAACCACCAAAAATTAAAAAATGAATAGCCTCAAAGAAGGCATAAGTCATTTCGTAGCCTCGGAAAATTGTTAAAGTCATTTCGTAGCCGAATATTTTTTTCTTTATCTTTTTTATAATGTTTTTGTGCAGTTTTCTGACATTATTTCACCGAAAATGTGCAAATATGCAAAGTTAAAAAATATATGTTAAGAGAGTTTGGGGTCCGAAATAATTATAACCTTGATTAATATAATTGTAATCAAGTTGTTGAATGTTTTTAAAACAGGAATATTATAACTTGTCTTTAATTCAATTAAATGGTCCATTTGTTAACAATGAACATGTATAATTGGTCGTTAATCGCTCAATGTATGTGAAGCGTGTCAAACATTAGCTTGTATGTTGTTTTAACAGTTTACACATCGGACAAACACTCATACCAAGGCAATTATCGCCTCCCGCACGTGCGGGAAATGTGGATTTTTTTTTTTCACTTTTAATTTCACAAATGACAAGAAAAATGACTTGGTAATCAATAATCACTGTTTATTTGTTATTACAATCAATACGCGCATATAAGTTCAATTGTTGACAGCATAAATACAAAATGACGGTTAAATACAGTGGTGCAATTTTCAATTCAGTCTAGTCCATTTTTGACATTTTTGGGTTGACTTTCACAGTATATGTCAAAAGAACAAACAATGTAGACCCTGATCAGGTGGCTCCTTAAGGTGCATAGGACAAGTGTACTTATCACGGATACACTGTTTGCAAATGACGCATATATGCCTGACTAGGGTTCAAAGAGTTAATATTTGATTGAAATAATGACAGGTGGCCGTATTAGAGAGGTTTTACTGTAGCTGGTAGAAAGGAAACTATGCATTGATAAATATCTTGGGATAAACATTTTCAAAAACGGAAATTGGTTGCGAACACAGCAAAAAATAGCAGAACGTTCACTATTTGCTATGCAAAATATATTCATAATTTTAACAAGGTAGACCTAGCTGTAAATGATAAATGTAAATTTTTTATGAATATGCTTATGCTTATGCTATTTTATGCCGAATAAAGATCTGTATCTGATAAGAGTGAACGGTTTTCTATTTTAGGCATTACACACCAAATTATAGCTATTTAATATTAATACATAGAAGCATTTTATTACAGATGGCCTGCATCAAATAAATCATAGAAACGAATGTCTACATCAAAAAATGAAGAATTACTGAATCTAAGTAAACTTATTCATATTTCAAAGAAACTACAAAGTTCACTTATTTTATAAAAAATTAAAAACAATCGTATTAATTGCATCAGGTTATTCTTTCAAACCAATCAAATACATCTATATCATAAACCACACCCAATATCTAATTTTAATTGTTCGAAGTCTACAGGTTATTGTTCTCAAAACATTCAACCAATCAAATAAATCTTCTTCATAAACCACACCACTACCAATTTGTAAATGTTCGAAGTCTACAAGTAGATATCTCACACCTTTCAACCAATCAAATAAATCTTCTTCATAAGCCACACCCAATACCTACTCCTACCGCGATTGGATTTGTCACGGTCCATTTCACTTATCTCGCTAAATTAGACTAAAGCATCTTATTCATATTTACCCTTGTACCTGTAATTCAATTAAGCAATCACCTTGCTTTAAGCTGCCATCTGTCTTAAATACCAATAAAAAAATGTTTGACCTGTTTTTCAACTAAAGTGCATATGAAGGCAACGTTATGTACAAGCGGCTGCTCAAGAATGAATTTAATGCACAACTAGTTCAATCTTTTATTCCTACGTATTCTAAATAGCCAGTTCAATTAGGCAGATCACTGCTTAAAGCAAAATAAAAGTAAATCAGCAATCATTTATTTACTTTAAACTCAACTCTTATTCATATATACTTTTGGACCTGTATTTCAACTAAGTTGCGTACAGTGGAGAAAACGTTATTCTTTCCCAATAAAAGTGTTTACGCTTAAACTATTTTTTCCATTCCAAACAGTTTGGAGCCAGATAAGACGCTTGGTAATCAGGCGTCTGACCAGGCTCCAAACTGTTTGCCACTCTGAAACAAATGAAAAGTCAGAACTTTCAAAAAGCTTTCCGTTCTACATTTTAGTGATTTGTGTTTGCGTTTCGTTTGCATTTTAACGGGAAAGAATAACGTTTTCTCCACTGTATCAATGTAACGTTATGTACAATTGGCTGCTCAAGATGGAATTTTCTGCACGTGATATAATGATCGATTAACGATAAATTAAACATCCAACTGTAAAGCAATCCCAAAAGGTGAGACAAAACTTGTATTGAAAAATTAAAGGTGTGGACAATATACCTCTTCGTGATATAATGATCGATTAACGATAAATTAAACATCCAACTGTAAACCAATTTGTGTAGGTGTTGTGTTTCATCTTAAAACACGCGCAACATATAATGGGCGATTAATGATCAATTATACACCTTTTATATATCTATTTATGTCGGTTCCAATTTTAAAGAATAGAACACTCATATGAATTTAATTGCATAGAGACACGTAATATTATTTCTATTTAAAACAATATTCAACAACTTGATTATAATTCTATTAATCAAGGTTTATAATCAATTCGGCCCCCATTACACTCTTTACATAATTTCTTAACTTTGCATGTTTGCACATTTTTGTTGAAATAAGTTCAGGAAACTGCACAAAAAATTTATAAAAAAAAAAACAAAGACAAAAATATTCGGCTTCGAAATGACTTTAACAGTTTTCCGAGGCTACGAAATGACTTATGCCTTCTCTGGGGCCAATCATTTTTTAATTTTTGGTGGTTACGAAATGACTTATTCAACTTTTTTGTCAGTTACGAAATGACCAAAAAATCGGTTACGAAATGACTTTTAGGTTTTGCGCGGTTACGAAATGACGAAAAATCGGCTACGAAATGACTTATTTTACCGGTTACGAAATGACTCGGTTACGAAATGACTATAACTCTAAACAAGCACGCTAGTCCAAAAATCGCTTAGCATTGGAATGCGATACCCACAACATTTATTACTTAGCTTGCATACAAGTAGACAACTATCACTAAAGGTGATATATAACCCCACCCAAACTTCCTTGTCACAAACCCCACATAATGTTATAAATACCAATTAAAAGCTTGACATTTCCTAGTATATGTGCAACAGAATACAAATAACATACCTTAACCAAAAAACCTAACCATGGTCACCTGTCTTCAAAACAAAGAAATGGGCTATGGGTTAAAGGGTTAAACACAAAAACTTAATCAAATTGAATGGTGCTGGACATTTGACCATTTTCTTTAGAACCGCATTTAGTCCCGGAAGCATATGTCCAACTGTATATGTTATTGGTAAGCATCTTGTTTTCAGTTCTCTTGTACCCAGAAAAATGTCCACACTAAGGAACAAAATTTAAAAGGGTCATAATTCTGTCAAACATTTTGCAAGAGTTATGATACCTTAAAAAACAAAGTCTCCAAACATCACGCTGATAATGTGTACCAAGCCTGAAGACAATATCATTAAATAATTTTCTAGAAAATGGCATGTTCCAAGCAAAATATCCCAATTAGTGGACACAATTTCAAATTAAAAAGGGGTATAATTATGGGAAATTGTGTGCAAGAGTTGTGAAACTTGTAACAGAGTGTAACCTCATAACATGGATAATGTGTACGAAGTTTGAAGATGGTATCACATATAGTTTTTTAAGAAAAAAGGCAAATGACCCGGAAAAACGTGACAGGCGGACGAACGATTCCTATATAGCTCCAACAACAGGTGGTGGCGGTATAAAAGGAAGATTTATATGCAATTCAATAACCTGAATAGTTTTCAATTATAAAAATTTTCATATCTATGTCTAAATGACAGCTATATGTATCTATTCTAAATATTACCATTTTATGTGTTTCGTGCCGTAAAACCCAACTCAGCCGTTCAATCAACCACTATGTCTTGGGTCAAATTACCCCACCCACCATAATTGAAATGTAATTGCTTATAAAGAAGTTTATCATAACAATTAATAATGTTAAATTAAGCTGACTTGTTATTCAGGAAAAAATATTTTATACAAAACCCCCCACATAAAATAAGAATGTTTCATAAAAGTGTCTAATCCACTATTCCTGGGGTTAAATTACCCCACCCACTAAATAGACTTTAAAGCTTCAAATGTAATTGTTTATAAATATGTTGATAATAAATATGATGTAGTATTAATGTATGTAAATGAAATTTGACATGCAATTCACGAACAAAATATCTATATACTTAAAACACTCATAAAATATGAATATGTCATAAAAGTTTAGCTTTTTGTCCATTCTGTTCCACGAATAAGGAGCATTTTCTTCTGAAATACATGTTAATTCATATAAAAATGGTATAATATGCATTGAAATTTAGTACTGATGAAGTAAAAATACCACAAAGTACCTCAGATGATTGAAAATGATGATAATTTCGGTAATAACTGATCCATATGTGTTTATTTAAATAATTGGCGGCCATTTTGTCGGCCATTTTGAATTTGGAATTTTCCCCTAATATTTCGGCATGCAAATTTTAGTATGTTGTAGTACAGGTATATGGGGATCATATTATGATAGAATAAAATATTTTGCAATTTTGTCTAGGTCAAGCCCTATTTTGGGCTAGATTGAATGGCCTATATGTCTCCCCTGGCTCCATGCCATGTCTCCTCAGTAGAATCGTATCTATGAGACGATTCCAATGACAAGTCACTGCATAGTTTATGTTGGAGACCAAAAGAAAAAAAATAACAGAAATGCATTTGGTTATGTGTTTACATTTAAACATCAATATCATTATGTCTCCCCCAGCCCAATGTCTCGACTCCTCAATAGAATCGTATCTATGAGACGATTCCAATGACAAGTCACTGCATAGTTTCTGCTGGAGACAAAAAGATAAAAATGACAGAAATACATCTGGTTATGTGGTTACATTTAAGCATCAATAGCCTATGTCCAGTCATATAGTAATATGGCTCATAAAAAGATGGTGGGTAGCAATTTTCAATTTTTTGCATAAACAAGGCAATCATCATTGCAGTTATCGAATCGGGTTAATAATACAATATGTATATTCCTGTTGCAGATTGACAGCTCTTTAACCCATTTAATGACACGTTCGACATCAACAACATTTGCAAGCTGTCTAGATCCAGAACAGACACCACGTAGCGCGGTCGCTGATCAGGATTCAGACTGCTTGAGATTCATATAAATGTTTTTTAACGTTAAATTGCCGACATTGCTATAGTTTAGTTAAGAAATGAACTAATTGTGTCGTTTATTATTCTAAATCGCAGAAGGAAATTCGTGCATTTCTTATATTTAAATTATATTTGCTGTAATTTCTAAAACAAATGAACATTAAACGTCATCAATTTGACAGTTAGACGCGAAAATGTCGATTGACGTCATTTGAAATGACTTTTTTTAAAAAAAAATAGAATAGATACATTTTTACAAAAACCGGCGTCAGTAACTGCAGGGTTATTTACACCGGCGTCGTATAAAGCGAAGTCGGTTTCTACAGAGTTGTTTCACTGCGTTGTCATCCAAAAGTTCTATATCACTTATGTGGTAAAGATCCAAATCAGAGATGCCAAAGTCTGTAACTTCTTGTGTTGCCATGAGATCAAAAACGTCATCATCGTCAGACGACACATCCTCGTAATACGTATTTTGTAGCACGGCGTTTTCACGTTTAGCTCACAGGGAATCGGCTCATAGTCAAAGTGTTCTATATATAGATAATATAATAAAGGGAAATAACACGGATTTTCACCCACCACGTTTGATCGCAATGTTTTTCAAACCCAGGGGAAGCCTAGTCAATATTTAACCTATCCACGTTTTAAGCAATAAATTATGATTCGAATGACACCAAACATTTATATTTACCCCAATCACGATAAAGAGAAATGAACTTTAAAGTTACCATTTTTCGTTTTTTTATTTTCCCAGAAGAGAAGTCGTCGGCGCAGCGGTCACGAGTTGCCAAGACTAAAAGAGGGCACAACCGCTTTTTGCACACAAATGACTGTCTGGGATAGATAAATTATCAAATATATATCACATTTACTTACATCAACAGTCGTCAAATCCGGATCTTTATTGAGGTTTATCACTCACTTTCGGTTCTGTCACGCAATAAAACGCATGACATCCATTTTTTGTAAATCAAATCGAGGCTGGGGAAGTGAAACGATCGCAGTGATTGGTCAGTCAATAGAAAACAGTGCTTGTTACCGCTTCTTTGAACATTGTCTTTGTCTTTTTTGTAGAACTCGATTGCTTCACCTTCTGTCTCAGTTCCTGTAAAAAGGTTTTCATCGTAAATATTGCCCCTTACCTTCTAGGCTAGATCGGTGTTGTTTGTATCAAGATGGCTTTGCACTGTAGCTACAAGCAAACAGTAGACTCGATATGATTCCACACGGAACTCTACAAATCCGATATTCTTGTACATTCTGATGTTCAAATGATGGGTTATCTTTTCTTTAAGCCACAGGAATCTAGTCACATCTCGTTGATCAGGTTGTAGACCTATTTGTAAAAGGCCTTTTCAATGTTTGCTACTAAGGCAATGTGATGCAATTCCAAAGCGAATCAAAATTCCACACAGATCTTGCAGCAAATAAATACGAAAGACTCAAGCAGGAAACGCAACACAAACAATACACCCACCTCTCAAGCAGAACACACACACAGTCATACCATAACAAACACACACACACACACACACACACGCACAATCTCATTCCTTCATCTACACACTAAATAGAAAACAACACGCAAGACAAACATAAAGCAAAGTGAATATAGGAGCCCGCCTTGGCACGGTCAGCTGCAATCAATAATTAATTATAAATTAACCATTAACTACCACTGGGGGGGGTTAAACCTGGGTTTAGGGGCGCCCAACCTCACTCTTATCTCCTATATTCACCTATTAGGACGAACAGTGTACATAAAATATAAACCCTATTCCACAACCTTACAATAAAAAAGACCGCCAACACAGTAAGTAAATATATGTAAAACATCTAACAAAATTCTATGACAAGATTATTAGTAACACGGGAAAGAATAAAACATTCAAGCCCGTGTTAAAAATAACCCACTATGACAACGGTCAAATTGTACTCAAGTGACTAGTCTGTAGTTACGAGTAACTGTAAGACATGGAAGGGTTCAGAGTACGACAGAGAGGGAGAGAAAAACAAAGCACTAAAATCCGACATAACTCTCCCGGTTAAGGACGGCTTTAGAGATACATCATCATGTAGTGCTAAGCCCTGTCTGTCGTCGCACAACCAAAGAGGAAAGCATAGTTATTAAGTGTAGATTGATCGATATCCACAGTACCAAAACTGGACCACGATATAACCAGTCGTTTAGACTCTTATTCTCTGGCCTTGTCTTACCTGATGCGTCATAAACTACCCTCAATTCTGTCGTGTTTTCTGTGGAGTAATGACAGCATGGTGGGGTATATAGTGTTTTCTGCCAAATTCATTCTTCAATTACCTCTTTGTTTAACTGGCCATCGATGACCGTGTTGTATTTTTCCATCAGTTCTGGATGTTTTCTTAGTCGTGTCACGGTTGACTGTAGACGACCTAACACAAGCTGCTTGTTGATAGGCAACTCAAAGGCTTCATCTTTCCATGTAACCTGATAGCGGTTGTCTTTAAACTTCAATATTTCCCTGAACGTTTTCATTGCCACTTCGTCGTTTGTTTCGTTTTGATCTGTGATGCCTATCGACTCTATATTCCAGAAATCTTGCAGGTCAGGTTTTGTTGGTATCACAGTACCAACACTAGAGAAAATACTGCTATGTGTCACATCACTACCGTATGTCAAAACTAACATGCTTGTCAAAACTAACATGCTTGCATCGTCTGTTTTACTTTCATCTTGCGTACGTCCTGTTAGAATCCATTCCAGCTTAGAACTAAGCAAATATAAGCCTGGTCCAAGTTCTATTTTCTGTGTTTCCAATAAGAACCTCTATGTTAGATTACTCTTTCACTGAAGGAATTGCATCATCTAACTGAACACTATTTATCAAGGGTTCCATTTCCTTTGATAGCGAATTCTTGAAAGGATTTCGTTGAATCTGACCACTTATTGTTGGAACAATGTTTGCTGTAATATTCAGATGGTTTCCAGCATTGAGCATTATGTCCAATTGTGTTGACTTAGTCTTAATGACTTCAGGTTTATTTTATCCGAAAGTAACCAATTTCAACTCTTGTGCTGCTATTGCTTTGAGACCTAATCGTTTGGCTGAAACCTCTGTGATATATGTTCGCTATGAACCTGAATCTAACAAAAGTCTCACTGTTTTTCTACTTGACGATTTTGGGTTAATAATCTCTGTCTTTGCAGTTTGCATGAACACCATTTTATTTGAAGAAACCCAGACTAAACCTTCTTCAATGTCATCTTCTACTGATATGTTCGACTCACCTACCACATCTGACATGTTTACACTTGACGATTTTACAACTCTGTAGAACCCGACGTCGCTTTATACGACGCCGGTGTAAACAGCCCTGCAGTTACTGACGCCGGTGTAAACAACCCTGCAGTTACTGACACCGGTTTTTGTAACGCTTGTGCAAACATTTCTGTAGATACTGACGCATGCTTTTTATGACGCGTGAACAACTGTTATAGGCGCGGTTTTATGTGACGCTTGTGCAATCAATTCTGTTTTTACTGACGTAAGTGTAGCAAACTAGTGTCTCTGGTGACGATGTGGAGCTTAGTGAAAAGGATAGCGTTGCTGAGGAAACTAGTGTATCTTGTGGCGAGGTGGCGTACATTGATAAGGAGAGTGTTGCTGAGGAAACTAGTGTCTCTCGTGGCGAGATGGAGTACAGTGATAAGGAGGGCGTTGCTAGCGTGGTATAGTCTAGTGTAGACGGTGATTTCAGTGACATAACAGACGAAGAAGAAGAACAGCTTCAAAGTGAGGTAGACGGTAGTATTGATCCAGATGTTATTATTATTTCCCACACAGAAGATGACGTAGAAACTACTCTGGAGACGCATCTCAGTCACACTGAGGTAGAGGTATGGTCAAGAACAGGGACAAAAGTTACAACATACATGAATAGTGAGAAAATACATGTCATGACATTTTATAATGATGAATATTACAAATATTCCCAAATTGAAAGACTTGCAATTGAGATTAAAAGCAAACATTGTGTGTTAGGACTCTGTTAATGTGAGTTATTACAAACATTTTACAATGTCAGTTTAATGTTTAAAATAATGAATATCATGATTACTAAGCTGTGAAATATAAACTCTCAATTTAAAGTAAATACATGAACATTAACATGTATTTTTTTAATATACCGTTACAATATATTCAAATATCATCTGGTAATGTATCTTTTGGCGGCGGGAGTGTCGTGAACATTCAGTTGTTGTTTGTGTTCCGTCGCTCCGGCGGAGTCCTTTGTTTATGATTGTTGTTAGTGCTCCGTCGCTCCGGCGTAGTCCTTGGTCATGATTGATCCACCTGACCCATGTTTACTGTTTATCACGTGTGTTAACAAATATGTACATGTAAATAGAACGATGATCTATTAATAGAATTGGAATAGGTATCAAATATTTACTCGACTCGCCAGATACCGGCGACACATTTGAAATATTACGGTCTTCGGCATAATAACAATCATTGTAACACGGCTGCGGCATTTTTCTATAGAAAAGTACCCCAGTTTAAGTTGGATACCGCACACTTTGTAGTGGGCGGAGTTTCCCCGCCCATGCAATAACTGGTAGAAAACCATGCAGTTAACTAGTTAACCGCACAGTAATGGCGGACATCTAGTTAACCGCACAGTCTGGCGCACATCCGGTGTGGCAGATATAAAGCCCCAGATAAGAGCGAGTAAATGGAACAAATCCAAATTTTCTCACTCATTTCAACATTTAATCCTATGGTGTTACTATTCATTAGAATCGTCTCGAAGAGACGATTCTAGTGAGTAGTGACACCATAGGGTTTAATGCAGAAATAAAGATTTTAGTTCTTGAAAAACTCCTCTTATCTGGAGCCTTGGCATAGTAATAGCAGCACAAGTCACAATGGAGAAATTACACGATTTGTTTTGAACAATAAACGATTTTGTGCAAAATTGATAATTCCTTTTCAACCAGTTTGGATACAGACCAGACGCCTTGTACAAAGCGTCTTATCTGGGTCTAAATATTGTGCAAAGGAAAAATTGCTAAATATTTGATTGAGAAATGCAAACGTGTTCTCTACTGCAAATCGTCCCGTCATCACTGTGCCGATATCCATATTAATCATTCTAAGTAAACACGCGCGAAAGCTAGTGACGAAAATACAGGGCTGCCATAAGTTGACAAAAAAATCCGAAGGTTTCCAAATTTGCATTTTTCAAGTGCGATTTTACGAATCGTACCTTTTCCCCGTCGCCTGTTTCTAGTTTTGTTGACACGTGACTGCTTAAAGCAGGCTGAAAGTAAAGCAAAATGCGCCTTAAGGCGCATTCTGCTTTACTTTCAGCCTGCTTTAAGCTACCATGTACTAGAAAAAAAATCCGAAGATTTAGGAAAAATCCAGAGAAATGGCAACCCTGCAAATATTCCCAGAAACTAGAACATTCGTCTTTACAGCAAAACTTTAACACACTGCCCGCGAAAGCGATCTATGCTGGAAGTTGTCGGATTGGTTAACGAGTATACGTTCCAGTCTTTGATTGGTCTCTTTTATGGGGTTTACACTACCTTTGATTAGCAAAGCGCTCAACATTTGGTATAACTTGCGCAGATAGCGATGTTGTTCCTGTCACTGATTGGTCGTTCAAATGGGGATTTTAATGGATGTCAAAAGCGCTCAATAGTTGATGTAAATTGCACAGAGCCCAACCTCTTGGTCTATATTTAGCCATATTACAAGCAATATATTGCAGTATCTCCCACTCGTTATCTAATTAAACACGCCCACATACACTCGTGCGCATGCGCGCACTCATGTACAGTGTGCGCGTTTAATTGAGATAACTCGTGGGAGCTATGCAATATATATAACTTACAATATTAACTTTCAAAAAGTATAAATGAGTATTGGTATGTTTAATCACGAAATTATACACTTGGTATGTGCATAATTCCGTGGTTTAATATAATTAATACTACGCTCAATTGTTAATAATATTCCTATATTCATAATAGATTCAACGAATATTTATAAACGTGTTTCCTTGACAAATTGTGAATTAGTATGTATGGGACTGTTCTCATGTTTTTGTATGTTACAAACTGAGAGTGAAATAAATAAAACTGAAACTGAAACTGACTCCGGTCAGACATCATGGTTGCATGCTTTGCATGTGTACAGGGTACTGTATAAGTAACCTGTAATTTGAGTGGAGTAGTGCTTGTGTCATAATGTGATATGTGGGATATTAAAAGGTGGAACAGAAATCTGGATTAGTTTTTGTATCATTTCAACAGCAAAATGTTGGAAATTAGGAAACAATTATGATTTCGCCACAGCTTGTGCGTTTGATTTTCGATTCACCGAGCAAGAATAACAGTTTGCCCGCTGTATTCAACATCATAACAATTCGATTACGGAGTGTACATATGGATTGATAAGAAACAGAAAAGTCATTTCCAAGTTTTTTATGATTTGGACAACTAGGTGAATGAAGTACTGAATGCAAACTTTTCTATTCAATAGCCGTAACGGCACAACTCGCTGCACAAGGCTTCGAAAATAATAGTATGATCAAGTAAGAAGCTTCAAGACACACGTTCTATTATATGAAAGCCAGCATCCTTAAGCATTGCTTTTGGGATTTTCTGTCTTTTTAACACTTTTTTATGTGAACTGGATAAGTCATTATGTTTTCGGATGCACAATTTTATTCTTAGATGTCACAGGGCGACCAATCACGCGACCTTTGTTTAGATAGTCTTAACTAACAATGGCGGATGGATTTCGAAAAAACATGTGAGATTTGCATTTTTCTTCGTCGATACGTATTTTTGCAATCCTACTTATCGACCATGGTCTGGTCCACACTTTTCTGGTCATTTTGGTACCAAAGGCTCAACCCAACATGCCATAGTTTCTTTGGAATGCTTGTCACAAGTTTCAAATCGAGGGGAAAGATTCTTGAATTTTCGGGATACGGTTTACTAACGAATCTTATTTTGGCATCTAACTCGAAAACTGTTTCATGTCATGTGACTTCAGATGTAGAAACACATTCTACAAGATTCAGTTTGCCCAAAAATGTGTGTTTCCCATTAAAAATCTGATCAGGCCTGAACTATATATCAATCAAAACGTATTAATTATCCGCATGTTTTGAGAATTTGTAACTACAATGCTTCCTCCCTAATACTGCCCTCCCAACAACGACTCCCTCCTTACAACGACTCTGTCTGCAGTTTCCTAAACAGGACAATTATGTCTAACACTTATACTGATGCAATATGAACTTCTTAAAATTATCGTCTGCCGTGTTTTCTCACATTTACATTTAAGTGGATACTTCAATAGAATGAATACGAGGGGTGTTCCATAAATAATGTCATCTGTGCTTTATTTCGCGGAAATCGTGCAATTTATGCACAAAACCACCTCGTGTCGATTGAGTGATCACTGGCTCGTGACACAGGTAAATATCTCGTCCACACGTTCACTGGCCTCGGTACAGTGTACATCGTTTCATAGCCTATTCGTTAGACTATACACACAATGACAGGAAAACGAGCTGAAAATGTTCTTGAAATTAGGGCCTATATAAAAGGTAGGTCATTACTCGGCATAAAGGCTGTAGATATTCACCGCGAGGCGTGTGACATTGTGGGAAGCTAAATTTAGTGCTGGGCAGCAGCAACTGAAAGATGCTGCTCGCCCAGGTCGTCCTGCAACAACTACGACCAAAGGTAACATAGAAAAAATCCGAAATATCCTCAAAACTGATGCTCGATTCACCGTAAGACAATTGGCTCGAATGACAAACCTGTCTTTAGCACCTAAAAGTTAGAAATATAAATGCAAGATGGATACCCCATTTGTTAACGGATGAGCAAAAGAAGACGCGTGTAACAATGGCAAAAACACTTCTCAAAATGTACCCAAAATATAGTAAAAAGGCTTTTGATTATATAGTCACTGGTGATGAGACCTGGGTGTATTATTTTGAATCAAAGCGGAAGGTTTCCAACCGAATATGGGCCACTAAAAATGCCAGACGCCCAAGTATTGCCAAACGAATACGAACGGTAAAGAAGGTTTTTTATGCTTTTTTTTCACTAATAAGGGTCCAGCTATTCAAATCCCGGTGCCAAAAGGCAAAACGGTCACAGGCAAGTACTATAAAAACGTTGTTCTGAGAAAATTGAAGAACTACTTTCAAAAGTCGCCGCCCCAAAACAGAACTTAAGTATGTCCGACTTTTGCATGAAAATGCACCCGCTCACAAGGCACGTATTGTGACTGACTTTTTGGAGTCAGAGAAGGTTACCGTCCTTCCGCACCCTCCGTATTCGCCAGACTTGCCCCCCCCCCGCGACTATTTTCTCTTTCCAAAACTTAAATATCATTTATCTGGAAGGAGATACAATTCGAAAAATGCCCTTGGATCTGCTGTTTATCAGTGTCTGATGGGTGTCCCTATTGAAGAGTATGAAAAATGCTTCCAATAATGGATTGACCGGCTAAAAAGGTGTGTTCTGGCTGGCGGAGAGTATTTTGAAGGGCAGAGCAAATTAAAATGAACAAAAGCACTTCCGCTATATGAGCACCGATGCAAGTGACATTATTACACCCCTCGTATATCGACAAGTGAAACACAATTTGAATCCAGTTAAGATGCTGCTTGACGCGGCGTCTGATCTGGATTCAAGCTGTTTGCAAATGTAAGTCAAGTCTAAATTCCTCCTCCCTATAACGACTCCCTCCGAACAACAAACACACTGTGTCTCCCATCGGGTGTCGTTGTAAAGAGGGAGCACTGTATCTGCATTACATTACAATTCTTTTACCTGAGGCTTCTTTTCAAAAGGGAAAAAGTCAGTGTCTACTGTAGCTTGTTTTCTGTGTTTGATACAGTTTCTGCTCAATAATTTGATACTGAGTAAAATACAAGAAAGTTCATTTAGGAGTTTTCTAGTGTAGTGTAATCAGTGTCAATCTTCTACGACTCTTTCTCAAGACAATGTAGCTGTATGAACGTACATTTTATTAGCTATAGTATTCAAAAAAATAAACTAAGATAATATGAAATCATTGAATTTGCTCCAAACTCATATTTCGAGCCAAGTAGGCGTTTATCAAAGAGAGTCATGTTTGCTACTGGTATTCAATCATGAAATCAAATATGATAATATCACTGCTGGGGTTTACCGTAGATAAGCATTCAACTGCACGTCATAGCCATGCTACATGTATTAACCCCTTTACTGCCGTGACGTCATCAAATTTGAACAATTGTCGTCTGCTTTGATTTCACAAATTCAATGTTTAGGTTTTTTGAGTTAAGAAATATTGAAATGAGTGTCAAACAATTTAAATTCTGATTAGACGCCGCGTCACGCAATTAGGATTTAAACTGTTTGCAAATAACCGTTATACTCGGGGTAAGGCTGTGAAGGGGTTAAGCCGTAATATTTATTTTGATTAATTGATAAGAGAAAACTACTATTATCAGTTTACATGAAACCTATATTGTCTAAGACAAACATAAGATTCACGATAAATTTCCAAGGAAGACGTTAGCCAATGACGCATTTTATTGACATATTAAATATCCTAATTGATATCTAATTAAGGGATATACATTTGGCAATGCTTATGAAACAGTCAATACTCTCATTATCAATTTATATCATTTTTTGTTAAAAAGCAACAAACGAAGGTTATTTTCTCTTCATCCAAAGGGAATCACTAAAATCAGAAAAAACGGCACAGCCGCTTTAGAAACCTTTAAACCTTTTTACTATATTCTGATACGTTTCAAATACAACCATATTTCATAAATATTAGATCAGTTTATTCGCTTTATCAATTTGTCTATATACTTCAAAGTCTGTTAAATTACAGATAAAAGAAACCCAAACCTTTTATTGTAAACCAATTTGAAACCAACTTGAATTTCGATAACTCAAACGTACTTAATTCGGGTTACAAATACATGTACCTAATTGTTCTACTTTTGAATTTCGATATCTCAATATTGTTTATGTAGAACATATACGTATACAAATGTTAAAACTTTGTTGTACGGAAACACACTAGTTCTTGACGTACGCGTATTTTTGAAATCGAGGATTAACTGTAGATATGACTAAAATACGATCGCAAAACATGCCCTCTGGGAGGAAAGGAATTATCCTAAAACTATTTTAGATTTTACAAATCGTTTCACAGTGTCATGTTGCAACAGGTGATTATTGCAATTACGACCATAGCTCTAACAGTGGTGGGGTATTTATTCGACTATATTCGAAACTCATGTGCGTCCATTGATATCTGAATGGAACCAGGTCAGATGATCAGGCTCCAAATAGTTGCCTTCCAATTTAAACATCTTCAGTGTATTCAAAAGCGGTTATTTTGTACATTACATTACATTGCGCTTGTATCCGTCTAGTTTAAACTGGAATGAATAAAGTCCTCTCCACAGAGAGAGAGTAAGGTTCAGTTATTACGATTATACGATTGACTGTTTATTGGCACTTAAGGCAGATCCCTTCTAATAAGCAAAAACAGCAGGTAATCGAAACGCTCTTGGTGGAGTTTTATGTTATAAATATATCCCGCTTGTCCACGTTTGGCAAATTTTGAAAAGAAATGACAGTGAACAACATATATCAGTTCATTACACCAATATCATAACTACATGTATATTGTTAATCGCAGTATATATGAGGTTTGTAAAAGTCGCAAATTGATTTAATTGTGACACCGAAAGCGATGCCGTTAGAATTATCTTAGCAAAATGACGTGCATGTAATGGAGCAAATACTGTTACATGTATGGTAGTTTTGACTGTTTATCTCAATTTTAAAAAACGTCTGTCCGAAACGCATCAGTGTGTGAGTGAATCCTTGGATGGAGGAGTGTCAAGAACACGTTCAATCGCTGTGTATGAGTACCTGTACTAGTCTGCATTCAACAACAAAATACGTATATGCTTCAATGAAGTTCAACGCTTAATGTTCATTTGTAACTTACTGTAACAAAGTCCTTGTTTGTATTAGTGATCGATAATTATAGCATACCAAGTGAATTGGATAATTACTACTTTACCCCCAGTGTCATATTATGATAGATAACAAATCTGACACTCGCATGTCTCCTTAATTAGAGGAAATAGTATGTTGCTATGCTTATGCAAACTATATACGTCATTTATAACAATACGGATATGTGTAATTCGAACAAGTATACCAGAGACGAAATAAATCGGCGCATATGTGTTTGCTAAATATAGTGGTAATAAACATAATTAACTACTGTAATAGTGTTCAATCGTTTGACTTGTTCTCTGTTCTACATATTTTAAATGTAGCTGGGAGTTCGTAATCTAATTTCAAATAAAAGCATTTTTTCTCTCCAAATCGTCAACTGCAAACATATTGGAACCGACAAATAACTACCGAATAACTCGGGGTCTTATCAAACTGAAAATACTCCTTCTGATTCCATAATAGCATGTTTGTATCTAACAATACATCAGTTTCTGCATCACATTTCATTGCATTTGAGTTAGTAGCGAAATAATACCGCCTTCCCCACTGTACCGATGCAAATGTGACAATTTCAGATCTACAGAACATTTATTGTACTTCAATTACACGTTGCCCCTGTAGTCTCAAAATATCTGCTATATACATTGTTATCAAATTGAATCGATAGTAAAGTTCATTACATCGCACATCGTTTAATCGAAGTAATAAAATGGAATCATGTAATAAAACCACTGAGGGATTTTGAGTGAATTTCTGCTTTCGCCCAGGGATGTAATTTGTCGCCAACATACTTTGAGATATTTATCAATGACTTTGTTAGTTTAGTCTGATGAACGACGAATGACCTTGACCTTTGATTGATGGTACATGTATCAACACAACTACATCTACACTACAGTGAAAACGATGACATTCTTTCACAAAAGGCGCGTTTATGCTTTACACCATGTATATTTCAAACAGTTAGGAGTCAGATTAGACACAGAATAACCCAGCGTCAGATGAGGCGCCAAACTATTAGCTTTTTGACCGTTTGCACTTATATGCCTTATTTTCAATTCATTCGTGTTGTGATTGCGCTTATTTCCTTCAAACGAGAAAATAACATCTTCTGCACTTTACCTTCTGTAACACGTATACTGGTGTAACCGTTATGACTTTAAATCATTGAGCCCTAGTGACGCATATATGCCAAAAGTGTACCTGTGAAGAGTTCACTTGTCCTATACAAACAGTGAAGTCCCTGATCAGAGGGCTCCTGTAGGAGCCCTCTGGTTAGGGACTTCACTGTTTGTCATTTTGTAAAATATTGTAAAAAACAACCATAAATAGTTGAAAATGGACCAGCCATTTTTGCAAGCTAAACTTGTCCATTATAAAGTTTAGGGGATAATGAGTTAACCGAGCGTAATTTACATTTGTACAAAGTCCCTTACGCCTTACCCTGCCTGTACTTACATGACACACACTTTAACCATTTTCCCCATGGAAGCCCCTTTCAGCGCATAAAACTATTTCCTCCACTGATGAAAATAGTTCCAATTTATACAGTCATGAATATGTACCATAAGCAATATTTCCATATTCTAGCAGATGATGGATTAAAACAGGCTGAAAGTAAAGAAGAATGCGCCTTAAGACGTATTCTGCTTTACTTTCAATCTGATTTAAATGGAAACCTATGTTCCATACTAGAAACAGGCTATGGGAGGAAAGAGTTAAACCTAAATCAGATGCACTGAAATCAAGAGTCAGGTCAGGATTGTTTGACACTCGTATAGAAATATCTCAGTAGCACATGTACTCAACACAATTTCTAATCGGTCACCTTATATTTCATTCAGAAAAAGAAAAATGAAGAAATAATTAACCATGTGATTGTACTAAAGCCCCGTGGTGACATTCCATCCGCCATTTTGGTTTTCTGGGGAAGTCTGCTCTACGTCCGGTGACGTCAAATTTCCGCGTTATATAGCCTAAATGGTCGAAAGCTTCCGGTTAAAAGTTCTAGCCACATGTAAATGGACCGAAACATGTCCTAATATGGAATACACGGAAATTAGTCTTGTTTTGTTTCCACTTCCGGAATTCCTCGGTGGTTTAATCTTATTTGCCGTAAGGATACACTGACGTGCAACATTACGACGGCTCTGTCCTTCTCTCCGTGTATCATTCTCGGTGTTTTTCGGGCTAGACAGTCATTTGAGATTATACTCGTGTAATCCTGGAGGCAGATTTTTTCTTCCATACTTTACACGTGCAAATTAGGCTAAACAAGCCACGTGGTTGTTCTGACGTTCACGAAGTCGGACAACATTTATAAATCCAAAATTAAGTAGCGCTAAGACCCTATCATATTGTGTGTAAAATATCATAAATGTGAACTTATTTAAAGACATATGTAGCTTTAAAAATGACCGATTAGAAATTTTAAAAGTATACGTTTAAAAAGTTAAAGTTGACGACTTTTTATGCAGACAATATCGCAATAAGTCTTTCACCTTTTTATAAGAAAAGTCTCAGAATTATTTTTGATTAGACAGCAATTTCAGATCCATGCGTTTCATTTGGTCTGGAAACTGTTCACGCACTGTCTTGTCAATAGTTCAATATGATATACGTATTTAGGTTAACCATATACACCAACAGTTTGGATCCTGATCAGTCGCCTGGTTTACAAGCGTCTGATCTAACTACAATTTATTTGCAATACGTCGAGAAATAACTGTTATAGCCCAAATGAGTTTATTTGGAAAAATAACATATTCCCTATTGTATAGCACACGATACGGGTAGATTGCTTTTATGTACAGTGGAGATAACGTTATTCTTTCCCGTTTAAACGAAACCAAACGCAAAACACTAAAACGTAGAAAAGTACAACTTTTTGACAATTCTGATAATTCATGTTTATCTTGGTGGCAAACAGTTTGGAGCCTGATCAGACGCCGTGTTACCCGGCGTCTGATCTGGCTCCAAACTGTTTGCAATTGAAATAATAGTTTTAGCGTAAACGCATTTATTGGGAAAGAAAAACACATTCTCCACTGTAACAATAAACTCATGTAAACTCCAATAAGAATATCTGCTAACTAACTAGTTGTGAAATTATATATAATAATACAACATCAGTATGTGTGTTAGCTCAAATGTCACTTGATTAGTAGTTAAGATGTGTAAGATGCATTCACCTGTAATTAGCTGGACGTCGCGAAATGACTGAAATACTGTTATAGCGACGTTAATTCATAACAAATCAAATCAAATTAGATGTGTGAGAAAGGTTGTTACAATAAAAGCACTGTAATTCAACCACTAACTTGTATTAATTTTAGGTGTTTACGACAGGTAGCTGCTTAAAACAAGATTAAAGTCAAACAGAGAACTCCTTAAGGAGCTGTCTGGTTCACTTTCAACTTGGTTTACGATGTAACCTGATACAATCAAGAAGCCTTATTTTTAGTAGTTGTAATAGAGAAGTTTGACTTTACGTGACAACAAAGGGTCGCGAAGAGCATCTGTACTTTTATCTAATATACTTATTCACAGTTTAAGAATACATTGCACTATCCTGCTAAACCGTTTAGGTCGAACAAGTATTTCTACTATAAATAGTTTGGAGCCTTATCAAACGCCGATAGCCTCGGTGTCTGATCTACAGTGGAGAAGCTGTTATTCTTTCCCGATTAAACGCAAACGTACGCAAACGCAAATCACTAAAACGTAGAAAAGTACAACTTTTGGACACTTCTGATAATTCATGTTTATCTTGGTGGCGAACAGTTTGGAGCCTGATCAGACGCCGGGTTACCCGGCGTCTGATCTGGCTCCAAACTGTTTGCACTGTAAATAATAGTTTTAGCGTAAACGCGTTTATTGGGAAAGAATAACGTTTTCTCCACTGTATCTCCGAACTGTTTCAGTAGCCATTCAGATGAAAACAAACCGTTAGAGTTTTCAACCGTCATTTTCTACATTATTTTGTATTACATTTACGTTTAGTTCGTTTAACTCTTTCAATGCCAAAAGCTGTAAGATAACTTTGCAAACAGTTTGGATCCTGATAAGACACACCCCGTAATGCGGTGTCTGATCAGGATCCAAAGTATTATACATTGTTACCGACATGTCTTCATTCAAAACAACCCTGAAGCTGACTTTAAAAATACTACATACGACATTTCCAATGCAGACGATATTTTTGCGATGAAAGAGTTAAATACACAAGAGTTTTTCTGAAATGTGACACAGGGTAAAAATGTAGTAAGATCTGTCTGAAATGTGATCTAATTATTCCTTTAGCAAGCACCTGTACTGGCGTATATCCGTGTCTTCTTTCAAAAAAATACATCATTTGTCTCATCGTATGACCTTTCACACCATAGTCATGTTTGGAATTGTAGAGTGTTGATTGCCTAAAGTAGGCTGAAAGAGCAGCAGAACACTCCTGGAGCCTATTTTAGGCTTCTACCTGTCAGGATACAGAAAACGAAATATTTCACTCAACTCAATCAGGACATGATGGAAAACATCTCTATGGGATAATGTTCAGTGTGTAAAAGTTCGCTTCTACTGTGTCAATGTACTTTTCAGAAATACAGACACTCTCAGTACCAACCGTTTTGCATTTCCCACACATCCCAGCCCAAACTCATTAACTAAGCCCCTTCTCAAGGCCCGCGACTTTGGCGTTTTTGTAATGTGTAAATAAAAGAAGCAATGCAAGAACATGCATTCTTATACAAGCGGCAATTTGTGAAAGAACCTAATTAACCCATTTTTTGGTTCAATACGATTACACTAGTATCCTCTCCATTATTGTTTTTTGTCAGGTTCGTGCTAATAAAATAGCTTACATTGGTTTATAAGCAAATTCACCAGCAATTACCGCCCTTTCCCATGTACACTAGAAATGTCCAAAACATTTCCTCTCAAAGCAATACGCCGATTTATAAGAAATGGTATTGAATCAATGTATGATACTAATATCGATGTGTCTTCTGTCGAAATATCTGAAATCGATATTTGTGAATTACGCAGAGACGACAACTTTTAGCAGACAACGTCCTTGACATGTAGTGGGTAAGTATGAAGGTTCTATTTCTCGAGATACATATTACGGCTTCCTGGTAAACTCAGTGCCAGCACGCCTAATTGCATAGTTATGATGTATCTCTTTGTGACAAAATAAGATTAATGGGTCGACTCCTTCTTTGCAAGGGTGAGGCCTGCTTGAAACTTGCCGTCTGTTTTATTCAATGATACTAATATTTAAGCATTTGGTGTAAGAGCATTTATCAATTTACCCAATAACATGTTTGTAACTCACATTCTGCTTTACTCTCACCCTGCGTTAACATACACGTTGATTGTATGTAGAAATTACTTCTTATGGTACATACATTGTATCTACGAGTATATAAATTGAGCTAAATACGTAAATATGCGTATCTATGACATAGATATTTATATGCTACGAAAAGGTTTGGACCCTGATGAAAAACCTGAAGTTTGCAAATACGCGTGCTCTCGATGTAACCCAGGGAAAGTGTTACCTTTGGTTTTAAAGCGTTGTCTGCTTTACAGTTATAACTGCAAAAGTCATTTTCTTGTTTTGATAATCTTTGACAGAAACCTAACTATTACGACAGTTAAGCAGTCTTAATTTGAATTAGACCTTTATTTTGTTTAAATGTCCAGTGATTGTTTTGCAAATTAAGGTGACATCTGTAGGCCAATATTTTTGTATTAACCCTTTGTCTACAGGCAGCAACTTCAAAGTTGTTTGCAAAGAGACTGGGTCCCGATCAGACACAGCACAACTTGTCACTCGTGATCATGTTTTATTAACATAAATTGCAAAACTTTTCAATTAAAAATGACTTACACAATTAATACAGTTGAAATGCAGCACGATACAACGGTTGAAGCATTCCTTTAGTTTAATAAGGTGTACATACTGCAAACCGAAATAACATAGTCTGGATCTGTGACGTGTCTCAATTACATGTCAGATAATTTTTCTCGATATTTGAAATTCAAATAGACAGTAAAATAGGCAATTATTGGGCCTTGATTGTGCTTTGTATTTCTTAATGTATAAAACAGTACTATGTTTGATTTGTTTGTTGTGGGTACATGTAACACTAACCCCTATGCCTATCGACGGAACTTGACCCTAATTGTTCTTACGTTACAGTGCTCCCTCCCTACTTTGGATCCGGATCAGTCGCTGAGTTATCCGGCGTCTGATATTGCTCCGAATTCGATACAGTGGCAAATATGCTATTTTTACCGTTTAAACGCTTATTAAACGCAAATGCAACGCAATTAAACGTAGCAAAGACACTTTTTCGACACTTCTGACAATTAGTGTTAATCTAAATGGCAACCAGTTTGGAACCTAAGCAGACATCGTTACCCGATGTCTTATATCGCTCCAAACTCTTTGTATAGGAAATAATTGTTTTAGCTTCAATGCGTTTATTTGGAAATAATATATGTAAAGTTATCTCCACTTTATAATGCGCAGGTCTATTGTGCAGTTATTCTTTTCCGTTTAAACGCAAACGAAACGCAAACGCATGGCAATAAAATGAACAAAATTATATTTTTTTACATTTCTAATGATATATTTGTATCTGGATGGCGAACAGTTTGGAGCTGATCTGATCTTGCTCCAAACTGTTTGAATGGGAAACAAATAATTTAGCGTAAACGCGTTTATTGGGAAAGAATAAAGTTTTCTCCACTTTAGGACAAACGCGTATATTGAGACAGAATAACGTCTTCGTCCTATGTAGCGCTCTAATTACTCTCCTTATGAGTTTCAATACAATGTAATTATTAGAATGTATTTTGACCGAATGTCTAATCTCGTGAGACCTATATTCAGATATTTCCAATTACAAGTCCACCTCTGTACGAACCGTGAAATCAGAGATCTTGTAATAATGACATTTTGTATGTAGTCTTGAATATAACTACATGCAACCTCATTTCGAAGAAACCTCATTGCATTCAAAAACTTCAAGGTCAAATTCAATTATGCTGGTGTTTAAAAACAGTTTGGCGATAGACAAGACGCCGAGTTGAACGTCATTTGATCAGGATCCAAACTAACTGTTTTGTACAGTTTTGGCAGATTGTGGTTGTTTAAAATTTGACAAAATACATATTCCGATATATCTATAGTAGTCAGGAGAATTGAAATACAATCTTTATGCTATTTGTATTGATTAACCATACTGTCTCTGAATATTTTACAGATCGTTTTTATCTCTTTATGTTGGAGGCTTTGATCTTCTTTAGATTATATACAGAACAGCGCAACTTTTAGCAACTAATGACTTCTAAATGCATTACACAAATCCAGATAAACCACATGTCTATTTGACAAATTAAGTTATCTGTGTATTGCAACGTCGAATGATGCAGATTGTTGCATCGGCACAATAAATTGATTGACATTTATTAGAAATACAATGTAATCACTTCCTGCGTCTCCTGCATTGACGATTGTGTTCGCGATTGCAACGTTTCTACAATTACTTCGTTTAACACGTTTTCACGCAATCAAACCTGGAGCATCTCTAATTGTCAGTGATTGTAAACAACAGGAGCGGAACCAGGGTTTCGAAAGCAAGATATGGATTGATTGATGAGTTGAGTTTCACGGCATTGCGATACAAAATAGGTAATATTGTGCCGATGAATGATTAGGTAATATAAGATGATGATGGTAATTTGGACTGATCACATTCGTTGCAAAGCAGCGCATTGGATCAAAACCACCGATCTGCCTTCTTTTTAATTATTTGCAGAGGAGATAATCTCTGTCTAATAAACATAAACATATCAGTTACGCCCAAGAACCACGACAAGGAAGAGTAGGAGGTGGACATACGGACATAGAACTTTAAACAACGTTAAAAAAAGTGTAATAATGTATTATGTTTTGGTAAAAGAATTGGTCGCAAACGTTGCAAACAGTGTAGATTGTTTGCAATATCTGCGAAATCGTTGCGTTGATGGTAGGGTTGAATGTAAATACATATAGTGGATAGGGGTGTAGGTTGTATTTGTATAAGGAAGATCCGCCGCTGGAGAAGATTTGATATATCTACACCAGCACATTCATGGACACATTCTGTTTTCTTGGACTTTGAAAACGGCTTAAGGATTGGTACATTTAGCGGTACCACGTTGTGTGCATTTTCTGCCGTGGAACGCATTACTGTCTTGACAGAAAAACCCATTTAAACACCCAATACGAGACAGATGTATAAGTAAACACTGTTAAGGGGGTTAAAGGATGTCGGCCTGTCTTTTTGCGCATGATGAAATTTCCGAAACATTTTAAGAACTCATTTTCCGAAAAATGCAAATAACTCATTTTCGGTGAATACATACAATCATAAAAAATTATTTTCGCAGGAAAAAATTTGATTTTCGTACCGGAAGGGACTTTTTCACTTTTTTGTCCTATTCGTTGTTTATAGCATACACCGTTTTCATAGGTAGGTTGCACTTTGTTAAATCTGGTTTCATTTCAATTTCTCAGAATATAAGCATGAACTTTTCATAGAAGTATAGTTTTATTATAAATTATAGATATTTCAAAAGATAAAATGATTTTTTTTAAAAATGTTATTTTTGACAAAAATACACCAAAAAGTGAAACAATGAGAAAAAATCGATTTTTTTAATAAAATGGTATCTTTTTTATAAGATCCGGGAACTTGTGTTTTTATTTGCTATTTCCCTAAAACTTTATGTTTGCATGGCTAAAAACAACAAACAAAAAATTTGGTAATTAATGTGCTACAGTTTGTACGGCAATGTTCACTGTGCCTTAATCTCCCATTATAAAACATGGGTGGGGTAAGTTTTACTCCTTTCCGGTGAAATCAAACATTTTTATTTGGGATCTTGACAAAATATTATTTTTTAGGGTTTATTCTTACTATGGTAATATAAATTAGGATATTTTTTGTACAAATAGTTTGTGCACATAAAGATTGAAAAAACATAGTACAGAAAATAGGAGTTTTTGTGAAGCTTCAAGTTTAGGGGGGTAGTCTTAAACCCCCACTTTTTTCACCAGTTTTGTCATAGAAACTGACTTTACTGTCTGTATGCAAATTTCGAAGTATTTGGTAATTACTTTCCAAAGTTGCACCTATCCCCTTCACAACACGTTTTGAAATTGAGATACACACATGCGTTGGATAACATTATCTTTAGATACCAATACTACATGCATTTAACTGTGGGGCCGTTCCAAAATTGTTTTTAACTTTTCTGATAATTAACGTTATCAATAATTCTATATAACAAGTAGAAAATTTCCTAAGCTCTCGTGCAATCAACGATGATATTGGACTAGAAATTAACTTTTAAGCAAAGTGTGAAAATCCTTTTAATTTGAGCTTGGCCTAAGTGAATACATAACAAGACGCTTAGACAGGAGAAAAGGCACTTAAAATGAAGGGTGAGCGTAATTCCGAATTATAAAATTAAGATTGCTACCTTTACTTTATACATATATTTATCATTCAATTTTAAAATGTTGCCTGTGGATCGCTGATCGCGAAATTACTGATATTAACAAAAATGTTTGATAACGTTAGACGCGTTTGATCTGTATGCGAGCTATTTGCCGTTCGTCTTCAGATTGTTTCAACTGAAAAATGGAAACAAAACCATATTCATATGACTATATTCTAAGACATTCGTTTAAAAGCAGACTCTATAATTATAACAGTTGGATAATGAAACCAGGATACACGCCGATCAAAATGATTGCCCTCTAAACTGGTACTGTACAGTGCAGAAAAACGTTATTCTTTCCCAAAAACACGTTTACGCTAAACCTTTTATATCCAATCCAAACAGTTTGGAGCCAGATCAGACGCCGGGTTATCCGGCTTCTAATAAGCTCCATACTGTTTGTCACTCAGATTTAAAGGAACATTTAGAATTGTTAAAATGTTGTCAATTTCTAAATTTTATTGCAGAGCGTTTGCGTTTCGTTTGCGCTTAAACGGATACAATTAAATACGAAAGAAGACTCAAGCAGGAAACGCAACACAAACAATACACCCATCTCTAAAGCAGAACACACACACAGCCATATCATAACAAACACACACACACACACACACACACATACATACACACACGCAATCCCACAATCCAAACAGAAAACAATACGCAAAACAAACGTAAGGCAAAGTGAACATAGGAGCCCGCCTTGGTACGGTCAGCAGCAATCAATAATTAATTATAAATTAACCATTAACAACCACTGGGGGTTAAACCTGGGTTTAGGGGCGCCCAACCTCACACTTATCTCCTATATTCACCTATAAAGACGAACAGTGTACATAAAATATAAACCCTGTTCCACAACCTTACAATCAAAAAGACCGCCAGCACAGTAAGTAAATACATGTAAAACATCTAACAAAATTCTCTGACAGGATTATTAGTAACACGGGAAAGAATTAAACATTCAAGCCCGTGTAACGCCTTCTCCACTGTACTTGTAACAATGTTTACCTCATTCACTCTGAAAAGTTTTAATGGATAATTCCAATGTTCAATTAATTTAGGGTCGTATTTTACAACTTATCTTAAAATATGTAGAGTCTAGACCTTTTACAGAGGGCTTCTTTCGTTTGCATTACATGTGTATTATTTACAGGTACATGTATGGGTACTCTGTCAGTTACAAATATACTCGTCGCTACAATTGAATGTTTTAAATAATAAGACATTTATCGAAGTTGTTTTGCAATTTAAAACGGAAACTAGAACATATTAATATATTTTAAGCCGGGAACTATCTTTTAATGAAACTTGTGTTTCTTGATGAATGTCGATCATAGTTCTACCATTATGATAACTGAAATCAGAATATTAAATACGCTTTTCTTATATTATCACATATATGTACTTTTGTTCACAGAGTTAGGTTGATATATTATCATGTGTGCTGATTACAACTATATTATTGTCTCAGACGAAATTTTAATATTGCAAACCATTTTGAGTCTGTTGAGACACACACGGAAACTGCCTAGCGTGGTATATGTATACCTTTTACCCTACATATACACTTTTTACGCATTTGATTAAATCCCCAACTGAAAAAAAAAACAATTCCATTTTATACTGTTACGAATGTATAACATCATACATACTCTCTATATCCAAGCAGAGTGTACTTTAATCAGAGTGAAAGTAAGAAAGCGCATTAAAGCGCAATCATCTTTACTTTTAACCTGCTTTTAGTTGTCATCTGTTTTCGAAACGCATAAACAGGCTACGTATAAAAGGTTACACTACTTAATGTGCTGCGTTTTGCTTTTCAAAAAATGTATTTATTGTTAGGAGTGCCCAAGGTTTGCATTGATGTTCATGGTAATAAATTTAAACCTCTATTGATAAGACGGCCATTGCAAAATTTAAGTATAATTTGCAGCGGAGCCTAAGGATTTCAATTCAATAATTATGTTCAACTTCTTGACAGAAATTCAATATTGCTGCAAGGCAAATAGATTTTAAATGGGACCATTACTTCGTTGAAAGGGTTTCACTTCTGAATTATATGTTTTGCATTTGAACATGCTTTCACATGCATATATCGGACCTCGGTTTATAAAACAGTTGACATGAATGATTAAAAACTCTTACAACTTAGTCTGTACATATATAGCAATACACTTATGCGGAAATACAGAAGCAGCGACAGTGAAAGGTAGAAATTACCAGGTAGTAGTCGAGATTGGTAACGCACTGGACTACGGTACCACGGGTCGTGAGTTCGATCCCCTGCCAGACCATCAGACTGCTTCGGGGATTTTCCTGAATCCCCGATGATGTACAGGAAATGTTCTCGGGCAAGGTATGCACCTCTCCATCCAGGGGTTAAAATAGGTACCTGTGAAGGTACTGCGACTGCCTACGTGCCATTATGTTAGCAGAGCTCAACAGTGTAGGCAAAATGGCTAAATGATAATGATGGTGAATGTACAGTCGGCTGAACGGAAAGATAAATGTTTGAATTTATTTAGGTTAATCATTTTTATTGCATAATATATACAACTTTTATGAACAAAACATGGATATACATTAGGATGAGAACGAAAGCAAAAGCTTAGTTGGTTCTTCTCCTAGGTGTAATATAAATACTATCACGACTAACATACGTATTAAAGCAGTACATGAATTTTTATATAGTTTAAATTATAACATAATTCATTTGTTAATCAAGTATGAAAAAAGATAATAATAGAAAAAATCAAAATAAATTTGTTTGTCAAGATATAAAGATGTTAAATACATGTAATTCATTTGAATGTCTGTACCTTTGTACAATTCGCACTAAGCATGTCATGCTGACCCTTCTACTAACTGATTGACCCCTTTAGTAGAATGACATCATCAATTGTTAACAATGTCGTCTGCTTTTATTTCTCAAATCTACAGTTTAGGTAATTGGAATTCAGAAATATTAAAATGAGTGTCAATTTTTTTAAATTCTGATCAGACGCCGCGTTACGCAATGTTTGCAAATATCTATTATACTCGGGATAAGGCAGTAAATGTGCTAAGTTAAACTGTCTCTATTGAATAAGAAGGATTCAACCACTTAGACATAGACCAATTTGTTAGTCAAAATACTTGGCATAAAATTACTAGTTTCATTTAAATTGAAATTGGTACCGTATTGTTAATGAATGTTTTCTTTTCATGTCTCCGTTTAATTGTAGTTCTCTAGTGTATCTGATTTGTACATGTTTCCTTTTCCCAGACACGCCAAAGGCATACATTTCTAACCTTATTCCTTATTATGACTATTATGAATTAACTAGTATTTTGCAAACAGCTTAGATACAGATCAGACGCTATTTCACGCCGTCTTATTTGGATTCAAAATATTTGACAACCGTCATCAAATTTTATCTATTCAAAAATACAAAACAATAATTTTTACAACGTTTGTAGACAAAGATTTCAAAACAAACAATATTACTGCAGGATAAGGGTTAGCAATGTACTTTTAAAAACACATTGTCGCCATTGCAATTTTCCACCGTCCCTAAATACTGTTACACACGCGAATTAGATAATTAAAGTTAGTTTTGTCGAATTACAAATATATTACTAATGTTTTAAGAAGTAATGTTTCAGACAGCTGTTTGAGATATACAGTAGATAATCTGTTATTCTTTCCCAATAAACGCGTTTACGCTAAAACTATTATTTGCAGTGCAAACAGTTTGGAACCAGATCAGACGCCGGGTAACCCGGCGTCTGATCAGGCTCAAACTGTTTGCCACCAAGATAAACATGAATTATCAGAATTGTCCAAAAGTTGTATTTTTCTACGTTTTAGTGTGTTGCGTTTGCGTACGTTTGCGTTTAAACGGGAAAGAATAACGTTTTCTCCACTGTACCAAGGCAAAGCTGAACCAGTTGGGATGTTCGATAAGTCTCCATGTTTCATACCCAAGAGACCTTCCTATTTTGTCGCAGTTTTGGGGCTTAATTGTCATAGGGAATTGTGTCTGTTTATTAGACAGATATTATAGCATCTGCCAAGAACTAAAAGGAAGGCAGCTCAATGATTTTGGTCCCATACGCTCCTTGGCAACAATTGAGATTAGCCGAAATTACCATCCTGATATCATCATCATCTCATCCCGCATCATTCATCGGCACTATTTGACCTATATTGTGTCGCAGTACCGTAAATCCCCAACCCATCCATAATCCGTGTTTCTTTACGTTAGATCTGGGTCCCAATAGGCTGCAAGTACAAGACATATGTTGAAATATATCTAAAATGTGTAAATTGTTTTCGTATCCCAATAAGACAAAATTAGCCGATCCAAGCATCTTCATCTTTTGCTGTAATGTACATATCTATCTATCTATATGTTCATACTGCAACACCCTCATATGAGTATTACGTGCAGCTGCGCGTCTGTGCGAATTAGTTAAGAAAAAAGTAAAAGTAAGACAGAAGAAAATGTTGTAATATAGTTTAAAAGTCTTGTTATTTTTTAGCAAGAATAGAATGTACAGTTAAAAGAGGATAAAAACACTGCTGCTTAATTAATAGAAATGCTGCACATATGTATAGTTTGTCATCTTTATTTGTTAATGCTTAACATGATTTTTGCAAATATCTTATTCAATTGTTTAGAATTGATACAGTGGAGAAAACGTTATTCTTTCCAAATAAACGCGTTTACGCTAAAACTATTATTTCAGTTACAAACAGTTTGGAGCCAGATCAGACGCCGGGTGACCCGGCGTCTGATCAGGCTCCAAACTGTTTGCCACCAAGATATAAAAAAATTATCAGAATTGTCCAAATGTTGTACTTTTCTACGTTTTAGTGCTTTGCGTTTACGTTTCGTTTGCGTTTAAACGGGAAAGAATAACAGATTCTCCTCTGTAGTAAACATGTGCACTTCCGAATACCGGTATATGAAAGGTTTATCCATGTGTCTGTTGACCATTTAAAAGATTGTGTTTGTCCGACGAGTTACAATTAAATCATACAAATACAGTGGAGAATGTGCTATTCTTTCCCATATATTCGCATACGAAACGCAAACACATTGCATTAAATTGGGTAAAGTGAAACATTTTGGCCAATTTTGACGACTCATTTTAAAGTGAGTGACACACAGTTTAAACGCCGGGTTACCCAGCGACTGATCTGGCTCCGTTTGCAATGGAAATAATAGCTTTAGCCTAAACGCGTTTATTGGGAAAGAAAACCGTCTCCTCTAATGCGGTTTTAAAGAAACGGTCTTTATGCTAACATGACGTATACTCGGAATAAACACCTTGTGTTAATGCATCTTTATGATTACTGCCAACGATGGATGCTTGTAGTAAATGTTGATAAAACAAAAGTAATGATTTTTAAAAAGGGTGGAAGAATACGAAAAGGTACTAGATTTACTAACAATAATCTTGAAATTGAAATTGTACATAAGTTTACCTATTTAGGTGTAGTATTAACTAGTGGGGGTTCGTTTTCTGAAACACATTCTGCATTAGCTGGCCAGGCATTAAAGGCACTTTTTAAACTAAAGACATACTTATATAATTTCACAAATATTTCAGTTAAACGTAATTTGGAACTGTTTGATAAAATATATTGCCATTACTTAACTATGGAAGTGAAGTGTGTGGTTTTTCAAAGGCAGATAAACTAGAGAGAGTCAATCTTAAGTTCTGTAAACAACTACCTGGAGTTAGACCTCAAACCCAAAATAATGTTATATATGGAGAGTTAGGAAGAACACCGCTAAAACAAAATAGATTAATGTCGGTTATACGATACTACAGTAGCTTAAGATTATTCAGTCTTCTGATTTGAAATCACCCCAATAAGGCTTCTTGGCTGTTCAATGTAAAACAATTATTAGAATCACTAGGTTTTAACAATGTTTGGTTGCAGCAGGGGGATGGGAACCCCGAACTTTTCCTCGAGCTTTTTAAACAAAGAATTAATGATAATTTCATCCAAAACTGGCACCAAGAAATTGAAAATTCACCAAGAGCCGACAGTTATCGTTTGTTTTCAGATTTTGGGTTTAAAGAATATCTAGATGTAGTCAATATCAAAAGATTTAGACAAGATTTAACTAGATTAAGAGTATCAGCACACTATCTTGAAATAGAAACGGGAAGATGGAATAAACCCAATACCTAGACAAGCTAGAAAATGTCAATACTGTAATACTCTAGAAGATGAGTATCATTTCTTATTAGAATGTCCGCTATACCATGAACTCAGATGCGAATATATTAGACCATATTATTGGAGACACCATAATCCTCAGAAATTTGCTGATCTTTTAAAGTCGAGAAATGTTGAAGAAATTAGAAATATATCATTGTTTGTATATAAAAGTTTCCACGTTTTCAATTAAGAAGCACTGCATTATACGTGAACCGATAAATGTACATAAATTACTCCCCCCCCCCTTCCTTCTTTTCCCCACATTTTATACATAGGAGTAAAACACACTCGGCGCTATCTTGTTTTCGAATTGGTAAGGTGAATCTAAATAAATGTAGATTTACAGTACCAAGTCATTACCAAGACGTAGAAATATAAAATGAATTTATTAATTACTTTAATAATTGTTAATTTGAAATCGAAACTTTTGTATTTGATATATATTACTAATACAAAAAATAAGCGTAATTACTATTTCTATTTCTATTTATTACTTCTCCGCCATCAATTATGATGATTATGAGAAGGGGCACTTTTTAGGTGCACCATTGGGACTGTACCCGGCCGGTCACTTTATCCTGACACCGACGAACCAGTCGTAATGCTAACCGGACATCCTGAGCGCCAAGGAGGGAAGCCATTACTACTAATTTTCAAGTCTGTGGTTTGACCCGGCCGGGGATTGAACCCGCAACCTCCCGCACTGCAAGCGGACGCTCTACCACTGAGCTATACCTCCCTTTAATGGGCATAATATCATTTAGTTGTAAAAATCACGCGTAGTGAATATACAAGCAAACACCTCTGATGCTGGCGGCTACTTAAATCATGGTTAAAGGCCAGTTCTTGGGACAGATGGCTGCTTGGTGCAGATCGGGATCAATGTCGAAAGATCATAAAGAGGCTTTCTACTTTACTATTTTTCTGCGGTGCGCATCCCCTGTCCCTGTATTATGTACATGCCTCTTAAAGAGTGGCAACTTGATAAAGGGTTTGACTGCTCTATATGTTAGCTAGTTAGTAGCCTAGTCAATATGTATTTCAGCATTGTAGATAAAAGTGAAATGTATATTAACTCTTCCCTCCCTAATTACACAAATAGTAAATTCCAATTTCAATTTTAGCCCAGTCCACTTTTCCATTTAGGGTAGTTTCTGCCAACATATTGCAATATATAAGACAGTGCAGACCTTGACCAGAGGGCTCATTTAGACGACCTCAGACCTAGGTGTCCACTGTATACATAGGACAAATGTGCTCCTCATATATACACTGTCTGTAAATGATGCATTTGTGCGTGACTGGGGTTCAAAGGGTTAACGTTCCGGTGCTTGACCTTACAGATTTCTCAGTAAGACTTCGCACTGGAACATGAACTTTGATTTGATACATGTATTTTATTTTACATGCTAATTTATTTTTGCTTTCTGTCTTTTGTTTCTTTTCAGAAAGGCAAAAGGCATTGGCAAATTAGCGATACAAAGAACGACATTGCTGTCAGCATAGTACTCACATGAAAGTGTATTATAAATATGTGAGGTACCGGTTGAGTAGTCCATGGAATATTCTAGTGTATACTGGTATATGTAGTAAATATTATACATAAGCATGTCTAATAGTTTAAATGTATATATTTCTATGTAATTCATAACAGGTAAACGCCCACATGTTTCTTCAAGAACTGATGGCTTCGCCTTTTGAGCATTAAATAGATACTTTAACCCATTTGGTGCACAAAAGCCGAAAACATCTGGTACGCAAAGTAGAAAAATAAAAATATTTGGACAGCGAAAACTATTTAGATCATGGTACGGTCACTTGTAGAAAATTTTCAAACAAACTTCTTATAAATTTATGTAAAGATAAATCCTTATGTGAATGTATCAAAAGCAATGTCCCATTTTCCCCTCGTATACATTGCCTTTGACTATGTATTGCATGATTTGTATGCTTGTGTACTGTTGGGCCTCTGGCCTTATGTATGAATAAAATATGTATCTATTATATCATAGCAAGTGGCGCTACAGTGATGAAGGTGATATTCTTTTTCAAATAGGTTTTTTATGCTATAGATAGTATGTTCATTGAAAACATTTTGAGTAACCTGTCGTATGATCTGGCTCTAAGCTGTTTGCCATTCAGATGAACATACATCGTCACAATTTTAAAAGAGCTTTTACTTTCTACAATGTGTTGCATTTCGTTTAGTTGATATAAAAGTTGAGAGAATAACGTCTTCACCAATGTAACAATTCTTCTATAGCTTCTGGTACTTATTGCATTTGCATCTATTGCACGACATAATATAGTGCCGTCACTAATAATGTTTATTTGTACTATTTACCCTTTTGAAATGCAGTTATGTCTGTTAAGCGTCATCTATCAATATGATTGAATTCTCTTTCGAAAAGCAATACCATTACACGCTCAATCACTGATGTCGAGCCGTCTACTCCCGCCGACGTCATCGGGTAGACATGGACCCCTAAACTTATGTGTTTAGCATACATTCTGCAATCTTTACAACTCTTTCAGACAAAACAGTGTGTAGAATGTGTAACCAGAAGAAAAGCAACGCTGTACCTGTACAATGGGGTAAACGACATTCTTTCTCGCTAAAATGAAATATTACTGTAAACGCAATAACATGAAATGGTATGTTCATGCTGACGCTTGTCTAAATTCTGAGTGTCAAAAGTTAAGAGTCTCATAAACATTCGGCATCTGTAACGGAACTGTTTGCAGGAGAAAAAATGAAGAAGGCGTTATATTGTCCAGTATTCAAGGCTTTTTTGCTAAAACAAATGAGTCTATCGCATAACGTTTTGGGTTAGACGTTGGGTTACCCCTACAGTGGAGAATCTGTTATTCTTTCCCGTTTAAACGCAAACGTACGCAAACGCAAAGCGCTAAAACGTAGCAAAGAACAACTTTTGGACAATTCTGATATTTCATGTTTATCTTGGTGGCAAACAGTTTGGAGCCTGATCAGACGCCGGGTTACCCGGCGTCTGATCTGACGCCAAACTGTTTGCAAGTGCAAATAATAGTTTAAGCGTAAACGCGTTTATTGAGAAAGAATAACACATTCTCCACTGTAGCTCCAAATTATTTGCCACTCTGAATAATATTCATTAATCTTTACTGTTCCAATAACAATTATATTACTACATTATATTGATTTACCTTCGTGCAAACGGGAAATAATAAAGTATCCTTAACTGTGTCATTTCCAAAGAACTCAGTAATTTGACTTCAATTGGCTATTTGTATATCTGGTCATGTAATATTTGCATGCAACGATACAACAGTTCAGTATCTATTTCGTTTGATTAAAAGCTGATGATATGTTAGCTTAACTCCAACCAAAATATCTTTGAACTGGTCCGTATCAAAGTGTGACAAAAAGGATTATGAATTTCAGAAAAAATAGCGTTGTCTGATCTTTGCGCAAAATATGGATACAGATATGGGACCTTATGAAACGTCGTACGACACAAAATCATATTGTCGTAAGTCAGATTCTAAATTTCTTAATTATTACATTTTGCTCCATCTAATCATGTCTTGTGAAACCTCTTTGGAATTGCCTTCTGATGGAGAAATCAGAAATATGGTGTGTTTTTAAACCGTTTTTGTCGTACGACGTTTAGTAAGACGAGTCCAAGATATGTATCCGTACTTTCCGCAAATAGCAAATACCGACCGCGTTACGAACGTAGACACATGATTGAATAGTTGCCTGTTTATTGCATTGGGCGGTGTTTGCCATTATCTGTTTAAGTTGCATACACAGACCCTTTGGGATATCTGTGTTCAATGCATTATAAACATGTGGATTGATAGTTATTAGTGTTTCATCCCGACTTTGTTTTTCTTTTTGTCGGGTATGATTCTCGTTTCTGAAAGATAAATCGATTAACATGTGTTTGGAGTTTGACTGAGTCCTTTAATATTTGCATTTATTTTGTGATTGTTCAAGGATAGCTCTCTATGCAAAGAACAGCTGATCGCTCTAGGTAGCTTATAGATATCGACCGACCTTGACCTGATCTCATTATAGGCGTGCTATCAAAATCAACCATAGGACTTTAACATCGACAGAAATGTGTTGTGAGCATACGTTATGGTGATAGGTAACTACTTATTTACCGTTTACATGTATTATACAAAATGCAGCTTCTTTAACCTATTCACCTCTGTTGATACATTATGTTTTATAAGGATTCCAATAAAAGGGACATACAGTTTGGGAGATTGTATTCTGTCCCGGTGAATGCAAGCGTGCTACAACAATTATTTCTATTGCAAACAATTTGGAGCCCGATCAGATAACAAATAAAAGATGTTGATACTCAGACAATAATAAATGCTAAGACTTTTCAAATATATGTCATTGTCTACATTTTATTGCATTGTGTTGCGTTATAAGTACATCTCAGGATAGCAAAATGTCATATACTAATTCAGGGCTCCAGATAAGGGGGGTATTTCAACAATTAAAATCTTTATTTCTACATTAAACCCTGTGATGTCACTACTCATTAGACTCGTCTAGAAGAGACTATTCTAATGAATAGTGACACCATAGGATTTGGTGCTAAAATGAGTGAGAAAATGTTGGATTTGTTCAGTTTACCCCTCTTATCTGGAGCACTGCTAATTATAGTACAAATAAACATTATTAGTGACGGCACTATATTATGTCGTGCAATAGATACAAATGCAATAAGTACCAGAAGCTATAGAAGAATTGTTACATTGGTGAAGACGTTATTCTCTCAACTTTTATATCAACTAAACGAAATGCAACACATTGTAGAAAGTAAAAGCTCTTTTAAAATTGTGACGATGTATGTTCATCTGAATGGCAAACAGCTTAGAGCCAGATCAGACGACAGGCTACTCAAAATGTTTTCAATGAACATACTATCTATAGCATAAACACCTATTTGAAAAGAAAATCACCTTAATCACTGTAGCGCTACTTGCTATGATAGATAGATAGATATTTTATTCATACATAAGGCCAGAGGCCCAACAGTACAAAAGCATACAAATCATGCAATACATAGTCAAAGGCAAAGGTATGTTAGCAATGTATACGAGGGGAAAATGAGACATTTCTTTTGATACATTCACATAAGGATTTATCTTTACATAAATTTGTTTGAACATTTTCTACAAGTGACCGTGCCATGATCTAAATTGTTTTCGCTGTCCAACTATTTTTATTTTCCTACTTTGCGTACCAGATGTTTTCGGCTTTTGTGCACCACATGGGTTAAAGTATCTATGTAATGCTCAAAAGCCGAAGTCATCAGTTCTTGTAGAAACATGTTGGCGTTTACCTGTTATGAATTACATAGAAATATATACATTTAAACTATTAGACATGCTTGTGTATAATATTTACTACATATACCAGTACACACTTGAATATTCCATGGAATACTCAACCGGGACCTCACATATTTATAATACACTTTCATGTGAGTATGCTGACAGCAATGCCGTTCTTTGTATCGCTAATTTGCCAATGCCTTTCCGAAAAGAAACAAAAGACAGAAAGCAAAAATAAATTAGCATGTAAAATAAAATACATGTATCAAATCAAAGTTCATGTTCCAGTGCGAAGTCTTACTGAGAAATCTGTAAGGTCAAGCACCGGACCGTTAACCCTTTTGACCCCAGTCACGCACAAATGCATCATTTACAGACAGTGTATATATGAGGAGTACATTTGTCCTATGTATACAGTGGACACCTAGGTCTGAGGTCTGATAAATGAGCCTTCTGGTCAAAGTCTGCACTGTCTTATATATTGCAATATGTTGGCAGAAATTACCCTAAATGGAAAAGAGGACTTTTTTGGAATTTACCATTTGTGTAATTAGGGAGGGAAGAGTTAAATATACATTTCACTTTTATCTACAATGCTGAAATACATATTGACTAGGCTACTAACTAGCTAACATATAGAACAGTCAAATCCTTTATCAAGTTGCCACTCTTTAAGAGACATGTACATAATACAGGGACAGGGGATGCGCATCGCAGACAAAGAGTAAAGTAGAAAGCCTCTTTATGAGTTTTCGACATTGATTCCGATATGCACCAGGCAGCCATCTGTCCCAAGAACTGGCCTTTAACCATGATTTAAGTGGCCGCAAGCCTCAGAGGTGTATGCCTGTATATTCACTACGCGTGGTTTTCACAACTAATTGTGAGTAAATTTAATACCAAGATAAACAAAGTAATCAACCATTTCAATTTTTTCATCTCCGATCGTGAATTCTTCTAAATGTAATTGTTTTCGTTTTTCGAAGACACATATTTTGGTTTTACTAACATTTATTTTCAATCCCCATTTCAAAGAATATCTATAAACTTTGTCGAGTTGCACTTGTAGACTGTTGGGATTTGTGGTAAAAAGTACTATGTCATCAGCGAATGCTATCAAATATCTGGATAAAAGATCAAGGTCGTTGTCAGTCATATTGTCAAGGTCTACAGTATTTACTATATCATTAATAAAAAGGATAAAAAGTATAGGGGACAAAGGTTCTCCTTGTTTTAATCCTAAAGTAACGTCAAAAAAGGTAGAAAGATCCATATCCGGCGAGATTCTTACACAACATTTAACTGTTTCGTAAAGACTTTTAATCATACGTAACATTTTACAACTAATACCTGATTGAACCAGTCTTATCCATAATGATTCACGGATAACGGTATCGAAAGCACGTTGATAGTCAATAAAAGCACACCATAGTTTTGCGTTTTTAGACAATACCTTTTGTATAATTGTATGGAGTAAAAATACTGCGTCAACAGTAGCACAATTGTCACGAAATCCGAACTGAGTATCATGGAAAACATTTTTTGTTCACACCATGCATTTAATCTATTGCGGAGAGTGAGAGAAAATATTTTCCCCATTATATTTACTAGAGTAATACCTCTATAATTAGAAGGTTCAGATGGGTCCCCTTTCTTAAAAATAGGCACTATAATACCGTTGGTCCACGACTCAGGATAAATCCCTGAATCATAAATTTTGTTAAATATTATACAAAGATACTGAGAGATAAAGTTATTGGTGTCTATGAAAAAATCAGCAACATTATTGTCTAAATCGCAACTTTTGTTTCTTTTAAGAGAAGAAATCGTTTTCTTTATTTCATTTACATCAAACGGTCGATCTAACATTTCAATGTTTTCAGTAGCAGTATTATCAAAATTGTGATCATCTGAACTATCGTCTTGGTCATGTGGTGTGTTACCAAAATCTGAAAAATACTTAACAAAATCGATTTTGCTAAACGTTTTGTATTAGCGAATTGACTTCTACAATTTAAGAAATCTGCCTTATTTTCAAAAGAATTATTTGTTAATAGTTTACGTCTCGCCTTTAAAAATTCCCCTTTAGCCTTTCTACAATTATCATCAAACCATTCTGCTTTGTACACCTTTTTCGTATGTTTCTTAAAACACTTCTTTCCACAATGATTAAAAGAAATGTCATAAACTAACTTCGAAAATGTCTCAACATATTCATTTACGTCGATATTACCTGACGAAAGCTTACTCATTAAATCATCCAAGAGTTCTTGTTTATTTACTAAGGATTGTATAACATTTTCTCTCTTTGAAGAGTCCCATAATATTCTATCACGTGACCCATTGTCGTCATCTTTCCCACTGGATGCTCGATTAAAGCCATTCAGTGCGAAAGTGACAGGACAATGATCGGAATGTTCTGTTAGATCTAGTACACAAAAATCAGATATATTTCTAAAGTTATCACCACTTGTAATTATATAATCAACTGTACTGGAGACCGGTCTGTTTCTATACAAACCATGAAACGTGCACTTTCCTTCTTCGAGTCGGCCATTTGTTATCAAAAGGTTACATTCTTTACACAAATTTAATAGCTTAAGTCCAAAACTATTTACATTGTTATCATTATTTTTTCTCGAAGGCAAAGAGCACGAGTCATTGTTTTCAGGAACATCGACGTAACGGTCCAAATTAATATCTGGTATAAAGTCAGACTGAGTTCCCGTACGGGAGTTTAGATCACCAGTGATATAAACTGTACCTAAATCACTATATTTTCTAATGTCAACGTTCAAAGCATCGAAAAAGTCAAATTGAAAAAGATTAGAATGTTCATTTCTGTATAATGATGATCCCTCAGGGGGTATGTAACAAACACATAAAAATAGATCTTCATCAAAGTTACCAAATTCCTTTTGCAGTTTAAGCCACAGAATGCCGTTATTGTTAACAGATAGTAAATCTAAATGTTTTCGATAACGCTCTCTGTAGTAAACAATCACACCTCCGCTATCACGTTTAGCACGCTTATTTGCTTTCGGTCGAATACAGTCAAAACTTTGGTAACCATCTATAGTTATATTTGTTACATTTGAATGCCATGTTTCAGTTAACAGAAGAAAGTCGTAATCCTTTATGAAGTTTTGAAAATCAGGGTCATTCAGTTTTGATACAGTGACAATACGCTGTTACAGTAGAAAAGACGTTAACGAGTTTACGCTAAAACTGTTATTTCCAGTGCAAACAGTTTGGAGCTAGATCAGACGCCGGGATTAAAATAAATAGTCAGAATTGCCAAAAGTTATTTTGTGCATTTCATTGCAATGCGTTTGTGTTTCGTTTGCGTTTAAACGGGAAGGAATACCGTCTTCTCTACTGTATTTACAAATTAACGCGTATAAGATAAAACAATTTTACTCTTAGCAAACTGATTTTACACGTCATAAAAAGAATCACAACAGTGGTAAGAAATGGCATTGTAAACACATTTTTACTGCCTTTGCATCAACGTCTTTTCCTGCGAACAATAAGTGACAATAATACACGAAACAATAGCATCTGTAGGTAGTCTTATAAATTAAATATAGCATTCGTGAACAAAATCTTATTAATTCATTAAATGTATTTCATTAGATAATGATATGGCTTCGACAAAGTCCTGTTTCTTATCGATTTCTAAAACACTTGTTGAATGAAAACAATAAATTGTCAACACTTGTGTAAGATCAAAATATAAGCATATAATTATATTTGACATATATTTGACTATGTATGTAAGACAAATAATTATACTTTTAAAGACCGACATCAGTGTGTTCAAATATATATCACAAATTTCCCCAGAGGTTTCCTTGTACATCGTATTACATACATTGTGAGTTTAAAAATCATATCAAGATGAAAGAGAAGAGTAAACTAAGATTTGCTAATGTAGCCAGGTCAAGTTTTCATGTTTTATTTGTTATTTCCTTGTTTCGTTTTGTTCGGTAAAGTTCGTATTCGTTCGGTATTGTTCGTGCTTCTCCGCATTCCGCGGTTGACGTCGGCAGTTTACGTCAACCTGGGAATGCTGGGAGATCACGTGATAACTGAGCGAAATTTACAATTGTGTCAGATCTGGTCGTGTAAAGAAGTCGTTCATTGTTTTGAATCCTTCGTTTGAAGATTTATTGGTTAGTATTGGTTCAAATCAATTGTATTTGATTCGAGAGAGGTTGCAATGGGTTTGTATATGCTTGACACGCATTAGTCTTTTGTATTTCGGCATTTTATCCTTAGTGTAACATGTTTTCGCGCCTTTCGAAACGGCATCATATTTGGCATTTAACACTCCCCCTCTCTCTGGAATGACGTCCCGTCACTGTCCAAGTCTACAAAAGTCCCAAGTCACAATCAAGTTTTCGTCAATGTCGGAAAAACTACTTGACCTGGCTACATTAGCAAATCTTAGTTTACTCTTCTCTTTCATCTTGATATGATTTTTAAACTCACAATGTATGTAATACGATGTACAAGGAAACCTCTGGGGAAATTTGTGATATATATTTGAACACACTGATGTCGGTCTTTAAAAGTATAATTATTTGTCTTACATACATAGTCAAATATATGTCAAATATAATTATATGCTTATATTTTGATCTTACACAAGTGTTGACAATTTATTGTTTTCATTCAACAAGTGTTTTAGAAATCGATAAGAAACAGGACTTTGTCGAAGCCATATCATTATCTAATGAAATACATTTAATGAATTAATAAGATTTTGTTCACGAATGCTATATTTAATTTATAAGACTACCTACAGATGCTATTGTTTCGTGTATTATTGTCACTTATTGTTCGCAGGAAAAGACGTTGATGCAAAGGCAGTAAAAATGTGTTTACAATGCCATTTCTTACCACTGTTGTGATTCTTTTTATGACGTGTAAAATCAGTTTGCTAAGAGTAAAATTGTTTTATCTTATACGCGTTAATTTGTAAATACAGTAGAGAAGACGGTATTCCTTCCCGTTTAAACGCAAACGAAACACAAACGCATTGCAATGAAATGCACAAAATAACTTTTGGCAATTCTGACTATTTATTTTAATCCCGGCGTCTGATCTAGCTCCAAACTGTTTGCACTGGAAATAACAGTTTTAGCGTAAACTCGTTAACGTCTTTTCTACTGTAACAGCGTATTGTCACTGTATCAAAACTGAATGACCCTGATTTTCAAAACTTCATAAAGGATTACGACTTTCTTCTGTTAACTGAAACATGGCATTCAAATGTAACAAATATAACTATAGATGGTTACCAAAGTTTTGACTGTATTCGACCGAAAGCAAATAAGCGTGCTAAACGTGATAGCGGAGGTGTGATTGTTTACTACAGAGAGCGTTATCGAAAACATTTAGATTTACTATCTGTTAACAATAACGGCATTCTGTGGCTTAAACTGCAAAAGGAATTTGGTAACTTTGATGAAGATCTATTTTTATGTGTTTGTTACATACCCCCTGAGGGATCATCATTATACAGAAATGAACATTCTAATCTTTTTCAATTTGACTTTTTCGATGCTTTGAACGTTGACATTAGAAAATATAGTGATTTAGGTACAGTTTATATCACTGGTGATCTAAACTCCCGTACGGGAACTCAGTCTGACTTTATACCAGATATTAATTTGGACCGTTACGTCGATGTTCCTGAAAACAATGACTCGTGCTCTTTGCCTTCGAGAAAAAATAATGATAACAATGTAAATAGTTTTGGACTTAAGCTATTAAACTTGTGTAAAGAATGTAACCTTTTGATAACAAATGGCCGACTCGAAGAAGGAAAGTGCACGTTTCATGGTTTGTATAGAAACAGACCGGTCTCCAGTACAGTTGATTATATAATTACAAGTGGTGATAACTTTAGAAATATATCTGATTTTTGTGTACTAGATCTAACAGAACATCCCGATCATTGTCCTGTCACTTTCGCACTGAATGGCTTTAATCGAGCATCCAGTGGGAAAGATGACGACAATGGGTCACGTGATAGAATATTATGGGACTCTTCAAAGAGAGAAAATGTTATACAATCCTTAGTAAATAAACAAGAACTCTTGGATGATTTAATGAGTAAGCTTTCGTCAGGTAATATCGACGTAAATGAATGTGTTGAGACATTTTCGAAGTTAGTTTATGACATTTCTTTTAATCATTGTGGAAAGAAGTGTTTTAAGAAACATACGAAAAAGGTGTACAAAGCAGAATGGTTTGATGATAATTGTAGAAAGGCTAAAGGGGAATTTTTAAAAGCGAGACGTAAACTATTAACAAATAATTCTTTTGAAAATAAGGCAGATTTCTTAAATTGTAGAAGTCAATTCGCTAATACAAAACGTTTAGCAAAATCGAAATTCTACAATAAAGAAAAGACTAAATTATCAAATTTAAGTAAACACTCTCCAAGAAAATTTTGGAAATATATAAAAAAATTTAAGAAATGCAATAAAAAGGAAATTGATGCTGATCTTAGCGATTTTGTTAAGTATTTTTCAGATTTGGGTAACACACCACATGACCAAGACGATAGTTCAGATGATCACAATTTTGATAATACTGCTACTGAAAACATTGAAATGTTAGATCGACCGTTTGATGTAAATGAAATAAAGAAAACGATTTCTTCTCTTAAAAGAAACAAAAGTTGCGATTTAGACAATAATGTTGCTGATTTTTTCATAGACACCAATAACTTTATCTCTCAGTATCTTTGTATAATATTTAACAAAATTTATGATTCAGGGATTTATCCTGAGTCGTGGACCAACGGTATTATAGTGCCTATTTTTAAGAAAGGGGACCCATCTGAACCTTCTAATTATAGAGGTATTACTCTAGTAAATATAATGGGGAAAATATTTTCTCTCACTCTCCGCAATAGATTAAATGCATGGTGTGAACAAGAAAATGTTTTCCATGATACTCAGTTCGGATTTCGTGACAATTGTGCTACTGTTGACGCAGTATTTTTACTCCATACAATTATACAAAAGGTATTGTCTAAAAACTCAAAACTATGGTGTGCTTTTATTGACTATCAACGTGCTTTCGATACCGTTATCCGTGAATCATTATGGATAAGACTGGTTCAATCAGGTATTAGTTGTAAAATGTTACGTATGATTAAAAGTCTTTACGAAACAGTTAAATGTTGTGTAAGAATCTCGCCGGATATGGATCTTTCTACCTTTTTTGACGTTACTTTAGGATTAAAACAAGGAGAACCTTTGTCCCCTATACTTTTTATCCTTTTTATTAATGATATAGTAAATACTGTAGACCTTGACAATATGACTGACAACGACCTTGATCTTTTATCCAGATATTTGATAGCATTCGCTGATGACATAGTACTTTTTACCACAAATCCCAACAGTCTACAAGTGCAACTCGACAAAGTTTATAGATATTCTTTGAAATGGGGATTGAAAATAAATGTTAGTAAAACCAAAATATGTGTCTTCGAAAAACGAAAACAATTACATTTAGAAGAATTCACGATCGGAGATGAAAAAATTGAAATGGTTGATTACTTTGTTTATCTTGGTATTAAATTTACTCATACTGGAAACTTATCTACCGCAGTAAAGGCTTTATCTGAGCAAGCCCTTAAGGCATATCATAACTTATTATATCTCTTTGACAAAGTCGATTTTGATTTCAGCACAAAACTTAAACTATTTGAAACTATGGTTGTACCTATTCTAACATATGGATCGGAGGTTTGGGGTGTATATAATTTTAAAGAAGTTGATACATTGTATGTTAAATTTTGTAAATATATCCTAGGTGTTAAAAAGCAAACACCTAACATGGCAGTATTTGGTGAAATAGGTCGATTACCATTGTTTCATATCTGTAAGGAACGTTCTTTGAAGTTCTGGACTAAAATTATGAGTAATCAAGATTCATACCTTTACCACATGTATGTAGATCAGCTTAATAGTATAAATGGATCCTGTTGGTCAAAACAAATAAATTCACTTATAAATCATTTAGGTTTTACATATACTATTAACAATTTTAACCCTGACCGAAGTACATTTGTAACTCTTAGTAGAAGACTACGGGATCAATTTCTGCAGGGATGGACTGAAAACATTAATAACACCAATAAACTTGATTATTATAAACAATTTAAGAAATCTTTTGAATATGAACAATATTTGGATATAGTACATTATGATTCTTTGAGAACAGCCATAACGAGAATTCGTCTATGCTCACATAAATTAGAAATTGAAGCTGGAAGATTTACTGGTACAGATAGAAATCAACGAATATGCAAATTATGTAACTTAAATGTAGTTGAAACGGAGTATCATTTTATTATGTGTTGTCCGAGATACAAAGATGTCAGATTAAAATATCTAGGAAATATTCCATGGCCTACCATTAATAAATACATTTCCTTAATGAGTTCTACAAACAAAAGAACATTGTATAATTTAGGAAAATTTATTAAAAGTGCCTTTAACATTAGACAGAATGCCCTTGAACTGTAAATTGTTTCTACTAACTTATATGTAATGTAAAACAGTATAGTCTACTGATTATACTTATTATATATGTAGAGAATATGTTGTATTATTTGATTGAATTGTATTGTCTTGCCTAAGCCATACCCATGTATCTTTGTAAATGGCCAAAGGCATAATGTGCCGATTTGCCAATAAATGTGAACTGTGAACATTATTATCATACTGGATTTATATACATGTAGCGCTCTTGACACACAGAAGTTGTGCGTTAAAAGGCGCTTAAGCACCGAAAGCATGTCGCTTATTCATTTGTATTCTTTATCACGATAACGAAAGAATAAACTATTTGGTTATTTCACTCTCATGATGCCTGTTGTGTATGAGTATGCATCTGTTTTTTTTTTATCTTGCTGCTTTCAATACAGTAAATTCACTCTATTACGACAATTAAATTGTGTGATTTACTAGCCTCCTATTTTACCTTTGCTTTGATTTAAGCTGTCACCTGTCTTTTATTCAACCAATTAGCCTTCCAGTCATTTTAGAATACAGTCGAAAGTCGATACTTCGAACTCGCTTAAATCGACATTACAAGTATATCATGTTTAATTTCGAGAACTCGATCTTGCTTAAATCAAACATATCCGTATTTCAAAGTTAAAAACGTGGCTAAGCCACGTTTTAACTTGTACATATGGGTATGTTCGAACTAACGTGAGTTCCAATTACACATGTATCGAGTTTCGACTGTATCGTCAATATTTTAATTTTATGATATTACGTTCGAAGTCAGCGAATTTCGGTTTTCCAGGTTCGACTGTATTTCACTAAATTGTTGTTTTTGCACAATTTAATAGAACACCGATTTTAACGCCCTCAAGATCATTTTTCTTTGTTTTGAGACACGGTAAGTATTGGCATTTTGCGTTATCTTTTAATTTGATCAATTCTATTCTACGGGGACATTAAACAATTACATGTAGAAGTCTCGTAAATCTGGGAGACTTGAGATCCTATTACTACATTTTGCAACATTCTAGGAGGAGTTGTGAAGAAAATATTTAAATTTGCGTATATATTGCTATTGGATTTGCATTTGTGAAAGTATTAAATAGCTTTCGAAAGAATAACCTTGCTTACATGAACCCTATTTCTAAATAAATTGCAGCCAATTTGCAAGCGAAACATATTTCAAGAGGTGGCTAGACAATAGTGAACAACCATGCTTACATGTACATGTATCTACATGTAGAACAGTCGATTTAGTACAACAATAATAGCTGGGTTGTTAATATTTACCAATTAACGCGTTTGTGCTAAAGCAATTACAGCGCTCCCTCTCTAAAACGACATCCATTGGGAGACCAAAATCGTGTGCGATATTCAGAGGGAGTCGTTGTAAGGAGGGAAATTGGCTAACATTTGCAAACAGCTTGAATCCAGATCAGACGCCGCATTACGCGGCGTCTGATTTTGATTCAAGCTGTTTGTCACTCGTCATTAAGTATATTTCTGTCAAAATGTAACTTTGAGAAAAGCAGCAGACGACTATTTAAAGCAGACGACATTGCATGCGTAAAGGTGTAGACATAATTGTCGTGTTTGAATAGTCTTTATTTTCTACAGTTATTGCATTGCGTTTGGGTTACATTTCGCTGAAATGGGATCGACTAGCGTGTTCTCCATTGTAGCAATCGGCAGCGGCTTAAAATACAGAAGACATCTTATTAACCGTTTAAACGAAACGAAATTTAAATATAATGAAATTAAATGTTGACAATGATTTGTCATTTATAACATTTACGAGATGGGTTCGTTTCAATTTGAGTGGCAAACAATTCGGAACATGATCAAATGCCAAGTTTCTTGATCTCTGAACTACCTCCAAAATGGCATCATTTGGTTTGGTTTAAGCATATTTCATTTCATATATTTACATGCATTGTGCAAACATATTCGGATTCAAACAAAAGCAAACATAGCTTAGTGTGTTTCTTTGCTTGCACCGTTTGTTATATACATATACTATATCTATAGTTATAATATCATACGTATGGTATAAAGTCTTAAGGGGGTAGGTACACCTTTGGAAAGTAATTACCAAATTCTTCAAACTTTGCATTAAGACAGTAAAATTGGTTTCTATGACAAAACTGGTGTAAAAAATGGGGGTACCGGACCTTTCTTTTTCACAATTTAAGATTTTTCAAGGCTACCCCCCTAAAATTGAAGCTTCATAAAAACTCCTACTTTTTTGTACTGCGGTTTTTCAATCTTTATTTAAACAATCTATTTGTACAAAAAGTATCCTAATTCATATTTCCATAATAAGAATAAACCCTGAAAATAATGTTTTATCAAGATCCAAAATAAAAATGTTTGATTTCATCGGAAAGGAGTAAAATTTACCCCACCCACTTTTTTAAATAGGAGAATAAGGCACAGTGAAAATTGCCCTACAAATTGTAGCAAACTAATTACCAACGTTTTCATTTGTTGTTTTTTTAGCCTTGCAAACAAAAAGTTTTAGTGAAATAGCAAATAAAAACACAGGGTCCCGGATCAAAGATATAGATCATTTTATCTAAAAAATTCATGTTTTCTCATTTTTTCAATTTTTCGTGTATTTTTACCAAAATTAATTTTTTTTTCCAAAAAAATTCATTTTATCTATTGAGTTATCTATAATTTATACTAAAACTGTACTACCATGAAAATTTCATGCTTATATTCTGAGACATTGAAATGAAATCGGATGTAACAAAATGCAACCTACCTATGAAAACAGTGTATGCTGTAAACTACGAATAGGACATAAAACTTAAAAAGTCCCTTCCGGAACGAAAATCCATTTTTTTCCCGGGAAAATAGTATTTTATTACTGTATGCATTTACCAAAAATGAGTTCTTAACATTTTTTTGAAAATGAGTTCGTAAAATTTTTCGGAAATTTCATAATGCTCAAAAAGACAGGCCGACATCCTTAAATCAAAGCAAAACATGTTAACATTATAATACAATATGATGATAATGGCATCATTTATTTACCACAAACACGGTTACGCGATTATCGAGAAAGAATAACGTCTAAGTAACTGTAACAATAGCTTTAAATAACCAACACACGAAAGATTATGCTGATTCTACAATACTGAGAATGGGTTTAGTATGTCACATACGGTGGGAAAACGTGATTTATACCTGTTTTAACGAACACAAAAAGGGATGCAATAACACGTAGAAAATGGCAGCATTTTGAAAATGTTGACAAACAATTTGAAAATGAATAATCGACTGTTTGGTGGGTGGTGAGTCACCGGGTGAGTCTGCTTCCAAAATTGTTTCCAATGGTCATTATTATATAAATGTGTGTTGGACTAGAATAAAGTATTGTCCATTGTACAATACAATTACATTGACCCATTCCCTGCCTAAACCAGAGTGTACCGGTTAATTGCAAACAGTTATTATACTGATCAGACCTGTATGACGCTCATTTTAATATATCTTAAATATAAGGGGAAAAAGCAGAAGAGAATTGTTTTAAATTGATGACGTCATGGCAGAGAATGGGTAAATATAGGTTGCAATTTGTGTTTTTTTAAATTAATTTTGCTTTTAACAGCCATCTACTTAAAAGAGAAAACAATATCATTTTGAGTTGTCGCTAGATTGTTTTAATGGTACAATTATAGTTGCAATAAAGAGATGCTAGCACTTACAGTGGAGAATATGTTATTATTTCCCATTTAAACGCAAACGAAACGCAAACGCAAAACACAAAAATGTAAAAAAGGACAACCTTTTGACATATTTATCTGAGTGGCAAACTGTTTGGAGCCTGATCAGACGCCGGGTTACCCGGCGTCTGATCTGGGTCCAAACCAAACTGTTTGCCCTGGAAATAGTAGGTTTAGCGTAAACGCGTTTATTGGGAAAGAATAACAGATTTTCCACTGTAAGAGCCATTGTTTCTGTATAACAAAATTATTTTGGATATTACCTCATTGACCACTACCAACGAATATGCAGACACTGTCCATGTGCAGAGTAAACTTGATCAGGGTCTTCACTGTTTGTAAATTTGAAATAAATTGTATTACTACCATTTTATAGTCCAACATGGCTAAGATTTACATGGAAACTGTAACTTTCAATTTAAGGTTTCATGGACGAATGAGTTAGCTTTTTGCTAATGCCGGTAAAATCTACCTTAGAAATAGACGGGTTAAGTATGCCAAATGGTTATTAACTATTTCATGGTCAGATTTGAAGTGATCTTTTACCCCTTCATCGCTATATTGTCGCCTGCTTCAATATTGTTGTCTGCAATAACGTTTCTAAACTAGATTTAAGGCAGCATAATTGACGTTATTTTACTACTAATGTCAAAGCGTTACGCGGCATCTGATCAGAATCAAAACTGTTTGCAACGGCGATTTTTGAAGTCATTGGGAGTGAAAGGGTTAACGGCCTTTTGTATGTTTTTGTTAAAGATACTCAGCATATTGAGTTTAATAAAAACATATAATCAAGCTGAAATAAAATCTAGAATTTCTTTTTTTAATTGAAAATAGACATTTAAACAAAACAGACACGTCTCAAGAGGATGCGACAAATGCAACAGAGAAACCTTAAAATCGTTTCAAATTAAGCTCTGCTATTGATATACATTCGACGCTGGCAATCTAAAAAAACCTTTAATTCGAACATATGCATATTTCAAAGTAAGATTTGAAGTTCGAGTGAAACAAAATCGAAATAATGAAATATGGGTAAGTCGACAAAACGAGCTCGAGACATCGAAGTTCGAATATATAAAGTGTGAAGCCGTGACCTATTTACCCATCAACACTCGGCGAAGACGCAAAACGATGACTATTTTACCTTCTACAGTGGAGAAATTTGTTATTCTTTCCCGTTTAAACGCAAACGTACGCAAACGCATTGCACTAAAACATAGAAAATGACAACTTATCGACAATTTTGACTATTCGTGTGAATCTGAGTGGCAAACAGTTTGGAGCCTGATCAGACGCCGGGTTACCCGGTGTCTGATCTGGCTCCAAACTGTTTGCAATGGAAAAAATAGTTTTAGCATAAACGCGTTTATTGGGAAAGAATAACGTTTTCTCCACTGAACATTCTGCTAACGAATGTGTGATACGGTTGAGAAGGAGTTTTACCTTCCCAGCAATCATGTTTAGTCTATCAATTCCACTACAAACAGTTTGGAACAAGATCAGATGCCGAGCTACCCGGCTCCAAAATGTTTGCTACGCAGATTAATGTTAATGGTCATTATTGTCATTGTCTACGTTTAGATGCAATGCATTTGCGATTTGTTTGCGTTTAAACCGGCACAAATTATGTATTTACATCTGTCTATGTTGAAAAAATTCTGATGATACATAGAACTGTTGCAAACAGTCTGGTTATGCATAGAACTGTTGCAAACAGACTGGTGATACATAGAATTGTTGCAAACAGTCTGGTGATGCATAGAACTGTTGCAAAACAGTCTGATGATATATAGAATATTTGCAAACAGTCTAGTGTAAAATAGATCTGTTGCAAACAGTCTGGTGATGCATAGAACTGTTTCAAACAGTCTGATGATACATAGAACTGTTGCAAACAGTCTGGTGATGCATAGAACTGTTGCAAAACAGTCTGATGATATATAGAATATTTGCAAACAGTCTAGTGTAAAATAGATCTGTTGCAAACATTCTGGTGATGCATAGAACTGTTGCAAACAGTCTGATGATACATAGAACTGTTGCAAACAGTCTGGTGATGCATAGAACTGTTGCAAAACGGTCTGATGGTATATAGAATATTTGCAAACAGTCTAGTGTAAAATAGATCTGTTTCAAACAGTCTGGTGATGCATAGAACTGTTGCAAACAGTCTGATGATACATAGAACTGTTGCAAACAGTCTGGTGATAAATATAACTGTTGCAAAACAGTCTGATGATATATAGAATATTTGCAAACAGTCTAGTGTAAAATAGATCTGTTGCAAACAGTCTGGTGATGCATAGAACTGTTGCAAACAGTCTGATGATACATAGAACTGTTGCAAACAGTCTGGTGATAAATAGAACTGTTGCAAACAGTCTGGTGATAAACAGATATGTTGCAAACAATCTGATGATACATATAACTGTTGCAAACAGTCTTGTGATGCATATAACTGTTGCAAACAGTCTGATGATATACAGCCCGTTGAAAAGCAACAAGAGAAACTCATCGGATCATCTGGATCAAAACTGTTTTTACAGTCTGACTATAATATTAAACCCATATTTTTCCGATGGTGTTTGCAAAAATATTTTGGATCAGGATCAGAAGCCGCTTTCTGTGGTGCCTGATCTGAATCCAAACTGTCTGTCACTCATCTGTATGTTTCTTTAATATAAAAAAGCACAACTGTTAATTTAACAAATTTGAAGAGGAACGTTCCAAAGCAGTCAATAAAACTTAAACTTAAACTTATTAATTTGATTAAACGCCTATTTTTACACATAGTGTATTCAATGGCGTCGTACAATGAATGATACAATAAAAATGAACAATCAATAGAACCAAAGTACACATAACAGTTCTATCTATATATATAAAGAATACTGACAGCTGATATTCTTGTTCACTTATTACTTAAACCACGAGTCAAACTTTCTGAAAAATAGTGTTTTAAGATTTCTCTTGAAAACACTCACCGATTCAGAAGTCCTTACACGTGATGGTAGATTATCCCATAATTTTGGTCCGACAGTTTTAAAAGCTCTGTCGGCGAAGGTTTTACGTCTATTAAATGGAACATTGTAGCAACCTGTTACAGAATCTGAAGATCTTAAACTACGCCTTGTTACCTGCTCTGTCAACTGTTCAGTTAAATAAGCTGGGGCTTGACCAACTGAACAGTTGAACATCATAGTTAACAGCTTAAATTCAATTCTGGCCTTAATGGGAAGCCAATGCAGTTGGTACAAAGCTTGCCTTGAACTATCATACTTGCTTAGTTTCAAAACAAGCTTGGCGCACATGTTTTGTATTCTTTGCATTTTTTGCAGATCACACTGAGAGATTCCATACAAGATTGCGTTACAATAATCCAAATGTGAAATGACTAGTGATAGAACAAGAACCTCAGTAGCATCCTTGGAAAGATATTTTCTAATACTTTTTATCCTAAGGTAGTTAAACATAGCTATTTGACACTTCCGTTTAATGTGGTCTTTGAAGTTTAGGTTTTCATCTAAGAATGCACCTAAGTACCGTATACAGTTGGCAGATTTGATTTTATCACCAGAAATATCTATTTCTGTCACTGAGCTTTTATCAAGCTGTTGTCTGTTGCCAAATAATATAAACTCTGTTTTTTGCGTGTTCATTTTTAATTTGTTGCTTTTCATCCAGTTATCAATCACAACTGCACAAGTTTCTAGTTCACGAATTGCTTGCTCCTCCTGCTCCATCGATGTGGGTCTGAACCGTTTATTGGCTATGTGATCATCGGCAAAGCCGTACACCGAGATTGATTGTGGAATTACTTCAAATAATGTTCCAGCGTACGTTAGAAACAGCCATGGACCTAAGCAACAACCCTGGGGAACACTGCATTGTCAAGTGCGTGGAGTTAAGAAGGTTGATTCTACGTTGACACTACTTGTGCGTGGCCTTAAGTATGAATCGACCCATTTAAGAGGTATGCCACATAGTCCATACTGGTTCTGCAAAACCTGGATAAGGATATCGTGGTCCACTGTATCAAAAGCGGCGCTCAAATCCAACGCGATTAAGGCACTGACTTCCTGGTTTTCCATGCTTTCAAGCAAATCGCTCACTAATCTGAGTAAGGCTGTTTCACAGGAATGAAACCGTCTATATGCAGATTGATTCTTGGGAAGCAGATTGTGATCACTTGAATGGTCATTTAGTCTAAGCAAAGCTGTTTTTTCAATACGTTTTGACAAAAATGGTAAATTGCTCACAGGGCGATAATTTGAATATTTAAGTTCAAGACCTGCTTTCTTAAGCAACGGTCTGACGATCGCATGTTTCCACTTTGATGGGAAAATCTCTTGTTTTAATGACAAATTAACTAATTCGGTTATCACAGGTAACAGATCATCAAGATGCATTTTCAACAGGCCCGTAGGGAGTTTGTCTAACTCACAAGATTTTGTTTGAAGATCCATTATTAGTTTTTTCACTTCAGTTTCATTCAGGTCTTTGAAAGAATCAAAACATGGAACATCTTTGTAATCTGGAACGAAACTTTGAAAATTACTGAGGGAGTCACGAATTGTGTCTATTTTCTCCATTATAAATGCATAAACATTGTCTTAATGATGCTGATTAATTCATTGCCAAGAATAATAATTGGAATTTTATTTTTAAAATCACTCCTTGTGAATTCATGTCCAGTTATTTTTGTGAACTTGATCTCAATGGATACCATAGACTACCGTAGTGAGCAACCAACAGTTATTCAGTACCCCATATGTGTATAGCGTCTCATAAACGGGACATAGGCAAGCAGGACATAGACAAGCAGTGTAGACTCTGATCAAACGCCGCATAATGCATCTCTTGCTGAGAGGAATTCCAATATACAAAAGTACAACAAAACGATAATGGAAATTTAGATCAGACACTCCTTATATAAGAATGGACTAATCTAATATATAAGCATGAAATAATAAATGAGTTAGATCGCCTCTGAGAGTGGTGGCAGTCGACAGATGTTGCAGATAGTAATCATATAGCACGCCAAAAATATTTATTCTGCATTATTCTGCCATCCGTTTCAAAGGCTGCTAATGTGTCCTTAATTTAGAAGTTGAAGTTTATACTTACTTACATTAAGCTCTTAATGCAATGACGTCAGCAATTTGAAATAATGTTTTATAAAGTTTTATATCATTTTGTTTATGGGCCGGTGGCCTAAATGCAATAAACTGATGACTTGAACAAAACTGAGCTAAATACTTACGCAAATATTTGGTACAGATTTAGGAGAGAATCAGACCCTTCACTGCCACTACGTCATATGCTTAAAGCAATTTTAATCAGCTTTTAATTTCTGAAATGTCGATTTATGGCAAATTAACTAAGGAAACATAAAAATGAGTTTCAAACATTTTTTTATTCTGATCAGACGCCGAGATACTCGGCATCTGATCAGAATCCAATCTGTTTGTAAATACAGCATTCCCTCTCTACAAATACACGCAATGGGAGACAAGGATTGTGTGCGTTGTTCGGAGGGAGTCGTTATAGGGAGGAAAATTGGTATATTTTTGCAAACAGTTTGAATCTAGATCAGACGCCGCGTTACGCGGCATCTGATCTGGGTTCAAGCTGTTTGTCACGCCTCATTAAGTGTTTTGTTCTGTCAAAATGTCCATTATTTAACTTTCAGAAGAACAGCAGACGACAATTTTAAGCAGGCGATATTGCAGTTATGAATGGGTTGGACATAAATGTCTTGTTTAGGGGAATTGCGGCAAGGGTCGTTGCAAGGAGGGAGTCGTTGTTTGGAGGGCCGTTGTACAGAGGGAACACTGTACAAGTGCACAAGTGTAACACCAAAAAATGGCTAAAACAAACCAAAGTTCGTTGCCTCATGATTCAACGCATTCCCTCCTGATTGGGCTAGTTACTGTTCTCAGCTTTTTAGAATTTTTTAAAAGAATGCTCAAATAGATTGCTTTCCTTGCGGAAACAAACCTAATTAAAGTGTCGCCCTAATGTGTGTTGGTGGTACAGCGCTGCCTCTCTACAACGGCCCTCCAAACAACGACTCCCTCCTTGCAACAACCTATGTCACAGTTCCCTAAACAGGACAATTATGTCTAACGCTTTTACTGCTGTAATATCGCCTGTTTAAAATTGTCGTCTGCTGTTTTTTCTCAAAGTTAGATGTAAGTTGACATTTTGATATAATGACGAATGACAAACAGCTTGAATCCATATCAGACGCCGCGTTACGCGGTGTCTGATCTGGATTCAAGCTGTTTGCAAATATAAGCCAAGTTTTTTAATTTCCCTCCGTATAACGACTCCCTCCGAACAACACACACAATCTGTTTCTCCCATTAGATGTCGTTTTAGGGAGGGAACGCTATACAAAGGAGAAGACGTTACCCTTCTCCGTTTAACCCTTCACCCCTTAGTCTGTTTCTACTGTTGAAGACAGGCGGTCAGCTGAGGGCGCATTCTGCTTTACTTTCAGTCTACATTTACCTAGTTGTGCACACGACCCTATATAAAGGACACAGGCAAACAGTGAAAACTCTGATAAAAGTCTAGACTGGTTGCTGATAGGACATTTTATATAAAAGAAAACGAAAACTAAATTTAGACAAGACACCCTTTAGATAAAAATGGACTAATGTGATTCAATATAATTATGAATACGGAAGAATCCAATTGGCATAAAAGGAATAAACAACCATCTGTTAGGAAACAAACATATTTCTCATAGTTCATATTCATGACTATACAGAATTACCAACGTTTAAAATTTCTAACAAATTATTTTGATCTGATCTTTACCCGGCGTCTGATCTGGTTCCAACCTGTTTGCAATGGACATCATAGTTTAACGTTTTAACATAAATTGTTGCCAAAAAGAATACTGTCTTCTCCACTGTAGCAATACCGGTGTTGGGACTTACAGTGGAGAATCTGTTATTCTTTCCCGTTTAAACGCAAACGTACGCAAACGCAAAGCACTAAAACGTAGAAAAGAACAACTTTTGGACAATTCTGATAATTCTTGTTTATCTTGGTGGCAAAGAGTATGAAGCCTGATCAGACGCCGGGTTACCCGGCGTCTGATCTGGCTCCAAACTGTTTGCACTGCAAATAATAGTTTTAGCGTAAACGCATTTATTGGGAAAGAATAACAGATTCTCCACTGTACTGTTTAGTGGAGAATCTTTATCATTGATATATTGATCAGGTATGTGTCCCTAAACTCTTCACCATGTGGAAGAATCATTTTCCTAACAACGCTTTTGTGCCGAAACCATGATCTCTATTCTGGATAGTTTGAAACCATGTCAGATGTCTGACCAGGCTCAAAACTATTTACCTGCCAAACATCATGAACATCTTTCAATACACATTCCTTTTCTACATTTATTTTATATAACACATTTTCTACTGTGGTTATACCACGCCACCTGTGTGACATAACTCGTCAGTCTTAATCACATTTGTGTTCTTTAAGAAATGTGGGTCTATAAATGAAAAATCAGACGATTGTCATGCTCACCGAGTTGTGATAATGAAGTCTGACACTGTCGTAAACCGTGTCATATTAACACGTCTGGATCGCTAAGTGATGTCGCAAAGTTTCAGTAATAGAGTGATCCAAGAACTTACAAAAGCTGAATGACAGACTAGGAATAATAACGTTCTAGATAATAACGTTGGCAGAATGTTCGTAAAAACGACAAAGTCACAAGTTTAACTCATTGAATCTTTGTTACATGTACGAGTGTATTCGTCCAGTATGGTCAATGTGTCGGTAAGGAGTACACGTATCATAAGAAAAATATGTAGACCCATACCATAGAGCTCCTTATCTGATCAGGGTCTGTTCTGTTTGTCATTTTGTAATCTATTGAATAAAAAACTATTAATAGTGATAAATGGACTTGACTTAATTGGAAACTGGAATTTTCCATTTAATGTTTCATGGTTGAATAAATTAACTGTCAAACACTTTGCCTTACATGTCGATGTTCAAAACGTTGGAGTTTTGTATCATAACACATGAGAAATATATTCAATTTTACGCAAGCGCAATACAATAAAATATAGATGAAGAATGATTATTGAAACAGTGGTGTTGACGATATTCTGAATTCTGAATTGCAAATATTTTTAGCATAATCAAAGTCGGGTTACCGGCGTTTGATCTTGCCCCTAATTATTTGTTATGGGCATTATTGCCTTAGAATATATGCGTAAAATTGGAAAGTAAAACATCTTATTTGATGCAATAGATGTCTGCAGAAAATACCCGACAGCGACTATAAATTGACATAAACATATCTGCGTCGCTAATAAAGTTATAGTTAAAGTTAGATTTAAGACCAATATGACTGAGGAAATTTCGAAACGAGTGTCAAACAGTTGGGTCCTGATCAGACGCCGCGTTATGCCCAAACCTTTTGAAAACGCGCTTTATGGCGTAATTGAAGGTGACAGAGTTAAAGTCTAGCCATTATGTCAATATCCGTTGAAAAAGTATAATAGCTTAATATCTTTTCTCGACAGACAGTTTAATAGGAACAGACGAAATCAATCGAGAGAATTTTGAGATGTTTATTTGCCTAAGACGATGGGAAATCCATGTTTTCTTCACTTTTTGTACACCATTGAGCATTGTCTGAAATGAAGCTCTTTACACAAAATGTATATATGCACTTAAGCGACCATGACTTGGTTAGCATTATCTAACAATGGCGGATCTTTATTAACCCTTTTACTGTCAATGCCGACAACACTGAAATTTACCAAAACGGCGTCTGATCAGGATCCAAACTGTTTGACACATAATTATGTCAATACTACTTCACTCTTCAGTAACTAAAAAGCATAACCTGGGCTGCTATATCTCCGGATTGTTCTGAAATCTTCGGATTTGTTTTATATTTTCTCCGGATGTGAGTGTCAAGCAGTTTAGATCCAGATCAGACACCGCGTTACAGTGTGACATTGGTTATTACGTCATAAAAGTGGTAGTGAAAGGGTCACACGTCATTCCCGCTTTAACGCAAACGCATTGCAATAATAAGGTCCAAAGTGTTCATGCAGAACATTGTTTGCATAATTAACTTCCACCGTCTACGTTTGAATATAAGTAAAATCACTGAGTATATACCTTTATCAATGATAATTGTATCATTACCATGCCAATCAAGCCCGTCTGCTTCAAATTTGTCATTCGTCTGCCAATGTTTTAAGTTCCATCTGTGGCCGTTTTCCACTTAACCCGTATCCTGTCGTAACTTCGTCTACTATAAAATTATATAGGGTTAACAGACGCCGATTGCATAGTTTACCCATCGATCTTGTCCAAATTATAAACATGTTAGTCTATGATAGACTTGTTAATACTAGAAGATATGTCATATTTTCTTGAGCTGCAGTTCATATTGTAACTCGCCGATTAATTGATCTGTATACCTACATATTGGATTTGTTTTCCAGTGGAAAGAATACGGAATGCACAATATTGCATACACATGACAGGTTCATCATTAGTTCACTATTCTTTTTAATCTTATGGCATAATTTAGAATCTGATAGTCATTATGATTGTTGCGTTTCATCAGCAGCAAACTGCTATTTTATACGATTAAAACAAATCGTCTACATTCCTAAGTGTACTTAATCTTTTT